>JALAZF010000255.1:1882500-4282500 GCA_022829125.1 Lathyrus tuberosus
CAAGAGGGGATTAGACTTTCCAAGTCCACTAGTATGGAAAATTTTATCTTTGTATGATGCCCAAGAGGAGGGTGTTGTTTTAAGGGATGAGAATCAACCCTAAATTGTCCAAGGTTTGACTCTTTAGAAAGACTGATCTAACAAAGGATGACTAAGTTCTATCCTATACCTTTAAGAGGTCTTCAGGGTCCTTGTATTAAGCCCAAGAGAAGGCATGAGAACTTCTAAGAAGCCGGAGGGTCCTTGTACAAAGCCCAAGAGAATGCTGCGGTGCTTTTAGGAAACTGTGGGTCCAAACTTAAGAAGAGTTCAAGAAAAGTTTCATCGAGAATAATCTTTTCTTTAGTGAACAGTTCTAGGTTTGAAGAAATTCAATAGAGGTTTCACCGGGAATTAATCCTCTCTGGGGGAAATGAAATTCTTTGACAATTTCTAATAGTGACAGTCTGAGAAAAGTTTTGTCGGGAATAATGTATTTCTCTTTGTTCCATATTGTATAAGCCCAAGAGAAGGAAAGACTGTATCTGGGATTCCTATGGGGAACTAGTTTTGACTGTTGAAAGAGTGACCACTGGCTTTATCTAGTTCTAGACCTAATTGTCGGGGAAAACTCTAAGCATAAAATATACAGGCATATATATACAGATGAAATATATACTTTATGTAAAAGAGAGGTATGAGGACTTACAGGTGAGCAAGCTTCTAAAACAAACAATTATATATATGTGTGCAAGTATGTAAAAGAAAGCTGATAAAACTTACAGGCGAGCAAGCTTCCATTTTAACAGCTGTATGGTTAGTTGTTCAAAAAATTAAAGAAAGTTTTGATAACAACTATGAGTTTGAACCTAATTCAAAACGGAAGGTTGTTTTTGAAAAGAACATTGGGGCTTATACTCAAGGAGAGGCTCAGATGAAAAACAGTAATCATACCGTTGATCTGAAAATTGTAACGTGACTTATACAACGACTGAGGCCCAAATTAGGTTTTATTTACAAAGGGATGGGTCTTACATGTCAAAGAGAGGTCCAAAGGTTTGAAAAAAGAAAATAAATGGGACTTACAACACAAGGGTATGCCCTGATGATTTTTGTTTAAAAGGTGACGATCGCACCGCGGTTTTAGAAAACACAGTGGAACCTATACAATGATTGAGGCCCAAAAAGGTTTATGTAAAATAAGGATTGGGTCTTACACTCTATTAGAGGCCCAAAAGTTTATTTTTGTACAAGGGATGGGGCTTACATCTCAAGGAGAGGCCCAGGGAGAGACAGTGATCGTACCGTCGTTTTAAAAACTGTACTGGGACTTATACAATGACTGAGGTCCAAAAATTATTTTTGTACTAAGGGGGGTTGGTTCTTACACTCTATTAGAGGCCCAAAGTGTTTTAAAAAAGATTTTTGAGGGTGGAAAAAATCAAAACCCTAATTTGATTCTAAAATGTATTTTAATTGAATAAAAGTTCAATTAAAATTATCAAAATTATCAAACATGTGTGAAAACCAAGTTGTGATCTTGGATTAATGTTTGAAAAATCATGTTGCATTCATGGAATGATTTGAAAATCATTTGAAGTTGAAAAAATCAAGAGAAAGAAATATTTTAAGTGTTAAAACAACAAATAAAACATAATTCTTTACAAAAATACTAAATATATGAAATAAATAATATTTTTGTGAAATTTTTATGGAATAAAATATTTTAACATTTTTGGGAATTTTCAAAAAAAGAACCAATAAAAAATAATTAAAATTGAGAGAGAAATTAATTTTGGAATTAATTAATAAAAACCATAAAAATAGCAAAAATATCAAAATATGGCAAAGTAAAAAAAATGGTCTGGGTGGGTGTTGAACCCATGACCACCAAGCCAAACACACATGCGCGCTACCACTGGGGTGGTGATACATCCATGTATCAAAACCACCCCATGAACATATATGGGGTGCCAAGTTCTAGGCCTGGCCAAGGCGCCATGCCTGCCCCTTGCCCAAGGCAAGGCCTGATTTTAGGCCTCTTGCATGAAGGCTCTAACTTTCTCATTTCTCCATGGACTGGGACAAAATTTAGGTGCATCTGACATGGAATTTCATGAGGAATCCAATGGTGCCCTTGGAATTTTCAGAAAATGTCCCTATTTTAAAACCCGATAGTGGTTTCAAAATATGCCTAAATTTGCATGTTCTATATTATCTCATAGTACAGGCATTAATAGCATGATAAATTGGTTCAAACACAACACATATGATATGTATGAGAGGTCCATGATCAATGGACCTCAAAGCAATGCATGATTTAGAGAGTTCAAGTTGTAATGCACTTACCTCTTGGAGCTCCTTGTGCTATCTGTCAAGTTCCTTGTGCCAGAAGTAATTCAATGCTTTGAACACTCTTGATTGATCCCTTAGAAGCTTTTAAGATGATCAAAACCAGCTGGAATCCTCAGGAACAAGTATAGGCCTTTTCTTGCAAAAGGGGCAAAAGTAACCAAGATAGTAACTCTCTCAAATGGTGTTCCAGATGAGGGAAACCAATTGGGACAGTTTGAGGATGATATTTTCAGTGTGTTTGAGGCCTGATTTGGTTTTGGAAGTGACTGAATCAAGACATGGCTTGAAATATGCAGAAAAGACAATTTTTGAGGTTTTGGAGGTCGACTTTTTGATTTTGGTGTTTTAGATCACAAGTGAGTGTTTGAATAGCTTAGATATGACATATTTGATGTGTTTGGATCATGAGCTATGGTGGAATTGCTCTCTAACTCAAAAACTCAGAGATGACTTGCAAAAGAAGGCATTTTGGCCTAAAGAGAGAGATTTTGAGGAAAGCATCAGTTGTACTGCTTTGGTGTACTCAAAATGAGCATAAATGAGCTCTATTTATAATAGAGCAAGTTTGTTTTGCAAGCAATAGTGAATGGCAGCTGGTACAGGTCTGTGGCCAATGTGGATCAAATGGAATCTCAAGTCTCCTCTAGCCATTGACTTGAGGTTATGGCACAGGCCTATGGTTCTTTGATTCAGAGCTGAATCTATACTCATTCAGTTAGGAATGTGTCAGTCCATGCCACCTTGATGCATCCATTAAATGCTTGGAAACAAAATTGGAGTCTTTTGCACTTTTTAGCCTTTTTAGGTTTGTTATGGCTATGTGTAGATTCTTGGACTTGGGAGGCTTGGGGATCAGATCATTCCCCTTAGTTTTTATCCTATGATGTGTCCAAATGGATGACAAGGCTTGGAGTTGTCCAAATTTTCCAAATCGAGCAAAATGCCAAAATCTGCCTTATACAAGACAGTTGGAAATGGTGATTTTGAGGGAATCATATCTCCTTGTTCAGGTTGAGTTATGGGAGGCTCTTGTGCTTTTTAGAAAGCCCTCATATAATACAATACATGTGTGATCATAGTTTGTCTTGAAACTATTTGAATCCAACTGAAAAATCCCCATGAACATTGATGTCCAAGGCTGGTAACTTAGGCAGATTTTCACTAAGTGTTGGAAAAGTGTCATTTTCTTCATTTTTGTCATTTTGATCACTCTATAACTTAAAATCCATGAAGAATTGAAGTTTCTTGTAGTTTAAGCTTTTGTAGAATGTAGGAAGACCTATAAATCGGGCTTTGGATCGCCCAAAATGACTGCTTGAATCTCAAGTTATGATCCTTGGAAGTTGGTACCAAAATCACTTTTGTTCCATAACTTAGAAAAATTTTGGTTTCTTATGGTTGCCCCTTTTGCAAAAAACCTCACTTTTCTTGATTTTTCATAATGAATGATGATCAATACCATACATTAACATTATTTTTGACTTAGGGGAACCATATTTGTGAAAATTTCCAAAAAGTCAAACTTGATTTTGTGCACAGTTGACTTTTTATCGGATGAAATCCAAACTGTGTGATCCTTTGTGAAATCAAGTTCTTGACCTAATTCAAACCTAAAGTATGGATTACATAGGTGTTATAGGGTGTATTTAATCATGTCCCAAGGTGTGGGAGCATGTCTTGGTCAAAAGTCAAAGATACAGTTGACTTTTTCCTCAAAACCCTAATTGTGGTCCTGGTGAAATTAAAACTTTAGAACCAAGCTTCTTGGGTCAATCCATTATTGCAAATGGATCAATGTGGTGTATTTGAGGTCCTCAAATCATGTCATGAGGTCTTGGCTCATGCTTTGCTTCAAAAGTCAACTTAGGGGTGAATTAGGTCAAGAAACCCTAATTCCTGATTTTTTATGAATGCATCCTCTAAGGCTAAATTGACTTGATGATTGGGTCCATGAGGTCCCTTGGAGTATCTTGGGTTGTGCTTTGAAGCATTGACTCATGCCCAGATGGAAATTTTCATCTGGAGGCCTCAGTCAACCAAAAACCCTAATTTGGTGACACTGGCGATCTCGAGGCTTGATCCACTTGGAATGCTGCAACCTTGTGCTTGATTCTTGATGTGGGAGTCCTCTTGATCCCTTATAGGTGTTTGAGAGGTTAGACAAGTTGAAGATAATGTCATTTCTTGATTGATCCTTTGTCTAAGTGCTCTGAGAGGGCTCAAAACCCTAATTCTTGATTGTGGTGAATGCTCAACCATCTTTGAGGAGATTGATGAGGCATGAAGGTACATCCATATTGTGGTGATGATCTTCACAATGATGAGAAATCTTGGTGGTCAAAATTTGGGGTATGACATGGTGCATTTAATCATTTTTTAGTTAAAGCTTGCTATAACACACCTTCATAAAAATAATCGGGTGTATTATAACAAACCTCTGTGGGGTATGCTATAATACACCCACTTATTTTTATGAAGGTGTGTCTTAGTAACTTGCACCTTAAGGTGCATTTAAGGATTTTTTTTTAATCAAAGTTTAGTAAAATAAACCTTAATAAAAACAAGTGGGTCAACATTTGCAAACTCATATATATATATATATATATATATATATATATATATATATATATATATATATATATATTTCACGCTTTATTTACATAAGTGTAATATCATGTATGTCATGATATCTTTATCTAAGTAACTTAATGTGTTCAAGAGAAATTATATTTTTTTAGTATTTTTTTATCCCAAATATTTTAAGTTATTTGTAATATTTTTCTTGATTTATGAAAGTTTCTTCTTGTGTTTGATGTATTTTAAATCCAAGGAAATATCAGAGTTCTTCCATCATTGACATTTCAAATTCACTTTACATGATATTAGAAACGTCCTCATAAGATATTCATTAGCAACACCAAATATAATATCATGCACATAAATTCGTAAAGGAATAATTTCATGCTTAGATTTTTTATGAAAAGACTTTTATCAACCTTCCATCTAGGCATGGCAACGGGGCGGGTCGGGGACGGTTTTTTCCTCCCCCAAACCCAAACCTGAATCCCTAAATAATCCCCGTTCCCCGTCCCAAACCCAAACGGTGATGGAGAATTAAAACCCAAACCCATCCCAAATGGGTTCGGGTTGGGTTCGGGTATCCCCGCCCCGCCACCATCCATTTAGTAAAATCAATTTTTTTAATAGAAATTTTTATTTTTCCCAAAATAAAATTACATTACAAATAATAAAATAAAAGAATCTCAAAAAAATTCTTACATACATTTCAAATTTTTTAAATAATTAATACAAATCAAAATATCAAAACATTGGCCACATATGTAATATTCCAAATTAACATAATTAAATAATAATGTTCATAATAAAATAATCGGGGCGGGTTCGGGGACGGGTTCGGGGTGGGTACTAGTGTCCCTATTAGCCGACCCGTCCCCATATTTTTTAGTCGGGGAAAACCCAAACCCAGTCAAAGCGGGTTTTCCCCGTCAACTTCAGGGCGGGTTCGGGTGAGTACCCGCAGGTATGGGTTTTGTTGCCATGCCTACTTCCATCTTTCAAAATTATTTTTTGGTAGAAATTTTCTCAAACGGTCATACCAAGCTCGAGGGGCTTATTTGAAACCATATAGAGCCTTTTTTTCAATTTTAATACATGATGAGAATAAGAGAATTTTTTTAAATAATGAGGTTCATCAACATATACTTCCTCTTAATTGTAGGCGTTTAGGAAAGCTCTTTTAACTTCCATTTGAAAGAGTTTAAAATCTATGATAAAAGAGAAATCAAGAAGCATAATAATGGCTTTTAATCAAGATATGAGAGCATAAGTATCATCAAAATCTATTCTCTCTTATTGATTGTATCCTTTCTCTGCAAGTATTGATTTATTTCTTTAAAAAAATTATCATTTTAAACAAGTTTGTTACAAAAGACCCATTTAGTTTCAATCACAAGATTAGTCCTAGGTTTGGGAACAAGATCCCAACAATATATCTTTCAAACTATTTTAACTCTTCATAGACAGAAATGGAACAATGTTCATCATTATAGCTTCATTGACGTCCTTTGGATCAATATAGCTTCATCATTTTCAATTTTGTCTTCTAATATGTCCTTCTGTAGAATACCTTCTCAATCAAAAACTTCTATCTCTACAACATCTTGGGTTTAGTTACGTTAAAGCTAAAATGTCCATATTCCTTTATAGACATGTTCCTTTTGTTATAAATTTGAAATTTTTTACTAGAAATGGAAAAATCAAGAAATAAACCTTCAGGAGTTTTTGCATCAAATTATAAAGATTATCCTTCTTGTTTTTAAGGATAGAACATTTGCATTTGGATATATGAATGAGAGAGATATCTAGCTTCTTTCATTTATATGTATTTCATAGGGAAAAAGTTTTAGAAAAGGTATTATCAAGACTTTGTTCTTAACATAGCATGCAAGACATACTGCATCAATTTATAATATCTTGGAAGGTAGTTTTGTTAAGCATCATCCTCTCAATATTTTTAAGAGACCTATTTTTCCTTTCCACTACCCCCAATTTTTGTGGAGTTTTAGAGCATAAATATTTCGTGTGTGACAGTTTTAATATGGTCTTGTGTTTTAGAGCTTACTAACTTTATATGAGGTATGCTAGACCATTTTCTCCTCTTAGGATATGATGGATTCATCTTCTCTAAATTTTTCCATGGAGGTATGTACCTTTTTCCAAACATTTTCCAAACACTTTGTTCTTAACATAGCATGCAAGACATACTGCATCAACTTATAAATATTTTAGAAGGTAGTTTGTTAAGCATCATCCTCTCAATATCATTAAGGGACCTATTTTTCCTTTCCACTACCCTCAATTTTTGTGGAGTTTTAGAGCATAAATATTTCGTGTGTGACAGTTTTAATATGGTCTTATGTTTTAGAGCTTACCAACTCTATATGAGGTATGCTTGACCATTTTCTCCTCTTAGGATATGATGGATTCATCCTCTCTAAATTTTTCCATGGAGGTATGTACCTTTTTCCAAACATTTTCACATGATGTTATCTTTGGTCTGGTATTCTCTTCAAACTAGTGATGTGACTAACTACAAATCTGAATTAATTATTATTACTTTGGCCCCATCTCGAACGTCAATCATAAACTGACCGAGCATGCCTTATTATGCTTGGTTATTTTAGGTGGTGGAAATTCTAATCTTATTTCTAGCTTAATTATGTACGCACTTTTGAGAATGAGCCATCTATAACACCCCAATATTTATATTTTAATATTTGTTAAATTATTTGTGATTATCGATGAATTTTGGTGAATTATTATGCATGGTGTGTTCTTGTTGTGTGTTGTGGGGTGATGATGAGTTAAGGGAATAATAGGATTATTTAGAAATTAAATAATTAATTAGAATTAATTTAGAGTTAATGATAATAGAATAATATAGATTATGTTATTTAGACTATTATTATTAATTAAAATAAAATGAGTGGAAACATCGAGGGCAAGGTGATCATTATATAAGTATTAGTGAGGGTAAGTTGGGAAAGGCAAATTAGGGGTCCTAAGGGCAAGTTTGACAAAAGGGAAAATAGAAGTGGAGAAGTTCATTCTGAACGATCGTGTTTAGGAGAAATGACACTGAGCAAAAAGGTAGAAGAGGCTAGGGCTCTAAGAGATTGCTGTAGAACTCAAGTAAAAGGATCATAACTAAGAATCTAAGGTATGGAGGCTATTACTTTTCAATATAATTGATATAGGGTTTAGATGTATGTAGGTGGTTTTGATGTTTTAGGGAAAATGTAGTAATATGATGGTAATGTGACGATTCATGACGAAATAAGTGATAGAATGATGTTGTAGTACTATTAGATGATATATATGATGCTTATTATGAAGTGTTCTTATTGTATTGTGATATCATGTGAATTATGTGCGTTTTCGAATTGAACGATATTGGAATCGCAAGAGTTTTGGGGTCAGGACTGTGCAGAAAATGCAACTGCAGAGTTGCTATTTTCGCGCTTTCGTCGGGCGAGTCATATGCTTCGCCGGGCGAAGCTACTTCGCTTAGGAAACGTCGGGCAAAAGGAGTGGCGAAGGAAGGATGAAAAAGAGGTGCTCTTGGAATTTTGTATGGGGAAGGAGTTTCGCCCCTGCTTCGTCGGGCGAGCAAGAGCTGACATTTTTTTTTATTTTACTTTTCTTCTGTCTTTCTTTTCTTTCTTTTTGTTGATGCGTTGTCTCACATGAAGTGAAATGATTAATATGATGTATTTCTAATAATGATGCTATGATGGAGTGTGACTGATTATGAGGGATATACTATGACGATTACATGAATGATGATGCAAATTTGACTAGCCTTGGTCGTGTTTATTGTGACGTGTTGCATCATGCATTTATAACATATGTTAGGACTTCGGTCCAGTGACGATGTTAGGACTTCGGTCCAGTGACGATGTTAGGACTCCGATCCAGTAGTGGCCTCAATCCCATTGTGTGGATTGAGTGCGTTTTATGATGTGCTCCGGTTCCGAGTGGGAATCGGTCCTATGGTAAGGATCTTTGGAGGGAGATGACCATGTGTTCATCAAAGTGTTGGTACGGCATGCCCGAGTCATTTTGTTGCATTACATACTAAGTGACATTGCATAAATATGAATTAATAAATGTTTTGATGATGTTGTGGCATAAGTGATGTTTTAACGGTGATGATTTATTGATGACGTAATGACGTTGTGAATGATTTAACGAAGTGATAGTGTAAGTATGTGTGTGATGTGTGATGGATATATGAAGTATGGATAATTGTTGTTGTAACTACTAAATCTATTTCTTATACCTTTTGTAATAATTTGTGATTACTCGCCCTGCCTGTTTAAATGTTACCGCTACGTGGGTAACGTGTAGGTGATCAAGGTTAGCTCGTTGATGCGTGAAAATTTAGCTTTGGAGTCAATTTATCTTATTTATGTGAATTAAGAGGGTCCTGCTCTGATACGTAACATCGGGGTTTGGGAACGTTTGGCTTTCTGAAGTCGTTATTGATTTAAGAACATGTTTTTAAGAGTTTGTTACGCGATGATTTATTTTATGTTGATTTCTTATTATGATCAAAGGCTTTGAAGTCCTTTGATGAAAATTATGAAGTCATGTTGATACTAAGATTCCGCTGCGAAGTTTCAATTATATGTGGAGTTATTAAGATGAATTTTATAATTAATTGAAACCTGTGTTACAGAGCAGGATGTGTGATAAGAATGTTTTTATGAAGCATGTGACACCATTGTTGGTGATTTACTCTGATTTAATTATTGATTTATGCGCTAAATTATTCGTTGGGTTTAGAAGGGTGTTACATCATCTACCACATCCCTTTATGTTAGATGATCCATCTATGAACACAGTCCATATGGTCAAAACATTTGATTCCTCGGTGGTGGTCTTGACCACAAAGTCTGTGAACATTTGAGCTTTAAGCGCCTTTTTTGATTCGTATGAGATATCAACCTGTAATAGTTATATAGCCCGTTTTTTCATTATTCCTATTATATTTGGCTTATGGAGTATCTATATGATAGAATAATTGGTTCTCACCACTATAGTATGGGCGAGGAAATAATTTCTTAGTTTCCTAGGTGTTATCACGGGTGTCAAGATTTTAAACCTTTTGATAACATACTTTTGGGCCATGCAGAACCTTCCCAATGAAACAAACTTGGTCTTGAAAAGACTCTTGTTCTCTTACCAAGATGGCTCCCACTGCTTTGGGACAAATGGGAAGCTAGATGAAAAGAGCTTCACCTTCTTTTGGATGGACCAGGACAGGCAGTTATGGCATAACTTCTTTAAGCTTTGTGAATGCCATGTTTCACTTAGGAGTCCACTCAAACATTGCTTGTTTCCTTAAGAGTTTGTAAAAATGGTATTGCACAATGTGATGATTTGTAAATAAATCGAGATAAGGTGATTAACATGTCGTTCAACTTCTAGATTCCCTTTTAAGTCCTATAGGGGATTCCATGTTAACTAATATTTGACATTTTACCCAATTTACCTATATCCCCCATTCTTTGAGATAATACCCTAAGAATGTCCTAACCTTACTCTAAAGGTGCATTTCTTGAGGTTCAACCGCATCATGTGCTTACTCACTTCCAAAAATGGATTACATATGCAGTGTGTGCTCTTCTTGCTTACGATAATGTCATCCATGTAGACCTCCAACATATTTCATATATGGGTTATGAAGACCTTGTCCATCATTCGTCGATATGTTGCCCCAAAATTCTTGAGGGTGAAGAGCACCACGTTGTAGAAAAAATTCCTTTCGTCTGTCATGAAGGTTTTCACGCTATATTCGAGAGGGTCCATTAGTATCTGATTATAGTCGTAGTATGTGTCCATATAGGATAAGAGTTTGAATCCATATGAGTTGTCAATGTGCATCAATGTTGGGAAGTGGGTAAGATTCTTTAAGGCATGCCCTATTTTGATTTGAGTAAACACATGCACCACTTCTTGTTTGTTTTCCTAACCAATACTACATTGGATAGCCATGTTTTGTGTCTTACTTCTGTTAAGAATCGAAACTTAAGGAGTTCTTCAACGACCTTTTTCGTGGCTTGGCCTTTTCAGATGATTGTTTTCACCTACTCTGAGCCACATAGGGGACGTCATGTATGAGATGGCATTCTTTCTATGGGATTAGAGCTTGAATTTTTCTAACCGACCATGAAAATAAATCGTGGTTCTTTTGAAAACATTTTGTTAACACTTCGTGTATAGGTTCAGATAGGTCGGACCCTATCTTGATGGTTTTCTCTTGATTTTCCTCTTACATAGATAGTGGTAATGTCTCCATGTGGTTTGTGTCTCTCTCCACCTCTTTCATGTCTTTGGTGGAATAACCTTGTCATCTCCCTAAATTTTATCTAGAAATAATTATTCCAATCGTGTATCCAACTCTAGTGCTCATTCACCCTTTTCATTTGGGTCGTTTCTTCCTTCTATGTTTGTTAGCTAGTCGAGAGGGCTAGAAAATAATCATGTGATAATGCCAAGTCGGTTTCCAACACAACAAGTTGGTCTTCCCGAGTGTGGAATTTGATTTTTAGATTAACACTTCAGGAATTAGCCCCTAAGATTCCCAAATGATGCAATTTTAAATGGAATTACACTCTATATTCTAGAATTTTATTCTGATTATTTTCATCTCATAACCGGTTCCAAATTCTACTAAGAGTTTCACGTATCCTAGAGGTCTCGTGACTGTTCCTTGAAATCTTGTAGGTTTCCTCCATAATATGGTTGCGTGATGGGGTGCAGGTTTAACTTTCGATTGTCTTAGTGCATATAATATCACATGAATTTCCATGATCCACCCATATGCTTTGAACGTTACAGATGGCCATTTCCATCCTGATAATAATCTGTATCTGATGATTCAGGACATAGTTGACTAGTTCTTTGTCGTAGAAAGAAATTTGGGGTTTTTCATTGGTGTGGGAGTTTTTGAAGAGTCGCTGCTGCCTTGCAAGAGGAAACAAAAAATATCACTTGGGGTGTGGAAATGATCAATGGAGAGACTTCAAAGGAGGATGTTTGTTTTGTTTAACAATAGATCTTACCATGCAAGGGGAGGTGGTCCGCCATTTCCTTCCTTGGTGGATATGTACCATCACTAGACAATCTTCCATATAATTGGGAGGTAAACACTTGGATATAGAACTAATGTTTCTTACTGCCAAGATTAGTCAGCCCACCGAAAAACGTTATCTTATCGTGAAATTAAAAAAGAAGGATGTAAACATTTATTCTCATAGATGGTGCAACGAATCTTTTTCTCGATTTGGAGGTGTGATGAGGGGTGGTGCCTGCAAAACAAATCTCACACCCAAAGTCAGTGAAAGAATAATGGAATGAGTAATGTTTTTTAAGCAATTAAAAGTGTGTACCTTAGTTGGCGGTTGTGGTCATTTATATAGGAGTCTTATTAGAATTTGTGACGATCTTCCTCCTTCAGCTCCAATCATAGTCGTCCATGGTAACAAAGTCAGTATATAATTCATTATGACGTCTGAAGGCACTACTTAGGCTTCTTGCCTGGATCAAGTGTTTTTTATGGCAAGTTCATGCCTAATGTATAAGTCCTAGAACCTTCTTCTTTAGCAACATATATCCAAATAGGTATTCTACTTTATGTCCCTCCTTATCTTGATGCTAGTATTGTATTAAATATATTTGCCTCTTGTGTTTAAATGTCTAAAATGGGCTTCTCTTTAATAGTTCGAGTTTGGGACTAAGACCGATTTAGACCTGTTATGATTTTGGCATGTGACTCATTAGGCTAATGGATTGACTTTATTCCAGCCTCGGACCGAGTAGAAACATGAACAATTCCAAGTCTCTTATTGTGGAGGGGTTAAAAGTATAATTTTTTTTATAAATGTGATATTTATGGCATAAAACTCAAGATGTCTAGTTAAAGTGAAAGAGATCTTTACCATTTTATTGTAATGTTATTAAACTTTTTTAAAAAAATCTATTAATCTTTAAGAGCAACTTAGCTAATTAAAGAGTCCTTTTTATTAAAATTAAACATATTAGTTCAATTAATTTTTCTTAGTATCCATAATTATGTTTAGCGTCAGTTTGTTTTAACTTTAAAAAAAATGGATTTTTCTTTGTATTTTTGAAAATGAATTTTATAAAAACGTTTTTTAAAATATTACAAGTTTTTTCAAATTTGTTTTTTATAAATTAAAAGACTAATTTTGACATTATATAACATAAATATATATTATTGAATATCAAAACATAGTCGAAATTACAATTTTTTCAAAAAGTTATATTTTAAAAATGATTTTTATGAAAAACTATTTGAAATAACTTCAAAATTAAGTGATTTTTTGAAATTTTGATATTCAAAAAAAGTTTTGATAAAATGATGAAATACCTAAAATAATATTTTAAGGATAATTATTCAAACCAAATTTTCATTTGAAACTTTTATGAAAAATTTCTTTGTCAAAAAATTTTCCACAAAATTATGTTATACTATAAAAATTATTTTTAAAAAAAGTCAAAACAAACGGGTCCTTAATTTTGTTCCAAATACCAGAGCCGGCACAAGTTTTTGGAGGCCCTATGTAGGTTAGTCACGATTTACCCATGACAAAATAAATAGAAACCCTATTTAATCACGATTTAACCTAATACAGTATATATTTTTTTAGGCCCTATTCAACTATATTTTAACTTTGAAAAATTTGAGGTCATGTGCGGTAGCCCGTTTTGCACGCCCTCAAAGACGTTACTTCTAGATAATATTGACGCCTTAACCAAACTTTAACATATATTTGCATCTACGACGTCTTCAAATTTAATTATATATGTGTGACATCACATTTCACATTATTGGAATTATTTTTCACCACATAAAAGAAATGTATGGAATTGGTTTTAGAATTTACCGTTTCTCGGTTTTGTTTCTTTTTAAAATTTAATCCATGTATTTAACTTAATTTATATGGTAAGCTCATTCAAAGCGTATATCCTTATGGCTGCTAATGACTTCACTAAGTAACAACTTCTTTTGGCACCTACTTAACAAACCCATACGTGTGACGACTTGGTTCCCTAAATATTTAGTAATTTAGAGAAGTTAACTCGAGTATGGTGTTGTAAATACATAGAGATTAATGCTTTATGGAAAGAAATCAAACAAATTCATGAAATTAACATAATATATGGGAAACTTAGTGTATGAAATTATCATTACTTATGGATTATAAACATGATTGGATTCATTGGACTAATAAAGTGGTAGGTCCTTTTTTTTTTGTTTTAGCGGTATAGTTTAAAAAAAGTTTTAGAGAGATGTAGAAGTAGACTAGTGGAGTCATACACTACTACAGAAAACACTTATCACAACGGTTGAAAAATGGATACCACCACGTCCATTCAACTATTGTGAGATAAGATGTGATTGTATATATGATGTTTTTACCACGGTCGAGCGACCGTGATTATAAGCTATGTAGCGCACTATATATCACAACGGTTACTTTTAACAACCGTTGTGATATTCTTTAATGCATAACATTTAACAACGGTTGGTATAAATAACCGTTGTGATATATACACTGAGTTTATTCAAAATTATGTGGAATGCTTATTTCCTCAATGCTCACTAAACATATAACCTTTCAATATGATTTAGAACATTATAATATGACAAATTAAGTAATACTAGAAGAACAAGTTCACGTTCAATGCTAGACAAGAGTTCTTCAACTTGTTATCCGCATTTTTCTCTTTAACAGTTAGAACTTTGTTTAATGCTCCTAGTTCTTCAACCTCTCCTTCCTTCACCTCTAGTTCATTTTGCTAAATATTAATTACTTTCCAAACAAAATTAGAGATGGAGAAAATGGCGGTTGAAGAACTACAATCATTAAATAAAGTTCTAACAGTTAAAGAACAATATGTCGATAACAGACTGGAGAATTCTTTTCTAGAATTGAACGTGTACTTTTTTTCAAATATAACTTTATCTATCGTATTATAATTTTCTAATGCAATATGAAAAGTTATATATTCAATAATTAATTGGAAAAACACTCAAACCACATAAAATATAATAAAATCATCTTTTAAACAAACATTAACAATAACATTCATCAACAACAAACCATAAACAACATACACGATACTTGGGTATTTCACATAAGTTTGCAACACTCACTTTAGTTTCTTCCTCGTTATTGAAACAAGCATCCCTGCCTACAAGTCAAAACAAGCATAAAGTTCAAACATTATGAAACAAGCTATTGAAACATAAACAATAATACATAAACAGATCTTTAAACATAAACTATACTAAAGACGAACCTGTAAAGTAGCCATTTGCTAACATTTGATGCAAGAAATGTATCCTTCGAAGAAGACGAGTTGGATGTATAAGTTTGGGGTTTCCATATGACAGAGACGAGTGACAGAGATGTTAGGGTTTTGTTTTGTGAGAGATGAGTGAAAGAGATGTTAGGGTTTTGTTTTGAGAGAAACGGATGTAATGTACTGAAGCGAGAGATAATTTCGTTTATATATAAATAAGTAACACATTTCACCATGGTAGATAATACGAACCGTGATGAGATTATTGCAACTTACACCATAGTTGATTATAAAAATTGTGGTGATATACAAGGTCAAACTCATTATGTCACGATAAATAGAAAATTGTTGGTGTTGAGATTTGAACCCTTTCACTCCAAGTATATTTCACTACGGTTGGTACCTACGACCGTTGTGAAATATCTTTTAGTAAATACAAAAAAAATGCCTAAAAAGGATTTATTACCACAGTTAACAAGAAGACCATTGTAAAATGGGTGTTACGAAAGATATATTTTGTAGTAGTGATAATAATAAATGTAAGTAGTAGAGAGAAGTGCGTAGAACTATCTCTCAAATGAAACATCTAGAATAATCTATAGATTTATATAAAACTCTCCCTTGAATCTTATAAATAAGGAGAGCTTATCATTTGTAAATCAAGATAGTAAAAGCTAGTAAACAAGCAACTAGAAGTAAGTAAACTAACTTCTAAAGTATCCTCTCAAACAATAGATATTATCATTCTCTCAAATAGTATCTCCTTCAAACTCCTCAAAAAATATCAATATATCTTTTTTCCTTTTCTAACAAAGTGGCATCAGAGCTTAAATTTTGATAAGAACTCCCTATATGATAATGACAAACAATGGAGAGACATTCTTCCAAGTTCCACTTCTCAAAGTAGAGATGGCTGGTTTCTACCTGAGTGAATCGCACACTCAAAGATACAACAGAGTCGCCACCGAACTTTATTTAGTCCCGAAGGACAGGGAAAATATCGATAAAACCCAAGGGGAAGAGAAACGGGAACGGGGGGTCGGTTATGTGAAAGGAAGGTACTAGCACCTAACGCATCCGTCGTACTCGACGGGAACCATTTCGCTTGCTTCTAGGCTTGGATGGGTTATCTATCTAAAGGCTTCTAGCTAAAAGAATGAGAGAGAGAGAAAGAGAGGAAAAAAGAAAAGAGAGAAAGAGGGTGCTCGCGGAGGAACAAAGTCCTCGTGCCTATGTACCCTCATAGTACAATGAGGAAATCAGAGCGTCGTAGTTCATGGAACCAGGGGACGAAGAAAAGGAAAGAAAGGAAGAAGACGGAAGAAAGGTGGAAGTGTGCTCTCCAAGACATTACGTCTCGTGCCTACGTATCTAACATTTGAAAGAATGCAGAATCAGAGCTTCCGTAGTTCGGGGAACTGAACTGGAAAAAGGAAAACAAGAAAGAAACAAGGAGACGAAAGAAGTGGCATCAAAACCAAGAGAAAGAGTGAAAGAAAAACTCTACTGGGAAAGACCCCGCAGTAAGAGCGTTTGCACAAAAGAATAGGAGAATAATGGTGTCAAAACCAAGAATGAAATAAACTCCGTTGGGGATAGCAAAGAGAAATGGTGTCGAAACCCAGAAAGTAAGAGCAAGGGGAATAGGAAGGACTCCTCTGAGGATCCAAAAAAGGGATGGTGTCATAACCAAGAGAAAAAAGGGATTCGGTATATTAACTGGCTGGCAGTGGTTAACCGAAGAAAGAGAGTAGACCCTGGCGGGGAAAAGAAGCTGGTGTCAACAGACGGACTGTGATAAACCAAGAGAGAGAGAGAGAGAGAGTGTTGAACCGAGAGAATTTGTTTGACTCTGAAGGGGCCTCGGTATATTAACTGGTAAACAGTGATTAACCAAGGAAAAAAAGGACTGCAAGTCTGTGGGGGATAGAGAAGCATTGGTTTTAGCAGAGAAAACTGCGATTAACCAGAAAAGCGGGTGTAGGACCGAATAAAGATCATTACCCAAAGGAAGGGTATATGATCAAGCAAAGGTCGTGACCCAAAGGGGTTTGGTAAACTGACTAAACAAATAGTACTCAACCGAAGAAAAGGTATTTGAACCAAAGAAAGGTTACTAACCCAAGGGTGCAAGTATTCGAACCAAGAGGAGGTTGCCAACTGCGGGGGATTCGGTGTTTACAGACGGACTGTGACCAACCAAAGAGAAAAGCGAGTGATTAACCAAGAGAAGGTGATTGACTCGAAAGGGTTCAGTATTTTAACAGACGGATTGTGGTGAACTGAAGAGACGGGTGATTAACCAAGAAGAGGTGATAAACCCGAGAGGTGCTCAGTGATTAACAGACGGATTGTGATTAATTGAAGAGAAGGGTGATTAACCAAGAAAAGGTGATTAACCCAAGAAAGGAGAAGAACCAATAGAAGGTTGCGAACTCCAGGGGAAAAATGGTCGTGACAGGAAAACTGTGTTGGACCGAAGAGAGAGAATTGAAACTCTTCAGGGGAATCAAAAGGCAATGATTGATTACAAGAAGAAAGGAGTGATGGAACAAAGAGAGATTGCTAGCGCAAGAATAATGATCTCAACCAAGAAGGATGGTGATTGATCAAAATGAGAGATTGAAAGAGATAGGAGTGATCGAGGATCGAAAGGGATCGCAAAGAGAGAAGAGTGATCAAGGATCAACTCGACTGGGGAAAGAAAGCACATTAACGCCTAGAGATAGAGATGACTAAGCCAAGCACAGGGTCATTCGTCCCCTACCTGAAGTAGTCAGAATGAGAGTAGGAATTCTCCCTTCTCATCCCTTCCCTAACACACACAGGGTGTAATGCGGAAGTTGAACCAGACGGCCCAACAGCTCCAAGTTGTACAGTGCTCCTGCGTAGAGAAACGGACAGTATAACAACGTCAATTTGTACAGTGCTCCGATGCAAGGCGCGGCGCGAAACTCCAACTCCACCGGGGGGGATGAGAGAGAAAGCTCTAAAGGAGGCCTAAAGAGGGGAAAAAGGAAAATCGATTAATCGAAACAAATTTCGATCAATTAATCAAGGGAGAAACATGCTAACAACTTTTCAAAGAGGATGAAAAGTCATTAAAACAAAAAGGAGTGAATTATTGATTATACAAGATTAAGTTTATCCATGAAGAATAAACTTAATGCAAATCTGAAATGGAAGGTGCAAAACAGTGCCAAATGATCACCAAAATGCCACACAAACTCATGTATCATGTGAACAAAGATAGTGCAAGAATTGCTATGTTCATACAATGCTAAGAACATGAAACAAAAGAATAATCGAAAATGTACATCGAAAGTTCATGAATATGCTTCAACCAGGGGTTAAATGACACTTAAAACATCCATTAAAATGAAGCACATTGATCCATGGAAGTTAGAAGAAGAAAGGATACCAAACAAGCTTGAAAAACTCAAAATTTGTCATTTTGTTCAGTGGTAACCGGTTACAGCATAACTGCTAACCGGTTATATGCTTGAAAATCAGCGTATTTGTTGAAAATTGAACTGTGTAACCAGTTACAACATAACTGCTAACCGATTACCACTGAGACAGTGGCAAAAATAACAGCAAAAACAGCTTTTCAAAAGTAGTTTTCAACACATAATCACTTATGCCAACCACCACATGCTAGGAACTGAAATTGTGCACGACAATTGAACTTGAAAACAACAAATAAACAGTGATAGAATCAACTAACATAATAGGATCATGGATCAAACAAATGCAAAACCAAATCACACACAACAATTATCGACTACATTGCAAACGATACGAAAATGCGCGAAAAGATAAAATTAGTTAGATCCACCAACCTACAAGCCAGAGATTTGGCTTGGTAAGTGTTGCAAAGAGATTTTGATGCAGAAAATCAAAGAAAACCAGAGGATCCTTAATTTGTAGACGAAACACGTCGAAACCGATCAAAAACGCGAAAATGCACCGAAATCGAACTTGCACCAAATTGAAAGTTGTAGAACCCTTGGATTGAAGTAGAATAAGATGTAATTCCAGAAATCCAACCAAAGAATGCCAAATGAGGGAGGTTAAGCTCAAGAATTAATCACTTTCAATGTGAAAAGTGATTATTCTTCAAGAATAAGAGCTTTTGGTGAGGTTTTGGGATGAGAATTGAGATGAAGATGTAGAAGTTGCAGGAAAATGCAGAGGAGAATGAGAGAATTGAGAGTGAATTGTGAAGAATGGTTGAAGGTCCTTGAAAAATGAGTGAAGGTGAGTTTATATAGACTTTAGGTTTGGAGTATGGGAGCTTTGGACTTAGCTTTGGGTCTGGAGTTAGGGTTGGAGTTAGTTGGGCTTGACTCACTGAGTCAAGGTGGTTAACTCGGTTAGTTAGAACCAACTCGGTAAAAGAGAAATCAAGAAGCATAATAATGGCTTTTAATCAAGATATGAGAGCATAAGTATCATCAAAATCTATTCTCTCTTATTGATTGTATCCTTTCTCTGCAAGTATTGATTTATTTCTTTAAAAAAATTATCATTTTAAACAAGTTTGTTACAAAAGACCCATTTAGTTTCAATCACAAGATTAGTCCTAGGTTTGGGAACAAGATCCCAACAATATTTCTTTCAAACTGTTTTAAATCTTCATAGACAGAAATGGAACAATGTTCATCATTATAGCTTCATTGACGTCCTTTGGATCAATATAGCTTCATCATTTTCAATTTTGTCTTCTAATATGTCCTTCTGTAGAATACCTTCCCAATCAAAAACTTCTATCTCTACAACATCTTGGGTTTAGTTACATTAAAGCTAAAATGTCCATATTCCTTTATAGACATGTTCCTTTTGTTATAAATTTGAAATTGTTTACTAGAAATGGAAAAATCAAGAAATAAACCTTCAGGAGTTTTAGCATCAAATTATAAAGATTATCCTTCTTGTTTTTAAGGATAGAACATTTGCATTTGAATACATGAATGAGAGAGATATCTAGCTTCTTTCATTTATATGTATTTCATAGGGAAAAAGTTTTAGAAAAGGTATTATCAAGACTTTGTTCTTAACATAGCATATGCAAGACATACTGCATCAATTTATAAATATCTTGGAAGGTAGTTTTGTTAAGCATCATCCTCTCAATATCTTTAAGAGACCTATTTTTCCTTTCCACTACCCCCAATTTTTGTGGAGTTTTAGAGCATAAATATTTCGTGTGTGACAGTTTTAATATGGTCTTGTGTTTTAGAGCTTACTAACTTTATATGAGGTATGCTAGACCATTTTCTCCTCTTAGGATATGATGGATTCATCCTCTCTAAATTTTTCCATGGAGGTATGTACCTTTTTCCAAACATTTTCCAAACACTTTGTTCTTAACATAGCATGCAAGACATACTGCATCAACTTATAAATATTTTAGAAGGTAGTTTGTTAAGCATCATCCTCCCAATATCTTTAAGAGACATATTTTTCCTTTCCACTACCCTCAATTTTTGCGGAGTTTTAGAGCATAAATATTTCGTGTGTGACAGTTTTAATATGGTCTTGTGTTTTAGAGCTTACCAACTTTATATGAGGTATGCTTGACCATTTTCTCCTCTTAGGATATGATGGATTCATCCTCTCTAAATTTTTCCATGGAGGTATGTACCTTTTTCCAAACATTTTCACATGATGTTATCTTTGGTCTGGTATTCTCTTCAAACTAGTGATGTGACTAACTACAAATCTGAATTAATTATTATTACTTTGGCCCCATTTCGAACGTCAATCATAAACTGACCAAGCATGCCTTATTATGCTTGGTTATTTTAGGTGGTGGAAATTCTAATCTTATTTCTAGCTTAATCATGTACGCACGTTTGAGAATGAGCCATCTATAACACCCCAATATTTATATTTTAATATTTGTTAAATTATTTGTGATTATCGGTGAATTTTGGTGAATTATTATGCATGGTGTGTTCTTGTTGTGTGTTGTGGGGTGATGATGAGTTAAGGGAATAATAGGATTATTTAGAAATTAAATAATTAATTAGAATTAATTTAGAGTTAATGATAATAGAATAATATAGATTATGTTATTTAGACTATTATTATTAATTAAAATAAAATGAGTGGAAACATCGAGGGCAAGGTGATCATTATATAAGTATTAGTGAGGGTAAGTTGGGAAAGGCAAATTAGGGGTCCTAAGGGCAAGTTTGACAAAAGGGAAAATAGAAGTGGAGAAGTTCATTATAAACGATCGTGTTTTGGAGAAACGACACTGAGCAAAAAGGTAGAAGAGGCTAGGGCTCTAAGAGATTCCTGTAGAACTCAAGTAAAAGGATCATAACTAAGAATCTAAGGTATGGAGGGTATTACATTTCATTATAATTGATATAGGGTTTAAATGTATGTAGGTGGTTTTGATGTTTTAGGGAAAATGTAGTAATATGATGGTAATGTGATGATTCATGACAAAATAAGTGATAGAATGATGTTGTAGTACTATTAGATGATATATATGATGCCTATTATGAAGTGTTCTTATTGTATTGTGATATCTTGTGAATTATGTGTGTTTTCGAATTGAACGATATTGGAATCGCAAGAGTTTTGGGGTCAGGACTGAGCAGAAAATGCAACTGCAGAGTTGCTATTTTCGCGCTTATGTTGGGCGAGTCATATGCTTCGTCGGGCGAAGCTACTTCTCTTAGGAAACGTCGGGCGAAAGGAGAGGCGAAGGAAGGATGAAAAAGAGGTGCTCTTGGAATTTTGCATGGGGAAGGAGTTTCGCCCCTGCTTCGTCGGGCGAGCCTCGGGCATGCAAGAGCTGACATTTTTTTTTATTTTACTTTTCTTCTGTCTTTCTTTTCGTTCTTTTTATTGATCCGTTGTCTCACATGAATTGAAATGATTAATATGATGTATTTCTAATAATGATGCTATGATGGAGTGTGACTGATTATGAGGGATATACTATGACGATTACATGAATGGTGATGCAAATTTGACTAGCCGTGATCGTGTTTATTGTGACGTGTTGCATCATGCAGTTATAACATATGTTAGGACTTCGGTCCAATGACGATGTTAGGACTTCTGTCCAGTGACGATGGTAGGACTCCGGTCCAGTAGTGGCCTCAATCCTATTGTGTGGATTGAGTGCGTTTTATGATGTGCTCCGGTTCCGAGTGGGAATCGATCCTATGGTAAGGATCTTTGGAGGGAGATGACCATGTGTTCATCAAAGTGTTGGTACCGCATGCCTGAGTCATTTTGTTGCATTACATACTAAGTGACATTGCATAAATATGAATTAATAAATGTTTTGATGATGTTGTGGCATAAGTGATGTTTTAACGATGATGATTTATTGATGACGTAATGACGTTGTGAATGATTTAACGAAGTGATAGTGTAAGTATGTGTGTGATGTGTGATGGATATATGAAGTATGGATAATTGTTGTTGTAACTACTATATCTATTACTTATACCTTTTGTAATGATTTGTGATTACTCGCCCTGCCTGTTTAAATGTTACCGCTACGTGGGTAACGTGCAGGTGATCAAGGTTAGCTCGTTGATGCGTGAAAATTTAGCATTGGAGTCAATTTATCTTATTTATGTGAATTAAGAGGGTTATGCTCTGATACGTAACATCGGGGTTTGGGAACGTTTGGCTTTCTGAAGTCGTTATTGATTTAAGAACATGTTTTTAACAGTTTGTTACGCGATGATTTATTTTATGTTAATTTTTTATTATGATAAAAGGCTTTGAAGTCCTTTGACGAAAATTATGAAGTCATGTTGATACTAAGATTCCGCTGCGAAGTTTCAATTATATGTGGAGTTATTAAGATGAATTTTATAATTAATTGAAACTTGTGTTACAGAGAAGGATGTGTGATAAGAATGTTTTTATGAAGCATGTGACACCCTTGTTGGTGAGTTACTCTGATTTAATTATTGATTTATGCGTTAAATTATTTGTTGGATTTAGAAGGGTGTTACATCATCTACCACATCCCTTTATGTTAGATGATCCATCTATGAACACGGTCCATATGGTCAAAACATTTGATTCCTCGGTGGTGGTCTCGACCACAAAGTCTGTGAACATTTGAGCTTTAAGCGCCTTTTTTGATTCGTATGAGATATCAACCTGTAATAGTTATATAGCCCGTTTTTTCATTATTCCTATTATATTTGGCTTATGGAGTATCTATATGATAGAATAATTGGTTCTCACCACTATAGTATGGGCGAGGAAATAATTTCTTAGTTTCCTAGGTGTTATCATGGGTGTCAAGATTTTAAACCTTTTGATAACATACTTTTGGGCCATGCAGAACCTTCCCGATGAAACAAACTTGGTCTCGAAAAGACTCTTGTTCTCTTACCAAGATGGCTCCCACTGCTTAGGGACAAATGGGAAGCTAGATGAAAAGAGCTTCACCTTCTTTTGGATGGACCAGGACAGGCAATTATGGCATAACTTCTTTAAGTTTTGTGAATGCCATGTTTCACTTAGGAGTCTACTCAAACATTGCTTGTTTCCTTAAGAGTTTGTAAAAATGGTATTGCATAATGTGATGATTTGTAAATAAATCGAGATAAGGGGATTAACATGTCGTTCAACTTCTAGATTCCCTTTTAAGTCCTATAGGGGATTCCATGTTAACTAATATTTGACATTTTACCCAATTTACCTATATCCCCCATTCTTTGAGATAATACCCTAAGAACGTCCCAACCTTACTCTAAAGGTGCATTTCTTGAGGTTCAACCGCATCATGTGCTTACTCACTTCCAAAAATGGATTACATATGCGTTGTGTGCTCTTCTTGCTTACGATAATGTCATCCATGTAGACCTCCAACATATTTCATATATGGGTTATGAAGACCTTGTCCATCATTCGTCGATATGTTGCCCCAAAATTCTTGAGGGTGAAGAGCACCACGTTGTAGAAAAAATTCCTTTCGTCCGTCATGAAGGTTTTCACGCTACATTTGAGAGGGTCCATTAGTATCTGATTATAGTCGTAGTATGTGTCCATAAAGGATAAGAGTTTGAATCCATATGAGTTGTCAATGTGCATCAATGTTGGGAAGTGGGTAAGATTCTTTAAGGCATGCCCTATTTTGATTTGAATAAACACATGCACCACTTCTTGTTTGTTTTCCTAACCAATACTACATTGGATAGCCATGTTTTGTGTCTTGCTTCTGTTAAGAATCGAAACTTAAGGAGTTCTTCAACGACCTTTTTCGTGGCTTGGCCTTTTCAGATGATTGTTTTCACCTACTCTGAGCCACATAGGGGACGTCGTGTATGAGGGCCAAGGTATGACATTCTTTCTATGGGATTAGAGCTTGAATTTTCCTAACCGACCATGAAAATAAATCGTGGTTCTTTTGAAAACATTTTGTTAACACTTCGTGTATAGGTTCAGATAGGTCGGACCCTATCTTGATGGTTTTCTCTTGATTTTCCTCTTACATAGATAGTGGTAATGTCTCCATGTGGTTTGTGTCTCTCTCCACCTCTTTCATGTCTTTGGTGGAATAACCTTGTCATCTCCCTAAATTTTATCTAGAAATAATTATTCCAATCGTGTATCCAACTCTAGTGCTCATTCACCCTTTTCATTTGGGTCGTTTCTTCCTTCTATGTTTGTTAGCTAGTCGAGAGGGCTAGAAAACAATCATGTGATGATGCCAAGTCGGTTTCCAACACAACAAGTTAGTCTTCCCGAGTGTGGTATTTGATTTTTAGATTAACACTTCAGGAATTAGCCCCTAAGATTCCCAAATGATGCAATTTTAAATGGAATCACACTCTATATTCATGAATTTTATTCTGATTATTTTCATCTCATAACCGGTTCCAAATTCTACTAAGAGTTTCACGTATCCTAGAGGTCTCGTGACTGTTCCTTGAAATCTTGTAGGTTTCCTCCATAATATGGTTGCGTGATGGGGTGCAGGTTTAGCTTCCGATATGTCTCAGTGCATATAATATCACATGAATTTCCATGATCCACCCATATGCTTTGAACGTTACAGATGGCCATTTCCACCCTGATAATAATCTGTATCTGATGATTCAGGACATAGTTGACTAGTTCTTTGTCGTAGAAAGAAATTTGGGGTTTTTCATTGGTGTGGGAGTTTTTGAAGAGTCGCTGCTGCCTTGCAAGAGGAAACAAAAAAATATCGCTTGGGGTGTGGAAATGGTCAATGGAGAGACTTCAAAGGAGGATGTTTGTTTTGTTTAACGATAGATCTTCCCATGCAAGGGGAGGTGGTCCGTCATTTCCTTCCTTGGTGGATATGTACCCTCACTAGTCAATCTTCCATATAATTGGGAGGCAAACACTTGGATATAAAACTAATGTTTCTTACTGCCAGGATTAGTTGGCCCACCGAAAAACGTTATCTTATCGTGAAATTAAAAAAGAATGATGTAAACATTTATTCTCATAGATGGTGCCACAAATCTTTTTCTCGATTTGGAGGTGTGATTAGGGGTGCCTGCAAAACAAATTTCACACCCAAAGTCAGTGAAAGAATAATGGAATGAGTAGTGTTTTTTTAGCATTTAAAAGTGTGTACCTTAGTTGGCGGTTGTGGTCATTTATATAGGAGCCTTATTAAGATTTGTGATTATCCTCCTCCTTCAGCTCCAATCATTAGTCGTCCATGGTAACAAAGTCAGTATATAATTCATTATGTCGTCTGAAGGCACTACTTAGGCTTCTTTCCTGGATCAAGTGTTTTTTATGGCAGGTTCATGCCTAATGTATAAATCCTAGAACCTTCTTGTTTAGCAACAGATATCCAAATAGGTATTCTACTTTACGGCCCTCCTTATCTTGACGTTAGTAATGTAGTAAATATATTTGCCTCTTGTGTTTAAATGTTTAAAATGAGCTTCTCTTCAATAGTTCGAGTTTGGGGCTGAGACCGATTTAGACCTGTTATGATTTTGGCTTGTGACTCATTAGGCTAATGGACTGACTTTATTCCAGCCTCGGACCGAGCAGAAACATGAACAATTCCAAGTCTCTTATTGTGGAGGGGTTAAAAGTACAATTTTTTTTATAAATGTGATATTTATGGCATCAAACTCAAGATGTCTTGTTAAAGTGAAAGAGATCTTTACCATTCTATTGTAATGTTATTAAATTTTTTAAAAAAAATATATTAGTCTTTAAGAGCAACTTAGCTAATTAAAGAGTTCTTTTTATTAAAATTAAACATATTAGTTCAATTAATTTTTCTTAGTATCCATAATTATGTTTAGCGCCAGTTTATTTTAACTTTAAAAAACATGGATTTTTCTTTGAATTTTTGAAAATGAATTTTATAAAAACGTTTTTCAAAATATTACAAGTTTTTTTAAATTTGTTTTTTATAAATTAAACGACTAATTTTGACATTATATAACATAAATATACATTATTGAATATCAAAACATAGTCGAAATTACAATTTTTTCAAAAAGTTGTATTTTAAAAATGATTTTTATGAAAAACTATTTGAAATAACTTCAAAATTAAGTGATTTTTTGAAATTTTCATATTCAAAAAAAGTTTTAATAAAATGATGAAATACCTAAAATAATATTTTAAGGATAATTATTCAAACCAAATTTTTATTTGAAACTTTTATGAAAAATTTCTTTGTAAAAAAATTTTCCACAAAATTATGTTATACTATAAAAATTATTTTTACAAAAAGTCAAAACAAATGGGTCCTTAATTTTGTTCCAAATACCAAAGTCGTCACAAGTTTTTGGAAGCCCTATATATGTTAGTCACGATTTACCCATGACAACATGAATAGAAGCCCTATTTAATCACGATTTAACCTAATATATATTTTTTTAGGCCCTATTCAACTATATTTTAACTTTGAAAATTTTAGCCTTAACCAAACTTTGACATTTGCATGTACGACGTCTTCAAATTTAATTATATATGTGTAACATCACATTTCACATTATTGGAATTATTTTTCACCACATAAAAGAAATGTATGGAATTGGTTTTAGAATTTACCGTTTCTCGGTTTTGTTTCTTTTTAAAATTTAATCCATGTATTTAACTTAATTTATATGGTAAGCTCATTCAAAGCGTATATCTTTATGGCTGCTAATGACTTCACTAAGTAACAACTTCTTTTGGCACCTACTTTAACAAACCCATACGTGTGACGACTTGGTTCCCTAAATATTTAGTAATTTAGAGAAGTTAACTCGAGTATGGTGTTGTAAATACATAGAGATTAATGCTTTATGGAAAGATATCAAACAAATTCATGAAATTAACATAATATATGGGAAACTTAGTGTATGAAATTATCATTACTTATGGATTATAAACATGATTGGATTCATTGGACTAATAAAGTGTTAGGTTTTTTTTTTTTTTGGTATTAACGGTATAGTTTAAAAAAAGTTTTAGAGAGATGTAGAAGTAGACTAGTGGAGTCATACACTACTATGAAAAACACCTATCACAACAGTTAAAAAATAGATACCACCACGTACATCTAACCGTTGTGAGATAAGATGTGATTGTATGTATGATGTTTTTACCACGGTCGAGCGACCGTGATTATAAGCTATGTAGCGCACTATATATCACAGCGGTTACTTTCAACAACCGTTGTGATATTCTTTAATGCATAACATTTAACAACGGTTGGTATAAATAACCGTTGTGATATATACACTGAGTTTATTCAAAATTATGTGGAACGTTTATTTCGTCAATGCTCACTAAACATATAAACTTTCAATATGATCTAGAACATTATAATATGACAAATTTAGTAATACTAGAAGAACAAGTTCACGTTCAATGCTAGACAAGAGTTATTCAACTCGTTATCCGCATTTTGCTCTTTAACAGTTAGAACTTTGTTTAATGCTCCTAGTTCTTCAACCTCACCTTCCTTCACCTCTAATCACTACTACGAAAAACTCATTTAACAAAGGTTGGAAATGACATATAATGACGCGGGCGAGGGCGTTGTTATGTAGATTGTCGTTGTAAGTTAGTTGTTTCTACAACGGGCTGGAAACCGTTATTGAAAGGTAGGGCGCGAGCCATATATCACAACGGTTATGATAATAAACCGTTATGATACATACACTTAGGTTCTGGATTCGAAATCCATAAGCAGCGAAATTATATAAAACATAAATTACTTATGATATCGGTTACAATAGATAACCGTTGTTGTAAGTACCCTAAGTTTATTATATTAAATGTAGATTGCTTGTTTTCCAAACACCTCACTAAATAAATATACATAGATTCAATTTGATGAAGATGTCTATGATCTGCAAATTAAGCTGTTCTTGAAAACCAACTTAAACAAACCAATGTTGTTTTCTGATTGCATTCGTCTCATCGTGCATTTCACGCTCTTTTACATATATTGTGGTTTATTAATCTGACTCATTCGATATATCGCTATATTCGATTATAGTTAAATTTCCATAAGATCAACAAGACATTGGATAATCTGCCTCATCTTTGATTTAACTATAATGGAAGATGGTGATGCATCTAAGGAGCCAGATCATTATACCATAATCTATATATAAAAGAACGTGAAATAAATGATGAGAGGCATGCAATCAGAAAACAACAATTGTTTGTTTAAGTTGGTTTTCAAATACAACTTAATTTGCATATTATAAGTATCTATGTCAAATTAACTGAATGTATTTTAAGTGAGGGTTAGTGAAACAAACAATCTACATAGAATATAATAAACTCAAACAACATTCTATACCAGATCCAGATATTATAAACTCATATAATACGCTTGCTACCACCAGCAAACTTTAAGTGAGAGTTAGTTAAACAAACAATGTAAATAGAATATGATAAACTCAAACAACATTCTATACCAGATCCAGAAATTATAAACTGATATAATACGCTTGCTTCCACCAACATCATCATCCTGTATCATCCCCTTAACCTGAAAGGAAACAAAGCAAACTTCAAAAATGAGCATCCTCAGTTGAAAACAAACCCTAAAACCATAATCCAGTGATGAGTAAAGAGAGGAACAGGAATAACGCACCTTTTAATGAAACTAATCGCAGAACAGGAATCAATTATGATGTTGAACTAGTTTGGGAAGCTATGAAAAAGAAATATAAGGAGGAAGAAGCTTACACAAAAGCTTTATACTTCTTATACTTCTTTTCATTGCTTCTAAAACTAGATAAAGTTTGCTTACACTATTGTTTCTTCATTTACTAACATCTTATTTGTGATGCTATGAAAAAAAAAAGTATAAGGTGGATGAAGTTTCCATCATAGCTTCATGCTTCTTATACATTTTTCCATAGCAACACAAACATTATGAGTTTCCAAAGTATGGTCTTTGTTAAGGTAGTGAAAACGAATCTGAAAAAATGAGAACAATCAACAAAAACAACATGCAACAAACGAGATAATGGGAAATATCTAACAATAGATGGAAGAAGAAGAATACCTTAATGTATGATTCATGGCTAATGGTGAAAACGAAGAGAAAAAATGGGTTCTAGGGTTTCACTTTGAAGGGAACGACGTTACTGTCAATTAAGTGAAAGTTATTTTGCTTATATATGGGTAAACTATTTCACAACCGTTAGCAATAACAACCGTATAGATAGGTATTTATTTATTATAAATATATCACTACGGTTAACTAGAATAACCGTAGTGATAACCCTTTTATCTGTGAATTTTAAAATAAATAAAAACCCTATAGATAGGTATTTATTTATTATAAATATATCACTACAGTTGACCAGGAGAACCGTAGTGATAACCCTTTTATTTGTGAATTTTAAAATAAATAAAAAAGAAAAGGTGTGTCTTAACTTCTCACTTAATGCATCTGCAGTTTATACATCAACAATGTAATTCACAATGGATCTGCAGTTTAAACATCAATAATGTAATTCAAACCCTAATTCAACTATTACATTTCATAACAAAGTAAACATTAAACATAAAGGAGACAAGAAAACATAACATCTTGATATTTCCAGAAAATATCTCTGATTTCAGTTTGTTCTTCAAATTCTTGTTCTTTTTCTTTAAATCCTCATACATAGCCTTCAGATAGCCCACAGCTTCCAACTCTGACTTCATAATGCTCTCATCGTCATTTCCATCTCTTTCTCCCACGTCTTCATCCCATATGAACAAATTACATGTTTCATCGCTCCTCCAAAATGGACATCTCCAAAAAAACCTTCCTTTATTTTGTCCCTTCTTGCATTGATACGATACCATACGACCATCACAACCACAAAATTTCCAGATTGATATTTTACACTGGAAGAAGACGTAGAAACACCTTTGGATGATTTTGTCTTCAAATGTGACATTGCAACACCTTAAAGTAGAACACTTTCTTGTTGTTGTTGTCTTCTTCCCGACAATGGTGACGGCGTTGGTGTTAGGGTTGTTTCGTCTTGTTTCTTGTTTCAATGGATAAATTGATATATACTTGGTGTTTAAAATACATAACACTTTGTAACAACGGTTTAAAGAAAAAGCCGTCGTGATATCATTATTATTTTTTAGTTAAATATTAATAAAACTTAAAAAGGGAGCATTTACGTCAAAGGGATAAACTATTTGAGGGCGATGAGGTTCGAACCCATGATAGCTAGATTGTATCACCACGGTTTCCATAACAACCGTTATTATACCCTTGAGATTTCTAATTAAAATAATGCGCGCGTATCCAGTACGCACTATAAGAACGGTGTATAGGATGCCGTTGTAAACCTCGCGTTGTTGTTTGGGCGTTTTGTAGTAGTGAATTCATTTTGCAAAATATTAATTACTTTGCAAAAAAAAATTAGAGATGGAGAAAATGGCGGTTGAAGAACTACAATCATTAAATAAAGTTCTAACAGTTAAAGAACCATATGTCGATAACAGACTGGAGAATTCTTTTCTAGAATTGAACGTGTACTTTTTTTCTAATATAACCTTATCTATCATATTATAATTTTCTAATGCAATATGTAGATTGCTTGTTTTTCAATAAACCTCACAACAACATACAACCATTCAAATTTATGAAGAAGTATATAATCTGAAAATTAAACTATTCTTGAAAACCAACTCACACAAACCACTGTTTTCCAAATTGCATGTGTCTCATCATTCACTTCCCGCTCTTTAACATATAGAATGTGGTTCAATGGTCTAAGTCCTTCATGAAATCGATTCCTTCTATTCTAGTTTAATTTGAATAATATAAATAAATTGTTGTTATTCAAATTAAACTATAAGAGAAGATATGGATGCAATGAAGGAATCAGGTCATTGAACAACATTCTAAATGTTAAAAGCGTGAGATGAATGGTGAGACAGATGCAATTTGGAAAACATTGATTGATATAAGTTAGTTTTCAAATACAACTTAATTTTTAGATTATAAGTTTCTCTGTCAATTTAAATGAAATGTATTTTCAGTGAAGGGTTAGTAAATTAAACAATCTACATAGCATATAATAAACTCAACTTCATATAACAACATACAACAACACAAGATATTATGTAATGTTTTAAGAATTTAAAGAACAAAACATCGTTAAGTCACAAGAAGCTTCTTATTTTTGACTTAGCAATGTTTTGTTATTGTTCTTAAAACATTAATCAACAACAACAATAACATACAACATTTATCAACAACACAACAACATACAACAAATTAAGGTTCAAGAACAACAATAGCAACATACAACAACAACAACAACAGCATACAACAACACAAGATATTATGTAATGTTTAAAGAACGCGCCTTTTTTTAAACTGATCATGGATCTGGAACAAATTATGATTTTCATCTAGTTTATGAAGCTATGAAGAAGAAGTACAAGGTGAATGAAGTTAACACAATAGCTTCATACTTCTTGTATTTTTCTTCATAGCTATACAAACCATGTGTATCATAGCCAAAGTATACGTTTTGTTAAAGTGGTGAAGACGAATCTGAAAAATGGGAACATTCACCAAATAAAAAAATGAGAACCCAATTTTAACAAAATCGAAGCATAAGTTTAATGAACAAACCTGAAATATGATTAAAGAGTATCATAGCGATTGGTGAAGACGAATCTGAAGGTTTAAGAAAGTTTAAAGAGTGACATGGGTGTTAGGGTTATTTTATGAGAGAGAGAGAGAAGAGTGAAATATGTTAGGGTTTTCATTTGAGAGAAACGACTGTTATGTATTGAACAATAGATACTTTCACTTATATAGTAAAAAATATCATTTTTCATCACGGTTAGAAAGAAAAATCATGATATAATTTTAAACTTTTACAACAGTTCTTTAGTAAAATCGTGGTTAAATAACTTTCAATTTTTTATTTATTTATGAACGCAATGTTGAGAGAGTTATTAATTATTTTTATTGTTATTCTTCATTACTGTTGCCATTATTGTTGTTATTTTTGTTGGCTTGTATTATTTTTTTGTAAAACAATAATAGTGTATAAATGAAAGAGTATATAAAATAATAATAAATAATTTCATTAAGAGGGCCAAAAGGGAAGAGTACATAAATAATTTCATTATATAATTTTGTCAATGTTGGAACAATATCCCCTAACAGCAAAGGAATCTTCATAATTTATGACTCTCTCCTCACTACCCTCGTCAGGTCATAGTAACAAATCTTCCTAAACACCTTTTTCTTCAACTTCTTCTTCTTCTTTTTCTTCTTCTTCTTCTTCTTCTTCTTCTTCTTCTTCTTGGCCTTCCTAACCCTCAGTGTATCCCTGACAACAGTCGATCCAAATGGCTAGACCTCCTCAGTTGACTGTTGATAATGGTGTTAGACTGTGGTGACTTCAGTTGAGATATTTTTGTTAGCATTCTCAGATGGAGAACTCATGTTTCTATATGAAGTTAAGAAGAATAGTTTTGAAGAAGTGGAGATTCATTATATGAAACTATGCCTTTATAGAAGAGGTTGAAGATGAAACATCTGATGATTTAATGCTTGCAATGATTACTTCCAATGGTTGATATTCTTGAATGACATTATGACCGTCTTGAAAAATGAAGAAAAATTTCAATTAGCATTATAGTTGGGAAAAGCGTTTCTCTCTTTCGGGAAGAGCAAAAGGTTGTACAGATAATATTACAACGGTTGTATATTAAATCCGTGATTAAATAATCTTCAATTTTTTATTAATTTATTAACTTAAGTGACACACGCTTTTTTCTGATAGGAAAAATGGAAAACAAATGTAGTTGCCATGATTCGAACCTTGTACTACTCACTTTATCACCACAGATGTGTCTATCAACTATGATTAAATAACTTTCGAAAAAATAAATAAGCATTAGGCGCATCCAGTTTCAGATATTACAACGGTGGAAGGCATGACCATAGTAATATTACACTATCGAATGTGTATTTTGTAGTAGTGAGATTATCACTATTTCAAATTAATTAAAAGGAAATGATGAAAAGTTAGAAGATGTGAGAATTATGGAGAAGATACTCCGCTCATTAGACCCTAGTTTTGAGTATATTATTGTAACAATAGAGGAAAAAATATTTAGAGACTATGACAATAGAGCAACTTCAAGGATTGTTACTAGCTTATGAGGAAAAATACAAGAAGAAGAAAGATTTCACAGAAAAAAAATTCAAGATACAACTAAAGGAGAATGAAGAAACTCAAAGAAATGAGATATGCCAATATAGTCGAGGTAGAGGTCAAGGACAAGATCACGGTCGAGGACATTTTAGACGTGGTAACTATGGACGGGTTTCAAATTTCACTAGCGACAAATATGAGAGAGGTGAAACCTTAAAAAGAGGACGTCAAAGAGGATACAAAAACACAAGGAGTCATAAATCTCAAAGTCAATGCTACAATTGTCAAAAGTTTGGCCATTACACTTTAGAACGTAGATGTTGAAGGTAAGAAAAGTACACAAGAAGGGGGGTTGAATTGTGTTTTACGTTTCTTAGTTTGCATCTGATCAGAGTTCAGAATCTAAACTGGTGTTCACATTCTAGTTAATTCTTAGCAGCCGAATGTTAACAGAAGCACATAAATAATAGCAGAAGACACAAAGATTTATATTGGTTCCTCTCCTAACTGAGAGTAGTCCCTCCCCTTTACTACACAAGAGATTTTAACTATAATCAAAACATGATTACAATCACTTATGCATTTTGCATAAGACTTTTACACTTGCTCAGACCCAAGGTCCAAAACTTCTGCTCAAGCTCCTCACTCGAGACTTCTTGCTCAGGTTCCATGAACCCAAGACTTCCTTGCTCAGGCCCTCAGCCCAAGACTTCTGCTCCAAGTCCCATGAAACGAGCCTCTCTGCTTACACCCCATATGTAAAGACTCACTGCTACAAATTTCATGTACTGAGCATTCCTGCTCAAGCCCCTCAGTCTCAAGACTTCTGCTCCAGGTCCCATGAAACGAGCCTTCTTGCTTGCACCCCACTAGTCAAGAATTACTGCTCCAAATTTCATGTACCGAGCTATCATGCTCAAGCCATACTGGCTCAAGGGTTTACTGTCAATCAATCTGCTTGATTAAGACTTTCACTGCTCAAGCACATAGCAAGAGACTTACGTGGCTCAAGCATCTTGGCTCAAGACTTCCTTGCATGTATCCCAATTATATGAGACTTCTGCTCAATCAATCCACTTGATTAAGACTTTCACAGCTCAAGCACATATCAAGAGACTTACGTGGCTCAAGCATCTTGGCTCAAGACTTCCTTTCTTGTATCCCAATGACACAAGACTTTTATCTAAACTGCTGAATAAGCTCAGCAGAATAAAGAACAATGTGTACATGATACAAGTATTAGAGGTATGGGAAATCACCATAACAAAGACCTAAAACACTTAAGATTTCTAAGATATTCAATATGTAAGAAATCTTAAGGCTTTTACAATTACAACCTACATAAGAAAAATCTGCATATACAATGAGTTAATAATTTCTAATCTTGTTACTTCTTCTTCTGGTTGATCCTTGTTAAAGATTCAGTTTAAACCTTCAACTATATTTATAGCCTTTAAAGAAACTAGCCGTTGAAGAGGTAACTTGATCAAGAGTCTTTGCTATTTCTCCATAGTACAAGAGTCATTGAAGATAGATACACAAAAATATCTTGATCGAATGTGTAACATGTTTAACCTTTGAGTCTTCAAGAGATTTTGTACTAATAGAGTCGTTGACAGTAGATATCCATAAAGCATCTCAGCCTTTCTTGAGCCTTGCAATCTGTAGACTCTAGCTGACAAACTGATTTGACAATGTAGCTTGCTTTCTGCAGTACAGATAGCTTCAGCGTTATCACCAACTCTGAATGGTACCAGAAGCCAATTTGAATTCACTAAGTGTAGAGACAATTATGTTGCTTCTTCTGATGATGAGACCTTCAGGTTCAGAGTCTACACCAGACATCACTTAGCAAGTGTTCTTCAAATTCTTCTACCAAAAGCTAGCAATTCAGCAACTCACAAAGTGTGCTTAATGTAGAACAGATTCTGACTATAATATTTACAAGTATTAGAACCTGCACACATGTAACACACATCAAATAAACCATTGTTCTTTCAGTACTTTGTTATCATCAAAACCCAAGGAAAATATGTCATGAACAAATCTTGTTCTAACAATCTCCCCCTTTTTGATGATGACAAACACAAGTATTTAAAGGACAATGTTGGACAGTTATAATTTTCTTTGAAACATCAGGGTATGAGGTTTGTAATCCCCCCTTAGTCTAATAGTCCAAAGCAGATTTCTGTAGACATCATACTAGGAACTACTTTCAAGAAAAATTAATTCATTTTTCTTAGTAACACCAGAGTCTGAGGTTTGTAAGCTCCCCCTGAGTTAAACAGTTCCAAAATTGAGGTTTGTAAGCTCCCCTTAGTTCCATATTTAAGAAAGCCAAAAATAATATTTTAACTTTCTCTGGCAACATTAGAATACGAGATTTGTAAGCTCCTTCTGAGTCTTATAGGCTAAGGTTAAGGTTTGTAAGCTCCTCCTTAGTTCTATGTACAAGAAAGTTAAAATGTGTTGCCCTGGAAATATAACCATAAAAACAGAAATACAAATAACAATAAATGACCGATGTGTACAACTGAATAGGTACTCAATGGGTTCAGTTTTTAATTAAATACTTACCATTATTTCTCCTCTTTTTGTCACATAAAAAAGAAATAAAATAAAAGAAGAAGAAAAGAAATACAGTGATAAATGCATCACAGACCATCATTACAGGATCAGTTTCCAAGAAATTGAAAAATGATCAAGTAACATGTGGTTTTTAAGGATTGTATAGTGCATGCTTTAAATTTTTAGTGGTCGTTACTCTTCCAAGAATCAAGCAAGGTTTAACTCAGTCATTTGAGTTGCTCAGAAGTCATTATAAAAGCAATCGAAACCTAGTTTGTTTTCATCAACATCCACCAGAGTCATGGAGGCATCAGCTGAGAGGCATAAGACTTTTGTAGTAACAGAAATTTCTGAGAGCTCTACAAGACAAGATGTCCAAAATGTACATAAACGTGTTGTTTCTGAATCATCTACAACTGGGCATGTGCCCTCTACAAGGCTCACTTCTGAAGAGGCGACGTCAGCAGCTCCAACACAACCTACAGGAGTAGGTTCATAAGAAGTTATGATGAAGCCCAAAGGAAGATAATGAAGAGATCCAAGAAAAGAAGACGGTCCAACAAGATGTTCTACCGTCCAATCCCAGAGGTAGAAGGGGAAGAAGCTGATGAGGATGAGCTAGACATAGATTATGACAGTTGTTATCATCACAAGGCTCTGGATGACTTAGATAGGGATTTATACTAAGCATTAGCAGTTCCTTATGTATCAATGTTTTGTAATCCTCTGCTTTAATTAATGAAAAAGTTCTTTTTGACCAAATATTGTTTATTGCATGCAAATACTTTCAATAACTTCCCTTTGATTTTCTGAAGGACATTAATGAAGTAATACTGACACCAGAAGCAATAGTTTGAACGTGTTAATCATAAAATTCATAGCTGTTATAGAATCTTTAATAGGTTAGACTATTTAGATAACATTTCCAAGATATATCATTTAAGATATTGATAAGACTTAATCAATATTAAAACAACAGATACTTTGAACGATGTATGTAACATATCTATATAAGAACCCATAACATGCTTTCTTTCATAATCACTTAATCCTCAAAACACCAAGATGTACAAACAGAGGAAAATATGGGTTCCAAAGAGAGATTTTAGAAAGACAGCCGTACTGAATGTAGCAACTCAGGTAAATGAAAGCAAGGCATCAGCTGAAGGATCTACTAGCAAGCAGATGACTTCAGAAGCTCTCACCTCTTCAGCATCCTTTGTGAAAACACACAGAAGAAGAATATCTTCTGGGTCCAGACGCAGAAATTAACTTAGAAAGGAGGCTTTGAAATTTGCTAAGGAAGAATGGCAAGATTACTTAGATAATTTGGACATGTTAGATGATCCTAGGGAATACCTTAGGGCCAATCCATCAGACTAGAATGTCTAAATAATTTGTAGTGATTTCCTTCTTATTAATGATACAAGTTGCAAACATCAAGTTCTTACTCCTATTACTTTTGATTCTTTTGAACAACCATAAATAAATATAATCAACAGTTAAACTAAACAACAACATGAAAAAACTTTGAATTAATAATAAGATAACTTAATACAAAGGTTCTAACAATTACAAGGCATAACTAAGCAGAAATCTTACATCAGAATCTTTCATAGATAACTTCAAACTTGTCTCTCCATGTTTTAGAAAAATCAGCTCAGAACTTATGATAATTCCTTGCGGAACAAGTAATTTTGAAAGAACTTTTCCAAAAGGAATGAAGAAAATATTTCCCTGGTGAAAGGAAGAAAGAGTCTTCTTCAAATAGTCAAACATAACTTGAGGAAGATTAATCTGCAAGTCTGAATTGAGAAGTAGAAGCAAATCTTTTTCAATAGGGTCCACAAGGTCTAAATTCTTATCCTTAGGAAGTAAGTTTGAATTCAGAATATTATTCCAAACAACAGCATCAGGACGAAGATTTGAGACCGCTGATGTATTAGATGGATCTACAAAGATACGTCAAGTATGAAGATAGTGTTGCCAAACAAGAGTTCTTGGAATTTCTCCAATTTCCTCATAATTGATCAAATTAGCAATCGCTTTAGAGGTTACTGTTATAGAAACACCAGTTACTTTAGAGAGAATAGCACACTCAGAATTCAGCTCAACAATGGAAGCATTAATTCAAAACTCCTTTATAGGATCTGGATAAGTGAAACCACAGAGCATCTTAAAGTATCCATTCCATCCTTGTTCACACACAGTCTTCCAGAAGTTAAAGCCTAACTTAAGCAACTCATCAAAATCCACAAACTTTTCATTTATGACTACCAGTTGATTCAAAAAAGAATTGACTAAGAAACTCATCTTAAGTTTGGCTTGATCAGCACACAACAACAGAGAAAATATAAAGAAAAGAAAAGAATTGAACAAGATTCCTAAAAGAATAAGAATCTTGTTAGAAGAAGGACAAAATGATGTTTCACAAGATAAGGAATAGTGACAGTAAGTATCCAAGAAGAAAACATCATTACCCAAAGGTTCTTATCAAGCTGATTTCTTGAATCCACAAGATGAATTTCACCTTTATGAAAATTTAAGAATTATAAAAGTTTTGGAAAACCTTTTACTTAAACTGCTTTATCAGAAGTAAAGAATCCTCTTCGGAATTTCAGAATCTGACAACCTTCAGAAGCTATCATCCATCAGAGTCTAGTAGAGCTAGATTAAGAGAGAGATATATATTGTCAGTCATAAGTCTCCAAGATTCTATTCAAAACTAACACTTCCTCTTGAAACAAGAGTCGTGAGTGATATATGAATATTGAATTATTTCCTTTGGCAGCTAGCAAACAATAGTAACATCACAAAAAGCAAGGAAACTGTTTCCATAAATATGATCATTATCTGGCTTAATGAAATATTAAGAATAGGTAAACACAACATAGTTTCTTCTTAAAGATGTCTGAAGATCCTTTTCAAAAGAGTTTCTCTATAAATCTAACAGAAACTTTGTATTTACACCTACACAAATATCTCATAGAATCAAAAGATAATCCAGAAAAGAACAAGCATACCCTTTTTTGTTATTTTGTCGGTCACACTCGTATCAATATTCAGACTTGACCATAGAGTCTGAACACCGCTTTGAGTGGATTCTGATTCAATGTGTGTTAAACCAATGACTCCACTTCTCTCACCAAACTCAGTACCTATAGCGCTTGAGTTTAGGTTGTGGGCTCTTCTTCCATCAAATGTTGTAAACAACCTTCAATAAATGCCATGGAAGATGCCTCTGCTCCTTTCCTTGATATCTGCAGAAAATACATTTAAATAATGACACTCATATTTCTATGAGACCATACATAAATGTTCATACATGATTTCCTTCACCTTATGCCACATTCTGATAGTAGTACCATTATTCATTCCAGAGTATCAGTCTAGAATAAACCATAATATGAACAAGATCTTGTTCTTAGAAGAATCATTAATTTCATTGTCTTAACTCAATACTTTGAGATCTTTGATAAGCAAAGAACCATATGATGTTAGCTATCGGAGAATGGCATAAAACAAATTAAAGCACCATCACTTAATTGCCTACAGAGTACAAATAAAAATTGAAGGTTTCTCATTGACTTGTCCTTAAATACAAATTCCATGATGACCCTCAATCAAGGAGCATTGGAGTCTCTTAAGATATCACCTTAAAGAGCAGACTCCTTATTATAAAATATTGAAGCAAGATAGATTTGGCATAATCTCTTTCTCTTCAATACTTGATTTTTTTTCCAAGATTCAGATGCTTCTTCAGAAGCAGTAATGACTGGCAGAGCCAGAATACTCTTTTATCTGAATCCTGCACTAATGTCATCTCCAAAAGAATATGCAGTGAAGATTAACTGACATTAGGTTCTAGTAATGTTTCTTCTTGCTTTCAGATCTGGGAAAGCAATCGAAATGTAAGTATTTCAGAAGCTTCTGAAGTTACTCTTTTATCAACAGATATTACAACTCATCCAGCTGGTTAAGAAGTACTTCTGACAAGAAATATATCAGACATTTCAAAGAACCAAGATTTAGGAAAGGTAATCTGTTGGGTAGCTTTTCATCATCTAATTGCATTTTTTTTCAAAGATTTGCAATACAAACCAACAAACCACAATAAATTCAAGTTGTATAACTTCTTTAATAATTGTGGCCTTAGGTTTGAATCTAAACCAATCTTCTCAGAATTGCTTGAAAGATTAGATGAAGTTTAACTAGACAAGCTTCAAAATTGATTCCCACAAATTTGAGCACAAGGATTCAAAGATAGTCCGAGCATCATACATATCAATGATGTTGACATATTCAGAAGTGAGATAGAGCACCTATCAGAATGCAACTACCTCTGAAGATATTCAATAAGCTTCTTCTGAGCTGGTGATAGAGATTTTCAAATAGATTATCTCTACACCATCAACTTCTATAGTAATACCTTTTGAAAGGATATTCTATAGACCTTCAGAACCCCATTTTATCAAGACCAACGAGTTAAAAATACATTTTTCTATTTCCATCATTTAAATTTAGTGGAATCACCCTTTGAATATGGTAGGAAATGCAGTATAATACTTTTCACGAGGCACTTAATTCCTTCTTGAAGGAAAGTCTTTAACAAACATACTTTTCTTATTGGATCATTATTTGCGCCACTATTAAGTGTTAAGCATAGACCATGTTCTGATACCAATTGAAGGTGAGAAAAGTACACAAGAAGGGGGTTGGATTTTGTTTTCCATTTTCATAGTTTGCATCTTATCAGAGTTCAGAATCTAAACTGGTGTTCAAATTCTAGTTAATTCTTAGCAGCGGAATATTAACATAAATAAATAAATAATAGAAGAAGACACAAAGATTTATATTGGTTCCTCTCCTAACTGAGAGTAGCTCAGTCTCCTTGCTTCACAAGAGATTTTCACTATAATCAAAACATGATTACAATCGCTTATGCATTTTGCATAAGACTTTTACACTTGCTCAGACTCAAGATCCAATACTTTTGCTCAAGCTCTTCACTCGAGACTTCTTGCTCAGGTTCCACGAACCCAAGACTTCCTTGCTCAAGCCCTTAGCCTAAGACTTTTGCTCCAAGTACCATGAAACGAGCTTCTCTGCTTGCACCCCACTGGTCAAGACTTACTGCTCCAAACTTCATGTACTAAGCATTCCTGCTCAAGTCCCTCAGGCTCAAGACTTTTGCTCCAGGTCCCATGAAATGAGCCTTTTTACTTGCACCACACTGTTCAAACTTACTACTCCAAATTTCATGTACCGAGCTATTCTGCTCAAGCCACACCAGCTCAAGACTTTCCTGCTCAATCAAACTACTTGATTAAGACTTTCACTGCTCAAGCACTGTTGGGGCTTGTATAGCAGCAAGCAAAAATTAATTAAGTACCCAGTTTTGTCGTCTCCACAGGGATCAGTGCGATAAAGAATGCCGTTCAACGGTTTCTACGTTTCTAAGCTTATGGTTCAAAAGTTTTTGGTTTAAAAGCTTTAAGGAACCAAAATTAAAGGCATAAAATGTAAAGACGGAAAATATAAAGTAAAGACTGAAGTATAAATGGAGCCTTGTTGGGATTGGATCTCATCAATTGATAACACATGTATTCTTCAGATCATTTTATACATAAATCACTTGTTCGTCTAATACCATCATGTATCACTCACGACATACATATCCTCTCGGTCCCCGCATATTGTGAGTGATTTTGTACCGATCAATAATTACTCTCGCACATTACCAATCAATACAAAGTATTTAAAACCTACATGAATGTTAAGCCTACATCCATTTCTGGCATCTAGACCCAACATATATTACTATAACATCCATATCAAACTAATGAGTAATTCATTTACAAAGCCATGATCAGAATACGTACATATGATTAATCCTTTTTACATCCATTCAACTAATTTACCCCATGGATGTGAACAAAGTTATTCATCAATATTCTCACGCACCCTCACGATACCGTTCGTCAAGCGTCGTCGCGGTCTTTATTGCAATAATTACTAGAAGCTATTCAAACTAACAATCAACACAATGCTAAAAAGCTAAGATGCAAATGAATATCAACTCACAAAACCATGTCAAAAGTTTACTCATTGATAGATGAAAATCTAAGATCAAGGATTTAAATTAGGTTTTGTCAAGACCCACAAATAAGCAATCAAAGACAATCAACAGTAGAGAATCAAAACTAGTTCACAAACATAGATTAGAAGAAATACATAAGGTATCAAAAGATTACATCCAAACCCAACAAGAGATTGAAGATCTTACCTTCTCCCCCTTGGGGTTTGAGTTTCTATATCTAAAATATTCTTGAAATGAAGAGAGATCAAATTCTATGCTGCAAAATATCTATCTATTACAAGTTTTATTGAATAATCTCTAAAAAATGATGAAAATTACTTATATACTACTTTCAGAAATTTCCCAGTTCGCACTGCAAAGTTTTCACTCGCAATGCGAACACCAAATTTAGGCACCTAAGGTGCCTCTAATAAGCTAAACCGCCACAAAATTTCTGCAAAAGTTCGCAATGTGAAGGATTATTCGCAAAGCGAACACTCGCCTTCAAGTTCGCAAAGTAAACTTAGGTGCCTTTTTCTTCTGCCAAAATCATGGGAGCGTTCGCTGGAGCTTCGCCAAATGTTCGTAAAGCGAACCTTTGCTAGCAAGTTTGCAACGCGAACTAACTGAAGTTCTTCTCTTCCTTTGGCAATCCTTGTCCAAACTTAACTGTCTTACTCATTGATGTTTTATGACTAATTTCTGCACAATAACACACACATCAAAGAATCCAAAGGTATTTTTAATATAATTGAAGAATCACACAAAAACCTGAATTACATCTATGAAAACATGAGAATTGAGTTGAAAAGTGCCAAGAAAGATGGTTCATTTTAAGTCAAAATTTTCACTTATCAAGCATATATCAAGAGACTTATGTAGCTCAAGCATCTAGGCTCGAGACTTCCTTGCTTGTATACCAATGATACAAGACGTCTGCTCAATCAATACACATGATTAAGACTTTTACAACTCAAGCACATAGCAAGAGACTTACATGGTTCAAGCATCTTGGCTCGAGACTTCCTTGCTTGTATCCCAATGACACAAGACTTTTATCCAAACTGCTGAACAAGCTCAGCAGAATAGAGAATAATTAGTACATTATACAAGTATCAGAGTTACAGGAAATCACCATAACAAAGACCTAAAGCACTTAAGATTTCTAAGGTATTCAATGCGTAAGAAATCTTAAGGCTTTTACAATTACAAACTATATCAAAAAAATATGCTTATACAATGAGTTAATAATTGCTGATCTTGTTACTCCTGCTTCTGGTTGATCATTGTTAAAGATTTCGTATGAACCTTCAGCCATATTTATAGCCTTTTCATAAACTAGTCGTTAAAGAGGTAACTTGATCAAGAGTCTTTGTTGTTACTCCATAGTACAAGAGTCGTTGAAGATAGATACACCAGAAGATCTTGATCCAATGTGTAATATGTTTAACCTTGAGTCTTTAAGAGATTCTATACTAATAGAGTCGTTCTAATTAGATATACGTAAATCACCTCAGCCTTTCTTGAGCCTTGCAATCTGTAGACTCTAGCTGAGAAACTGATTTGACAATACATCTTGCTTTCTGCAGTACGGATAACTTCAGCTTTATCACCAACTATGAATGGTACCAGAAGCCAATTTGCATTCACTAAGTGTAGAGACAATTATGTTGCTTCTTCTGATGCTGAGACCTTCAGCTTCAGAGTCTACGCCAGACATCACTTAGCAAGTGTTCTTCAGATTCTGCCACCAGAAGCTAGCAATTCAGCAACTCTCAAAGTGTGCTTAATGTAGAACAGATTCTGACTATAATATTTGCAAGTGTTAGAACCTGCACACATGTAACATACATCAAATAAACCTTTGTTATTTTAATACCTTGTTATTATCAAAACCCAAGAAAAATATATTATGAACAAATCTTTTTCTAACAGATGTTTCAAGAGTATATTCGAAGAGAAGACCAATTATGTGGAATGAAAGAATGAGAAGTTTTAAATAGTGTTGCTAGCGCATGGAAATAATTAAGGAAGCCAAGAGAATTCATGGTACCTTGACAGTGGTACAAGAAACCATATGTGTGGAAAAAGGAGCATGTTCGTAGAACTTGATGAGCCAATCAATGGAAATGTCTCATTTGGAGATGATTTCAAGGTTCCAGTGAAAGGAAAATGTGATATATTAATTCATTTAAAAGATGGAAGACATCAATTAATTTCAAATGTTTACTAAGTTTCAAACATGAAGACCAATATTTTGAGTTTGGGACAACTTTTAGAAAAGGGTTATGATATTCACATGAAAGATTTAAGTCTCTCCATCAAATATGGAAATAATAATTTGATCACAAAGGTACAAATGTTGAGGAATACAATGTTCTTGTTAAAAATCCAAACAATATGGAAAAATGTCTCAAAGAGTGCTACAATGATGCGTCGTGGATTTGGGATATTCAATTTTGGCACTTATATTTTGGATGCTTAAGTTTAATGACAAAACAAAATATGGTGAGAAGACTATCAAAGCATCTGGATCAATTGTGCGAATGATACTTACTCTAAAAATAATTTAGAGCGAGTTTTCTAAAGGAGTCAAGCTCAAGAGATAAGAAGCAACTCGAGCTTATACACGCTGATGTGTGTGGACCAAACAAACCAATGTCACTAGGAAAAAACAAGTATTTCCTTCTTTTCATAGATGATGTTTTAAGAAAAACTTGAGTGTATTTCTTGAAGTAGAAATTGGCAGTATTACTACCTTCAAGAAGTTCAAAGTTATTGTGGAAAAAGGAATTAATCTCTAACTAGAAGTGTATGGGGAAAGACACCGTAAGAAGCATAGATTGGAAGAAAGCATGTTATGTCACACTGGAGGGTCTTTTGGAGTAGCCTATGTTCATATTGGAGATGAGAAATAAACCAAACTTGACGACAAGAGCAAGAAATTCATCTTTGTTGGTTATGATCAAAGCTCAAGGGGCTACATGTTGTACAACCCAAACAACAATAAGATTGTAATCAATCAAGGTGTGGTATTTGATGAAGAAAGAGAATGGCATTGTGGTACTCAAAAAAAGGAATATAGTTTATTTCCAGAATTTAAAGAAGAAACATCTAGAGAAGTTCTACCCTATTGTGTCTTTCGGAAAATTATGAATCAATAAAATTTGAAACTCAGCAAGATGAGAAATCTAGAAAAAAAAAAGGCATAGAAAGGAAATCCATGAAGAAAAAGGATTTATGGGAACTCATTTCTCTTCCGAAATAGCATAAAATTATGGGCATGAATAAAATGTGCAATTCAAGAAAGAATGTCAAAGGAAAGATCAAAAGATACTTGTTTGACGACTAATTGCGAGTCATTCTTAACTTTCAATATGTTGGCTCCCATTTCTAGAGTGAGAACCAGGTCGGCAATGAGAGCTTCATACTCCACATGATTATTGTTGGCCTTGAATTCAAACTCCAGTGCCTCTTTGATTAGTATGTCGCCAGGTCCTTCTAATACCATCCCCACGTAACTTCCCTTCATGTTCAAGACACCATTAACAATCTACGAACGTCTCCTCATCTACTTACGAGCTGAATTCTACCGAAAAACTAGAGCCTACGATTTGATGTTCCCCCTCGGGACGTACTGGATATCGTATTATGAGATTTCCACCACCTAAGGACTTGTCAAACAGGATAACTGTTTTTTACGAGGATTATAGGACCCTGGAAATAAGGCCAAAGCTTTCTCGCGGCGATGACAATGGCATATGCTAGTTTCTCAATCTTCTGATAATATGTTTTTCAGCCTTTGAACACTTTCCTTATAAGATACATAGACCTTTCTGCTTTATCTGTCTCCTGGACTAGTACTAAGCTCATCACCTGATTTGTGACTAAAAGGTAGAGGATCGACGGTGATCCTTTTCTCGAGCGAGTGAGAATGAGAGGAGATGTGAGGAAGGTTTTTATCTATGATAAGTCCTCCACGCACTCTATGGTCCATTCAAATCTCTCATTCTTCTTTAGGGCAGCGAAGCAAAGGAAAGCCTTTTCGCCTGCACAAAAGAGGAAGCGGGATAGGGCGGCAAGGCGGCCTGTAAGTTGTTGCACCTCCTTAGTATTGGCAGGGCTCCTTATATGATAACTGCCTGACACTTATCTAGGTTGGACTTATTGCCTTTTTTCATGAATCCTAGGAGCTTCCCAGCTTGAACTCCGAAATAGCACTTGGCGGGGTTCATACGCGTGTTGTATTTCTTAATGAACTACCAGACATCGTCCAAATCTGCAGCATGGCTAAGCCCTTCGGCTATTTTTACTATCATTTCATCGACACAGACCTCTAAGTTCTGTCTTATTTAGTGGAGAACACAGTTTCCATGAGTCACTAGTAGGTGGTGCCAGCGTTCTTCAGGCTGAAGGGCATGACATTGTAGTAGTTGTTGTTATGATTCAACATGAAGGGCGTCTTGGGAGAGTCCAGATGATCCATTAAAATCTGGTTGTACCCAGAGTAGGTGTCCATGAAGCTCAACATGAGGTAGCATGAAGACTCGTCAATTAGGCGATCAATATCTGCCAGGGCATAGGGTCGTTAAGACAAGTGGTATTAAGGTCGGTGCAGTCGACACACATGCGCCACTTGTTTTCCGCTTTCCTCACTAACACCATCTTGGCCAACTAGGTTGGTTATTTTGTTTTCTTGATGAACTTGATGTTGGATTACTTGCATACTTCCTCATCAATGGCGACTACCTTATCCTCGCAAACTTTCCGCTTCCTATATGCCACTAGATTGACAGAAGGTTTGACGGTGAGGCGGTGGCACGACACTTTAGTGTCTATCTCGGGCATGTAAGAAGGGGCCCATGCAAACAAGTTAAAATTTCTAATGAGTTGGTTGACTATCTCGAGCTCTTCTTTCTCGATAAGTGATGTGTGCATCTTCATCACTTGATGGGTTGATGGGCATATCCTGACTTCCTTCAAGTCCTACATGGGCGTGAGTCTCTTATTGTCCACGTCTAGGCTGGGATTCCAACAATCGACGCCTAAATCTATAGCCTCAGAGAGGGCGCAAACAAGGATGACTGTTTCCCTTTCCATCGATAGGATGCTCTGATAACACTCTTGGGCACTTTACTGATCTCCACGAACTATCCCGACTCGCCCTCCAAGTAGTGGGTATTTCAATACCAAATACCTGGTGGAAATGATCGCCCCTAACGCATTAATGATGGTTTGGACCAAGATGATTTTGTAGGGCGACAGGGCATCTACTATGAGGTAGTTAACTTCAATTGCCTTGGATTCTGATCCATCACCAGAGGTTGTCTCTAGGGTTACGTGGCCTCTCACTTGTACCTGCTTATATGACCAAACTATTAACAAACCCTGTAACGCTTTAATATTGTTAGGATTGACCCGATGTTTCTAGAAAACATCCCAGAATAGAACTTCAGTGGAACTCCTGGGATCTATCAGGACTCACTTGATATCCCAGTTACCATGTTGCTCAGTGATGACCATAGAGTGATTATCTTGAGGGAGGATTCTGACGATATCATTGTTAGAAAAGGTGATCTTGATTCTAGATTCTCCCTGTTCCCCTTTGGAAAACCCATGATATATCATGTTTGCGGTCATCACCTGTTTGGCGTATTTCCTCCTAGAGGAGTTGGAACTTCCTCCGCTGACAAAACCCCTAATTATGGTGTTGACCCTGGAGTATAGATTTTTGTTTGAGGAAGATGGAGAGGATGATAATGAAGGATGTATGAGCCATGTTATTTTTACCGAAGCCTCACGGTGGGTGCCACTGTACTTGTCAAAAAGTACAGGAGTGCGTGATATCCCTACATGTGTAACGGATACTCAAAGGCTTTCTAATTAAAGGTGGTTAGGGCTTGCTCACGGTGGTGAGGGACCCTGTTTGGTGATGTTTTACGATGGTAAGGGAGGGCCAACTCACGTGATTTTAAAGGCTCCGTGTTTATGCGTTATGTTATGGGTATAATGATCTTTCGTCTTACCACCGGGGAAAAAGGTATTTATCGAGGCTCTTAAGCCTTGGGTTTTTTAGGGACTAAGAGTCGTCCATCAATCAATGATGGACTATTGAATATTTACTTCCTAGGGAGACGTGGATCATTTTGTTGACCATATCTTCTGTCTAATTGAGTAACGTCCTATCTCATGTTTCTCATGAACGGGCGAGTAGGGGATATTTAGGTCAAGACGACTCTTAATGGTATGCGATGTGCAGGTGTCGCCCCTCTTAAGGGTTACCACTCTCCCGCCCTCATTAGGCTCTTTACAAATATATCACTATAATTTTCATAAGTCCCACATTGTTAGAAAACTTTGCGTGTTTTGTGTTAATTGATAAAACTTTAACTCCGACATTTCTTAAATTACATTCATTGCCTAGCTTACTTAATTATAAAAGGAAAGCACGTGTATCACTCCAAAACACACCAAAATTTTTTATTGAATTTTTCTTTCCTCACTCTTTTTATTCTGCGTTTTTCGAATTGTCGAAGAGCCAACTCCCCATTTCATTCTACTTGTTGAATTTTCTAAATATTTTCTTGAATTCTCTTCAAAGAGTTATTCGAATTTCTGCTTATTTAAGTTGAGAAATTATAAGTATTTTCTTTAGATTCTTGTTGGAGAAATTATTTCTATTTCCCCTTATTTGAGAAACTATTTTGAGTTGTCAAACCATCATTATTGAATTCTCTTTGAAAAATTATTTGAATTTCTTCCTATTTGAGAAATTATTACGATTGGTCTTTATACCAGATACTATGAGTGATATTTTTACCTTATTTGATACCATTAGATGTATTTTTAGACCGATTATGTATCGTGCAAGTAGTATTCGTACAATATAAAAATGAGTTGTTTTATCTCAGAGACGTCATGGTTGAATAACTATTTTACATAACTTTAAATCGTGTCGCGAAACTTCTTAAAAAGAACGATCTAGTTCATGACTCGATCCAATAATTTTTCAAGTGACTATTGTTCAAAACAATTCAATAACATTATCAATTAACAATCTCAATAATTACCAAAGTGAAAATAAAATCAAATTAAAGTGTACTTGTATCGAGTCTAATAAGGATTAACCCGTCACATATAATATATCACTTAAATCTTCATCATACTTATCTAACTTCGACATCAGAATGTGTTTGAAAGAGTAGGGATCGATGCGCCCCACTTGAATCTCATGTCTCATCTTGTTTCATGCAAGAATAACATTCAATCTCAATTTTTAAAAAACAAATGAATTTTGAATTTGAAAATAACTAATATGTTTTTTTTTCATGTGTAAATCATTTTACAAAATATACATAATGGACTTATTTTGGTCCAAAACAATATAGGAAAAGGCCCAAAAACAAACGACCCGAAAAGAAACGGGTGCCCCATATCCATACAATCAAGTTCACATTCAAAAATTGAAAAACTTGAAACAAATCAAAATCTCTTTTCTTCCTCAAAATCACTTCTCATTGTCCTCGCTGGTTGAACTTGAACAACAAAGTTCACTGACGATGGATGTTGAAAATCAAAATCCAGATTCAAACTTTCCGTTCTGGAAACCCGTTCCTCGCAGGTTCCAACCCGATTCACCTTTCTTCGCTATCGGTAACCTCGAACGAGAGCTTCTTGTCAAACAGGTTCCATCTCCATTTTCCATTTGATTTAACTCTAAATGTTTCCTGTTGCGTGCTATTTTTTTTTTTTGAGCTTTTTTTTTGAAATTTTGAAATGTGAATTGTTGATTAGCATTTGTATTTCAAAAGGTTGCGTTGGAATTTACACAAGAGAAGGAACAGATTGAGAGTTTTATACAAGAAGATGAACGGTGTTGATCCTATCCTCTGATTACTCTTCCTTGATTTTTTTTTTTTTTTACTTTTTTATCATATTAACAATATTTGAGTCGATTGTTTGGTACTGCGGTGAAAAAAATGATTTTGGTTGAATAGATTATGTAAAATTGATACGGTTAAAAATGAGTTGAATGGAATGGTTGGATAACTATACAAAATTGATTTTAATGTAAAAATAAATATTAAACTCATAAGATATAAATTTTAACTTCAAGTAGAATTAATTGTTGAGGCAGAATCATTTCTACATCCCTAGAGTTGCGTTTGGCTCTTCCAAAAGCTAAACCAAACATACCTTTGGAAAAATATATTTCCGAAAGTGTAACACTGCTGAGATTGCGGATTGTGGTCGCACTAGCTGCATTTAACTGTGATTCTCATTCTCCATGATATTGAGGTTCATGGCTGAATAGTTACTGCGACTGCTATTTAAAACCCTTATCATGTTGCAAATATTACTGATATCACAATCAAATGTGGCTTATTAAAACTCAATTGCAGTTGCTGCTGTGCTGACATTAAAAAAACTGTAATTTTGCATCCATGTTGTGTTTGCTAATCTTTTATTTTCAAAACCCTTAACATAGATAGATGGTACATAATGTCCGCAAATACTAGTTCAACTGGAGAAAAAAAAAAAAGATATTGTTAGGTTAGACGTTATCATCAGGATTCGAACCCCTGATACTCAGTTGTGTGTGTGAGCTTTTAGTGGTTATTACTACTTTGTCTACAGATCTAAAAAAAGAAAGATGGTGCATAATATATGTATATCCACTAAGCATTGGAGTAAGACATGCTTATTTAATGCACTGTTATTAGGTCTTATTCAACACTCAGCTGATGTCTGATTGAAGCTGTTGCTATTATTAGCTTATGAAAATAGTCCATGATGAATTGTATGGATTGTCATTTATAGTTATAGTTTTATGTTATTATACTTTATTCTGAGTGAAAGACCTTTCTTCTAGTTCTCAATATTGGTTCATCTACATCTAATCATTTATGAGTAAAAACACCGATTTGTATTACACTCAAAGCTTTACCTTTTGTTGAAGATTCTGCTTTGTCCACGAAGGTAATCTGTCGTGTGTGCCCCTCATTTCGTAGTATATCCCTTTGTGCAGAGAAGTCTTCTGTCCTATTGTTGGGTGTGGAGCGCGTTTGGCTTCAATGGAGGACTTTGAAAATCACTACAATGCAAGACATACTGCATCCTGTTCTGTATGTTCTAGAGTCTATCCAACATCACGTTTGCTCAGCATACATGTATCCGAAGCTCACGATTCTTTCTTTCAGGCAAAAGTCGCACGTGGCTACGACATGGTAGTATATGTCTACTCGAAATATGATTCAATTTGATATCATGAAACAATTTTATTTAGTACTGCCTTTAACATGGTTCTTATGTCTTTGTCATATAGTATGAATGCTTAGTGGAAGGTTGCGGTTTGAAATTCAAAAGCTACAAAAGCAGGCAGCAGCATCTGGTCGACAAGCATAAATTCCCGACATCATTTGAGTTTTTCAAGAAGGCTCTGCCTTCAAGAAAACAGAGGATGAAGTCTCAACGCAAAAAAGCTTCTCATAAGGAGGATACTTCAGGAATGATGGAAGTGGAAAATGCAGCCATAGATGACCTTGTTTCAGCAGTCTCTAGATTGAATACATCGGACTCAACTCCTTCCTCTATCAGCTTTGGTCGTCGTAACACCAAAGGCTTGTCATTTGTCCCCCGGGCTGTTCAGCACGGGAAAGGAGCAAACTCGGGTTCATCCGTAACTAAGCGATAATAAGCTTTCGCTCAAACTAAATTACATTTTTGATTGCCGATTGATTAATCGATCTTCGGATGATGTCCCATTACAAAATGTCTCTGCATGTCTTCTTTCTCATGGTTGAAGAAGCTGATAAACTTGAGGATTGGAAAATAGAATCATGCTGGATGACGTAGTATGTATCTTTTTGTGCTCTCACATTATGTATTTATTGAACTGTTAGATCTTGATCAAACACTTATAAACACTGTGTTATTTGGAAGAGAAAAAAACGACATGGTACTTCGAGTTACGTGCAATAAGCATGAGTATTTTTTTAGAATGACAAAATATTATATAACTAAGAAAGAACATTACAAACAATAACTGAAATATTCAAGACCATACAAAAATAAACTATAGATTATCGTTTATATTGAAATTAGTTAAATGAGTGAAAAGTTGTTTATAGATTATCGTTTTGAAAAACAAAAATTAGGATAAAGCTTTAGAATTTTGACTTACAATATTAAACTTACATATACTGATCGATAAAGGTTAGAGATCCGCATGTATCTTAAAAAAAATGTATTTTAGATTTATAACTTTCCTAATTTTATACCAAAGTTTGTTTATTTTATAGGCAAAGGAAATATAAAGGAGCACTATAAATTACAACATAACAATCTATTAGGCCTAAGCACCAACTACGATCAAGAGAGCGCAATGATTCTATTCGTCACCTCCACCAAAGTTCGTTAATTGCATGTTTTTGGACATGTTTCTTATATGATCTCAAAATAATTAGAACTATTTTCAATGTTCAATCATATCTTGTTTAATCTTATATGTATGATAAGCAAACTTCACATCTTGTTTAATCTTATATGTATGATAAGGAAACTTCACATCCTTAATCTATCTAAGATGATGTAATTACATATTTAGAGTTCATATTAATGGAGTCCACATAATCTCAATAAATAAGATTATTTAGACATGATTAAAAAGACAACAAAATAAATAAGCATAAACATAACTATAATGATAAATAAGATAAAGAGAATCTAAATATTCTTAAGCAAACTAAAGTTACAAGAAAAAATAGAGATTTAGGATGGGGTGAAGGCTATTGAGGTGAATCTGGATGACAAAAGTATGATGAATGGTATAAATAATACGAGTTGCGGTAAGTTTATGGGTGATGTTTTGATTGTCAAGATTCGAACATTCATTAGATTGGATTGGGAAGTGGTTATTAATCATGTTTATCGTGAGCTAAAAGAATAAATCTCATTGAAGACGGGTGTATATATGACTCGTGTTCTATTCAATTCGAGAGGTTGCTAGATTCTAATGTATCAAGAATTTCGGTCTCTCGATTAATTGCGGTATAGTTTTCTTTTTGACCGAAAACCCTGGTTATACCCAAAAGAAATAGACATTTGTGTTCAAATGTCACAATCTACTAAACTGTAAACGTGCTCTATTTATAGCCAAAATGTATATAAATTATCATGAAAAAAACTTGCATGGAAACGAAATTAAATTCTTATTATTTCAAACAATCAATAAGGAAGTGAAAAAATATTAAATTTATTTAAAATTTAATTTATTTTTAAATTGGATTTATAGGTGATTGTGGTTATGAAGAAAAGAGAATATTATATTTTTATTTTTTAATTAATTAAAAAAATGTGATTGGTTGTATGTAAAACCAAGTGTTACATTTGTTTCTATCTAAGTTTTTTCCAATTATGATAATATTTTAGCAATTGAAATAAGTACAGAAAACTAAAATTCATAATTACAAAAGTTTGGGAGTAACACGATTATGTTAGCCTATGTTTCTTCCATAAATCATGGGTTTCTACAAATTTTTGGAATTCTTCATACTTGCTCTATAGCCAACACGACCATCTTACCCATACACTATCCTGGCATGTTGCTTATTGTTTTTTCAGACTTTGTGCTTTCTTCAATCCATTCAGTTTTTAGCTTCGATATTTCGTTCTTAGACTTTGTTTCTTTATTGTTTTTTTCAGATTCACTTCAAATTGAGATCTTACTTTTGAAATTTTTAAAGTAAAAAGAATTTAGAAAACTAAAGTCATCACATTTTCCTATAAACTAAAGTATTAAAAACAATTATTTTGGATGCTATCAAATTCCTTCATACTTAGAGCAATTATTTTCTTTCAAAAATATGAAAATATTTATAAACAAGCAAGACATCAAAAATAAGAAAATCTAAATGTCAATCACACAATCTAAAGTAAATAAGCAGTTGGCAAATCTTATGAGTAATCAAATTCAATCAAGATTAACTTATTCAAATATTTTTAGAAAACAATTTTAATAATAGGGCATTCATCTCTCATTTCTCTCACTTATTCACGACACTTTGAATTCTCTAAAATTTTATAATAAAAAAAATTATACCATCAATTTAATTATGAACCGAATTATTCACTGCATCTCATATAAAACACAAGTAAATTAGAAAGAAACTTTTTGGGTTGTGATGAGTTCAGTTTCACAAACGCTAAGTTGTGTTAAATTCAATAAGGTTATTTTAGGTGTGCTATATAGAGATTGATTGTGAAAGTGTCACCACTTTGGGATTGTGAAAAAATAACTAAACACGAATAATGGTTGAAAATTTTTTAATGTGGAAGCTGAAAGAGAAGAATTGAGAAAGAGAGAGATAATTGAGGGTGAGAAGTTATGATTGCATTAACCTAGGATGAAAATGCATCATATACATTTATACAAAAGTTACAATGTGATTGGGAACCAAAATAACCAAATGAAATAATAAAAAAGTATAAAAATCAGGCTCGTAATCGGTTAGGTTACACTTGACAAAAAATTAAATTCAACTCAGTCGTAACCGATTAACATCACAATTTAACCGGTTACACAATGAGAACTTCACTTTTCTGCTACTGGAATGAGTTGTTGGCCTTGCTGTAACCGGTTACACACCCGTGTTAATCGGTTACATCACTTGAATTATTTGAAAAACATTCAACACACCATCTTAATTCAAGTGCTCCAAGTCTTCCATGCTCATATTCATCTTCAACCTCATGAATACATCATTTGTGACTCCCTTAGTCAACAAATCAACAACTTGGTCCTCACTTCTACAATATCCCAATCGTAACCTTCCTTCACTAACAAGTTCCCTCAAGTAGTGAAACCTCATCACAATATGCTTGCTCCTCCCATGTGCAATTGGGTTCTTGACAAGATTAATCGCAGAAACGTTGTCAACCAGGAGTGTGACAACCTCACTCTCACTAATGTCCAGCTCCTCCAATAGATTCATAAGCCACAAGGTTTGGCACGCACATAACGAAACGACAATGTACTCGACCTCACAAGATGAGAGTGCAACTACAGGTTCCTTCTTCGAACACCATGAGATCGGTGTTGCACCGAACATAAATATGTATTCAGTTGTAGACTTTCGATCATCTTTATCTCCGCACCAATTGGAATCGGCAAAACCGAGCAAATTGCATTTTTTGCATGTATCCGCTGCGAGAAAGAGAATTTCGCAGCCAACAGAACCGTTGACGTATCTTAGGGTCATCTTGACTATTTCCAAGTGAGACACCTTCGGTTTCCCCATGAATCTACTCACAATACCGACACTAAACGCCAAGTCTGGTCACGTATTACACAAGTAACGCAAGGATCAAATCAACCTCTTATATTAAGTTGGATCAACATCTTGATCATCCTCATTCTTAGAAAACTATTGTCTTGGTCCAGCTGCAATAATGGCATCATTGCAATGCTCCATTTCAAACTTCTTCAATATCTCAAAAGCATATCTTCTTTGGTGCATGAGCAGTCCCCTTTTGGACTTGTGGAAGTCAATACCAAGGAAGTATGTCATGAGACCAAGGTCGGCCATTTCAAACTCTTTCATAAGTTCACTCTTGAAATTTTAAATACACTTTCTATTGCTGCCCGTTATCAACGAGTCGTCTACTTATAGACAAAGGATAATTACTCCTTCACTCGGATAAACATTTCTTGAAGCTAACATCCTTAAGGTCTATTCTTTTATTCCAAGCTCTTAAAGCTTTCTTCAAACCATATAACTCTTTCTTCAACTTGTAGAACTTCAGCTCTTGTTTTTCACAGCAAAACCAGGGGGTTGTCCTACATATACCTCCTCTTCAAGCGGTCAATTCAAAAACGCAGATTTGACATCCATTTGGTAAATAGGCTAATTGTGGTTATTTTCAATACCAACAACAAGCCTAATGTTTTAAATCCTAGCAACCGGTGTGAATACCTCTTCAAAGTCTATACTTTCTCTTTGCAAAAATCCCTTAGCCACCAATCAAGCCTTATGCTTGATTATTTCACCCTTGGAATTTGCTTTCACTTTGAACACCCACTTCACACCAATTGGCTTTTTTCCATCCGGTAGATCAACCAACTCCCAAATATTGTCCTTCTCAATGGATTTCAGCTCCTTCTTCATAGCACAAATCCACTTTGGATCACTTAAAGCCACTTCCATATTAACAGGTTTGGATTCAGCCATAAGTGTAAAATGTACGAAATCACCATTATTGTTGACTTTGTTGTCTCGGAACAGCTCACAATCTTGGAGTCTTTGAGGCAAACCCTTTTACCTTGTTGAACTTCTAACACTTTCCTCATTTCTGGCTTCGACGACAGGTTATTTTGTACTTTCCATTTCTGCAGAACATGAAATTTCCAATTTGTAACTGGTTACAACTTTCTGGTAACCGGTAATGCATGCATGTAACCAGTTAACGTCTACTGGTAATCAGTTACACCTTGCTGCAATTGCTTTAATTCATCGACTACGACATCCCTACTAATCACGATCCTCTTGTTTACAGCATCAAACAGTTTATAACCACCAGTAAAGTGATACCCTACAAGTATCATCGCTTCTCCCTTATCATCCAACTTCTTTCTAAGTTGTCCCGGAACATGTCGGTATGCAACGAAACCAAATACTCTCAAATGGTTAAGATTCGATTTGAATCCCGACCATTCTTCCTTCAGTGTTATATTCTCAAGCTTCTTTGTAGGTCACCTATTCAACAAATAGCCAGCTAGGGATGTTGCTTCTCCCCATGACTCTTTCGGAAATTTCTTCCTATTTAGCATGCTTCTCGCCATGTGAAGGTGTGAAAAGTACACAAGAAATGGGGTTGAATTATGTTTCGCGTTTTCTTATTATTTAGCTTCTGATCAGAGTCTCAGAATCAGAACTGATGTTCAGATTCTGAGTTAATTCATTTGGCAGCGGATACAATAGAAGTAAATAAAATAACAGTAGAAGACACAAAAGATTTATACTGGTTCCTCCCCTAACTGAGAGTAGTCCAGTCCCCTTGCCTCGCAAGAGCTTTTTATTATAGCCACTTCATGATTACAATCGCTTATGCTTCTACATAAGACTTTTACAACTGCTCAGACCAACTGTCTGAGACTTCCCTTGCTTAGAGCGCATGTCTAAGACTTACCCTTTGCTCACACCATCTGACTGAGCCACCTGCTCATCTGTCTTCTGATTGAGACTTTCCTTTGCTTAGAGCACATGTCTAAGACTTCCTTTGCTCACACCATATAACTGAGTCACCTGCTCATCTATCTTCTAGCTGAGACTTTCCTTTACTTAGAGCACATGTCTAAGACTTCCTTTGCTCACACCATCTGACTGAGCCGCCTGCTCATCTCTCTTCTAGATGAGACTTTCATTTGCTTAGAGCATATGTCTAAGACTTTCTTTGCTCAATCAAACTAGCTGAATATGACTTTCAGAGCTCAAGCACTTAAGCAATGAGACTTACGCGGCTTAAGTATCTTAGCTCAAGACTTGTTGCTTGAATCCCAATGAGGCAAGATTTTTTGCTCAAGCACATAGCAAGAGACTTAATCTAAACTACTTAAGGCTCAGCAGAATAGAGAACAAGGTGTACATGATGCACGCATCAGAGGTACGGGAGATCACCATAACAAAGACCTAAATCACTTAAGATTTCTTAAATATATACAGCGTAAGAAATCTTAAGGCTTTTACAATTACAATATAAAACAGAAAATCTGCATATTACATAGAGTTGATAATTGCTTTATCTTTCTACTCCTTCAGCAGAAGAATCCTTGTTAAAAATTCAGGCTTGAATCTTCAGCCATATATATAGGCTTTCCAGAAACTAGCCGTTGAGAAGGTTACTTGTTCAAGTGTCTTTGCTTTTGCTCCAAAGTACAAGAGACGTTGAAGATGGATGCACTGCAGATTTCTGAATCCATTGTGTAACACATTTAACCTTTGAGTCTTCAAGAGGTTCTGTACTAATAGAGCCGTTGTGAGTAGATATCCATAGAACGTACCAGCTTTTCTTGAGCCTTACAATCTTGTAGACTCGAGCTGACAGGCTGATAAGACAATACAACTTGCTTTCAGTAGTACGGATAGTCAATGGCTTTATCACCAACTCTGAATGGTACCAGATGCTAATATACAATTACTAAGTGTAGAAACTTGTCTGAATTCTGAGGCCTTCAGTTCAGAGTCTTCGTCAAACCACACTAGAAATTGTTCTTCATACTCTGCCACCAGAAGCTAGCAATGAAGCAACTCCAAGTGTATCTTAAGTGAAACAGATTCTGATTATTTATGTACAAGACAAGAACCTGCATAAATAAAACACATATCAAATAAACCATTATACTTTTAATACTTTTGTTATCATCAAAACTAAAGAGAAAATATCAAGAACAAATCTTGTTCTAACACCATGTTCATGATCGATCCATTCTTCCTTTCGAAAACACCACTTTGATGTGGTGTGTAGGGTGGTACTACCTCATGTACAATCCCTTCTTGATCACAAAACCTGCCAAAGTCATTTGATACATATTCGCCTCCACTATCTATTTTAAGCACTTTGAGCTAGTGTCTGCTTTGCCTCTCAACCATGGACTTAAACTTCTTGAACACTCCGAGTACCTAATCATTTATTTTGATTAGGCATGTCCATGGCTTTATATTATGATCGTCAATAAATGTGACAAAGTACCTATTGCCACCAATAGAATCTACTTACATCACCCCACATGCATCCAAATACACCACCTCAAGGTAATTCTTGGTTCTTCGGTCTACATCCTTGTTGAATTAGCCTTATGTTGCTTCGCTTGCACATAATTTTCACAAATTTCAGCTGGTATATTGATCGATGGCAGCCTTGTTACCATTTCGTTCTTTTGCAAGTCTTTAAGATATCTAAAGTTGAGATGCCCAAGACGATAGTGCCACATCCACTCTTCACGACTTACTGCAGTAGCAAGACATCTATGCTCCATAACCTTAAACTCAACCTTGAAGGTTCTATTGGCATTCATAGGCGGTTTAAGGACCAAAATTCTATGTGCATCCATGTTGCGGTGAGAATCGGATATCAATCTATTAATTAACTTGAATCACACATCTTTGAAATTCACCACCGAGCTTTGATTTATCCAAAGGAAAGGGTAAAGATCGAAGAAAACCCTAATTGTGCTATGTAAGGACACAACTAAGAGATCTAAGGTTCAGGGGTTGGTTATACCTGGGGAAGGTGTTAGCATCGGAGATATCTGTAGTACTCTACAGGAACCTCTTGTTTGTATTTGTGTTTTGCTATGTTTGCTTGCTAAGGGTATCTGCTATGAGGTAAAAGTAAGGATGAAGACCTAATGGTAAAGACCAAAGTACTAAAGGTAAAGACCTAATGATAAAGACCTAGGGATATATACACTAAGTATGCTCACCAAGACGTAGCATCTCGTGCCTACGTATCCTAATAAGGATGGAATCAGAGCATTCGTAGTTCACCTAACTAGGGATGGGGAACTCTTGATAATGATCAAGGTTCCAAAGGGGATGAGTATTCATGATCATGATACTCGCATAGAATTAAAGAACTCTCTAAGTCTAAGTTGTAAGACTAACCAAAGTTGAATTTAAACAAAGTCCAAGGGGAAGTGAGTACACATTATAATGGTGCCCACATGGAGTTTAAGAACTCCAAACCTAACTCTAAGTTGTGAAGCAAAATGGCTCTAATGAGGCCAAGGAGGAAAAGTAAGTATCTATAATGATAGTACTCACATAGGGTTCAAAAACCCTAATTAAAATTAGGTTAAAGAGGGAAGAAAGACTCTAATGAGGCCAAGGGTGATGATCCTAAAGAGGTCATGGAAATGAAGAGGAATAGGTCTAAACTGTTAGTTCTTTAATTTTAAGGGTTGGCATTAATTTTGTAAAACAAATAATAGCAGGAATATGTTAGATAGGATAGTTTATCTTGCTAAAGAAGAACAGGTTGAGCAAGAAGTCCTAGTGTGCATTGGAACATGTTGAGCTGAAGTAGTTTCAACATCTGGAACAACATGTCGTATCAAGATGTCCCATGCAGGTTCATTCGACATCGCGCCAGAACTGAAGAGAATTTAGAATTCTGTTATGCCTTAACAGATGCAGAAGATTCAGGAAATAATATGCAAATTCTATGTGGCGCTGAATTAAAAGGTCTGAAGATTCAAGTCTGAAATTGAGAAGAATATTGGAAAATATGCACTTTCTAAATATGGAGATATTTTAGGAAGTTAAAGATTGAAGTCCTATTATGTAGCAGAAGTCTCTGCTGATTTGTAGCAGCTCATTTACTGTGTTTTTAAAGGCCCAAAATCCAGTTGGGAATAGGTTATATATAGATACATTGTAACCTAGTTTTGTAATGCAACCAAAGATGTAAAAGTTCTAGTATTAGGGTTGGTTCCTGTACCACTCAACCTGTGAGTTGGACAGCTTGTTAGTGTGATCCTCGAAGCTGTTAAGTAAGGGGAGTATTATTCTTGGAGGAAGCTTTTAAGTAACTCTAAGTTATGTCTTGGAAGGATGTCTTCCTTGTTGAACTGTTGTATAGGTAAAGAGTCGTTGATGCAGCGGCGGATTATCGACTGCTAGACATCATTGCGATGATTGGGAGTGAGAAGAGTTTCTCATAGCTAGAGAGGATCTAGGTAGAAGGGTCATTGGGTAGTGATTGAGTGATAAGCTGTAAATGGAGAGTTTAGCTTTGAATTGATACTATTAATAGTGGACTTCATCCCTGGCTTGGTAGCCCCCAGAGTAGGTGTGTTAAACCGAACTGGGTTAACAATTCTGTGTGTCTTGCTTTTATTTTTTCAGTACCATGATTATTGCTATATACCTTGCCATTTATGTTCATGTCAGACCAGATGTCGAATGGTGTGTTATAGGACATCTGAACTCTGCACATGTACCAGAATTTCATAAACTAACCTAGAGAATGACTTATAAGTCAATAATGATACTTTCCCTTGGAATGGGGACAAACTACTTATAAAAATGTAATACCCCGTATTATCGAAATGCTCAATTGGCTATCACATGAGATCAGATGAGTATCTATGTGCTCTATCCTTGGTAAATTGGATTAATGGAATCCTCTAAGTACTTTAAGTATTACCAATTGGGATCAATAGAGTAACTATTGAACTCTGAAGAGACCAATTTATTATTAGTTCAAGAGAGACTTTTATGATAACTCTAATAATTGATCAATTGGTTGAGATGATAAAATATCAATTGGAGATATTTTACTCTATTGGATTATATTATATAATATTGGTTTATATATATATATATATATATATATATATATATATATATATATATATATATATATATATATATATATATATATATATATATATATTTGGAAAGAGAAGAGAAAAGGGAGAAAAAGATAGTAAAGGAGAAGGAGAGAAAAGGAAGTGAAGAAGAGAAGAAGAAGGGAGAAGAGAGAAACCCATGGATCATCATCATCACCATCTTCTTCAGACTCCTCTTCGATTACCAGGTGGGTTCTAGTTAGACACTCTAAGTTCTAGAAATAGATGTTTGGAACTTAGGTTAGAATTGAGAGAAAATGATTAAACGGATAAATCGATGAAATCTAACGGATGAAACGTGATATAAAATGTGTGGAATACTTGTTGTATGATTGGAACATGTTTTGGTATGATTTGGATGAGTCTTGGTTGAAGGAATGTTGGATTTTTGGTCCAAATGACCCATAACAGCGCTGCTGAGAATCCCAGAATTCACAGGTTCGCACTGCAAATCCCCTAGCGAAGGAGGGATCGAGCACTCGCTGGCTTTTCGCACGGCGAAGGTAAGGGCGAACATTCGCCAGAGGTTCGCACTGCGAACTTTACCCCATTTCAGTCCTGACTTGGTTCGCCTGACGTTCGCACTGTAAATGGGGCAGAGAACCAGTGTTGGCTAGGAATTCGCTGGGATCTTCGCACTGTAAGTGAGGGAGCGAGCATTCGCTAGCTGCTTCGCAAAGCAAACATGACAGTTTTCCCGTTTTGTTTCCTTCATAACTTTTGATCTGTAACTCGGATCGGGACGCTCTTGGTGTCATTAGAAAGCTATGATGACCCTCTATCTGATTAAAAGTGGAAATCTTGGGTATGGTGTGGGATATTTCATTTAGTGGAAAATGAAGGAAAGTAAGGTTTTGGTGAAATGTTGGAATTGACATCTTTTGGATCGTAAATCCGATCGAGGCATATTTATAGCCGATGTAAAGCTGTGGAAATATCCTACGGGATAAGAGTGGGAAATATTGATTTTTTTACCCGATTAAAGTAATCGGAGGAAACCTACGTATTGTGTTAACTATATAAATGTGAAAAGAAATGTTTTATGTGATGTGTGATTATGTGTGTTTACTTGTAATATTTGTGATTATACCATGTTTATCTAATTGTGAATGGTGAATGAAATATATATGCGTGCTTAAAATGAATTAGGAAGAGTGAGGAAACCTTAGATCAATGGAATAACCTAGAGATGTAACTAGGTGTTATGAGATGTGTTGAGAATAATGCTTATGCATCGATACTAGAAGAGTGTCTTTGATAAGTAGTTGTCGGTGGAGGATTGTAATTCCTCCGGTTTATACTTATCTCTTAATAAATATTAGTGACCCGTGTTTAATCTCCTTGTGCGGGATGGTCGGGGAAAGTATTTATTAAGTGTGTGTTCTTTGATAAATATTAGTGACTCGTGTTTAATCTCCTTGTGCGGGATGGCCGGGGAAAGTATTTATTAAGTGTGTGTTCCTTGATAAATATTAGTGACCTGTGTTTAATCCTTTGGTGTGGGATAGCCGGGGAAAGTATTTATTAAGTGAGTAACCGTGACCCGTGTTTAATCCTTTGGTGTGGGATGGCCGGGGAAAGTTACGTGGTGGTTGGTATTAGTGACCCGTGTTTAATCTCCTTGTGCGGGATGGTCGGGGAAAGTACCAATCGTAGATGACCGTGACCCGTGTTTAATCTCCTTGAGCGGGATGGCCGGGGAAAGTTATCTACGTTAAGGATCCGTGACCCGTGTTTAATCTCCTTGAGTGGGATGGTCGGGGAAAGATTCCTTAACTTTGTGGCGTTTGTGAATTGTGCGGTGGTTTCTCTAGTCATAGATGGTTGAAATCAAGGTCTAGTTCCTTCCCCTTGACTTGAGTTAGGTGTTGTTTAGAACCCTGTAAAGCCAAGAGAATCTATAAGATAGGGAACTCACTGAGATTTGATGTATCTCACCCCACTATAGTTGCTATATTTCAGGTATTTGTAGGTTTGATTTACAAGTGGAGTTATGCTTGGAGGTTTCAAGAGAAGCTTAGTAGAGCTTATTCCGCTGTGCATTTGTTGTATACAATTGAGGATATTGTATATTCTTAGATTTTATTTTTCTTTGGCTAGTTTCCATGACTTGTGCCATGTGTTGTACTTATGTTTTAGAAATGGACAAGTTTGTGAACTATGCCATTAGGCGCTTTTGATGTGTCAGTACCAAATAAAATGTTTGTATTGTATTATTCTAGATATATATCGTACAGGGCATTACAAAAAACAAGTGTTGGAATGAGAAGTTTTAAGGTGAAGATGATAACAATCAAAGTATCAAAGCCAAATGATTCAAATGTGATGACAAATCAAGAATGGCAACAATTACATCATATCATGCTCAACATGCCAAAAGGCTCATGAATAAAATCAAACAAACATCAACACAAGTATCAAATGAACCAAATAAGATATAAACTCATGTCAAAGCATCACAAGTGTCATAAAAGCAGACATTAAGAAAAGTCAAGAACAGACATCAAGCAACTAATAAGAGATGGAAGAATCTAACCCAATAGATGGTGCATGATGAGCATTCCCTTCTCTCAGAATGGTGAGCCACTAGCAAGCCAAGGAATAACCAAACATCAGATGAAAGTAAAACATCCTAGTCGAGTCTTCATGAGGACCAAAAACCAAACAGGAGCTTCAAGTATCAGATGACTTTAATATCAAAGTATCAAAACCTGTACACATAAAATTTCCCAATACAGACAAAGAACACAGAAGGACCAAGGTCTCCGAATTTCAACTCCAAGAGCATAGGGCAAAGGATCCTAAATCTAAGTCCATAGTCCAAAGTTCGAGATAGCAACCACAGTCCACTAATTAAGTCTTTTATTGTTTCGATAATTATTAATGTGTTTTGAATGAGGTATAAACAAAGAGAGGGTTAGATGAACAAGTATGAATAAGATGAATATGAACAGATGAATAGTATGATCAAGATAATATTGACAAGAAGGTAAAGTTAATGGTTAATTGTTAATCGGGTGAATCGGGTCCAATGTAGTGCTAAACCATCGTAGCACGATCTATGACGAAGATCATGCTATAAGAGGCCGCGCATTTAATCTTTGTGCTAAAACACGATAGAGAAATGATATTGAGGATCATTCTCCAATGAAATCGTGCCACACGAAAAAGAAAAGGTGAAGATCTCGTCTTAATCACAAACTTTCGTTGATTAATCGAAGGTAACCTATCACGATCCCAAAGTATAGAAAACGATATCGATGATCACTCACTACAGATTTGAAATAATGAAGGTTAAACGCTTCAACAATCAACATTCGTGAATAGAAAGACTTCATAGAACGAAAAAGAGAAAATAGAAGAAGATAATGTGAAATGAAATGGAAATCAAAATGGACTCGTCTTAATCAAGATTTAAAATCGAGAAATCGATAATCTATGATATTTGACTTTCATTGACCAATAATCGAAATAAAAAGCTAAATAATATGAAATGAAATGAAAATCGAAAGAAATAAATCAAAGAACTAAATAAAATAATTTGAAATCTTAAAAATAAGAAAATGAAATAAAATGATATGAAATCTTTAAAAATAAGAAAATGAAATAAAATGATTTGAAATCTTAAAAATAAGAAAATGAAATAAAATGATAAAAATAGATAAAAATGATGTTTGGAAGAAAACAAAATGTGAGGGGTGTGAGAGAAGTCAGATGGGACTGAAGCACATCATTCCTTTTTAAAAAAAAACTAGGTTCATATGGAAAAGACAAGAAACACGGACCTACAGCCCAAGAGCCAGACAAGCCATCATAATCTATTAAAAAAACATAAACAAAATGAAAAAGATGAAACACGGTTTACACATCATTATCTCATAAACAAGACGAAAGTTCCACAACAGTACCAAGCTTCAGCATAAAACACGATGGAAGAATCAGAAGCAGAAAAAAAACAACGACAACAAAATCACGGCAAGACACGCGATGTTTCCACCTTCGTGAGTGGTCATCTCACTCTCGATATCTCGCTCGGTTCCTCTTGTTCGGGTTCGCTTTCGTTCCATCTCAACAGGTTCAAGCGTCTTTTTTGCGTTTCAGATTCAAATACTCTTTCTTTCGTCTCCCTCTCTGTTCTGTTTTAACTGGGTCAGAAATAAGATTGGGTTTGTGCTTGTTGTTGATTGATTAGAGTTTGAGTGTGGTTTGATGAGGTTTATGAATGTTGGGGGGAGAATTTGATGGAGGTTGAGCGATTGTTAAATGGAAAAAGGATTTTGTGGTGGATTTGAGAATAGTGAGAAGATGGTGTTGGTGATTGAAGGTGAAACGATGAAGCTTGTTAAGAGGATAAGGACGTTGTTGTGTTGGTCCGTTCTTTCTGATGAAGCGAGGGCGATGAATATATATAGGTGTGAAGCTCTCTCTCTCTTTTTCTTTGCCCCAAGTTTCTGCTTGGTTTCTCTCTTTTTGTGAATTGTGTTCGTTGAGGAAGTTATTTAGATGAAAGGGGTAGTGCTTGGAAATTGAAGCGTGGTAGCGAGTTTTGCGTGGCTTTACGTATTGTAGGTAGTAGTGGCTACATATTGCAGAAGGAGTAGCATGGCTGGTACGGTTTGGCTGATGTAGGAAGCTTTTTGGCATGGTGAAAGGCTTGTAGCTTGTACGGTTTTGGTGAGTAGGGGATGATATTGTTTGTTGAGGTTTTGCACTGCTCTGATTGAGTTTTTGGGTCATAGTGTTGGTGTACCATTCCTTGGCAGGAAGTGGGTCGGGTTGTAATTGTTACCAAGGAGAGAGTCTCCATTGTAAGGTTTTGTTGTGCTTGGTGGGATAACTTTTGGAAAAAGGACTCATGATAATAATAATAATAATAATAATAATAATAATAATAATAATAATAAGTAATAAATAATAATAATAATAATAATAATAATAAACATGATGATAAGGAAATAATAAATATCAATAATAATAATAATGACAATGATAATAAATAAGAAAATAATAATAAATGAATAAATGAATAAAAATGGTGAATAATAACTAATAAATAAAAATGATAATAAGTAAATAATAAAATGATAATAATAACTATGAAAAATAAACTTAATAACTAAATAATTATAATAATGATAAATAATAAAAATAAGCATAGCAATAAAATAATGATAATAAAGATAAATAAGAAAAAAAAAAAAAGAAAAAAAAAACTAATATATTAACAAAAGAAGAATTGAATCAAACTAAACTAGTGATTAAAGTGACAACAATTTGACGAAAATGCGTGACTATGATTAATGGACTACATGATTGCAAATGCTAAGACAGATGACCTAAGATGATATGACAATGATTATAGGATCTGAGGGTAAAATTTGGGGTATAACAGTTGCTCCTATTTAAATATCTTCACCGGATGACATGAGTGATGATAATCCTCGTGAAATCATGGTGAAAGATATTTAAATATAGATAACCGATAATTTTGCCCTTAGATACCCTGATATGTAATGCTAGGGATAACTTAATGTATAATGTTGACATGCCATGAAGTCTAGCATGATGAAAATGATAAGATGCTAAATGCAAGATGCAGATGAAAACGAAAGCAAACGGGGATAGAGTCGACACAATGAGTAAACACTCACTGGGGATTGACAACAACACTGGGGAAGTTGAAACAAATTGGGGAAAATCTAAAGTGGTTGACAAACTAGTTCAAATGTGACCGGCTGACACTTAAAATTTAGACAGGTAATCTCCACTGGGGAAATATCCAGGGAGATAAACAGCAGGTTCAGATATGCCCGGACGACTTTGGGGACCGCAAAAAGGGTAGGCAAACTCCTTACTGGGGATGAAACCAGAAAGAAAATATGATCTCTACCGGGGATCAATTTGAAATAAAGGGATAGACATCTAACAAACAAATTTTCTGGGGATTTCTTATATTGAAGAGTTCAAACGGGGTCTTCAAGAAAACCAGAATAGACAGAGACAAACACAAACTCTGCATGCGCCAAATAATGATAACCACAAGGACTTTCAAAGGATATTGGTAATGACCAAACTTTGGATGCCGATAATGATCGGACTTAGAAAACATGCCAGTAATCACTAGACTTAGGATACTGATAATGATCAGGCCTTCAACAAATGCCAGTAATCACTGGACTTCCACGGGGATATTGGTAACAACCAAACCTCTGTTGGGGATAAGATTATAAGATGCCAATAATGATTGAATTTGAAAGAGAGAAGATAGTTATGACTGACCAATTATGATTAGACTTTGAAGCAAAAGACATACAGTTATGACTGACCAATTATGATTGGATTTTGAACAATGAGACATACAGTTAAGACTAACCAAATAAGATTGGATTTTTGAAACAAAAGGGTATACAGTTATGACTGACCAATTATGATTGGATTTAAAGTAGAAAGACATACAGTTAAGACTGACCAATTATGATTGGATTTAAAACATGCCAGTGAAAACTGGACTTCACGATACCGATGATGATCGATATTTGGAACAATGCCAGTGAATACTGGAATTTCAATATCAATAATGATTGGATTTTTTTAAAACAATGCCAGTAAATACTGGACTTTACAACATCAATAATGATTGGTCATCATGTTCAAATGTGACTGGATGACATCCTAGAACCAAAAGATCCTCAATGAAGGTTGAACCGCAAAGACACTCTCCACAAGGGAATATCCAAAGCAGATAGGGGTGGCAAACGGGCATGCCCGCCCCATAAATGCCCGCAAAAAAACGGGGCGGGGCGGGGCGGTCATAGTTGAGGATGTGGGCCTAAAACTTAGGCACACCCCACAAAAAAGTGAGGATGGGGCGGGGAAAACCCGCGGGCACTGCACCATTCAAGCTTAAAAATGCAAAATTTTATGTAAATGCTCGTGCCCGCAAAAGCCCGCGAAGAAAATGGGGTGGGGCGGGGCGGACACATTAGAGGGTGAGGGCCTAAATCCTTGGCCCACCCCGCACTAAAGTGCGGGTAAAACGGGCATGCCCAACGGGTCAGGCCCGTTTTTCCACCCCAAGCAGTGGATAAACATGTTCAAGTATGACTGGCTGACACTCTAGGATGAAAAAGAAACCTTATTGGAAGTATAACCAAAAGATGGGCTCCAATAAAGGTATCTAGACTAGTTAATCAACAAGTTCAGATATGACCAGACTGACACTCTGAAAAGAATAAAGCAAACTCTTTGGGAGTAGAACCAAAAATGGGCTCCAACAGAGGTATCTAGAATGATTGATCATCAGGTTCAAATGTGACCGGATAACATTCTAGAACAAAAAGATCCTCAATGAAGGTTGAACCGGAAAAACGGTCTCCACTGGGGAAAGAAAAGTTCACAATGAGCGGCATTGTCAAAGGGTTGACAAAATGATACATTAACTCGAGAGTCACCATTAAAGGGTTAATGGTAAGGTATCAAATCATCAGACATTATCATCGTCAATGGGTTGACGGATACGATCCAGTTCAAGAAATATTCACTAAAGAGTGACATCATCAAAGGATTGATGGAGCAAAACCAACTAACCTCGTCAGAGGGTTGACATAACGGAAAAAATGACTTCATCCAAGGGGCACCTCGTCAAAGAATTGACGGAGAGAACACTGACATCATCAAAGGGTTGACGGAGCAAACAACTGGTTCACTAAAGAGTGACATCGTCTAGGGGTTGACGGAAAGGCAAACTAATTCACTAAAGAGTGACATCATCAAAGGGTTGATGGAAGGAAACAATTCACTAAAGAGTGACATCATCAAAGGGTTGAGGGAAGGAAACAATCCACTAAAGAGTGACATCGTTAAAGGGTTGACGGGGAAATACTGACATAAATGATGACATCGTCAAAGAGTTGACAGAAATGAACCATTTCACAAAAGAGTGACGTCGTCAAAGAGTTGGCGGAATGAAGAACCTCAAGTAAGAAACTCATTAAGGGATTGATGGAACAAAAATTGACATCGTCAAAGTGTTGACGGAATGAAGAAACACTTTACTAAAGAGTGACATCGTCAAAGGGTTGACGGAAATGAATGATCGGGGGTAACAACAATCGTAATCACAAAAGGTTGAATAACACCAAGGACGGATAAGCTTCTCAGGGGAGATTGCCACTTATCGCCGCAAAATACCAATGACAAAACAAACTTCTCAAAGAGACTGCCACTTGTTACAAATAGAAATTTGGGTAAACACCAAAGACAGATAAGCTTCTCGAGAGAGATTGTCATTTATCGTTGCAAATATACCAATGACAAAACAAGCTTCTCAAGGAAACTGCCACATGTTACAAAAATAAATTTAGGTAAACACCAAAGACAGATAAGCTTCTCGGTAGAGATTGCCACTTATCGTTGCAAAAATACCAATGACAAAACAAGCTTCTCAAGGAGACTGCCACTTGTTAAGTATAAATTCCAAGGAGATATTGTTATGACAACACTGCTGGAGAAAAGATTATGTCTTCAATAAAGATCTGTAAAAGATTCTTCCTGCGAAAAACGATGCAAAATAAATGCACGCTCAAATTAGATTCAATAACTACACCTGCCAGAGACCAAAGTTCGATCTAGGAACAAGCTAGAAAGAAACGGTCAAACATGACTCCAACCATTGAGGAACGAGCTCAAATGGGGATTTATCTTATCCAAATGTGGAAAAGATAACTGAACCAACCATCATCCACGAGAATCGAGCTCTATGGGGGAATTCTAGAAAGGACGGGCACTTTATGCCTAAAGGTGACGACCCTATTGGAAAGAATAGACAAACCCAGTCACTTGGGGAATAAATGCCAAAGTGAACAAAAACAGGTAAACACCAGAATGGAAGCAGAAATGCTAAGATGCCATGCATATGTATGAATGCATGTATGCTATGTTTGTGCTTATGCTGACAAAACAGACAAAGGGAAGCGAGACTGGAGATGAAATAAACATATCAACAAGGATACCCAGCCAACCTCACTAGATTGGAAGATCACTAAGGATGAATATGCAGAATCAACAGTTCTACTTCAAGGTTACAACCTTCTCTAGGGAGAAAAGAGTATTCCACTCGAGGTATGACATCAATACTTCACTAGGATTGCCATCATGGGCTTAATTTCCTTGTTGGAGGAGAAATATCCATGGGAATTTGCCAAGATCAACTGAAGTAACAACTTACTGGGGAGCTGGCAAAGTATCTTACAAGAACTAAGTAGTTCTACAAATCTCATCTACCCCAGATTACATGGTCTGTCAGAAGAAAATACCAAGAGGATTTTACAGAATAATTGGCATACCAGATGCTTCGATATCTTCAAACTCTTGGAGAGATTCATGAATCTCGACGTAACTGCCCTAGTTTAACTGCATTTGCAAAACAAAATCCTTAGACTTATCCTTCAGACTGTGGGAGTAATAACTGGGGAACAAACTTGCCCCTGTTGGTAGGTCTTTGGAGTCCTTGCCTAGAAACACTTGTCATAATATGACCTCAATACAACTTGCCCCAATATTTTGAACTTGAAGAGTTCTGCCCCTGATTCAATAGCTCTTGGAATGGTTGATTAACAAATCATCCAAATCGGTTGCCCCAGACTGAGCTTTCTTTACCAAGTCAAATTCCCTAGCTGGCTATATTTGTTGGGATTCCTTTGATATTGAATTGTCTTGCAAACATTATTGTTCATTTAAAATTGGCAATTTTAATGCAACATTCTTGCAAGCTTTTGAAATTAAAGTTTATTGATAAAACACACACAATGGAGTGATTAAGTAATCAAACAACGTGGATCTAGTCATTTATGGAATGACAGATGAAGTGATCAACACAAATAATTAGCAAAGATCATTAGGAGTCAGGTTATCCAACCTTGTTGTAGTATGCTTTCAAAACAACCTTACCTCAATTAGGTCTTTTAAAGGTTGTAATGTGGCTTGGTTCACGGCTCAGGAAATAAAGGATAAAGGCTCAAAGTTTTGTTGTAACCCACCCAATCTTCGTGATGAACTCCAATCCTATGCTCAGTTAACTCAAGCTATACATTCAGGCTCCTATAGGCTAAGAATTGAGTTGATGATAGTTGGTGATGGTTCAAAAACCTAAGGCAGACACTACTCCCTTACAACATTTGGTTATCATTTGCTAATGAGAACATTCAGAGTGTAAGCTTTAAATAATTCCTACACTACAACAAAAAGGACTTATAACATCTCACCTTAGACAGCGCTTTATTACAAAAGCGCTGCTATAGGTCAAAAACACGGAATCTATTAATTTAATAAAGGAAAAGCGCAAAAAAATATAAGACCTTAGACAGCGCTTTAGTGAAAAGCGCTGTCTAAGGCCTTTTAAATTTTTAAAAAAATTTAATGGAAAATATTAGACAGCGCTTTCCTTAAAAGCGCTGTCTAAGGCCTTTTAAATTTAAAAAAAATATAAGACCTTAGACAGCGCTTTTAAGGAAAGCGCTGTCTAAGGTCTTAAATATTTAAAAAAATAAAAACAAAAGCGCTGTCTAAGGCCAATCTTAGAAAGCGCTTTTAAAGCGCTGTCTAAGGGCCACCTTAGAAAGCGCTTTGTTGAAAAGCGCTGTCTAAGGTCTAATAAAATTAAAATATATGAATATACTCAGTTTTCATTTTCAGTTTTGCGCTCTTTCTTCTCCCTCCCCTGTTGCGAACGGATACTTGCGAACCTGAGCTAAACCCTTGCCGTCGTCCACCGCGCCGTCGTCCACCGTTCCTCCCTCATTTCGCGACTCCGACGACCTTTACTCCACCGTGACCGTCTGTTCCTCTCTCATTTCGCGTTTTCGTCACTCAGTTTGGAAGTTTAAGAGTTTCAGATTATTACACATTTTATAAGGTATGCTGATAATGTTGCTGTTGATAATGTTGTTGTTGATGTTGATAATAATGTTGTTGTTGATGTATTACACATTTTACACGTTTCAGAGTATTACACATTTTACACGTTTCAGAGTTTCAGTTTGGAAGTTTCAGAGTTTCAGAGTTTCAGTTGATAATGTTGCTGATAATGTTGATAATGTTGTTGTTGATGTTGATAATAATGTTGTTGTTGATGTTGATAATAATGTTGTTTATGTTGTTGCTAATGTTGGACTGTTGCTAATGTTGATAATGTTGCTAATGTTGTTAATGTTGTTGCTAATGTTGGACTGTTGTTGGATATAAGAATAAAATATGTGCTAACTTCATTTTTGGTGATATAGGAATAGAATCAATATAATGTGTTAGTTTAGTTTGTTCTTGTTAACATTTTTCTACATTGTTAACTATTGCTATATAATGTGTTTGTTTAGTTTAGTTTAGTTTAGGTTAGTGTTAGTGTTAGTGTTAGGTTAGTGTTAGTGTTAGTGTTAGTGTTAGTTTAGAACATCTATTATAGTTTGTTCTTGTTAACATTTTTCTACATTGTTAACTATTGCTATATAATGTGTTTGTTTAGTTTAGTTTAGTTTAGGTTAGTGTTAGTGTTAGTGTTAGGTTAGTGTTAGTGTTAGTGTTAGTGTTAGTGTTAATGTTAATAATGTAAATTCTTGAGGTTGTTGTTCTAAAGAACCGAAATTCAAAGCAATTTTGTTAATGAAGTTAATTGCTTTGAATTTCTTAGTTTGGACTTGTTATGCTAATGTTAAATTCTTTCTAACTGTTAGGATTAATAAGTAGGAAAACCATGGATAAAAAATGGATGGATGCCGATCGATTGTCCAAAGAGTACGAGAATGGGGTATTGGATTTCGTTAAGTTTGTTGTTCAACACGCTGACGCTGAAGAGCTCAATCGAATAAAATGTCCTTGCTTGGGTTGTTGTTATGTTGGTAGGGTTGACGTAGATGGGTTGAAATCGCATTTACTGATGAATGGAATTGATCGAAGTTATAAGTGTTGGATACATCATGGTGAGAAAATTAACGAGAATGTTGAACCGACGAGGAAAAGTAATACAACCTATGCTTCAGATGACAAAGACACGGAAACATACGATTGTGATCGAGTCGAAGAGATTGCAGAAGCAGTTGTAGAAGATCTTCATGATTGTCCCGAAATGTTTGAGAGGTTGGTAAGCGATGCAGAGAAACCGCTCTATCAAGGTTGCACTAAATTCACAAGACTGTCTGCGGTATTGAAGTTGTACAACTTAAAGGCGGGCAATGGATGGTCGGATAAAAGTTTCACAGAGTTATATGTAATTAAATAATTTAAGCTACTAATATAATTTCATGGATGAGGATCTTATAGCGGATGGGTCATATATCAGAAATGACCATAACAAGGGAATTTGGATCCATTCATCCGTCCGCATTGATAAGAAACAAGTAATTCATATTCCAACCAAGAAAAGAAAGAGATGTTAGTGAAAGAGGTAAAATTTGTTATATACTTGATTTCTTTATTATATTTGTTATATATTATGTCATATTTGTTATATTTGATATCCTTGATTTTTTTATTACATTTGTTATATATTATGTTTGATATCCTTGACTTCTTTATTATATTTGTTATATATTATGTCATATTTTTTATATTTGATATCCTTTATTTCTTTATTATATTTGTTATATATTATATTTGATATCCTTGATTTATTTATTACAGGTTAGATGGCTACTAATAATGATGACCCACATGCTGATGATCACGCACATGATGATGATCATCCACATGATGATCAGGTTGGAAGTAGCAGAACTATGGAAGAAGAGATTAGGAGAGGAATAACCATAATGAGGAGAGTGATCCATGCTAGAAATCAAGGCATGACTTATAATGTGCATTGGAGCGAAACAGGCACACTTGTTGAGCCTAACGGTCATATGTTGACAAGTTTCATTGGTACACTTGTAAGGAATGAGGTTCCTATTACTTTAGATGACTGGAGAAACAAACAGTTGAAGGAAACCAAAGAAAAAATTTGGAATGAGATAAAGGTACCATAATTATGTCTTTAATTATGCCAACTAATTATGTCTAAATTCATCTATTATATTTTTTTTTGTATTTTGACTTCGTGTAGAAAGTTTCTATCTAACACTTGTTTAATCTTACAGTGGACATTGGTTGTTGGTTGCAATCAATCCTATCCGCGGAGTAGTGTATTATCTGGATTCCTTAGGAAATGATTGGACCATATACCCGGATATGAAGGACTGTATTGACACGTAAGTGAAATTGTTCTAAATAGAAATGTGTATATTTATTTATTTATGTGAATTGTTCTAAATATTCATTTATATTTTATTAGCACTATACAAGCATTCCTAGAACATCGGGGAATCGACCACACCATTACATGGAATTATGTGAAGGTATATTAATTATCACATGTTTTATTATATTAGTGATGCTTACTTGATAAAACTTAGAATTTATCCATATTTTATTTTCATTTGTAGTGTCCTCGGCAACGCAATCAAATAGATTGCGGCTATTTCATGTTGAGATTTATGAGAGACACTATTTCGTTGGATCGAATGGAGATTCCACCCGATGTATGTATTTCTAACTTATGAGTTATTTTAACACATATCTCTCATATTGTCTAATGAAATAGTTAAAACTAAATCAAACTATATGTTATATTATTATGTAGTATTTTGAAGAATTCAGGAGTGCTACTTACACAAAGGCTCTATTGGATGAAATCAAAGAGGAGTGGTGTCAATACATTATGGAGCTCGGAATTTTACAAACTTAAGGTATAATATTATACTCTTACTTTAATTGATGAGAATTTTAATATGTGTAACTTTGGTTGGAGTAATGCTTTGGTTGGATGCAATTTTGGTGTATATACTTTGAATTGCAATTTTGGTGTATATACTTTGAATTACAAACTTTGAATTACAATTTTGGATGCAATTTTGGTGTATATACTTTGAATTACAATTTTGGTGTATATACTTTGAATTGCAATTTTGGTGTATATACTTTGAATTACAATTTTGGTGTATATACTTTGAATTACAATTTTTGGTGTATATACTTTGAATTTTAATACTTTGAATTACAATCTTTGTGTTTTCAGGACCTATAATGTAGATTGAAGCAATGTTTTGGTTGGATGCAATTTTGGTGTATATACAATTTTGGTGTATAAGTAATATGTGCATTGTAGAAAAAATGCTTTGGTTGGAAGCAATAACTTTGGTTGGAAGCAATGCTTTGGTTGGATGCAATTTTGGTGAATAAGTAAAATGTGCATTTGTAGAAAAATGTAATGATTTGTAATTATAAATAGGTGTATATACAATTTTGGTTTGTAATTTTAAATATATATATTGGTATGAAATGCCAATTTTGGATATATAATTTTGGTGTAGAAAGGCCAATGGTTTGAATTGCCAATTCTGAAAAAAATTGCTGGTTGAAAATTACAGGTCAAATTCTGGTTGAAAAAACCTGGTAAAATTGTGGTTAAAAAAAAATTATATAAAATTTTTCGTACACCTTAGACAGCGCTTTTGGTGAAAGCGCTGTCTAAGGTCCACTTTAGACAGCGCTTATGGTGAAAGCGCTGTCTAAGGTGTACTAAAAAAGTCAAAAATGGAAGGTCTTAGACAGCGCTTATGGTGAAAGCGCTGTCTAAGGTGTACTAAAAAAGTCAAAAAAGGAAGGTCTTAGACAGCGCTTTTGGAGAAAGCGCTGTCTAAGGTGTACCAAAAAAGTCAAAAAAAGGTAGGGCTTAGACAGCGCTTTTGACGAAAGCGCTGTCTAAAGTAATCCATATAATGTGAAAAAGCGCTGTCTAAAGGTACCATAGACAGCGCTTTTCATTAAATACACGCCCCTTTAGACAGCGCTTTTGGTAATACCAAAAGCGCTGTCTAAACCTATAGCGTCGCTGGTTTATACAGCGCTTTAAAGCCCTGTCTAAAGGCTAAAAAAGCGCTGTCTAAAACCGTTTTTGCGCTTTAAAGCGCTTTTGATTTAACTCTAAATGTTTCCTGTTGCGTGCTATTTTTTTTTTTTGAGCTTTTATTTTGAAATTTTGAAATGTGAATTGTTGATTAGCATTTGTATTTCAAAAGGTTGCGTTGAAATTTACACAAGAGAAGGAACAGATTGAGAGTTTTATACAAGAAGATGAACGGTGTTGATCCTATCCTCTGATTACTCTTCCTTGATTTTTTTTTTTTTTACTTTTTTATCATATTAACAATATTTGAGTCGATTGTTTGGTACTGCGGTGAAAAAAATGATTTTGGTTGAATAGATTATGTAAAATTGATACGGTTAAAAATGAGTTGAATGGAATGGTTGGATAACTATACAAAATTGATTTTAATGTAAAAATAAATATTAAACTCATAAGATATAAATTTTAACTTCAAGTAGAATTAATTGTTGAGGCAGAATCATTTCTACATCCCTAGAGTTGCGTTTGGCTCTTCCAAAAGCTAAACCAAACATACCTTTGGAAAAAAATATTTCCGAAAGTGTAACACTGCTGAGATTGCGGATTGTGGTCGCACTAGCTGCATTTAACTGTGATTCTCATTCTCCATGATATTGAGGTTCATGGCTGAATAGTTACTGCGACTGCTATTTAAAACCCTTATCATGTTGCAAATATTACTGATATCACAATCAAATGTGGCTTATTAAAACTCAATTGCAGTTGCTGCTGTGCTGACATTAAAAAAACTGTAATTTTGCATCCATGTTGTGTTTGCTAATCTTTTATTTTCAAAACCCTTAACATAGATAGATGGTACATAATGTCCGCAAATACTAGTTCAACTGGAGAAAAAAAAAAAAGATATTGTTAGGTTAGACGTTATCATCAGGATTCGAACCCCTGATACTCAGTTGTGTGTGTGAGCTTTTAGTGGTTATTACTACTTTGTCTACAGATCTAAAAAAAGAAAGATGGTGCATAATATATGTATATCCACTAAGCATTGGAGTAAGACATGCTTATTTAATGCACTGTTATTAGGTCTTATTCAACACTCAGCTGATGTCTGATTGAAGCTGTTGCTATTATTAGCTTATGAAAATAGTCCATGATGAATTGTATGGATTGTCATTTATAGTTATAGTTTTATGTTATTATACTTTATTCTGAGTGAAAGACCTTTCTTCTAGTTCTCAATATTGGTTCATCTACATCTAATCATTTATGAGTAAAAACACCGATTTGTATTACACTCAAAGCTTTACCTTTTGTTGAAGATTCTGCTTTGTCCACGAAGGTAATCTGTCGTGTGTGCCCCTCATTTCGTAGTATATCCCTTTGTGCAGAGAAGTCTTCTGTCCTATTGTTGGGTGTGGAGCGCGTTTGGCTTCAATGGAGGACTTTGAAAATCACTACAATGCAAGACATACTGCATCCTGTTCTGTATGTTCTAGAGTCTATCCAACATCACGTTTGCTCAGCATACATGTATCCGAAGCTCACGATTCTTTCTTTCAGGCAAAAGTCGCACGTGGCTACGACATGGTAGTATATGTCTACTCGAAATATGATTCAATTTGATATCATGAAACAATTTTATTTAGTACTGCCTTTAACATGGTTCTTATGTCTTTGTCATATAGTATGAATGCTTAGTGGAAGGTTGCGGTTTGAAATTCAAAAGCTACAAAAGCAGGCAGCAGCATCTGGTCGACAAGCATAAATTCCCGACATCATTTGAGTTTTTCAAGAAGGCTCTGCCTTCAAGAAAACAGAGGATGAAGTCTCAACGCAAAAAAGCTTCTCATAAGGAGGATACTTCAGGAATGATGGAAGTGGAAAATGCAGCCATAGATGACCTTGTTTCAGCAGTCTCTAGATTGAATACATCGGACTCAACTCCTTCCTCTATCAGCTTTGGTCGTCGTAACACCAAAGGCTTGTCATTTGTCCCCCGGGCTGTTCAGCACGGGAAAGGAGCAAACTCGGGTTCATCCGTAACTAAGCGATAATAAGCTTTCGCTCAAACTAAATTACATTTTTGATTGCCGATTGATTGATCGATCTTCGGATGATGTCCCATTACAAAATGTCTCTGCATGTCTTCTTTCTCATGGTTGAAGAAGCTGATAAACTTGAGGATTGGAAAATAGAATCATGCTGGATGACGTAGTATGTATCTTTTTGTGCTCTCACATTATGTATTTATTGAACTGTTAGATCTTGATCAAACACTTATAAACACTGTGTTATTTGGAAGAGAAAAAAACGACATGGTACTTCGAGTTACGTGCAATAAGCATGAGTATTTTTTTAGAATGACAAAATATTATATAACTAAGAAAGAACATTACAAACAATAACTGAAATATTCAAGACCATACAAAAATAAACTATAGATTATCGTTTATATTGAAATTAGTTAAATGAGTGAAAAGTTGTTTATAGATTATCGTTTTGAAAAACAAAAATTAGGATAAAGCTTTAGAATTTTGACTTACAATATTAAACTTACATATACTGATCGATAAAAGTTAGAGATCCGCATGTATCTTAAAAAAAATGTATTTTAGATTTATAACTTTCCTAATTTTATACCAAAGTTTGTTTATTTTATAGGCAAAGGAAATATAAAGGAGCACTATAAATTACAACATAACAATCTATTAGGCCTAAGCACCAACTACGATCAAGAGAGCGCAATGATTCTATTCGTCACCTCCACCAAAGTTCGTTAATTGCATGTTTTTGGACATGTTTCTTATATGATCTCAAAATAATTAGAACTATTTTCAATGTTCAATCATATCTTGTTTAATCTTATATGTATGATAAGCAAACTTCACATCTTGTTTAATCTTATATGTATGATAAGGAAACTTCACATCCTTAATCTATCTAAGATGATGTAATTACATATTTAGAGTTCATATTAATGGAGTCCACATAATCTCAATAAATAAGATTATTTAGACATGATTAAAAAGACAACAAAATAAATAAGCATAAACATAACTATAATGATAAATAAGATAAAGAGAATCTAAATATTCTTAAGCAAACTAAAGTTACAAGAAAAAATAGAGATTTAGGATGGGGTGAAGGCTATTGAGGTGAATCTGGATGACAAAAGTATGATGAATGGTATAAATAATACGAGTTGCGGTAAGTTTATGGGTGATGTTTTGATTGTCAAGATTCGAACATTCATTAGATTGGATTGGGAAGTGGTTATTAATCATGTTTATCGTGAGCTAAAAGAATAAATCTCATTGAAGACGGGTGTATATATGACTCGTGTTCTATTCAATTCGAGAGGTTGCTAGATTCTAATGTATCAAGAATTTCGGTCTCTCGATTAATTGCGGTATAGTTTTCTTTTTGACCGAAAACCCTGGTTATACCCAAAAGAAATAGACATTTGTGTTCAAATGTCACAATCTACTAAACTGTAAACGTGCTCTATTTATAGCCAAAATGTATATAAATTATCATGAAAAAAACTTGCATGGAAACGAAATTAAATTCTTATTATTTCAAACAATCAATAAGGAAGTGAAAAAATATTAAATTTATTTAAAATTTAATTTATTTTTAAATTGGATTTATAGGTGATTGTGGTTATGAAGAAAAGAGAATATTATATTTTTATTTTTTAATTAATTAAAAAAATGTGATTGGTTGTATGTAAAACCAAGTGTTACATTTGTTTCTATCTAAGTTTTTTCCAATTATGATAATATTTTAGCAATTGAAATAAGTACAGAAAACTAAAATTCATAATTACAAAAGTTTGGGAGTAACACGATTATGTTAGCCTATGTTTCTTCCATAAATCATGGGTTTCTACAAATTTTTGGAATTCTTCATACTTGCTCTATAGCCAACACGACCATCTTACCCATACACTATCCTGGCATGTTGCTTATTGTTTTTTCAGACTTTGTGCTTTCTTCAATCCATTCAGTTTTTAGCTTCGATATTTCGTTCTTAGACTTTGTTTCTTTATTGTTTTTTTCAGATTCACTTCAAATTGAGATCTTACTTTTGAAATTTTTAAAGTAAAAAGAATTTAGAAAACTAAAGTCATCACATTTTCCTATAAACTAAAGTATTAAAAACAATTATTTTGGATGCTATCAAATTCCTTCATACTTAGAGCAATTATTTTCTTTCAAAAATATGAAAATATTTATAAACAAGCAAGACATCAAAAATAAGAAAATCTAAATGTCAATCACACAATCTAAAGTAAATAAGCAGTTGGCAAATCTTATGAGTAATCAAATTCAATCAAGATTAACTTATTCAAATATTTTTAGAAAACAATTTTAATAATAGGGCATTCATCTCTCATTTCTCTCACTTATTCACGACACTTTGAATTCTCTAAAATTTTATAATAAAAAAAATTATACCATCAATTTAATTATGAACCGAATTATTCACTGCATCTCATATAAAACACAAGTAAATTAGAAAGAAACTTTTTGGGTTGTGATGAGTTCAGTTTCACAAACGCTAAGTTGTGTTAAATTCAATAAGGTTATTTTAGGTGTGCTATATAGAGATTGATTGTGAAAGTGTCACCACTTTGGGATTGTGAAAAAATAACTAAACACGAATAATGGTTGAAAATTTTTTAATGTGGAAGCTGAAAGAGAAGAATTGAGAAAGAGAGAGATAATTGAGGGTGAGAAGTTATGATTGCATTAACCTAGGATGAAAATGCATCATATACATTTATACAAAAGTTACAATGTGATTGGGAACCAAAATAACCAAATGAAATAATAAAAAAGTATAAAAATCAGGCTCGTAATCGGTTAGGTTACACTTGACAAAAAATTAAATTCAACTCAGTCGTAACCGATTAACATCACAATTTAACCGGTTACACAATGAGAACTTCACTTTTCTGCTACTGGAATGAGTTGTTGGCCTTGCTGTAACCGGTTACACACCCGTGTTAATCGGTTACATCACTTGAATTATTTGAAAAACATTCAACACACCATCTTAATTCAAGTGCTCCAAGTCTTCCATGCTCATATTCATCTTCAACCTCATGAATACATCATTTGTGACTCCCTTAGTCAACAAATCAACAACTTGGTCCTCACTTCTACAATATCCCAATCGTAACCTTCCTTCACTAACAAGTTCCCTCAAGTAGTGAAACCTCATCACAATATGCTTGCTCCTCCCATGTGCAATTGGGTTCTTGACAAGATTAATCGCAGAAACGTTGTCAACCAGGAGTGTGACAACCTCACTCTCACTAATGTCCAGCTCCTCCAATAGATTCATAAGCCACAAGGTTTGGCACGCACATAACGAAACGACAATGTACTCGACCTCACAAGATGAGAGTGCAACTACAGGTTCCTTCTTCGAACACCATGAGATCGGTGTTGCACCGAACATAAATATGTATTCAGTTGTAGACTTTCGATCATCTTTATCTCCGCACCAATTGGAATCGGCAAAATCGAGCAAATTGCATTTTTTGCATGTATCCGCTGCGAGAAAGAGAATTTCGCAGCCAACAGAACCGTTGACGTATCTTAGGGTCATCTTGACTATTTCCAAGTGAGACACCTTCGGTTTCCCCATGAATCTACTCACAATACCGACACTAAACGCCAAGTCTGGTCACGTATTACACAAGTAACGCAAGGATCAAATCAACCTCTTATATTAAGTTGGATCAACATCTTGATCATCCTCATTCTTAGAAAACTATTGTCTTGGTCCAGCTGCAATAATGGCATCATTGCAATGCTCCATTTCAAACTTCTTCAATATCTCAAAAGCATATCTTCTTTGGTGCATGAGCAGTCCCCTTTTGGACTTGTGGAAGTCAATACCAAGGAAGTATGTCATGAGACCAAGGTCGGCCATTTCAAACTCTTTCATAAGTTCACTCTTGAAATTTTAAATACACTTTCTATTGCTGCCCGTTATCAACGAGTCGTCTACTTATAGACAAAGGATAATTACTCCTTCACTCGGATAAACATTTCTTGAAGCTAACATCCTTAAGGTCTATTCTTTTATTCCAAGCTCTTAAAGCTTTCTTCAAACCATATAACTCTTTCTTCAACTTGTAGAACTTCAGCTCTTGTTTTACACAGCAAAACCAGGGGGTTGTCCTACATATACCTCCTCTTCAAGCGGTCAATTCAAAAACGCATATTTGACATCCATTTGGTAAATAGGCTAATTGTGGTTATTTTCAATACCAACAACAAGCCTAATGTTTTAAATCCTAGCAACCGGTGTGAATACCTCTTCAAAGTCTATACTTTCTCTTTGCAAAAATCCCTTAGCCACCAATCAAGCCTTATGCTTGATTATTTCACCCTTGGAATTTGCTTTCACTTTGAACACCCACTTCACACCAATTGGCTTTTTTCCATCCGGTAGATCAACCAACTCCCAAATATTGTCCTTCTCAATGGATTTCAGCTCCTTCTTCATAGCACAAATCCACTTTGGATCACTTAAAGCCACTTCCATATTAACAGGTTTGGATTCAGCCATAAGTGCAAAATGTACGAAATCACCATTATTGTTGACTTTGTTGTCTCGGAACAGCTCACAATCTTGGAGTCTTTGAGGCAAACCCTTTTACCTTGTTGAACTTCTAACACTTTCCAGATTTCTGGCTTCGACGACAGGTTATTTTGTACTTTCCATTTCTGCAGAACATGAAATTTCCAATTTGTAACTGGTTACAACTTTCTGGTAACCGGTAATGCATGCATGTAACCAGTTAACGTCTACTGGTAATCAGTTACACCTTGCTGCAATTGCTTTAATTCATCGACTACGACATCCCTACTAATCACGATCCTCTTGTTTACAGCATCAAACAGTTTATAACCACCAGTAAAGTGATACCCTACAAGTATCATCGCTTCTCCCTTATCATCCAACTTCTTTCTAAGTTGTCCCGGAACATGTCGGTATGCAACGAAACCAAATACTCTCAAATGGTTAAGATTCGATTTGAATCCCGACCATTCTTCCTTCAGTGTTATATTCTCAAGCTTCTTTGTAGGTCACCTATTCAACAAATAGCCAGCTAGGGATGTTGCTTCTCCCCATGACTCTTTCGGAAATTTCTTCCTATTTAGCATGCTTCTCGCCATGTGAAGGTGTGAAAAGTACACAAGAAATGGGGTTGAATTATGTTTCGCGTTTTCTTATTATTTAGCTTCTGATCAGAGTCTCAGAATCAGAACTGATGTTCAGATTCTGAGTTAATTCATTTGGCAGCGGATACAATAGAAGTAAATAAAATAACAGTAGAAGACACAAAAGATTTATACTGGTTCCTCCCCTAACTGAGAGTAGTCCAGTCCCCTTGCCTCGCAAGAGCTTTTTATTATAGCCACTTCATGATTACAATCGCTTATGCTTCTACATAAGACTTTTACAACTGCTCAGACCAACTGTCTGAGACTTCCCTTGCTTAGAGCGCATGTCTAAGACTTACCCTTTGCTCACACCATCTGACTGAGCCACCTGCTCATCTGTCTTCTGATTGAGACTTTCCTTTGCTTAGAGCACATGTCTAAGACTTCCTTTGCTCACACCATATAACTGAGTCACCTGCTCATCTATCTTCTAGCTGAGACTTTCCTTTACTTAGAGCACATGTCTAAGACTTCCTTTGCTCACACCATCTGACTGAGCCGCCTGCTCATCTCTCTTCTAGATGAGACTTTCATTTGCTTAGAGCATATGTCTAAGACTTTCTTTGCTCAATCAAACTAGCTGAATATGACTTTCAGAGCTCAAGCACTTAAGCAATGAGACTTACGCGGCTTAAGTATCTTAGCTCAAGACTTGTTGCTTGAATCCCAATGAGGCAAGATTTTTTGCTCAAGCACATAGCAAGAGACTTAATCTAAACTACTTAAGGCTCAGCAGAATAGAGAACAAGGTGTACATGATGCACGCATCAGAGGTACGGGAGATCACCATAACAAAGACCTAAATCACTTAAGATTTCTTAAATATATACAGCGTAAGAAATCTTAAGGCTTTTACAATTACAATATAAAACAGAAAATCTGCATATTACATAGAGTTGATAATTGCTTTATCTTTCTACTCCTTCAGCAGAAGAATCCTTGTTAAAAATTCAGGCTTGAATCTTCAGCCATATATATAGGCTTTCCAGAAACTAGCCGTTGAGAAGGTTACTTGTTCAAGTGTCTTTGCTTTTGCTCCAAAGTACAAGAGACGTTGAAGATGGATGCACTGCAGATTTCTGAATCCATTGTGTAACACATTTAACCTTTGAGTCTTCAAGAGGTTCTGTACTAATAGAGCCGTTGTGAGTAGATATCCATAGAACGTACCAGCTTTTCTTGAGCCTTACAATCTTGTAGACTCGAGCTGACAGGCTGATAAGACAATACAACTTGCTTTCAGTAGTACGGATAGTCAATGGCTTTATCACCAACTCTGAATGGTACCAGATGCTAATATACAATTACTAAGTGTAGAAACTTGTCTGAATTCTGAGGCCTTCAGTTCAGAGTCTTCGTCAAACCACACTAGAAATTGTTCTTCATACTCTGCCACCAGAAGCTAGCAATGAAGCAACTCCAAGTGTATCTTAAGTGAAACAGATTCTGATTATTTATGTACAAGACAAGAACCTGCATAAATAAAACACATATCAAATAAACCATTATACTTTTAATACTTTTGTTATCATCAAAACTAAAGAGAAAATATCAAGAACAAATCTTGTTCTAACACCATGTTCATGATCGATCCATTCTTCCTTTCGAAAACACCACTTTGATGTGGTGTGTAGGGTGGTACTACCTCATGTACAATCCCTTCTTGATCACAAAACCTGCCAAAGTCATTTGATACATATTCGCCTCCACTATCTATTTTAAGCACTTTGAGCTAGTGTCTGCTTTGCCTCTCAACCATGGACTTAAACTTCTTGAACACTCCGAGTACCTAATCATTTATTTTGATTAGGCATGTCCATGGCTTTATATTATGATCGTCAATAAATGTGACAAAGTACCTATTGCCACCAATAGAATCTACTTACATCACCCCACATGCATCCAAATACACCACCTCAAGGTAATTCTTGGTTCTTCGGTCTACATCCTTGTTGAATTAGCCTTATGTTGCTTCGCTTGCACATAATTTTCACAAATTTCAGCTGGTATATTGATCGATGGCAGCCTTGTTACCATTTCGTTCTTTTGCAAGTCTTTAAGATATCTAAAGTTGAGATGCCCAAGACGATAGTGCCACATCCACTCTTCACGACTTACTGCAGTAGCAAGACATCTATGCTCCATAACCTTAAACTCAACCTTGAAGGTTCTATTGGCATTCATAGGCGCTTTAAGGACCAAAATTCTATGTGCATCCATGTTGCGGTGAGAATCGGATATCAATCTATTAATTAACTTGAATCACACATCTTTGAAATTCACCACCGAGCTTTGATTTATCCAAAGGAAAGGGTAAAGATCGAAGAAAACCCTAATTGTGCTATGTAAGGACACAACTAAGAGATCTAAGGTTCAGGGGTTGGTTATACCTGGGGAAGGTGTTAGCATCGGAGATATCTGTAGTACTCTACAGGAACCTCTTGTTTGTATTTGTGTTTTGCTATGTTTGCTTGCTAAGGGTATCTGCTATGAGGTAAAAGTAAGGATGAAGACCTAATGGTAAAGACCAAAGTACTAAAGGTAAAGACCTAATGATAAAGACCTAGGGATATATACACTAAGTATGCTCACCAAGACGTAGCATCTCGTGCCTACGTATCCTAATAAGGATGGAATCAGAGCATTCGTAGTTCACCTAACTAGGGATGGGGAACTCTTGATAATGATCAAGGTTCCAAAGGGGATGAGTATTCATGATCATGATACTCGCATAGAATTAAAGAACTCTCTAAGTCTAAGTTGTAAGACTAACCAAAGCTGAATTTAAACAAAGTCCAAGGGGAAGTGAGTACACATTATAATGGTGCCCACATGGAGTTTAAGAACTCCAAACCTAACTCTAAGTTGTGAAGCAAAATGGCTCTAATGAGGCCAAGGAGGAAAAGTAAGTATCTATAATGATAGTACTCACATAGGGTTCAAAAACCCTAATTAAAATTAGGTTAAAGAGGGAAGAAAGACTCTAATGAGGCCAAGGGTGATGATCCTAAAGAGGTCATGGAAATGAAGAGGAATAGGTCTAAACTGTTAGTTCTTTAATTTTAAGGGTTGGCATTAATTTTGTAAAACAAATAATAGCAGGAATATGTTAGATAGGATAGTTTATCTTGCTAAAGAAGAACAGGTTGAGCAAGAAGTCCTAGTGTGCATTGGAACATGTTGAGCTGAAGTAGTTTCAACATCTGGAACAACATGTCGTATCAAGATGTCCCATGCAGGTTCATTCGACATCGCGCCAGAACTGAAGAGAATTTAGAATTCTATTATGCCTTAACAGATGCAGAAGATTCAGGAAATAATATGCAAATTCTATGTGGCGCTGAATTAAAAGGTCTGAAGATTCAAGTCTGAAATTGAGAAGAATATTGGAAAATATGCACTTTCTAAATATGGAGATATTTTAGGAAGTTAAAGATTGAAGTCCTATTATGTAGCAGAAGTCTCTGCTGATTTGTAGCAGCTCATTTACTGTGTTTTTAAAGGCCTAAAATCCAGTTGGGAATAGGTTATATATAGATACATTGTAACCTAGTTTTGTAATGCAACCAAAGATGTAAAAGTTCTAGTATTAGGGTTGGTTCCTGTACCACTCAACCTGTGAGTTGGACAGCTTGTTAGTGTGATCCTCGAAGCTGTTAAGTAAGGGGAGTATTATTCTTGGAGGAAGCTTTTAAGTAACTCTAAGTTATGTCTTGGAAGGATGTCTTCCTTGTTGAACTGTTGTATAGGTAAAGAGTCGTTGATGCAGCGGCGGATTATCGACTGCTAGACATCATTGCGATGATTGGGAGTGAGAAGAGTTTCTCATAGCTAGAGAGGATCTAGGTAGAAGGGTCATTGGGTAGTGATTGAGTGATAAGCTGTAAATGGAGAGTTTAGCTTTGAATTGATACTACTAATAGTGGACTTCATCCCTGGCTTGGTAGCCCCCAGAGTAGGTGTGTTAAACCGAACTAGGTTAACAATTCTGTGTGTCTTGCTTTTATTTTTTCAGTACCATGATTATTGCTATATACCTTGCCATTTATGTTCATGTCAGACCAGATGTCGAATGGTGTGTTATAGGACATCTGAACTCTGCACATGTACCAGAATTTCATAAACTAACCTAGAGAATGACTTATAAGTCAATAATGATACTTTCCCTTGGAATGGGGACAAACTACTTATAAAAATGTAATACCCTGTATTATCGAAATGCTCAATTGGCTATCACATGAGATCAGATGAGTATCTATGTGCTCTATCCTTGGTAAATTGGATTAATGGAATCCTCTAAGTACTTTAAGTATTACCAATTGGGATCAATAGAGTAACTATTGAACTCTGAAGAGACCAATTTATTATTAGTTCAAGAGAGACTTTTATGATAACTCTAATAATTGATCAATTGGTTGAGATGATAAAATATCAATTGGAGATATTTTACTCTATTGGATTATATTATATAATATTGGTTTATATATATATATATATATATATATATATATATATATATATATATATATATATATATATATATATATGGAAAGAGAAGAGAAAAGGGAGAAAAAGATAGTAAAGGAGAAGGAGAGAAAAGGAAGTGAAGAAGAGAAGAAGAAGGGAGAAGAGAGAAACCCATGGATCATCATCATCACCATCTTCTTCAGACTCCTCTTCGATTACCAGGTGGGTTCTAGTTAGACACTCTAAGTTCTAGAAATAGATGTTTGGAACTTAGGTTAGAATTGAGAGAAAATGATTAAACGGATAAATCGATGAAATCTAACGGATGAAACGTGATATAAAATGTGTGGAATACTTGTTGTATGATTGGAACATGTTTTGGTATGATTTGGATGAGTCTTGGTTGAAGGAATGTTGGATTTTTTGTCCAAATGACCCATAACAGCGCTGCTGAGAATCCCAGAATTCACAGGTTCGCACTGCAAATCCCCTAGCGAAGGAGGGATCGAGCACTCGCTGGCTTTTCGCACGGCAAAGGTAAGGGCGAACATTCGCCAGAGGTTCGCACTGCGAACTTTACCCCATTTCAGTCCTGACTTGGTTCGCCTGACGTTCGCACTGTAAATGGGGCAGAGAACCAGTGTTGGCTAGGAATTCGCTGGGATCTTCGCACTGTAAGTGAGGGAGCGAGCATTCGCTAGCTGCTTCGCAAAGCAAACATGACAGTTTTCCCGTTTTGTTTCCTTCATAACTTTTGATCTGTAACTCGGATCGGGACGCTCTTGGTGTCATTAGAAAGCTATGATGACCCTCTATCTGATTAAAAGTGGAAATCTTGGGTATGGTGTGGGATATTTCATTTAGTGGAAAATGAAGGAAAGTAAGGTTTTGGTGAAATGTTGGAATTGACATCTTTTGGATCGTAAATCCGATCGAGGCATATTTATAGCCGATGTAAAGCTGTGGAAATATCCTACGGGATAAGAGTGGGAAATATTGATTTTTTTACCCGATTAAAGTAATCGGAGGAAACCTACGTATTGTGTTAACTATATAAATGTGAAAAGAAATGTTTTATGTGATGTGTGATTATGTGTGTTTACTTGTAATATTTGTGATTATACCATGTTTATCTAATTGTGAATGGTGAATGAAATATATATGCGTGCTTAAAATGAATTAGGAAGAGTGAGGAAACCTTAGATCAATGGAATAACCTAGAGATGTAACTAGGTGTTATGAGATGTGTTGAGAATAATGCTTATGCATCGATACTAGAAGAGTGTCTTTGATAAGTAGTTGTCGGTGGAGGATTGTAATTCCTCCGGTTTATACTTATCTCTTAATAAATATTAGTGACCCGTGTTTAATCTCCTTGTGCGGGATGGTCGGGGAAAGTATTTATTAAGTGTGTGTTCTTTGATAAATATTAGTGACTCGTGTTTAATCTCCTTGTGCGGGATGGCCGGGGAAAGTATTTATTAAGTGTGTGTTCCTTGATAAATATTAGTGACCTGTGTTTAATCCTTTGGTGTGGGATAGCCGGGGAAAGTATTTATTAAGTGAGTAACCGTGACCCGTGTTTAATCCTTTGGTGTGGGATGGCCGGGGAAAGTTACGTGGTGGTTGGTATTAGTGACCCGTGTTTAATCTCCTTGTGCGGGATGGTCGGGGAAAGTACCAATCGTAGATGACCGTGACCCGTGTTTAATCTCCTTGAGCGGGATGGCCGGGGAAAGTTATCTACGTTAAGGATCCGTGACCCGTGTTTAATCTCCTTGAGTGGGATGGTCGGGGAAAGATTCCTTAACTTTGTGGCGTTTGTGAATTGTGCGGTGGTTTCTCTAGTCATAGATGGTTGAAATCAAGGTCTAGTTCCTTCCCCTTGACTTGAGTTAGGTGTTGTTTAGAACCCTGTAAAGCCAAGAGAATCTATAAGATAGGGAACTCACTGAGATTTGATGTATCTCACCCCACTATAGTTGCTATATTTCAGGTATTTGTAGGTTTGATTTACAAGTGGAGTTATGCTTGGAGGTTTCAAGAGAAGCTTAGTAGAGCTTATTCCGCTGTGCATTTGTTGTATACAATTGAGGATATTGTATATTCTTAGATTTTATTTTTCTTTGGCTAGTTTCCATGACTTGTGCCATGTGTTGTACTTATGTTTTAGAAATGGACAAGTTTGTGAACTATGCCATTAGGCGCTTTTGATGTGTCAGTACCAAATAAAATGTTTGTATTGTATTATTCTAGATATATATCGTACAGGGCATTACAAAAAACAAGTGTTGGAATGAGAAGTTTTAAGGTGAAGATGATAACAATCAAAGTATCAAAGCCAAATGATTCAAATGTGATGACAAATCAAGAATGGCAACAATTACATCATATCATGCTCAACATGCCAAAAGGCTCATGAATAAAATCAAACAAACATCAACACAAGTATCAAATGAACCAAATAAGATATAAACTCATGTCAAAGCATCACAAGTGTCATAAAAGCAGACATTAAGAAAAGTCAAGAACAGACATCAAGCAACTAATAAGAGATGGAAGAATCTAACCCAATAGATGGTGCATGATGAGCATTCCCTTCTCTCAGAATGGTGAGCCACTAGCAAGCCAAGGAATAACCAAACATCAGATGAAAGCAAAACATCCTAGTCGAGTCTTCATGAGGACCAAAAACCAAACAGGAGCTTCAAGTATCAGATGACTTTAATATCAAAGTATCAAAACCTGTACACATAAAATTTCCCAATACAGACAAAGAACACAGAAGGACCAAGGTCTCCGAATTTCAACTCCAAGAGCATAGGGCAAAGGATCCTAAATCTAAGTCCATAGTCCAAAGTTCGAGATAGCAACCACAGTCCACTAATTAAGTCTTTTATTGTTTCGATAATTATTAATGTGTTTTGAATGAGGTATAAACAAAGAGAGGGTTAGATGAACAAGTATGAATAAGATGAATATGAACAGATGAATAGTATGATCAAGATAATATTGACAAGAAGGTAAAGTTAATGGTTAATTGTTAATCGGGTGAATCGGGTCCAATGTAGTGCTAAACCATCGTAGCACGATCTATGACGAAGATCATGCTATAAGAGGCCGCGCATTTAATCTTTGTGCTAAAACACGATAGAGAAATGATATTGAGGATCATTCTCCAATGAAATCGTGCCACACGAAAAAGAAAAGGTGAAGATCTCGTCTTAATCACAAACTTTCGTTGATTAATCGAAGGTAACCTATCACGATCCCAAAGTATAGAAAACGATATCGATGATCACTCACTACAGATTTGAAATAATGAAGGTTAAACGCTTCAACAATCAACATTCGTGAATAGAAAGACTTCATAGAACGAAAAAGAGAAAATAGAAGAAGATAATGTGAAATGAAATGGAAATCAAAATGGACTCGTCTTAATCAAGATTTAAAATCGAGAAATCGATAATCTATGATATTTGACTTTCATTGACCAATAATCGAAATAAAAAGCTAAATAATATGAAATGAAATGAAAATCGAAAGAAATAAATCAAAGAACTAAATAAAATAATTTGAAATCTTAAAAATAAGAAAATGAAATAAAATGATATGAAATCTTTAAAAATAAGAAAATGAAATAAAATGATTTGAAATCTTAAAAATAAGAAAATGAAATAAAATGATAAAAATAGATAAAAATGATGTTTGGAAGAAAACAAAATGTGAGGGGTGTGAGAGAAGTCAGATGGGACTGAAGCCCATCATTCCTTTTTAAAAAAAAACTAGGTTCATATGGAAAAGACAAGAAACACGGACCTACAGCCCAAGAGCCAGACAAGCCATCATAATCTATTAAAAAAACATAAACAAAATGAAAAAGATGAAACACGGTTTACACATCATTATCTCATAAACAAGACGAAAGTTCCACAACAGTACCAAGCTTCAGCATAAAACACGATGGAAGAATCAGAAGCAGAAAAAAAACAACGACAACAAAATCACGGCAAGACACGCGATGTTTCCACCTTCGTGAGTGGTCATCTCACTCTCGATATCTCGCTCGGTTCCTCTTGTTCGGGTTCGCTTTCGTTCCATCTCAACAGGTTCAAGCGTCTTTTTTGCGTTTCAGATTCAAATACTCTCTCTTTCGTCTCCCTCTCTGTTCTGTTTTAACTGGGTCAGAAATAAGATTGGGTTTGTGCTTGTTGTTGATTGATTAGAGTTTGAGTGTGGTTTGATGAGGTTTATGAATGTTGGGGGGAGAATTTGATGGAGGTTGAGCGATTGTTAAATGGAAAAAGGATTTTGTGGTGGATTTGAGAATAGTGAGAAGATGGTGTTGGTGATTGAAGGTGAAACGATGAAGCTTGTTAAGAGGATAAGGACGTTGTTGTGTTGGTCCGTTCTTTCTGATGAAGCGAGGGCGATGAATATATATAGGTGTGAAGCTCTCTCTCTCTTTTTCTTTGCCCCAAGTTTCTGCTTGGTTTCTCTCTTTTTGTGAATTGTGTTCGTTGAGGAAGTTATTTAGATGAAAGGGGTAGTGCTTGGAAATTGAAGCGTGGTAGCGAGTTTTGCGTGGCTTTACGTATTGTAGGTAGTAGTGGCTACATATTGCAGAAGGAGTAGCATGGCTGGTACGGTTTGGCTGATGTAGGAAGCTTTTTGGCATGGTGAAAGGCTTGTAGCTTGTACTGTTTTGGTGAGTAGGGGATGTTATTGTTTGTTGAGGTTTTGCACTGCTCTGATTGAGTTTTTGGGTCATAGTGTTGGTGTACCATTCCTTGGCAGGAAGTGGGTCGGGTTGTAATTGTTACCAAGGAGAGAGTCTCCATTGTAAGGTTTTGTTGTGCTTGGTGGGATAACTTTTGGAAAAAGGACTCATGATAATAATAATAATAATAATAATAATAATAATAATAATAATAATAATAATAATAATAATAAGTAATAAATAATAATAATAATAATAATAATAATAATAATAAACATGATGATAAGGAAATAATAAATATCAATAATAATAATAATGACAATGATAATAAATAAGAAAATAATAATAAATGAATAAATGAATAAAAATGGTGAATAATAACTAATAAATAAAAATGATAATAAGTAAATAATAAAATGATAATAATAACTATGAAAAATAAACTTAATAACTAAATAATTATAATAATGATAAATAATAAAAATAAGCATAGCAATAAAATAATGATAATAAAGATAAATAAGAAAAAAAAAAGAAAAAAAAAACTAATATATTAACAAAAGAAGAATTGAATCAAACTAAACTAGTGATTAAAGTGACAACAATTTGACGAAAATGCGTGACTATGATTAATGGACTACATGATTGCAAATGCTAAGACAGATGACCTAAGATGATATGACAATGATTATAGGATCTGAGGGTAAAATTTGGGGTATAACAGTTGCTCCTATTTAAATATCTTCACCGGATGACATGAGTGATGATAATCCTCGTGAAATCATGGTGAAAGATATTTAAATATAGATAACCGATAATTTTGCCCTTAGATACCCTGATATGTAATGCTAGGGATAACTTAATGTATAATGTTGACATGCCATGAAGTCTAGCATGATGAAAATGATAAGATGCTAAATGCAAGATGCAGATGAAAACGAAAGCAAACGGGGATAGAGTCGACACAATGAGTAAACACTCACTGGGGATTGACAACAACACTGGGGAAGTTGAAACAAATTGGGGAAAATCTAAAGTGGTTGACAAACTAGTTCAAATGTGACCGGCTGACACTTAAAATTTAGACAGGTAATCTCCACTGGGGAAATATCCAGGGAGATAAACAGCAGGTTCAGATATGCCCGGACGACTTTGGGGACCGCAAAAAGGGTAGGCAAACTCCTTACTGGGGATGAAACCAGAAAGAAAATATGATCTCTACCGGGGATCAATTTGAAATAAAGGGATAGACATCCAACAAACAAATTTTCTGGGGATTTCTTATATTGAAGAGTTCAAACGGGGTCTTCAAGAAAACCAGAATAGACAGAGACAAACACAAACTCTGCATGCGCCAAATAATGATAACCACAAGGACTTTCAAAGGATATTGGTAATGACCAAACTTTGGATGCCGATAATGATCGGACTTAGAAAACATGCCAGTAATCACTAGACTTAGGATACTGATAATGATCAGGCCTTCAACAAATGCCAGTAATCACTGGACTTCCACGGGGATATTGGTAACAACCAAACCTCTGTTGGGGATAAGATTATAAGATGCCAATAATGATTGAATTTGAAAGAGAGAAGATAGTTATGACTGACCAATTATGATTAGACTTTGAAGCAAAAGACATACAGTTATGACTGACCAATTATGATTGGATTTTGAACAATGAGACATACAGTTAAGACTAACCAAATAAGATTGGATTTTTGAAACAAAAGGGTATACAGTTATGACTGACCAATTATGATTGGATTTAAAGTAGAAAGACATACAGTTAAGACTGACCAATTATGATTGGATTTAAAACATGCCAGTGAAAACTGGACTTCACGATACCGATGATGATCGATATTTGGAACAATGCCAGTGAATACTGGAATTTCAATATCAATAATGATTGGATTTTTTTAAAACAATGCCAGTAAATACTGGACTTTACAACATCAATAATGATTGGTCATCATGTTCAAATGTGACTGGATGACATCCTAGAACCAAAAGATCCTCAATGAAGGTTGAACCGCAAAGACACTCTCCACAAGGGAATATCCAAAGCAGATAGGGGTGGCAAACGGGCATGCCCGCCCCATTTAGGCCTGCCCCATAAATGCCCGCAAAAAAACGGGGCGGGGCGGGGCGGTCATAGTTGAGGATGTGGGCCTAAAACTTAGGCACACCCCACAAAAAAGTGAGGATGGGGCGGGGAAAACCCGCGGGCACTGCACCATTCAAGCTTAAAAATGCAAAATTTTATGTAAATGCTCGTGCCCGCAAAAGCCCGCGAAGAAAATGGGGTGGGGCGGGGCGGACACATTAGAGGGTGAGGGCCTAAATCCTTGGCCCACCCCGCACTAAAGTGCGGGTAAAACGGGCATGCCCAACGGGTCAGGCCCGTTTTTCCACCCCAAGCAGTGGATAAACATGTTCAAGTATGACTGGCTGACACTCTAGGACGAAAAAGAAACCTTATTGGAAGTATAACCAAAAGATGGGCTCCAATAAAGGTATCTAGACTAGTTAATCAACAAGTTCAGATATGACCAGACTGACACTCTGAAAAGAATAAAGCAAACTCTTTGGGAGTAGAACCAAAAATGGGCTCCAACAGAGGTATCTAGAATGATTGATCATCAGGTTCAAATGTGACCGGATAACATTCTAGAACAAAAAGATCCTCAATGAAGGTTGAACCGGAAAAACGGTCTCCACTGGGGAAAGAAAAGTTCACAATGAGCGGCATTGTCAAAGGGTTGACAAAATGATACATTAACTCGAGAGTCACCATTAAAGGGTTAATGGTAAGGTATCAAATCATCAGACATTATCATCGTCAATGGGTTGACGGATACGATCCAGTTCAAGAAATATTCACTAAAGAGTGACATCATCAAAGGATTGATGGAGAAAAACCAACTAACCTCGTCAGAGGGTTGACATAACGGAAAAAATGACTTCATCCAAGGGGCACCTCGTCAAAGAATTGACGGAGAGAACACTGACATCATCAAAGGGTTGACGGAGCAAACAACTGGTTCACTAAAGAGTGACATCGTCTAGGGGTTGACGGAAAGGCAAACTAATTCACTAAAGAGTGACATCATCAAAGGGTTGATGGAAGGAAACAATTCACTAAAGAGTGACATCATCAAAGGGTTGAGGGAAGGAAACAATCCACTAAAGAGTGACATCGTTAAAGGGTTGACGGGGAAATACTGACATAAATGATGACATCGTCAAAGAGTTGACAGAAATGAACCATTTCACAAAAGAGTGACGTCGTCAAAGAGTTGGCGGAATGAAGAACCTCAAGTAAGAAACTCATTAAGGGATTGATGGAACAAAAATTGACATCGTCAAAGTGTTGACGGAATGAAGAAACACTTTACTAAAGAGTGACATCGTCAAAGGGTTGACGGAAATGAATGATCGGGGGTAACAACAATCGTAATCACAAAAGGTTGAATAACACCAAGGACGGATAAGCTTCTCAGGGGAGATTGCCACTTATCGCCGCAAAATACCAATGACAAAACAAACTTCTCAAAGAGACTGCCACTTGTTACAAATAGAAATTTGGGTAAACACCAAAGACAGATAAGCTTCTCGAGAGAGATTGTCATTTATCGTTGCAAATATACCAATGACAAAACAAGCTTCTCAAGGAAACTGCCACATGTTACAAAAATAAATTTAGGTAAACACCAAAGACAGATAAGCTTCTCGGTAGAGATTGCCACTTATCGTTGCAAAAATACCAATGACAAAACAAGCTTCTCAAGGAGACTGCCACTTGTTAAGTATAAATTCCAAGGAGATATTGTTATGACAACACTGCTGGAGAAAAGATTATGTCTTCAATAAAGATCTGTAAAAGATTCTTCCTGCGAAAAACGATGCAAAATAAATGCACGCTCAAATTAGATTCAATAACTACACCTGCCAGAGACCAAAGTTCGATCTAGGAACAAGCTAGAAAGAAACGGTCAAACATGACTCCAACCATTGAGGAACGAGCTCAAATGGGGATTTATCTTATCCAAATGTGGAAAAGATAACTGAACCAACCATCATCCACGAGAATCGAGCTCTATGGGGGAATTCTAGAAAGGACGGGCACTTTATGCCTAAAGGTGACGACCCTATTGGAAAGAATAGACAAACCCAGTCACTTGGGGAATAAATGCCAAAGTGAACAAAAACAGGTAAACACCAGAATGGAAGCAGAAATGCTAAGATGCCATGCATATGTATGAATGCATGTATGCTATGTTTGTGCTTATGCTGACAAAACAGACAAAGGGAAGCGAGACTGGAGATGAAATAAACATATCAACAAGGATACCCAGCCAACCTCACTAGATTGGAAGATCACTAGGGATGAATATGCAGAATCAACAGTTCTACTTCAAGGTTACAACCTTCTCTAGGGAGAAAAGAGTATTCCACTCGAGGTATGACATCAATACTTCACTAGGATTGCCATCATGGGCTTAATTTCCTTGTTGGAGGAGAAATATCCATGGGAATTTGCCAAGATCAACTGAAGTAACAACTTACTGGGGAGCTGGCAAAGTATCTTACAAGAACTAAGTAGTTATACAAATCTCATCTACCCCATATTACATGGTCTGTCAGAAGAAAATACCAAGAGGATTTTACAGAATAATTGGCATACCAGATGCTTCGATATCTTCAAACTCTTGGAGAGATTCATGAATCTCGACGTAACTGCCCTAGTTTAACTGCATTTGCAAAACAAAATCCTTAGACTTATCCTTCAGACTGTGGGAGTAATAACTGGGGAACAAACTTGCCCCTGTTGGTAGGTCTTTGGAGTCCTTGCCTAGAAACACTTGTCATAATATGACCTCAATACAACTTGCCCCAATATTTTGAACTTGAAGAGTTCTGCCCCTGATTCAATAGCTCTTGGAATGGTTGATTAACAAATCATCCAAATCGGTTGCCCCAGACTGAGCTTTCTTTACCAAGTCAAATTCCCTAGCTGGCTATATTTGTTGGGATTCCTTTGATATTGAATTGTCTTGCAAACATTATTGTTCATTTAAAATTGGCAATTTTAATGCAACATTCTTGCAAGCTTTTGAAATTAAAGTTTATTGATAAAACACACACAATGGAGTGATTAAGTAATCAAACAACGTGGATCTAGTCATTTATGGAATGACAGATGAAGTGATCAACACAAATAATTAGCAAAGATCATTAGGAGTCAGGTTATCCAACCTTGTTGTAGTATGCTTTCAAAACAACCTTACCTCAATTAGGTCTTTTAAAGGTTGTAATGTGGCTTGGTTCACGGCTCAGGAAATAAAGGATAAAGGCTCAAAGTTTTGTTGTAACCCACCCAATCTTCGTGATGAACTCCAATCCTATGCTCAGTTAACTCAAGCTATACATTCAGGCTCCTATAGGCTAAGAATTGAGTTGATGATAGTTGGTGATGGTTCAAAAACCTAAGGCAGACACTACTCCCTTACAACATTTGGTTATCATTTGCTAATGAGAACATTCAGAGTGTAAGCTTTAAATAATTCCTATCCCTAACTTTTGCCTGAACTGCTCCCTTTTGGATTTACAGTCAGCGGGATGCCCCGATTTTTGCCTAAGTCTCCTTAATAGGTTTTGACTTAGCTGGCTTTTTCTCTTTTTTATTTTTATTTTTTCATTTTCCTTTTTGAGAAAGAAGGTGACTACCTGGTTTAATGGCTACAGCGAACCATCATTGGCCTTTAGGCTTGGGAAACAACTTCGACACTTGTTTGTTGTGTGCGAAGGAAAACCTGTGAGCATAACCTTTATATGAAAGGCGTCTTATATGTACCTATCACCAAGTTAACTGAAAACCACCCACCCCACGGTTGAGATTACGGGTTTTTATAAAGAAGGAAAACTCCTACTTATAAGCTCGAAGGGGTTAACGAGGGATTATCTTCCTTATTTCTCCAGTGTTTGGGAATTGAAACAATGCCTTACATCATCGGCAAAGTTCAATTGGCAGCATACCACATCAATTATGGATATAATGTTTTCATCATCTTCCCCAATCAACGGTTTGATGAAGATAAGTGGATGGAAAAGATAAATATTTTGTTTGTTTTTTTTTATGACAATAAAAGAAAATGAGTGAATACGAATGGACTTAATCAAAAGATGCATAAACGTTTCCTTAATCTTGCCAATTCAATAAACAACAAAGCTTACAAGCAATCATGAAATCAAACAGTAAGGAAAATACAACTGAAATATCAAAAGACAACCAGCTTTGGCGAATTGACTTCAACAGACTTCAATTTCCAGGTCCAAGCAAGGGAACACCTCCATCATTTATTACTTGCTCCTTATGGTACAGAACCCTAAGAGGCTTCATAGGTCCTTTGTCTGGCATGCTGACGCGGCTGACGGTGGTCTGACTGTTGATACTGAGGAGGTTCTTGAGTTGGAAGAACCACAGGAGATGACGAAGTGATGACTTCTCTGGATGCAACATGGTAAGAATGCCCTTCTTTCTGCAAAATCTTCAAGACCCAGTTCATCTGACCTTTGATGCCTCTGATCTCCTCCTTCAAGGTTTCCTGGCGTTTCACAATCTCGTTCATCGTCACCATTTGTCCAAAATGAGTTCTAGGTATCCTCTAGAGATAGAAGAAGAAAATGAGACTCAAAGCCAAGAAATTCAAATGAGAAGCGAATGCGCATGGAATGCAGATACAAGTTAAATGGTTTCAAGGAACTCAAAAGTGAGTTGCCAACATTTTTGGAAAACTGAAGAGTTTTGGTTTAAAATCCAATGGTCTCTATTGATTTTGCAAAGGAAAGAGCATCTGAATTCCTTGAAACCAAAGGGCTATCATGAATGCAAAGGGCTATCATGAATGGATAGATGTATGCACAAACACACATATACAGGTATTCACAAATATGCTAACAAGCAAACAAGAGAGGGCCTAGGTTTGGAGATCACGAGCGTGGAGCCATGGTCTACCCATCCCAAGAGGTGTGTACTATGGGTTTATCGTCTGTAGAACAGGGTTCTGAGAAGTTCCCAGAGTCATCGATAAATCTTTTGGATATTATCGGCCTACATGACTACTCGTGCGGGTTAATAATATTCTCAAGATAAACTCGTCTGAGTGTAGTATCGCATGACAACCGTCACAGGTCTACACCTGGATAATCACTACACTACGTCCTAAAAAGGGCCAAGTGGGGTAAAGGATAACTAAAGGTCCTCAGTATCACGGACTCCCAGGTCGAAAAGAGTGACATCAATACGACTACTCGCATCAGACATCAATAATCCAAAAGTGGCCTCCACTGAGCGTGGTCATCATATGCCAAACATGTTAAGACTACTCCCAGCCGTCGACTATTGATTACACCATAATCCTATTATATGTGTCCTCAAGTCCGGGTTAGGACTTATCTCACCACTCAAGGTAACAACCCTGCACACAGAAAAACCCAAACAGAACAGGTATATACAGATATGAATATGTACAGATATACAAGTAAGCAAACATATAACAAACATAATCACAAACAAGATGGGCTTAATCCTCTTTTGCTGTCCCCAGTGAAGTCGCCATTTTTGTTGTAAAGAGAATCGGATATCAAGCTATTAATTAACTTGAATCACACATCTTTGAAATTCACCACCGAGCTTTGATTTATCCAAAGGAAAGGGTAAAGATCGAAGAAAACCCTAATTGTGCTATGTAAGGACACGACTAAGAGATCTAAGGTTCGGGGGTTGGTTATACCTAGGGAAAGTGTTAGCATCCTAGATATCTGTAGTACTCTACAGGAACCTCTTATTTGTATTTGTGTTTTGCTATGTTTGCTTGCTAAGGGTATCTGCTAAGAGGTAAAGGTAAGGATGAAGACCTAATGGTAAAGACCAAAGTACTAAAGGTAAAGACCTAATGATAAAGACCTAGGGATATATACACTAAGTATGCTCGCCAAGACGTCGCATCTCGTGCCTCCGTATCCTAATAAGGATGGAAACAGAGTATTCATAGTTCACCTAACTAGGGATGAGAAACTCTTGATAATGATTAAGGTTTCAAAGGGGATGAGTATTCATGATCATGATACTCGCATAGAGTTAAAGAACTCTCTAAGTCTAAGTTGTAAGACTAACCAAAGGTGACTTTAAACAAAGTCCAAGGGGAAGTGAGTACACATTATAATGGTACCCACATAGAGTTTAAGAACTCCAAACCTAACTCTAAGTTGTGAAGCAAAATAGCTCTAATGAGGCCAAGGAGGAAAAGTAAGTATCTATAATGATAGTACTCACATAGGGTTCAAAAACCCTAACCTAAAATTAGGTTAAAGAGGGAAGAAAGGCTTTAATGAGGCCAAGGGTGATGATCCTAAAGAGGTCATGGAAATGAAGAGGAATAGGTCTAAACCAACCTAGAGAATGACTTATAAGTCAATAATGATACTTTCCCTTGGAATGGGGACAAACTACTTGTAAAAACAAGTGTTGGAATGAGAAGTTTTAAGGTGAAGATGATAACAATCAAGGTATCAAAGCCAAATGATTCAAATGTGATGACAAATCAAGAATGGCAACAATTACATCATATCATGCTCAACATGCCAAAAGGCTCATGAATAAAGTCAAACAAACATCAACACAAGTATCAAATGAACCAAGTAAGATATAAACTCATGTCAAAGCATCACAAGTGTCATGAAAGCAGACATTAAGAAAAGTCAAGAACAGACATCAAGCAACTAATAAGAGATGGAATGATCTAACCCAATAAATGGTGCATGACGAGCATTCCCTTCTCTCAGACTGGTGAGCCACTAGCAAGCCTTGGAATAACCAAACATCATATGAAAGCAGAACATCCTAGCCGAGTCTTTATGAGGACGAAAAACCAAATCGGGGCTTCAAGTATCAGATGACTTTAATATCAAAGTATCAAAACCTGTACACAGAAAATTTCCCAATACAGACAACGAACACAGAAGGAACAAGGTCTCCAAATTTCAACTCCAAGAGCATAGGGCAAAGGGTCCTAAATCTAAGTCCATAGTCCAAAGTTCGAGATAGCAACCACAGTCCACCAATTAAGTCTTTTATTGCTTCGATAATGATTAATGTGTTTCGAATGAGGTATAAACAAAGAGAGGGTTAGATGAAGAAGTATGAATAAGATGAATATGAACAGATGAATAGTATGATCAAGATAATATTAACTAGAAGGTAAAGTTAGTGGTTAATTGTTAATCGGGTGAATAAGGTCCAATGTAGTGCTAAACCATCGTAGCACCATTTATGATGAAAATCATGTTATAGGAGGCCGCGCATTTGATCTTTGTGCTAAAACACGATAGAGAAATGATATTGAGGATCATTCTCAAATGAAATCGTGCCACACAAAAAAGAATAGATGAAGATCTCCTCTTAATCACAAACTTTCATCGATTAATCGAAGGTAACCTATCACGATCCCAAAGTATAGAAAATGATATCGATGATCACTCACTACAAATTTGAAATAATGAAGGTTAAACGCTTCAACAATCAACATTCGTGAATAGAAAGACTTCATAGATCGAAAAAGACAAAATAGAAAAAGATAATATGAAATGAAATGGAACTCGAAATGGTCTCGTCTTAATCAAGATTTAAAATCGAGAAATCGATAATCTATGATATTTGACTTTCATTGACCAATAATCGAAATAAAAAGCTAAATAATATGAAATGAAATGAAAATCGAAGGAAATAAATCAAAGAACTAAATAAAATAATTTGAAATTTTAAAAATAAGAAAATGAAATAAAATGATTTGAAATCTTTAAAAATTAGAAAATGAAATAAAATGATTTGAAATCTTAAAAATAAGAAAATGAAATAAAATGATAAAAATAGATAAAAATGATGTTTGGAAGAAAACAAAATGTGAGGGGTGTGAGAGAAGTCAGATGGGACTGAAGCCCATCATTCCTTTTTTTTTTAAAACACGGTTCATATGGGAAAAATAAGAAACACGGGCCTACAGCCCAAGAGCCAGACAAGCCATCAGAATCTTTTAAAAAAACCTAAACAAAATGAAAAAGATGAAACACGGTTTACGCATCATTATCTCATAAACAAGACGAAAGTTCCACAACAGTACCAAGCTTCAGCATAAAACACGATGGAAGAATCAGAAGCAGAAAAAAAAACGACGACAACAAAATCACGGCATGACGCGCGATGTTCCCACCTTCGTGATTGGTCCTCTCTCTCGATATCTTGCTCTGTTCCTCTTGTTCGGGTTCGCTTTCGTTCCGTCTCAACTGGTTCAAGCGTCATTTTTATGTTTCATTATTCAAATACTCTTTCTTTCGTCTCCCTCTCTGTTCTATTTTAAACTGGGTCGGAAATAAGATTGGGTTTGTGCTTGTTGTTGGTTGATTAGAGTTTGAGTGTGGTTTGATGAGGTTTATGAATGTTGGGGGTATAATTTGATGGAGGTTGAGCGATTGTTAAATGGAAAAAGGAATTTTTTGTGGATTTGAGAATAGTGAGAAGATGGTGTTGGTGATTGAAGGTGAAACAATGAAGCTTGTTAAGAGGACAGGGACATCGTTGTGTTGGTCTGTTCTTTCTGATGAAGCAAGAGCGATGAATATATGTAGGTGTGAAGCTCTCTTTTTTTTTCTTTGCCCCAAGTTTCTGCTTGGTTTCTCTCTTTTGTGAATTGTGTTCGTTGAGGAAGTTGTCTTGGTGAAAGGGGTAGTGCTTGGAAATTGAAGCGTGGAAGTGAGTTTTGCGTGGCTTTACGTATTATAGGTAATCGTGACTACGTATTGCAGAAGGAGTAGCATGGCTGATACGGTTTGGCTGATGTAGGAAGCTTTTTGGCATGGTGAAAGGCTTGTAGCTTGTACGGCGTTGGTGAGTAGGGGGTGTATTAGTTTGTTGAGGTTTTGTACTGCTCTGGTTGAGTTTTTGGGTCATAGTGCTGGTGTACCATTCCTTGGCAGGAAGTGGGCCGGGTTATAATTGTTACCAAGGAGAGAGTCTCCATTGTAAGGTTTTGTTGTGCTTGGTGGGATAACTTTTGGAAAAAGGACTCATGATACTCACAACAACAACAACAACAACAACAACAACAACAATAATAATAATAATAATATTAAGTAATAAATAATAATAATAATAATAAACATAATGATAAGGAAATAATAAATAATAATGATAATAATAATGACAATGATAATAAATAAGAAAATAATAATAAATGAATAAAAATTGTGATAATAACTAATAAATAAAAATGATAATAAATAAATAATAAAATGATAATAATAACTATGAAAAATAAACTTAATAACGAAATAATAATAATAATGATAAATAATAAAAATAAGCATAGTGATAAAATAATGATAATCAAGATAAATAAGAAAAAAAATAAGAAAAAGAAAAAAAAAACTAATATATTAACAAAAGAAGAATTGAATCAAACTAAACTAGTGATTAAAGAATCAAAATTTTAAATAAAAGGAATGTTCTAAAACTCTTAAAATAATTGAATAAAAATAAAAAGGAAAAAGTGACAACAATTCGACGAAAATTCGTGACTATGATTAATGGACTACATGATTGCAAATGCTAAGACAGATGACCTAAGATGATATAACAATGATCAGAGGATCTGAGGGTAAATTTTGGGGTATAACAATCCATAACATGTAGCCCCCTTGTTTTCCATGTGAATCTTGTACTCCTTCTCAAGTAATTGACCAATATTTAGAAGGTTACATTTGATTCCTAGAATTTACAAGACATCTTTGATCAAGGAATGTCAATCATCCCTCCTCATGATCAAAACATCACCGATCCCATCGGCCACTAGAGTGGTGTCAACCGCGAACTTTACTTTGTTCTTCATGGCACAATTGATTTTAACAAACCAATCCTTCCTCCTCGTCATATGAGTTGAACCACCCGAGTCTAAATACCAATCCTCGCTGCATTGAGCTCCTTTCATACTCATTATGGTGTTTTCTTCTTCACGCAACCGGTTAACCGTTTCATTCAACCGGTCACAGCTGAATTTTTCAGAATTCTTTGAGTTGTTGATGCTACTGTCACGCAGCTTGTTGCTGCATTCTCCTTCCTTGATCATGACCAAGAGTGTATTCTCTTCATCAAACTCTTGTCTTGCAACCTTGGCTTCATCCCATTAGGATTCTTTCTTGTTCGCATTTCATTCTCTTGCAAAATGACCAAACCTTTGAAACTTATAGCACTACTCTTAGATTTTGTCAAACCTCTCCTTCTCACCTATAAATTTGCCTTGACCACCTTTTTTGTTGCAGCTGCTATCACCCTTTTGACAAGTCGAATTCTTAAAATTTTGGGACTCTCTTCCACCAAAATTTTGAAAATTCCCTTTGCTCTTCATAGGCCATTTTTATTTCAATCTCTTGTCGTTCTCATTAAAACGAGCTTGCAAAGCGATCTCCGCCTTTGCCTTATCATGATTTCTCTCCTCCGTCTTTTGCTCATAAGCCTCAAGAGAGCTTTGCAACCCCTCTTTGCTCATCGTCACAAGATTCTTCTATTCCTCAATCACCACAACTACATTGTCAAATCTTGGTGTTAAATAACGCAAGATTTTTGCGACAACATACTACTCCGTAAGAGTTCTCTGCATGCCTTCACTTGATTCACCAACCGAGTAATTCTTGTTGTGAAATCGTTGATTTTCTCCTTTTCTTCCATTTGAATCAATTCGAGCAGACGTTTGTGAGTTTGTAACCTTACCGCCTTTTCCTTGTCATCCCCTGCATAATCCTTCTATAAGATCTCCCACGCTTGCTTTGACGATTCGCAATCACCAACTTTCTCAAAATTCTCACTATCAACACATTGATGGATCAAGAACAACACTTTGAAATCTTTCTTCTTTTCTTCTTAATGTGTTACTTGTTGTGTTTCTATTGAACTTTGGACAAGAGGAGTAACCCCGTTCTTGACCACTTCAAGAACATCTTGGTAGCCGAGCAACACCTTCATTTGCTTGCACCATTTGTCGTAATTCTTCGCATCAATGATGGGTAGGTTTGCAGGGATTCTTTAATTAGAAACATAATTCATGTTGCACACTAGGTGTTTGTGAATCAGAACTAGACTATTTATGCCAAATGTTGGAATAATGAACCAAAATTTTGGTGAACAATGAATCAATCAATATTTTTTAGCACTTAACATAACATTAACTTCTTCTTCTTCTTTTTACTTCCATTCTCTCCTCTTTCTCCTATTTTCTCTTCTTCGTTTTCACAAAATAATTATTTATACTTCTTTTTACTTCCCTTCTCTCCAAAAGAAAAATCATATCAACGTATGGTGTTGGCATGGCGAAAACCGATGGTTCCTGTGGAATTGCATTAGATTTGGCATGGTGAAAATACGTCGATCTTGTGGAATCTCTGGAGAAGAAAGAACAATGTCTGGTGTTAGAGTAGCGAGAACCGGTGGTTGTTGTGAAATCTCTGGTGTTGGGTTTGGCATGGTGAAAAGTGGTGATTCTTGTTGAAGTTCTGATAAGTTGAAAATGAAAATGAAAATGGTGAAGATGAAAACGCCTGGTGGTGAAGATGAAAACGAAACTGGATCTGAAAAGTTGCGATGTGATTTTCAATTAGCAAACTTGCGAAGTGATTTTCACGTGGCAAAGTTACAATGTGTTTTTCACGTGGCAAATGAGTTGCGACTCGCGTTCCTGCGGCGTGTTTGCTCACGTTGCTAATTTGGATGTTGCGACGTGATATTTTGGTTGTGGTGTGTTTTTCACGTGGAAAATTAGTGTTTTTTTGTAGTGAACTTATGATAATATTTTGGAGTTAGTTAAGGGTAACGAAGGTATGTATGAGAAGGTATTATGAGGGATTTTAGGGTTTGGAAAGATTTGGGCCCCTTCTAAAGTAGTAGTGTTTTCGTGCGAGTTGCTTCAAAATAGGTTGTCGAGTAGGCAGAATCTCCTAAGATGTCAAATCGTGTTTGGTTCTGATATTGTGGGGTGCATTGTGTGCAGGGGGAGGTGGAATCAGACGATCATATCTTTGTTTTGTATGAGGTGACTTCAGCTTTATGGTATTTAGTGTTTATGTGGGTGGGGATGCTTGGGCCTCTACTACATTCGATTCTAGGGGTGTTTGAGTTGTTTCAGAGTCTAGATCATGGAAAACATACGTCTTTAGGTTTGACCTCGATTTGGCATTCTGAGATCTGGACGATTTGAAAAAAGCGTGATAAAATTATTTTTTGTCGAGAAAGCTTGATTGTTAACTACTGGATGTCTGTGTTTGTCGACTTGGCGTGGAAATTGGTTTGTGCCCATACTCTAAGTTTTGTTGTTTCTCTGATTTATTGAGAGCGAGACTCGCTCAAATAACTAAATATTTATGAATGTTTGGATGGTCAGTTGTCCTCCTTTTATTTTGTACAGGAGATCGTGTCTATCTTTCTCCGACTTACTATCTATAAAGGTCTGTTGAGCTAGTATTTTAAAAATAAATTGATTTGTTTGAATGGTAGCCTTGTGTTTCTTTTTCTCCCAATTTTGTTGTTTTTGCTTTTTAATTTTGTTTTTCAACTTATGTTTGAGCCAAATTTGTTACTCAATAGCACTTCGGTGCTATATGTTTTTATTGTTTTTTATATGACACTTTTCCTTTCCATATACAAATATATGATTCCTACTTCGCTATTAAAGAAAATAACAAAGCAATATTAAGAAAATGCTGCTAAATCAAATGATAATAGTGAATCGAGGCAGTATGAAAATTATTAATCATTCAAAATATATAACTCTTCTCAAAGATTTACCACACAAATTAAGGTGACAATGTCTAAATGAAACTAATCTTAGTAAAGTCAGCACCATCACAAAACAAGCGCCACTTCAAACTCTAACAAAATCGTTTTTCACCTCCATGCATCTTTTCTCCATCATCACATAACTCACTCATTCAAACCTCATCACACCCAACACAAGAAAAACATCATTAACACAACACAGCACAACAACACAAACACATCAACATGCAATCTTTGATCTCAAAACAATCCAACAAAAAGAAACATCCAAACACACCAAACTCCAACAACACATATTATCTCTTCGTCATAGCCATCACTGCCGCAGCCTTCATCCTCTTCGTATTCTATTCCCGACAAACAGATCCCCGACACATATGCTCCACCGTCGGACCCCTCACGCCAGCCCAAACCATCATCGCCGACGAATTCTCAACATCATCAATCCCCTTAGTTGCAATCTTCCACTACGCGACAGCGCTTGACGTTCCCCAACAGACCAAAAGCGAGATCAGAAGACCATTCGACGTACTACAATCCTTAGGGCCATGCAACTTCCTCGTATTCGGAATCGGTCACGACGCGCTCATGTGGGATTCGTTTAATCCACGTGGCATCACGCTATACCTCGAAGAAGAACCTAAGTGGACAATCTCTTCCCTCAGGCGTTTTCCTATCCTACGCGTCTACACGGTGCGTTACAACACGCGCCTCATCGAAGCCAACGCCTTGCTATCATCTTACAAGAAGAATTGTGGGGCGGTCGGGGAAGACGGCCACCCTCTCAAGGATGATAGTCGATGTAGGCTGGCGTTGGCCGACTTTCCGAACGAGGTGTATGATCGGGATTGGGATGTGATTATGATTGATTCGCCCAGGGGATATTTTCCGTCGGCTCCAGGGAGGATGGCGGTGATATATTCTGCGGCGGTGATGGCGCGTGGGAGGAAAAAAGCGGGTGTGACGCACGTGTTTCTTCATGATGTGGATAGGCCTGTTGAGAAACTGTATGCTAAGGAGTTTTTGTGCATGAAATATAAAGTTGGTGGTGTTAAGAAACTATGGCATTTTGTTATTCCACCTGCTATTAATGTTACTGATACTGCAAATGGATTTTGCTAAAATGGTTATAGTATTTTCTTTTGAGTTTTCTTTTCAGACTTTGTTTTGTCTTCTGAAGTTTACACACAGTCACCTCACTTACTTGTGCTCATCCTTAGTTCATGGCTTTGCAGAGATTACTAACTTTTACAAATGAATTTAAAACAGTCATAATATAATTTGCAGCTTGGGTATCGATAGCTTGTAATGCAAGTCATTGATGATCACCATGTTCTCTTGTCATATCATGCATTATACCTAATGAAAGTAAGGAATCAGAAAATTTATAATGCCATTGTATGCTAGCTTGCTTAAGTCCATAAATGGACTTTTGAAATTTTCAGACATTGGTATTTGAAGAAGCAAAATCAGATAAAAGAAAACCTTTTGGCAAAGTCATGTATACTTTTTCATTTAAATCATCATGCAAGAAAGTGTTATTAACATCTAACAGTTATAAACTATGAAACACAGACACTCCGAACACAACCCCAACACTGATATCTAAAAGTTGATTTCGTGATCTTCTGCATAATCTGAATTTAACCATCCCTATAACTTCACTTCAACCCCAAACAAGTGAGAGAGACACCACATATTCATCCAAAACTTTAAGGTGATAGGTGTATGGGTTCTCTTACTTATAAAATGTTCAACCTCCTTTTTTTTAAACAATGTGGGACTTAGAACTCGCATTTGTTTCTTAACACAACTCACATTTGTTTCTCAACACATCCCTTGGATTAAAGATGACTAAATTGTATAACTTCATACATTATACTACTTCTAGACTTGTGATATAGTCCTTGAGGTAAGTGTGCTCTCTTATTTCTCGTAGAGGTGGATCATGTGCATCAATTTTTGTTTCTTCATCATTAGAAACAAGTGTAATGATGTCACTGTATCCTTCATTTGTTGTCTTTTCATTAACTTCATATTCTGCCTCTACCTCATTTTGATATCTGTTTTCTTTATCTTCCTTAATCATATTAGCTTCTAATTTCTGCTTGTGAGTTATTATTCTAATTTTGTCTCTTGGACTATTCAAAAATTACATGTCTACTTATCAGAATAATGTTCTTGTTGGGGCTATATAGTTTGTATGATTTGGATTCTCCATTGACATATTCTCCATTGACATAAATATGAAAACACTTGATGCCTTTTGGATCCATCTTTTTTTTTTTAAAAACATCTAGCATGTGAGCATATGTTGGGCATCCAAACACTCTAATATGATGAGTTAGGGATTCACATTCCTTCAGACTTTTTCAAGGGTGATATCTTTAATAGACAAAGTTGAGGTTGAGCTTATATTTAACATATATGTTGTCTATAGAACGGCTTCATGACAAAATTTCTTATGCGCATTTCTTCTAGATATCATGCTTTTTTCTTACCATATTCATCAAAATTTTATTCTTTCTTTCTCGGACTACATTTTATTGATGAGTGTAGGTTGTTGTAAGTTGTCTCTTTATGACATGCATGCAACAAAAGTTATTGGATTCAACATATGCAAACTCTCCACATCTATCAATTGTAACACACTGAATTTGGCAACCTAACTCCTTTTCAATAAAGGCCTTATATTTCTTAAAAACATCAAAATAATCTTGATTTTTTATGTAAGGCATAGGTCCAAGTTTTCCTACTAAAATCATTTTTCAATGCAATGAAAAACATGTTACCTCTATTAGACCCTGGATTAATTGGTCCACAAACATCTAAGTGCATGAACTCCAACTTGTTATAGACTCTCCATAAGACATGTTTATGAATGGAACTACTGTATTTTTTTGTCAATCACATAGTCTGAGCAGATATCAACAAGTTTCTTCAATAAAGGCAAGCCTTTCACGATTTCAAATGACCATATCTATAGTGCCACAAATAGATATTATTCTCCTTGATAATTTGTAAGAACATAGGAATCACAACATGCGCAAAAATCACAAACATTCTATTTAGAACATTTGTGTGGACATGATCAACATTGCTTGGGTATCTATAAGTGTTTAATGAAGTGAAATAAATAATACCACACATCATGGAATTATATGCATTTTGGAAAATAAACAAAGTTACATATCACGGATTATGGAATAGGCCAATACAAAATAGTTGACAGGTTGTGGGTCAATGATAAGGGCAGATTCTGGGTCTAACTTGGCATAAACAGAGGGGTCACCTTCCTTTGAATTATCTCTTCCATCTGCCCAGCTGACAAAATGGATGCCTCACTTTCATAATTGCCATTCTCCATCTGCTGGTGTAACTGGAAAATCAATCTAATTAATTTGCTTTCATGGAAAGCATAAGTCATAAGCTGAAAATCGGCCTATGAACATGTTATAAGTTGTTTTGGTAAATTATCTTAAATAATCTCCAAGTTAAACTAGTGTTCACCTTCTCAAGGATTGCAGATTGATCATCCAAGTTAAACTTGCGCATATGCAGCAGCATCTCTAGTTGCTGTACAAATTTACTCTCTCGATATTAGCAGTGCACGTGTATAGGAATCACAACATGTTCAACTTAAAGTTGAAAATATTACCTGTTGGTGTAAGTTTTGTTGATAGCTCTTTTTTTCTGCAAATTCTTCTTCTCCAAGCTCTGCTTCATCGCAGGCCATCTCTTCTCTGCCATTTCACAATTCATAGTTAAAGGCCATTTTTGCAGTAAAAAATTGCTTCTAATAATCCCTTTTTATGTGGTAACGGGAGAAAAAGTATAGAATTTAGACAACCAAAAGAATTAAGTGCTTTCTCCTTAGATTGACATGGCATGTACTTTTATGAATTGCGCAAAGAATTGAAGAGAAAATGTTAACAGGATAGATATGAGTTATTGCTACATGTCACAATAGAGATGACTGACTTACTTGGCAAGAAATTTATAAAATTCAATCATCAAATCTCGGTCATTCTCATATTCAGTACTGATTTTTCCCAGGCATGAAATACCAAATCTTGGGTCTGTTGTATAAATATATGAATAAATAAATAAATAATGGCAAAATGTATATATAATAGATGTATCAAACAGAAGATACCCTCAAGAAAATTAAAAGTATTGAAAAATAGACAATCTGTTGTGTTGGTTAAAGATAATGCAACGCAGATTCGGCATATATCATCAATCTGAGTATCAAAATGGTCCAAGTTACCCCACAGCTACCCTAAACTAAAATAGAAAGAAAAAAAACTAAAACAGTGCATCTATCAACGTCAACCTTACCCCCACAGATATTAAAATGCATCAAGTTTTCTGGCCCAGTCACCCTTTTGATGCCCCCTAGTTTAGGGCCTGTGCATTTATGAATTATGACACCAGTATTTTCAAATTATGCAGATGTGGTCCAATCGTTAACTTGTCACCCAATAGTTAACGTGATATGTTGACATGGCTTAAATGCTTTGTATGTGTACAATGTCAAAAACAGCCATACTGCGGTGACATGGAATGAGAACTAAGGAGTGGAAGAAAATTTGATCAAACTGGAAACCCATCAAGGCTGTGAAGAATGCATATGGATGATGTGAAGGAAATCTCAACAACCAAGCTAACGGTGTTACCAGCACCAGTAGAAGTGACTGAGGAAGAACAAGGGGAAGAGCATTTGATCACTTTCAAAAAGAGGATATTGAGAGATGTGGAGGAAGGGACTCTGCTTAACTTGTACGAAAAAAATCACACCTGAATATGTTTGTAAAACAACATTTCAAGGCCAAGATTGTGGAGGAATTCAATGAAGTAGAAGAGGGGAGTCATGAAAGACTAAATCAAGAGTTCGATGAAATTGAATGAGTGAGTGGTTTGGCTCCAAAGAGAGCACTACTTTGGACTACTCTTCTGAAAAGTGGGATGACAATCCTTATTGACAGTGGACTAGTGGAGAAATCACAGCTTCATTTTCCAGTAATTGGTGGGAGATATCAGTTTACAAATAGAGGACACTCCTACCTATTTAGTGAACATGGATGATGGCCACAAGGTGCAGGCAAAGGTTTGGAAATCTAGCTTTAAAGTTTGAGAATTCGGCAAAAATTTTTATTTGTAAATTTTACATGAGGGATTTGTAGTGTTGGGATTGGAATAGTAGGAGGAGTTGACTGAAATAAGGAAAATTCAAAGGAGATTGCATTGAAATTTAAACAAGATGGGAAATAAATAGCAATTATAGGAAATCCTATTATGTATAACGCAATATTTCCAGTCAAAATGCTGGATGAAGTAAAGGAGAGGTTTCTGGTGGATTGTTGCATTGCTGAACACCAACCTCCATCAGAAACAGCATGTCCAGAGATTACAGCAGGAACTGTGATTATTATTCTCAGATTTTGGGTTGGGCCTAACTCATCCATACAAAACCGGCTTGTAAGGTGAGAATTGCCCCCACTTATAAACACAACACAGGCCATATCTCTAAGCAATGTGAGACTAAATCCGCCCCTTCAAAGCTAACACAATAAAGGTGTTACGGGGCTGCAATGAGGCAAGCCAAAGTGCCGCAATTAAGGCGACACTCCTACAATTATGCAAGCAGTTGGGGACTCCCTTAAAAGCTAGCAACAAAACCAAGTCCCTCTTATAGCACCACGCCTATTATTCTTCCAAATTCATCAATTCATCAACCTCCTTTACTATCTTGAAACCCGTTCTATCCTTACACCAGAAGTACATAATCTGGTATCGTAATTTGTTGTAAACTGCATCTGTTGCAGTCACTGTAACATGGAACTAATCTAAATTTGATGTCCCCCTATCACCTTTACAATCATCCATATAACAGGGTAAAGGAATTCTAACTCATCTGTTAGAACATTCAACCTTAAGGTGTTTGGTCATAAATATGAATTTATAATTTTATAATTGACAAAGAAAAATCAAAGAACCAAAAACAGCATTAGTAATCTGTACTTTTCTTGTTTTTTTTTTCTCATAATCATTTTTAAATGCTTTACTTGTTCAAAATTAAAACCATTCACCTCCACTAAAACCAATCAAAATCACAGGTTCAGATCAAAACTGTAATAACTGAAAGTGAAACCACCCTTTCCCTTCAAGTGTTGATTTTCATGTTAGACCACAAACCGATGCTCAAGTTACAATAAAACTTCATGTAAACAAACTTGAGCTTCTGCACAAATTCAGGGTACCCCAATAAAACAAGCTTAAACTTAGATTATGAAGAAGAAATATAAATAAAGAAACCTAGTGGTGGTGGGTGGGTGGGTGGGTGGGGTGAGGGAATAGAAGTTTTTTAAGCAAACAAATACAGGGAAAACAAAAGGTTCAGTTGAGAGAATAAAGTCGTGTTCAGGGTTTGGACTTAAAATAGATACATACATGTAGGCAAAGACAAAAAAAGGAGGTTTGTGAACCTTGAAGAGGCTGGCTGCTATAGCTCGATTTGTGGACTCGAAACCCTAATACTACATCTTAAAGTACCAACACCAAGCAGGATATCAGACTACCAAGAGTTCAAAATTTTACTATTTGTGTCTGAATCTCTTCAACTGCTAAAACGCAAATATCCCGTAAAGCATCGGTTAGTTTTGGCCTTCAGGAAAAATGCCCGAATATAAACAATATCTATCTATATATAGATATACACACAAACACTTATATAGATGAACTTTCAGGAAGGAGTGAATTGTGAGACAAGCTCAGCAGGCAGCTGAGTTGAATTTAAGCACGTATATTGCAATGACTACGCAGATTAATGACATGAAAATTAGGTATCAAGACTCGAAATCCAAAATACAACCTAAATAACAAATACATTTCAATGCAGAAAAAGAAAAAGAAAAAACCATACCAACACCCATCTCCACAAATATTTCTTCCTGTATAGCAGTGGTCACAGCAACAGCTTCCTGTTCATCGGTTATGAATCCCATAAAAATTGCAGCATAACATTTTACAAACAAACTTTTATTAACATTTAAGATGAAGTGCCCAATTGACACACTAATAGAGAAAAAAAGAAAAGGGAACAACAAGAAAAAAACCCAAAACAAATGCCCAGAAGAAAATCACCTGCTTATCCAAAACAGCGTCTACAATCCTTTTCTTCACATCTTCACATACCACACGCAAAACACAACCATATAGCAACAAAATCAAACAGGGTTAAAAAAAATCAACATTCAAAACAGATACACAACGTGAAACAAAATTTGGATACCGGACTGGGTAGTAAGAATAGTGAAACGCTCGAAAAGATGAAAAAGTTGCTCTCTTGATAACATTCCACTGCTCTGAATTCCAGAAGCCATTAAAGATCCACAAAACAATGCTCTACTCACTGCGAGAGCGAGCTAAACGAATCTTATCAATGTCAATTATTTTTAGCCTCGTGTAAAACTTAATTTTAAGCCCTTATTTTGCTTTCATAAAATTCTAAACTTTAAAAAAAAAAGCGCTTTTCTACATTAACCCATATTTTAATTAATTAAGCACTCAATTTTTACGATTCCTCACATTTACTAAAAATTAAACAAACCCAAATTCAATTTTACCAAATAAATCAATAAACAAGGACATTTCAGTCAAATAAAGAATAGAAATTAGATTCAGCTGGAATGACAGAAGAAACAGTACATTCATTAAATTTGTAAACAACATTTTTACATGAAAGTGAACCAATATCATAAAGCTAAGAAACGCCTTAAACACTCAACCATAAAATGGTGAAAAGAAACATGACAACAATTTTTAAAAATTAAATATAAATATTAGTAGTAGTAGATAACTCTAATTTCTAGATCTAAAAATCCTCATCAAGCTTGAAAACATGATCTGCCCCATTTGCAGTCAAACTATTCATAACAGAAGCTTTCTGATACTCCCCAACGCGCTTCTCAAAAAAGTTAGTTTTCCCCTGAAGCGAAATGAGATCCATCCAATCAAAAGGATTCGTCACATTATAAATCTTCCCACATCCAAGCTCCCCCAACAACCTATCAGCAACATACTCAATATACGTACTCATCAAACCACCGTTCATCCCAACCAACGCGCAAGGAAGCGCGTCGCAAACAAACTCCCTCTCGATCTCAACCGCATCCCGCACAATCATTTGCACGCGCTCTTCGGTCAATTTCTTCTTCAAAAGTGAGTAAAGCAAACAAGCGAAATCGCAATGAAGACCTTCGTCGCGTGAAATAAGCTCGTTTGAAAAAGTTAATCCAGGCATTAAACCGCGTTTTTTAAGCCAGAAAATCGCACAGAAACTACCGGAGAAAAATATACCTTCAACACAGGCAAACGCGACGATTCTCTCAGCAAAAGTATCAGACGAATCGATCCATCTCATCGCCCATTCAGCTTTTTTCGCAATGCAAGGAATCGTCTCGATAGCGTGAAACAAACGATTCTTCTCAGCGGAATCTTTGATATACGCTTCGAGGAGGAGAGAATACATCTCGGAATGGATATTCTCAATCGCGATCTGGAAACCGTAGAAGGCACGCGCCTCTGAGATTTGAACCTCTTTCATGAATCTTCCGGCAAGATTCTCCAAGACGATACCGTCGGAGGCGGCAAAGAAGGCAAGAACATGCGAAACGAAGTGGCGTTCGCCGTCGGTGAGGGAGATCCAGTGCTGGTTATCTTGGGAGAGATCGACTTCTTCTGCGGTCCAGAAAGAAGCTTCGGCTTTTTTGTACATTTCCCATATTTTAGGGTATTCAATTGGGAACATGCAGAAACGGTCTGGGTTAGGGGCGAGAAGTGGTTCTTCTGGAAAAGCAGGCATTGTTTGGTTTGCGTTTGGAAAATAGTGATTATTTGAGAAGTGGGAAAGGGTTTGTTTTTAGGGTTAGGGTTTTTGTGTGAGGAAAGAGTGAAAGAACGAAGGGTTTAAATAAAGATTGAGTGAAAATTGGAGCGGGGGGATTTGAAAAAATTTGAGGGGTTTATTTGGGGAAAAAAAATGCGCGGAGAAGAGGGAAACCACGCGGGTGATTTGAATTATTCATAGAAAATTTGGAGGGTTTCATTTTTATTCTTTTCACCTTTTTCTTTAAAAAAAACGTTCCTAATATATATTTAAAAAAATAGATTTTTCTTAACAATATTAATGTTTTTTATTAAATTATTTTTTCTTTTTTGATTAATTGTTATTTTAATGAATTGGGAAAAGCTTTCAAGAGAAGAATGAGAGGGGTAATTTGGGGTTTTGAGGAAAGGAAGGGTAGTTTGGGAATTTAAGATAATTTAAGATGGTTTTGTTGTTTACATGGGCGTGAGTGGATAAGAATGAAATGGTTTGTTGGGATTTGAAATGAATGGATGAGAAGTGTGTGGAGTAAGCTGTTTTGAGTTTATTGATTTTTTTTTATTTGTTTATTTATATATGAGAGTTTTATTGTGATTGATTAAAATTTAAAATTGGGAAATTTCAACTCCTCATTAATTTACGTGTTAATTTCTTTTTTGCAAGTTAAATCGTGAATTTACTATCCATCCATCTCACGCTATTTTGTGATTTTTTTTTTAAACACTAGAAACTTTCCTGCGCTAATACATGGGTATCGTCTCTATTCATATTACATATTTTTCACATTTATTTTTAATGCTTAATTCATCTTTTTGTCCCTTAATTTAAATTAATGTTTTGCTTTGGTCTCTCTTTTAAAAAAACGTTAAATTATAGTCTTTTAAAACGGTTTCGTTAGTCAAATTAATCAATTCTATTTAATTTTAAGAAAAAACGTTAAAATGTGTATACGTGACAGTGTACTTGGCAGTGTGTTTTCTTACCGGCTTTTTTTTGTGTTTGTTATCAATTTATTATTATTTATTATTAAACATATGAAACAATGTGCATAAGTTACCGTATTTTTTATTATTATTATTATTATTTTCAATTTATATTTCTCTCTTTCTCAAATCTCTTCTCCAAAACCCTAGCAGCCACCTTCTTCTCTCTTCTTCTTAGATCTTCTTTTCTTTTTTCACTCTTCTTATTCTGCCAAGATAATTTCTTGCTTCGGCCGCCTTTCTTCCCTCTTTTTAATTTTCCATTTTCATATTCTTTCTTCTTTGTAATGAATTTCACATTCTCTTTCATTTTTTTATTGTTTAACAGTGTTTTGTGACACCACCACAATGTCGAAGTTGAAGATTTGTGTTGATTTTCTTCAAGGGTTAGTCTTCTTCTTTCTTATTATGCCTAATATGTGGTTAAAAATTTAAAAGCCCCGATTTTTTTAACCCTAACGTTGTTCCTCTTCAAACTGAAAATTAATATACATGTGTCATAAAAAATGTTTAATTCAATATTTGATGTAAGAGGCAGTTTTTGGATTGCATTTTTGTGAGGTAGATTAAAATGTTCTTGAAGATGTAGAGGCAGTTTTTGGATTGCATATGGCAAAGAACATCCAACAACAAATGATGAGAGAATATACCAACAAGATAAAAAAGCCTCAAGCATGATAGTTGGAGAAGAGGATATTAAACTAGCACAAACCTCGACAGGAGTGAAGATTTTGCATTATTTTTATTCAATTTTCTGTAAATTAATTAATGGTTTTTATGTTTTTTCCTGAGTTAATTTTGTAAATTAATTGATTTGATTTTTATGTTTTTTATGAGTTAATTATATAAATTAATTAATTTGAGTTAATCTTGATTCCATTTATGTTGTTAGTTATTGTTCATATAATTTTTTTATGTTAATTAATTAATAATTTTTATGTTTTTTATAGTTTTTTTTAGTTTAAAGTTATTTGTTTTTTTTTATTTGTATTATTTACTATTATTTTTGCTTACTCATTGCATGGTTGGCACGCCACTCTGGAATTTACTAACGGTCTAACACTTGAAGTAACGAAAAAGATCAAATATGTTAACGGAAGTAATATTACGGGACCAAATCGAATCAATTTTTTATTGAGGGACTATATCGCAACTCATAAATAACTTATGGGATTTAGGGACTAATTATACCTATTTTTAAAGATTGAATTCTTTTATAAAGTGTGTTAACATACACCTAATTTAAAGTTTAAAGTCAATTTATGTATTAAGCAGAACAATACATTCAAATGATGTATGTAAAATAGTCAAAAGAAGAAAAAGTTTTATAACATTTTGCAAACATAAAAAAACAATAGTAGTAAAAGTTTAATGATGGTTTAAACTTCGGATTACTATATAATAAAAGCTAAAAGAAAGTATTGCTCAACATCTCAGAATACTTCCATCAATCGAGATAATTGTGAGTTTAACAGAGCAATCATAAGATCACAAGTCATTTGTTTGTTCTACAACATCATGAATTATTAAATAAGTTAGAACTCAATTTCCAAAATTAGAGTTATATACGTAGAAAAAAGAAAAACAAAATATTCAAATAAAGTTATAGCATAAAATAAGAATAGAATAGTGGTTTACCATCTAAGATAGTGATTGGAAGACCTCCTTGAACACAACATTGGAAGTACTCAAACACGGTGCATTCTCCTTATCATTTATCAGGATCTTCAAACCATTCTTTCTCTTCACTCTTGAAATTGCTACATACAGTTGCTCATGACTAAGAACAGGAGTATGCAAATACAATCCTACAATATCAAGGGATTGACCTTGCAATTTATTTATTGTCATTGCGTTGAGACAATGATCGGAAATTGACTTCTAATCAACTTGAATGGTCATGGTGATTCAGAAGGTGACATAGACATCTGTGGAATCTAAATTATGTTTCCAATGTTCTTTTCAGACATAATTTTAGCCTCTAGCATGTAATTTGTCAACCTTGTCGCTCTTAATCTTGTTCCATTGCATAATCCTTTTGCCTGATCCAGATTTCGCATTAGCATAATGGGTGTTCCAACTTTTAGTTTGATCTTGTGATTTGGTAGACCTGACGTTCTTATAAAACTCAAAAATTCTAGAGTTAGAACTTCATAAGCTTGATAATGATTGGACTCTGTTTTATCTATTGAATCAAAACTCAGGTACTCATTTTATTTTCCTTCAAAATGGAGAAGAAGTGAAACATTAATACATTAGAAACTGATATTGATTAAGAAACATTTATATGCAACAAAAGTAATTTTTACCTGGAATTAAGTTTAATACATAATTATTGATTTTGTCCACGACTTCAATCGTTGAAGCAAGATTAACTCTACGCTGCAAGAAATCTTCATTCTTGTAATTTTCTTACGGATTGGGATATCTGCTATCTACAATTACCTTTATAGGATCGTCAAACCTTGAAATTAGCAGCTCTTGCGGGACTTCAATATCTATAATACCGTCATTTGGCTCACAAATCTTCCCATCTCCAACATTTAATATCCATTGTGAGAATTCAGCCAGTTTCCGTGAACTTGTATTTCCTAAACCTTGTTGAAGTCACATATTTTTTGTCAGAGTTGGTACTTGACAATAGTCCCATACATATGAAGAGTTAATTGAAGCATGGACTATATCTGAGTAACCTGCTCTTAGGACAACAGGAATAATTTGTCTAAAATCTCCTCCAAAAACAACAATTTTGCCACCAAATATTGAATTCTTATAATCGTGCTCTGTCATGATGTCTTTAAGTGTTTTATCCAAAGCATCAAACCAGTTTTTATGGGACATTGGTGCTTCATCCCATATTATCAAATCAGTTACTTCCAATCATTCTGAATGTTCGGTTTTTTCTCAATGTTGCAAGTGAAATTGCCAAGTGTTGGTACATGGATTTTGAACTTTGATTGTGTTAATCTTCCACCTAGAAGTAATAATAAAAGTTATACCACTTGAAGCAACAATAAAAAAATATCCATCATTCTCCATTGTTCACAACTTGCATGATCTTATCAAAAATTGAACGTTGCTCGTCTATCAATCGAAAAATACTGGTTATCAATAAAAATTCAAATATATGTTGGATAAAAAATTGTTTTGTTATTAGTTTAATTACCTGTAAGTGAACGAAATAAATCATAGAATTTTGTACGTTCGATATCACAATCATAATCGCGTTCATCATAAATCAACCTGTTACTTTAGTGCTTGCAACAAATTCTCAATTTCAATAGGCATCAGATTCTTTATTTCTTCCTCAGTCAACTGTAAAAATTAAATGTTATAAATTAAATGTTATAAATTACAAACCAGTCAGTATGAAAATCAATGTTGGTATTTGTTATAATACAAAGGTTTTATGCATAATATCTATAAATTTAACATACACATGAAAACATTCTCATTGATGTTAGAATACTTAAAAAAGGCAAAAAGTTATGAAGTTACCGATAATTATTAACATATCATAAATATTATAAAATTAACTTACTTCTGTTGTTTATCTTGTTTCTTTGTTGATATAGAATATTGTCGCATAGCCAAATCCATGTTTGTTTCCATACATGATATGGTCTATTTATGGTACTTGATAGAAGCATAATTACAAATAACTTTCTCAAGAGGTCACCTGAACCCCAATCTTTTACCTCACATATAGCTGCAACGTATTCTTTGTCATATTCAAGAAATCTCATTTCAAAACATGCATCCCTGAAATTATTTTATACCTTTTCATGCACGTATTTGATATCATTATAACATGTTGGAACTCTTGCAACATTTAGCATCATTCTTAAGTAATACAATTCACCTGAACTTGGAGGAACCCAAATAAGTCTACCAATGGCATAACCCCTTTTACATAGTCTCCAACGTCAGTACCTCTTATCATAGACAAACTTAGAAACAAATTGAGAATAAGTCAAATTTGCTGCCTCTGAATAAGTCTTATTTGGTTCCATCCATGAAGTAAACATCGATTCCTTAACACTTGGTTTGTCGAGTACATCGTTTATCATCTCATGATCAGTATAGTAAATAGAATTGTCCCCCTCAAGATGATAAAACAATCTCTCAACAGCGGGATTTCTACCGTGAATAAGAAATGGAAATAGCCTATAGCATGCTTCACTTGGTGACACGTGTCTACAATCAAGATATTGCTTTACTTCATCAACAATTTTGTGCACAATAGTACCTTCAGAATTTGATTGCACTACAGTAGCCATAATTTTGTCATATCCCTTATTAATGTACTTGAATAAGTATTTGACATAACTGCTCTGATTACACCATTCCATGTTTATATGTGCTTGGAATTTTTTCAACAAAATTTGATTATAAGGAACTACATACTTGTTATCTAAGACAATATGATTTTTCATCACTGTATTACCATTTTGTCTTCTCCTATATACAGGGTATATATCCATCCTGATCGACAATGGTAGTATGGTGAAATTTTTTGGGGAAAACTTAGAGCACTTAGTGTTTTTCATGCAAGGTGATGACTTGTTTGCTAAACCACATGGACCATGCATCATGTAGGTTTTGACCAAATGATACAGCTCCTTATCCACTTCTTCATCTGGTGTCTCAACTGGAATTATTTTGTTTATATCATCCCTTGTTGGATACTTGCATCACAGATGTAGGAACAACAAAATATGCGCATGTGGTAAACCGTGCTTTTGAAATTCGATCGTGTAAAGATCTAAAACAGATGTTGAATCAAAACATTAAACGAAAATACATCAAAGAAATAGAAATGTTGGTATAATAAGATTAAAAAATGTATGAGACATAATTCTTTGACTTACATGCAATCACCCTTCCAAAAAGATGTTTCTTTGTTAGATCATATAACAAGTCATCAAATTTTATTTTGAAGACTCTTGAGATGATATCAGGACGGTCTTGTGGCTGCAAGTTAATTTTCGAAAGAAGTCTTTGAATTTCAATCCAGTTTGGGTTGCAAGTAAATGTGATAAATAGACCAGGAAACCCAATCTGGCTACAAATTGTCATTCCATCAAAATATATTTGTTTCGTGAACTTCCTATTTCCAACGTAACTGGACGGTTGAACTACCCTCTTACCTTTAGTTCATCCTTCAGTGTCAACTGCTTCTTCATATTCATTATGTTAGACGATGGCTATGGATCTAAAAGGGGGGTTGAATAGATCCCAAGAGTTTTACACGCAAATGGTTACCAAAAAATTTGTTTTTAAAAATTTAAGCGGAAGCAACCACCAAATCACTCGTCTACAATGAACCTCTACTAAAAGGATCGGATATGCACGACAATATTAAGAATGGAATACGGATGAGAAAAATTCAGAACGATTCACACAATTGAAACGCAATCAACAAAGTTTACTTGCTTAATACTTACACCAAACCAATGAGGTGAATCGATAAGCAATTAAAGACAAATGCGCTCGATTTTGCTTTGAAACAAATTATCAAACACTTGGTGTGCGTAAACATACTAAGTACCGAATTTCTATGGAATGTAATGTAAAGTTGCTCAAAGATACAACTCAAGGAATTGTATCAATTTAACAAAAGAGTTTCTCAGCTCAAGATTACACTACGACAGAAATTTCGATAAATTACGACTTCACAAATTCGAATAAACTGAATTGTAAAAGAGTTAAGGGAGAGAGAGAGAGAGAGAGAGAGAGAGAGAGAGAGAGAGAGAGAGAGAGAGAAAGAACAAACGAGATTTGATTAGGCAGTTCCCTAATCGTCCTCGCTATGGGTACCTCTGCCCCCAATTCCACAAATTGGAATTGAGATATATATATATATATATATATATATATATATATATATATATATATATATATATATATATATATATATATATATATATATACTACTGTTGCAAATTATTTTATACAAGAGAAGAACTATGAACATCCAAACCCTCAAACGTCTTTGATTGTTGATGCAGAGCCTTCTCTCCCCTTGATTCTAGATGAATCAAGTGCTTCGAATATGGTTGATCCAATTGTCGTCTCACGCTACTTGATTGCAAGAAACCTTGTTCTTCAATCCTTTTCACTCGATCAATTACGATCTACCAAAGATTTTAACCCAAACCTCTCTTTTACGATCCTCCGATTACAACTACTAAACCGAACGATTACTCCAATCTTCGGTTACCTTCGCCCGACTGAATCCTTGTAGAACGAAACGGTTTGTGCAAAAAACCCCAAAATCTACCTGATTCTTGGAGGACAAAACCAACTGGTTTTATTCAAGAAACACCTACCAAGCTCTCAACCCAGAAAATGAAGATCATACACTTCCTAAATTCTGAACGTTATCACTTCAATCAATGGGCGACACAAACAAAGATGATTATGTGTGATTGTTTGTTTACTCAATGAAGAAGATGAAGATGAAGAGAAATGGTATCTATTTTCACGTTTCTTGTTATTTTGAATAATGAGATGACCAAACTATTTATAGAGAATGAATTGACCCACTAAAAGTTATAGCAGAAATAACAAAAAAAATTTAAGTGAAAAATGCAGCTCAGGCGCGTATGGGTCGACTCATACTTTAATGAGGGTCGGCGTGCACTGACCCGTGGAAAATACTGTGAAAATTTGACAAGTATGCGCCGACCCAAAGGCATCATGCATCGACGCAAGAATGCAATTTTTGCATTCCCAAAATCATGCGCTTTCCCGGTCATTTCACCGGTTTTGCACTAGTAAGCATGAGTCGACTCATGCACAGGGTAGGTCAGCGCATAACCTGTATTTTTACATAAAACTCAATTTTTTGCACATTTAAACTGACCAAGACCCAGACAAACATACTAGACACCAGAATAATGATCATGCACATGTATTAATGGATAAGACAAAGTCCTATATGTCTAGACACATGAACAACATTGATTAGATGCAATTTGCCCGACAAGTGAAGTGATACCGCTCAAATTACAATCTAATACTTAGCATATTTGTTGACATCATTAAAACAAAGTAGATGAAAGACCTTAGCCCTCACACACTCCCCCTTTTTTATGATGGCAACACTGTTTTAGCTTTCACGTGATTTGTAATTTGTGAACTAACAAGCTCCCCCTGTCTTTAACACTTGGTTAATTTCTGCTAATTTCTGCTTGCTATCCTTCTCCCCCTTTGTCAACATCAAAAAGAAGAGAAGAAGGTGGTCAAAAGAAGAACACTATAACAAGTAAGGATTCATCCACATATTTGCAACACAGCAACACTAACACGCATCCACATATGATACAGTTAATGTAAAATTTGAAACGGATAAATACGGAACAAAAGACGCAATGACAATTCATTCCATAGGTAAGAAATCCAAAACAAACTGATACAAAGGTCAAAGATAAATAGCAGGATAAAACATGCAAACCAAATAATAAAACATAAATGCAAACACAAGTAATATGATGCAGTGATCTCTATGGTCTCCTCCCCCTATATGGATGACCTCTTCCCCCATAGTGTTGGCCGGGTGATGGCAAATCCTCTAGGTACAGGTTGACTTCGATCAGCGTGCGATTTAAAGTGCCAAGACTATTTGCAAGATTCAGATTCTGTGTGTTTCCCTTTGAAATTGCATCAGCTCATGAGTCGACCCATAATATGGTTCGGTCGACTCATCCAAGGCAAAAATGAAACAAAATTGAAATTTTTGCAATCATAAGTTCCAAAAGGATAAATAAATATGCACACACATAGAACAAACATCCAAATGAACAATATATGTACAAAAAATATATAATAAATATCAAGTTTAAGGTACTTAACATAGCACAGAATATGTTAAACAACTATGAATCAGAACGATATTACCTTGATCACCATGACGATAAGAGCCCTCACATATAGCTAAATGTCTCTTTGCATTGTTAGTTAAAAGAATAAACAAGCATGTATATATGTGAAGATTACTATCATAAAGGATTATTAAACACGAACCGAGATATCGAGAATGCCAAGTTCCCTATGGATGTGAAAGAAAGGCTCAGTGGCTAACGGTTTTGTAAAAATGTCAGCAAGTTGATTTTTAGTATCAATATGCTCAAAGATCACATCACCTTTATCTACATGATCCCTAAGAAAATGATGGTGTATTTCGATATGCTTGGTGCGTGAATATAATACGGGGTTCTTAGTCAGGTTTATTGCACTAGTGTTATCGTACAAAATGGGAATACGCTCAAGTTTTAAATTGAAATCAAGTAATTATTGTTTAAGCCATAAGACTTGAGCATAACAACTGCCTGCGGCAACGTATTCCGCCTCGGCTATTGACAAAGCAACCGAAACCTGTTTCTTGCTATGCCAACTCACCAAGGAATTTGCAAAAAGGTGACACGTGGCACTAGTACTTTTCTTATCCAACTTGCACCCGGCAAAGTCGGAATCGGAATAACCAACTAAGGAACAAACACTATCTTTGGAATACCACAACCCATACTTTGGAGTACCGGAAAGGTATCGAAGTATGCGCTTAACTGCTTTTAAGTGGGATTCCTTGGGACGTGCTTGATACCTCGCACACATGCATACACTGAACATAATGTCGGGTCGTGATGTGGTAAGATAAAGAAGAGATCCAATCATACCTCGATTCTTCTTTACCTCTACATCCTTACCATTTTCGTCACGATCAAGATTGGCACAAGTAGGCATTGGAGTATCTATTGCTCTGCAGTTTAGCATGTCGAAACGTTTGAGAAGCTCAAGACAGTATTTCGTTTGACTCACGAATGTGCCCTCTTCGAGTTGTTTGATTTTCAATCCGAGGAAATAGTTAAGCTCCCTCATCATGCTCATTTCAAACTCCCCCTACATCAAACTAGAAAACTCCTTGACCAAGGTCATGTTAGTAGACCCAAAGATAATATCATCAACATAAATTTGTACCAAGATTAAATGTTTTCCTTGATGTTTAATAAAGAGGGTTATGTCAACCTTCCCTCTTGAATACCCATGATCAAGTAAAAAGTTGCTTAGACGTTCATACCAAGCCCTAGGGGCTTGTTTAAATCCGTACAAAGCGCGTTTAAGTTTATAGACATGATCAGGATATTCATGGGATTCAAAACCCGGAGGTTGGGCAACATAAACCTCTTCATTTATATATCCATTAAGGAAAGCACTTTTAATGTCCACTTGGAATAATTTGAAGTTCTTAGTGCAAGCATAAGCAAGTAAAAGGCATATAGCCTCGAGTCGGGCAACCGGCGCATAAGTTTCCTCATAGTTGATTCCTTCCTCTTGGTTATAGCCTTACGCTACAAGCCGCGCTTTATTACGTGTTATTACTCCATTTTCATCAAGTTTATTCCTAAACACCCATCGGGTGCCGATTACTAGATGATCTCGCGGAGGGGGGACAAGGTCCCAAACCTCATTTCTCCTTAATTGGTTTAGTTCATCTTGCATTGACAAAAACCAATGCTCATCGAGTAACGCCTCCTTTGCATTTTTAGGTTCAACTTGGGAGACCAAAGCAGAGAAATAACAAAAGTTACTAAGTTTAGAGCGAGTGGTTGCTCCCTTAGAGATTTCACCGATGATATTGTCGATTGGATGGTCTTTGGAAGACTTCCATGCTGGAGGAAGGTCATCTTCATTAGTTGGATGATCCTCCTCACTCTTCATAGGTTGGTGATCCTTTTCCTCCTTAATACACGCTGCTTCAGGCTGATCAGTTCCCTTATCAGTGTCCTTGAGTATGTCTTCAGAAGATACACCTGCACCATGAAAAGAACTACCTTCTCCGACATTTCTCGGATAAGACTCATCAAACGTAACGTGCACTGACTCTTCAACAAGATGTAACCTTTTATTATATATTCTATAAGCTTTACTTGACTGAGAGTATCCAAGGAAAATACCTTCGTCGGCCTTGGCATCAAACTTACCAAGCGTCTCTTTACCATTGTTCAACACGAAACACTTGCAACCAAAAACGTGAAGGTGAGAGATATTTGGCTTACGCCCTTTTAACAGCTCATACGGTGTCTTGTTTAGAATAGGTCGGATGAGCACCATATTCAAAACGTAACAAGCCGTACTTATGGCGTCGGCCCAAAAGTATTTTGGAAGTCCACTCTCATTGATCATAGTTCTTCCTAATTCTTCCAAAATTTTATTTTTACGTTCCACAACCCCGTTTTGTTGAGGGGTACGTGGTGCAGAAAAATTATGATCAATTCCATGGGATTCACAAAATGCTTCAAATAAATGGTTTTCAAACTCACCCCCATGATCACTTCTAATCACCACAATGTTCGTGTTTAACTTGTTTTGAGACAACTTAGCAAATCTCTCAAAAGCCGAAAAGGTATTACTTTTGTTTGCTAAGAAAATGGTCCAGCAAAACCTAGAAAAGTCATCGACTATTACAAAACCATAATAGTTACCACCTAGGCTTTTAACCCTAGATGGTTCAAAGAGGTCCATATGGAGGAGCTCAAGGGGTCTCATAGTTGAAACGATGTTTTTAGATTTGAATGAGATCCTTGTTTGCTTCCCCATTTGGCACGCATCACAAAGATGATCCTTTGTGAATTTGATTTTGGGCAAACCGATGACTAGGTCTTTAGAGACTATTTTGTTAAGCAAATCAAAGTTGATATGAGCCAAACATTTATGCCACAACCATGAATCTTCATTCATAGTGACTAGACACTTGCCTCCATCCAACGATACCTCGTTTAAGTCTAGCATATAGACATTGTTCACCCTCAAGCCCTTAAACACATTCTTTTTGTCACTATCTTCAACTATGCAACAATCCTTTGAAAAAGATACTTTATAATTCTTGTCACATAGTTGACTAATGCTTAAAGGGTTGTGTCTAAGGCCTTCCACAAGGAGCACATCAGAGATAGTAGTAGATGAGGGGTTACCTACACTACCTTTGCCGAGAATCTGTCCCTTGTTGTTATCTCCGTAGGTGACAAACCCCTTTTTCTTCGCCACAAAGTCGATGAAAAGAGATATGTCGACGGTCATATGTCTTGAGCACCCACTATCCAGAACCTATATTCTTTCGGCGGTCTCAAGACTTTGTACCTCCTTTTTCTTGCTTCGTTGAACCATAAGACATAGATTTACGGACTCGCTTTCGTCACTTGAGTTGTCCCCTTTTTCCGACTCACTATCGCTTTCCCAAGCGATGTAAGCTCGTCTTGACTTATTTGACTTCTTATTGTGATGACCCTTGTCCTTGTCTTTGTTCTTCTTAAGCAATGGGCAATCCGGCTTGTAGTGCCCGGATTTCCCATAATTGAAACAAGATCCTTTGGCTTTGCTACTCTTGTTTCCTTCATTTATAGATTGCTTTCTAAACTTGACTAAATTTTTATCCGAGTGTTGGATCTCATTTTTCCGAATATACATATTGTATCTCTTCACAAATAGGCCCATGTCTTCACCGGATTCATCATCTTCGTCGTTGTTGGTTTCACTATCACTATGCTCTTGGTGTGTGGACTTAGAACAAGAAGCCTTAAGAGCAATCAACTTCTTCTCCGTATCATTTGTCTTCTCTTTCTTTATGCTCTTTTCATGTTTTTCCAAGCCAATGAGCACTTGCTCATGTTCATCGAGTTTACCAAAAAGTGTTGTGAGGTCTAATGTGGCTAGATTGTTGGCCTCCTTAATCGCGGTGGCCTTCGGTTGCCATTCCCTGTTAAGACACCTCAGAATTTTGTTAGTAGCAACCTCATTTGGAATTGGCTTACCAAGCACATGAAATTTGTTGATAATGTGAGTAAATTGTTTTTGCATATCCGCAATGGTTTCCCCTTGCTTCATGTAAAACAAATCAAACTCTTGCGTAGTGTGTTAATACGGGCCATTTTAACATCATTAGTGCCTTCGTGGGCTACTTGTAAAGCATCCCACATGGCCTTGTTCGTCTCACAATGAGAGACACGATAATACTCATCAACTCCCAATGAGGAGATCAAAATATTACGAGCCTTCCAATCGTAACTGTACTTTTTCTCGTCCTCCTCATTCCATTGAGCTTCGGGTTTAGGAACGACAACATCTTCCGCGTTAGTCATAGTAATTTCCATGGGACCGTTTAAAATAATGTTTCAAACCTTCCGATCTATGGAATTAATATGGACGCGCATATAATCCTTCTAGTAGCTGTAATTCTCACCTGTAAACACCGGATCTCTATTATAAGCCCCTTTTGGTTCGTTCGCCATGATCCAAGAAGTTTTACCGAAGCACCGGATTAACCGGAGCTCGTGATACCACTTGTTACACGATGGCTATGGATCTAGAAGGGGGGTTGAATAGATCCCAAGAGTTTTACACGCAAATGGTTACCAAAAAATTTGTTTTTAAAAATTTAAGCGGAAGCAACCACCGAATCACTCGTCTACAACGAGCCTCTACTAAAAGGATCGGATATGCACGACAATATTAAGAATGGAATACGGATGAGAAAAATTCAGAACGATTCACACAATTGAAACGCAATCAACAAAGTTTACTTGCTTAATACTTACTCCAAACCAATGAGGTGAATCGATAAGCAATTAAAGACAAATGCGTTCGATTTTGCTTTGAAACAAATTATCAAACACTTGGTGTGCGTAAACACACTAAGTGCAGATTTTATATGGAATGTAATGTAAAGCTGCTCCAAGATACAACTCAAGGAATTGTATCAATTTAACAAAACAGTTTCTCAGCTCAAGATTACACTACGACAGAAATTTTGATAAATTCCGACTTCACAAATTCGAATAAACTGAATTGTAAAAGAGTTAAGGGAGAGAGAGAGAGAACAAATGAGATTTGATTAGGCAGTTCCCCAATCGTCCTCGCTATGGGTACCTCTGCCCCCAATTCCACAAATTGGAATTGAGATATATATATATATATATATATATATATATATATATATATATATATATATATATATATATATACTGCTGTTGCAAATTATTTTATACAAGAGAAGAACTATGAACATCCAAACCCTCAAACGTCTTTGATTATTGATGCAAAGCCTTCTCTCCCCTTGATTCTAGATGAATCAAGTGCTTTGAATATGGTTGATCCAATTACCGTCTCACGCTACTTGATTGCAAGAAACCTTGTTCTTCAATCCTTTTCACTCAATCAATTGCGATCTACCAAAGATTCTAACCCAAACCTCTCTTCTACGATCCTCCGATTACAGCTACTAAACTGAACGATTACTCCAATCTTCGGTTACCTTCGCCCGAATCCCTGTAGAACGAAACGGTTTGTGCAAAAACCCCCAAAATCTACCTGATTCTTGGAGGACAAAACCAACTGGTTTTATTCAAGAAACACCTACCAATCTCTCAACCCAGAAAATGAAGATCATACACTTCCTAAATTCTGAACGTTATCACTTCAATCAATGGGCGACACAAACAAAGATGATTATGTGTGATTGTTTGTTTACTCAATGAAGAAGATGAAGATGAAGAGAAATGGTATCTATTTTCACGTTTCTTGTTATTTTGAATAATGAGATGACCAAACTATTTATAGAGAATGAATTGACCCACTAAAAGTTATAACAGAAATAACAGAAAAAATTTAAGTGAAAAATGCAGCTCAGGCGCGTATGGGTCGACTCATACTTTAATGAGGGTCGGCGTGCGCTGACCCATGGAAAATACTGTGAAAATTTGACAAGTATGCGTCGACCCAAAGGCATCATGCGTCGACGCAAGAATGCAATTTTTACATTCCCAGAATCATGCGCTTTCCCGGTTATTTCACCAGTTTTGCACTAGTAAGCATGAGTCGACTCATGCACAGGGTAGGTCAGCGCATAACCTGTATTTTTACATAAAACTCAATTTTTTGCACATTTAAACTGACCAAGACCCAGACAAACATACTAGACACCAGAATAATGATCATGCAATGTATTAATGGATAAGACAAAGTCCTATATGTCTAGACACATGAACAACATTGATTAGATGCAATTTGCCCGACAAGTGAAGTGATGTCGCTCAAATTACAATCTAGTACTTAGCATATTTGTTGACATCATTAAAACAAAGTAGATGAAAGACCTTAGCCCTCACATATTCAAATTATAATACTTAGAAACTCTAAGCTTTTTCTTATTCTTGCGAATAAAATTCAGTCTATCTAATTCCATCATAGTAAATCCATTAACTAATTTTTTTTTAAACAACCGCCTTGAGCGCAATAAAGATTGAGGTTCATTGCTTCTTGTTTGAATTCTAAATGTAAGCCATTCTCTAATGGTAAGGTTATTCCTCTTGGTTACCTTTTTTCCATTTGTTTCCCTGTGAAGCTCACCCTTGCTAAAACCATCTTCGCCTATTGGAAACAAAAGTGGAGACTGATATGTCGTATAACTTGGATGAAACTCACTAATTCTTTTCAATCTACCACTATGTATTTCAAGTATAATATCTCTTTTATCCCCTGCATCAACATCACCAACAATAAGTGTAGTTACCTCTGAAACTGTTGGTTGGTTGTAAATCCGTCCATCAGTGGATCTTTCAGAAATTAACTTTTACTTCAGATCAGGAAATTTACAGTGTTTTAATATTTCGGCTACCATTCGAAAAGACTTTGCATGTGGGTTGACATCATCCAACATACTTTCAATTTTTTAACATTGTCTGGTAGAATATTAGAGTTGTTGCTGCATGTAGGAACAAACTCTTTATTATAATAACACAACTCAAGGTTAAATCATTATAAAACTTATGATAATATAATGGATTTGTAATAGCTACTTTATAATTAAGTAGAATTATAATACTTACCCAAGACCTTGTATCCTATTACCAATCTCTTTGTCAGAGTCATATATGTATAGCTAAGAAAACTTTGGTGAATGTCCAGGCAAAGGCAACATGCTTCCAATTCTGTGGCAAGTCTATTCCTAAATTCTTATGTTAGATGGTCCTCTTCCTCTTTGATTGTTATCAATTTTCATTCCAGGCGATGTGAATGCAAACATGGTATTGTATAATCTACAATTCTTTTGGTAATTTTGACTGTCTAGTTCATTGTTGTTAAATAACGGATGTTGAAGTAATAACGGAGGTATTTTTATAAATGGAAACTGAACCTTACCATTTCCACAACATAGCTGGTACTTAGGCATTGTGGTATGTTTATTTTTGTTAGTCCTCTCTTGATACCACCAAGGGTTCCATAGTGAACGCATTTAATGAGAGGATCACCAATGTCTGAATATTCTACACCAAATGAATTGTTGTTTAGCAAAATACTTAACCTTACCAAATGGATTCAAATTATAAAACATAGTTTTATTATATGATATGTAAATAAGAACAAAAAAACTTAAATACGGAAAATACTAATGTTAATGATACGTACCTATATTTTCAAAACCATCAATTGTAAATTCTGAATCATTTACTTCATCATCATCATCCATAACTGAGCTTTAATAAGATTAATTATCTATATCTTGGTATTCACCCACTTCTTCACTCGAATAATCATTAGATGAGTCTTCATCATCTGACATATCATTTGCAATATGTGGACTTAGAGTAAAGTTAGAAGGAGTGGAATCATTTGTTGTTCTATGACTTGTTGATGAAGAAGCTTCATGATGATTCTCATTTACAAACCTTTTTAAGAGATTGACACCAAGATATCTTACCACACCAGCTTTTATTCTTCTTACAGATTGCAATATTACTTCACTTGGGTGTGTGTTGTTACATTGATTTCTCATATTAAGAACTGTAGAATTTACATCAATACATGGTGTGGTGAATGGAAGTTTTGTTGGAGCTTTGAATGTATCAGTACTTTCATTTGTCTTTTTGAAATTCTCATTGGTTTTCTGTTTTTTTTCTCTTCTTTCTTTAAGAATCTCTCTTCTCATATGACGTGCAACTGCAACACTGTAATGTCTTTTAACACTTATTATATCCATTGGATTGTTGTAACGAACACAACATGTTACATAAACAAACCATACAACATAAGTTTAAGATATGATATAAGTGTTACAACATAAGTTGAACTCATATGGTTGCAATTATAGGTTGGTCGGATATCATGCAGATTCTGTCTATAAGTAACTACAACACACGGTAGAGTGGAAAGGTTAACATGTAGAAAAATGATTTAGTTTTTAAAATGTGATTGTATTCATTAATTGCTTAGTTAGTAATTATTTCACCAATGTCTACAATTGTGGCCATTCATCGAGCTTCTATTATGATTACAGTAAAACATTTAATTAAGGCGACTGAGAAACTTTACAATCATTATTATAACAACCAACGATCTGCAAAAAAAATTCAAATTAATGTGTATATTTAATGAAGATAACAACTAATGTGCAGAAACCGAAACATGAGGTAATACATCATTGGTTTACAGTCTCTAATTCGTGTGATTAACACGTAGTACAAAAGCATCTTTAGATGAAATGATGTCATTAATGACAACCATTCAATTACTCCATTAAGTTGTTGGAAAAGAGTAACGCCTTGATTGACTTTTCGAGGCACTGTGTGGAACAGTACAGCTGGTATGTGTGCTAATCAAAAGCCTGCGATTATGAAATATTTTACATTATTCTCAATCAAAGTGATATGATATGTATTCCTTGCAGTGCCTTGTCATATCGTTTGCACACAAAGTCCAAAAACCACAAAACAAACGCACCATTATATATATATATATATATATATATATATATATATATATATATAGGTAAGGCATAACATATGATCATTCTATTTTTTAAAGTATCAACTTAAGCTTCATCGAAGATCAATCTATCATGTCTTCTTCCTCGTCTAGCAGGTTTTACAGTTCAAAACTCACATATCCAGAAAATTACTTTTGTTGTTTATGTGTAACATAACATGTATTACTATGATTAAATGAAATTGAAATCTTTCTCTATTTGAAGCGTTTCTTGAATGGACACATACGAAATCTGGGAAATTATAGGTGGAATGGTCAGGGATGTGAGGCAACCACAACCTCCAAAAATAGGTATGGATGCTCCACAATTTCCTGAAATAAACAGGGTTGAAGAGAATGCAGTACATGGGGAAGAACATCAACTTAACACAGTTAAAGGCATTACTTAATAGGTGAATGTAGTACAGAATATCCCAGCTCGGCAGAACGTGAATATGGCTAATTTGGAATCGGGTTTGTACTGGAAGAAAAGTATCATGAAGGCTTTAAAGGGTGGAAAAATGTCTTGGTGATTTCTTAACCCAGTGTATCTTGTATGGTACTTTCCTTTGACATACACTATGATTTTTCTTAGTTATTTAGTTTATTAATAATATAAAAACTGACAAAACCTTGTAATTATGCAATATTTTCCAGCTGAAATTATTAGGAGGGGACTACATGTGGACCGGACTGAACTAGCCTTTGTGGACATTAAAATTATGAGATTTTGTGACTGTGACATTTTGAAAGCCAATAGACTAGACAGGGAGAACAAACCAAATATGGAGGAATACCTTGCCTCTGGTTGGTATGAGTATGCTGCATCAAAAAATTTTAAGATTGGCAATCTCTTGCAGTTTCACTACCGCTCCGGTCCACAGATGTTGTATGTAAGGATTGTCAGACGCTCTGTGTAACACCCCACTTTCCCCTTTTTGAAAATATATAAATAAGACGAAAATAATCAGAGTTTCCTCACCAGTAGGATGTCACATCATTCAAACATAACATGAAGTCTCAATTACTTCATTACTTCTTTTCTCATAAATAAATTGAAACAGCAGAATTAATTATTTTATTCGAAAGTCACGGCACCAATGCCTACATAATAATACTCCACATAAACTCGTGGTCCACAACGTTTTCAAAAGAATAGTGATACGTAACAAAATCAAATAAAAAATAACAAATAATGAAAAACTCCCAAAATCCCGTGTTACGTATCAGAGCGACTCCTAAGACTCGATCAGGCAACACGCTCTCCACGCACTACTCAAGTACCTGGATTATCTGTACTTCCCAAGAAGCACAGACACAAGAAACAACAAAGGGGTGAAAACTACATTCAATAATTAACAGTGTATAATACATGTTAAGGAGTAGTAATCACACATTCACACATAAACAACACATAATCACGACATACTTGTCACTTTCATTTATGATTCACCAACCACATAATAATGCAATGCGACTCAATGATATGACACAATGCATGTGGTACCAATACACCATGGTTCATTCAATAGAACCCGATTCCTAATAAAATTTGGATAAATCACATATACTCCCACTGAGCAATGATTTATCTCCATCACGACTCTATATTGGAGTCCGGACAATACTAGGCACCCATCATGGATTCCCACCTAGCTGTCTCCACCAGACACATCATGAAATGCATGACACAGACTATGCACAAAACACATGCATAATAACAATTATACATCTTCACGATCCTCCTGATCACACGTGAGATACATACTCACCGTAATACACAATAGTATTACCACACATATCTAATCAATTCAGCATAACACACACAATCAAGGAAAATACCTCACGTGGCCTTAATTAGTTAATTGTCTAATTAATCCACCTAGATTCAATTTTTAATTATTTCCACTACCATTCCTAGGTTCAACAAGTTCTGACACCTATCCCAACCTCTCAGACCAAAAGGAACTGCCTCAGACGCGAAATCGCGAAAAAAATCGCGAGAATAGCAAAATTCTGCACTCTCGCTGGTCATACGCGTAATGCCCAAACCCACACGCGTACTGCCCAGCTCGTTCGCCCATCTAGTTGCGTACTAGACGCGTAAGGCCCCCCTCTTCCTTGCCATACGCGTATTGCCCTATGCGTTACGCGTATGAGCAGAGACTTGTTTCTCTCAAAAATTCCATTTCCAGATCCCCGTACGCGTATCACTAGCCTATTACGCGTATTGCCCATGAAACCACCCTTGCCATACGCATATCGCCTTGCCAATACGCGTAATGGCCCTCTGGCACATACGCGTAACGCCTCCTCTGTTACGCGTATGGGCAGAGACTGTGAAAAATCCCAACTTTTCATATTAGTCCGAATTCTACCACTATGATATCACTTCTAACATCCAGATCTGTCCTAAAAATAATTTCTGCATTGATTTTAAGACCCATAATCTCACATTACCTCGTTCTCCTATTATTACTAGTGACTTTCATGCTTCCTAAATCTAGATTCGTCACTCCCAATCTGCCACAAAATCAGATCTGCACCACAGTTCATTCATACATCCACAACAGTACAAATTATAAACGAAATTCATACTATTATCAACAAACTCATACAAATCAACAACAATCATCCATAACAGATTCAATATTCATCAATAGCACACGTATACGAAAATTCTACGAGGGAAATGGCCCCTCACTACCCTCTCATGTTATTAACACCTATATTGAACCCATTCTTCCCCCTTACCTCGAATTTGGTCAGAAATTCCTGCGAAAATTGATGGAGAAGAATGCCTTAGCTCTTCCTCTTGTTCTTCCTTCTCTAAACCCTTTCCGGGTGAAAAATATGGTTATTGTTAAATCTGTCCCTAAACCTGATTAGTGACTTAGGCTCCTTATTTTCCTCCCACTAACCACATTACTAATTAAATTCTGATTTTAAATAATAATAATAATATTAATGGTGATAATGATAATAATACTAATAATATTACTCATAATAATAATAATAATATTAATCTTGGACTTAATATTAATAATAATAATATATCTTATACTACTATTATTAAGCATGGCCCACACATTATTCATTACTACCTTATTATTATCCCGACATTTCTATTTTCCCGTTCCGTTAAGGACACTACGTCCACGCGCTCAACTACACACCCTAAACAAGGCCAAACAAACAAAATAACACACGACGATTAAATAAATTAAAATGGGGTGTTACAAATCTCCCCTACTTAAAATATTTTCATCCTCGAAAATGTACCTGATGGAAACAGTCCTGGATACGACTCTCGCATCTTGCTTTCCAATTCCCAGGTCACACTTCCTCCAGCAGCTCCTCCCCAAGCTACTCTCACCAGAGGAATCTCCTTTCCCCTGAGCTGCTTCATTTTGCGATCCTCAATCCTTATCGGCATTGCTTCCATAGTAAGATTATCCCGAATATGTACTTCATCCCTCTGGATAACATGAGATGGATCCGACACATACTTACGAAGTTACGACACATGAAACACGTCATGCAAGTTCGAAAGTTCAGGCGGCAACGCTACCCTATAAGCAACTGTACCCACTCTTTTTGCAAGATCTGATATGGTCCAATAAATTTAGGATCCAACTTCTTTGATTTCAAGGCACGTCCAACACCTGTCACAGGATTGACCCTCAAGAATACATGGTCACCTTCGCTGAATTCCAAGTCTTTCTTCCGATTATCATGATAACTTTTCTGCCTACTCTGAGACGTTTTCATCTTCTCACAAATCATCTAAATTATCTCAGTAGTCTGTTGCATTATCTCCGGCCCAAGCACAACATTCTCACCAGTTTCATACCAACACAGAGGCGTCCTACATCTCCTACCATACAAGGCTTCGAAAGGTACCATTCCAATACTAGAATGGTAGCTATTGTTAACGTGAACTCAATCAATGGCAAATGAGTATCCCACGCACCACCTTTCTTCAACACACAGGCTCTCAACAAATCCTCTAATGACTGAATAGTCCTCTCAGACTGACCATCGGTCTGTGGATGATAAGCCGGACTCAACTTCAGTTTAGAACCCAAAGCCTCTTGCAAACTCTTCCAAAATTCTGAAGTAAGCCTCGAATCTCTATACGACACTATGCTCGATGGAACACCATGCAGCTTCACAATTATTCTGATGTAGATCTCCGCCAGCTTTGACAACGGAAAACTGATATTAATTTGTATAAATGTGCGGATTTTGTAAGTCGATCCACAACTACCTAAATAGCATCAAAGCCTCTCGTCGTATTCGGCAAACCAGTAACAAAATCCATAGTAATACTATCCCACTTCCATTCTGGAATCTCCAACGCCTGCATCAACCCCGAGGGTTTCTGATGCTCCACTTTTGACTTCTGACATGTCAAACAAGCATAAACAAATTGAGCTACATCTCTCTTCATATCGGACCACCAAAATAACTTCTTCAAGTCATGATACATTTTCGTGGCTCCTGGATGAATACTCAAGCTACTCTGGTGACTTTCCTCTAAGATCGCTTTCCTCAATTCATCATTATCCGGTACACAAATTCTGCCCCGAAATCTCAATACACCAACATTATCCACTTTAAAATCACTATTAGGATCATCTCCTCCTGCAGGCATCAAGTCCACTAGCTTCACATCAAGTCTCTAATTTTCTTTAATTACATTCAAAAAGTCATTATTCACTTTAAGCATACCCAATCTAACACTCTCAGGTGTAGTTTCACAAACCATGCTCAAGTCTCTGAACTGTTCAATTAATTCCATTTCTTTTACCATTAATGCCGACATATGAATTGTCTTCTGACTTAGAGCATCTGCTACAACATTAGCTTTCCCCAGATGGTAACTTAGGTTAAAATCACAGTCTTTCAAGAACTCCAGCTGTAAGACCCTAATTTTTGACCCCTAAGATTCCATATATCATTCGCATCTCATTCGCATTTCATACCACAAGCAAGATCACAAATTGTGTTTCCCCCTAGTATATGTGTATTTCTTTCACTTGCTTCATCATTTGCTCATGTTTACTAACCTTTTATCAAAATCCAAAAATATGTTTGTTTTTGTCTTCACTAACTTTTTTAGGAAGGGAATCAAGGATATCAAACAGTCCCCCAACTCGAATGAATTTCATCTGAATAATGTCAAAGTTGATCTGCAAATAATTCAAAATTATCTGATCAAGAGTTTCCAAGATTTAATGGATCATTATCCAAGAGACTTCAAGGTTCATGTGTTTATTTCCATGCCTTCTTTGACGAGCAAAAGAATCGAGCCGAACCACAGTAGTGCACTCAAAAAGGGCATTTTTTCAAAATTTGCACTGAGTAACCAGTTACCCTATATAGAGTAACCGGTTACCCTCGTGAAAATTTGAAAAAATTCAGCAAATTCAAATTCAGAAATTTTGCACCAATCTCAGCCCTTGATCACATTTGGAATATTCTAGACCATCTCATTTTAATTCCCCTACATCACTTTGATCATTTCCTACCATACACCTTCACTAATCACCATTCTTTTATGAATTTCCCTCCAAATTCAAATTCTAAGCCTAATTTTCATTTCCAAACCAAATTCCAATCCACCAAATTTTCCAAGCCTAAACTCTATAAATAGAGGCCTCATTTCATTCATTTCACAAGCTTTTGAGAGCCAAATTCACCTTGCTAAAATTTCACTTGAAGCTTTTGATAGCCAAAAAACCTCTTGCAATTTCTCTCCCCAACAACAAAATTCACTAAAGCTCACTTTTCTTCTTTTGAAAGTTAACAAGAATTCACATTGAATCTTGTTCAACTTTGAGCTAAACCTTCATCCAAACTTGTTTTCTTCATCAATTCTCATAGATCAAGGCTTTGGTGTTTGGATCTTGAATCAATTCGAAGGAATTTTCAGATTTGAAGTGGTAATTCATCTTTCACCATTGTTGAAGTTTCATCTTCATCTTCCATAATGTAGATCTTTGGATATCTTTGTTAATTGATCTTTTGGATCTTGTAATTGTGTTTAATTGCAGGTTTTTGCTGTTATTTTACTTAAAATTTCGTGCAATTTCAGTTCCATGATCACAAGGTGTTTGTAAAAAGTTTTGAAAGTGGATCATGCTGAATTTTGCACATGTTTTTGGCTCTGCGTGCAGAGTAACCGGTTACCCTATATAGAGTAACCGGTTACTTCAAGTCAGAATGTAATTCTTGGCTTGTTTTTGGGACTGTTTTGGTTCCTTTTCCTTTTTCTTCCTTTTCTCTTTGTTCTTAGCCCTAGATCACATAATTTTGTGGTTTAATTTGGTCTTCTCTTCATCTACATCTCTTTTATTTTGATCGATGAAAGTCTTATGGATCATGGAATTCCTTTGTTGAATTTTGATCAAGACTAGATCGCTACCTTCTTTTCTTTTCGTGAGGTATTGCTTTCGGATGACGATCTACATATCGTTCATCTAGTATGCATTAGCACAAAGAGCAATTGACCGACCTCATTGTAGGGTAATTACTCCGTAAATTACTCGGCGATTGCTTAACATAGCACAACATATGTCCCTTTATCAGAAACAATAAAAAATTATTGATTATTTGTCTTTTGGTTCAACACTTATGAGACTTGTTGATAGGAGGCTTTGGTCTTATCAATCCTCTAATGAGTTCTCATTAACCTTGACCTAAGTGCAATTATTCAATTATTATTGATCACTTACTCTAACAACTAACAACTAATCACTAACTTCTAACTTTTACTTTTACAATTCCCTCTCGCTCCCTATCTCTCTTTACTTTTTATGCTTTATGTCATTTTTATCATTTCATATCATGTTTATGTTTCCGCAATTTTTCCTTTGTTCGTTGGACACATGTTTATGCTTTCGCAATTTTTCCTTTGTCTGTTGGACACATGTTTATGCTTCCGTAATTTTTCCTTTGTCCGTTGGACACATGTTTATGCTTATGCCTTTTTCTCTTTGTCCACTTGGACCAAAAACATTAATAAAGGCCAAAACCTCTAAAAAACTTGTGTTTCTAATCTTGGACTATGGTTACTATCCTTTGCAATGGACATGGAGTTTTGCACCTAGACCTTGGACTTCAATGCTATTCTTGGATCCTTGGACTTAGAACTAGGGCATTTTCCCCTTGCTTTGGAATTATAGTTCGAAGACCTTGGACATCCAATGCAATTCTTGGAACCTTGGACTTAGAACTAGGACCTTTTCCCTTTGCTTTGGAATTATGGTTCGAAGACTTTGAAGCCTTGTGCTTTTGCTTGGTTTATGGTGAAGACAACTACATTTGTGGTTAGATCTTTCTTATCCTTAGCTTTTACTTTATGCTTTAGGATAATCACTTCTTCTCCTCCCCATTCTTCAATTTTCAAAACTTTCTCCCTTTTTCAAAACCTTCTTGATTTCAAACTATTACCTCTTTCATAATCAAACCTTGACTTTGTCAAGTGATTTTTACTCTTTTCTCTTCATTTCTTAACAAATGCTAAACTACATAAGCATATTGACGCCTTTTTCAAAAGACTTTAAAAAACATCAAACTCATCACTCTCTTTTTGTGCCCTCGTGCACTTTTTCATTTAACTTTTTCATAAGTTTAGACATGATTCATTTCTTTAAGCGGAATTATTCGCTTGGAAATGACGACTTGTCTTTACATTTTAAAATCAACCAAAACAAACAAATTTCATTCTTTGTACCATGAACTACGAGGTTTTGATCCTACATTGCACTCCGTGGGTACGTAGGCATGAGGCGACAAGTCTCTCCAAACACAAAAATCTAAAAAAACAATTTCTCTTCTCATCTCCTCAATCACTTTTCAAACAAACATTTTCAGACCAAAAGCGTAGATATTTCAAAGGGTTCCTATAGAGCACTATAGACGTTTTGGGTGCTAACACCTTCCCTTAACGTAACCAACCCCCTTACCCATACTCTGTTCACTTGTTCTTGTTGTAGAGCTTGTGTAGGTTTTGTTCGCTCTTTTTCCTTTCCTTTTTGGATAAAATAAAAGTGTGGTGGCGACTCTTGCTTTTCGAGTTAAGTTAATCAATAGCTTACACTCACGATTTTGCCACTACAGGAAAAGTGGCGACTCTGTTGGGGACATCCACTCCCTTGAGGGGTTTAGCCTACTTTGATTTATTTAGTGCTTTTTGTCTGATTTGCTTGTTACTTGATTGTTCTGTTTGGGAGTTCCTCTGCGTGTTCGAGATAGGTCCTATACCCGGACCAAAGTGTACTTTAAGATAGGAGGATGGTATAGTCAAGGAAGCTTTGAGGGAGTCGAATCCCGAAAAAGCAGAACTTGAGAATCTATCCACTCGGTGGTTACCCCTTTGGAATTACTGATGTCGATCGAGCGATCGTTGAAGGCATTACTTTTTCCATAGAAGCCTATAACACTGAGGACCATAGTAACCCTTAACCCATCTTAGCCTTTTTAGGATCGTGGCGCGGAAGCTATGAAGATGCAAATCTGACATAGCTACCACGCAATGCCACACTCAGGTTAGATTCTCTTGAGGATAACTACCAACCTCCGAGCAAATCCGTGCGCTGGTGTGTCTGATAGTGGATTGTGGACCCTGGGCACTCTGTTCGAACCGTAGTTTTCTGCAGGTACAATGAAGATAAACCTTAGCATACACCTTTTGTGGGATTAGTTCTTAACCTTGGCTTCATGCTCGTGACTCGGACCTTTGAACCTGTGTGCTTCGAGTGATCTTGTTTGTGGTTGTTGCATCCATGCACTCTTGCATCCATGAGCATACATCTGCATTCTTCCAAGTCGCCTCAGAAACTCATTTCAATTGTCTTCTTCTTCAGTTATCTGTTAACCATCAAGCTGTTTCCTCAACACAACTACGGAACTAGAGCTGCTATCAGATTGAGAATGGAAAATCAAGAACAACACAATGCCGAAGTCAGAATGGAAATTGATGAGTTGAAGGCCGACATGACCAAACTCACAGAAATTCTGCAAGTTCTGATTATTAGGGGGAGAATCACCTCAAAGGACTGTGATCTATGAAATCTTACCCGATGCTGTTGACCCTTCACTGACTCAGCAACTAGCTTTTACTTGGCCAGAATTTGGGTACCTCCGAATTACTCGCCACCCTTTGCAACTACTCCAATGGTTGTCCCGCCTGTACTACCAGTATCTTCAGCTCCGTTGTTCACTGAACCTCAACCTGTTGTGCATTCTGTTGCTCAAGCTATTCCTGAGAATCCTCCTTTCGTGTACCATGCTGCTGGTCCACAATCTGAAAGTCAGGGAGAACATGGATACATTGAAGAAGTTAGAGAGCAATGGCAAATTCTAGACAAAAGGATAAGAGTCGTGGAAGGAAATGATGTCTTTAGTGATGCCGCAATGGACATGTGTTTGGTTTCAGATTTGGTTATGCCTGTAAAATCCAAAACTCCTGATTTTGAGAAATATAAGGGGCACACCTGTCCCAGAAGCCACTTGATGATGTACTGCCGCAAGATGGATGCTCATGCCAAAAATGACAAACTGCTCATTCATTGTTTCCAAGACAGCTTGAGTGGGGCTTCAATGAAATGGTATATGGGACTTGAGAAGAACCGTATCCAAAACTGAAAGGACTTGGATGATGCTTTCTTAAAGCAATATAAGTACAATCTGGACATGGCACCTGATCACCGTCAATTGCAAAATGTCTCAGAAAGAAAAATAATCCTTTAAGGAGTACGCTCAGCGCTGGAGAGAGCTAGCTGCTCAGGTGGAACCACCATTGGCTGAAAAAGAATTGATTGGATTGTTCACGGGACACTCTTCAGCCACTATTTTGGGAAAAGATGATAGGCGGCAATGTATCATCTGGTTTTGCTGACCTAGTCACTATTGGAGAAAGAATAGAAGAGGGGTATCAAGAAAGGAAAGATTACTAATGCTGAAGCCTTTAGTGGTGCTAAAAAGTATGCTGGTAATTTTCAAAAGAAAAAAGATGGCGACACCTATGCTATTTTAGTTGAAGGGAAACCACATCATAGACAACAACAATATGTAGCTGCAGTTGCTCCCATTATTAATGCTCAAACAGTTCAAGTTCCTCGTCAGGCTGTTAGATAAAATTAGAATCGCAATAGGGTTAACTTTGATCCTATCCCGATGTCCTACACTGAGTTGTATCCATGTCTTGTAAAGAAATGTTTGATTACAACGAGGGATCTACCTCCTCCTCCAAATCCTTTCCCAGCCGGCTATAGGGCTGATCTTCACTGTGAGTTTCATCGAGGTGGGGCAGGCCATAACTTGGAAGGTTGCCATGCATTGAAAGCTAGAGTACAAGAATTGGTGAACTCAAAGATTCTGACTTTTCTTGATGATAATCCCAATGTTGTCAACAATCCTTTGCCAGAGCATGCCAAGTGAAGTTTGACTCAGTTCAGACGGATCATCTCCTAAAGCCAGTGTTTCAGACAGGACAGCTCATCCTTGTTGTTGATTAGTTACTAGGCCTTGTTTCTTTCTGTTTGCATTTTTCCTTGATAATATTGTTTGTTTGCTTTCGAACTTTATTTGTACTTTCATGGTAATTTCAATGAAATGAGCATTGCAATATTTTGATTCAATTCATTTATATCCACTGTGTGCATCTTTATGCTTTCTTTTTCACAAAACAAAAATATATCTCCTGTTCACTTTCTTTATTAAGCTTTTGTTTATGCAAAGATTGGAGGGAGGATTATGAAAACGAAATACCTAAAATTGCTGAACTGTATGCTTTCAATTTAAAACATGGCTGATGATGTACAAGCATTGTTTCAACTCCCAAACACTGGAGAAATAAGGAATTTAATCCCTTGTCAACCCCTTTGAGCCTAGAAGTTGGAGTTTCTTTCTGTACGAAAAAACCCGCAATCTTAACTTGGGGATGGGTAGTTCTCAGTTAATTTGACTGTGTATTTAAACACAAGAGAATCATTGCAATCACAAGCTTTCCTTCGCACACATTAAAAGAAGTGTCGAAGATGTCTTTCAAATCAAAAGCCAATGATGGTTCAGCGTAATCATTAAGCCAGGCAGTCACTATCTTTCAAAAAAAATGAAAAAAAAAATCAAAAGAAAAGTCCGCTAAGTCAAAACCTATGAAGGAGACTTAGGCAAAAATTGGGGAATCCCGCTGACTGTAAACTCAAATGACACAGTTCAGGCAAAAAAAATTAGGGATAACAAAAAATCAAATCAAGAGGTTGCCAAAATCCTCAAAGACAAAACAAGTTGACTGAGGTCCTCATCAAAAACAACAAAATGTTGTAAGAAAGAGTGATTGCCACCTCAAAAATCCCTTGAGCCATCATCATAACAGTGTTGCAATTCCAAAATCACTTGGAGCTTGAATGCATAGTTTGAATTAACTGAGCATAGGACTGAAGGTCATCACGAAGAATGGGTTGGGTACAAATAAACTTTGAGCCTATATCCTTTGTTTCAAAAACCGTGAACCAGACCATGTTACAGCCTTCAAAAGACCTAATTGACGCCAGGTTTCTTTTGAAAGCATACTACAGCAAGGTTGTACAAATTGACTCCTAAGTTTGTTGCCAATCATTTGCTTTAATGTCATACCTTTGCTTTCTCTTTCATTTTGAATGTCTAAACCGCCGTGTTTCGACAAGTGATTCATTTGCTTTACAAAAAAGATTTTTGATTTCAAAATTGCATTAAGCTTTGCATTAAAATTACCACGAATGAATAATTTTATTTGCAGGCAAACTTTCCTCATAAAAAATTTTCAAGCAATTGAGAAACTTGGTCAGTGATCCTATCAGGGGCACATTACCTCCAGATCCTGTTGTGAATCAATTCAAGATTTGTTGCTCAGTGCAAGTTATTCTCATATTTGGTTAGCTAGAAGATCTCTTTCAATACCCATGCTGAGCTTAGCCCTCTCAACATTCATTTCAAGAACTGAAGCCATGATCAGTCCATCCCCAGCAACTGAAGCCATGATCAATTTATTCTCAGCATTCAAGAATTGAATCCATGATCAATCTTTTTCCCTTGCAGCAGTCAAACTAAAGCTATGATAAGTTTATCCTCATCAGTCAATCAATCTGGGGCAGTCTACTTCAAGAATCCTCAAGATGTCTCTCCTTAAAAGACCATCAGCCTAATACAATTCATAAGTGTGACAGAGATGTGTTCAACATCTTCTCTCCAAGCAGAGTGGGCAGTATTCCCTGTGTTGAGGAATCAGAGTTCCATTCTTCCCTCACAAAAGAGTCTATCTCAGCTGTCTCAATCATCTGCATTGTATACCTAAATCATTCATTTACCATACATAGAAAGATTTTCATAGCTCGAAGTGTGCTTCGCGCTCATATGCATTTTTTATGAGGTCCTGTTGCTGTCAATATCTTACCTTGTGGTCAAAGTCCAACTTACTTGGCACCTACCAAAACAGTTACTTTTCTTCTAATTCAGTGTTATTCTTGGATGTTGTCATTTCCCTGTGCATCTATTGCTGTTGTTAGATGTTTGTCCTCTTCCACTCCAGTGATATTCCTGGATCTTTGTATTTTTTCACTCCAGCGCCATTCCTGGATGTTTGTCTCTTTTGAACTCCAGTGCCATTCCTGGATGTCTGTCTCTTTTGATCTCTAGTGTCATTCCTGGATGTCTGTCTCTTTTGATCTCCAGTGCCATTCCTGGATATCTGGTTCCTCTTGTTTTTCCCAGTGCTATTCCTGGAAGTTTTGCCTCTCTTCTATAATCCCCAACAGATCTGCTTGGATATCTTTCAGTGCCATTCCTGAAAGTTTTATCTGTTCATTCAGTGTCATTCCTGAATGAGTTTTCTCCTTTTCATTCAGTTCCATTCCTGGATGTCTTTCTCACTATCATTCAATGCCATTCTTGAATGTAGTGATTTACCTTCACCTTTCAGTGCCATTTCTGAAAGTTCTTTTTGCTTTATCCAATGCCATTCTTGGATACCTTTTCCCCAGCCAAGTCCAATTCTATTCTTGGATATTTCTGATGTTTAACCTTGCCATCCAATGCCATTCTTGGATGTCCCTAGTGAATTTGTTCAAATGGAATTTTGTTTATATCCAATGCTATTCTTGGATGACTCTGATGTTTGTTGTTGCCCCATTCAATGCAATTCTTGAATGTTGTAGTTCATTTCATCCAATGCCATTATTGGATATCTTATCCCCAATAGAGATTTTTTTCACCTCCATCCAATGCTATTCTTGGATGACGCTGTTGTTTTTACCAGAAACTTCCTTGTTGTTGTCCAATGCCATTCTTGGGCATTCATTGGCTTACTTTTGTCTCGTTTGTAGTTTTCATCCAATGCTATTCTTGGATGTCACTACTCGTCTTCTCAGGGTCTTATCCCTCTCTTTCCAACTATCGATGGATACTTATTGTCACCTTGACAGATCTCCAGAAATAGCTTGTATTCCCTAGCTTGTCTTTTCGCGTTCTCACTCAATTCACCGTAAATCCCTTGTTTCAAGCTTCCCTGCAGGTTGTTTCATCCTTTGCATTCATATCATCCTGTGGCATCTTAGGGCTAAAAAATATAGCTTTTTGTATTTAAGTATCTTCATATCTCCCGATAGAAGAAACTTAAATAGGGGCAGCTGTAAGACCCTAATTTTTGACCCCTAAGATTCCACATATCATTCGCATTTCATACCACAAGCAAGATCACAAATTGTGTTTCCCCCTGGTATCTGTGTATTTTTTTCACTTGCTTCATCATTTGCTCATGTTTACTAACCTTTAATCAAAATCCAAAAAATATGTTTGTTTTTTTCTTCACTAACTTTTTCAGGAAGGGAATCAAGGATATCAAACAGTCCCTCAGCTCGAATGAATTTCATCTGAATAATGTCAAAGTTGATATGCAAACAATTCAAAATTATCTGATCAAGAGTTTCCAAGATTTAATGGATCATTATTCAAGAGACTTCAAGATTCGTGTGTTTATTTCCATGCCTTATTTGACGAGCAAAAGAATCGAGCCGAACCATAGCAGTGCACTCAAAAAGGGCATTTTTTCAAAATTTGCACTGAGTAACCGGTTACCCTATATAGAGTAACCGGTTACCCTCGTGAAAATTTGAAAAAATTTAGCAAATTCAAATTCAGCAATTTTGCACCAATCTCAGCCCTTGATCACATTTGGAATATTCTAGACCATCTCATTTTAATTCCCCTACATCACTTTAATCATTTCTTACCATACACCTTCACTAATCACCACTCTTTTATGAATTTCCCTCCAAATTCAAATTCCAAGCCTAATTTTCATTTCCAAACTAAATTCCAATCCACCAAATTTTCCAAGCCTAAACTCTATAAATAGAGGCCTCATTTCATTCATTTCACAAGCTTTTGAGAGCCAAATTCACCTTGCTAAAATTTCACTTGAAGCTTTTGATAGCCAAAAAACCTCTTGCAATTTCTCTCCCCAACCACAAAATTCACTAAAGCTCACTTTTCTTCTTTTGAAAGTTAACAAGAATTCACTTTGAATCTTGTTCAACTTTGAGCTAAACCTTCATCCAAATTTGTTTTCTTCATCAATTCTCATAGATCAAGGCTTTGGTGTTTGGATCTTGAACCAATTCGAAGGAATTTTCAGATTTGAAGTGGTAATTCATCTTTCACCATTGTTGAAGCTTCATCTTCATCTTCCATAATGTAGATCTTTGGAGATCTTTGTTACTTGATCTTTTGGATCTTGTAATTGTGTTTAATTGCTGGTTTTTGCTGTTATTTTACTTAAAATTTCGTGCAATTTCAGTTCCATGATCACAAGGTGTTTGTAAAAAGTTTTGAAAGTGGATCATGCTGAATTTTGCACATGTTTTTGGCTCTGCATGCAGAGTAACCGGTCACCCTATATAGAGTAACCGGTTACTTCAAGTCAGAATGTAATTCTTGGCTTGTTTTTGGGACTGTTTTGGTTCCTTTTCCTTTTTCTTCCTTTTCTCTTTGTTCGTAGCTTTAGATCACATAATTTTGTGGTTTAATTTGGCCTTCTCTTCATTTACATCTCTTTTATTTTGATCGATGAAAGTCTAATGGATCATGGAATTCCTTTGTTGAATTTTGATCAAGACTAGATCGCTACCTTCTTTTCTATTCGTGAGGTATTGCTTTCGGATAACGATCTACATATCGTTCATCTAGCATGCATTAGCACAAAGAGCTATTGACCGGCCTCATTGTAGGGTAATTACTCCGTAAATTACTCGGCGATTGCTTAACATAGCGCAACATATGTCACTTTATCGGAAACAATAAAAAATTATTGATTATTTGTCTTTTGGTTCAACACTTATGAGACTTGTTGATAGGAGGCTTTGGTCTTATCAATCCTCTAATGAGTTCTCATTAACCTTGACCTAAGTGCAATTACTCAATTATTATTGATCACTTACTCTAACAACTAACAACTAATCACTAACTTCTAACTTTTACTTTTACAATTCCCTCTCGCTCCCTATCTCTCTTTACTTTTTATGCTTTATGTCATTTTTATCATTTCATATCATGTTTATGTTTCCGCAATTTTTCCTTTGTCCGTTGGACACATGTTTATGCTTCCGTAATTTTTCCTTTGTCTGTTGGACACATGTTTATGCTTCCGCAATTTTTCCTTTGTCCGTTGGACACATGTTTATGCTTATGCCTTTTTCTCTTTGTCCACTTGGACCAAAAACATTAATAAAGGCCAAAACCTCTAAAAAATTTGTGTTTCTAATCTTGGACTATGGTTACTATCCTTTGCAATGGACACGGAGTTTTGCACCTAGACATTGGACTTCAATGCTATTCTTGGATCCTGGGACTTAGAACTAGGGCATTTTCCACTTGCTTTGGAATTATGGTTCGAAGACCTTGGATATCCAATGCAATTCTTGGAACCTTGGACTTAGAACTAGGACCTTTTCCCTTTGCTTTGGAATTATGGTTCGAAGACTTTGAAGGCTTGTGCTTTTGCTTGGTTTATGGTGAAGACAACTACATTTGTGGTTAGATCTTTCTTATCCTTAGCTTTTACTTTATGCTTTAGGATAGTCACTTCTTCTCCTCCCCATTCTTCAATTTTCAAAACTTTCTCCCTTTTTCAAAACCTTCTTGATTTCAAACTATTACCTCTTTCATAATCAAACCTTGACTTTGTCAAGTGATTTTTACTCTTTTCTCTTTATTTCTTAACAAATGCTAAACTACATAAGCATATTGACACCTTTTTCAAAAGACTTTAAAAAACATCAAACTCATCACTCTCTTTTTGTGCCCTCATGCACTTTTTCATTTAACTTTTTCATAAGTTTAGACATGATTCATTTCTTTAAGCGGAATTATTCGCTTGGAAATGGCGACTTGTATTTACATTTTAAAATCAACCAAAACAAACAAATTTCATTCTTTGTACCACGAACTACGAGGTTTTGATCCTACATTACACTCCGTGGGTACGTAGGCACGAGGCGACAAGTCTCTCCAAACATAAAAATCTAAAAAAACAATTTCTCTTCTCATCTCCTCAATCACTTTTCAAACAAACATTTTCAGACCAAAAGCGTAGATATTTCAAAGGGTTCCTATAGAGTACTATAGACATTTTGGGTGCTAACATCTTCCCTTAACGTAACCAACCCCCATACCCAGACTCTGTTCACTTGTTCTTGTTGTAGAGCTTGTGTAGGTTTTGTTCGCTCTTTTTCCTTTCCTTTTTGGATAAAATAAAAGTGCGGTGGCGACTTTTTCTTTTCGAGTTAAGTTAATCAATAGCTTAGACTCACGATTTTGCCGCTACACCAACTATCTTCTCTGCCTCATATTCAATTCCTTCTGATCAAACAAATACTTCAGACTCTTGTGATCACTGAATACTTCAAATCTTGACCCATACAAATAATGCCTCCAAAATTTCAATACAAAAACCACCGCATCCAATTCAAGATCATGAGTAGGATAATTTCTCTCATGCACCCTCAATTGTCGCGAGGCATATGCCACCACCTTGCCATCTTGCATTAACACTCCACCTAATCCCATTTTAGACGCATCACAATACACCATAAAAGGTTCACTTGGACTTGGTAGAATTAATACCGGTGCTGTAGTCAATTTCTTTTTCAACTCTTCGAAACTTTCCTCGCACGCCGCATCCCAAACAAAGGCTTGATTCTTTCTAGTTAATTGAGTCAACAGTAATGCCAAATTAGAGAACCCTTCGATAAATCTTCGGTAATAACCTTCCAAACCCAAGAAACTTCTAATTTCCGTTACTATCTTCGGAGGTTCCCACTGAGGCACCGCACTTACATTAGACTGATCCACTGCTATGCCATCACCCGAAATAACATGACCCAAGAAACTCACAATCTTCAACCAGAACTCACATTTCGAGAACTTTGCAAATAATTTATTATTCTTCAACACCTGCAATGCAATCCTCAAGTGTTCTGCATGATCCTCTTCAAACTTAGAATAAATTAGTATATCATAAATGAATACCACAATAAACTGATCCAGATAAGAATGAAAGATACTGTTCATATATTCCATAAACACACCCGGCGCATTAGACACTCCGAAAGGCATCACGGCATATTCGTAATGTCCATAGCGAGTTCTGAACGCAGTTTTCTGAATATCATCTTCCTTCACTCTAATCTGATGGTAACCCAATCTCAAATCAATTTTGCTGAAAACACGAGTCCCCACCAGCTGATCCATTAAGTCATTAATCCTCAGAAGTGGATACTTATTCTTAATGGTCACTTTATTCAACTGACGGTAATCAATGCACAAACGCATACTACCACCCTTCTTTTTCACCAACAACACTGGAGCTCCCCACGGCGACACACTCGGCCTAATAAACTTTTTATCAAGCAATTCTCTAATCTGAGATTTCAACTCTGCCAATTCTGATGCAGACATCCTGTACGGCGCCATAGATATAGATCTGGTACCAGGAACCAGATCAATAGTAAATTCAACTTCTTTCGTCGGAGGTAATTCTGTAATATCATCCGGAAACACTTCAGGAAATTCACTCACCACCGGTAATTCATTAACTGATGTCTTGCTTTCAACTTATAACGAGGCAAACACAGTAAACATCTTAGCTTCGTCTTCTAACAAGGTTCTCAATTCTTTGGTAGACAAGGAATTAGTCAACGCTTCCTCTTCAGGAGTAAGGAACAACAACCTCTTCCTAAAGCAATCAATGTAAACTCGGTTGAATTCTAACCAGTTCATTCCCAAAATGATATCTAGATTACTGAGTGGCAAACAAATCAAGTCCACTCCGAATTCTCTACCAAAAATAGTCAACGGGCAATTCAAGCATGCTAAAGAAGTAACCACAAAACCAATAGATGGAGTCTCAATAGTCATCCTCCGATCTAGAGTAGACGACACAATTCCTAATTTCTTCACACAATCAACAGAAATGAACGAGTGGGTTGCACCCTTGTCAATGATAGCAATCAAAGGAATGTCATTGACAAAACAAGTACCTTTGATGGAACGCTCCTCATTGGTAGACTGGGCTCCTACCAATGCGAACACCTTTTCACTTGTCTGAGATTTCTTCGGCTTCTGATAGTGAGTGCTGATATGACCCTGTTCTCCATAGTTGTAACAGGTAGGTACATTAGTCCTACAATCTGCCACAACATGACCTGGTCGTCCACACTTGAAGCACTTCTTCACCTCATTCGGACAATTGTTAGCACGGTGACCCATGCCACCACATCTGAAACATTTGGTAGTCTCGGGAACCACTCCCCCCCTCTTTTGACTTCTTTCCCACATCATCTTTCTATTTTCCTTTATCAGCTAGAGCACTATAAGGCATACTCCCATACCTCTGCTTACCCTTCCGGTCACTCAAGGCCTTGTAATGAGCAATCCGGGCCTTGTTATCATTATCATAGATTCGGCTTCTGCTTACCAGTTCTGGTTAAGTCCTTATCTTCTGACAAGCAATGCCCTGTTTGATCTTGGGACGCAACTTGTTCTCAAACTTTAAGCATTTCGAATTCATAGCTTCATCCGTATTATAGTGAGCACAATACTGCACCAATTCTTCAAACCGAGCAACATATTCAGCAACAGTCATGCTACCCTATTTCAGTTCTAGAAACTCAATTTTCCTCGCACTGCAAACATCTTCCGGAAAATACTTTTCCAGAAACTCAGCCTGAAACACTGCCCAAGTAATGTCAGTACCTGCAGCTTCCAACCTCTGACGACTATTATTCCACCAGGCTTCAGCTTTGCCTTCCAGCATATGAGTGCCAAACTGTACCTTCTGAACCTCATTGCACCCCATGGTCCTGAAGATCTTCTCAATAGCCTTAAGTCATTTCTGTGCAGCATCAGGATCAAGAATACCACCCTCATATGTAGGCAGCTTATTGCTCTAGAACCTCTCTAAGTTACGGAACTGCACATCTCCAACAATGTGATTGTTGTTCTGCACTGCCTGTGCCATAGCCTGCAGCGCAACAGCAAGAGCAGCATCATTCCTCTCTACCGTACTGTTCAACAATCAAAACACGATTAGAAGAACACACAAATCTACTCCTATTCTAAGGACATACTCTACTACAACATCTGGCCGGATGGACCGACCTGCTCTGATACCAATTGTAACACCCCACTTTCCCCTTTTTGAAAATATATAAATAAGACGAAAATAATCAGAGTTTCCTCACCAGTAGGATGTCACATCATTCAAACATAACATGAAGTCTCAATTACTTCATTACTTCTTTTCTCATAAATAAATTGAAACAGCGGAATTAATTATTTTATTCGAAAGTCACGACACCAATGCCTACATAATAATACTCCACATAAACTCGTGGTCCACAACGTTTTCAAAAGAATAGTGATACGTAACAAAATCAAATAAAAAATAACAAATAATGAAAAACTCCCAAAATCCCGTGTTACGTATCAGAGCGACTCCTAAGACTCGATCAGGCAACACGCTCTCCACGCACTACTCAAGTACCTGGATTATCTGTACTTCCCAAGAAGCACAGACACAAGAAACAACAAAGGGGTGAAAACTACATTCAATAATTAACAGTGTATAATACATGTTAAGGAGTAGTAATCACACATTCACACATAAACAACACATAATCACGACATACTTGTCACTTTCATTTATGATTCACTAACCACATAATAATGCAATGCGACTCAATGATATGACACAATGCATGTGGTACCAATACACCATGGTTCATTCAATAGAACCCGATTCCTAATAAAATTCGGATAAATCACATATACTCCCACTGAGCAATGATTTATCTCCATCACGACTCCACATTGGAGTCCGGACAATACTAGGCACCCATCATGGATTCCCACCTAGCTGTCTCCACCAGACACATCATGAAATGCATGACACAGACTATGCACAAAACACATGCATAATAACAATTATACATCTTCACGATCCTCCTGATCACACGTGAGATACATACTCACCGTAATACACAATAGTATTACCACACATACCTAATCAATTCAGCATAACACACACAATCAAGGAAAATACCTCACGTGGCCTTAATTAGTTAATTGTCTAATTAATCCACCTAAATTCAATTTTAATTATTTCCACTACCATTCCTAGGTTCAACAAGTTCTGACACCTATCCCAACCTCTCAGACCAAAAGGAACTGCCTCAGACGCGAAATCGGGAAAGAAATCGCGAGAATAGCAAAATTTTGCACTCTCGCTGGTCATACGCGTAATGCCCAAACCCACACGCGTACTGCCCAGCTCGTTCGCCCATCTAGTTGCGTACTAGACGCGTAAGGCCCCCCTCTTCCTTGCCATACACGTATTGCCCTATGCGTTACGCGTATGAGCAGAGACTTGTTTCTCTCAAAAATTCCATTTCCAGATCCCCGTACGCGTATCACTAGCCTATTACGCGTATTGCCCATGAAACCACCCTTGCCATACGCATATCGCCTTGCCAATACGCGTAATGGCCCTCTGGCACATACGCGTAACGCCTCCTCTCTTACGCGTATGAGCAGAGACTGTGAAAAATCCCAGCTTTTCATATTAGTCTGAATTCTACCACTATGATATCACTTCTAACATCCAGATCTGTCCTAAAAATCATTTCTGCATTGATTTTAAGACCCATAATCTCACATTAACTCGTTCTCCTATTATTACTAGTGACTTTCATGCTTCCTAAATCTAGATTCGTCACTCCCAATCTGCCACAAAATCAGATCTGCACCACAGTTCATTCATACATCCACAACAGTACAAATTATAAACGAAATTCATACTATTATCAACAAACTCATACAAATCAACAACAATCATCCATAACAGATTCAATATTCATCAATAGCACACGTATACGAAAATTCTACGAGGGAAATGGCCCCTCACTACCCTCTCATGTTATTAACACCTATATTGAACCCATTCTTCCCCCTTACCTCGAATTTGGTCAGAAATTCCTGCGAAAATTGATGGAGAAGAATGCCTTAGCTCTTCCTCTTGTTCTTCCTTCTCTAAACCCTTTCCGGGTGAAAAATATGGTTATTGTTAAATCTGTCCCTAAACCTGATTAGTGACTTAGGCTCCTTATTTTCCTCCCACTAACCACATTACTAATTAAATTCTGATTTTAAATAATAATAATAATATTAATGGTGATAATGATAATAATACTAATAATATTACTCATAATAATAATAATAATAATAATAATAATGTTAATCTTGGACTTAATATTAATAATAATAATATATCTTATACTACTATTATTAAGCATGGCCCACACATTATTCATTACTACCTTATTATTATCCCGACATTTCTATTTTCCCGTTCCGTTAAGGACACTACGTCCACGCGCTCAACTACACACCCTAAACAAGGCCAAACAAACAAAATAACACACGACGATTAAATAAATTAAAATGGGGTGTTACAAATCTCCCCTACTTAAAATATTTTCATCCTCGAAAATGTACCTGATGGAAACAGTCCTGGATACGACTCTCGCATCTTGCTTTCCAATTCCCAGGTCACACTTCCTCCAGCAGCTCCTCCCCAAGCTACTCTCACCAGAGGAATCTCCTTTCCCCTGAGCTGCTTCATTTTGCGATCCTCAATCCTTATCGGCATTGCTTCCATAGTAATATTATCCCGAATATGTACTTCATCCCTCTGGATAACATGAGATGGATCCGGCACATACTTCCGAAGTTACGACACATGAAACACGTCATGCAAGTTCGAAAGTTCAGGCGGCAACGCTACCCTATAAGCAACTGTACCCACTCTTTTTGCAAGACATACTTGTCACTTTCATTTATGATTCACCAACCACATAATAATGCAATGCGACTCAATGACATGACACAATGCATGTGGTATCAATACACCATGGTTCATTCAATCGAACCTGATTCCTAATAGAATCCAGATAAATCACATACACTCCCACTGTGCAATGATTTATCTCCATCACGACTCCACATTGGAGTCCGGACAATACTAGGCACCCATCATGGATTCCCACCTAGCTGTCTCGACCAGACACATCATGAAATGCATGACACAGACTATGCACAAAACACATGCATAATAACAATTATACATCTTCAAGATCCTCCTGATCACACGTGAAATACATACTCACCGTAATACACAACAGTATTACCACACATACCCAATCAATTCAGCATAACACACACAATCAAGGAAAATACCTCACATGGCCTTAATTAGTTAATTGTCTAATTAATCCACCTAAATTCAATTTTTAATTATTTCCACTACCATTCCTAGGTTCAACAAGTTCTGACACCTATCCCAACCTCTCAGACCAAAAGGAACTGCCTCAGACGCGAAATCGGGAAAGAAATAGCGAGAATAGCAAAATTTTGCACTCTCGCTGGTCATACGCGTAATGCCCAAACCCATACGCGTACTGCCCAACTCGCTCGCCCATCCAGTTGCGTACTAGACGCGTATGGCCCCCCTCTGCCTTGCCATACGCGTATTGCCCTATGCGTTACGCGTATGAGCAGAGACTTGTTTCTCTAAAAAATTCCATTTCCAGATCCCCGTACGCGTATCACTAGCCTATTACGCGTATTGCCCATGAAACCACCATTCCCATACGCGTATCGCCTTGCCAATACGCGTAATGGCCCTCTGGCACACAATGCCATACGCGTAACGCCTCCTCTGTTACGCGTATGGGCAGAGACTGTGAAAAATCCCAAATTTTCATATCAGTCCGAATTCTACCACTATGATCTCACTTCTAACATCCAGATCTGTCCTAAAAATCATTTCTACATTGATTTTAAGACCCATAATCTCACATTACCTCATTCTCCATTTATTACTAGTGACTTTCATGCTTCCTAGATCTAGATTCGTCACTCCCAATCTGCCACAAAATCAGATATGCACCACAGTTCATTCATACAGCCACAACAGTACAAATTATACACGAAATTCATACTATTATCAACAAACTCATACAAATCAACAACAATCATCCATAACAAATTCAATATTCATCAATAGCACACGTATACGAAAATTCTACGAGGGAAAGGGCCCCTCACTACCCTCTCATGTTATTAACACCTATATTGAACCCATTCTCCCCCCTTACCTCGAATTTGGTCAGAAATTCCTGCAAAAAATGATGGAGAAGAATGCCCTAGCTATTCCTCTTGTTCTTCCTTCTCTAAACCCTTTCTGGGTGAAAAATATGGTTATCGTTGAATCTGTCCCTAAACCTGATTAGTGACTTAGGCTCCTTATTTTCCTCCCACTAACCACATTACTAATTAAATTCTGATTTTAAATAATAATAATAATATTAATGGTGATAATGAAAATAATACTAATAATATTACTCATAATAATAATAAAAATATTATTAATCTTGGACTTAATATTAATAATAATAATATACCTTATACTACTATTATTAAGCATGTCCCACACATTATTCATTACTACCTTATTATTATCCCGACATTTCTATTTTCCCGTTCCGTTAAGGACACTACACCCACGCGCTCAACTACACACCCTAAACAAGGCCAAAAAAAAATAAATACACGACGATTAAATAAATTAAAATGGGGTGTTACACTATGCACGTCAGGATATCTAATGTTATGAATGTTGGCTTACACCAGTTTGTCTATGTTTTGGGTATTTCTAAATGTTTAGGTTAGTAGTGTTTGGAAAAGGGTGTGTTATGGTTGTGTTAGTGTCCTATTAAGTATAAACTTAAGTTAATTTTTAGGTTTTCCTAATGATGTAATATCAGTACTTTTGATGAAAAATTACTATATGCTTGATTCAATTTAAATGCGTGAAAAAAAAAACTATTTCATCGCAAATACCATATTACTTATGCAAAACCTTTATTATACAGTTCAAGCATATTCATGATGGGTGAGTCATGAAACTCACAAAAATAATTAAAACATTATTTGACTGAATTAAATAGTTGATAAGGCGAAAACTTACATAGCCTCGGCAATATTAAATATTCTGGTGCATCAAGCTCAGTCCATAACTTGGTCAAGAGTACCATCATCATAGTATCCACATATATGTCATTGCTATTGGAAACATAAACAAACAATGTTTTGTTCATTTTTGTACAAAACGCTGTATTAAAAATCTGACCAAGGTGTATGTTAACAGTGTTAATATACATGAAAAAGGCTATAACATAGCCTCAAGAATATAAATAACAGATGCATCAAATTAAATCTAACATGAACATAAATGAACTATAGTTTGAGTCTATATTCATATTGAACACTATATGTATATTGAACATAACCAATTTTGACATGTAAAAATAATTTGAAACCCAAAACATATGAATCACATATGTTCAAAAGCAATGTATAGACCAATGCAACAAGTAGAAACATCTATACCACTTATGCAATAGCATATACATATTAAAGTATCAAGGAGAACTTAAATCAACGACAAATAAACACCAAACCATCAGTAAGTGCACTCAATATAAAGTTTATGTACACAATATAAAATTCATACACAAACACATCAGAGAGGATAATGTTGTTTACATAATTTCAGCATATCCAATATTGTAATATTTGTATATCTATTAATAGTAAGATATATCTAGTTTAGTTGTGAACCTGTCCTAAACTTCATGTTATGAAGAATGCAGTCAATTATTCAAGTGTTATTGCATATGCAGAGAGAAACCAATCGTATGAAAGTGGAAGGTACAAACTAATTATAATCCACAATTGAACTTAATTAATGAGTAATATTCTTTGTATGATAGGAAGACTCAACAGGTAATTCAAGAGATAAAATAAAAATAAAAAACTCAGATACTTGAAATTGATATAGCATAAAAGCAAAACAACTCACTTCATAACATTAGATATCCAAATGCTGTGTACCACAATAAAAAACAAAGGCAAGATAAGAAGCTTGATAAACCACAATACTCAAAAGATTGTTTAGGTTAATCACCAACCAACTCTAACTACACAACTTTAACTAATAATTTAGTTATAAAAAAAAGTCAAAACATCTAGAAGTTTTGTTCATGCATGATACTAAAGCTTCATTTCTCCTTTTTGATATTCTTCAACGGTTTTGTAGATGACAACTAAACATTCTCCACATCATATAGTGATTCGTTTACAGGTCTTTTTGACGGAGTGAGTCACAAATTAGCACCATCAGGGTCATAGTCAACACACACATACATAGATTCCTGTGGAAAAAACAAACTCAAATAAGTAACATTGAAAATACTATTAACATTGGATAAAGCAATTAAAAACATAACAACGAAGGATAGATATATGAAATTACATAGTCAACTCCAACATCATCATGAATGGATAGTTCATCAGGGTTTAGTTTTGACTTATGCTAAAAAGAAGAAAGATAAATAAAAATTACCAGATTATATAAAAACTCTACAACCACATAGGTTAATGTTTAATATAAGAGCACCTCTTCAGTTGGAAACTGGTCCTTTAACTTTTTAATAGAATCCTCACCATCTTTGAAACTAACAACAAATAATCTACCATACTTAGGCTGATAAACAGCCCTGATTGGCAACTTCTTATTCAAAATTTAGTCCAATTGATATGGAAATTCAAGTGGATCGTCTTCACCAGCCTAAAAAATGAGCATATCCATAAACGATTATATATATATATATATATATATATATATATATATATATATATATATATATATATATATATATATATATATATATATATATATATATATATATATATATATATAAACTTATAATCACTTTAAAACAAACATATAAATACCTCAACTAACTCTGTCTTCAAATCAACAGTTGATTTTCCAATAAGCTTTGCACAATCATTATCATAAAAAATAAATTTGGCTCAGTGTTTGTCGTCGACAGCATGAACTTCAAGTTTGTACCTATGTCAACAAATAACATAAATAAGATAACATATACAACATCAATACAGATTAACTTGTTTAGTGCAAAATTATTTAAACATATATAACACATTGGTACATGTTTTTGAGTTTCATGGTTTGCATAGCACATAAATTTCCCATCTTTGTGTGTCACACTTTTAGTACATTGGTCAGAATCTTGATAATACCACCCGAATTGTCCAGCTTCAAATTTTTCCAATTTGGAAACAATCACAATGGCTGTTTCCTATTTATTCATTATATAGTATATTGCAGTCAGAGATATGAGTTAGTATTAAATAGATATAGAAACTTAGTTATCAATATATATGACTAACTTAATAAAATACAATACATTTACATATTGCAGACTAAGAATATCAGAAACACTCATTACTTGTGCCTTCCATATGAATTTATCATGGTTAGAGTATTGAGAGTTTTGAGTAACATATTTTGGAAGGAAGAACTTGATAATAGAGGTACATCTCCTTTGAAACTGGACATAGTATAAGTTACAAATGAATGTCATTCAAAAATTAAACAGAAGAGATAAAATATGCATGTACCTTTCTTTGAACTTCTTAATTTCATCGATGTTAAAGTCATTAATTGACAACTTTGTCCCATTCCATGCATTTGACATAGTCAATGGAAAACTTCCTAAAGATGTGCAAAATAGGATAGTTTAGTTGAGGTATATTAGAAGTGTGATAATAAGTATTTTCACAATATCACTTAAAAAGTAGGAATATAATTACCTTCTATTCCTTTTATCCTCTCATTATGGAACAACACAATAACATGTCCACGTGATTTGTTATTGTTGTAGAAATTGCAGAATTTCGATGCAAGATCACCGAATAATGTACAGTGAATGATAGAACTACTAAGATTCAACATTGCAGAGAATGGTTAATTGAATTTAATAATCATAATAAAATGTAATACACACATAATGATGGAAATAAACATTGTACATCAGAATTCAGTATTACCTCATGTCTGACATTGTAAAAACAACTTTGTTTTTGCTATGTGTACCATTCAATTAAACTTGAATTACTTCATTAACTCCCCCAATTACATCTAAGAATGAATTAATAAACCAAATAAATGAAGCAAAATTAAATAACTATTAACAATGCATCAAAAGAATCTGATAAAGATTACCAACTAAAATTTCTGGTCGAAATCTCCCCGCAAGCATGTCTTTGAAACTTGTGATCCTAAAATTGTTCAGAGGGATGTCTGGAGAATCTGCAACCCTTGCAAAAGTTGCTCCATAAAAAAGCAGCTTAAAGTTATCTGTTGTGGCCTTGAATGTCAAATCATTTTTGACCACCTTGAAGTTTTGAAAGATGTATGTCTTTCCTATTTTAAAAGTATCTTTATGCTTTGGAACCAAATGTGGTGGTACAATAGCTTGGATCATGTCTTCTAAAGAATCAATAAAAAATGAACAAATATATCAATCCCAAAACATAACAATGAAATATTTGTTGTTAAGTTATCAGCTGCCCGCAAAAAAAATTTTGCTTAAACAATGAAGAAATTGTCTTAAAAATTCAAACTATAATGGGTAATTACATGATACCTTCGAATCAATCACCACCATTTCCAAGTGTTCTTTGTTAGCCATTATTGTAATAGACCACAAATATTTGATTCTAACAGCAATCTTTCATAAATCCTTAGAATCATCTATGTTCTTAAGATCTTTAATTGGGTGGGCCATTCTAAAATGTATAGAAGTTGCAAACAAAAACATGAATAAAAAAAACTTACACAACACATATTTAAACAAATTTCATTTGAACGAAAAATTGAAAGAAGGACGACGAAGGAAGAGGGAACATAACAAAGCATGAAGAAGAAGCATACCAACCTGAATGATGGAGAACATACGTGACCACCATCATTTTGACGATTAACTGAAATGTTTGAGGAATAAGAAGCGGAACGATGGAGGAAGAAGGGAAGCAAATATAGTGAAGTTTGGAGTAAGAGTGAGAGGCTCGGTTGATGATTGTTGGAGCGGTAAAGCGGCAAGCAAAAATATTATTTTCAGAAGAATTCCCTCCGGGATTTATGTTGTCTCCACAGGGATCGATTTGAGGGAAAGAACGTCGTTCGACAATCTCCACATATCTAAGCTTGGGTTTGAAATGGTTCTCTAAGGGTAACATGCGGAAATTAAAAGCATAAAAGCAAATAAATAAACACATTCTTTAGAAAGGAGAAACTCATCAGGAGTTGTATTTCCTTATACCCATCATGTATGAGAAAAAACCTATCGATCAAATGTACTCACATTAATACTCGTCAAAACCCCCACGTATCGCTCATAAATGGAGGTTATGTCTAACCCAAAGTCCGAGAAATCAACCGCGTTCTTTCGAAGGTGATATCTCACATGACAAAACAACACAGAGCGTTAAGCTTCGACACACGTAAATATTTAGACCATTTCCCATAGCCAATAGATCATTATCTTAGGTTGAGTTTGAAAAGTATATGTCTACAGCGATCCAAACCCATTAAGATAGATATTAAATCAAAGATAAGATCGATTAAGATTTGTAAAAGGGATTTTATACAAAGATCCATAGATGAATATATAATCTAAGTAAACATACATACAACAACCCCAACACAATGAAAAATACAAAGAGAAAAAGGAAGAAGAACAAATTTCTCATGGTTTGTCATCTCCGATTGAACCTCTCACAGTTTGTCATCTCCGATTGAAGTATGACTTGCCTCTGAATCATCTAGATGCATCATCCATGTGTTGTTTCTAAGTTAAAACAACTAAAGAATATGGTTTTGATCAATTGGGTCCAAAGGCTCCCAAAAGATAACCTAAACAAAATCTGAAAAATGTGACTTTATAGGCAAAAATGGGTTCTCGTGCTCGCTGGGCGAACACCGGTTCGCACTGCGAACATACCAAACATATCTACTGCCAAAACAGCGTTGTTCCACGCTTCTGGGCAATTTTTGTTCGCCTTGGGTTCGCCAGTTCGTACAACGAACATGACAGCAAACTCATAACTTGTTTCGATCATAACTTGAGAATTGTAACTTCGTTTTACGTGCGGTTGGAAGCGTTGGAAAGCTTATTCAATGATCTATAAGACAATGACAAAATATCATTGCTTGAATACCTACAAAAATGAGAGAAAAACTGTCAAACTCAAAGATATGTACATGATTACACATATTACACACTATAATGTAAACTATACAAAACATACACTAAATTTGTGGTTTATTGGTATAATTAAGATGATAAGTGTCAATTATTTACACTCAAAATCACTACAATTTAGAACTTATCAATGATATAAAGAGTGCATTGTAAAGCCCATATATATATACATACATCAAAGCATATATTATACATGAATTCCACTTTTGGTACTGAAATATACAATAAGTTCCTAGTAAACACATTATATATATACATGCCCAAAAAGCCTAATACAAAAAAACTACGGCATAATATATCTACAAGATGTTCCAAAGACAAATACTAAGAACTAGATCACTAATGATCTAAAAAAACTCCACAACGGAAGCAAAGCCATCAGATAAGTAAGGATAATCACACGACCTTATCCTTACCCTTCGCGGAACCTGCAGTACCTGTGATGTAAACAACAACAGTGGGGTGAGATACATCAAATCTCAGTGAGTTCCCTATCTTAAAGTCCTCTCGGCTTTACAAGGTTCTAATAGACCTAACTCAAGTCAAAAGGGAAGGGAAGTGACTCTGAGTACACACACACACTATATGGAAACATGTCATGAGTTCATCAACTCACAATATCACTAATCGGTAACCAAACCAAGGCATCCCCTGTTCCCGTCCGCTTCTACGTCTAGAAGTCGACCCGAGTCATGGATCCTGGTAACCTACTTGACATACGAATAGATTCGGGTTCTACGGACCATTAACCGTTATGAACCGTCACTTCACACGGGCCATTAACCGTCACAAGCATATGCTCCCAGAGCGCCATTCGTACTGCACGCGGGAATCAAACATGCCAAGTAGTTGTGCACATGTTTCAGAGGAGCTCGAGACCCATGAAACGCACTCGCAAAAATAACCGGTTACGATTACGTGATCACACACATACGAGATTGTATTCGACAATCACAAGGCCATTATGCCTTATCACAACCAAACGGTTAACACACATGTTCCATACTAGTGTTTATTCATTCGACATTTTTCCGACATTATCTATGGTAATGTTCCTCACTCTACCTATTCCGTATTTTTAACATGCATACATATTCAACAACAATTACCCACCATTAAACAATAAAAGTCGACAAAACAGCACTATTCCAAAAATCCTGACATAATTAAATCGGCCAACAATCTTAAACCCATTTTAATAAGAAAGTACATTTTGTTAGCTTTCCAACGATATCAAGAATGTTAAAAACGGATAGCCGAGTCAAAAGTTATGGACATAGCGAGAAATAATATCGCGAGAAAGCACAATTTTTCACCCTCCTGGCCGTACGCGTATTGCCTTGTGCCATACGCGTATTGCCCAGCTGGCTCGCCCAACCATACGCGTATTGCCCAAAGTCATATGCGTATGGGCAGAGACTGATTTTTCCCAAAAATTCTTTTTAAAACCCCAATACGCGTACTACCCTACCTCATACGCGTATTGCCCAAAACCTTACGCGTACCAATACGTAAATGGGCAGATGGCCGAGAAAATGGAACCTCATATGCGTATTGCCCACATTCCTGCACAGCCATTATAACACCCCCAATTCCCATCGCGAATAAATAATACATAAATAAAATCAGAGTAACTAAAAATTTATTTTTCCGACAGAAACAAGGATGTCACATTTAAATAAACAAAACATCATCCCTGCTCATAAATTTGATACATAGCATAAAATAGATTACCCTCAATTGGGAAACTTTTCCATATAAATGTAATACCAAATATATTCAACAATTATATACATTAATAACATAATCGTTCCCCGACTCCCGTGCTACGTATCAGAGCAGACACCAAGACTTAAGCAAAGACGAAGATCTAACTCTTCCACTTGCCTCCACGCCTCTAAAGCTGACAATCTGCACTATGCCATAAAAAGCATATTCCAGCAGAAGGGTGAGAAATAACAACTATAACAAGATTGCATAATAATATGCCACAACACAAATAAATTCACATATATAGTATTTCTCACCACATACATCACATACTAACACATATAGCATGCCACCAATACATAACATATTCCTAACAATCCAACCACATGGCATATAACGATTATACCAATATAATCACATATCATATGTTTATCCACCCATGCACACCTGCACAATTCTACTCATTCCACATCAACATATACATCATGCATAATTCACCAATCCAATCAAGACCCGACAATACCACGCATCACATAACTGGGAATGACAGCATAGTCATTCTACCCCAATACATACCTCACTAGGAACGACAACATAGTCATTCTACCCTAGTGCACCTCTCATTAGGAATGACAACATCGTCATTCTACCCCAATGAATATCCCACTAGGAATGACAACATAGTCATTCTACCCTAGTGGACACGACAACTCAATTGTACATCACTAGGAATGACAACATAGTCATTCTACCCTAATGAGTACTCCACCAGGAACGACATATAACCGTTCTACCCCAATGGACCCGACGACACACTCGCACATAATCAACTAAATCATGATTTTCCACATATAACCAATGCAATCATAACTCATGCAGATGCAAAGAGACCGACACAACGACTCTATGCCAATGCACATGCGGTACCGACTCCATCAAATCTCAATACTAGTTCATTCAGGAACTCTGCTGGAACCATCGCCGTTACTGAGGATCACTCAAGTAACACCCCGTCGGGCCTACGATGTTCACCTGTCGCTTTAGGTCTCCACATGAGCACACGACGTTATGGATTGCTTTAGGTCTCCACATGAGCACACAATCCGATCGCTTTAGGTCCCCACCTGGGCACACGATCATCTATAACCATCGCTTTAAGTCCTCATATAGGCACACGATATTATAGCAGATTCCCTCTGGAACCAAACCGTCACTCAGGACGTCACAACGATGCATATCATGATGCTCAGCATACAAGAACTCATGACAACCAATGCATCTTCACACATATATGCAACCACAAACATGCATATATAACCCAATACAACATATTGCATATTCTTGCCCTTAGGCCACAATTCAACAACCACAACAATTACAACAACTTGTCACATGCTTCAACATCATCACATTCATGCATTGCAAAATAATTCAAACAATGCATTTCAAACCATAAAGGTCACCACACAACATACATTGAATTTCACATAAACAATGTATTTACCGCACAACAACAACATTATCACAACATCGCATCACAACACCTTATCACAACATCTCATCACATATACTCGCGTCATATAACCGCACACAAGCTATACGTTACATATCAAAAGCATATATCATGATAACACATCAATCGCACACATTATACGCGATAAAAACCCGACAACCCAACACTTTTCCAAAACCACGACCTAAATAAATCATATACTGCCCTCCAACCCAATTTTATTAGAAATAATATTTCATAAGCTTTCTAACGCTTCGAACGGGGACCAAAACGGACTTACGGTTCAAAAGTTATGGCCAAAATACGAAAATACTGTTTTTGCTGTCCCAGGCAAATTCGCCTGGCGAATACCTGGCGAAACGGATTCGCCACCAACTCGCCTGGCGAATCTGGACGAACCAGAATTTCTCCAAAATGGGTTTGGGACCCGAAAATGATCCAAATCTTCCACCCACATGATAGTATTACACCCAATGACCCAAAAATACATGTTAGAACACGTTTAGGCATGTATTTCATCAATTCATCCATGAAAACATCGATTTCTACGAATTACTCACAATTTCACCCAAATAGAAAAACCTATATTTTCACCCAAACATTCAAACAAAACATACATATACATATACAATCGAAATATAATCGAAACTTCTCACCCTTACCCGATTAATCGCGCTTGAAACAGAGTTTTTCCGATTTTTCCTCTTTCTCCTCTTCTCTCTTTCTTTCTTTTCCTTCTCTTTCTCTTCTTTACCTTTTGTTTCTTTTCTTTTTCTTTCTCTCTCTTTTCTCTCTATTTCTCTTTTTATAACAAAATATCTAACTACCCAAAATGACCATTTTACCCCTCAACTCAAATATCTCGCAAACGCTCTCAAAATGCGATAAAACATAAACAATGATGAAAAATAACATTTTGTCAAATAAAAGTCAATAATAAAATAATATAAAACCAAAACCAATTAAATCTACTCTATTAAATAAATCTAACAAAATTGGGGCGTTACAATTCTCCCCCACTTAGACATTTTCGTCCTCGAAAATCTAACCGATACGAACAACTCCGGATACGACTCTCGCATCCGACTAATAAACCAACATGCCAACAAAAGGCACACCACTAATAACACAACTGGCAAACCACCTTGCTAACTACCACAACGGCACGACAACGACGACAACTACAACGACAAGATGCAAAGCCCATACAATGCACTTGACGACAAACTGACAACTCAAAGAAAAGCCAAGATACCAACACACAGGTTCACTCTAGAACCGAAACACAACAAGATCGTTACCCTACCCTAGGTAACACTCCCCTAATTCCCCACACAGGAATTAGCTACACACACTCGAACCATCACCATGGAAACGAGGCACAACACAAACAAGAACATAAAGTTCCACGACACCACAAGGTCTCAACAACTTCAACAAAACCAGAACACCAACAACAAAGCTACGATTCACCAATCGAATATACAATCAAAACATCCATTTACATAGTAGCCCATGAATAATATTCAAACCTTCCACCTAACACTTCCATTCTGAAACGTCCAATAGTCTCACCATTCCTACATGTTCTCAATGTTCAACCTATGAACTCTTACAAGTCCCACACGTAAATACAAAATGTGCCACCTCACGCTTCCGCTGCGCACTCTGATTACTTGCAACCATCAAAACTACCATGTATAAAAACTTCCAACTTAACTCATCACGCACGACATTAACTTTACCCATAGGATAATCTGAGCCAAATTCATAACTCGTCACGAATTTTAACCATCCCCGCTGTCTCACCCTCTATTCCTTCAGACCAAACCAGTACTCCATATCCTTGTGATTACTAAACACTTCGAATCTAGAACCATAAAGATAATACCTCCAAATATTTCAACACAATACAACCGCGACCAAATCCAAACCCAAAAGAGTATAGATCCTTTTATGAATCCTCAAATGTCATAAAGCATAAACCACGACTTTACTCTCTTGCATTAACACACATACTAAACTTATCAGAGACATATCTCAATACCTCACAACGATTCATCAGGATCACGCAGAATCAAAACTAGAGCCGTAGACAACTTCTACTTCAGCTCACCAAAACGTACTCACAACGAACATCCAAAACAAACGACTCACCCTTTGCAAGTCAACTGAGATAACAGAAGTACAAACTTAGCACAAAACTTCGTCTTTTTTCAACACTTGTAATCCAATTCTCAAACACTCTACCTGTTCTTCCTCCGAGTTTATAATAGATCTGAATATCCTTAATCAAAATCACTACAAACGTATCCAATTAAATATGGAAGATACGATTCATATACTCCACAAACATTACAGACGCATTACTAACACCAAATAACATCACTGCACGTTGTAATGTCCAATCAAATTCCAAAAGATGTAAATTCTTAAAGCTTTTGCAAAACCTTGCACTGGGTAACTGGCTACTCATCCACAAGCTTAACCGAGTAATTAACAACCTATTCCGATGATAACAACATAACCAGTCACATCAAATCGATCGAAGCCTCAACTCATCCAATTCACCACTCTTATCAAACATTCCAAACAATTACAATTTCCACTCAAACCCAACCAAATCATTCCAGTTATCTTTTCATGAAAGTGGACACTCATTCTCAATCGTTACCTTATAAAATTGTCCGTAATCCATACACAATTTCTTCACTTAACAGTCCAAATTCCATAAATTCCAACATGTAGCAACAACCATCCCAAAGGAACTCCCAAATACTACATCCACACTTAAGGTTTTCTCAAAATTTCCATTAATGCTCTAAAATTCCAAAAACTCCAAACCTCTCAAGAACTCTAAGTTTTGCTTTCCATAGTCACAATACCGATACCATCATACGCATCATACTTGTTATTTCATTCAATCATCATTCCCTTTTTGTTACTAACAAAGCTGGAGCTCTCTAAGACAACACCTTAATGTTCCATTCAAAAACACATCCGAAAACCATGCACAACTGACGGTCCATCACTGTGACTTCCTGCTAATTTCCAGAACACTATTATCACAAATATAACAAACACCTTGGTTTCATCGCCTACGAGTTTTTCTACTTACTTAGCAGATTCCAAACCTCACATCTTCACCTTCGTCAAATTTAAGTTCACATTTTACTCTCGGAGAACAACCATTAATAATACCCAATCATTCTCCCTCAGCTACATTCCAACTCGACCAATATACCAAAACCTTCAATCCATCTCATAAACCAAAATTTCACTTTCCACAGCATATAACACTTTCATAGCTTCATATCGATATAAAGAACGCTTAAATCGGACACCCGAGTCAAAATATATGAATTTTTGAAGGAAAGTCAATTATTGGAAAACAGCCAGATTCGCCTGGCGAGTCAAGATTTCGCCTGGCGAATACCTCTTCGCCAGCCCTTCGCCCGGCGAACAAGCGGCGAATCCTGATTTTTCTGAAAACTCAAACTTCTAGTAGCTAACACATTTTTGTCTTTCCGTTTTCGCCTGGCGACTTCCGATTTCGCCTGGCGAATCTCCCTTCGCCAGCACCTCGCCTGGCGAACTATTGGCGAATCACAAATGTGGAAAAATCCCAAGAGTTACAGAAGCTACCCCATTTCTGTCATTTCAAATTCGCCTGGCGACTTACGATTTCGCCTGGCGAATCACCCTTCGCCTGCACTTCGCCTGGCGAACGAGTGGCGAGACTTAATCCGCCTAGCAAATTCCCAATTCGCCTGGCGAATCGCACCAGAACCAGAATTTTCTGTTGCACTTCCATGGTTTCCACACCTCAAAATCCAACTTTTCCAAACCAACACATTTTCAAATTCCAAACAATTCATCACACGCACTATCAAGGCCGGAAAGACACATCTATCCCATCCAACATAATTTCCGTCTACTATCAACAAGAGATTAAGGGTGATCAGTTCCTCAAAATGCCAATAGACAGCCGATAATCATGATGGGGGCATAAACCATCTTTACCAAACTATAATAGCACTCCTTACATCCTGCGCACAAAACTACCTAAGGCACAAATCCTTAGTTGACATAACCTTACCTCCGCATTCCCTTCAGAACCGGGAACAACACCGTCCAAACAACACTTACAATCTTGCAATTCACAACACCTGAGCCAACGCTCCACCTGAAGCAACTTGGAGAAGTACCAGCTTCTCCCCCACTTATCTCATTCTAACTCCTGAAGACAAAGGATTAGGAAACCAGAAAGTACTGATAGTGCTTCCACACATATCACGTACTAAGGGGCAAACAACGACGACAGTAATCAACTGTCACACCAACTGACTCAACAACTTGGCCGGACGGACCGACCTGCTCTGATACCACTAATATAACACCCCCAATTCCCATCGCGAATAAATAATACATAAATAAAATCAGAGTAACTAAAAATTTATTTTTCCGACAGAAACAAGGATGTCACATTTAAATAAACAAAACATCATCCCTGCTCATAAATTTGATACATAGCATAAAATAGATTACCCTCAATTGGGAAACTTTTCCATATAAATGTAATACCAAATATATTCAACAATTATATACATTAATAACATAATCGTTCCCCGACTCCCGTGCTACGTATCAGAGCAGACACCAAGACTTAAGCAAAGACGAAGATCTAACTCTTCCACTTGCCTCCACGCCTCTAAAGTTGACAATCTGCACTATGCCATAAAAAGCATATTCCAGCAGAAGGGTGAGAAATAACAACTATAACAAGATTGCATAATAATATGCAACAACACAAATAAATTCACATATATAGTATTTCTCACCACATACATCACATACTAACACATATAGCATGCCACCAATACATAACATATTCCTAACAATCCAACCACATGGCATATAACGGTTATACCAATATAATCACATATCATATGTTTATCCACCCATGCACACCTGCACAATTCTACTCATTCCACATCAACATATACATCATGCATAATTCACCAATCCAATCAAGACCCGACAATACCACGCATCACATAACTGGGAATGACAGCATAGTCATTCTACCCCAATACATACCTCACTAGGAACGACAACATAGTCATTCTACCCTAGTGCACCTCTCATTAGGAATGACAACATCGTCATTCTACCCCAATGAATATCCCACTAGGAATGACAACATAGTCATTCTACCCTAGTGGACACGACAACTCAATTGTACATCACTAGGAATGACAACATAGTCATTCTACCCTAATGAGTACTCCACCAGGAACGACATATAACCGTTCTACCCCAATGGACCCGACGACACACTCGCACATAATCAACTAAATCATGATTTTCCACATATAACCAATGCAATCATAACTCATGCAGATGCAAAGAGACCGACACAACGACTCTATGCCAATGCACATGCGGGTACCGACTCCATCAAATCTCAATACTAGTTCACTCAGGAACTCTGCTGGAACCATCGCTCGTTACTGAGGATCACTCAAGTAACACCCCGTCGGGCCTACGATGTTCACCCGTCGCTTTAGGTCTCCACATGAGCACACGACGTTATGGATTGCTTTAGGTCTCCACATGAGCACACAATCCGATCGCTTTAGGTCCCCACCTGGGCACACGATCATCTATAACCATCGCTTTAAGTCCTCACATAGGCACACGATGTTATAGCAGATTCCCTCTGGAACCAAACCGTCACTCAGGACGTCACAACGATGCATATCATGATGCTCAGCATACAAGAACTCATGATAACCAATGCATCTTCACACATATATGCAACCACAAACATGCATATATAACCCAATACAACATATTGCATATTCTTGCCCTTAGGCCACAATTCAACAACCACAACAATTACAACAACTTGTCACATGCTTCAACATCATCACATTCATGCATTGCAAAACAATTCAAACAATGCATTTCAAACCATAAAGGTCACCACACAACATACATTGAATTTCACATAAACAATGTATTTACCGCACAACAACAACATTATCACAACATCGCATCACAACACCTTATCACAACATCTCATCACATATACTCGCGTCATATAACCGCACACAAGCTATACGTTACATATCAAAAGCATATATCATGATAACACATCAATCACACACATTATACGCGATAAAAACCCGACAACCCAACACTTTTCCAAAACCACGACCTAAATAAATCATATACTGCCCTCCAACCCAATTTTATTAGAAAGAATATTTCATAAGCATTCTAACGCTTCGAACGGGGACCAAAACGGACTTACGGTTCAAAAGTTATGGCCAAAATACGAAAATACTGTTTTTGCTGTCCCAGGCAAATTCGCCTGGCGAATACCTGGCGAAACGGATTCGCCACCAACTCGCCTGGCGAATCTGGACGAACCAGAATTTCTCCAAAATGGGTTTGGGACCCGAAAATGATCCAAATCTTCCACCCACATGATAGTATTACACCCAATGACCCAAAAATACATGTTAGAACACGTTTAGGCATGTATTTCATCAATTCATCCATGAAAACATCGATTTCTACGAATTACTCACAATTTCACCCAAATAGAAAAACCTATATTTTCACCCAAACATTCAAACAAAACATACATATACATATACAATCGAAATATAATCGAAACTTTTCACCCTTACCCGATTAATCGCGCTTGAAACAGAGTTTTTCCAATTTTTCCTCTTTCTCCTCTTCTCTCTTTCTTTCTTCTCCTTCTCTTTCTCTTCTTTACCTTTTCTTTCTTTTCTTTTTCTTTCTCTCTCTTTTCTCTCTATTTCTCTTTTTATAACAAAATATCTAACTACCCAAAATGACCATTTTACCCCTCAACTCAAATATCTCGCAAACGCTCTCAAAATGCGATAAAACATAAACAATGATGAAAAATAACATTTTGTCAAATAAAAGTCAATAATAAAATAATATAAAACCAAAACCAATTAAATCTACTCTATTAAATAAATCTAACAAAATTGGGGCGTTACAGCCATACACGTATTGCCTTAACAAATACGCGTATTGCCTTGGGTGATACGCGTATGGGCAGCGTGAAAACCAGAAAATTTCTTGCATAATGGGTTTGCGAAAATTGGTCCATTTTCCCTTCCAATTCACTTCTAAACACCAGAAAAATACCAATTGGATACTCAACAACACATATTCAACAAGTATCAATCATAAGGAACATTAAAACATGATTTTTGGTGCAAAATTTCTCATTTCCTAACAATGTCAAACTGTCTCTAAAACTCAATAAACTCTACTCTAAAGCATCTAACTAGAACCCACCTGGATTACAAGACGAGGAGGTTGAAGCTGAGATGAAAATATGAAGATTGGTTGATGATTCAAGTCCAAGAGCTCTTGAGAAATTTTTCCTCTTCTTCTCCCTTCCTTTTCCTTCCTTTTTCCTTCTCTCACTTTTCTTTTTTCAAATTTCTAACTTTTCAAATAAGGAAAGGAAAAGAAAATAGACATAGGAACATTAATTGGTAATACTACTAATTATTCAAATTATCTCAATTGCACCAATTAATAAAACTCCAAGTTAAATAATATTAATCAAATCAAATTCCGAGTTCGTCAGTTTACTCTAATTACTTATCCAATAATTGCTCAGAGTACCCCGAAACCCAGTTGATCATACTGATATTATTAAAAAATGTTCACAAAATTATGGGGTATTACATGCATAGTGTGTAGTGTAAATTAAACTCGCAACATTGTAATAATGAGTGCATAATGTGTTGTGTAAATTAAATTATATACATTGTAAATCTAAAATGTCTTCATGTATTCCATTGGTATTCTATTGGTAGTAGTTAAAAAAGGTAGTTGCAGTAATGATATAGTATTATTGTAGTGAAATTTGAATTTTAATCAAATAGACTTAATTGTCCTTGCTTTTAGTAGCTTGAAAGGGTGCAATCGCCAAATCAGTAGACTAATCTTTTATAAGTTAGATATTAGATATTAGATTAGATTAGATTTTCTATTTTGTGATTACTTGCACTGTTGCCACCAATCTCTCTTTGGAACTAGATATTGAAGATATCGCTCTATGACACATTTAAAATTTGTTTCGTCATGTCGTTTATATAAATAAATTGAGATCCAGTTAAAACATGCATGTGTTGATAAAAAAAGACACAAATAAAAACTAAATTTATAACAGAATATTGAAAAATATTGTATATACTATCAGACCACATGTATTTTTAAAAAAATGTTTGGCTGTCTTTAAATATATATAGTGCACTAATAATATTTCATGAATTGTTTTTTGTACGATTGTTTAAAAAGAAAATTTCTTATAAGATTGAAAATGAAGGCATTAAATAGAGTGTTTGAGTAGCACATATAGTATAAAAATTGTGAAAATTATATTAAAATGGTTATTAAAAAAATCTATAATATAAGAACTTACATTATTCTGGAAATCACCCTAATAACCTTCTTCTTAATGATGCCACATCACTATTTTAGAGACATTTTTTGTCTAATAGCAACTAAATCAACCGAATTTGTGTCTAATTGAAACACAACCACACATTATGCACTACATTTTCCACTTTTGTGCCAAAAAGTTAACCGACAGTAGCAAAAGCAACCAATATTTGGCTTTTGTGTAACAATATTTACAATGAATTTTGGGAACAAAGCCCAAAACTGCTTTTGATAAGATCACACTTATACACACGTTGTCATTTCCAATGTTGCAAAGCATCAATACCTATACATTTGATTTCACCCCTTACACTATGCCAAAGAAGGGATTAGACAACGCTTTTTTTGGGCTTAGACAGCGCTTAAAAGCGCTGCCTATTCGACCGCTGCTATAAGTAAAGACAGCGCTTTAGTTAATGATAAAGCGTTGCTAAATGTCTGCTTTAGCCAGCGCTTTTAATTTGAAAGCGCAATCTGTTTGTCACTTTAGCCAGCGCTTTTTATTTAAAGCGCTGTCTAATCCCCACTTCAGACAACGCTTTTTTCTTTGAAGCGCTGTCTAATGTCCACGAAATTTTTTATATATAAAACTTAAAAAAAGCGCTGTCTGATATATACAATAAATATTTACCAGATTATCACCATATTTTGCACCAGGTTTTCACCACATTTGTGCACCAGAATATGCATTTAGAATTTGCACCAAATTTTCATAAATTAGAGCTTCAATACAATAAATATGCACCAAATTTGTCTATTTATATATACATCTTTAATCCAATAATTTATATATACAAAAAATTGATGATATTCAAGCTAAAAAACAACAACAATTCATATATCTTGTTAGCTACAAAAAATCTGATATTCAAGCTAAAAAACAACAACAATGAACTTGTTAGCTCTATCTTCTACATCTGCACATATAACCTGAAACAAAACACAACAACATTAGACAAAATATAGAAGAAAACAAAGAAGGCATTGTTCTTATCTGATATTCAAGTTGCAAGCATTGCCAAATCTGATATTCAAGCTGCAAGCATTGCCAAAAATGTCAACAAATGATCATGAGTTATTGAATATTGCCAAGTGCCTATGAAAATCAGTATATGATTCCAACCTTCTATGGACAAGATATCAATCAATATTTGGCAGCACCAACACAATTTATGATTCCAACCTTCTATAACAAACAACAACAACATTGCAACACAATTTAATATACTAATGACGACATATTCATCAAAACTCAAACTTATATATACTCAAAATTCTCATCAATGAAAGAAAGACAATATACCTTATAAAACTCTCAGCTCAATAATGAATTGACACCATTCCTCCTTAAGTTCATCCAATTGATCTTTTGAGTAATGAACACATTTGAATTCATCAAAGTACTACATAATAATATAACATAGTATGATTTAGCTAAAACTATTTAATTATATGAGACATATGTGGTAAATATTAAAATAATTCCTAAGTTAGAAATCCATACCTTGGATGGAATATGTATTCGATCCAAAAGAAGAGTTTCTTTCATAAACCTCAACATGAAATATCCGCAATCTATTCCATTGCGCTGACGAGGACACTACACATGGAAAGAAAATACGGATATATATCAGGATATACCCCTTAACTAGTTTTATCAAGTATCATCAATAATATAGTCAAAATTGTGAAAATATACCTCCACTCTAATCTATGTAATGTTGTTGGCTTTGCTCTTTGGAACTTGAATATCTCTTTGTGATCGAAAAACTTGTATAACGCTAATAAAATATAAACGAATATTTAGAACATGTCACATAAATAAATAAATATACACACAAATTTTTAGAACAATCTCACTTACGTATCAATCAACTTCTTCATATCTGGGTATGTTGCTTGATCATTGTGTAAAGAATCCAGATAATATACAATTTCTCTTATCGGATTAATTACCACCAACAACCAATGTCCACTGTAAGATTAAACAAAGGTTAGAATGAAAACAAAGGTTAGATGGAAACTTTCTACACAACTTCAAAAAACAAAAAATTATAATAGATGAAGTTAGAATGAAAATCTAACCCGTTGCCAGTATTATATGGTAAAAAGAACAACTTTTCTGTATCTTTGCTGGCCATAAATAAACCGAGTACATACTGTATGACTTCATCTGGTTTCTGTACGATTAACCATTGGTTGATAGTCATGGGAGATAAGAAAGCGAATCTTTGTTCCAATCCACGCGGGTGCATCAATTTGTCATACAGAAACCTTAAATAAAAACATCATTAACATATTAGACTATTCATTTGAAATGAGTAAATAAATTGTTCAATTAATTAAACAAAGTTGATCGGAGTATACCGAATGTATGTATCGACAACACCGATGCCCAATTCCAAATGTTTAAAAACTTGCTCCATGTCCTCTCTACCAATTGTTTCCAAATATTCAAAACCAAAAATACCTTCCTCTATAGGTATAAGCCGAGTACCACCATCCGGAATATCTGTTATAAGTAAACATGTCTGAAGGCACGACCTATACTGAGAAGTAGGTTTTTTTCTAGCCGCGGTCTTCTTAGCAACACCCTTTGTTTGTGTGGGAATGTTACTAATTTCAGGCATCTTACCCCTACTGACTTGTTCAATCTCTTTAGCCTGAATCTAAATATCATATAATTAGTTAGGTGAAGTATAAGATTACGAATTAACATTTTCCATGCATAAATATCATATAATTGTGTTATACCTCTTTTCTCGATGCAACCGACTCGGTTTCCCGCATAATCCCCTTATCATTTGATTTGGATTTTGTTGGAGTCTAACATTACCATGTAAAAAAAATATACGTAAAATGCCCGTAAAAAATTTGAATACCCAAAGGTTCATAATGGTTTTAAGCTTACCTTATCATCTAGGCAAATGAGGCTTGACGGCCATGCAACAAATGATCCTATTGCATCTCCCAACAATGTTGCATCCGAAACATCGTCAGGTAGTGGTAATAAGGCATCCCCCTCTAAAACAATATCAATCGATACTTTCAAAAATCCAGTGGGGAGCGGTTTATGGTGAAGCATTTCTCCCAAAGTGTTATGCACTTTTCCCTTGCCAACCATCCGATAAGTCGGTGACGATAAATAGAGTTGACAACGGGAAATGCCCTAAAACCAATAATAAATATGACATTGTTAATGTGTATATATATCAATTAAATAAATTAAGCTAATTTAATTTCATAATAATATATATAATTACCTCGGGAATATTCGGTTGAAAATTACAATTGATACTATCTTTCTCACTAGTATCTTTAAAAGCTGAAGCTTGATCTCTTTCTTTTTCCTTTTTCAATCCACGAACTTCAGATTCTAATGCTTCTAACTTTGCCTGCAGTTCTTTATTGGTAGCCGTTTTTTTTTTTGGTTCTTTCAAGGATGTTGGAGTGATCCCATATCCCTTTCCCCTCACACGACCAGAATACTCACGAACATCTAATGCTCGACTAAGTAGCCTCCTGCAATCATTGTCTTCATCTGGAGATATAGACTGAGATAGCTGCTCCTGAAATTCATATGAATATCGAAAATTTGACTTAATTATATGTTAATAAACATTTGATTTAATTCAAGCAATAATGTTATACTTACACATTTCTCAAAAATTTGTTGAACATCTTCTTTAACAACTCCATCCTTACCCACGCGGGCTTCCTTCCACAAAACATGGTCCAGAAGAGATGTTTCAGAACTTTTCTCCTTTGTTAACTACACATTAAGCCAAATAACATGATCAAAAATAACTCATGATGAACAAGTATATCATTGCAATTTATAGATACTTACTATAGCTTGTTGTAAGCGTGCATATCCCATACGCCCTTTTTTGTATGGATACGCAGGACTTGATGCTCGTTGTCGATTTATGTCACTTACACTCTCAAATTCTGGGGTTTTTCGTTTGGATTTAAAAGTTTCCCATTCATGAGGTGTAATCAAATCTGCATATTTCTGTGGAAGCTCTGCATCAATAAATTTTTTATCCGCATCCTTAAGATACTTGTTTGATAAAAAAGATCTAAACCCTCTATGTATTTTTCCGGCCAATCCGAGTATATAATCTTTTCTGGTATCATCAATGTTGAAAGACCTCTACGAAAATCATACACAGAGTGCGTTAGTATAAGTAATTTAAATACATAATCGACATTAAAAACAAATAACATCACATATGGTACCTGTATCTCAATCCACATTTTGTCTTTAGCGTCTTTCAACAATTTGTTTCTCCAATCATCACAAGTAATTGGAACTTCTCTCCTTGTAACTGAACCAAGATACCTTGTCAACGTTGAACCGTTAGGCTCAATTAGTTGGTTATCTTGACTCCAATGCACATCATGTTTTATGCCTCGATCTCTATCACGAATGAGTCGCTTCATAATTGTAATTCCTCATCTAATTTCCCTTTCCACTGCATTACTGGTCTCATCTCCATCATGAATAGAATCATCATGTGGGTGATCCTCGTTACTAGCCATCTAACCTGTAATAAGACATTGTAATAGTTACATTTCATTTACAAAATAATGCAATATCACAATATTCTCACAATTCTATTATCTATTGGCAGTTCGTTGTTAATTAGTATTACACAAACAAATGGGTCTCACATTCTGAATTCCAAAATGGGTCTCACATTCTGAATTCCTGTACACTATGCTTCTAAAAGTATTACAAAATTCCCTATATAAGATTCGTTGAGAAAAACACGGGAGGTAGTATTATATTAGTGAATTCACTTTTTGTGGACTTGTTTAAACACAAATCAATTTATTTTCAATTACACTTTTAAACAAAATCAAGTTTTTGAAACTAATTTAATGAAAATTAATTTTTATCTTACAAGAGAAGGACTATGAATAGGAGTGTTATCATGCAATAGTTGTTGCCTGAATCAAATTTAACCCAGCAAATATCTGTAACATGCAAGTAAATATCTATAACATGCAATGTGGTGTCGATGATGGTTGAGGCTATTAATTTCTTTTATTCTGAATTCCTGTACAACAAACTGTAATGAGGATAATGAAAAACATTTTAGCAAATAGTGCAACAACAAGTAAGTTAATAGTGACTACAAGTTTCTTGTATATTTCTTTCAGGTTATGTATCCCCTAACTTTCAAACTTCCTAGGAACCAACTAAATTAAGAATATATTTTTCTTGAGTAAATTTTTTTCGCTATGTGAACTAACCTTGGAATGGAAGATGCAAAGTGAGAGAGATATCCGTGAAAAAGCTTCGTCTGATTGTGGAGAAGCTTCGTCTGATTGTGGAGAAGCCTCGCCGGAGAGGACGGAGGTGCATGGTGCGTGAGAGGACGGAGGACGAAGATTTTTTCTGGGTTTAGGGTTTTTCGCGAGAGAAGAAACAGTTCTGAGAAGAGAAAGAATGAATAGAATATGTTTTTTAATTTTAATTTTAAACGACTTTAGACAACGCTTTTGTGAAGCGCTATCTAATGAGTGCTTTTAGCAGCGCTTTCGCTTTGTAGTTGGGCCTTTAGCTGCGCTTTAAGTAAATCGCTGTCTAAGGTGGGCCTTTTAGCAGCGCTTTTACACAATTTCGTACATACTTTCCGTGTTTTATTTTTTATTTAACTTATAGCAGTGCTTTTGGAAAAAAGCGCTGTCTAAGGTGCGCTGCCTAAAATCATTTTTGGCGTAGTGTTATCTTCATCTCTCCATATTTCTTTAGCAGCAGAAAATTGGTTTTAGGCAACTCCAAAAAATTCCACCTGCAAAAAGGCACAACTCTGAAAAACATTTCTTTTCTCCATCTCAATCCTAATTTCTCTAAACTCTGAAGTTTCTTCTTAACTCCATCTATTTGTTCTTCTAACTCAAAAGCACTATCAACCCTTTTTAATCACATTGCTCTATTGATTGTCTACTTGCAGATAAAAGGTTTGGATGTGAATGCACTGTATGTTTCTCATATCTAGGTCAATCAAACTCAAAAGCAAAGACGTCGTACTTACAGGGCTCATGGAAGAATCAATCGTATGAGAGTGACGAATCAGATGTTGTGGAACACGGTGTGAGTATTTTTTCTTTCCTTTATGTGGATCTTCTTAGGCTGAAACTAAAGTTGATTTACATGAAATTGGGAAGAGTCGAATGCAACATCATTTACGGTGATGATTAACCTTAATTATATCTAATTGTGGTGATTGAAAAATAGGTTAAGGTGTTTGTCATCTGTGGAGATGTTGGTCGTGAAGATTTATTGCCATATGTTGTAGAACAAGTCACCTTTCTTATATCTTCTTGCTGGTCGTGAGAATTTATTACCAATATTTTATTTTTCATATGCTAAAGATGTAACACCCCATTTAATTATTTAGTCGTTTTACGAATTATTGTGTGTGATTATTTTGGCATTGCTTTGGTTAAAGGTATGTGTGTAAGGGTAGGTGTGAGAGCTGAGTGGAATGAATTGAATTAAGCCTTAGGACAACATTGTAATAATGATAATATGAATATGAGACATTTTATTAATACTAATATTGTTGTTATTAATATTATTATTATTATTATTATTATTATTGTTATTATTATGATGATTATTAATATTATTAATATTACAATTATTATCATTATTATTATTAGGATCATTAATATTATTATGACCATTATTGTTATTATTATTATTATTATTTGAGTTAAGAAAATAGAGGGAATTAAGGGAAATAACCCACAATTAGGAGAGAGTGGTAGAGAAGTTACAGAGAAAAGTTAGTTTCGCGTAAAAGAGAAAGAAAGGAAGAAAGATAGAATGCTAGGGCAAGAGACTTTCCCACCATTGTTGAAGAGAGAAAGCTTGGAAATTCAGGTAAGCGGGAGAATGCGATTCTTTAATGATGATCTAAATATGAGAGGGTAGTGAGGGTTCCTTTCTCTCTTAGGAATTTCTGCGTATTTCTTCTTCTCCTTGAATGTTTGTATGCTTGTGTAGTGATTGTTGTGAATTTTATGTTTCTGCACTGTTTTGATATGAATCTGTGTTGTATGTTGATTTTGAATGTGAAATTCGTGCGATTCGACATTGTTGTTACTGAATTCTGATATGGGAACATATCTGAAAATTGGGGTTTGGGGAGGGGGGGGGGGGGGGGTAACGAAAAATGGATTCTATTGGTAGGAAACGTCGATAAAAAGATGAATTAACGAAGTAGAATGACCAAAATTATGTTAAACTAGTATAAGTGTTATTTTGGGTCTGAAATAGGAGCTTGAAGGTGCTCTAATGGGGAGAAAATCGCATTGGTGCGAAAACTGAATTTTTCTTTGCAGGCAAGTCAATACGCGTAAGGCACGCGACATTACGCGTATGGGGGAAACACCCAGGGGAAATACGCGTAGTATACGCACCCCGTCCTCGGAGCCAGCACGACCCTCTGTCAAACGCGTAAGAGGAAGTAGGCCATACGCGTATGGGCTAGCCATTACGCGTATTGGAAGTTTTGGGGAAGTTTTGAAAGGAAAATCCTCTTTGGTCATACGCGTAAGGCCCGAGGCAATACGCGTATGAGGCCTGTGCATTTGAGCCCTACGCGTATGATACGCAGGCCTGGGGCGAGGGAAGATGGCCATACGCGTATGGGGCAGGGCCATATGCATATGGGCAGAGTTGTAGCGAAATTTTCCCGATTTTACGATTTCTATCCCGATTTCGCGTGTAATGAAATTTCTCTTGATTTGTAAGACTAAGATGGTATAATTGAACATAGGGGGAACCAGTAACAACATTAAATGGGATAAAACATGGGATTTTTACGTGATTTTCTATATGAGACGTGTTTGATGATTGTGCGCTAAGATTGTCGTATGTGGACGGTCTTGGGGTGTGGTGGTAATTCCTGAGGGAATTACGGTGGGTATGTGCCTCACATGTGGTCATTGAGGATCGTGAATATGCATGAATGATTATTGTATTGTGCATATTTGAGTGTCATGCATTCATGTCATGTTATGTGGAGATGATCTAGGTGGGAATCTATGATGGATGCCTAGTCTCGTCCGGACTCCGTGTGGGAGTTGAGTGGAGATAAGTTATAGTTCAGAGGAACGTATACGACTTATCCGGATTCAGTCGGGAATCAGGTTCTAGGGTGAGCCGTATGTAATGGTGATGGTACCACATGCATTGTGTCGTGTCAGTTGAGTCGCATTGCATATGTATATGATTGAATGTGGGCTGAATATGTTGAGTGTTGATGTGGCACTTGTATGTGCGTTGTAATTGTATGATTGATGCAATTTGTGTGATAACTACTCCTTAGCATGTGTTTTTCACCGTGCATTATTGAATGTAGTTCTCACTCCTTTTTTGTTTGTTGTGTCGGTGTGCCTTGGGGAGTACAGATAATCAGGTACCTGAGTAGTGCTTGGAGCATGTGTTGCTATTTGATTGAGTCTTAGGAGTTGCTGAGATAGGTAACACGGGAAGGATGAGGATTTCGTTGTTTTCATCAATTATTTGTTATTTGTTACGTATCATGATTTGTTTTGATTAATGTTGTTGAACCATATATTTTGTGGAGATTTGATGTAATTAGAGCTTTAATGCTAAACCATTTAATTTGATTCCACCGTTTGATCAAATTATTTGTTTTTATTAATGAATAAGATATGAAGTGATCGATACTTCATGATGATGTTTTGTTGACGTGGCATCCTACGTGTGCAACTCTGATTAATTTCTGTAATTATTCTTCGTATTTTTAATTATTATACGAATGGGTAGAGTAGGGTGTTACAATTGGTATAAGAGCATGGTTGGTCCATCCGGCCAGTGTGGTAGTAGAGTCTGACTATAGAGTGTGTATAGTCATGTGTTTCTTCTAACCTGTAATTTCTTTGGTGTTGAGTAGTATGCCTAGTAAGAATGATGTTGAGATTGCTGTTGCGCTACAGGCTATTGCACAAGCGGTGCAGAATACCAATCATAATGCTGGGAATGTCGAGTTTCGCAATTTGGAAAATTTCCAGAACAACAAGCCACCTAAATTCGAGGGTAGGCACGAACCAGATGCGGCGCAGAAGTGGCTGAAGGACATTGAGAAGATCTTCAGAGTCATGGGATGTACCGAGGCTCAGAAGGTGCAGTTTGGCACTTATATGTTGACTGAAGAAGCTGAAGATTGGTGGGATAATACCCGTCAGAGATTAGAAGCTGCAGGTAGTCCTATTACTTGGACGGTGTTCACGGATGAGTTTCTGGAGCAGTATTTTCCAGAAGATGTTCGTGGCAAGAAAAAGATTGAATTCTTGGAATTGAAGCAAGGAAACTCGACAGTTGCAGAATATGCGGCCAAGTTCGAGGAACTGGTGAAGTATTATCCTCATTACAATACTGATGCTGCTATGGGTTCGAAGTGTATCAAGTTTGAGAACGGGCTGCGTCCCGAGATCAAACAAGGTATCAGTTATTAGAAGATCAGATACTTTCTTGAGTTGGTGAACAGGTGTCGAATTTATGATAAAGATAACAGGGCTCAGGTTGTTCACTACAAGGCCCTGAGTGACAAAAGGGGTAAGCAGAGACACGATAGTACACCTTACACTGCTTCAGCCGATAAAGGGAAGCAGAAAGCTGTTGTTGGCAAGAAGCCAAGTGGGGGAGGGAATTCTTCCAACCCTATCAAGTGTTTCAGATGTGGTGGTGCGGGTCACCATGCTAATGAATGTCAGAATGAGGTGAAGAAATGTTTCAAATACGGGAAGCCAGGTCATGTTGTGGCAGATTGTAGGACCAATATACCTACCTGTTACAACTGTGGTGAACAAGGTCACATCAGCACCCACTGTTAGAAGCCGAAGAAGTAGCAAATTGGTGGGAAGGTATTTGCACTGGTGGGAGCTCAGCCTACCAGTGAGGATCGTTTGGTCAGAGGTACTTGTTACATTCATAAGAATCCTTTGATTTCTATCATTGATACGGGTGCGACCCACTCATTTATTTCTGTTGATTGTGTGAAGAAACTAGGACTTGTGTCATCTACTTTGAGTAAAGGGATGGTGATTGATACTCCATCTATTGGGTCGATAACTACATCGTTAGTGATCTTGAACTTTCCCGTGTCGATCTTTGGTAAAGATTTCGGAGTGGATTTAATTTGCTTACCACTCAGTGATCTGGATGTTATTTTAGGGATGAATTGGCTAGAGGGAAATTATGTCTACATTGATTGTTATAGGAAGAGGTTGATATTTCTTACCCTAGAGGAGGAAGAGTTGGCTAATTTTATATCTACCAATAAACTGAGAAACTTGTTGGAAGATGAAACAAGAGTGTTTGCGGTATTTTCCTCATTGTCTGTTGAGGGAAAAACGTTGATTAATGAATTACCTGTAGTGAAAGAGTTTCCAGAAGTGTTTTCGGATGATATTTCAGAGTTGCCTCTGAAGCAAGAGGTGGAATTTACAATTGACCTTATTCCTGGTACTAGACCTATATATATGGTACCATACAGAATGTTAACATCCGAATTGCCAGAGTTGAAATCTAAACTTAGAGAATTGCTTGATAAGAAATTTGTTAGACCCAGTGTGTCACCGTGGGGAGCTCCAGTGTTGTTAGTTAAGAAGAAAGACGATAGTATGAGATTGTGTATCGATTATCGTAAACTGAATAAAGTGACCATCAAGAACAAATATCCGCTTCCAAGAATTAATGATCTAATGGATCAACTCGTGGGAGCTCGTGTTTTCAGTAAAATTGATTTGAGATCAGGTTACCATCAGATTCGGGTGAAAGAGGATGATATTCAGAAGACGACTTTCAGAACTCGGTATGGACATTACGAATATGTTGTGATTCCGTTCGGAGTGTCCAATGCCCCGGGCATATTCATGGAGTACATGAATTATATATTACATGCCTACTTAGACCAGTTTGTTGAATTTTTTATTGACGACATTTTGATTTACTCCAGGTTGGAAAGAGATCATGCAAAACATTTGAGGATTGCATTGCAAGTGTTGAAAGATAATAAGTTGTTTGCGAAACTTTCAAAATGTGAGTTCTGGCTGCATGAAGTGAGTTTTCTGGGACATGCTATTTCTGGTGATGGCATAACAGTGGATCCATCCAAAATGAGTGTTGTACTTCAGTGGGAACCTCCGAAATCAGTGACAGAGATTAGGAGTTTCTTGGGTTTAACAGGTTATTACCGCAGGTTTATCGAAGGTTTTTCCAATTTGGCCCTTCATCTGACTCAGTTGACTTTAAAGGGTCATGCCTTTGTATGGGATATCTTGTGTGAAGAGAGTTTATGGGAATTGAAGAAGAGGTTAACTACATCACCAATATTGATTCTACCAAAGCCAGATGAACCATTCGTGGTATATTGTGATGCGTCTAAAATGGGATTAGGCGGAGTGTTGATGCAGGATAGTAAAGTCGTGGCTTATGCCTCACGACAATTGAGGGTAAATACAAGGAATTGCCCTACTCATGATCTTGAGTTAGCTGCAGTGGTTTTTCTGTTGAAAATTTGGAGACATTACTTGTACGGGTCGAGGTTTGAGGTGTTCAGTGATCATAAAAGTTTGAAATATTTATTTGACCAGAAGGAGCTGACTATGAGATATATAAGATGGTTGGAGTTCTTGAAGGACTATGATTTTAGCTTGAGTTACCATCCCGGTAAAGCTAACGTCGTGGCAGATGCTTTGAGTCAGAAGATAATTCATATGTCAACATTAATGATTAAGGAGTTGGATTTAATTGAGTAGTTTAGAGACTTGAGCATAGTTTGTGAATTGACTTCTGAGAGTGTGATGTTGGGTATGCTAAAGGTTAATACTGAGTTCCTTAATGAGGTTATAGAGTCAGAAACTCGATTTGAAGCTGGTGGATTTGATGACCGCAGGGGGTTAGATGCAGAAGGTGACTTTAAGGTAGACGATTTTGGTGTGTTGAGATTTTGAGGCAGAATTTGTGTGCCGAATAATCCTGAATTGAGAAAGATGATCTTAGAGGAATGCCATAAGAGTAGCTTGAGTATCCATCCAGGAGCTACAAAAATGTATCAGGATCTTAAGAAATTGTTTTGGTGGTCAGGTATGAAGAAATATGTAGCTCGATTTGTATATGCTTGTTTGACCTGTCAGAAGTCAAAAATGGAACATCAGAAGCCTTTCGGGTTGATGAAACCAATGGAAATACCAAAGTGGAAGTGGGATAGTATCGCGATGGATTTTGTGACTGGGTTACCAAATACGGCGAGAGGCTTTGATGCTATTTGGGTGATTGTGGATAGACTGACGAAATCGGCACATTTTATACCGATTAACGGTAGTTTTCCTTTGTCGATTTAGCAGAGATTTATATCAAAATAATAGTGAAGTTGCATGGGGTTCTGTCGAGCATATTTTCTAACAGAGACCCGAGGTTTACTTTTGGATTTCGGAAGAGCTTGTACGAAGCTTTGGGTTCTAGTTTGAAGTTGAGTTCTGCGTATCATCTGCAGATAGATGGATAATCTGAGAGGACTATTCAGTCACTGGAAGACTTGTTGAGGGCTTGTATACTCGATCAGGGAGGTGCTTGGGATACTCATTTACCGTTGATTGAATTTACTTACAATAACATTTACCATTCTAGTATTAGAATGGTGCCTTTTGAATCATTGTATGGTAGAAGGTGTAGGACACCTCTATGCTGATATGAGTCGGGTGAGAGCACTGTGCTTGGACCCAAGATTGAGCAACAAACTACTGAGATAATCCAGATAATTAGGGAGAAAATGAAGGAATCCCAGAGTAGGCATAAAAGTTATCATGATAATAGGAGGAAAGGCTTAGAATTCAGCGAAGGCGACCATGTGTGTCTAAGGGTCAATCCTTTGACCGGTGTTGGTCGTGTGCTGAAATCGATGAAGCTGGATCCTAAGCTCATCGGACCGTATCATATTTTTCAGAGAGTTGGAGTTGTTGCGTATAGAGTGGCGCTGTCACTCGAACTTTCAAATTTGCATAATGTGTTTCATGTGTCGCAACTTCAGAAGTACATTGTTGATCCATCCCATGTGCTTCAAAGGGATGAAATACAGATTCTGGATAATCTTACCGTGGAGGCGATGCCGATATGGACCGAGGATTGCAAGATGTAGCAGTTAAAAGGAAAAGACACTCCTTTAGTGAGAGTAGCTTGGAGAGGAGCTGCTGGAGGAAATGTGACCTGGGAATTGGAGAGCAAGATGCAAGATTCATATCCGGAATTATTCTCATTAGGCACATTTTCGAGGACAAAAATATTTTAAGTGGGGGAGAGTTGTAACACCCCATTTAATTATTTAGTCGTTTTACGAGTTATTGTATGTGATTATTTTGGCATTGCTTTGGTTAAAGGTATGTGTGTAAGGGTGGGTGTGAGAGCTGAGTGGAATGAATTAAATTAAGCCTTAGGACAACATTGTAATAATGATAATATGAATAATGAGACATTTTATTAATACTAATATTGTTGTTGTTATTATTATTATTATTATTATTATTATTATTATTATTAATATTACAATTATTAACATTATTATTATTAGGATCATTAATATTATTATGACCATTATTGTTATTATTATTATTATTATTATTATTGGAGTTAAGAAAATAGAGGGAATTAAGGGAAATAATTCACAATTAGGAGAGAGTGGTAGAGAAGTTATAGAGAAAAGTCAATCTCACGTAAAAGAGAAAGAAAGGAAAAAAGATAGAAAGCTAGGGCAAGAGACTAATCCACCATTAATGAAGAGATAAAGCTTGGAAATCCAGGTAAGGGGGGAGAATGAGATTCTTTAATGGTGATCTGAACATGAGAGGGTAGTGAGGGTTCCTTTCCCTCTTAGGAATTTATGCATATTTCTTCTTCTCCTTGAATGTTTGTATGCTTGTGTAGTGATTGTTGTGAATTCTATGTTTGTGCACTGTTTTGATATAAATCCGTGTTGTATGCTGATTTTGAATGTGAAATTCGTGCGATTCTGCACTGTAGTTACTGAATTTTGATATGGGAACAAATATGAAAATTGGGGTTTATGGGGGGTAACGAAAATGGATTCTAATGGTAGAAAACATCGATAAAATGATGAATTAACGAAGTAGAATAAACCCAATTATGTTAAACTGGCATATGTGTTATTTTGGGTCTGAAATAGGAGCTTGAAGGTGTTCCAATGGGGGAGAAAATCGCACTGGTGCGAAAACTGAATTTTTCTGTGCAGGCAAGTCAATACGATTAAGGCACGAGGTATTACACGTATGGGGGACACACCCAAGGGCAGTACGCGTAGCATACGCGCCCCGTCCCCAGAGCCAGCACGACCATATGCCAATACGCGTAAGGCACGCATAAGAGGAAGTATGTCATATGCGTATGGGCTAGCCATTACACGTATGGGAAGTTTTGGGGAAGTTTTGAGAGGAAAATCCTCTCTGGTCATACTCATAAGGCCCAAGGCAATACGCGTATGAGGCCTTGACATTTAAGCCCTACGCATATGATACGTAGGCCTGAGGCATGGGAAGATGGCCATACTCGTATGGGGCCGGGCCACACGCGTATGGGGCCGGGCCATACGCGTATGGGCAGAGCTGTAGCGAAATTTTCCTGTTTTTTTCGATTTCTGTCTCGATTTCGCGTGTAATGTAATTTCTCTTGACCCGTAAGACTAAGATGGTATAATTGAACATAGGGAAAACCAGTAACAATATTAAATGGGATAAACATGGGATTTTTACGTGATTGTCTGTATGAGACGTGTTTGATAATTGTGCGCCAAGATTGTCGTATGTGGACGGTCTTGGGATGTGGTGGTAATTTCAGAGGGAATTACGGTGGGTATGTAGCTCAAATGTGATCATTGAGGATCGTGAATATGCATGAATGATTATTGTATTGTGCATATTTGAGTGTCATGCATTCATGTCATGTCATGTTATGTGTAGATGAGCTAGGTGGGAATCCATGATGGATGCCTAGTCTCGTCCGGACTCCATGTGGGAGTTGAGTGGAGATAAGTTGTAGTTCAGAGGAATGTATACGACTTATCTGGATTCCGACGGGAATCGGGTTCTAGGGTGATCCGTATGTGATTGTGATGGTACCGCATGCATTGTGTCGTGTCAATAGAGTCGCATTGCATATGTATATGATTGAATGTGGGCTGAATATGCCAAGTGTTGACGTGGCACTTGTATGTGTGTTGTAATTGTATGATTGATGCGATTTGTGTGATAACTACTCCTTAGCATGTGTTTTTCATCGTGTATTATTGAATGTAGTTCTCACCCCTTTTCTGTTTGTTGTGTCTGTGCTCCTTGGGGAGTACAGATAATCAAGTACCTGAGTAGTGCTTGGAGCATGTGTTTCTATTTGATCGAGTCCTAGGAGTCACTCTGATACGTAACACGAGAAGGATGGGGATTTCGTTATTTTCTTCAATTATTTGTTATTTGTTACGCATCATGATTTGTTTTGATTAATGTTGTTGAACCACGTGTTTTGTAGAGATTTAATGTAATTGGAGCTTTAATGCTAAACCATTTGATTTGATTCCGCTGTTTAATCAAATAATTTTTTTTATTAATGATTGAGATATGAAGTGATTGATACTTCATGATGATGTTTTGTTGATGTGGCATCCTATGTGTGTAACTCTGATTAATTTCCGCAATTATTCTTCGTATTTTTAATTATTATACGAATGGGTAGAGTAGGGTGTTACAAAAGACACCCATATGTGAAAGTTGAGAGATAGAGCAAAGAGATGAGAGAGCAATGTAAGTAGAGAAATCTGTTTTCTCTCCATTTGACTGTGTTTTTCTTTTTTCCTTTTTTTTATAGTTTTTTTTTCATTTAATGGCAATAATGGCCTGTTGGCCATCTTTTGTTTTTCCCATTTTAATCTATTTTCTATTTTAATATTATTAATATCATTATTTATTATAATATATTTTTAATGGCTCCATGCTGAATGGTCACTTTCCTGTAATTAATGCATTAGCTGTTAGACTCTATTAAGAGATAAAGCATTGATTGTTTTGTTTAGTTTCCCATTGCAAGAATACAAGTGTTGGTATGTGTCATACCCTAAATTTTGACCAATATTTCCCATCATTGTGCAAATAATCACCACAATATGGATGTACCTTCATGCCTCATCAATCCTCTCAAAGATTGTTGAGCATTCACTCCAATCAAGAATTAGGGTTTTGAGCCCTCTCAGAGTAGCCAGACAAGAGATCAATCAAGAATGGAGATGATCATTAACTTGTCAAGCCTCTCAAACATCTATGAAGGATTAAGAGATTTCCCATATCAAGAATCAAGCATGAAAATGCAACATCTCAAGTTGATCAAGCCTTAAGATCATCAGTGTCGCCAAATTAGGGTTTTGGTCGACCAAGGCCCAGAGGAAAATTTTCATATGGGCATGAGCCAATACTTCAAAACATGATCCAAGAAGCTCAAAGGGACCTTATGGATCCAATCATAAGCTCAAAATAGCCTCAGGGGACGCATTCATCAAAAATCAGGAATTAGGGTTTCTTGACCTAATTCACCCCTAAGTTGACTTATGGAACAAGGCATGAGCCAAAACCTCAAGGAATGTTTTGAAGACCTCAAATATCTTATATTGATCCTTTTACAAGTTCAAATGGACACAAAGAACTTGGTTCATGAGCAATATAAAGATTCAAATTCATCTGGATCCCAAACTAGGGTTTCTAAGAAAAAGTCAAGCATACCTTTGACTTTTGACCAAGACATGATCTCAAACCTTGGGACATGATTCAAGACACTCTAAAACACCTATGGAATCCATCCATTAGGTTGGAATTAGGTCAAGGACTTGATTTCATAGAGAATCACAAAGTTTGAAATTCATCTGACAAAAAGTCAACTGTGCCAAAAAACCAAGTTTGACTTTTGGGATTTCTTGATAAACATGGCTTCTATAAGTAAAAAACAATGTTAACATATGGTTTTGAAGGAGTTAATGACACTAAGTTGGCAATAAATGAGCACAAGTATGAGCTAGAGTATGGGTGAATTTAAAAAGATTCATTAAAGTCCCACATTGGAGGGAGAGTACACTTTAGTAGTGTTTATATATTGCAAGTGGACAAATTGGGTTGGGCCCAAAGGGGTACCCAATTTTGTGGTTGGGTGAGAACACACCACCATGAAACAAAACACACGCGCGCGTGCCGCCGCCGTCCTTCCGGCTGGCCGACTCGGTTCGGTTCGGTCCGGTCCGGACTTGGGCTTGGGGGTTGATCTAATTCTTTTGGTACCCGAAAAATTATTTAATATTATTATTTAATATTAATTAATTTATTAATTGTGTGTAATGTGAATTAATTAATTATTATTATTAATTAATAGTGGCGTGTCATAATTACGGATTAATTAATTATTAATTAATTAACGGTTGCCAACCAAGTCTCCCCTTTCCTTGCTAACCAAGTGCATAACGTTTTTTTAATCCACTCCACTCTCCCACGATTTCCTCCACTCTTTCCTCCCACGTTTTCTCTCCCTCATTTCAGATTCATGACTATAACTTGTATTGTGTGTATCAGTTGAAAAATACTCTAGATTCTGAATATTTCCGAAATCTCTCTTCCCCCTCTCATTCTCTTCATTTATAATTTTTATTTTTCTGATTTACGAGTGGTTTATCGCACCATCATTAACTGAATTTACTTTCAGATACGAGTGGTTTTCACACCATCAGAAGGTGTATCTCTACGAACGAATTATCACAGTGCAAGTGATAATCGTAATTTTTGAACGAGCTGTTTTATCCTGGACACGTCGTCGAAACGTGACTGCATTGCATAATTTTGGTAGTACGACGAAACGTCTTAAAGAAAGCGACCTAGTATGCGACTCATCCCGATAATTTCCTTGTGCCAATTTTTTTTCAAAACCGAAAAAACAAACGTGAAAATATTTTTCTTATATGGGTTTGTAGAAAAATGGACTTAGTGAGTCGAAAAGTACTATAGAAATAAATCCCCCTTTCTGCTCTTTATTACACATAGGATTTGTATGAATATAATTTTATTGGGCTCTAAGAGGTAGAGATAATCTGGGTGGGGCGAAAGATATATGCTTAGCCCTTCGTCCTTCACTAGTCGCCCTTTCAATAGGTTAGACACCTCTTGCTCAGATACATCGCATGAACCTAATGTTCCTGTTCGTAGTGAAAGATCTTGTGTGAGACGTGTACTGGGTCAATGACCGTTACATAATGGATCATGGGATTTAACTACACTTCCTATATTTCAGGAAATCAACCATTCATTTTTAGAGTGACTCGTACATCCTATGAAGACTAGTTTAGGGACCCTGGGGGATTATAAATACCTCGATATCATGACAGGTAAAGATAACTAACGACATATAGAAAATACACAAATACAATGGCTTCTAACCTTACGTGAGCTAACTCTCAATATCACAATAACCCTAAAGTCTTTGATAGCCCTTGTCCACTAATGGTTGTTACATATTTGTACTTTTAGCGAGTAAAAATACCAAATACACTAGCGAGGGATGAGCTTCCCCGCGAAGCTATAGATCATCTGAAATGGGTCATGAGGCGACCTGGATGTCTATAACAGGCGACCCAATTGGGCTTTATCCGGTTGCACTAATTCCTGATTTTTACTTGCCCATTAAACACGGGTAATGACGTGAGCTCACAATGACTAACTAAAGAGAGATAGTTAATAGAGCAAATTGTTTCCTCCATGATTCTACACTACAAGAAAAAAGGAGATTTACGACACTTGAGTTGTGACAGTTATCACAAAACTGTCCTTATTCCTGGACTGCGACGGTTGTCACGACAATTAGGGGCAATTGTCGCAGATTTTTTGCGACAGTTATCACAAAACCGTCCTAATTTCTGGACTGCAACAGTTGTCACGACAGTTAGGGACTGGACTGCGACAGTTTTCACGACAGTTATCACAAACCCGTCCTTATTATGTTTTTTTACTTAACTTTTTATTTTATAAAATAATTTTTTGATTGAGCGCTAAATGAAAAGGAAAATTTGTTCCCCCTAATTCATAAAAAATTCTTATCGACTCCTCAACGGAAAATTCATTCCCTCTCAAATAATCAAAAATCCCTCAATCAGTTTTTAAATCGGTTGAGATGTTATCTGACTTAACAAATAACACGGTAGCAATTTTATAATTAATTTTAACTTTCTTAGGTCAGTTATATGGTACTTGATCTAAGAGGTATTTTATTTTAAAAACTAATAGTCTTTAATTAAAATCAAATTAAGTATAACACTTTTGTATTTTTTACTTAATTGAGTATGCCTTTTAGTATTCTAAATAAAAATTAAATAACACTCAGATTTCACAAGTTGATAAAAAAACTTGAATCTTCCATCATTTTTACTTCTTTTTTATATATCTTTAAGTTTTATACAAAAACAGAACACCCATTTACTATTTTAATTTTTTATTCTAAATTCAGCCTAACCACCAAACAAAAAATAAAATAAAATTTAAAAAATTCACTTAAAACCATCTTTTACTTTTTGTTTTTCATTCTCGAGCAATCTCCACCATCGTTTCTATGCCTTTTCCCTTCCGGGAAGATTGCTCACTTCGTCCGGGGTAGGCGGGTCTACCAACTACAACCATGAAGCTAAGGTCATCGTGTTGGAAGGTCTTTTTCCAAGGATGAAGCTTGACTCGGGTAGGGACTGCTAAGTCCGCTACTTTTGAGTGAGTATTCTACCCTTATTTCGATTGATTGCTCATTTTTCAAAGGTTAGGGATTGTTTTTTTTGCTTCCACTTATACACATTTGTGTGAGTATTCTACCCTTGTTTCGATTAATTGTTGATAAATATCCAAATTTGTAAACCCTAACATTAATATTTTAGTTCTAATTTGAGATCTAGCTTTGATTCTATACAAGAATTTATGTTTAGAATTATTTATCTTGTATTAAACAATTGATTTGAGTATCTAGGACTATTGGTTTCGATTACGCAGGAGTTGTTGGTGAAGGAAGGATGAGAAGTTTAGAGAAGAAAAATGAGATTACAAAGCAACTTTGTTTTAAAGCCTTAGTGACAAGCTATGTAGCCTTAATAGAATGCCTCGTTGGTTCACAAGTTTACAGACTAATAATGTATATTAGTCATTAGTCATGTTGATTACAACATTATGTTGCACAAGTTACAAAGCCTGTTATTAAAAGGCAGGATTTTGCACTTGTGAGACTCTCTGTGCAACTTATTTAACTAAACACAAGTTAAGGTTAATGTTGGATGTTTGGTTTTGAGACATGGCCTGAGATGACGAAGAACGACACTTGTTATACAAACATGTTAAAAGCTTTTGTCATGACACTTCTGGTTTTGCAGCAAATTGTTTATTATTGGAAGTTTTCAGTTCTTGAATCTTGCTTTAACCACCAAGATAACCTTTAATGAACAGGCTTGTGGATCGAGAGAGGAAGTGAGGTACCTATTATGGATCAGATTATATAGGGCGCAGATAGTCGTGCGATTTCTCATGAATTTGGAAAAAGACATACGTTTCAATTACACTATTGCTCGGATTGTGAAACTTTTAATTGTTGAGGTCTATTGTACCCACACAACAGCCTGTATTTTCTACTATTTGGCTACTACACTACCTGAATCACAAGACGGTTACACATGGATATGAAGTTTGAAAATGGGTGACTATAGTTATTCAAAGTTCAGAGAAGTTGATCTTTGGAAGCGCTACACTAGGGGTGTACATGGGTTGGGTAAACCCAACAAACCCAGTAAAACCCACCCAAACCGACCCAAAAGAATGGGTTTGGTCGGGTCATTGGGTGAACATGGTTTTCAAAAATGAAAAACCATTCAAAATAATTGGGTTTTGGGTAAACCCACACCCAACCCACAAAATCCATGGGTTATTGAGTGACTATTTTTTAATTATTTTTTATAATTTGATGAGTGATGACATTGATGTATTTAATCTTGGTTGCTTCAATTACAACCCTTTGAACATATTTTATTTTATAAGTAATGGTTTTAACTTATTTAGGATGTCACACTTTTATTATTTTGATGCTAATTCTTGTAAGTTATAAGTATTTTTATAAATTTTATGTATTACTGTAATGTAACTTTGGTTTTTGTAAATATGTTTATGATGAATTTTATTGTGCATTTAGACATTTGATGTTTAAAAAAATAACGGTAATAAGTTAAATTATTTATTAAGAAAAAATGTGACAAATCATTTATAATTATATAAGGAAGAAAAAATAGAAAAAAAATTGGGTAACCCACTACCCAACCCAATCCAACCCACAAATTTGTGGTTTTACCCAACCCGACCCGATGATGTTGTGGGTGGTTATTTTACCTCACCCAAACCAGTGTACCCTATATGGGTTGGGTCATGGTTTTGAATAAATTCAACCCAAACCGACCCATGTACACCCCTACGCTACACGACATCAATGTATTTTGCTATTGTTACGATGACTACTGTAGGTAGGTTTCTTTCTTTAAATTTTAATTCACAATGCAGAATGATTTTCATGTTTTCTAGCATTAGTCATCTCCACCAAGCCTATGTAGTGGTCTGCTTCCAGCTTTTATATAGATGGTCACTCTAGATAAAAGAAGAAGGGTGTGCTGGCAATTGGTTGCTAATTGTAGAACTTTGACATATCTTTTAAGTGCTGAAAAATAAAGTAGCAGAAACTCAGCCACTGTTTTCTCACCGACCCAATCTCAAAAGAACCAGTTTTTTATGAAATTATTGGCCTTGTGAGCCATATCAGCACAAATTGAAATGTGAACCTTTGTTCATATCTAACACAACTGTTGTTACCTTGTCCGCATTTGCTGAAGGTTTTCTAGGTTAAATGAATGAACTGACAGTTATCAGAACTCTTTTATGGGTTTCTAGATCCATGTATTACTTGCATTGATCTCAATAATTTTATAGTGTCCAAATTGTATACTATCTTTTCTCTCTTAGAAAATTATTTTGAATTAATCATGTTTGCAAATTTCTTTTCTTCCACAGGCAATGGTGATATACATGATGTAAATATGAGGGAGATGATATTCGTAATGGTTTATGTTTCATTGGACATGGTTCTTGGTGCTTATTTGATCGGTAACATGACAGTTTTGATAGTCAAGGGATCAAAGACTGAAAAGTTTAGGGACAGGATGAGAGATTTGATGAAATATATGAATAGAAATCAACTTGGCAGGGATATTCGTGAACAAATAAAGGGTCACATGCGCTTGCAGTTTGAGAGAAGCTACACCGACGCTGCTTTCCTTCACGATATTTCTATTTCTATTCGATCTAAGGTAATAAGAGAAAGAAGAGGTCTTTGAACATCATTAATGGTTAGTTACAGAAATCATTGTTGTCATTGTTCCTATTTATTTCACCTTCCTCAATATCTTGCATTGCCACATGCTTTCAAATCTTGTTCATATTTGTTTATTGGAATCAAGTTTTGTTTGTTTTAGTTGTGTAAAATCCCTATGTTTTATCTCTATAAGTTTCAAATTTGTGATGAATGCACTTGCTGTCGGTAATTTGTAAGGAAAATGCATGATAAATATGCAACAAATAATACTATTTGAAAGTATAGAATTTGCTAACTATTCATGTATAAAAGAAATTTCAGTTAAAGACTCTCAAATTATTTATCACTAAGTTAAATTCCTATTGAAGCTTTTCTCAACGTAGGTAAGATAACATTTTAGGTTCTAAAGGATTGACACTGAGATTTTTTTACAGTAGAGTATTTTCTTAATATTCACTATTCAATTGGAAATTGTGATAGATTAAACTTTTAGGCTAAAATGAAATGACTTATGATGACATGTTGTATTGTAGATTTCTTTTGATATTACACTAATGAAATATTATTAGCCAGATTCACTTTTCTGTTCATTCTCATGTTTTAAAAAATTCATATTTTTCTATTTATTTTTTGACTCCACCCTGTCCAGATAAATTTTCTGTTGGAGTTGTAGGCCATCTTCTGTTCACATTTTCCATGAAAGCATTTGGTTTGTAGGTTTTTGTGTAACAGACTATTACTTTTTGCATATATCCCAATCGTTGTATTAGCCATACATTAAAAACATCTGCTTCAATTAGCCCTCGAGACTGAAGTCTAGGTGATGAAAGAAAGGCAGCATTTCAGTCCAATACTAAGGAAATGGCATCCAACATCAAGTGCAGTTGCAGCAATGATGTTGTACACATGCTATGGCCAAGTTCTTAGGCAGTATGTAGGTGAAGTGACCTCATTGACATCTGAATCAGTTCAAGTATTGCAAAGGACTGGAAAGCTAGAAAAGCTAATTGTGCAAATAGTTGTTGAAGATTTTAATGATTGCGATGACGGTGGAAAAACCGTTGTGAGACAGATGGCTCCCTTTGATGTTGATTCAGTCATGTTAAGTCTTCTTGGAAAATGGATTGATGATTCACTCAATAAAGGCAAAGAGAGTTTGCAAAGGGTAAAAGAGACTGAAGTAAGTTTTGGCTTTATGATGATGATACTTTTTATGTGTTTAACTTATTATTACTTTACCATAAAATATATGGTTACAATTCATTTTTGTTGCAGACATGGAATCCAAAGTCTAAAACAGAACTCCATGCACAATCAGCTTATGAGCTAATGAAATTGGCCGCTACCACTGTGGATGAGTTCTTTCAAGTTCCAATAGCAATTACAGAAGATTTAGTTCAAGATCTTGTTGATGGATTGGAAAATCTCTTCATGGACTACATGAAATTTGTTGCAACATGTGGTAAGAAATTGATTTTGGATTCATCAATAGAGAAAAAATTAAACTCGTTAGACTAAAAAATATACAAGAAAAGTGTGCTATGTTCATGGCTTTTCTTTTGAAATCGGTTTCTTTTTTTCAGGTTCAAAACAAAGTTACATTCCTTTACTTCCTCCATTGACAAGGTGCAATCGGGACTAGAAATTTATCAAGATGTGGAAGAAAGCTTCTCCATGCAACTTTGGTATTGAGCAGTGGGAGAAGAGCACTTGATTGTTCGCAACAAAGCCTTGTTTTGTGGGTATAGTTTCTGATATAACAAACAAATCCTTTGTTAATTTTAAGTGATTGTTATAAGATTAGTACTCTAGGCATTAATTTTGTTTCCGAATAATATTTTCAGGCAAAACCTTGGTTGGGTACTGTAGGAGAGCTTCATAATGGTGGTGAATTTCTTCCAATTTTACCCTCGACTCCGAGATATATAGCGACTAATGGAATGAGGTTCCTTGCTGATTCATTATTGTTTGAGGTTATTCCTCATTGAATAATCATTATTCATCCTTTGTTTTTAACTATCAAGATTCTAATTGTATTGACTGAGTTATGAAAACAATGTCCATAAGAAAACTTTCTGTTAAATTCTGCAGAATTTTGATTGATTTATAGTTTATGAAAGCTTCTTGATGTGGTTTTCACTTACAAATAAGTTCTTATAACTTTCATGCTGTTGTTGTTTATAGATTTTGGTTTTTCGGTGATTGCCATTATATTTTGTGATGAGAATCTGGATCTTGTGCAGAGCCCATTGGTGAGTGTGGAGAGACCGTGCTGGATCAGTAAATTGGAGCCATTTAATGGGATGTAGCATTTGAGTGAAAATGGGAAACCTTGTGGGAAATTTGATGCAATTGTTATCGTACACAATGATAACTTGATAGTTTCTTCGTTTGTTCTCTTAAAAATAATATAGTCAAATTATGCTTCTACATTGTTATTGGTCTTGAGTGTTTAAATGTAAATAGGGGTGCAGCTCTTCCAACTAACACACCTGGAGTTCCTTGCATCTTTGATCCCTTTGGAAGAGCTGGGATATGCTGAGATTGGCTACTAGGTTCTAATATAGAGGTAGCAACCTTGAGTGGAATTGCTTTAGCTAACCATGTATGACACTTTCACCTGTCAATTTATGTAGTTTGTTTGCCACAACTTTTTCTAATTTGCTAATTGGACACCTTCAAAATTAGTAATTCAGTTTTATTTCACTGTGAATTGCCTTAACAATGTCCTTTTGCCATTCAAAATCTTGTTTGGACATTTTGACACAGATTGAAGACTATATCCAAAGTCCAGGAACTGATCCTGGAGAGTTTGCTGTTGGTTTGAATCAAGAGTTTCAACCACTGGAAGGCCATGATATTGGACAATTCCCAGGTTTGAGGTAAGAAGAAAAGATGAATGAAGCCCAAGCATATGAACTTGCCAAAAACTTGTTCTTTCTTCGTCTTTTTGTGGGATTTTATTATGTGTTTCGTTTGCCATTTTTATATGATATATGAGTTTTGTTGATTAGTGGGATTATCTTATTTTTTGTTTTTTATTGAGTGATTTTTTTTCCATTTTAATTTTTTCTATATAAGAATGTTAGACTAATCTAGTATTTTGAAGATGATCACGACGGTGATGTGTCGGAATCGAGTAGATCGATTCGACAGAGAAGGATTCTCCAGAGACCAGCCCAGGCGACGGCGACTCTACTTGACCTGTTTGGAGCGACTTGTTTGAGCTTATCTGCTGGCATAAGCAGTTGTGGCACTATTTGGGAGAGCTCGTGAAAATGTTTGACATGTTCATAAACAATTTTAAGCTTATTTCTATAAGCTCTTCTGAACAGCTTCAAAAATAGATTATACAAAATAGTTTGGCTTTATCTTTGTTATTGAAATGACTTAAGCTGCAAAATAAGTTTATCCAAACAGGGCCTTAGTTAATATTTTTTTGGTATCTTGTTGTTCCTACTGGGCGGAGGATGCAGTTCAAGTGTATTCCTATTGTTTATTGATACTATTCTTCATCCTCAGCTCGTGCTGAATAGAATTTAATTGATTTTATATTGTAGTTTGGGCTTCAAACAGTGGATGGACTGGTAAAGGATAGAACACAATATGCTCCAAACATTTTTTTTTTAAATTTTAAAAATAAATTACCTGCGGATTTACCTGTGGAAAATAAATTTCCTATGGATTTACCTGCAGATGTAACTGTTTAACAGAAAGTTGCGACAGTTGCAACCGTCGTAATCAACAATAAAAATAAAAATCAAATGGAAATTTACGACGGTTGGAACCGTTGCAATATTCAAATTATGACAGTTCCCTACCCGTCGTAAGAGATAACGACAGTTGGTACGACGGTTTTCACAACCGACGCGATACGGCCTCGTGACGCACGTTTCTGCGACAGTGCAGCAACCGTTGTGACTTGAAAATTACGGCGGTTTTAACCGTCGTAACCTGCAAAAATAACCGTCGCAATCTGTCAATTTTCTTGTAGTGCTAGGAAGAAAAATTTCACATTTTTGTTGAACATGTGACTCCATATACAAGAGTGTGGTGAATTGTGGAGGTTTTAAAAACGTTGATTTAAAACAAAATCATATGAGAAGTCATATTTTAAAACCAATTTATTAAATCGTATGAATAAGTATGTAGCGGAAATTCAAAATAAAAAAAAGGCTTAAATGCACTTTTGGTTCTCTTAATTTGATGTTTTTTTTTAACTTTTAGTCCCTCTATTTTAAAAACCAATCTTTGGTCCCTCAACTTTACTATTCTTGGGATTTTCATGGTCCCCCTCTAACTTTGAAGACGTGACATTGATGATTAAGACTAAAAATAATTTTTTAATGATGTTGCATGGATGATTAGGATCATTTATTATTTTTTACATAATTAATTAATAATTAATCATTCTATCATTTTTATAATTTTTTTTAAAATATTAAATAGTATAAAGTAAATGTTAGACTTTAGCCTAATTCTTCACTCGTTAGTCGAGTACAACAGTTACAAGTTGATGTTAGTGTAACATATATAAACACTTAAGCAAATTACAACTCAAACAATGTGGAGCTTATCATACCACTTGAAGTTGTTGCACCAGTTCCATAACTCTTCTTCTTTTCATCAACAACAAACTTTCCACAAACTTGTCATTCATCCTCTCATCATCTTCAGATTGTGGTCCCACTTTGGATTCCATATGCATTTCCTAATGGAGTCTCACTTTTGATAAGGGTAGTATCCTAGTTTCATATGCATTTCCTAATGGAGTCTGTGATATCACCCCATCAAAGAAGTCTTACTAATTGCCACTTTCTTTCTGCACTTTCTCACTTTTGGAAAACTGGAGAATTTAGAGCTTCTAAGGTTGAGTTCCTGCACTGATTTGGAAGTGATTCCAAGTAACATTAGAAAGCTTTTAAGAATAAATCTGAGGAATAATCTGTGCAATCTAGTACATATATACTTTCCTTCAAAAATATCTTGTATGTTTTGGAAGATAATCCCATAACCAATGAGTGTTTCATGGACCTAGCCTTATTACTCGAAGAATTTAGAATTTACCAAAGAACCAAGTGAGCGGAGAAAAAGAATGATAGTTGACATGAAGATTTCCAACCTATGCTTCTCGATATGAAGATAGAGGTCCAGGTCCCCCATGATGAAGTTAAGAAAGTCTCACATGTTTTTTTTCTTCCAAATATTGTAAGAGTTTATAAAGCATGAGATGTTGCTTAAGTGGAATAGAGTGGACTATTGTTGTAGCTAATGAGCTTTAGGTCCAAATTATTCTTTTTAATAATTTTCATATTTAAATTACTCTAATAATACATTTTAAAATTTAAAAAGTTGTTAATAATTTATAAAATTTTTTTTATTAATTTTAATTAAAAATACATGATGTTACTGTACAGTATCCACTGGTCTTTAGAACTTTTAAAAGGTTATTTCCACTAAGGTTGTTCATAAATTACATTAATCCGAACCACATTTATGGTTTGATTCAATTTGCAATAACCATTTCAATAAAAATTCAGTTAACTCCTAAAATGGTTTCAATTCAATTTAAAACTAGTTTTGAACTGATTTATATTTATAAACTAGTTTATAATCAGTTTACAATTTTAAACCAATTATTTGAACTCTTTTAAAACCAAATTTTTTAACTTTATTAAAATTTAAATTTTTTATATTAAAAAAATATTCTTCAAAATATTTATTTTTAAAAAAATTATATTTTTAATTTTTTTTATTTTCATATATTGTATTTTCGAAAAAAATATTTTCTTGTTTTTTCAAAAAAAACTTGATTTCTTCATATTTAAAAAAAAAACTCGTTTTTCACATTTTCAAAAAACATTGTTTTTTGTTCGTATTTTTGAAAAATATTGAAATTTTGTGTTTTTAAAAAATCCGATTTTTCGTAGTTTTAGAAAAAAATAGACTTTTTTGTATTTTAAAAAGAATTAAATTTTTGTATTTCTGAAAAAATTCGATTTTTTCGTATTTTTAAAAAAACTCGACTTTTTATGTGGCTCCAAGATAAGATCCAGAAATTTATAGTGTTGAATTCAACAACTGTTAGGTGAATCAAATGACTCAAGTAATGAACAACGTGGTGGATTATGTGGCTGCACAAATTGCCGCTAGGAATGTGCGTAACTCGGAGAAAATTGAAAGAGTTTTGATATGCAAAAGCAAGAGGATTGGAGATACATAGTGGAAAAGATTTTTGAATGTGGAGTGAGTTCTAACAAGGCAAACCTATCACTCCATGAAGTGGAAAAGATTTTTTTGAAGTGATTAACAACACAGTTTGAGTGAAGGTCACATTCATTTGATACAATTTGATTATATAAAACATGATATTCCAAATACTTATCTTGTAGTTTAATTTATTTAACTATTTAATATATATACTTGTAATTTTGCTAACTATAATTTATATTTGAATTTTGTTAACAAAAATACATGATGTAATCATGTAAACAAAAGTTATCTAAAATAAATTAATAAATAACATTTGATTTATTTCTAAACATGTAATACATATAGATTAATTTATTTTAATGATTTCCGTGAGATAAATATAAATTAAATATTAGTAGTTTGCTTGCAAAACAAATATTAATAAAAAACATATAGATTAATTTATTATTTATTTTAATGATTTCCGTGAGATAAACATAAATTAAATACTAGTAGTTTGCTTGCAAAATAAATATTAATTAAAAAAAAGCTACACTAATAAGATAATGTAGAATAATAAAATTGTCTGAAACAAGTTACTCAATGATGAAAGTTCAGTGTTTTTCGCGAAAAGGTAATGATAAAAGTATGTTTGGTTTCATTAACGAAAAAAATAATAATAACGCGCGTACAAAGTACAACAACGTAAACTTGATTTTTTTATTTCTGAAAAAATTAGACTTTTTTTCTTCGTATTTTCGAAAAATAACCGATTTATTATATTTTTGAAAAAAATCGATGTTTCGTATTTTCGAAAAAAATCATTTTTTCGAACAAAATCGATATTAGGTTTTTTCAAGAAATAAAAAATATATTTTTTAGAATATATTTTTTTTAATTTTTGAAAAATATTTTTTTTAATTTTCATAAATTTTTTTTACTCTCAGATAATTTTTTATTTATTTTTATTAAAAACTAATTAATTTATATAACTAAACCAGTTTATAAAAGAAAATTGGTTCTTAACCGGTTTTAAACTGAATTTGAATTATTTTAATTAAATGGTTCAGTTCATTAACCATTTAAGTGATTCAGTTTTTTTATAGTGCAATGCAATTCAATTCAAGTATACAATTCAGTTAACCATATATTTGAACACCCCTAATTCCCACGAACCCCCTTATACAAGAAAATGAAGTTTTCAAGATAACTTATATCCAAACAATGAATACGACTTGAAGCAGGTAATCTCCAAACCAAATAGGGAACAAATATTAAAAGCATTTAGTCTTGTAGTTGCATATTCAAACGGAGTATCCTGATACAATGTTTTTGTTGCTTGTTGATGACACTCCATCATAACATGATTTTGGTCAGAGAAACAGATCAAAACAAGTTAAAGAAGAGTAAAAATGAAGAATAAAGGCCAAAGAATGAGGTAAAATAGCTAAGTGTGGAGAAATGGGGACTTAGTGAAAATCAAGTGAAAAGGGGAGCAAAAGCGTGCAACTACTGGGATAATCATGCGCAGCATCGCGCACGCGCGATACGGAAGACGCGATGCAAGTCATCACACGCGCGATAAAAATCATCACGCGCACAATGACCCTTTTTTCTGGGCTTTTTTCTGACGTGTTCTGATCCATTCTGAAAGCTTTTAAAAGGGAATTTTGGTACTTTTTCAAGGGTCAAAATTTCTACACGTAAAGTGACGATTTGCAACACCAGAAGACATATTTGGAGAGCATTTGAAGCCATTAGAGGCCAATTCTTCAAGGTAATTCTTATGAAAACCTCTTCTTATTATTTGGTATTGTAATTTGAATTATGAGTAGCTAAATCTCTCTAGGTTAGGTTGTGTTTGATGAAACTGTTTAAATATTGTTGGGACATAAGTTTGATTTGATATTGCATGAGTAATTTTATCTATAATTCTATTAAATTGCACCTTGTTCTGAATGATTTTTATGTGAGATACTTTTTAAATCTGATTTTGGGAACATAGATAATACTTACCATTAGTCTATGTGTTAGACCTAGGGCAATTGTTGTGCTTACGTTGGTTGAATAGGGATAGAAGACCTCGAGTAGTGGCTTAGGAATTAACGCTCCATTGCATTGTCTAATCTTGCTTACGCCGGTGGACTAGGGATAGAAAACTCCGACTATTTATTAGTGAGCTATACCGCAAGGGATTGTGTATAACGGTTTTGTTAATTCGCCGTGGGGTTATAGTGACAATATCATTCATGTAATGCATCGAACATCAACAATAGAGAAATAGGGGATTCTGTACACAACCTGGCCGCTTTATTAAACTTGTTAGAACACTTTCTTTTATTTTCTCAATTCAAACTCGACCCCTCCCCCGAATTTAGTATTTTCTAAGCATTTCACAATTTTGTCTTGTTAAATAGCAGTCCCTGTGGATTCAGTCTTTTTTATTACTGCGACATTATCGGTACACTTGCCGAGAAGTCATCATGTTTTTGGCACTGTTGCCGGGGAATGTTGATAATTTCAACAAGGCAACGCTTGTGCAACACTTTAATTTCTTACTTTTGTTAGTTCCTGGATTGGCTGGAATTTTGGTAAAACAAAGCATGTTCAATGTTGATGTCAAGGTGCTGATGTTGCAACATTGAAGTCTTAACACTGGGCTGTGTTAAGTAGTTAATTGCTGAAGTTGGATGTCTGATGTCACACAGGTGATGTTGTAACATCAGATCTGCAGAATCAATAACATCAGGTGCAGATGTTGTTAGGGTTGCGTATTAGCTGGAATTGTGGAGAGCAAGCTGTCTCATTGGATGCGAATATCTTGGGATAGATATTTGCTGCTGCATAGGAGATCTGCTGCAGATTTGTAGGAGATTTAAAAGGTTGAAGATTTAAAAATATTTTAGGAGAAAATCTATTTTAATATTCAGTTTTAAATAACAAATCTGGGAGATATTGTAGCAAGTCCAAGACCAATTCAAGGAGCTATATAAAGCGCACAAGACCAAAGGAAAAGGCACAGAAATACAGAGAGAAGATCAAGAGCATAGGCTGAGTGTCTTGAGTATTTTGTACGAGTTGTATTTACACTATTCTAGGGTTTAAATAGGTGTTAAGTTTCTGTCCTCTCTAGAAGCTGTGAAGCAATAGAGAGTGGTTGTTTGATCGAAGTTGTGAAGTAAGATCAAGGGTACTCAAAGTGGTCTCTTTGAGTGTTTGTAAGGGATTGAGTGGTGTTCTCATACCTAAGTGGTTTCTTAGGTAGGAAGTCATTAGTAGAGTATAAGTTTAGGAGATTGTCAACGGGTTGTTGAGTCTGTAAATTATATCTACAAGTAGTGAATTCCATCCCTGGCTTGGTAGCCCCCAGAGTAGGTTGGTTGTAACCGAACTGGGTCAACAATTCTTGGTGTTATTTTACTGTTATTGCTGTCCATTGTGCAGAGTGTGTTGTTGTGACATCACACCTTAACATCACACGTCTGATACCAGAATTTCAATTGGTATCAGAGCAGACATCCTGTCTGTCTCTGGGTGAGATCTAGGGAAGTTACTTTCTGGTGTAAAGATGGACAAAGAAGTTGGAGGATTCGTCAACAGACCCCCTATTTTGGATGGATCCAATTATGACTATTAGAAGCCAAGGATGACCACTTTCTTAAAATCCTTGGACAGTAGGGCTTGGAAGGCTGTTATTAAAGAATGGAAAGCTCCTGTCATGTGTGAGAAGGACGATGCTGGTAAAGATAAAGAAGGCACCTCTAAGCTAAAGCCTGAAGAAGAATGGACCAAGGAGGAAGATGAGCTCGCCATTGGAAATTCCAAAGCTCTAAATGCCATATTCAATGGAGTGGATAAGAATATCTTCAGGTTAATTAATACCTGTGAAGTTGCTAAGCAAGCATGGGATATCTTGCAGGCTACTCATGAAGGGACATCTAGAGTCAAGATGTCAAGACTTCAGATTTTAACATCAAAATTTGAAAGCCTGAAGATGAAGGAAGATGAGACTATTCATGATTTCCACATGAGTATTCTTGAGCTGGCCAATGCTTCTAGTGCTCTTGGAGAGAAAATGTCTGAAGAAAAACTTGTGAGGAAGATCCTTAGGTCCCTACCTAAGAAGTATAAGATGAAGGTTACTGCCATTGAAGAATCACAAGACATCAGCAAGATGAGAGTTGATGAGATCATTGGATCTCTTCAAACCTTTGAGCTTGGGTTGAATGAGGAAGAACCAGAAAATAAGCCAAAGAGTATAACCCTGGTGACAAATGGCGAAGAAGAGAAAGAGAAGAAATATGAATCCCAGGAGGATCTATCTCAGGCCATAGTGATGTTGGGAAGACAGTTCACCAAAGTATTCAGGAGAATGAATAATAACTCCAGGCCTAATGTTAAGAACATGACTTCTGACACCAGCAAGAAGGATAAAGAGAAAACTGTCCAAGATAAAGGAGTGCAGTGCTTTGAGTGTGAAGGGTATGGACATGTCAAGAAAGAATGTCCCACCTTCTTGAAAAAGCAGAAGAAGGGCATGACAGTTTCCTGGTCTGACTCTGATAGTGAAAGTGAAAGCGAGTCAGCAAAGCATGTGAGAGCTTTAACAGGAGCTGTGGTTTCTGATGATGATTCTAGTGATGGAGAAGTAACTTATGAGGAGTTGGCATCTACCTATCAAGAGCTGTGTTTAAAGAGTGCTGAAATTTGTCAAGAAAACAAGTGCCACAAGCAACAGATTGCTCAGCTAGAGAATGAAAAGACAGATCTGGAAAATGAAGTGGTGCTAGTTAGAGCTCACCTTGATCAAATGACCAAGTCTGTTAGGATGCTGAGCTGTGGTACAGACACACTTGACAAGATACTTCAGTCAAAAAAAGCTGCTGGAGACAAAGCTGGGATAGGTTATGTGGCTGAGGACAAGGGAACTTCAGAAGGAAGCACTTCAGGTTCAAAGAAGGAAGTATCACAACTTTCATTTCAACATCAGCCAAAGAAGCAGGACCCTACCCCTAAGAAAGCTGATGTTTCACAACCTAAGAAGAAGACTGGTCCCTATCAGAAGAGAAAGCAGCCACAGGGAGCTGGTTAATATATACCCCCACAATACCATGAGAGCATGCAAGCTGCTCAGTTCAAACAACACATGTCTCATCAAGTGTCTCAACATCAGGACAACTGGTATGGTTATGGATATGGATACACCAATGCTGTTCCTTATATCTATGGAAGAAGAAAGCCACACCATCATGGGAGACAATCCAGGAAACAGCATTCTCAGCCGTCTTATGGGAGAAGATATCAACATAATAGATGGCAGGGCAGTTATGGTAGGAGGAGATCACATTATGGATGGCAGCATAAGCAATCTCATCATGGCAGAAGATTCAGAGATGAAAGGGTGAGATGTTATTACTGTGGAAGATTCGGACATATGCAGTACTCTTGCTACAAGCTGCATGGATACCCTCAACATCAAAATAGATGGAGAGAGCACAGGCCCAAAGTTGTTAAACAATGGGTACCCAAGGAGAAGGTGAAGTGCTTATTGGCTCACATAGGGGATAAAGAAGGAACATGGTATTTTGACAGTGGGTGTTCCAAGCACATGTCTAGATGTAGATCCATGTTTGATGATCTTAGACCTTGCCCCTCTCATGAGGTCATATTTGGCAATGGAGGAAAAGGTGTTGTTGCAGGAGTTGGGAAAGTGCAAGGTAATGGTAAACCTGAACTTGACAATGTTCTGTTTGTCAGTGGCTTAAGTGCAAATTTGATCAGCATAAGTCAGTTGTGTGATGAAGGGTACGAGGTAAACTACACTAAGCATGAGTGTGTGGTTTCTGATGAGCATAATCAGATTGTTATGAAGGGTGCCAGAACCAAAGACAACTGCTATCAGTGGATTTCTCTTGAAGAAAATTCAACTAATGAGGTTCAAGTTGATGTTATAACATCAGACTATGACATCAGGATGCTGAAAGAAAATCTGGCGCCATACCTCAGACCATCATTCTCGAGTGTAGCAAGATCACGGTTCATCAAAGAGCATATCTTCCGTCCGTTCGTCTCCTTCAACAAGAAGAATCATCTGATCTCATACTGCCTCAAGGGAACCATCACGTCGTCTCCATCAAATAAATCTGTAGCTCAAAGCTCTCCGCGAGATAAGGCTAGGGTTTCTTCAGAAGAGGGATTTGCAGAAGAAGCTTTGAATATAGAACCTATCTCAATGATGCTCCCAGAATCAGGTACTTCGAGACCCACTAAACTAACTCCTAAGAGACCTGCTACTATCTTCAAGAATCCTGAAACAAAGAAGGTTGTTACTAGTATGTTATTTGGGGACAAAACTGTGCCGAAATCATATACGTCTCAGACTATTGAAGAGAAGTTTGATGTAGACAATAGGATGGGTAATCTTGCCTCAAAGATTCTGGACAAAGGCATCCCTGTCAAAGGAATTTCAATCCCACTAAATCGGATGCCAGCTGAGAAAGACAACATGCAGGAAGGGAAGTCAAGTCTTCAACAACTTGCAATAACAACTATTGAAGATGCTGATCAGAGTGAAGATATGCATGAAGAAACAAATGTTAGGACATCTGCTGAACCCACTTCTGTTGGTGGAAAAGATGATATTCATGGTGAAGCAGATGTTGAAGAGGAGGTTAGAACATCGCTTAGTAGGGATGCTGAGACTACTGATGTAATTGATGTTGATGACTTATCTGATGATGAAGTCATTGGAAGAGCAATGCCTAGTCTGTCCAAGAGACTAAGAACAAGAAAAGGAAAGATGGTTGAATCGTCGTCAAAGAAAGCTTCTGATGAGAAGAGGAAAAAGACTGTTGCTGGGCCAACAAAAGCATGGAGTAAGGTTGATGTGAATCCCAGAAAAAGGAAGCTAATGGAAGAATCTGAACCAGAGTATGATGTTGAGGATGATGTTCAAGACATCACTCCAGTCAGAAAGACAATCTTGAAGAGAATTGCTGACAAGATACCTGAGGTTCCGGTTGATAACATTTCATTCCATTATGCAAGCAGTTCGTCGATGTGGAAGTTCATCTGTCAAAGAAGACTTGCTCTTGAAAGAGAGATTGGGAAAGAAATTATGGAGATTAAAGAAATCATAGAGGTGATTAAGGTTGCTGGTCTGATGAAGACGGTTCATGGGTTCTCCGAGTGCTATGACAACCTGGTTAAGGAATTTGTGGTCAATATTCCTGTGAAGATTTCAGACAAAGGCAGTGTGGACTACATGAAAGTGTTTGTGAGAGGAAAATGTGTTGAATTCTCTCCTGAGGTTATAAACAAGTATTTAGGAAGAAAAGATGAAGAATTTACTGAGCTAGAAGCCACTGAGAATGATGTCTGCAAGGAAATAACTGCTGGTCAAGTTAAGGCGTGGCCCTTGAAAGGGAAACTGCCAACTAGCAAACTTAGTGTTAAGTATGCTATCTTACACAGAATTGGAGCTGTAAATTGGGTGCCTACCAATCATAAAACCACAATAGCTGTGGGACTAGGGAGGTTTCTTTATGCTGTGGGTACTAAGAAGAAATTTGACTATGGAGCATATGTGTTTGAGCAGACTGCGAGACATGCCACCACTAATGCTATCAAACTGCCTATAGCATTTCCTTCGCTCATCTGTGGAGTTATGATGAAACAACATCCAGGCATCTTAACAAGTTCAGACACAGCCTGCAAGAGGGAATCTACCTTATCCATACATCCAAAGTTACATGTTGGGAGTCATGTTCCAGACATTGTGTCAACATCAAATGCAGGTATCAAGAAGAAAACTTCCAAGGCTGATTTGCTAGCAGAGCTGAAGGCAACCCGCAAAGACTTGGATGTTGTGATTAATACCAGTCTGACTAGAAAAGAAAAGATTGAGAAGATGATCCAAAGGTTGGAACAAGATGATCATGCTGACTCTGAAGATGAAGGACAAGATAGTGCTGATGAAGCAAGCTCAGAAGAAGACTAGCTTATTTTCTCTTGCCTTCAGTAGTTTTTAGTTTAGTTTTTTTGGTTTTGTAATTTGAATATTGTGCTATTTTATGCAGTGTTTATGTTTTAGTTTCCTTCTATGATTTGTTTTTCCTGTTTACTAACTGAGAGGCTAACAATGAGAGCTAGGGTGTACTGACTATAGTTAATAGGGCTTCTTATAGAAGCTTGACTAATTGTGGCTAAAAAGGGGGAGAAAATAGCCAAAATAGCCAAGATAGTCAAGAGTTGGATGCAGATATTAAGGGGGAGTTTTGACTGAACTTTTGAAGATATCATGACATTTGAAGAGTGCAGCCAAGCAGACATCAAGGGGGAGTAAAGTGCTGCACATTGTGAGCTACTGAACAGCTGTGATGCTGGTTCATGTTCTTGAGGGGGAGCACCAATTGGCTGTTGTCAATAATGAAGATGGTGCTGCAGCAGATCGAGTGATGAAGACTATGAAGATTGTCAAATGTCAAACTGCTGCTAATGTGTTTCAAAGTGTTAAAGATTATTCCGCTGCTGAAATCTCTGAAGGTGCAGAGTACAGAAGTTGATTGCAGAGTGCAGAGATTGTTTTAGCCAAAATTAGCCAAAGGGGGAGATTGTTAGTTCCTGGATTGGCTGGAATTTTGGTAAAACAAAGCATGTTCAATGTTGATGTCAAGGTGCTGATGTTACAACATTGAAGTCTTAACACTGGGCTGTGTTAAGTAGTTAATTGCTGAAGTTGGATGTCTGATGTCACACAGGTGATGTTGTAACATCAGATCTGCAGAATCAATAACATCAGGTGCAGATGTTGTTAGGGTTGCGTATTAGCTGGAATTGTGGAGAGCAAGCTGTCTCATTGGATGCGAATATCTTGGGATATATATTTGCTGCTGCATAGGAGATCTGCTGCAGATTTATAGGAGATTTAAAAGGTTGAAGATTTAAAAAGATTTTAGGAGAAATCTGTTTTAATATTCAGTTTTAAATAACAAATCTGGGAGATATTGTAGCAAGTCCAAGACCAATTCAAGGAGCTATATAAAGCGCACAAGACCAAAGGAAAAAGGCACAGAAATACAGAGAGAAGATCAAGAGCATAGGCTGAGTGTCTTGAGTATTTTGTATGAGTTGTATTTACACTATTCTAGGGTTTGAATAGGTGTTAAGTTTCTGTCCTCTCTAGAAGCTGTGAAGCAATAGAGAGTGGTTGTTTGATCGAAGCTGTGAAGTAAGATCAAGGGTACTCAAAGTGGTCTCTTTGAGTGTTTGTAAGGGATTGAGTGGTGTTCTCATACCTAAGTGGTTTCTTAGGTAGGAAGTCATTAGTAGAGTATAAGTTTAGGAGATTGTCAACGGGTTGTTGAGTCTGTAAATTATATCTACAAGTAGTGAATTCCATCCCTGGCTTGGTAGCCCCCAGAGTAGGTTGGTTGTAACCGAACTGGGTCAACAATTCTTGGTGTTATTTTACTGTTATTGCTGTCCATTGTGCAGAGTGTGTTGTTGTGACATCACACCTTAAAATCACACGTCTGATACCAGAATTTCAATTGGTATCAGAGCAGGCATCCTGTCTGTCTCTGGGTGAGATCTAGGGAAGTTACTTTCTGGTGTAAGGATGGACAAAGAAGTTGGAGGATTCGTCAACAGACCCCCTATTTTGGATGGATCCAATTATGACTATTGGAAGCCGAGGATGACCACCTTCTTAAAATCCTTGGACAGTAGGGCTTGGAAGGCTGTTATTAAAGAATGGAAAGCTCCTGTCATGTGTGAGAAGGACGATGCTGGTAAAGATAAAGAAGGCACCTCTAAGCTAAAGCCTGAAGAAGAATGGACCAAGGAGGAAGATGAGCTCGCCCTTGGAAATTCCAAAGCTCTAAATGCCATATTCAATGGAGTGGATAAGAATATCTTCAGGTTAATTAATACCTGTGAAGTTGCTAAGCAAGCAAATGATATCTTGCAGGCTACTCATGAAGGGACATCTAGAGTCAAGATGTCGAGACTTCAGATTTTAACATCAAAATTTGAAAGCCTGAAGATGAAGGAAGATGAGACTATTCATGATTTCCACATGAGTATTCTTGAGCTGGCCAATGCTTCTAGTGCTCTTGGAGAGAAAATGTCTGAAGAAAAGCTTGTGAGGAAGATCCTTAGGTCCCTACCTAAGAAGTATAAGATGAAGGTTACTGCCATTGAAGAATCACAAGACATCAGCAAAATGAGAGTTGATGAGCTAATTGGATCTCTTCAAACCTTTGAGCTTGGGTTGAATAAGGAAGAACCAGAAAAGAAGCCAAAGAGTATAGCCCTGGTGACAAATGGCGAAGAAGAGAAAGAGAAGAAATCTGAATCCCAGGAGGATCTATCTCAGGCCATAGTGATGTTGGAAAGACAGTTCACCAAAGTATTCAGGAGAATGAATAATAACTCCAGGCCTAATGTTAAGAACATGACTTCTGACACCAGCAAGAAGGATAAAGAGAAAATTGCCCAAGATAAAGGAGTGCAGTGCTTTGAGTGTGAAGGGTATGGACATGTCAAGAAAGAATGTCCCACCTTCTTGAAAAAGCAGAAGAAGGGCATGACAGTTTCCTGGTCTGACTCTGATAGTGAAAGTGAAAGCGAGTCAGCAAAGCATGTGAGAGCTTTAACAGGAGCTGTGGTTTCTGATGATGATTCAAGTGATGGAGAAGTAACTTATGAGGAGTTGGCATCTACCTATCAAGAGCTGTGTTTAAAGAGTGCTGAAATTTGACAAGAAAATAAGTGCCACAAGCAACAGATTGCTCAGCTAGAGAATGAAAAGACAGATCTGGAAAATGAAGTGGTGCTAGTTAGAGCTCACCTTGATCAAATGACCAAGTCTGTTAGGATGCTGAGTTGTGGTACAAACACACTTGACAAGATACTTCAGTCAGAAAAAGCTGCTGGAGACAAAGCTGGGATATGTTATATGGCTGAGGACAAGGGAACTTCAGAAGGAAGCACTTCAGGTTCAAAGAAGGAAGTATCACAACTTTCATCTCAACATCAGCCAAAGAAGCAGGACCCTACCCCTAAGAAAGCTGATATTTCACAACCTAAGAAGAAGACTGGTCCCTATCAGAAGAGAAAGCAGCCACAGGGAGCTGGTCAATATATGCCCCCACAATACCATGAGAGCATGCAAGCTGCTCAGTTCAAACGGCACATGTCTCATCAAGTGTCTCAACATCAGGACAACTGGTATGGTTATGGATATGGATACACTAATGCTGTTCCTTATATCTATGGAAGAAGAAAGCCACACCATCATGGGAGACAATCCAGGAAACAACATTCTCAGCCGTCTTATGGGAGAAGATATCAACATAATAGATGGCAGGGCAGTTATGGTAGGAGGAGATCACATTATGGATGACAGCATAAGCAATCTCATCATGGCAGAAGATTCAGAGATGAAAGGGTGAGATGCTATTACTGTGGAAGATTTGGACATATGCAGTACTCTTGCTATAAGCTGCATGGATACCCTCAACCTCAAAACAGATGGAGAGAGCACAGGCCCAAAGTTGTTAAACAATGGGTACCCAAGGAGAAGGTGAAGTGCTTATTGGCTCACATAGGGGATAAAGAAGGAACATGGTATTTTGACAGTGGGTGTTCCAAGCACATGTCTGGATGTAGATCCATGTTTGATGATCTTAGACCTTGCCCCTCTCATGAGGTCATATTTGGCAATGGAGGAAAAGGTGTTGTTGCAGGAGTTGGGAAAGTGCAAGGTAATGGTAAACCTGAACTTGACAATGTTCTGTTTGTCAGTGGCTTAAGTGCAAATTTGATCAGCATAAGTCAGTTGTGTGTTGAAGGGTACGAGGTAAACTACACTAAGCATGAGTGTGTGGTTTCTGATGAGCATAATCAGATTGTTATGAAGGGTGCCAGAACCAAAGACAACTGCTATCAGTGGATTTCTCTTGAAGAAAATTCAACTAATGAGGTTCAAGTTGATGTTATAACATCAGACTATGACATCAGGATGCTGAAAGAAAATTTGGCGCCATACCTCAGACCATCATTCTCGAGTGTAGCAAGATCACGGTTCATCAAAGAGCATATCTTCCGTCCGTTCGTCTCCTTCAACAAGAAGAATCATCTGATCTCATACTGCCTCAAGGGAACCATCACGTCGTCTCCATCAAATAAATCTGTAGCTTAAAGCTCTCCGCGAGATAAGGCTAGGGTTTCTTCAGAAGAGGGATTTGCAGAAGAAGCTTTGAATATAGAACCTATCTCAATGATGCTCCCAGAATCAGGTACTTCGAGACCCACTAAACTAACTCCTAAGAGACCTGCTACTATCTTCAAGAATCCTGAAACAAAGAAGGTTGTTACTAGTATGTTATTTGGGGACAAAACTGTGCCGAAATCATATACGTCTCAGACTATTGAAGAGAAGTTTGATGTAGACAATAGGATGGGTAATCTTGCCTCAAAGATTCTGGACAAAGGCATCCCTGTCAAAGGAATTTCAATCCCACTGAATCGGATGCCAGCTGAGAAAGACAACATGCAGGAAGGGAAGTCAAGTCTTCAACAACTTGCAATAACAGCTATTGAAGATGCTGATCAGAGTGAAGATATGCATGAAGAAACAAATGTTAGGACATCTGCTGAACCCACTTCTGTTGGTGGAAAAGATGATATTCATGGTGAAGCAGATGTTGAAGAGGAGGTTAGAACATCGCTTAGTAGGGATGCTGAGACTACTGATGTAATTGATGTTGATGACTTATCTGATGATGAAGTCATTGGAAGAGCAGTGCCTAGTCTGTCCAAGAGACTAAGAACAAGAAAAGGAAAGATGGTTGAATCGTCGTCAAAGAAAGCTTCTGATAAGAAGAGGAAAAAAACTGTTGATGGGCCAACAAAAGCATGGAGTAAGGTTGATGTGAATCTCAGAAAAAGGAAGCTAATGGAAGAATCTGAATCAGAGTATGATGTTGAGGATGATGTTCAAGACATCACTCCAGTCAGAAAGACAATCTTGAAGAGAATTGCTGAAAAGATACTGTTGCACCCCAAAATTTGCCCTCCTTACTTTAGGGCTAACTGGCTTATGTTTCATTTCATTTTTGCATTATCATGTATGCATATCATTAGCATGGGGTCAGGGTAAAGTCCTATCTGGTCTACTACCTCATCAAGAGTTCACAGGTTGCAAGGGATCTCAAGTGGAGTCACTCTCCTAACCAGTGCATGAATTAGGGTTTTGAAATTCTTGGGTTTATTGTTCCAATGGGCAAGCTCCTTGGGTTTTTATCATCACAAAACGGCATATTTTATCTTTGTTGGAGAGGATACACATCATATTCAGAGGAATTTGGATTTGGAGACTGTGTTATTCCCTCCTAGACTGAGGGTACCAAAACTAGGGTTTGCTATAAAGTCAGTTTATTTCTGATTTTTTTGGGCAAGACTTAATTCCATGGTATTCCTTGGGTCACTAAGTATCTAGGAGTGGAAGATTGTCCATCAGTTTGATTCAGGAGAAGTTCAATTGGCCAATGGATTGAAAATCAGTTAACCTGGTCAAAAAGTCAACTATGGTCAACACAAAGTCAAACCTCAAGATTTTTAGTCAACATCAAGATTATGGGGTGAAATTCATCATTTGATCAAGGGTTGATCATGATTCATCAAGGAAACCTCAGAATCATCAAGAATCGGGAGTTACTAAATTAGGGTTTTTGTAGGAAAAGTCAACTGTACTTTGACCAGGCCTAACTTCCACATACTTCATCAAAAATTACTCAACCAAAGCCCACCTTGAAGGAAATTTAATTCCCTACAACTTTGTGTCTCACAAGCCAAGTCCAGAAATGCTTCATTCGGGAGATATGAGCCAAGACATTATAGGTCATTTTGAAAGTCAACAAAAGTCAACCTTTTTCAAAAGCTCATAACTTGAACATGGAAGATAAAATTGACATGGGACCAAAAAGGTTGGTTAGAGGACATCTTGAGGTTTCTAAAAAGTATTAGTTTGTATTAAGGAGCTAAAAATGGAAGGAGTTATGCTTAGTCAAAGTTGGGCAATTTTGAGGAGGTGCACAAAGCAAACTATGCCTAAAATCCAAATTTTGACAAATGGGCCATAAGTTTCTTAAACCAAACTCAAACATAAAGCCATGCACGACCCAAAGAGCATATATTTGATTTTTCCTCATTTTTATTTTATTTTTATTGGATTTAATTAGTTAAAATTCAATATTAAATGAAATAAATCATAGAAAATCAAATATTTGAATATGGATCTAATTTTCCACATGATTATCATTATACAAGATCCACAAATCATGCAAGCTCATACAAGACCATTTAGTGACCAAATTCCAACCTTCCATAAATCATAAAAGTTCCAAAATAATCCAAAAATCATTAAACATGGAATTACCCAAGCCCAATTCGTATTCAGTAGAAAACCCTAGTCTTTATAAACCCATTCATGCATTGGTTAGGGTTCATGCACGTGAAATTGGAGGAGTTCTCAAGAAAACCCTAAAAGAGGATTTTTCATCAAAACTCACGATCCACAAGGTTTTGGCCAAAAGTTCTTCCACAAATATTTTCCTGGGGATTTCTAGAGTGCAAATCAACCACCATTCGCAGCCAAAGGCAAGGATTGGAGCTGCTCCACCTCCGGTTGAGAGGTTTTTTTCGTATTCTTAAAACTCCTATTTTTTGCATGAATATTGACGTGTGATGAATGGTCATCACTCTGGTATAATTATTTTTAATTATGGATGTGTGAATTGCTTGTAATATGGATTTAAAGTTTTGTGCCCTAATGGTTTTTTATTTGTTTTTTATTATACACTAACAATTTGCGATTTTTAAGGCCATATTTGGATTCCTCGCGAAATTCTGGGTCGGATAGTGTACCCATATGCATTTTCTGGGCAGGTTGGGTGGTTGCAGGTGGCGGCCGGCAGTGGAGCTCCGGTGACGGCGTGGTGGTCCGGCGAGGGAAAGGTTGGAGGTAGGAGACGCAATCCTCACCGTCCATTGTTGGATCGCACGGCTCAAATGTTGCCACGTGTTCTAAATTCTTATGTTTATTTTATTTAATTGTGCGTGTGCTCACCTACATGTCTTACCGTGTGCTTCAATCTGATTCATAGATTTTAAATAACATTTGACTGGGTGATGCGATCAGGCCCGTTTATCTAATCAGGCGGTTGGCTTTTTGCCAACACATTAAGTAAGCCACATGCGATGCACATGGGGGAGTACGGTGGACTCTCTTTATTTTTGCTATTTTTTTTCTGAGTTTATGGGCGGGCCGTGCTATGCGCACCCCCCACGCTTTGGCCCAACCACAATTTCCTCTTCATTTCCTTGCTGACCACACCCCCATGTTACTTTGTTTCTTTTGTTTTTTTTGACGGACTTAACACTTGGGCTGCTATTCGCACCCTTCCCTTTGGCCCAACCACATTTTCAACGTAGTTTTTTTACTGATCACACCCCCCAACCCGTTTCTTATTTTATTTTATTTTCAATTATTATTTCATATTTTAATTATTTAAAAATAGTAAATTGCATTTTAAAATTCTCATAAAATTCATGCATTATTTTTATCATCTTATAAAATTTTTACAAATTTTATTTTTTATTTTTATTTTATTCTCATCATTTAAATTAATTGTTTAATTCATTTCCTTTTTAATTACACATCTCAGGCACACTTAAATTTCTTTATTTTAATTCTCTTCATCTACAAAACATTTTTCACTCGTTCTTTTTGCATTCATTCATTAACATTCTAAATTGCATAAAAATATTTTTCTTTCATTTTTAAATATTTTTCATATTGCATTTAGGTCCTTCTCTTTGGAACATTGAACCCTATCCCTTACTTGAGTTTTGTGTGATTATTTGAATGGCTGACATTTTGGATTTTTGCAGGGACCTTTTATATGTTGTTTGCCTCTGGTTGAGGAACTTTAATGTTTAATTTGGGAATTTTAGGAGTCATTTTTCTAATTATCGGATTTGTTTTCACTTAAGATTTTCTCGCAGACGCATCTTTGACCTTATATGATTATCTGTTTGAAAAGGCATTTGTGCCAATTGCTTTTGGGCTGTTCTTTGTCTCTTTGATTCATGTTTGGATTATCCTCATTATTGTTCGCCATCGCTTGATTGTCATTCACCTCATTTCTCTTATTCACGTCTGTTTCTCACTAACCTCTTATGCAGGATCAAGGTAAGTCCTTTAAGGGTATGGATAAGTATCCATGGTCACCCTTACCCTCTTCCTTCTCTCATCTTTTCTTTCCTTTAGGTTTAGGTTGTCGTCAAACCTCACTAACCGTAGGTCACCCATGCATGATGACTTTAGGATTCATAGTCTCCCTTTAGAGTCACCCTTGTGTCTTCCCTCTTCTCATCTCAAATTTCTATAAAACACTTAATAAGAATAAGGTGTATTGCGCACGAGCCTTAAGTATGGGGAATGAGAAATGAGGGGCTTCCTCTCATCTTTCTAGAGTGCTTAGCGAGCGTCCTGTCTTGGGACGATGCGTTAAGTATTCGCCCCTGTGCCTTAGACTTTGGTGCAATGCAACTTAGGAACTAACTTAAGCCACTTCTGTCCTAAAAAACACAAACCAACTTCAAACCTTTTTTGTCCTTCGGGACCTTCAACCTAAAGGCTATTTTCAAAAAGGGCACGTTACCTTCCGTCTGATTCGCAAACAGGCATCGACCCTAACTGCCGGATGCGGACTTAACGTCGCTCATAAAAAACACAAAAAAGAACTCGGTCCGAACTATGTTGACTCTGAATTCCCCATTGCACAAAGGGGGTACGTAGGCCTAGGACGTCGACGTCCTACCGAGTCGGTCTTTGTCTTTCCCCTCTCCGTCTTGGTACAGCCCTAGATGATATTATAACTCACCCTTAGAATAGACAACAAGCGTGGATCCCATCGAGTACGATGGACGCGTGGGGTGCTAGCACCTTCCCCTCGCGTAACCGACTTCCGAACCCAGGCTATGGTTGCGATGACCATTCCTTTCCCTCTTCCTCAGGTTTATGCGGTGTTCCCTTTACCTCTCTTGGGATAAATTTACACGGCTGGCGACTCTGTTTTTCCGCGCCACTCTCGCGTTTGTACCTGGATGAAAATCCTGGGAGCGACAGCTGGCGACTCTGCTGGGGACCTAGTTGACCTATGCTGGTCCATCCCTAAGCGAGTCAATCCTAACGCTTGCTTGTCTTTGTTCTCTTTGGGGTGCTTTGTTTTTGTTTTGCTTTATGTGTTGTATTTTATTTTTATTTTTACCGCATTTTCTGCATTTCATTTTTTATTACTGTCATGCTGCTGTGCTGTGCTGGCTGTCTTTGTTTTGCAGGTTGGGTGGATCTGAGAGATAAGCCCAATACCAAGGGTTAAGAATACCCTAGGACTAGAGTGGAAAGTAGTGGGACCTACGTACCCGCTTGGTACGTTTGTGTGTTCACGAAATTCACAACCAGACGAGGCTATCTTGGGACGCATTCTAACGTGTGTGTCTTGCGCATGTTGGGGTGTTGATCTAGAGAGCTGTCGACTCTGGTACAGATCATTGAGGACCTTAGTGGAAACATCCCTCTTTAGTGGTGACAGTGGCAGATCACATCCTGTGGCAAACCCATTCGCACCCGAGGGCCCGCTTTGGAACTCGCATAGGACGGCCCCTACGTTTTGAAGAGAATCAGTGGAGGCACTCCTCGATTGACTTTAGTACTGTACCCCGAGGGATGAATGTACTATTGTTTCTCGACCTCAGTGCCAAAGCTGAAGACCTTCCGCTTTGGAGAATCAGTTAAGGCCTCCTCGATTGACGATGATGCCAAACCAGAAATGGTGAACGTATCATCATTTCTCGACCTGAGAGCCCGGGATACTGAACATCCTAGTACCCACACGTGAGAGGGGATGGGCGTTTGCAGGTTTGCAGGTAACCGAGACCTTCAACCTACCCGGTTTTCTGGATTTCTCATCAATGTCTGGTTATTTGGGTTCCTCAGTGGTTCAGAGTTCTGGTTTTCTGGTTTCTCGTTCAGCTAACAGCACAACACATCCAGCAGTGTGCCTTGACCCCATGTGTGCATTTGCATCATCATTTTGCATCATAACATGTTTATTCATTTGCAGGGTTGCATCCTAACCTTGATTCTGGCTTCTGAAGACTATCAAGGATGAGTACTGAAAAGAAAAAGAATATCATAGGATACAAGTTCCCGTCACTAATTCTGGATCATGTTCACAAGGTTGTTTCTATGGCAGAACCTGGGGAATTGGCACTTGTGGACTTTGATGACATGCCTAGTCCTTTTTCTCTCTATTTTATTAGGATCACCACCAGGCTTGTTGGCTGGGATCCATGATTATTGTGTTCAGACTTATTATCTCGAGTTGTGATAGTTGACATCTGGTTTTCCTCTGGTCTTCTTAATATATGAGCAAAAGTTTCGTTCTATCTTATTATTAAACTGGAATCAAGGGGTGGATCGCCCTGCTAATATTCAAACATGTTCATTTAAATTTGCATATTCATTGTGCATAATCATTTTGCATGGCAGGTGTTTATCTCCGGTACTCTTATCTTGTTATAAATCTCAGAATTGCAGATCGGCACATTCACCGGTATCCTACTAGACAGAATCAGAAGAGACTCATGGATCAGCTACAGAATGAGATCATTGAGATGCGGACTCGCATGAACCAATTCATGGAATTAATACAAGGGGTTGCTCAGGGACAAGAACAGTTGAGAACTCTCGTTCAGCCACTGATTGCGAGGGTTGATGATGACGGTGTCCTTCATGGAGGACTTCAGACTGGTGTTACTGGTAATGGTCAGAATGGTCCTACTGGCGGAGGTGTTCCTGTTTCTGGTGTTGTGATTCCTCTGGGCGGAGCTGAAAATGCTGGGGGAGGTGGTACTGGTACTGGCGCAGTTCAGGGTCGTCAGTATGATGATGTTTAGGATGATGTATTTTCTCTGCCAGGTGGGGATGCTGGTCCCCAGACTGACCAGGATCAGAGGATCCGGTTGATTGAGGAACAACTAAGGGGTGTTGTGAATCAGGACTCTGTGGGAATGGATCTAGAATATTTGGGGTTGGTTCCAGGCGTTGTTATTCCGCACAAGTTTCAGACTCCCACTTTCGAGAAGTATAATGGTATGACTTGTCCGAGGACCCATGTGAGGGCATATGCAAGCAAAATGGCTGCGCATGCAAAGAATGAAAAGCTGATGATGCACTGCTTCCAGGATAGCCTATCTGGGGTATCCCTGGAGTGGTATATGCAACTGGAAAGGAAGGATGTGCGTAGTTGGAGGGATCTGGCAGGGGCATTCATTAGACACTATCAATCTAACACTGACATGGCTCCTAATAGAACACAGCTGCAGAACTTATCACAGAAGGACAATGAGAGTTTCAAGGAGTACGCCCAGAGGTGGCGTGAATTGGCAGCAAGGGTCCAGCCTCCCATGCTGGAACGTGAAATGATAGGTATGTTTATGGCCACCTTGCAGGGTCATTACTATGAAAAGCTAGTACCGTGTATGACTGGAAAGTTTGCTGATCTCATCTTAGTAGGAGAAATGGTCGAAAACGGTATCAAAATGGGAAAGATTCAAGTTACTCCCAGTTATTCCAAAACTACGAAGAAACGTTACAGGGGAGAAGAAGGAGAGACCAATGTCGTTCAGTACCAGCAGCCTTATGCTCCTCAACAACAGAAGTATCGGCGTCAGAATCAGCATAGGCCTCGCAATAACTTGGAAAGAAGGAATGCTCCTCTTCATCCAGTTCCCATGTTGTACAATCAACTCTTGCCACACCTGGTTCAAAATTCATTGGTGGAGCCCAAGACTTTGAAGCCTGTTCCAGAACCATACCCTCCAGGGTATAATCCCCATGTGCAATGCGGATATCATGGAGGATCTATGGGACACTCAACCGAAGATTGCAAAGCCTTCCAAGTCAAAGTGCAACAATTGATTGACAAAGGGTACATATCATTTCCAGAAGGAGACTTGGTTGTGCATGTCGACCTCTCATCTGCTTAAAGACTTCAAAGGACATCATCAGAAGAAACCAGTCCAGACGGAGTCAAGTCTCCTCAATGGCAATCATCAGCTTCCTTTACTGCATTTTCATATGTAGCTTTCATTTGTTTGTTCAAACAGTGTTTGCATGTAAAAACGTATTTGTGTTTTGAATGCTGATTTTAATACAATAAACGTGTTGTTCCTGAAGTATGTTACTTTTATGCACTCATATCATGTTTATATGCATTGCAATACCAACTTTCTTGCTTAAACTCTTTGAGGGGGGATGACGAAGTAAGAACGCAAACTTCTGATGGTATGCTTTTGGATAAAACCCTGTTAAGGATGTACAGACATTGTTTCAAATCCCCAAACACTGGAGATATAAGGGAGATAGACCCTCGTTAACCCCTTTGACCCTTGAAGTAGGAGTTCTTTCGCTTGAAAAAACCCTCATACTTAACCCAGGGGCAGGGTAGGCGTTAGTTAGTTTGATCGAGCATTCAAATTTCAAAAGGAGTGTGCATCTGAGGATCCATTACCTTCTATTCCACAATCAAGAGGTCAAGAGATGTGAAACCACAATGGCTATCCATCAATGATCAAGGAGTAAGACAGTCACAACCCTTTCAAGCAAGTAAGACAACCGGTGTCACACGCTTTGTTCAAAAAGAGAAAAAAAAAGAAAGCCCGCTAAGTCAAAACTTGAAAACAAGCGACTTAGGCAAAAGTTAGGGCATCCCGCTGGACTTCAAAATCGAAAAACTCAGAAGAGGCAGTCCAGGCAAAAATTAGGGATCAAGAAAGCAAAAGAATGAGAAGCGAAAAGCTAAAAGGATTACAAGAACAAATTCATGTGGCACTGAACACAAAAGATAAAAAGGGGTGACTGTTACTCCAAAACCTCCTTAGGTGTCAAACCATCAGTTGCACGGGTTCCTCAAAGATCATGAACCGTTTGAGAGGTGAGCGTTTGTGTCAAATTAGCTGAACATAGGACTGGAGAACATCACGAAGAGTGGGTGGGCACCGATAAATTTTGAGCCATAAATCCTTTTTTCTGAAACCGTGAACCAGACCACGTTACAACCTTTAAAAGTCCTAATTGAAATATGGTTTATTCCGAAAGCGTACTTCAACAGGATAGCGTTCCTGACTCCTATGAGTTGTGCTAATAAGATTTTTGTTGGTATTGCATGTGCGTATTGTTTTCCATTCAAAAATAAATGTCGCATCCCGGCTAGTGTTCGTTCATAAGGCTTGGCGACACATTTTCAATAAAACTTCGGGTTAACACGAGTGTTGCATTAGAATTGTCATTCTCATAATATGCATTTTCTGCTTGCATGTGTTTGACATCAAAGAAGCTTACATGATGAACATCAGTTGAGAAGCTCGATCACGCCAAGTGGAGATGGTGAAAACTCCGAAGGACAGTCATGTCAAGGGGTATGTGGCCAAGAGACTGTGCGCAGCCCGGAGGTCCCCAATAAGTCATGTTAAGATGTAGCCAATCTGGGGCAGTCACGTCGAGAAATCTCTCCGAAGTTCGGTTACTCTGGGGCACTCATTCAAAGATCAGGGGCAAAGTCACTTCAAAGCTCATATTGGGACATGCCATCTCTAGAGCGTGAGAGATCATCCACTCCTGAAGACGGTTAATTGAAAACACCTCTTTAAAGTTCAGAATACTGGGGCAGGGTATTTTCAAGCCATTACGAGTCCTCTCGAGGCAAATTCCTTCAAAGATCACGCAGTTTGGGGCAATTAAGTCGAGATCTGATAAATCTCTCTAAGAGTTTGAAGACCCTGGGGCGGTGTGAATGCCCGATCTTCTATAAAATCCTCTTGAGATGATTTCTTCCTTTAGACCTGGTGGTCTGGGGAAAATGGAGAGTTCAAAGGGCCGATTATGAACATAGAGACGGTTCAGTCTACCATATTCTGCAGGGTAACCAACTTGTTTTCCCCAGTAGAGCTACTCCCCTCAATATTGAAACTTCATTCTCCTCATCAGGTTGTTGTTTCTCCAGCAAGGGACTTACAGAACATCTTCTTGGGACAAAGGAGTTATCTTCTCCACAGAGTCTGAACACTTATTTTCCTCAGCCAGTCAGGAAATGTTTTTCTCAGCAGCAACGGTGCGATCTGATCCCCAACAGATGAGTAAGCTTGATGTTATCCGCTAGCAGGGTCGATGTCAGCATCTACAGTTCCCCTAAGCAGAGTTTGGTGGTAATCCTCGTAGCAGTTTGTTCAACGGTGGTTGACATCCCCAGCAGGTTTTAAATCCAAGTGACATTTGGCACTCTTCTGATTCAGGTCGTGGCCTCCTTTTTCAAAGAGTTATGTATAATCCCCAGTAGAGCGGATGTTCTTTAGGGATTTCATCCCCCAGCAGAAGTAATTGATCTGAAGAGTCGATCAGTATGACCCTTCTCAGCAGAGTTCCTGGATTCAGAGGACAATTTATTTTTGTCATCCCCAGCTGAATTGGACTTTTCTCTCCGGCATTTATTTTGCTGGAGGGACCCTTTTTGCATGTCATAAGCATTTGCATTGCATCCTCAAACGCGTAGCATTTCCACTTCGTGTGGAGCATTACGACAAAATTCAAACATTAGTATTCGAAGCATAAGCCAGGTTTGATACTTTCTTTGCCAGTTCTCTTTCTCGGCAGAGATGGCGTAACTCAGGAAATTTTGAAGGGACGCGTTCCTCAAACTTGCGCTCCCCGGCAGAGTCTTTTATTTAGATTTCTCCTTTCCCCAGCGGAGTCGTCTTATCTGTAGGTTGTGAGTCCGTTAGGAATTTACCTTTGTTTGGCCTTTCTCTCTCGTGAAACCCAGTTCTCGTCTGGTAGTCAGTTCTCGTCTGACTTATTTGGTAAAACCCAGTTCTCGTCTGGTAGTCAGTTCTCGTCTGACTTATTTGGTAAAACCCAGTTCTCGTCTGGTAGTCAGTTCTCGTCTGACTTATTTGGTAAAACCCAGTTCTCGTCTGGTAGTCAGTTCCCGTCTGACTTATTTGGTAAAATCCAGTTTTTGGCTGGTAGTCAGTTCTCGTCTGACTTATTTCGCGAAACCCAGTTCTCGCCTGGTAGTCAGTTCCCGTCTGACTTATTTGGTAAAATCCGGTTCTCGGCTGGTAGTCAGTTCTCGTCTGACTTATTTCGCGAAACCCAGTTCTCGCCTGGTAGTCAGTTCCCGTCTGACTTATTTGGTAAAATCCGGTTCTCGGCTGGTAGTCAGTTCTCGTCTGACTTATTTCGCGAAACCCAGTTCTCGCCTGGTAGTCAGTTCCCGTCTGACTTATTTGGTAAAATCCGGTTCTCGGCTGGTAGTCAGTTCTCGTCTGACTTATTTTGCGAAACCCAGTTCTCGCCTGGTAGTCAGTTCCCGTCTGACTTATTTGGTAAAATCCGGTTCTCGGCTGGTAGTCAGTTCTCGTCTGACTTATTTCGCAAAACCCAGTTCTCGCCTGGTAGTCAGTTCCCGTCTGACTTATTTGGTAAAACCCAATTCTCGGCTGGTGGTCAGTTCTTGTCTGAATTATTTGGTAAAATCCAGTTCTCGGCTGGTAGTCAGTTCTCGTCTGACTTATTTCGCGAAACCCAGTTCTCGCCTGATAGTCAGTTCCCGTCTGACTTATTTGGTAAAACCCAATTCTCGGCTGGTGGTCAGTTCTCGTCTGACTTATTTCGCGAAACCCAATTTCTCTTTATCAGCAGAGATATCGATCTTCTGGATAGTTCTTCGTCAGTTTCCCTTTATCAGCAGGGATGCCATCTATTTTGCTAAATCTCTTTATCAGCAGAGATGGCAATCTTTTGGAAGATTTTCTTTCGTCAGTTTCCCTTTATCAGCAGGGACGACATTTGTTTTGTCAATTCCCTTTATCAGCAGGGAAGGCATTTATTTTGTCAATTCCCTTTATCAGCAGGGAAGGCATTGGTATTGCTAGTTTTCTCTTTGTCAGCAGAGATAGCAATCTTTCGGATATTTCTCTCGTCAATTCCCTTTATCAGTAGGGACGACATTCATCTTGCTAGTATCTCTTTATCAGCAGAGATAGCAACCTTTAGAAGATTTACTTCGTCAGTTGGGGGAGTTTGTCTCGTTTTATACCCAGCATAGCAGCATTTATGACTAATTCTTCAGTGGAGGATTGCAAATTTCCGGGTTCTTTGGTATTCAATCTCCGTGCATCCTGATTGTCTGAAAGCCGTCGCTATCATACCCTCCGGACCAAGTTGATTGAATAGGGGCATCTGTTGCACCCCAAAATTTGCCCTCCTTACTTTAGGGCTAACTGGCTTATGTTTCATTTCATTTTTGCATTATCATGTATGCATATCATTAGCATGGGGTCAGGGTAAAGTCCTATCTGGTCTACTACCTCATCAAGAGTTCACAGGTTGCAAGGGATCTCAAGTGGAGTCACTCTCCTAACCAGTGCATGAATTAGGGTTTTGAAATTCTTGGGTTTATTGTTCCAATGGGCAAGCTCCTTGGGTTTTTATCATCACCAAATGGCATATCTTATCTTTGTTGGAGAGGATACACATCATATTCAGAGGAATTTGGATTTGGAGACTGTGCTATTCCCTCCTAGACTGAGGGTACCAAAACTAGGGTTTGCTATAAAGTCAGTTTATTTCTGATTTTTTTGGGCAAGACTTGATTCCATGGTATTTCTTGGGTCCCTAAGTATCTAGGAGTGGAAGATTGTCCATCAGTTTGATTCAGGAGAAGTTCAATTGGCCAATGGATTGAAAATCAGTTATCCTGGTCAAAAAGTCAACTATGGTCAACACAAAGTCAAACCTCAAGATTTTTGGTCAACATCAAGATTATGGGGTGAAATTCATCATTTGATCAAGGGTTGATCATGATTCATCAAGGAAACCTCAGAATCATCAAGAATCGGGAGTTACTAAATTAGGGTTTTTGTAGGAAAAGTCAACTGTACTTTGACCAGGCCTAACTTCTACATACTTCATCAAAAATTCCTCAACTAAATCCCACCTTGAAGGAAATTTAATTCCCTACAAATTTGTGTCTCACAAGCCAAGTCCAGAAATGCTTCATTCGGGAGATATGAGCCAAGACATTATAGGTCATTTTGAAAGTCAACAAAAGTCAACCTTTTTCAAAAGCTCATAACTTGAAAATGGAAGATCAAATTGACATGGGACCAAAAAGGTTGGTTAAAGGACATATTGAGGTTTCTAAAAAGTATTAGTTTGAATTAAGGAGCTAAAAATTGAAGGAGTTATGCTTAGTCAAAGTTGGGCAATTTTGAGGAGGTGCACAAAGCAAACTATGCCTAAAATCCAAATTTTGACAAATGGGCCATAAGTTTCTTAAACCAAACTCAAACATAAAGCCATGCACGACCCAAAGAGCATATATTTGATTTTTTCTCATTTTTATTTTATTTTTATTGGATTTAATTAGTTAAAATTCAATATTAAATGAAATAAATCATAGAAAATCAAATATTTGAATATGGATATGATTTTCCACATGATTATCATTATACAAGATCCACAAATCATGCAAGCTCATACAAGACCATTTAGTGACCAAATTCCAACCTTCCATAAATCATAAAAGTTCCAAAATAATCCAAAAATCATTAAACATGGAATTACCCAAGCCCAATTCGTATTCAGTAGAAAACCCTAGTCTTTATAAACCCATTCATGCATTGGTTAGGGTTCATGCACGTGAAATTGGAGGAGTTCTCAAGAAAACCCTAAAAGAGGATTTTTCATCAAAACTCACGATCCACAAGGTTTTGGCCAAAAGTTCTTCCACAAATATTTTCCCGGGGATTTCTAGAGTGCAAATCAACCACCATTCGCAGCCAAAGGCAAGGATTGGAGCTGCTCCATCTCCGGTTGAGAGGTTTTTTCGTATTCTTAAAACTCCTATTTTTTGCATGAATATTGACGTGTGATGAATGGTCATCACTCTGGTATAATTATTTTTAATTATGGATGTGTGAATTGCTTGTAATATGGATTTAAAGTTTTGTGCCCTAATGGTTTTTTATTTGTTTTTTATTATACACTAACAATTTGCGATTTTTAAGGCCATATTTGGATTCCTCGCGAAATTCTGGGTCAGATAGTGTACCCATATGCATTTTCTGGGCAGGTTGGGTGGTTGCAGGTGGCGGCCGGCGGTGGAGCTCCGGCGACGGCGTGGTGGTCCGGCGAGGGAAAGGTTGGAGATAGGAGACGCAATCCTCACCGTCCATTGTTGGATCGCACGGCTCAAATGTTGCCACTTGTTCTAAATTCTTATGTTTATTTTATTTAATTGTATGTGTGCTCACCTACATGTCTTACCGTGTGCTTCAATCTGATTCATAGATTTTAAATAACATTTGACTGGGTGATGCGATCAGGCCCGTTTATCTAATCAGCCGGTTGGCTTTTTGCCAACACATTAAGTAAGCCACATGCGATGCACATGGGGGAGTACGGTGGACTCTCTTTATTTTTGCTATTTTTTTCTGAGTTTATGGGCGGGCCGTGCTATGCGCACCCCCCACGCTTTGGCCCAACCACAATTTCCTCTTCATTTCCTTGCTGACCACACCCCCACGTTACTTTGTTTCTTTTGTTTTTTTTGACGGACTTAACACTTGGGCTGCTATTCGCACCCTTCCCTTTGGCCCAACCACATTTTCAACGTAGTTTTTTTACTGATCACACCCCCAGCCCGTTTCTTATTTTATTTTATTTTCAATTATTATTTCATATTTTAATTATTTAAAAATAGTAAATTGCATTTTAAAATTCTCATAAAATTCATGCATTATTTTTATCATCTTATAAAATTTTTACAAATTTTATTTTTTATTTTTATTTTATTCTCATCATTTAAATTAATTGTTTAATTCATTTCCTTTTTAATTACACATCTCAGGCACACTTAAATTTCTTTATTTTAATTCTCTTCATCTACAAAACATTTTTCACTCGTTCTTTTTGCATTCATTCATTAACATTCTAAATTGCATAAAAATATTTTTCTTTCATTTTTAAATATTTTTCATATTGCATTTAGGTCCTTCTCTTTGGCACATTGAACCCTATCCCTTACTTGAGTTTTGTGTGATTATTTGAATGGCTGACATTTTGGATTTTTGCAGGGACCTTTTATATGTTGTTTGCCTCTGGTTGAGGAACTTTAATGTTTAATTTGGGAATTTTAGGAGTCATTTTTCTAATTATCGGATTTGTTTTCACTTAAGATTTTCTCGCAGACGCATCTTTGACCTTATATGATTATCTGTTTGAAAAGGCATTTGTGCCAATTGCTTTGGGGCTGTTCTTTGTCTCTTTGATTCATGTTTGGATTATCCTCATTATTGTTCGCCATCGCTTGATTGTCATTCACCTCATTTCTCTTATTCACGTCTCTTTCTCACTAACCTCTTATGCAGGATCAAGGTAAGTCCTTTAAGGGTATGGATAAGTATCCATGGTCACCCTTACCCTCTTCCTTCTCTCATCTTTTCTTTCCTTTAGGTTTAGGTTGTCGTCAAACCTCACTAACCGTAGGTCACCCATGCATGATGACTTTAGGATTCATAGTCTCCCTTTAGAGTCACCCTTGTGTCTTCCCTCTTCTCATCTCAAATTTATCTAAAACACTTAATAAGAATAAGGTGTATTGCGCATGAGCCTTAAGTATGGGGAATGAGAAATGAGGGGCTTCCTCTCATCTTTCTAGAGTGCTTAGCGAGCGTCCTGTCTTGGGACGATGCGTTAAGTATTTGCCCCTGTGCCTTAGACTTTGGTGCAATGCAACTTAGGAACTAACTTAAGCCGCTTCTGTCCTAAAAAACACAAACCAACTTCAAACCTTTTTTGTCCTTCGGGACCTTCAACCTAAAGGCTATTTTCAAAAAGGGCACGTTACCTTCCGTCTGATTCGCAAACAGGCATCGACCCTAACTGCCGGACGCGGACTTAACGTCGCTCATAAAAAACACAAAAAAGAACTCGGTCCGAACTACGTTGACTCTGAATTCCCCATTGCACAAAGGGGGTACGTAGGCCTAGGACGTCGACGTCCTACCGAGTCGGTCTTTGTCTTTCCCCTCTCCGTCTTGGTACAGCCCTAGATGATAGTATAACTTACCCTTAGAATAGACAACAAGCGTGGATCCCATCGAGTACGATGGGCGCGTGGGGTGCTAGCACCTTCCCCTCGCGTAACCGACTCCCGAACCCAGGCTATGGTTGCGATGACCATTCCTTTCCCTCTTCCTCAGGTTTATGCGGTGTTCCCTTTCCCTCTCTTGGGATAAATTTACACGGCTGGCGACTCTGTTTTTCCGCGCCACTCTCGCGTTTGTACCTGGATGAAAATCCTGGGAGCGACAGATACCTGAGGTTCCGGTTGATAACATTTCATTCCATTATGCAAGCAGTGCGTCGATGTGGAAGTTCATCTGTCAAAGAAGACTTGCTTTTGAAAGAGAGATTGGGAAAGAAATTATGGAGATTAAAGAAATCATAGAGGTGATTAAGGCTGCTGGTCTGATGAAGACGGTTCATGGGTTCTCCGAGTGCTATGATAGCCTGGTTAAGGAATTTGTGGTCAATATTCCTGTGAAGATTTCAGACAAAGGCAGTGTGGACTACATGAAAGTGTTTGTGAGAGGAAAATGTGTTGAATTCTCTCCTGAGGTTATAAACAAGTATTTAGGAAGAAAAGATGAAGAATTTGCTGAGCTAGAAGCCACTGAGAATGATGTCTGCAAGGAAATAACTGCTGGTAAAGTTAAGGTGTGGCCCTTGAAAGGGAAACTGCCAACTAGCAAACTTAGTGTTAAGTATGCTATCTTACACAGAATTGGAGCCGTAAATTGGGTGCCACCCAATCATAAAACCACAATAGTTGTGGGACTAGGGAGGTTTCTTTATGCTGTGGGTACTAAGAAGAAATTTGACTATGGAGCATATGTGTTTGAGCAGACTGCGAGACATGCCACCACTAACGCTATCAAACTGCCTATAGCATTTCCTTCGCTCATCTGTGGAGTTATGATGAAACAACATCCAGGCATCTTAACAAGTTCAGACACAGCCTGCAAGAGGGAATCTACCTTATCCATACATCCAAAGTTACATGTTGGGAGTCATGTTCCAGACATTGTGTCAACATCAAATGCAGGTATCAAGAAGAAAACTTCCAAGGCTGATTTGCTAGCAGAGCTGAAGGCAACCCGCAAAGACTTGGATGTTGTGATTAATACCAGTCTGACTAGAAAAGAAAAGATTGAGAAGATGATCCAAAGGTTGGAACAAGATGATCATGCTGACTCTGAAGATGAAGGACAAGATAGTGCTGATGAAGCAAGCTCAGAAGAAGACTAGCTTATTTTCTCTTGCCTTCAGTAGTTTTTAGTTTAGTTTTTTTGGTTTTGTAATTTGAATATTGTGTTATTTTATGCACTGTTTATGTTTTAGTTTCCTTCTATGATTTGTTTTTCCTGTTTACTAACTGAGAGGCTAACAATGAGAGCTAGGGTGTACTGACTATAGTTAATAGGGCTTCTTATAGAAGCTTGACTAATTGTGGCTAAAAAGGGGGAGAAAATAGCCAAAATAGCCAAGATAGTCAAGAGTTGGATGCAGATATTAAGGGGGAGTTTTGACTGAACTTTTGAAGATATCATGACATTTGAAGAGTGCAGCCAAGCAGACATCAAGGGGGAGTAAAGTGCTGCACATTGTGAGCTACTGAACAGCTGTGATGCTGGTTCATGTTCTTGAGGGGGAGCACCAATTGGCTGTTGTCAATAATGAAGATGGTGCTGCAGCAGATCGAGTGATGAAGACTATGAAGATTGTCAATTGTCAAACTGCTGCTAATGTGTTTCAAAGTGTCAAAGATTATTCCGCTGCTGAAATCTCTGAAGGTGCAGAGTGCAGAAGTTGATTGCAGAGTGCAGAAATTGTTTTAGCCAAAATTAGCCAAAGAGGGAGATTGTTAGTTCCTGGATTGGCTGGAATTTTGGTAAAACAAAGCATGTTCAATGTTGATGTCAAGGTGCTGATGTTGCAACATTGAAGTCTTAACACTGGGTTGTGTTAAGTAGTTAATTGCTGAAGTTGGATGTCTGATGTCACACAGGTGATGTTGTAACATCAGATCTGCAGAATCAATAACATCAGGTGCAGATGTTGTTAGGGTTACGTATTAGCTGGAATTGTGGAGAGCAAGCTGTCTCATTGGATGCGAATATCTTGGGATAGATATTTGCTGCTGCATAGGAGATCTGCTGCAGATTTGTAGGAGATTTAAAAGGTTGAAGATTTAAAAAGATTTTAGGAGAAAATATGTTTTAATATTCAGTTTTAAATAACAAATCTGGGAGATATTGTAGCAAGTCCAAGACCAATTCAAGGAGCTATATAAAGCGCACAAGACCAAAGGAAAAAGGCACAGAAATACAGAGAGAAGATCAAGAGCATAGGCTGAGTGTCTTGAGTATTTTGTACGAGTTGTATTTACACTATTCTAGGGTTTGAATAGGTGTTAAGTTTCTGTCCTCTCTAGAAGCTGTGAAGCAATAGAGAATGGTTGTTTGATCGAAGCTGTGAAGTAAGATCAAGGGTACTCAAAGTGGTTTCTTTGAGTGTTTGTAAGGGATTGAGTGGTGTTCTCATACCTAAGTGGTTTCTTAGGTAGGAAGTCATTAGTAGAGTATAAGTTTAGGAGATTGTCAACGGGTTGTTGAGTCTGTAAATTATATCTACAAGTAGTGAATTCCATCCATGGCTTGGTAGCCCCCAGAGTAGGTTGGTTGTAACCGAACTGGGTCAACAATTCTTGGTGTTATTTTACTATTATTGCTGTCCATTGTGCAGAGTGTGTTGTTGTGACATCACACCTTAACATCACACGTCTGATACCAGAATTTCAACTTTTATATCATTTAATTAATTTATTTTTATTTTATTTCATATTATTTTCTAGAGATACTACTGTGGGTATTTGTTCTTGTTCGTGCATTGTAAGCCTTAGGTGTAGAAAAGCTGACCATAGAAAAACCAATAGCACAAACAATGTGGGACTACTGCAGGCCTACTGACACAACACATGTTTCTTTGGGTTTCATCCCAGTAACTCCCGTAAATTTTCAACATCAAATACTCTGTGCTTTCAGATCTGAGAGATAAGAAATTTGATGGGAGCGCAACCAGTGACCCATGGAATATCTAGCAAGGTTCTACTAGACATCGTCAATGTGTCAACCATTTGGAATTACAGAGGATCAGGTTAAATTGAAATTATTCAGCTTCTCTTTGGTGGGGAAAGCGAAGGATTGGCTATTATGTCTTCCAAATAGAGTAATAAGAACCTGGAGAGAAGATAAAATTCTGGAAAGATTTTTCACTACAACACAATTCACATAGAGGAAAGCTGAAATTACACACTTCGAGCAACAAGATACTGATTCTCTCTATGATTCTTGGGAGATATTTAAATTATTGTTACGCAGATGCCCAAATCACAATATGAGTAGTATGGAACAAATGCAAAGTTTTGTAAGGGGTCTACAAACGCAAGTACGAAGGCTTTTAGATGCATCTGCCGGAGGTACAATCAGAACACTGAATGAACCACATGTGAAAGAACTGATAGAGAAAATGAGTCTAAATGAGTACAACTTTGAAAATTCCAAAGGCCTTAAAAATGCGGAAACAAAGAATATATCTCACAATGAGTTGACTTTAGGAGGATACAAAGAGCTTCTCACAAATTTGGAAGTGCTAAATCAAAAGTTGAAAGCAGCAAGTATAACTTTGGAATCTTCAAATGAGGTAGTATTTGTATTATGTGCTAACTATGGGGAAGAACATTTTGCAGGTCATTGTGCTAAAGAATAACTTATGGGAGAAGTATAAGCTATAACCATGAGTTCCAATCAGAGAGCACCATAAACATATACGGAAGTCAAGATCTCATCATTAGAAGAAACATTGACTCAATTTATGCTGGTAACACATAATTAATTCTTGAAGTTTAACAGATTACAGAACTTGCTGAACGAAAAACACGAGAAGTCAATGAGAAGACTGGAAGGGCAAATGTCTAGCCTATCCCACCAAATCACATCATTAGCATGGGAAAGAGGAAACTCTGATGCAACAGAATTGAGAAGTCACATAATTCCCTTAGCCCCCAGTGGAAACTGTAAGTGTTTTTAATTGGCAGCAATTTTTGGTAAAACATACCTGTCAAGGCTGATGTCACGACATGCTTGGGTAGCCTCTCTGCAGGTATGAAGTACTGCCTGTAAGCAGCTTTCATCAGGATGTCAAAATTGATGTCGTGACATGTTTGTTTCTGATCAGCTCGTTGGGCCTTGGATTGTGTACGCGCGCTTTGGGTTTTGCAGTGTGTTTCTGTTGAGATTTTTTAGGCGCTTTTATTTTGGAAGATTCTCCTAATCGTGTGATTTGCTATTTCCAGAAAGTATTCATTTGTTTCTATTTTCTCTCCTTGATTGTTGGTAATTAACCTAATTAGGTTAAAAGCTTCTGGGGAGCTGCTGCTGCTGTGGGATCTATAAATAAACAGCTGCTATCATTTGTTTGGGTCACGGTTTTTAAGAGTTTGAAGTGTGGTCATAGTTTTCTTGTGAACCAAAGCAATTATTGTTTTGATGATTGTTTTGGAATAGGTTTATTGAGTTGTAAGTTTTTACTCTTAAGCTTTTAAGCAAAGAGTATCATTGTGCTTGATTGAAGCTTTTAAGCAAAATCAAGTTGTGTCCTTGAAGAGTGTTCTTCTGTCTCGTTTATTTGTGTCTGTTATTATCACTGCTGTGATTGAGGGGGAGTTTGTAATTGCATTGGGTAGGGATTAAGTGAAGGTTGTAAACTGTGTGGTTTGATCCTGAATTGATACTACTAATAGTGGAGTTCCTCCCTGGCTTGGTAGCCCCCAGACGTAGGTGTGTTTTGCACCGAACTGGGTTAACAATTACTTGTGTCTTTTATAATTGTTTGCATTATTTATTTTGTTCGTTCTCAAAACCAAAATAGATATTAGTGTCGTAACATTGTATTCGACATCTCGTATCTGACACCAGAATTTTCAATTGGCATCAGAGCAGGCACCCTGCCTGTTACTCTGGGTGAGATCTAGGGACATTATATTCTGGTATTATGGAAGGAGGAGGGTTTGTGAACAGACCACCTGTTCTGGATGGTTCTAATTATGACTACTGGAAACCTCGTATGATAGCCTTCTTGAAATCCTTGGATAGCAAGGCATGGAGAGCAGCAAACAAAGGATGGGAACATCCTGTCACTATTGGAAAGGATGGAAAGACAATTCCTAAACCTGAGGAAGAATGGAGCAAAGAGGAGGATGAGTTGGCTCTTGGCAACTCTAAAGCTTTAAACGCCTTGTTTAATGGGATTGATAGAAATATATTCAGACTGGTGCATCACTGTGAATTAGCCAAAGATGTTTGGGATACTCTCAGAACCACCCATGAAGGTACATCCAAGGTGAAGATGTCAAGGCTCCAGCTGCTTACTACCAAGTTTGAGAATCTGAGGATGAAAGAGGATGAGAGTATTCATGACTTTCACATGAATATTCTTGAGATTGCCAACACGTCAGGAGCATTAGGAGAAAAAATGTCTGATGAAAAACTGGTGAGGAAAATTCTCAGATCCTTGCCCAAGAGGTTTGCCATGAAAGTCACTGCTATAGAAGAGGCTCAGGATATCAGCAATATGAAAGTTGAAGAACTCATTGGCTCTCTTCAAACCTTTGAGATGGGAATAAATGACAACTCTGAAAAGAAGAACAAAGGTATAGCTCTTGTGTCTAATACTGAAGAAGAGGCAGAAGAAAATGATATTAGTAATAAAGAGAACTTATCAGATGCCTTGGCTATGCTTGGAAGACAATTCAACAAAATTATGAAAAGAATGGATCAGAAGTCAAGGTCAAATGTCAGGAACAATTCTTCTGACATTAGCAGGTCCTATGATTCCAATAGGAAAACAAAACCTGAAGAAAAGTCTAACCAAGGCAAAGGGATTCAGTGTCATGGATGCGAAGGGTATGGGCATATTAGGGCTGAGTGTCCTACTTATCTCAAGAAGCAAAAGAAAGGGTTAACTGTTACATGGTCTGATGAAGATTCTGAGAGTGACTTTGATGATGAATCTGCCAAACTTGTCACTGCACTAACTGGTGTTTGTACTTCAGATGGAGACTCAAGTGAAGATGAGTTAACTTTTGAAGAGCTTGCAGCATCCTACAAAAAGCTATGTATCAGAAGTGCAGAAGTTTGTCAACAAGGGGAAAAGCAGAAGAAACTTATAATCAAGCTGGAAGCTGAGAATAAAGAACATCTTGGAACAATATCTCAGTTAAACAATAAAGTCACCTTGCTGAATTCAAAACTTGATCAGATGACCAAGTCTATCAGAATGTTGAACAGTGGAACTGACACACTGGATGAGATTCTTCAGACTGGACAGAGTGCAGGAGATATGTCTGGTATAGGATTTGCAGGAACAAAGAAATCGTCTTCAGGAAACAGTCAACCAGAACCTGAATCTAGTATGATGAATCAGATGTCAAAACCTATGTTTCAACATCATGATAAGGGTAAAATGAATCACACAAGAAAGAAATTCCAAAGATGGAGATGTCATTATTGTGGTAGATATGGGCACATAAAGCCATTCTGCTTTAGACTGTATGGATACCCTGATCAAACTCCATATTTCAGACCTAAACAGAATCAGCTCATTAAGAAGCAGCAATGGAGTCCCAAAGTTGTTGCCTTAATAGCTCATACGTCTCTCAGAGTATCAGCCAAAGAAGATTGGTACTTTGACAGTGGGTGTTCAAAGCATATGACTGGAATCAAAAATCTGTTAGTTGATGTCAAACCTCATGCTACCAGGTATGTGACTTTTGGTGATGGAGCCAAAGGTGAAATCAAAGGTGTTGGAAAACTGGAGTGTTCAGGAGTTCCAAATCTGGATGGTGTTCTACTGGTAAAAGGATTGACTGCCAATCTCATCAGCATCAGTCAACTCTGTGATCAAGGTTATCATGTCAACTTTACAAAATCTGAATGTATGGTCACAAATGAAGAAAAAGAAGTGATTATGAGGGGTGTCAGGTCTAAGGATAACTGTTATTTGTGGATATCTCATGAACATAGTTACTCATCATTTTGTTCTGAAACCAAAGAAAATGAAGTAAAGCTATGGCATCAAAAACTTGGTCATCTTCATTTAAGGGGTATGAAAAGGATTATCTCTATGGAAGCTGTAAGAGGGATTCCAAAACTACAGATTAATGAAGAAAGAGTGTGTGGTGAATGTCAGGTTGGCAAACAAACCAAGATGTCACATCCAAAGATTAAACATCTTACCACATCTAAAGTTTTGGAATTGTTACACATGGATTTAATGGGACCTATGCAAGTGGAAAGTCTTGGTGGGAAGAAATATGCCTATGTGGTTGTTGATGATTATTCTAGATATACCTGGATAAATTTCATCAGAGAGAAATCAGATGTTTTTGATGTCTTCAAAGACCTCTGTCAAAAGGTTCAAAGAGAGAAGGAAGGCTGTGTTGTTAGAATTAGAAGTGATCATGGAAAAGAGTTTGAAAATCAAAGATTTGCAGAGTTCTGTTCATCTGAAGGAATCAGTCATGAATTTTCATCTCCCATTACTCCTCAACAAAATGGGGTTGTGGAAAGAAAAAACAGGACACTTCAAGAATCAGCCAGAGCTATGATTCATGCCAAGAAACTCCCTATCCACTTCTGGGCTGAAGCTATGAATACCGCTTGCTATGTTCATAATAGAGTGACCTTGAGAAAGGGAACCTCCACTACCTTGTATGAAATCTGGAAAGGAAGAAAACCAACTGTCAAATATTTTCATGTGTTTGGTAGTAAGTGTTACATACTAACAGATCGTGAACAAAGAAGGAAGATGGACCCCAAAAGTGATGAAGGAATCTTTTTAGGTTACTCTACAAACAGCAGAGCCTATAGGGTTTTCAACTCTAGAACAAGAACGATGATGGAATCAATAAATGTGGTGGTTGATGATTTGCATGAGGAAGCAAATGTCACAGATGATGTCAGAACATTCTTGGATATTCCTGCTGGTACATCAAATAAAGAAGTTGACTCCAATCCTACTACCACAGAATCTGAGGGTGAACCTATCAACAAGGGACCCTCCACCAGAGTGCAGAAAGATCATCCTAAAGAACTTATCATAGGAGATCTCAACAGTGGAGTGACTACAAGATCAAGAGAAGTCATCTCAAGCTCTTGCTTTGTGTCAAGAATTGAACCTAAAAATATCAAAGAAGCTCTGACTGATGAGTTTTGGATTAATGCAATGCAAGAGGAATTAAGTCAGTTTAAAAGGAATGAGGTGTGGGAGCTTGTTCCAAGACCTGAAGGGACAAATGTTATTGGTACAAAGTGGGTGTACAAGAACAAGTCAGATGAGCAGGGAGTTGTAACCAGGAATAAAGCAAGGCTTGTAGCTCAAGGATACACTCAAGTTGAAGGGGTTGATTTTGATGAGACATTTGCCCCTGTTGCTAGACTTGAATCCATCAGATTGCTATTAGGAGTGGCTTGCATTCTAAAATTCAAGTTGTTCCAGATGGATGTGAAAAGTGCCTTTTTGAATGGCTATTTGCATGAGGAAGTTTATGTAGAGCAGCCTAAAGGCTTCATTGACCCAACCTTCCCAGACCATGTGTACAAATTAAAAAGGGCTCTTTATGGACTGAAACAAGCTCCTAGAGCTTGGTATGAGAGATTGACAGAGTTCCTCATTAATAATGGATACAGAAAAGGAGGGTTAGATAAGACTCTTTTTGTTAAAGATGAAGGAGGAAAAATCATGATTGCTCAGATTTATGTGGATGATATAGTGTTTGGTGGAATGTCAGATAGGATGGTGAAACACTTTGTTCAACAAATGCAGTCTGAATTTGAAATGAGTCTTGTTGGAGAACTGACTTATTTTCTTGGGTTACAAGTAAAACAGATGGAAGATTCAATCTTCCTCAGTCAAAGTAAGTACGCAAGAAACATAGTCAAAAAATTTGGAATGGAGAATGCAAGCCATAAAAGAACACCTGCACCTACTCATTTGAAATTATCTAAAGATGAAAAGGGGATTAATGTTGATCAAAGTCTATATAGAAGTATGATAGGTAGCTTACTGTATCTCACAGCTAGCAGGCCTGATATTGCTTTTGCAGTTGGAGTGTGTGCCAGATATCAAGCAGATCCCAAAGTTAGTCACATAAATCAAGTCAAGAGGATTCTCAAATATGTGAATGGAACTTGTGACTTTGGTATGCTGTACTCTCATGGGTGTAATCCTATTTTATCTGGATATTGTGATGCTGATTGGGCTGGAAGTGCTGATGATAGAAAGAGCACATCAGGAGGATGCTTCTTCTTAGGAAACAATCTCATTTCATGGTTCAGCAAAAAGCAAAATTGTGTCTCCTTATCCACGGCAGAGGCTGAATACATTGCAGCTGGAAGTAGTTGTTCACAGCTAGTATGGATGAAACAAATGCTAACAGAGTATAATGTCACACAAGATGTCATGACACTATATTGTGACAACCTAAGTGCTATCAATATCTCCAAGAATCCTATCCAGCACAGCCGTACCAAGCATATAGACATTAGGCATCATTTCATTAGGGATCTTGTGGAAGACAAAGTAATTACCTTGGAGCATGTTGCCACTGAGATGCAGCTGGCTGACATTTTTACAAAGGCTTTGGATGCAAGTCAATTTGAGAACCTAAGGGGTAAGTTAGGAATTTGTCTTTATGAAGGCTTATAGCAATTAATCACATGTGGAAACATTGTCCGGCACATCTTAGTTTTCCAAGAATTTGTACCATCAAAATATATAAATCCTTTCCCCCCTCTTTTGCATCATTATCAAACGCTCTCCATTCCCACTCATACACGCCATACTGTTTATCTTCTTCTCTCCAAACATTCTGTCACTGCCAACCCTCATTTCAGATTTTCGTCTATCACTTTGCCTGTGAATAACATGTCTCACCAACAAGCTTCGTCCTCCTCTAAGCCGGTGTCTCCTAAGACTGTTTCGTCTTCTGATTCTAGGGCACAAGATATGGATCATTCTCCCAAGGATGTGGTTGATGCTGTCCCGTTAAATATGGTGCTTGCTGATGTGCCTCATGTTCAAAGGCATAGAACTCAACATGCAAGAAGACCTAAAGAAAGTCCTTCAGGTAACATTCCCACATCGTCTTCTGTTGATCTTTCTGCTATGGCAAGGGAAGGATCTGAGTATGTTCATAAGACTGTTGATAGCATCGTTACTCGTATCATTAATGAAGATCATGCTGTGGCTGGGATTTCTATCCCTTTGAGGCAACTTTCAGCCCCTCAAACTAGTTAGAAGCATCAAAAAGATGGTGATATAAATCTAGAAGACATTCAAGATGTTGCATGTGATGTTAAGACCTCTGTTGCTGAAGATACCTTTGAAAGTGTGAAGGATGCTGGGAGTAAACCCTCTAAAACCAAAGATGTCATGGCTGATGATGTTGTGGATCTTGATGAGATTGATGACAACGCTCTCCTTGCCAGCATAGCTAATAGACTTGTTACTAGGAAAGGAAACAAGGGTGCTAAGCAAAGTTCTCCCAAGCACAAGAATGTAGCTAGTCCAAGTCCTTCCAAGCGCAACATCAAGAAGGTTGGTTCTGGTCCCCCCAAGGGTTGGAGCAAAGTGGTTGTCAAGAAGAGAAAGATTAGAGTCTCTTCTGATTCTGAAGATGATGTTGAAAGTGATGTTCCTGACATCCGTCTCAAAAAGAAATCCTCTGCTAGCAAACTGGCTACCAGAATACCTGATGCTCCTCTAGATAATATCTCTTTTCATTCTGCTGAGAGTGTTAACAAATGGAAATATGTGTATCAGCGGAGGTTGGCGTTAGAAAGAGAGCTGGGTGAAAATGCTATGGAGTGTAAGGAAGTAATGGATTTAATCTACTTTGCTGGCCTGTTAAAGACTGTGACTCGCTTCTCAAAGTGCTACGAGACACTGGTTAAAGAGTTTATTGTTAATCTTTCTGAAAATTGTGCTGATGGTAAATCTAAGGAGTTCAGAAAAGTGTTTGTTAGAGGAAGATGTGTCAATTTCTCCCCTGATGTGATAAATTTTTACCTAGGAAGGACTGGTGAGCCTCAACCTGAGTTGGAGGTGTCTGATAATCAAGTCTGCACGACCATTACAGCGAATCAAGTCAAGAAATGGCCTCTAAAGGGAAAATTATCTGCTAGCTTACTAAGTGTCAAGTATGCGATGCTGCACAGAATTGGAGCTGCTAATTGGGTTCCCACTAACCACACATCTACCATTGCTACTGGTCTGGGCAGATTCATTTTTGCTGTTGGAACCAAGGCAAAATTTGATTATGGGACGTACATCTTTGAACAGACATTGAAGCATGCAGGTACGATGGCTGTGAAGCTTCCCATAGCTTTTCCCTCTGTCATTTGTGGCATTATCCTTAAACAGTATCCTGGAATTTTAACTGAGTCAGACACTGCTTGCAAAAGAGAAAGTGTCTTGTCTTTTCATTACAAGCTGTTTCAGGGGACCCATGTCCCTGATATTGTTGTAACATCTGCTGAGACATCCTCTAGCAGTAGACCTGTGAATAAGTCTACCATCATTTCTGAGCTCAAGGAGACTTGCAAAGAGCTAGAAAGCAGAAAGTTGAAGCTTGAAACTCTTATCAGAATACTTGAGAAGGAGGAACGTGAGGATGGTGAAGACTCTGGTGGGAGTGACAATGAGGCTGATGCTGGTGGAGAGGCTGAAGATGAATCTGGGTCTGGTGAAGAAGCTGAAGATGTTTCTGGTTTTGATGAAGATTAAGTTTTTTTTGCCATATGTTTCCATATTGGTTCTTGTGGAAGTTCTTTTGGTTTGATGTGCTTCTGCACCTTGTGTTAGTTTCTTTTTGGTTATTTGGCTTTTTGGTTGTAAAGACTATGTGTTTTTTTGGTTTGGCTCTCTTTATGGCTAAAAAGGGGGAGCACTGGATATTTCTGTTTCTCTTAACTTTGGAAGTTGCTATTTCTGATGCTATGCTGCTTACTTCCTTGGATCTGCTGTTTCTTTTTCTGCTGCTGCTATTTCTGATTGTTGTTCGATTATTATGTTTTAGCCAAAAAATTTCGCCAAAGGGGGAGTTTGTAAGTGTTTTTAATTGGCAGCAATTTTTGGTAAAACATACCTGTCAAGGCTGATGTCACGACATGCTTGGGTAGCCTCTCTGCAGGTATGAAGTACTGCCTGTAAGCAGCTTTCATCAGGATGTCAAAATTGATGTCGTGACATGTTTGTTTCTGATCAGCTCGTTGGGCCTTGGATTGTGTACGCGCGCTTTGGGTTTTGCAGTGTGTTTCTGTTGAGATTTTTTAGGCGCTTTTATTTTGGAAGATTCTCCTAATCGTGTGATTTGCTATTTCCAGAAAGTATTCATTTGTTTCTATTTTCTCTCCTTGATTGTTGGTAATTAACCTAATTAGGTTAAAAGCTTCTGGGGAGCTGCTGCTGCTGTGGGATCTATAAATAAACAGCTGCTATCATTTGTTTGGGTCACGGTTTTTAAGAGTTTGAAGTGTGGTCATAGTTTTCTTGTGAACCAAAGCAATTATTGTTTTGATGATTGTTTTGGAATAGGTTTATTGAGTTGTAAGTTTTTACTCTTAAGCTTTTAAGCAAAGAGTATCATTGTGCTTGATTGAAGCTTTTAAGCAAAATCAAGTTGTGTCCTTGAAGAGTGTTCTTCTGTCTCGTTTATTTGTGTCTGTTATTATCACTGCTGTGATTGAGGGGGAGTTTGTAATTGCATTGGGTAGGGATTAAGTGAAGGTTGTAAACTGTGTGGTTTGATCCTGAATTGATACTACTAATAGTGGAGTTCCTCCCTGGCTTGGTAGCCCCCAGACGTAGGTGTGTTTTGCACCGAACTGGGTTAACAATTACTTGTGTCTTTTATAATTGTTTGCGTTATTTATTTTGTTCGTTCTCAAAACCAAAACAGATATTAGTGTCGTAACATTGTATTCGACATCTCGTATCTGACACCAGAATTTTCAGAAACAAACAGAAAAAATAGTGGAACATACCAATGAGAAAGATGAGGAACCAAATTCCACACCAACAGAAGATGAGGTTTCAAGTGATACTCTTGAGAGGGGAGAGACACTTGATAAATTCATTGATAAAGACTCATATTTTAGGAGAACAAAAAACCAAATCCTTAATGAACCAACCCCTTCCGTTAGATGATTACATCAAACCACCTTACTCTTTGAGTAAGAAAAAGCTGAAGAGAGAGATGGAAGTGAGGCAGTTTAAGAAGTTCATGGATATTCTCACAACATTACAAGTAAATATTCTGTTTTGTGATTCCTTATAACAAATGCCCGTCTATGCCAAATTCATGAAAGAGCTTTTAAATGATAAACGCAAATTGAAGGATGATGAAAACGTAGCTTTAGAGGAGGAATGTAGTGCCATCATTCAACGCAAGTTACCACCTAAACTAATAGATCCAGATAGATTTGTTATTCCTTACTCTATAGGTTCATTACAAATTTTCCAGGCACTCTGTGATTTAGGGGCGAGCATTAATTTGATGTCGTTGTTTATGATGAAAAAATTAAACTGTGGGGAGCGAAAAACCTACAAAAATGACTTTGACTTTGACCGACTGATCTGTCACCTATCCCTATGGAGTATTGAAGGATGTATTGGTAAGGGTTGATGATTTGTTCTTTCCCGCTGATTTTTTCATTTTAGATATGTCGGAAGATGCCGAAACGCCATTATTGTTTGGAAGACCTTTCCTTGCAACGGAAGAGCTTTGATTGATGTGGAAAGAGGAGAATTGATTCTCCAGTTTAATAAAGAGCACATAGTATTTAATGTGTTTGAAGCCATGAAACATGCTCATGAGGATTTGTAATGCTACCAAATTGATTTAATTGACGAATTAATAGAAAATGTTTCGAAAGAAGAAGGTTCGTCATCTCCAATTGAAAAAGTTTTAATGCAATTGCAAGCAGCACAGATGGATCGTGCTTATAAATTTTTTGAAGAATTATGAGGAAGTGGTGAGGAGAAACCTATGGATCTAGAACTAAAAGAACTCCCAGAGCATTTGGAATATGTTTTTCAAAGTCAAGGAAATAAGCACCTTACAATTATTAATAGAAATTTGTCAAAAATCGAAGAAGAGAAGTTGTTATGAGTACTAAAAAATAAAAATAAAAAAGCATTTGGATGGAAAGTATCAAACTTGAAGGGGATTAGTCCAACATACTGCATGCACAAAATTAAGCTTGAGCAAGAATTCAAACTGGTTGTCCAGCCTCAACGATGATTAAATCCAACAATGAAAGAAGTGGTAAGAAAAGAAATCCTTAAATTACTTGAAGCATGTATGATTTATCATATTTTTGATAGTTCGTGAGTAAGCCCAGTACATGTAATTCCAAAAAAAGGAGGCACCTCTGTTATTTGTAATGAAAAAAATGAATTAATCCCAACCCGTACTGTTACGGGATGGAGAATGTGTATTGATTATCGCAGGTTAAATCTAGCCACACAAAAAGATCAATTTCCATTTCCATTTTATGGATCAAATGTTTGAAAGACTATTGTCGCACCCTAATTTTTGACCCTAAGATCCCCGCTTTTCTTTTGCATAACAAATTAGGTCAACCATTCGTGCATAACTAACCGCTTTATCTAGCTTCATCTGTGTGTTTCTTTTTTAGTATAGGTGTTGTTGCAGAAGGCTCAAAGACTTGAAGGCGGTGTTGTGTGTGTGTTTGTGGAGTTTCTCTGGCCTTGGCAAGATGTGTGTTGGACTCCTGTGTGACTGTGCCCTTTCCCTCTCTGGTCCCCAAACCACTACCAAGCCATTTCTTCCTTCAGACTCCTCGATTTTCCCCCAAAGGTTAAGTCTTTATACCCTCTGATATGGAATTTGGTCCCCTAAGACTGGTCACTGATTGTATGGTAAAGTTATATTACAAGATGGCATCTTCCCCCCCCCCCCTCCGTAAGCTCTTAAAGGTTAAGAAGTGTGTTTGCTCTGTGTTTTAAATAATGGTCCATCAGGGAAAGTTCAATTCGGAAAGAATTGGAAGTTCGGATTTCAAAGTACAAAACCAAGTCCATTGTGTCCTAGGTTTACAAGATTAATTTAAAGCCCCTACATCATCTCCCTTTTAAAGCGCCAAGTTTTATTGGAATGGTGATCGAAAGAGCTTCATTTGGAATTTATCACCAAAGGCGTAAGTTTCTAAGTTTAAAGTCAAGGTATGCAAGGTTAATTTGAATTTAATTTATCTTGAATTTCCAAGGTTCATCTTCACCATAAGATTACAAGTTGTCACAAACTTCAAAGTTTAAGCTTGAATTTCAAGAGTTATAGTGCAAGATTTTGATTTGATTAAAAAAAAAGAGGGGGATTTGAATTGGAATTCATAAAGAGGTGCCTCAATTCAAGTGTGTTATTAAGGATAAAACTACAAGTTCAGTGTTAAATATATTTTTTCTAGAGAAGTTCCACTAACACCATAATATGTTTCACAAGTCTACAAGGCATGTTTAAAATTTGGTATCCCCAATTGAGGCCTGGTTGTAAAGTTGGTTTCTTTTCTCAAATCCAAATTATGTGAAAATACGGTGCAGCTAATATGAAGATAACTTGTTGATAGAATCTAAGAAGTCCCGGTTTTTTTTAATAGATCCTTAAAGTACAACAACAATCAAGAAGCTAACTCCAGCGCTTATGAAAATGTTATTCTTATCCTAAAGTATACTCTACAGGTTTAAATCCATTACAAGTAATCTAGCAAACTTTAATATGACCTATGCTATCTCTAAACTACCAGGGGGCAAGGTATTTGAAGGATTAGTAATCTTTTTCCTGTCCTATATTATTTAAGGGGGATATGTTACTCTTGGTTCCCTGTTATCTCCGTGTTAAGCTCATTCTCAGCTGGCGGACTTTGTAATTCTGCGGAACTCCTCCCGAATTGCCTCCCTCCCTGGTGTACTTAGACTATGCGAAGTCGGCTCGACTGTTCTCCAATTATATTTGTACATGAAAAGCTCTCTGGATTATGCGCGCATGCCACTTAGTAAGCTGAAACTGATGCCTATGGCCACGCAACCGCCAACCTACACTGCAATAACACATTCCAACATTGCTTCACGTTAGCAACACAAGTAATATACAAAGATAGTTTCTATTCAATAATTGTAACTGAACTCTTACAATGAGATAGACAATGATGAAAATGTACATGGATAATTCCATGGTTTAATCCTTGCACGCTATCAGCTCCAAAAACACCTCAGAGAACCTGTTGACAGAAAAGAAAGGGAGACACAAGATTTGGTTGCAATTGCTTCAAAACGTATTACTAAGGAGTTGAAGAATCTACAGAAAGACCCCCCCGCATCCTACAGTGTTTGCCCGGTTGGGGGAGAACTCGTTTCATTGGTAAATTATAATCAGGGGATCAGCAGACAATCCTTATGTCAGGTGTATTCTTAGTGACCGTTCACTTCCAAGCCAATGCTAACTATTTGCTCCCTACTAGCAGCTCCAAAACTGAAAAAAATATAAGAATAGAATTTTGGTGAGAAGGAGAACAAAGAGACTACCTTTACAACTCCATTTTGGTACACTCAGGGAGATGTTGACTTGCTAATCAAGAAAACTAGTAGTAAATTTAGAAGAGAAGAACTCACAGTTTTTGTTGGTGTTGCACGAACCTGTTGTGTTTGGACAAAATGCTGCTGCATATATCACCAAAATCTGAGACACATCATTGTACTTCCAGGAAAAGGGTTGAGAGATTTTTTTTCAAAGCGAAGTTTGCACTGAGTCTTTTGTCGCTCATCCAGCATTCTAGATGCCCCATGGACTATCACTAAGTCTAGAGGAATTTCTATTTGGAAGCTTCGACGGTGTTCCGCAAAACAAAGCATAGCTGAAAGTTTGGAGCAAGCTCGTTCCAAAATGAATGAAGCTGATTAAGCATAGCTCGAAGACAGACGTCATCAATAAAGAGAAATTACTGGAAGAGTGCCAGCAATATTCAAGAATGATAAAAATAGGAAGTTCATCAATTATGCAATCACAAAACCATCAACATAGCCATACGAAATCACAGTGGAGAGCCAAATTCATTTCAAAACAACCTCACCATCTTAAATACAACCGGAAGCAAATTGATTTTGGAGCTTCATACATATATCTTCACTTAAAATAAGCCCAGATCGAATGAAACAGAACCAGCGGCGGCAAAAGTCGATCAAAAGGCCGAATCCGTCGTGTCCATCCACACCAAAATTCACACAACAATGACAAGTTCTAGTAGCGACATATATCCATTTCTATACCTGGTACTGCTCCATGGTGTAATACCCCACCTTGCGCTTCAAACTCCACCTTGTGCCAGTTGCCGCCATAATCAAAGTCCCTCCAAAAGCGTCACATGAAAAGAAAAATAGATGGTCAAGAAACTTGTGTAACAGCAGCGAATTGCTACATTTGGAAGCATTCACGACACCCATAAAATTCCAAATACTGAGATATCAAGGGAGCAGATCGAATTAGAGAGTTTATGGCCTAAGTCAAAACAGTCATTAACCTCCATTACAATCAAACAAGATTGAAAGCTCACATTGAGAAACAAGGACAGTGCTTACAACAAAGAAATGAAAGAAGCATTACCTGAACCATTCTTGCAGCAATACAATCGAGGATTGAAGACCTTTTTTCCTCATCAAGATGTGAAAATAGTTTTACGTTCCATGTCTCTGGTTGATACTCGTTGGATTAGATAACATTGAAGAACCGTGGCTGCAAATCCTATGCCACCTGGCAAATCAAAATCCAACCAAATAGAAAGAATCAGGATCCATCAAATGATACTTGGACACAATTCAAAACAAGAATCATAAGCTATCAGACATTTCCAAATCAAAATAGCTTCTTTTGTCACAAAGCCATTAAACATAAAAACACGAGATTGGAAAGAATCACAAAAGTCAGACAATTTCAAAATCTTTCTAAAACAATTCTAAACATGCCCCAACGTATCGGTACAGTTACGGAAGGTTTTCAAATCCTTTCCCAAAACAAAAACAACATGTTCCTACACGAATTTAAGTCATCCATAAAACAAGATCAACAGCATTCAACTCTATAAATTGGGAGAGCATTCACACGAGGAAAGGGGGGAGAACATCACAACAAAGAAAACCTCTTTCTTAAAAAAATACACCCACACCATAAAGATTCAAGAAATTACACGAACAAAAAAACACAACAATATCGGAGGAGAAAATTTTCATCAAGATCGTTCATCACCAAACAAAACTAAAAAAAAACCAAACACCACAAAAGCTCATCAAAATCATCACTCACCAGAAAATCCAATCCACACCAGAGGAACAAACACACACATACATCGGCATAGAATTCGCATATTCATTCACACGCAAAAAAGCACACGTCAACAGAAGAAGAAGGTTCGTGAAAGGGAGTCACCTGACGTTCTCGACCCAGTGGCGGACGCTCCTCTTCCTCTACTTTTTTGCGATTTCATTGTATTTGTAATCTTCAATATAGTGGATTGGGGTTTGGGTTTTTTTTTTGTGTTGATGTTTGATTTAGAGTGTGACGAGAGAGAATGAGAGAATCGATCGAGAGGGTGGCGGCGAGATTTCTAGGTTTTTTTACAAACCCTATTTTGTTGAGAAGAGGGAGAGACGAGAGAGAATCTGAGAGGCACGAGAGGGTGTTCTTTTTTTTCTCTTTTGTTTTCAAGCGAATAATCCTATACACACGCACACACAGTATACACATACACCCTCGCGTTTAAAACACTGGATCACATATGCCTCCATCCAACGGCCATAACCTGAGAGTCCATGATGGACCCTCTCTCCCCTGCAACGTATTATACCTCCGTTTAGTTTTATATATTAGTTTTTTTTTTTATAGCTAATCATCCTTTTAAATTAGTTTTTCTAAAGATTTTTGTTATTAATTTTGTATATTAACTATACCCTTTTTTCTATATATTAAAATATAAGTATTTTATATAACCTTTTTCACTTAAAATACCACCTCTTCCTTTTTATAATAAATATAACTTTTTCCAAAGAAATAAAACCCTTTTTTTACTAAATACTAAAATTAACCTTTTAACTCTAATATAAAATACCAATTTATAAAAAAAAAACTCTTTTTAATTAAAACTCTTGATAACCTTTTTTTATTAAACTCTTTTATAATTAAAAATCTTTGTCTTTTTAATATAACTTTAATTTAGTTTTTCTTTTTATATAATTTTAAACCTTTTCTGAAAATTAAATAAAATATCTCTAATAATAATTAACTTTTTCAATAATAAAAACTTAAAAGAAACCTTTTTTTTTAATTAGTCAATAATCTTTAGGCAATGATTCTAACTAAAAAATAAACTTCTTATCAATAACCTTCAAAATAAATCAAAACTCTTTTTCTAATAATCAGTCCTTATCTTAAATCCTTCATCGCGCGCCCCAGTGAATCGTATGCTATGTGTTATTTTGTAGTTGATATCTTGCCTTTGTTATGCCTTTATTTGCTTACTATTGTGCTTAATGTATGTTTTTTATTGTTCTAAACCTTTTCAAAAATACTAAAACTCTCGATCCAACGTCGAGCCAATTTTCTACCCATGTAAGTCGATCGCCTTAGGGCATCGCATTCGACCTACCGATCACTGGACACAAGTCTAGCATCACTTTGCTAGCACCCTCGCCTAAATAACAATAAACTAATCGCATAAATATCCAAGGGAAAATCCCATGCATGATAACCATGTTATTGTGCATGGTGCACATCATTTGCATCATAATCGATACCCTTAAGTTAAGACTATTAGATAACTTAGGATAGATTTCCTAGGTTAACCCCCCTTCAATTTTGATTGTTTAATCAAAATTTAGCCTACCTAATTCTCCACACAAGAGAATTAGATGTTAATCATCTCAAAGAAATGGACATACAATCCCATACCCCACAAAAATACAAACATTTTCAAAACTGTGGTGGTCTTTCTTAAGATGACTCATCTTCATCTCCTAAACCTTTAAAACCTTTAGTATCCTTAATAAGGAACTACAAGTGCTCTGATTCCCTCCTGACAGGATATGTAGGCACAAGATGCGATATCTTGTCGAGCATACCTAGGAATAAAATAATAAATTACCTACCCTTAACCCTTAGCAAAACAGATAACAGATAATATAAAATGAATCAAGAGGTTCCTGTAGTACTACAGATATCTAGGATGCTAACACCTTTCCTAGGTATAACCAACCCCCAAACTTAGAATCTTAGTGCATTTGCATTGCATTGTGGGTATTCGGTCTTTCTCCCTTCCCTTGGATAAAATCAAAGGCGGTGGTGACATTAAAAATGCGATCCTAGTTAATAAATAACTACAGTATCCAATTTTTACCACGACAACTATCTGGACAAGCATACTACTATTTTATTGGATGGATACTCGGGATACAACCAAATTACCATAGATTCCGCTGATCAAGAGAAAACCGCATTCACATGCCCATTTGGAGTTTTTGCGTATCGAATGATGCCTTTCGGACTATGTAATGTGCCAACAACATTCCAAAGGTGCATGCTTTCTATTTTTTCTAACATGGTTGAAAACTCGATAGAGGTATTTATGGATGATTTTTCTGTATTCAGTAAATCGTTTGACTGTTGTCTTGATCGATTGAATAAGGTCCTAAAGAGATATACCGAGAAAAACTTAGTGTTAAATTAGGAAAAAAAATGTGATTTTATGGTAATTGAAGGCATTGTTCTTGGCAAAAAAATCTCTACTAAAGGAATATAGGCCGATCAAGGAAAAATTGAAGTGATAGAAAAACTTCCCCCTCCCGTAAATGTTAAAGGAGTAAGGAGTTTTCTAGGTCATGTAGGTTTTTATTGGAGATTTATTAAAGACTTTTCAAAAACTTCAAAACCCTTAAGTAATCTGCTGATCAAAGAAAATGAATTCAATTTTGATAAAGATTGCCTACACTCCTTTTCTGTCATAAAAAATAAATTGATAACCGCTCCGATCATTGTGTCACCAAAGTGGGAGTTTCCTTTTGAAATTATGTGTGATGCTAGTGATTATACTGTTGGCGCAGTACTTGGTCAACGACACACAAATTTTTCCATGCAATTTACTATGCCAACAAAGTTTTAAACGAAAATCAAGTTAACTACACCACCATTGAAAAAGAATTGCTGGCAGTAGTATTTGCTTTGGTAAAATTTCAGCCTTATTTAATTGGTTCAAAGGTTATTATTTTTATAGATCATGCAACTTTGAAGTATTTATTCAATAAAAGTGACTCCAAACCAAGATTTCTACGATGGTCTTCTGTTGCAAGAATTTGATCTGGAAATTAAAGATAAGAAAAAAGTAAAAAATGTGGTGGCAGATCATCTCTCCAGGTTAGAAAATGTTGAAGTGCAAAAAATAAGCACAGTATTAGAGAGACATTCCTGGACGAGCAACTAATGGTAATTAGTGAAATACCTTGGTTTGAGGATATGACAAATTATAAGGCGACAAATGCAGTACCAGAAGAATACACTTGGCAACAAAGGAAACGCTTCTACAAAGAAGAAAATTTTTATCTGTGGGATGATCCATACATGTTTAAGAGAAGTCTTGATGGTTTACTTCGCAGGTGTGTTCCAGGTAAAGAAGTGGACAACATTATGTGGCATTTCCATACCTCAGCATATGGAGGATACCATAACGGCATTTGGCAAGAGAACTGCACGTAAAGTACTGTAGAGAGGGTTTTAGTGGCCTACTATATTTAACGATTGTAAGTTATATGTGTCTACATGCCCTGAATGCAACAGAACTGGTAACATCTCAAAACGAGACGAGATGCCTTTAAATATTATGCTTGAGGTAGAACCATTTTATTATCGGGTAATTGATTTCATGGGTTCATTTACCCAATCAAACACATATCTTTATATTCTTGTATGTGTTGATTATGTTACCAAATGGGTGGAAACAATTTCTTGTAGTGCTAATGACGCCCGAACTGTTACTGATTTTTTGAAAAATAATTTTTTGCCAGGTTAGATTTACCCAGAGTATTAATCAGTGATGGAGGGACACATTTTTGCAAGAAGTATTTGGAAAGATTGCTAGAAAAAAAATAATGTTAAACATAAATTATCAACACCATATCATCCTCAGACCTGCGGTCAAGTCGAAGTATCAAACAGAAAACTAAAGCAAATTATGGAGAAAACAATGGCAGCATCACAAAAATATTGGTCAAGAAAATTGGATGATGCCCTGTGGGCATACATAATAGCTTCTAAAACACATATAGGCTTCTATCCGTATCAACTTGTGTATGGTAGAGCATGTGATCTCACGGTAGAACTGGAGCATAAAGCGTATTGGGCGGTAAAATTCCTAAATTTTGACGAAAAATTAGCTGGGAGGAATAGATTATTGAAATTGGATAAATTGGAGGAGATGTTATTATCTGCGTATGAAAATGCATTAATTTACAAGGAAATGACCAAAAGATATCATGACAAAAAGCTCGTAAAGCGAAACTTTCAAGTCGGCCAACAAGTTTCACTGTTCAATTCTAGATTGCAATTATTTCCAAGAAAACTGAAATATAAGTGGTCAGGACCATTTGTTGTCACAGAATTTTGCCAAAGCGATGCCTTTGATACTCAATATCCTGGTGATATGAGGAAATTTAAAGTGAATGGACAATGGCTAAAGCATTATTATGGAGGGGAAATTCCAAATGAAAAAGCCTCCCTAATACTGTTGGACCCCTGATTCCGACCGTCAAGCTAATGACACAAAAAGAGCGCTTCATAGGATTTTGATGACAATTGCGCTTATTTGTCTAAAGTTGATTTTATAAAATTACTACAAATTAATATGGCTGTTACACCCAATTCTTTGCCGTATAACTTATTCTAGCAAAAAATGGTTAGATACACCAAAAGTGCAAATTCCCCTTGTCCTGGACAAGAAGAACTACGCAGTCTATATTGTGAGGGATATTTGGGGATTTGAGAGCTATACTTGTGTTGAGTATTGTCTCAAGATGATTGTGTCTTGCTTAACCCTCACGTGGGATCCCCTTTTATAGTCTTCCATTAAGATATGCCATTAAGAGAAGTCTTTTGGCCTTCTGACATTACATGGACATCATTGATGTAACTCCCCTTCATGAATGTAGGCTTTGAAGCTCTGGTAACGTACGCATTGATGCGCCACCACCATTACAACTGTTGGTATACCGGTTGAGCTCATGTCCGGCGTAAGTACTTGGTTGATGGGGTCTGTACTCGACTTCGTAGGAGCTCGGGTGATGGGAGTCGGGTTATGTGACCGGTCCGGGTTATAGAAGATACTTTCCTAGCTCTATGCATTGCTCAACCCTTCTTTCTATCGTAGTCTAGTTCATGCTTAACCTTGTCCGACTACACAACTCAGCTTAAAATATATTTGGCATGTACATAAGCCCCCCGAGTACTATATCAGTTTATAAGGGTATAATACTTGGCAGTAACATGAGCCCAGATATATTTGACTGATAACATGCTATAAGTCTGCTTTTTTTCTTAGGTCCTTACGTGTCAAACAAAACCTTCAAATGATCGTGTCCCCTAATCTTCCCTAGCATTATGATGACTTTAATGCGTCATGAATGGCTATTCTCTAGCTATTTTTGAACGCTGGGCTCCTATTTCTTATTCTCTTTTAAGCAAGTCCGTTTCAACTTCAAGTGTTCTCTTCATTTCAGGTATTTTTTTCTTTCGCTCTTGATTTTCCTCTATTTTTCTTTAACAAAAATGGTAGTCCTTAGGGAATGTGATGATGAGGGTAAGGTCATCCATAACAGCGACGAGGAGAGGAGAAGATCATGGAAAGAAAACATGCAAGAGATGAAGCGTTCTTTAGGGGTAGAAGAGTATAGGCGAATCATGGACAAATTTTATAATGATGTTCTCACTTCTGAAAGTGACTTTGACTTTGACTCTTCAGGTTCTGTAGAAATTCTAATGGAGACTACTACTCCCTTTGATTTTGAGGTTATGAACCATAAGAATAGTATTGTTGATGACATGGATATTGCCAAAATCCGATCCCTGAGAATTATATTCTCTACTGGTTCCGAGGATGATGTTATTTTGGAACCATGTGGTCCAAAGGAAAGAGTGTGTATACTTAGGCCAAAAGATGTTTCCGAAGAGTTTTTCTACTTCTATCCTAGTTTTTTTGGAAGATTTCAACATCCGTATCCCTTTTTCCGCCTTTGAGGTTGACGTGTTGAAGATCGTCAATATAGCACCTTCCCAACTCCGTCCCAACAGTTGGGGATTTTTAAAGGCTTTTGAGAGGGTTTGTGAGGTTTTGAACATTGTTCCAACCATAGGCTTGTTCTTCTCCTTCTTTGAGGTAAAAGGAGTTGATAATCGAAGTTGGATTCAAATCAGTGGAATTCCTAGCCGAAGCTTCCTTCAGGCTTATACCTTAAATTATAAGAATTATAAAGATCGTTTCTTAAGGGTCTGATGTGGGTCGAGATGTTCATAGGTGTTATACGCCTTAGATGGACATCTGCGATTTCCTCACTACTGGACCAAAGGTCCCTTGTCGGTTACTAGTTTTAACTATGACAAACTGAATGACTTGGAACTCCAATCCTTGACCATTCTTGACTCATTCCGTATGATGAGGATCAAAGAATTATTGCGCTTAGATGACGACCGACTTCTTGCCTTTCTGGGTAATCATCATCTTTTGCTTTAAATATTTCTCGTCTTCTTTTTATTCTAACCTTATGTTGCTTGCTTGTAGACAAGATGACTGATCTGACTGTAGCCGAGCAAAAGAGATTGATGCAGGCAACTTGGGAAGCCCAGAGAGGGGCTGGAGGTGTGTGTGCATTCAACTCTAATTTAAGTGGGTTAGAGGTCCGAGCACCAAAACGATCCAGGGGGACGAGTACTAAATCCGCCCCGAGTAAAGGTGAGCCCAGCCTCTTGTTCTTCCTGTTCAAGATGAGATCTCTCAAGGTGATCCGAAGAAGCTGAAGGTTCTAATGAATGAAGATATACATCAAGCCGAAATAGAGATCAACTCCCTCATGCGAGGCCCTGGGGGAAATTCTGCGTCTGGGGAATTCAAGTTTTGGTCCAATGACTTTAATGTCTTCAGATTTCTGCGTGATCACCTCAATGCTACCGAGGATGTTAATAAAGTTAAATCCATTAGACAACAAAAGATTACCCAGAACATTAGTTCCTATCTGATGAGATGTGCCGTCCTCTCCCGTGGTTTATTTGAATTATCTGACGACTCTGAAAAGATTGAGTCAAAATTTAAGGATGAAATCGCTCAGTTGAAGAGTACCCAAGAATCTCAGTCTGAGAAGCTTTCCAACTTGGAGAAGGATTTGGCTACTGTGAGGAAGGAGAAAGAGACTTTGGAGTCGGATCACAAGTCGACCTTAGCCCAACTTGCTGATCAATTGAAGCTATCCGAGGCCTCCAATGCCGAGCTCTTATCATCCAATAACGATCTTAGAAAATCTCTAAAGAAAGCTCAGATCGACATTTTGTCTGTTGGTGATGAAGGTTTTGATAGAGCCAAAGATCAAGTTCTCTGTCTCCATCCTGACTTGGATTTGTCGAAGATGGATTACTTCAAGGTGGTGCAAGATGGCCGCCTTGTGGATCTTGGAGAGCTGGAGAAAGATAGCCTGGAAGGATCTCAAGGCCCAGTCAATGGTGCTGACGGGAATGTGAACCCGACCAACAATGATGTTGCCAATGATAATTCGGTTGCTACATGATCTTGATGATTTCTTATTTTAGTTAGTCATCCTTCTGGGTGCATTTTTGATGTAATCTTTACAACCTTCGGGCCTTGTAATGAACAAAAATTAACAAAATTTTGCCCTTTTGTGGCTTTCCTTTTGCAAATGTTATTTTCGTTTACCATCACTTTGATTCCTTTGCAAAATAATCCTGTGCGTATATCTAGCCCCTCGGACACTAAGTTAAAATAACTTAAGGTGTCCGATTATAAAGTGCCAGGCATTATTTTGCCTTTTTGCTTTGCTTAGTTTGATTCCTAATACTTTTTTGGATAACTCGTTTCTCGACTATCCTTTATTAAAGCCATAAGCTATATAGCTCTGACACTTTAGAGAGTCCAAAACTATTATAGTCTTAGGTTCCGATTACGATATTGACTTGGGTGTCCTTTTGTCAGAGACTTGCTCCCAGTTCTTTATAAGCCTTTGGCAGTTGGTCATGAATGACTTTGATACCCATGAGCCCCAAGTTTATTTTGGTGTGCTTAGGCCTAGATGTTTCATCATTTTCATAATTGATTATCCGGCCTGTGTGCACGGAACGAGTAGACACATTTATAAGTGTTTGTTCAACCCGTGTCCGCGGAGCATTTATAGGCGACCTATGTACACAGAGCAAGTCAACATGCTTATAGGATTTTAATCAACCCTTGTACGTGGAGCGTTTATGGGAGACCTATGTACGCGGAGCAAGTCAATGCGTTTATAGGAGTTTAATCAACCCTTGTACGCGAAGCGTTTATGGGCGACCTATGTACGCGGAGCAATTCAACACATTTATAGGAGTTTGATCAACCCTTGTACACAGAGCGTTTATGGGCGGCCTATGTACGTAGAGCAAGTCATCACGTTTATAGGAGTTTAATCAATTATTGTAAACAGAGCGTTTATGGGCGACCTATGTACGCGGAGCAAGTCAACACGTTTATAGGAGTTTAATCAACCCTTGTACGCGGAGCATTTATGGGCGACCTATGTATTACCCGTGGCATGTATGAAGGTTTCCAGGTGAAAAGATCCACATTGTCTTTTAGAGTTTGAACGATCTCTTTCTCCTCTTCGGGGGACAAGTTGACTCTGATGTGTGTAATATGGGGCGGTAGGTGCCCAATCTGGGCTTTCTTTGTTTCTTCGTTGGGCATTATGTTGTCTTCAACTGAATCATCATGTGGGTCTATGTCGACCAGGTGAACTTTGAGGGTATTCTTGGGATCTACTTCTCTTGCGGGTTCCTTTCTTTTCAACTTTAGGCTATCCTTATAACACTTTCTCGCCAGCCCCTGGTCTCCTTTGACAATACCGACCCGACCGTCTCCGAGTGGGAATTTCATGGTCAAATACAGAGTTGAAAGCGAAGCTTCCAGGGTGTTGAATGATGGCCAACCTATAATGATGTTATAAGGTGAAGCAACGTTGACTATCAAGTACCTCACTCGGACGATTTTCGCATTAACCGTGTTGCCAAAGGTGGTCGGCAACGCTAGGTGCCCGAGCACCTGCACTTGTTCTCCCGAGAATCCTACTAGACTGCCTTTGAATGGTAATGACTCGGTCGTATCGAGCCTCATTCCTCAGAAAGCATCCTAATATAGTACGTCGGCTGAGCTTCCGGGGTCTATCAATACCCTTTTCACGCTCCAGTCTCTTATTTGTACTTTAATAACCACGAGATCATTTTCATGAGCTAGGACTCCTATAGCGTCTCATTTTGAGAATGTTACAACATCTAAGTTGCCTTTCGGTTTCTCTAGATATCTCTAGTCGATATGCATGACTACCCTAACATATCTCTTTTTGGCCGAACTTGTTTCTCCACCACCAGCAAACCCTCCAGCGATGGTGTTTAGCATGTGTCGAGCTGTCTTTGTCTCGTGACCCTCTTCGGCATCTGACCTCTTCTTCCGGGCTGACTTTTCTGGTCCCGGATCGTCTCGGCGGAGACATCTCTTGTTATTTTGTGGTCGAGAATCTTTCACATATGCCAAGAGATGACCTCTCTGTATTAGAGCTTCAATTTCTTTTTTCAGCTGTTGACAGTCCTCGGTGTGATGTTCCTGTATACGGTGGTAATTACACCAAGCCTCGGGTTGCCTTCCCATGATAGCTTTGGCTCTTTTGGGACAATGAGGCTCCGGTAACAGGTTCATATGGCCTACTTCTTTAAGGATATCTCCCATGCTTGCATTCAATGGGGTGAGGTCTCTGTCCGACTCATATAAGTGTCTGTATGGTCTGGGAGCATGTCGCTCGCGCATAGCTACCCGAGGATGCTCCTTTCTCCTGTTCGATGCCTCTTACTTGCTCTTTGTCTTTTCACTGCTGTCCCGGGTTCTTTTCTCTTAGTTAATTTCTTCTTCTTTGATGTAACACTCAGCCCGAGTAGTGATCTCGTCCATGCTGATAGCCGACTTCTGAGCTAACGACTCATTAAACTGCCCGGCTCGTAGTCCATGTTGAAAAGCTCCCACAAATAGTTCCTGGTTTGGATGAGATACTTTGAGGGTTTCCTCATTGAATCGAGCCAGGTACTCACGTAGTGATTCTGACTGTTTCTGTCGAACACTGAACAATGTGGTCGTGGACACCTTCCAGCGCTTGCTTGCCGAGAGGTGTTGTACTAGCTTCTTAGTAAAGTCTTGGTAGCTAATGATGGGGAGTCGAGGAAGGCTCATGTACCATCTTAGAGCTACATCCTTAAAGGTACTGGCCATGAGCTTGCACTTCAGTGAAACCGAAGGGGCATCTATGGCCATCTGATTGTTAATGGAAATAACATGCTCCTGAGGATCCGTCTTCCCATCATAAAAGGTTAGTGATGGTGCTTTAAAGTTTTCTGGGACGTGGTCGTCCCATATCTCTTGAAAAGAGGTTATGGATCGAGAACCTCCTCCTCATGGTTGTCATCATCCTGGCTTTGTAGTTACAGAACTTGTATGCTGTCTTGCAGCGTATCATTCTGCTGATGCATGGCATCCATCACGGCTTGCAGTTGAGCCATGTTTGGAGGATATCTTTCAGAGGACATGTTGTTAGTGTAAGGTGTGGCCTGAGAGAGTTTTACCTAGGCCCCACGGTGGGCGCCAAATGTTCTAGCCAAAATTGGTTAGATACACCAAAAGTGCTAATTCCCCTTGTCTTGGATAAGAAAAACTACGCTGTCTATATTGTGAGGGATATTTGGGGATTTGAGAGCTATACTTGTGTTGGGTATTGTCTCAAGATGATTGTGTCTTTCTTAACCCTCACGTGGGAGCCCCTTTTATAGTCATCCATTAAGATATGCCATTAAGAGAAGTCTCTTGGCCTTCTGACGTTACATGACCATTATTGATGTAACTCCCCTTCATTAATGTAAGCTTTGAAGCTCTGATAACGTCTGCATTGTGTAGCGAGCGATTTTGGACACGGTTCTTAAGTGCTGGTCACTCTCACTGCGGTTGAGTTTACTACAGGTCGATTCATTTTTTATCCTATTGTGAGCTGAATAAGGAAGGGAAATAGATGTCTCTAATTAACCCTGCTTGCATACTGAATTTAAACAGCGGTCTGTTAGGTTATGGATGCGATCAATGTGGTGGGGCCTTTGTATCGGTTATTTGTATTTTCGCCAATACTGATTTCTCTCTGGGATTTTGTTAGGATACTGCTTCAGGTTATGATATACGGGAGTATGGGATTTTGGGTTTTTTTGTTGATTGCGCTCGCTAAGATTTTTTTCTTTCAATCTTATGCCTACGTATTCCCGTTTTTCTGAAACAGGGAAATCAGAGCGTTCGTAGTTCCTCCTATTCTATCGGAGGAAATGGTTGTTTTGGTGTCTTGTTCAAAGCCCAAGACGTGAAGCGAAAGGTGGTTTGTATCTTGTTCAAAGCCCAAGATGTGAAGCTGAAGAGTTTATTTGTATCTTGTTTGAAGCCCAAGATGTGAAGCTAAAGGTGTTGACCTTAGAGAGAATTTATCATCTCTAAAGAGGTCTGTTTGTCACAACTGTTGGGTGACTGGTTATAAAGGGAGGATTACTTTAACCGGGATACGCGGATCCTAGCAATGCCATAATTTCCTTTATAGGGGTTTTAACCTGAAGGAGAAGACTTTAACTCAGTTTAGAGCAATGCCATCTTTCATTAGGAATTTCTCATGCTAAAAGAGGGACAGTGGCATGGATGTAGATGATCCAGAGGCTTGCCGCTTATAGCGATTAGATGAAGGGGTAGGAGTTGTTGATGTTTGTGTACTGTGAACGAGGCACAGCTTTGATGCTAAAAGGTTGATTGGATCAACCAGTGGTTTTCTTATACAAAGCCTAAGAGGAGGCTATTTATGTGTCTCGTACAAAGCCCGAGAGAGAGACTAAAAGGTTTTGACTCGATGATGGAGTCTTTTGGTATCTCGTATAAATCCCGAGATGGAGGCTATTTGACTCAACAAGAGAGTTTTTTGTATCTTGAACGAAGCCCGAGATGGAGGCTGTTGTTTGTTTGGCTCAATAAGAACCTTTTTGTATCTCGTATAAAGCCCGAGATGGAGGCCAAAGGCGTGATTGACTCAACGAGGGAGTCTCTTATGTGTCTCATACAAAGCCCGAGAGAGAGGCTAAACGTTGTTTGACTCCGCTGGGGAGAATCATTGTACAAAGCCCAAGAGGAGGCTAACTTCACTGGAGAAGGATCATTATACAAAGCCTAAGAGGAGGCTATGGTTACTGTCTCAGTTGAGTGACAAGTCCAGTATGATGATTTAAAGAGAAAATCAGTTTTTATATGAGCAACACTGTACTCAAGGATTTGATTCAAGGATCCGGGTTATTCCTGTTCTCTAAGGAAGTGGGAAATCCAAAGGGTATTGAGACTGTCAGAGTCTGCCGGGTTTTCTTCCTATTTTTAAAGGAGTGCTTGAGAATGTCTTTGAGACTCAAGGAAATTAGACTGTCCAAGTCTAGAGTTTTATCTTTTGTACTATGCTTTGAGAAACAGTAGTAGACTCTTTGAAAGGACTGTTCTATGTAGATGATTAAGTTCTGTTCCTATACCTCTAGGAGGTCGTCGGGACAATTTGTACGAAGCCCAAGAGGAGGCTGGAAACTTCTAAGAAGCCGAGAGGTCCTTGTATGAAGCCCAAGAGGAGGCTATCATTCCCGGAGGAAGAGATCATTATACGAAGCCTAAGAGGAGGCTGTGAATACTTCTAAGAAGCAGTCGGGTCCTTGTACTAAGCCCAAGAGGAGGCGGGGTTGCTTTTAGGAAGCCAGTGGGTCCTTGTACGATGCCCAAGAGGAGGCCGATGCTTTTAAAAAGCCCGTGGGTCCCCAAACTCTGAGAAATTCAAGGCAAGCTATTCACAAGGAATAGATCAAGTCAGGAAAGTTCGAGAATTTGGAAGAAACTCAAAGATGCCATTCACGGAGAATACATTAATCTCTGGGAGTAGAGTTTCTTAACAATTCCTAATGAGGACAACCAAAGAGAAGACTGTATCTGGTGATCCTATTGGGGATCTAGTTGTCTATTTCTATAAATGAAACGGCGTCACCTAGTTCTAGACGTAGTTGCCGGGGAAACTCTAAATACCTATACTATTATTACACAGTTGATATGAGTTTATGAAAGAAGACTTACATCGAAACAGCCCCACAATACAGTTATATGTATATGAAAGCGGTAAATGAAAGCAATAACCACTTACTCGGTTGTAGAGCTTCCATGCTGTTTGGTTAGTTGTTCAACAAAGAAAGATTGAAAACAACAGTATATTCAAAATCAAAGGAGAAAGTGCTTTGAAAAAGAAAGATTTGGGGCTTACAACTCAAGGAGAGGCCCATGGTTTTATCAGTAAGCGCACTGTTGTTTTGTACAGAGGGACTTATACAAGTGACTGAGGCCCAAAAAGGTTTTTTGTACAAAGGGATGGGTCTTACACTCTCTCAAGAGGCCCAAAAAGTTTTGAAGAAAAAGAGTGGGGCTTATAACACGAGGGTAGGCCCAGATTATTTTTCCGTTTAAAATGGCGATCGCGTCGAGGTTTTCTTTTAACGCAAAGGGACTTATACAATAAGTGAGGCCCAAAAGGTTTTGGTTAAAAGGGTATTGGGTCTTACACTCTATTAGAGGCCCAAAAGAGTTTTGAATGGGTCTTATAGCTCAAGGAGAGGCCCAGGGTTTTGATTTTTGAATTGGCGACCGCGGCGAGGTTTTTTTTAATACAGTGAGACTTATACAATAAGTGAGGCCCAAAAAAAAATAGTTTGTATTTTACAAAAAAAAGGGTTGGGTCTTACACTCTAATAGAGGCCCAAAAGTTTTGAATGGGTCTTATAGCTCAAGGAGAGGCCCAAGGTTATTTTTAAACTGGCGACGATCGCGTCGTTTATTTGAAAATGTACAGAGGGACTTATACAACGAATGAGGCCCAAAAAGTTTTCTGTACAAGGGGGTTGGGTCTTACACTCTAATAGAGGCCCAAAAATGATTTTGTCAAAAAAAGGATTGGGTCTTACACTCTATTAGAGGTCTAAAAGAGTTTGATGAGGGTGAAAATCAAAGAAACCCTAATTTTAATCTTTAAATAGTAAATATTTAAAGAAAATCAATGAAAAATACCAAATAGATTTGAATAAACCACTTGTGATTTTTGTTTAAGGTTTGAAAAATGAGGTATAAATCACAAGAGATATTAAAACTCATTTGGTCTTCTTTTTTCAAGATGGATGTTCATTTTAAAATGTTTAAAAACAAATAAAAATGAATTTATTCAAAAAAATACTAATTATATTAAATACATAATATAAATCTAATTTTTTTGTGGAATAAAATATTTCAACATTTTTATGATTTTTTGCAAAAAGAATCAGTCAAAAATAATTAAAATTGAGTGAGTTATTAATTTTTCAAATCATTAACAAAATAATATGAAAATTAGGAAAATAGGAAAAAGTGATAAAAAAAAGGTCTGGGGCGAGGGGGATTCGAACCCCAGACCTTTCGCTTGCCAATACATACAAACCAGCTGATCAACCACTGGGGCGCAATGCCAATTCATTAATAACATGGCAGGTGAAAAAAATATATCAAACTAGTTGGATTTTCTGAAAATGGCGCCATGGCCATCTTCTTCCTCTAGCTCGTGCATGAAGCCCTCCATCTCTCTCGTTTCTCAACCATTTGACATGATTCAAACACCAAACTCATGCATTTTTTCACAAGGAAGTAGATGGCAATACCCAATTTCATTCATTTTCAGCGTATAGCAAATTATATCATTGTGGCCGTATGAACCCTAATTTTGCAAAAGCAATCAAGTAGGCATGATTATGAGTGCTATGATCAAATTTTTTGAGGGAAAACAATCAACATATGATGGCAAGCAATTGGCAAAAATATCATGCGAGGAAATATGCATGGATCATGGAGTTGGAGTTTTGAGGCTTACCTTGATGCAAGCTAAAATGGAACTCTGCACAAACCTTGTTCCAGTTGTGAATTAATGATCCCTACAGCTTCAATGGATGTTATGGAGTGTGTTGCAAGCTTTGGAACACTTTGAAACTCTTTGCATCAAGCTGGAGACCTCCACCTGCATAATTGAGGCATAATGGCTTGGTTGAAGGGTGATTTTGAGCCTGAGGTGTTACAGTCAGTGTTTAAGTGTTTGGACACCTCAAATACATCATATGTGATGTGTTTGAGCAATTGGAATTGATTGCTTAAGGCTGCAACTCAAAACCCGATAATGGTTACTCAAAAACCAAGAAACTTGAGGTTTAAGGAAGAATGAGAGAAAGCAGTGCTGTAACTGGCTTTGGTGTGAGTTGAATGATCCATTGGAACCTCTATTTATAGGTGATCAGCTTTTGTCTTGGAGGAATAGTGAATGGCTGCTGGATCAGATCACATTTGCATGGATTGGCTTGGAGGATTTCTTCTCAAGCAAGGCAAACTAGCCATTCCCAAGAGCAGGGCTATGCCTTGACCAAAATCACATTCTTCAGATGTTTTTATTGTTGTTTAATTAGAGAACTTGACTGAGTAGAGTGGCTTTGTTGAAAATGCACTATTCCACATTAATGCCCCTTTGAATTGAAGGCAAAATGTGCCAAAGTGGATGAATTTCAAGTTGGAAGATTCCTTGGCTTTTTGACTCAACCCTATCAGTTGGTTCATGATCAGATTGAAGGCATGTGGCATAGTGATCACTCCTTTTGACTCAGAAATCGTGGATGGCACAAAACCCCCAAACTGATTTTTCATGGCAGCCTTGACATGGTGTGTTGTGGCAGCCATAATTCTTGGCACAAGTGGATTGGTTTCATGCTATTGAGTTGCTTGGATTCTTGGCAACATTTGCAACAACATTGATGTTTATCTTTGGAACTGATTCAACTTGTAACTGTGTGAAAAAACTGCACAAGTTTTGGTGTTTCCAACAAAATCTGTCTTGGACAGAATTTTTTCTAAGTGTTGGAAAAGTGGTACTTTCATGTTTTCAGCCATTTTGGCTCACTCATAGCTCAAAATCCACAATGAATTGGAGTTAGGTCTAGTTGAAGTTTTTGTAGAGGGCAATGAGATCTACAAATCAAGCCTTGGATGGGAGAAAATGGCTTTGTGGTTTAGGAGTTATGACCCTCCAAAGTTGGTACCCTAGCCACTTTATTTTTAACTTAGAAAACTTTTCTAAGTTTTTATGGTTACCCCTTTTACAAGTTATCCAACTTTTCTTGATTTTTCTTGATGAATGATGATTAAAATCATACATTAACATCATTTTAGGGTTAAAAATCCATTTTTGTGAAAAATCTCAAAAAGTTAAAGTTGACTTTTGTGCACAGTTGACTTTTTATCAGATGAATTCCAAACTGTGCAATTCTTCAGGAAATCATGTCCTTGACCTAAATCAAACTTGATGGACATGTTACATGGGTGTCATAGGGTATATTGATGCATGTCATAGGGCTTGGGAGCATGTCCTGGTCAAAAGTCAAAATTACAGTTGACTTTTTCCTTAAAACCCTAACTGTGGTGCAAATGAAATTGAGGCTTGTTGCTCAAGCTTCTTGGATCAATCCATTGTTGCAAATGGAACAACGTAGTGTATTAGAGACCCTCAAATCCTCCTTTGAGGTCTTGGCTCATGATTTTCCCTAAAAGTCAACTTAGGGGTGAATTAGGTCAAGAAACCCTAATTCCTGATTTTTGATGAATGCACCCCCTGAGACAAAATTGACTTGATGATTGGGTCCATGAGGTTCCATGGAGTATATTAGGTTGTGTTTTGGATCCTTGGCTCATGCCCATAGGAAAATTTCCCTTTGGAGGCCCTGAACGACCAAAACCCTAATTTGGTGATGCTGGCGATCTTGAGGCTTGATCCACCTAGAAGGGAGCAGCTTTGTGCTTAATCCTTGGAGTGGGAGTCCTCTTGATCCTTTGTAGCTATTTGAGAGGCTAGACAAGTTGAAGATCATGTCATTCCTTGATTGATCCTTTGTCTAAGGCTCTGAGAGGGCTTGAAACCCTAATTTTGATAGTAGTGAATGCTCAACAATTCCTTGAGGAGATTGATGAGGCACAAAGGTACATCCATATTGTGGTGATGATTTTAACAATGATGGGAAATCTTAGTGGTCAAAATTTGGGGTATGACAGATGCCCCTATTTAATCTTCTTGGACACGAAGGTGTGAATGACGAAGGTATTCGGGTATTTGGGGTGCAAGAGGATTAAATATCGGAATACCCGAAATTTTGATGGTGGTTATGAATGGTAGCTCACGCATTCATATTTTTTTTTGCTAAACACTGATGCCTAGAAAAGGTAAACTTCCCCTCGATCCTGGTCTTCAGCCGAGGAGCTGGTCTCAGTTTCCTTTTGGTATAAACCTCCCCTCGATCCTGGTTTCCTACCAAGGAACTGGTCTTAATTTCTTTTGTCAATAAACTTTATTGACAAGGGACGCTATTCGTAGCGGTTTTCCTCAAACTTCTCGCCGAATTTTCCTGGGGAGATGCCATTTGATGAAAAAAATTTGATGTCAGAGTTGCTGGAGAACCCAGTCGTCTGAGTTGTAGAGTTGCACAAACTTCTCTGTTGGAGACGCCATTTGTTTCTACTGGGGAAAGCGAGTCTCTTGAGAGGCTGCTTCTACGTGGGATCTTACATCATACTTTTCTCGGGATCTTCCCGGAGAAATGCCATATGATGGGGTCCAATTTTGAGGTGCCGAGGACCTTTTCATCAGCGATCTTTTTGGAGCGAAACTGGCATGCTGCCGAATCTCTGATTACAAGGCTTTCTCTGTGGATTTTCCTTAATCCGGGAAAGCAAGGATATCATCTTCAATGGCGAAGAGTGATGCTGACTGAAAGTTCCTTTGGTTTTTCAGAGGTTCAAGTTATCAAAGTGGTCAAGGGCCAACTTCCTTCCAGAAATAAACTGGAGGCGAGGTTGTTCAAACGCAGCATTTCCTGATGAGGCAAGAACTGACAACTCGATTGAGAGAACTTCTATCACTAGGGGACAAGACCGACTAGAGCGATAGTGATGCAATATGAAATGTGAATGCAAATCAATAATGCATGATGTATGTATGTATATGCTGACAAAACTGACGCGACAAACAAACTAAAAGATGAACATGAATGGATACTCGGCCATCGCGGGGCGTGTAGAAATATCGCGGGATCAAGATAGCAATTCCACCTTGCTTAGGAGAGATAGTCCCTGTTGGGAGCTACCGTTGGTCGGGCTTAGGAGATAAGAACTTGGCCGAAGAGGTCAGATGGAATAGTCGCATCCGACACTGTTGATCCTTCATTCAGGCGCACTGGCATAGAAGGAGCACTTTGATTCTGCACTTTGAAGTTCGCTTACTTCTGGAGAAGCGACCGATGTTCCTTTGATGTTCAACAGTCAAAAGAAATTGTCGTCTTTATTTTAAAAGCAGAAAAAGTTTTAACAAGTAAATTCATTTTTGTTTTATTTCAAGAATCGTTAATCATGTTAACAACGTCGTTCTGTAAAGCTAAAACAAATAAGAACTACAAACAAAAGCACAAAGGCTCAAATTTCATTGATAAGATGGAGATCAGCCGAACGCGTGATTCCAAAAAGTATTTACAAAGTTAGAAAATGGTAATTTACAGGGAAAAGGGCTACGTTGAAACATAACGACCACTATCCTTCTACCAACTTTGAATTCGGGGCATCCTGAGCTTCTGTCGAAGATGACCTTGACTGGAGTTTTCTGACAGATGATGTAACTGCTGCTGAGGGACCTGCCTCTGTTGAACATAGTTACTTGCCATTATCCCTAATTTTTGCCTGGATTGTACTGTGATGTTTCCAATCCACCGGGATGATGTTTTTTTTAATTTTGTCTCTAACTTTTTCCTGGACCGCCCATTCGGGTTTTCAATCCACCGAGACATTTTTTTAGGCGAAGTATTTCTTGACTACATCAACATTCGTGGGGTAGGAAAATTCCTCTCCGTCCACTTGCCCCGGGAGTCAATGAGAAATGATTGTATCTTCTTGAGCACGAGGTCTTCTTTTCTGAAGACGCGAGGCTGGACCTTTTTGTCGAACACCTTCTTCATTCTCTGTTGATACAGCTGACCATGGCATAGTGCCGTGATTCATTTCTCTTCGATCAGGTTTAATTCGTCGTGTCGGCTTTGACACCATTTAGCTTCGGTGAGCTTAGCTTCCATCAATACTCGGATTGACGGGATTTCTACTTCTATGGGGAGCACTGCTTCCATGCCATATACTAGAGAGAAAGGGGTAGCCCCTGTTGAAGTGCGGACAGATGTGCGATAACCGTGAAGAGCAAAAGGTAACATCTCGTGACAGTCTTTGTAGGTTACAACCATATTTTGAACGATCTTCTTGATGTTCTTATTGGCCGCTTCTACCGCTTCGTTCATTTTTGGTCGGTAGGGAGATGAGTTATGGTGTTCGATCTTGAACTCTGCACACAACTCTTTCATCATCTTATTGTTCAAGTTAGATCCATTATCAGTAATGATCTCGCTTGGAACACCATAACGGCAGATGATATTGTTTTTGATAAATCGGATCACCACTTGTCTGGTTACATTGGCGAATGACGCTGCTTCGACCTACTTGGTGAAGTAATCAATGGCTACTAGGATGAACCGATGTCTGTTTGAAGCCTTGGCCTCAATCATGCCAATCATGTCGATTCCCCATATCGAGAATGGCCATGGGGAAGAGAGAACTTTGAGATGTGATGGCGGTACATGAATTTTGTCGGAGTATATCTGACACTTGTGACACCTCCTCATGTACTTGTAGCAGTCGGATTCCATTGTCAACCAATAGTACCCTGCTCTTAGGATTTTTCTCGCCATTGTGTGTCCGTTGGCATGAGTGCCAAAGGATCCTTCATGAATTTCTTTCATAAGCATGTCTGCTTCTGGTCTATCTACGCCTCGGAGCAAGACCATGTCAAAATTTCTCTTATAGAGAGTGTCACCGCTCAGGAAGAAGTTTCCAGCCAATCTTCTGAGGGTTTTTCTATCTTTCCTGGATGCTCCAGGTGGATACTCTCATTTCTGAAGGAAGCATTTGATATCGTAATACTAAGGTTTGTCGTCTATGACTGCTTCAATTATGAAGATGTAAACGGGCCGTTCAAGGCGCATTATGTCAATCTTAGGTAGGTCGTTCCATTGACCTACACTAATCATGGAAGAGAGGGTGGCTAAAGCGTCAGCCATGTGATTCTCATCACGAGGGATGTGATGAAACTCGACTCTGTTGAAGAAAGGTAACAACCTTCTTGCATAGTCTTTGTAAGGAATCAATCCTGATTGGTATGTGTTCCAATCTCCTGTGATCTAATTGATAACCAGGGCTGAGTCACCATATACATCCAAGTTTTTGATCCTTAAATCAATCGCTTCTTCGAGACCCATAATACAAGCTTCGTATTCGGCCTCGTTGTTCGTACATTTGAACGTAAGTCTGGCGGTGAAAGGAATGTGGGTACCCTGAGGGGTAACAACGATTGCCCCAATTCCATTTCCGTAATGATTGACTGCTCCATCAAAGATTAGTCCCCATTGGGAACCTGGTTCTGGCCCTTCACTGGGTAACGGTTCATCGCAATCTTTCATTTTTAGATACATGACATCTTCGTCTGGGAAGTCAAACCCGATTGATTCTTGATCGTCAATCGGTTGATGAGCCAAATGATCGGCTAAAATACTTCCTTTAACGGCTTTCTGAGCGTGGTACTCTATGTCATATTCTGATAACAACATCTGCCAACGGGCAATCCTTCCCGTAAGAGCAGGTTTTTCGAAGACATACTTGATTGGATCCATTTCTGAGATTAACCAAGTAGTATGACGAATCATGTATTGGCGAAGACGTTTGGCTACCCAAGCCAAAGCGCAACAAGTTTTCTCAAGCATCGTGTACCGAGTTTCGCAGTCGGTGAATTTCTTGCTCAAATAATAAATGGCAGACTCTTTCCTTTTGGTTTCGTCTTGTTGGCCAAGTACACATCCCATTGAGTCTTCCAAGACTGTGAGGTAAATGATCAGTGGTCTTCCTTCCACTGGAGGTGATAGAATCGGAGGATTCAACAGATATTCCTTAATACTGTCGAAGGCGATTTGGCAATCATCTGACCAAACGCAATCCTGGTTCTTTTTGAGTAACTTGAAAATTGGCGCATATGTGGCGGTCATGAGGAATATGAATCTGGAGATGTAGTTCAAACATCCCAGGAATCCCCTGACTTGTTTTTCGGTTTTCAGAGAAGGCATTTCTTGAATGGCCTTGACCTTGTCAGGATCAACCTCAATCCCTTTCTGGCTGACGATGAACCCTAGTAATTTCCCTGAACGGACACCAAAGGTGCACTTGTTGGGATTCAAGCAGAGTTTGTACTTTCGCAAACGCTCGAATAGTTTTGACAGGTGGGTCACATACTCCTCTTCTGTCTTAGATTTTGCAATCATGTCATCGACATATACCTCTATCTCTTTGTGTATCATGTCATGAAAAAGAGTAGTCATGTCCCTTTGATAGGTTGCCCCGACGTTCTTTAAACCGAACGACATCACCTTGTAACAAAAGGTACCCCATGGGGTGATGAACGAAGTTTTCTCCATGTCTTTCGGTGCCATTTTGATCTGGTTATAGCCCGAGAATCCATCCATGAAGGAGAAAATTTTGAACTTTGCTGTGCTGTCTACCAGCATGTCAATGTGTGGTAAAGAAAAGTCATCCTTTGGACTTGCCTTGTTTAGATCCCTGTAGTCGACACACATTCTGACCTTTCTGTCCTTTTTGGGAACGCGTACGATGTTGGCTAACCATTGAGAATATTCAGACGTAGCAAGGAATCCTACGTCGATCTGTTTCTGTACCTCCTCTTTGATTTTGATAGCCATGTCCGGGTGAGTCCGTCTCAACCTCTGCTTTACTGGCGGACATTCCGATCTTAACGGTAAGTGATGTTCCACGATGCTGGTATCCAACCCTGGCATATCCTGATAGGGCCAAGCGAATACATCGGGGAATTCTTTGAGAAGCTTTATCAAACTCTCTTTGGCAGTTGGATTGAGCAGTGCCCCAATCCTGATTTCTTTTCTCTCTTTTTCTGAACCCAAGTTTATCGTTTCCAACGGTTCTTTGTGAGGTTCAATGGACCATTCCTCTTGTCTGAGTAATCGGGAGATCTCTTCTGGAATTTCGTTGTCATTTTCTTCTTCAGCCCCAAATACCGGGAACTCAAAGTTGGGAGAAAGCATTGGATCGCATGTTTCAACGGGGTTTAAAGCAAGCAATCTGCACGGCGTTGTGATTCGTGTTTAGAAGAGATAGAGAGAATGCAAAAGTGTGTGCAGTGTTTTATTTTACTGCTTGCTTTTATTTTTAATTGTTTTTTAGGATTACCATTTTCTGAAAAACGAAAAGACAAAATAGCAATTAATGCAGAAATTACAGAACGACGTTATTTTATTAATGAACAAGTCGATTCTTGAAACTACTGCCCTATAAAACAAAACTCTGTAGCTTTGGGCAAAGCGAAGAGGGAAATTTACAGAAAGCGAGCCCTATCAAAACATCCGTTTCACCTGGACAGGGTGAAAGGCTAAAGATGGCAATTACTTTGACTGATGAACGACCTTCAGAACCTCGACGGCAACCCATTGGCGGCGAACTCCTCGGTGAATCACAAAGTCTGGCACCTTCCTTGATTTGTCTCCAGAAATAACGCTGATTTTTGGTGGAGCGGGATCATTGGAATCTGTCTCCCAAGCAGAGTTGTCGTAGGAGGAGTCCTCTATTGCATTATGCAGAGTAGTTGTGCTTTTAGTTGTATCTCCCCATCCAGTTGGCTAGATGTCTTCGAGCCTGATACGAGAGCTTTTGGGAGCGGTGTACTTGACCATATAGTCGTATTTTCCACTTGGTTGTCCCAAGGTGTCCCAAACTTCTTTGGAACTGGAGGAGTCATCCCTCTCGATGACGTTGACCTCGGGAAAAGCATAGTTGATGAACTCAAGTCCTGCAAACGTTGCGAATTCATCGTCATGTTGAGTAGTTTCAGGATGACCTGAGTGTTGATCCCATGACATGGTGGGGACACAGGTATTCTATTTAATGATGCTCAGCTGATTTTCATTGTTCGGCTGACTTTCTTGCCCTAAATCTCCTGGATAAGGTTGCCACATTGGCAGACCATCCATTGGGCCATAGTGGTTGTAGTCAAAGTTGTCTTTCATCAGAGTGTCCTCCTCTAATGAATTTGGCGGAGCACGACATCCTTCCGGATCACAATCTCCATATATCATTTCGACATCCGACCTTGGTATAAATCTCGGAATCTGTGCGGGATTGCAAAATGGTATAGGCACCTCTTCCTGAGACATATAACCGTCCTCGTTAAGGTAGGACTTTCATTCTTCATCTGTGTCAGAGGGATCTTCCTCATTGATAGCATGTACTGCTTGAGACACTGGGTGAAGGAAACCTCCACCATGGAAGAAGTTTTGAAGGGGATGAAGACTTTCATCGTTGGCAGCTGTCTGGGTACAGGTTGCAGAAAAACCAAGACCCTTCTTTGTTGTATTACCAATAGGAATGACAAGCTGTCCCCATCCTGTTGTATCGGTACTCTCGACCGCTTTGATAGCATCGTTGTATGAAGAAATGGAGGTTCCTCCTTGGGATTGATTGTCCTTGCTCACCGGCAGTGCTTGGAACTGCGTTCCAATAACCTCCTCGGGTTCTATACCAGCAGATGATGATAAGTTACTCACGAGCAAGGCCTGTTCTCCACAAACTGTGACAAGTTGATCGTTCTTGACGAACTTTAGCTTTTGGTGGAGGGTGGAAGTGACCGCTCCAGCCTGATGTATCCAAGGTCTTCCAAATAAACAACTGTATGTTGCCCGGATGTCCATGACTTGGAAAGTGACTTGGAAAGTATGAGGACCGATAGTTATGGGAAGATCAACTTCGCCGATAACCATTTTTCTGGATCCGTCGAATGCCTTGACGATAACCTCACTGATTCTCATCGGAGGGCCCTTGAATGACAATTGCATCAAAGTGGACTTCGGCATAACATTCAGGGATGACCCTGTGTCTACCAGTACGCTGGCTAAAGCATCATCTTGGCAGTTGACTGTGATATTGAGCGCCATGTTATGACGACGACCCTCTTCGGGTAATTCCACATCACTAAATCCCAAACTATTGCAGGAAGTGATGTTAGAGACAATACTATCAAACTGTCTGATTGTTACATCCTGTTCCACAAAGGCTTGCTCCAAGACTTTCTGTAGAGCCTCCCTATGGGCTTCTGAACTGAGTAATAGTGATAACACAGAGATCTTTGAAGGAGTTTGTAACAGTTGATCGACAATGTTGTATTCAGTCCTTTGGATGAGCTTCAGCATCTCATCATCGTTTTTTGAAAGGTCGGGATTACTAGATTGACCGACTGATAGATCAGAAGCTTCCGTCTGAAGTTCCTTTTCCTTGTTAGGTTCTCCAACTCCTCGGTTGAAGATTCGACCGCTCCGTGTTACACGACTGATGTCTGTAATATTCACAACGGAGGGTAATGGAATTTCCTTTCCATTTTCAATGGTTGTTGCACCGTATTTGTAAGGGATAGCCTTAGTTGATTCGTACGGTGTTGGTCCCGGCAGATAAATGACTACATGAGCCTTCTGATTTTTCTGACCATCGTAAGTAATCTCGATCCGTTACCGGTTGGGAACTTTAGATTCGTCAAGTAGAGGGATAATGGAAAAAACATCCCTAGTTTGATCGGCAAGGTAATTCGGCGTCCAGTTGATAGGTTCGGAACCCGGATATGGACGAATTTCTCCATGATCCACCTGACCCTGAAGAGCTGCTCTCACAAGGTAACACCCTTGGTTACTTTCCGAACAGATGCTACAACGGTCATAATTGTGTGGTGGCACCTGATCACGCCCACTTTGAATACAATGTAACCTCACTAGGTTAGCTTCCACGAGTCGGACATCTTGACTCTGACGCCGAGATTCCTGTTACTGATACTAATTTGCTGAGTATCTTCATCCATATAAATTGGCATCCACCAGTGATTTAACAAGTGCTGAAGTGCCTCCTGGACAAGAGTACAACCTTGATCGTTTTCGCAACCCGCTTTACAGCTTTGATAGTCGTGTGATACCAGGAATCCGAGTCGGACCTGTTCAGCATGTAACTCTACCAGGTTGGTATTCATCATGCGAATATCAAATATCTAAACCATGTTGATCTGATAAGGGTTCCTATCATGGTAGTCTTGGATCCATCCAAGATCCATCTGACGCTGGAGTGCCTCTTGTATGAAAGAGCATCCCTGTTTGTTTACCGAGCAAGTCAGATAGGAACTGTAATCGTGTCGCTGCAGATTATGATACTGGCTTTGCCTTGAATGCATTGCCACCAGATTGGCATTCATCGCACGGATGTCGTGGTTTTGAATGACGTTAAAATTCGCGTAAACCATGTTAACTCCACGAACTCGGTGCTCTTGGATCCATCCGAGATCCATCTGTTCCTGTAGAGCTGCTTGCACCACATAACATCCCTAGTTGTCTTTAGAGCAGATATCACACTGATGATAGTTATGAGGTGGCACATGGCCATATCCACTCTGTCTACAATGCATCTTGACCAAATTGGTTTTCAACAAGAGTACATCGTGAATTTGATAGACGTCGTTAGTCTCTCCTTCTATCAAATTGATTGCAGCCTTCTCATGTTGAGGCAGCGGGTTCGTGAGAACAGTAGGATTCGTATCCTTGAAGGATAAGACCCCGCTCCTAACAAGTTTTTCCACGTCGGACTTGAAATTGAGACAAGTCTCTATGTTATGCCCTGGACCTCCTTGGTGGTAAGGGCAAGTTTGATCCACCTTAAACCAAAAAGGCGGATTTTTCGGTACTGTAAGAGGGGACTTAGTCTGAATGTGCCCCTTGGCTAGCAGTAATGGAAATAGCTCTGCGTACGATACGGGTATAGGATCAAATCCTGGTGGCCATGTTGTACGGTTGTTGTTATATGGAGGATGAGCCTGCTGAAGAGGCTGTTGTGTCCTTTGATGATTAGGTTGGCTTTGCGCAACCTGAGGTTGATACGTAGGAATAGCCGCAGGGCTGATAGCAGGAGTCACAGCTGCTACCGGCTAATAACGTCGCCTTTGCTTTCCGAGAGAGATATTCCCAATATCCTGCTCTTTTTTCTTAGGGAGAGCACTACCGTATTTTTTAGTACCGCTCGTCGATCCAGTGTCTTTTACCAAACGTCCTTCTCGGACGGCTTACTCAAGACGTACGCCCATGCCCACCATCTCGGTGAAATCACTGGGTGCACTGGCAACCATTCGGTCATAGTAAAATGACCTTAAGGTTTTTAAGAAGATCTTTGTCATCTCTTTTTCCTCAAGAGGTGGACAAATTTGAGCGGCGATTTCACACCACCTTTGAGCATACTCCTTAAAGGTTTCCTTGTCCTTTTGCGACATCGATTTGAGTTGATCTCTGTCGGGTGCCATGTCCAAATTGTATTTGTATTGTTGGACGAAGGCAGTACCAAGATCTCTGAATGTGCTAGTCGTAGCACGGTTTAAACCCATGTACCATTTTAATGCGGCACCGGTTAAACTATCCTGGAAGTAGTGAATCAGCAGGTCCTGATTCTCCGTCTGAGCCGACATCTGCCGAGCGTACATCACCAGATGCCTCTGAGGGCAAGAGTTACCCTTGTATTTTTCAAAGTCGGGCACTTGGAACTTGTGCGGAACTTTCACATTGGGGACCAAGCAGAGATCTGTAGTGTCCTTTCCAAATAAATCCTGACCGCGAATGGCTTGCAGCTCCTTCTGCATTTCCAGGAACTGCTCTTGGAATTCATCCATTCTATCGAACATAGTTTCCTTTTTACCAGAAGGTATTGGTGGAATCTGTCCTTCTGGGATAGTGTGAACCACAGGGGGTGGTACCGTGACTACGGCAACGAATCTTGGCGTTTCCCGAAGTCTGTAACCTTCAGGAGTCTTCAGTATGCCCCTGGCATCTTTGCTTTCCCGAAGTTTGTAACCTTCAGGCCCAACGGCTTCTGTTGTGATTCCCCGATCTTCAGTGATCGGCGGAACATATCCTTCCGAGATATAGTTAACAGGCATGCCCCATGGACGATATTTCAGCATTTGATACCTAGGATCATACTTCTCCACGATGGGCGTTGAGGTGATCTCTGATATCACAGTTCTTTGTAGCTGAGCTTCTGCCATGGCTTGCATGTCGTTACGAAGCTTTCTCATATCCTCTCTCAGAGCGTCGATCTCTTCCTTCAGCTCTCTGTTTTCTTCCTCAAGATCATCCATCTTTTTCTGACGATTGGCCTGAGTATTATACGAATGAGACAGTTTGACTCTAAAACTGAGACACAAACGTGAGATTCGTAGGGAAGAAGAATACGCGATGTGAGAATGATGAATACAATGATTATATTAATTGTTTTTTTTGGTTTAATCAAAATAAACTTCGACAATTATATCGCAAATATCAAACAGTGGGGAAACCCATTTTTATTGAATTCAAAGGATTACAGAAATGGAAATACAGTAGATTACAAGGTGCAGAAACAGAAACCTAAGCTAATGGGTCCCGAGTCCTCTCTGAAGAGAAATCGGGTGATGACTCTGGTATTTTCCTTTTCTTTGACCGGGGCTCTTGGGCCGTTGTCGGGTTGTCATTCCTTTGCCAAGTGAAAGGATCGAGCAAATTCCTTTGGTCATCTTGATTCTCTACAGCATGTTGCTCCAAAATTTCAATCAGAGCATCTTTTTCTTTTAGCAATTGCTGTATTTTGATGCACTCTACGTTGAGGGTGCGGTACTTGTTCTTCCAAGACCTTCTCTCCTTTTGAACTTCGTTGAGAGTAACCTGAAGCTTTTCAGTTCCCGTCATGAAGTACATGACAAATTCCCTCGGCGGAAGAATTCCGTAACGAGGATAAGGCATCTTTAGCTTGAGAGCTCTAGTTTGTACCCAATGGAGATAAGGTTCCACCGAGACACAGTCCGATTTTCCTAGAGACTCTCGTCCTTTCTTATGAATGTGTTTCCAAGCATGCACTATTTCCATCTTTAGTGCTCTGTCGTTTTCTCCTTCCTTGAAGAAAAGACCTTCCAGATGAACACCCCGTGGGACGTGTCTCATCGGGTATCCAAATTGACGGTGAACCAACACCGGGTGATAGTTGATTCCTCCTTTAGTTCCTATGAAGGGTACGTTGGGGAAGTTTCCACAACGATCAATGATTCTGATTCCATCATAGATCCTATTACACCAATCTATGTCAGAGTTGGTAAGAGACATGATCTTCTGCGACCAACGTAAGGCACTCTTGCAATCCCAAAAAGTAGCAGACTTGGACAAGTGGGAGATAAACCATTTGTAAAGCAAAGGTACACAGCATGTGATCTCCCTTACGCTGTACAAATTTCCCAAGTGTACAGAATGATACGCATCTGCGAGTAAAGTCGGCACATGGTTTCCAATGAGAAAAACCTTAATGGAGTTGATATCGACGAAGTTATTAATGTTGGGCAACAAAAATAATCCGTAGGTGAGCAAGACAAAGACACTTTCAAAAGCAGTCATGTTTCCTATACTGGCAAAATACAGGGCCTTCTTTGTCAAGAACTGGGCTGGCAAACCTTGGATGCCACCCTTAGCGGTCATGTGATTCCTGACCTCAGACTCGTCCAAATGAATTGCTCTTGCAATGGTCTGAATCTTTAGAATTTCTTCGAGTCCAGAAAATGGAGCTCGATCAGTAATGTGTAGATCAATCAGATGAGAATACTCCTCCAGCGTTGGTGCGAGCTGGTAATCCGGGAATATGAAACAGTGATAAACCGGATCATAAAACTGAATAAGCGCATCCATGATTCCCTCAATCACATGGACTCTTAATAGTGGTAGCAAACCTCCGTGCTTGGCTCTGAAAGCCTCAAGGTTAGTGATCATCCTTGCTAACCTTCTCAAATCCTCTAGCTTTGGAACCTTGAAGGTATACCTATGGGTTCTCCTTCTACCGAAATCCATTAGTGCAATCCTTTTCTCTGATATTTGCAATCACTGTCTTAGTTTAATTTGAAAAACAGAGAGACTGGAAGAGAAATTGTTTTGAATGTTTTAATGTTTTTTAAATGAATGCATGAATGCAGCACACAAAAACATAGAAAAAACATGGGGTCAAAGGGTCGTTGTCATGAATTCAAGGCTCTACCTATCCCCAAAGGTTTATACTAGGGTGATTTTTGTACCTGTACTCATTATCATCAGCTCCTCCCAGGAAAGCAAAACAACAAGCGGATCGCCAGCGAGTTGTAGAGCAATCTTAAAGTAAGTGCCATTCACCGAGAATAGATCACCAGCCTTAAATGAGGGTAGTATCGCGTAACAACTATTTCTGATAGTTTCCGCACTACAAAAGGGTTTGGCTCCTCAGTTTCTCAGACATCACAATCGGCCCATTGTCTAGGTGAGAGAATGGGTTGCATTGGTCAGCCTCTACTGAGGTTGATGGTCGACCTCGTCGCCATCACTTATCTTAAGTGTGTACTCAATCTTTCCACATGCGGCATCACACGCGTTCCCATTAGAAGAAAAATAAACATGTATAGCAATTAGGAAAAGCAGTATATATTTGTCCTAATCATCCTAGACCTTTAAAGCTATGAATCCTAAGTTCCTGACAGAAAATGGGTTCCCCGGCGGAAGCCCCAATCTGTGGTTTCAAACAAGAAAAAGTTTAGAAGGGCCCCACAGTGGGCGCCATTTTTCTGTAGCGAGCAATTTTGGACGCGGTTCTTAAGCGCTGGTCGCTCTCACTGCGGTTGAGTTTACTACAGGTCGATTCATTTTTATCCTATTGTGAGCTGAATAAGGAAGGGAAATAGATGTCTCCAATTAACCCTGCTTGCATACTGAATTTAAACAACGGTCTGTTAGGTTACGGATGCGATCAATGTGGTGGGGCCTTTGTATCGCTTATTTGTATTTTCGCCAATACTGATTTCTCTCTGGGATTTTGTTAGGATACTGCTTCAGGTTATGATATACGGGAGTATGGGATTTTGGGTTTTTTGTTGATTGCGCTCGCTAAGATTTTTTTCTTTCAATCTTATGCCTACGTATTCCCGTTTTTCCGAAACAGGGAAATCAGAGCGTTCGTAGTTCCTCCTATTCTATCGGAGGAAATGGTTGTTTTGGTGTCTTGTTCAAAGCCCAAGACGTGAAGCAAAAGGTGGTTTGTATCTTGTTCAAAGCCCAAGATGTGAAGCTGAAGAGTTTATTTGTATCTCGTTTGAAGCCCAAGATGTGAAGCTAAAGGTGTTGACCTTAGAGAGAATTTGTCATCTCTAAAGAGGTCTGTTTGTCACAACTGTTGGGTGACTGGTTATAAAGGGAGGATTACTTTAACCGGGATACGCGGATCCTAGCAATGCCATAATTTCCTTTATAGGGGTTTTAACCTGAAGGAGAAGACTTTAACTCAGTTTAGAGCAATGCCATCTTTCCTTAGGAATTTCTCATGCTAAAAGAGGGACAATGGCATGGATGTAGATGATCCAGAGGCTTGCCGCTTACAGCGATTAGATGAAGGGTAAGGAGTTGTTGATGTCTGTGTACTGTGAACGAGGCACAACTTTGATGCTAAAAGGTTGATTGGATCAACCAGTGGTTTTCTTATACAAAGCCTAAGAGGAGGCTATTTATGTGTCTCGTACAAAGCCCGAGAGAGAGGCTAAAAGGTTTTGACTCGATGATGGAGTCTTTTGGTATCTCGTATAAAGCCCGAGATGGAGGCTATTTGACTCAACAAGAGAGTTTTTTGTATCTCGTACGAAGCCCGAGATGGAGGCTGTTGTTTGTTTGGCTCAATAAGAATCTTTTTGTATCTCGTATAAAGCCCGAGATGAAGGCCAAAGGGGTGATTGACTCAACGAGGGAGTCTCTTATGTGTCTCGTACAAAGCCCGAGAGAGAGGCTAAACGTTGTTTGACTCCGCTGGGGAGGATCATTGTACAAAGCCCAAGAGGAGGCTAACTTCACTGGAGAAGGATCATTATACAAAGCCTAAGAGGAGGCTATGGTTACTGTCTCAGTTGAGTGACAGGTCCAGTATGCTGATTTAAAGAGAAAATCAGTTCTTATATGAGCAACACTGTACTCAAGGATTTAATTCAAGGATCCGGGTTATTCCTGTTCTCTAAGTATGTGGGAAATCTGAAGGGTATTGAGATTGTCCGAGTCTGCGGGGTTTTCTTCCTATTTTTAAAGGAGTGCTTGAGAATGTCTTTGAGACTCAAGGAAATTAGACTGTCCAAGTCTAGAGTTTTATCTTTTGTACTATGCTTTGAGAAACAGTAGTAGACTCTTTGAAAGGACTGTTCTATGAAGATGATTAAGTTCTGTTCCTATACCTCTAGGAGGTCGTCGGGACAATTTGTACGAAGCCCAAGAGGAGGCTGGAAACTTCTAAGAAGCCGAGTGGTCCTTGTATGAAGCCCAAGAGGAGGCTATCATTCCCGGAGGAAGAGATCATTATATGAAGCCTAAGAGGAGGCTGTGAATACTTCTAAGAAGCCGTCGGGTCCTCGTACTAAGCCCAAGAGGAGGCAGAGTTACTTTTAGGAAGCCGGTGGGTCCTTGTACGATGCCCAAGAGGAGGCCGATGCTTTTAAGAAGCCTTGGGTCCCCAAACCCCGAGAAATTCAAGGCAAGCTATTCACAAGGAATAGATCAAGTCAGGAAAGTTCGAGAATTTGGAAGAAACTCAAAGATGCCATTCACGGAGAATACATTCATCTCTGGGAATAGAGTTTCTTGACAATTCCTAATGAGGACAGCCGAAGAGAAGACTGTATCTGGTGATCCTATTGGGGATCTAGTTGTCTATTTCTATAAACAAAACGGCGTCACCTAGTTCTAGACGTAGTTGCCGGGGAAACTCTAAATACCTATACTATTATTACACAGTTGATATGAGTTTATGACAGAAGACATACATCGAAACAGCCCCACAATACAGTTATATGTATATGAAAGCGGTAAATGAAAGCAATAACCACTTATTCGGTTGTAGAGCTTTCATGCTGTTTGGTTAGTTGTTCAACAAAGAAAGATTGAAAACAACAGTATATTCAAAATCAAAGGAGAAAGTGCTTTGAAAAAGAAAGATTTGGGGCTTACAGCTCAAGGAGAGACCCATGGTTTTATTAGTGAGCGCACTGTTGTTTTGTACAGAGGGACTTATACAAGTGACTGAGGCCCAAAAAGGTTTTCTGTACAAAGGGATGGGTCTTACACTCTCTCAAGAGGCCCAAAAAGTTTTGAAGAAAAAGAGTGGGGCTTATAACACGAGGGTAGGCCCAGATTATTTTTCCGTTTAAAATGGCGACCGCGCCGAGGTTTTGTTTTAACGCAGAGGGACTTATACAATAAGTGAGACCCAAAAGGTTTTGGTTAAAACGGGATTGGGTCTTACACTCTATTAGAGGCCCAAAAGAGTTTTGAATGGGTCTTATAGCTTAAGGAGAGGCCTAGGGTTTTGATTTTTGAATTGGCGAGCGCGCCGAGGTTTTTGAAAATACAGTGGGACTTATACAATAAGTGAGGCCCAAAAAAAAAATAGTTTGTATTTTACAAAAAAAAGGGTTGGGTCTTACACTCTAATAGAGGCCCAAAAGTTTTGAATGGGTCTTATAGCTCAAGGAGAGGCCCAAGGTTATTTTTAAACTGGCGACGATCGCGTCGTTTATTTGAAAATGTACAGAGGGACTTATACAACGAATGACGCCCAAAAAGTTCTCTGTACAACGGGGTTGGGTCTTACACTCTAATAGAGGCCCAAAAATGATTTGGTCAAAAAAAGGATTGGGTCTTACACTCTATTAGAGGCCCAAAAGAGTTTGATGTGGGTGAAAATCAAAGAAACCCTAATTTTAATCTTTAAATAGTAAATATTTAAAGAAAATCAATGAAAAATACCAAATAGATTTGAATAAACCACTTGTGATTTTTGTTTAAGGTTTGAAAAATGAGGTATAAATCACAAGAGATATTAAAACTCATTTGGTCTTGATTTTTCAAGATGGATGTTCATTTTAAAATGTTTAAAAACAAATAAAAATGAATTTATTCACAAAAATACTAATTTTATTAAATACATAATATAAATCTAATTTTTTTGTGGAATAAAATATTTCAACATTTTTATGATTTTTTGCAAAAAGAATCAGTAAAAAATAATTAAAATTGAGTGAGTTATTAATTTTTCAAATCATTAACAAAATAATATGAAAAATAGGAAAATAGGAAAAAGTGATAAAAAAAAGGTCTGGGGCGAGGGGGATTCGAACCCCAGACCTTTCGCTTGCCAATACATACAAACCAGCTGATCAACCACTGGGGCGCAATGCCAATTCATTAATAACATGACAAGTGAAAAATATATATCAAACTAGTTGGATTTTCTGAAAATGGCGCCATGGCCATTTTCTTCCTCTAGCTCGTGCATGAAGCCCTCCATCTCTCTCGTTTCTCAACCATTTGACATGATTCAAACACCAAACTCATGCGTTTTTTCACAAGGAAGAAGATGGCAATACCCAATTTCATTCATTTTCAGTGTATAGCAAATTATATCATTGTGGTCGTATGAACCCTAATTTTGTAAAAGCAATCAAGTAGGCATGATTATGAGTGCTATGATCAAATTTTTTGAGGGAAAACAATCAACATATGATGGCAAGCAATTGGCAAAAATATCATGCGAGGAAATATGCATGGATCATGGAGTTGGAGTTTTGAGGCTTACCTTGATGCAAGCTAAAATGGAACTCTGCACAAACCTTGTTCCAGTTGTGAATTAATGATCCCTACAGCTTCAATGGATGTTATGGAGTGTGTTGCAAGCTTTGGAACACTTTGAAACTCTTTGCATCAAGCTGGAGACCTCCACCTGCATAATTGAGGCATAATGGCTTGGTTGAAGGGTGATTTTGAGCCTGAGGTGTTACAGTCAGTGTTTAAGTGTTTGGACACCTCAAATACATCATATGTGATGTGTTTGAGCAATTGGAATTGATTGCTTAAGGCTGCAACTCAAAACCCGATAATGGTTACTCAAAAACCAAGAAACTTGAGGTTTAAGGAAGAATGAGAGAAAGCAGTGCTGTAACTGGCTTTGGTGTGAGTTGAATGATCCATTGGAACCTCTATTTATAGGTGATCAGCTTTTGTCTTGGAGGAATAGTGAATGGCTGCTGGATCAGATCACATTTGCATGGATTGGCTTGGAGGATTTCTTCTCAAGCAAGGCAAACTAGCCATTCCCAAGAGCAGGGCTATGCCTTGACCAAAATCACATTCTTCAGATGTTTTTATTGTTGTTTAATTAGAGAACTTGACTGAGTAGAGTGGCTTTGTTGAAAATGCACTATTCCACATTAATGCCCCTTTGAATTGAAGGCAAAATGTGCCAAAGTGGATGAATTTCAAGTTGGAAGATTCCTTGGCTTTTTGACTCAACCCTATCAGTTGGTTCATGATCAGATTGAAGGCATGTGGCATAGTGATCACTCCTTTTGACTCAGAAATCGTGGATGGCACAAAACCCCCAAACTGATTTTTCATGGCAGCCTTGACATGGTGTGTTGTGGCAGCCATAATTCTTGGCACAAGTGGATTGGTTTCATGCTATTGAGTTGCTTGGATTCTTGGCAACATTTGCAACAACATTGATGTTTATCTTTGGAACTGATTTAGCTTGTAACTGTGTGAAAAAACCGCACAAGTTTTGGTGTTTCCAACAAAATCTGTCTTGGACAGAATTTTTTCTAAGTGTTGGAAAAGTGGTACTTTCATGTTTTCAGCCATTTTGGCTCACTCATAGCTCAAAATCCACAATGAATTAGAGTTAGGTCTAGTTGAAGTTTTTGTAGAGGGCAATGAGATATACAAATCAAGCGTTGGATGGGAGAAAATGGCTTTGTGGTTTAGGAGTTATGACCCTCCAAAGTTGGTACCCTAGCCACTTTATTTTTAACTTAGAAAACTTTTCTAAGTTTTTATGGTTACCCCTTTTACAAGTTATCCAACTTTTCTTGATTTTTCTTGATGAATGATGATTAAAATCATACATTAACATCATTTTAGGGTTAAAAATCCATTTTTGTGAAAAATCTCAAAAAGTCAAAGTTGACTTTTGTGCACAGTTGACTTTTTATCAGATGAATTCCAAACTGTGCAATTCTTCAGGAAATCATGTCCTTGACCTAAATCAAACTTGATGGACATGTTCCATGGGTGTCATAGGGTATATTGATGCATGTCATAGGGCTTGGGAGCATGTCCTGGTCAAAAGTCAAAGTTACAGTTGACTTTTTCCTTAAAACCCTAACTGTGGTGCAAATGAAATTGAGGCTTGTTGCTCAAGCTTCTTGGATCAATCCATTGTTGCAAATGGAACAATGTAGTGTATTAGAGACCCTCAAATCCTCCTTTGAGGTCTTGGCTCATGATTTTCCCTAAAAGTCAACTTAGGGGTGAATTAGGTCAAGAAACCCTAATTCCTGATTTTTGATGAATGCACCCCCTGAGACAAAATTGACTTGATGATTGGGTCCATGAGGTTCCATGGAGTATATTAGGTTGTGTTTTGGATCCTTGGCTCATGCACATAGGAAAATCTCCCTTTGGAGGCCCTGAACGACCAAAACCCTAATTTGGTGATGCTGGCGATCTTGAGGCTTGATCCACCTAGAAGGGAGCAGCTTTGTGCTTAATCCTTGGAGTGGGAGTCCTCTTGATCCTTTGTAGCTATTTGAGAGGCTAGACAAGTTGAAGATCATGTCATTCCTTGATTGATCCTTTGTCTAAGGCTCTGAGAGGGCTTGAAACCCTAATTTTGATAGTAGTGAATGCTCAACAATTCCTTGAGGAGATTGATGAGGCACAAAGGTACATCCATATTATGGTGATGATTTTCACAATGATGGGAAATCTTAGTGGTCAAAATTTGCGGTATGACACATTGATACGCCGCCACCGTTACAATTATTGGTATGCCGGTTGAGCTCATGTACGACGCTAGTACCGGGTTGATGGGGTCTGTACTCGACTTCGTCGGAGCTCGGATGATGGGAGTCAGGTTATGTGATTGGCCGAGGTTATAGAAGATATTTGCCTAGCTCTCTGCATTGCTCGACCCTTCTTGGTATCGTAGTCTAGTTCATGCTTAACCTTGTCCGGTTACACAACTTAGCTTAAAATATATTTGGCATGTACATAACTCACTAATTTAAACTACAATTCCTTAATCCCTTAGGTGAGTTGGATAACAAAATCAGGCAATTTACATTCATTAATTCCAAAGCCACAACTAATAATCATTTATCCCTAAATAAATTATATACCTGAACAATTACTCTAGATCAGGTCGATAGAGTTAGGATCAGTAATCCTTATTAACCTAAAATTAACTTGTGAATTCATCAACACGCAAAAAGTATTAAACATAAGAGCAATTGAATAGAAAATATAATATCAACCTATGAAAATAACACAAAACAAGTTATATGATCCAATAGATAAATATTAGGTTCATCTCTTACGACCTAATCAAGAGTAAATTAGCTACTCGGTAAATAAAGTTAGTGCAATGATTTAGAAAGAATAATACATGAAACTCAAAGATTAATTTGGTATCCAATGGCTAAAAACTAAATTTCCCTGACTTTTGAATCTCCTCGCTTTCACTTTCTGGCTCCAAAAGTGTTAACCTCTCAAAAACATGCCTTTTGCTTTTCAAACAACTAAAAACGGGTTAAAAAAATGTCCAATCGTAGCCATAAATATTAATCACGCCTATGATGCGTTAGCAGAACTAGGATTGCGATCACAATGCTTTATGTCGCGCCACGATGATACCATTTCGCAGCTACAATGTCCACGCGAAAATTGAAGGGGGGATTCTTATAAGTTTCACAACTCTTCTTCATTATTCTACTTCTTCAATTATTCAGTGTTTCCTCTTAAAATTAACTCAAATTAACTTGAAAATAACTCAAATAAATAGAAAATGATCATAAAAACTAAATGATGACAGAGTGTCATCAACAGACGACCTGGTCAAAGCCCTAAATAAAAAAAGTTACAATGCCTAAAATTTCATTAAAAATTCACCAAAAGGCGTGGACATAGTCATTAAAGAGAAACCCATAAGGGCGTGGATACAAATTGTCCCACAAAGGACGAAAATACACATAACATACAAAATACAAAGACAAATTTGAACTCACTCAAAGTAATGCTTGAGGGACCCTCCCAAGCCGAAAATCTGTTCAGTTAGGGCAACATAATGGGACCCACTTCATAAACTAATTACAAAGAAAGAAATCCAAATAAGGCAAATCACCACATGTGATGAACATGGACATTAAAAAGATCCCGGAGGGAGACATTATAAAAATTCTTTAGTGGGGCAACATAACATTAACAAGGGCCAAAAAGGTAGACATATTTTCTCTCACAAAGTCTCGCTTGAGGGACTCAACTAAAAGTCTCGTATAAGAGACTCATCTTAAAATCTTGCCTGAGGGACTCAACTTAAAGTCTTGCATGAGAGACTCAACTTAAAGTCTCACTTGTGGGACTCAACTTAAAGTATCCTCCTAGAGACTCAACTTACACTCTTTCTTGAGGGAGTCAACTGTAAATCTCATCCAGAGACAAATTACACCTACTTGGATTAAATCACTTTACCTTTCTAAGACCTCTTGATTGAGGGACTGTGTACCAGTATAATTTTATTAGGCCTTAAGATGGGGTATTCCATGAAAGAATATGGAAGGACAAATACACTGGCGAGGGGTAAGCTTCCCCGCAAAGCTATAGGTCCCTGAAATGGGCCACACAACCACCTATATGTCCACAACAAGCCACCCAATTCATTTGTTTGGACTAATTCCCACTATCCATTGGCCCAATAAACATGGGTGAAGACATGGGCTCACATTGACTAAGTGAAGGGAGTCATTCAATAGAGGAAATTGTTTCGTCCATGATTCTAGACAGAACAAGTCTTCCTTTGATCACTTTCCCGATCGTGGAGCTAGGGCCAAACCACCCCTCTAACTTTGCAACCCAAACCCAAAAAAGCCTTATAAACACCTCTTAGGATTGAGGAAGGGATCTCTAATTTTCCACAGAAACACGCATACAAAACTTCTCACCACTCAGCATGAGCAAGTTCTACGGGTTATCCAAATACCCTGAACATCACAAGCAACCCTACCAATACAGGGTTATCCGTAATGTATTCTTTTTAGCAAGTACATGGTTATAGAAACTTAATTTTGAATTTCATTTTACTTATCATTTCTTTCCCACACCTTCAATTTTTCTTTGAAGTAAATCGATTTGATTTTTTGTCGTGATTTATGGTTAATTACGGATAATCAAAATCAAGAAATTATAATTTCATCTTCTTAACTAACACATAAAAAAAATCCTTTCTTTGCAAGCCAAAGTCATGAATTTGATCTCCATTCACCTCACCTGGTTTCCATCACTCATTTTATGATCACGGTTCCTACATTAAGTCTCACTTAATTGCTTTCCATTTATCACATAACTGTTTAATCACAAAATAAAAATATTTATTCCTCATTTTTGTTAGAACTTAGAACCATAAGATTGATGAATAATGGAGAAATTAGAGTGTGAAGAGGGAGAGAAGAATTGAGATAGAGAAATTAATTGAGGGTGAGAATATTTTCACTAACATTGATGAGGATATCTCCAAGGAATTTATACAAGTATTACAAGTTGATTAGGATACAAGTTACACAATCAAATAACTGAAAAAAATAGAATTCTCGAACATGTAACCGATTATAGCTGTTACACAAAAAAATTCATTCAATGATAACCGGTTACATTAATCAGTTACTCCTACGATGAATCTTAAGTTTCTTCAGTTCAGAAGTGATTTTCGCACAACTGTAACTGGTAACGCCCCCCTGATAACCATGCAAGTAAATTGGTATCACATTTTCTAGTAGATTGGCAGTAGTTTCTGTTGGAATTAACCCAAGGAACTTTGAGAATTTCGAAACAATCTTGATGAACAAATATTAAATGCTCAAGAAAATTAAGACAAGTCAGAAACAAATCAAGGACCATATATATTTTTTCGAGAATTTAAAAATGCATAAAAGTTTTTTTTAACAAATTAAAATGCATGAAAAATATGAAAAATGATGAAAAATATAAAATCATGACATAAAAATGTGGAAAAAAGCTCATAAAATAGAAAGTTATGAAAAAAATTGGAGTGAAAAATATGAAGGAAGCTATTTTTTTATGATTTTTCAAAATAAAACAAGAAAATAAAAACAAAGAAAATGAAATAAAAATACTGGAAAAACCACAACCATTAGATCTGATCAAAGGCTGGGAATCAAAACGCGTGCAACCATCAAATTTCATTAAAAATAAATCCAAAGGTCCAGATCAAAGGAGACACGATGGATTCTAAATGAAATAAGACACTATATCCATTTTAAATCAAAACAAACTCAGGCCATTGTAACACTTCCGGTCGTTTTCTCTGGTGAGTTGCTCATCGGAGTTTTGCATTTTGCAAGCTCAAGTCACAAAACCACCACCATTATAGCCGTTTCATCAGTGTGAATCCAACTGTATGCTTCACTTTCATTGATTGAAAGTAAGCAGAGAGAATTTCAAAGAAACTCAGTGAAAATTGAAAACATGAAAAGAAAAATTAAATGACTAATATGAACAATCACCATATGGTAAGTGTGGGGAAACAACCAGGAAGCAATAGGCTACATCGTGGTAACTTGTTTGAGTCCAAAATATGCTCGGAACTACCTTGTCCAAATGATGATCAGAGGTGCTGAAAGCTAGATCTGGTTAGAAAATTCAGTGATTCTTAGAGCTTGATTCTTGTTGCAGAAGCTTCAGAGAAGAACGATGGAGCTAATGGAATCAAGAAATCAGGTTGAAAGAGCTTAGAATTTGAAAACGAAATCACAAATTTTCAGTGCAAGGTGGGAGCTCAAGCAGAAGTTCTGGGGACTTTCTAAGCATGGTTTTCAGTGCAAATGAGTCCTCTATTTATAGCTGAGGTGAGAGGATGGCATACGTGTGAGATTTTTTTAGAATTTGTGTGAAATCATGAGCAAGGAATGCATGACCAATATTGAATGAAAAGCTACTGAAATGCAGGTCATTCTTTTCTATTTCAGGTTATTTTAGATCCTCACACACCACTTAACATAATCATGGATAAAACACGTGCATATATTGACTTAATTTGGATATTTGAGTGAATTGCAAATTCTGGTCATAACCAAAACTCAGTGTCATGGGGGCATGTTCATAGCTAGGCCAAATACAATCTACTCATGCATTTCTTGATTTTCCTTGAGCAAAATGATCCTCTCATGGGGGAGAACAAATTGCAAAAGGAATCAATGCAAAAGGATACTTGAGGTGAAAATGACATGAGTTGAAAGTTGAGGCCGTTGCACTGAAAAATAGGCCAGGCATTAGGTCAAATAGGTCATGACCTAGTTTTATGCACAAATGGCCTTTAAGATTTGAGTTCCTTGGAGCATGAATTAATGTTTGACCTCTAAAGCAAAGTTGTAGAGGACATCAAGAAGGACATTTGGCAAAAAGAAGCGCCCATAAAAGTTGAAAATTGAAGAAGTTATGATCTTTGGAACATAGGCATGCCATACTTGAACTTTAGGTTAAAATTTTCTAGGTCCACAAAATGACCTATAATGTCCTCAAAATTTTGATGGCTTTCCAAGCATAATCGTCTCTTGGCTTGTAAAGAGAAGTTGGAGGGGATGTCAAGAAGAATAATTTTCCCAAAGAAGCACTAAAAAATGTTGAAGTATGAAGAAGTTATGAAATCTTGAACTTAGGCTTGAAATGTTGACTTTTTTTGGTCAAACCTACTTGAACAAACTTGTAACCTTGGAATTTTTCTTGCATTTCAAGGTACATTGATGCTCATATCTACTCAAAATGATGTACTCTTGATTTTCCTTTGATGAAACTTGCAATGGCTTGAGGAAACTTGTTAATGAAGGCATGGAAATAAACACATGAACCTTTGAAAATTCTTGAGAAACAAGCCATCCAAACTTTGAGTTATATTTGATCAAATATAATTGAATGATGCTTGAGACTTTATGATTTGAGATTAGAGGCCATGCTTTAATGAATAGCCTTTTAAAATCAATGGTTGACCACACTTTGACTTGAGGACCTCAAACCCTAGCCGAGGATACAATCACTTGATGCTCTTGATTCCAAATCCTAACTTGCAAAAGAAACAAAGGGACAAGGCACATATTTTTGTATTTTTATTAGAGATTAGTGAAATTTAAAGCATATAAGTATAAAAAGAAAGATACACAAAGAGGTGCTTGATGATCTCTACAAAGGCAAACCCAAAAGTGAGAGGGTTAGGAGACAACCAAGTTTGTGATCTTGATGCATTATAAAGATGCAAATGAGGTGGGATCTTAGGGGTAAAAATTAGGGTATGACAGATTCCCCTATTTAAGTTTCTTTTATTTAGAGATATAAAGGTTGAAATTTTTATCTCGACAAGATAGAAGAGACTTAAATATAGAAGACCCGATTTTTGGCCCTAAGATACCGCAAAATGAGTATGATATGATATGAATGCAAACACAGGACTCTGTGGAAAAAGGTACCACAACAGACAAACTACTGCTGGAGAAACTTGGCAAAGGAAAAAGAAAATCCGTAGGGGAAAAACAAGAAGAGATCCAGCTGGGGAATATAAAATTCCACAAGAGATGGTAAAAGTGCGTAGATGAAGCTACGACTTGGATTTGCTGGAGATAAAGAGGAAAAAGGATACGGACTCCACTGGGGAATCTTGAAATTCTGGCATAGCAGATCACCGATGTCCTAACACATGTCGAGACACTTGATCTCTGCTTTACACAATGTCAATAAGGAGAACAATATGGATTGTAGAAAGTAAACGAACACACAACAATTGTTAACCCAGTTCGGTGTACTACAACACCTACGCCTGGGGGCTACCAAGCCAGGAATGAAATCCACTATAATAGTATTAATTCAAAGCTAAACTCCCCCGTTTACAACTTCTCACTTAATCACTACCCGTGCAACTTCTATCTAAGACTCTCCTAGATATGAGACCCCTCTCAATTCCCTTTACAATCACCACATGATAACAAATACTCAATGCTTAAAAGCTTAAGAGTGAACAATTTACAACCTATGTCGACCACATAGTATTAAAATATACGCAGGTGACTTACAAACTACACAAAAGACTCTCAAAACCCTAAAGCCTTATGTTTCACCGACAACTTGTTGTTGTGAGTTCTCTCTCTTTTAGGTCTAGCAAGTCCTTATTTATAGACTCTTGCAGTATGGGCTTGGACTCTTCAATCAGGTCCAATCTTCACATTTTAAATCAGCTGCAAGGTCTTCACATAAAAATAGGAACAAATCTTTTATAGTTTCCTAAAAACTCACAAAGATCCTTTTTATGAAATCCAATTAAATTTGGACTTGCTCCTAATAAATCTCCTTGACCTGCGCATAATGATGAGGTATATCTAAAAGATTCTCATCAAATAAAATCAAATCTGTCAAGAGATATAAAACAACAGCGCCTGCTATACCAGGCAAAGATGTCATGACATTGTCTTCGACATCTGTCTGAAAATCACATAACAGCAGCACCTGCTGTACCGGACCAAGATGTCATGGCATCTGTCACGACAGTTGATAAAGATGCTTCAACATCTTGCTCGACATCTTGCCAAGTATTATAACCACATATGTACCGATGTCTGAGCAACCATGTCAGGACATCTTACCCAACATCTTGCTGTAAACTTGTTTTAGCCAAAATGCAGCCAATCAAAGACCTAACAAATCTCAAAGGGGAAAGTCATTTGTTCTACAAGAGAAGAAACTTATAGGTAGACAAAGATTATTAGGATAATAAGCTTCCACTATTAGAATGAGGCTCAGCTTCTTCTTTAATCAAGTTTCAAACTTGAAAAGGGGGACAAACAAGCTTCATACAAGATAACCACTTGCTGGTAACAGACAAGCTCAAAAAAGGATAGCCACTTGCTGAAAATAAATAATAAATCTACCGGAGATACTTAAAAGAGATTGAGCAGGTCATACCATACAACATACTTCTCAAATGAAGAGACATACATCTATTGGGGACGAGAGACTCACTGGATCGCAACATGATTCTTATTTAAGCACCTGTTCAAATAATGAACTAAGTCGAATTGATGACAAGCTTCCACTATTTGGATAAGCTTTAACTTCTTCTTTAATCAAGTCTCAAACTTGAAAAAGGACCAAATACAAGTTGTCTCCGTTAAAGGGACTGCCACCTTCTAGGAATTCGGAATCGATAACTCTACCAGGGATCTTCAAAGGAAACACAGACAGGTTAGATTGCACAATAAACTTCTCAAATAAAGAGATAGCCATCTGTTGGTGAAGATAAAGGTTTCACACAAACTTCTCTGTCGGGAATACCTGAGAGATACCATTTAATGGAAAAGTTGACGGATTCGCAATAGGCTTCTCAAACAATGAGATGCCACCTGTTCAAATAATGAATCTAGGGCTTCACTTAATTGGATGAGGATCAAGGATTTCACAATAAACTTCTCTGTTGAGGATAGACTAGAGAGATGCCATTTAATGTGAAGATACAAATTAATATTTGAGGACATACAAGCTACTCAAATAAAGAGAACGCCACTTGAAGTCACACAAAAGTTGAATATAGAAAACAAGCTTCTTAAAGAGACTCCCACTTGTAGTTGCAAAGGTTGGAGAACCATCAAGAATGGATAAGCTTCTCAAAAGAGACTGCCACTTATCATTGCAAAGGTTGAAATAGCAAAACAAGATTCTCAGAGAGACTGCCACTTGTTAAGTAAGGCTAACCATGTTGGGGAAATATGTAACACCCTAACTTTCCCCCGTAATATTTTTAAATATATAATCAAAGTAATTAAATCAAACACACGCAACTTAGGATGTTACGGCCAACATTCAAAACTTGCTCATCAAACTGACTATGTAACACTTATATTTTTGCACAATCACAAAAACCTGAACATTACTTTTATTGCAGCGGAATCATAAAATCATTTATTGTTTCATGGTATGTAAAAGTTATCGTGGAATCACATAATCCATCAAAGAGTAATTAAACATGATAAAGGAGATGTCCACAATCTCAAAGAAAATATAAATCATAAAAGCGTTCCCACGACTCCCCAGTGTTACAACTAGAGCAGACACCAAACTATAGAGAAAAGGTAAGGAGACTCCATCTTTAACTCACATCTGAGTCATACTTCGGAGTATCTGCACATTGCCTACGTGGAGGCAATATTCAAACAGAAGGGGTGAGATATCATGATAATATAAAGGAAAGCATGTTAAATGGTATGCATCAGGTTAACACAACGACAATTCAACTAAATATCTCACATTAATTAACCAACATTATCATCACCAATTATTCACTAACCAACAAGAAATCACACGATAACAAATCAATTAATCACTCAACAACACATATTTAGCAACATAGTAACATATATACTATCTAACGCAATGAGACTCACACATGACTCAATGCTTATGCATGTGGTACCAATTTTCGTGAACACTCAGGTTCAATGTTTTGATCTCCACCTCCTAGGATCATAACCACTCACTGATCCATCACCTCCGAATAACCTACCGGCCCAATCCACACAATGGGATTTTAGGCTCACCAACAACGGACCATTGTACACAAATGTATGCAATGCGACTATTTATGCATACAACGACAACATCATCATGCACAATAACCCACCACCATGGTTATTGTACACCACCCAAATCGGCCAACAAGCATAAAAATATATTTCATACAATATGGATATATATATATATATATATATATATATATATATATATATATATATATATATATATATATATTATGCAATGCCAACAACATCATTAAAACATACCCATATTACCACCATTAACACTACAACAACATCTTTGTAACAACACTCAAGATTCATCACTTACAACAAGACTTCTTAACGTACACAACAAGTAATAATCACATTCCTCAAGATATTAGACATAAAAATATGGGGAAAATGATTCACCTAATTATACTATGTTAAATTCCTATTTATTAGATTTCCGACGTTTTAAACGGTTCATCATTTGGATATACGGTTAAAAAGTTATGATCAAAATCGTATTTAACAGTTTTTTGCGAAAGCTGAGTGCATGAGTCGATGCATGAAAGCTTCAGGTCGACGCATGCTGTTCCGGTTTTCAAAATATTTGTTTTTGGAAACTTCAGGTCGACGTATGCTGTTCCGAACCTCAAAAATCACTTTTTTTAAAAGCACTTTCATACCAGAACCTATGCTACAAAATTCCATCACCATAGACTCAATTTTATACTAAATTAATATTCTAGAACTCAATTATCCCTTGTCTTACTCATATATTAACATTGTTTCACCATCAATTTCCTACCTACGACCCGAACCTTCATAACTCAATTGTGGAGAAAACTCATCAACAACTCAAAACAGAGTTACCACACATATCGACAACGAAATTCATCACATACCGATTAAACAAATCATCATTCATCACATACCAATTAACAATATCATCATCAATTACTTCACAACAATCATATCATAGAACAACACACAACCCACAATGTAAGAACCTAAAACCTTACCCAGTATTCAACATACTATCCCTTAGAAGACCAGAACCCCACCCTTACCTTAGATTGATGAGCTTTTCCCTTCTCTAATGGAGTTCTTCCTCTTCCTTGCCCTGGCCTCTTTCACTTTCAGTTCCAAATTCACGTACGATGAAAAACTGACTAGAATCTTCTCCAATTCCTTTATAAAATCCCTCAACTATGGTTTTCCTCATTTACCCTCATTCATCCTCATGCAATTACTATCCCGCCCTTCAAATCTCTACACACTTAATATCTCATTTTATTTTATTTTATTATATTATTATTATTATTACTATTATTATTATTATTATTATTATTATTTTTATTGATCCCATCTAATTAAAATAATAATAATAATTCCCAAAAATTATTTAATTGAATTGATATCCACCTAATATTAACTAATTAAATATTTATCACTAATATATTCTATTTAGTTTTACTTCTCATACCGCTAATCTCTACTCAAATGCTCACACACTTCTCCACCCTCAAGGTCTACTCTTAAGGTTACTACCCCACACCAAGGGTATCCCCAAACACAACAAAACACGCATAATCACATTTATACATACAAATTCACATAATTAAATTACGAAAAGTAATTTAAAATAAAATGGGGTGTTACAACTCTCCCACACTTAGAATATTTTCGTCCTCGAAAATTACCTGATGCAAATAACTTAGGGTACGACTCTCGTATCCTGCTCTCCAAATCCCAAGTTATATTTCCTCCGGAAGCGCCTCCCCACACGACCTTCACGAGATCAATCTCCTTGCCTCACAACTGTTTCACCTCGCGACCATAAATTCTCACAGGCAAGGCCTCCACAGTAAGGTTATCCCTTACTTGCACACCGTCCATCGAAATCACATGAGACAGATCTGAAATGTACTTTCGCAACTGCGAAACATGAAATACATCATGTAAATTGGACAAACTTGGTGGCAACGCCACTCTATATGCAACAGCTCCTACCCGCCAGATATCTAATATGGATCGTTAAGCCGAGGAGTGAGCTTCTTCGAATTCAAGGTACGTCCAACACCGGTCACTAGAGTGACTCTCAAGAATACCTGGTCCCCTTCCTGGAACTCAAGATCCTTCCTCCTCTTTTCAAGATAGCTTTTCTGTCTACTCTGAGAAGCTTTCATTTGTTCCCGAATTACTTTCACTTTCTCCGTAGTTTGTTGGACAAATACAGGTCAAAGCACCACACTTTCACTGAATTCATGCCAACACAAAGGCGTCCTGCATCTCCGACCATACAACACTTCAATGGGATTTTAGGCTTACCAACAACGGACCATTGTCCACAAATGTATGCAATGCGACTATTTATGCATACAACAATTACAACATCATCGTGCACAATAACCCACCACCATGGTTATTGTACACCGCCCAAATCGCACAACAAGCATAAAAATATATTTCATACAATATGGATATATATATATATATATATATATATATATATATATATATTTGTGTGTGTGTGTGTGTGTGTGTATATATATATATATATTATGGAATTCCAACAACATTATTAAAACATACCAATATTACCACCATTAACACTACAACAACATCTTTGTAACAACACTCAAGATTCGTCACTTACAACCAGAATTCTTAACGTATACAACAAGTAATAATCACATTCCTCAAGATATTAGACTTAAAAATATTAGGAAAATGATTCACCTAATTATACTATGTTAAAGTCCTACTTATTAGCTTTCCGACGCTTTAAACGATTCATCATTTGGATATACAGTTAAAAAGTTATGATCAAAATCGTATTTAACATTTTTTTTGCAAAAGATGAGTGCACGAGTCGACGCATGAAAGCTTCAGGTCGATGCATGATGTTCCAGTTTTCAAAATATTCGTTTCTGGAAGCTTCAGGTCGTCACTCATGATCTTCAGGTCGATGCATGTTGTTCTGAACCTCAAAAATCAATTTTTTAAAAAGTACTTTCACACTAGCTTATCATATCGGAACCTATGCTACAAAATTCTATCACCATAGACTCAATTTTATACTAAATTAACATTCTAAAACTCAATTATCCCTTGTTTTACTCATAGATTAACATCGTTTCATCATCAATTTCCTACCTACGACTCGAACCTTCATAACTCAACAGTGGAGGAAACTCATCAACAACTCAAAACAGAGTTACCACACATATAGGCAACGAAATTCATCACATACCAATTAACAATATCATCCTCAATTACTTCACAACAATCATATCATAGAACAACATACAACCCACAATGTAAGAACCTAAACCCTTACCCAGTATTCAACATACTATCCCTTAGAAAATCAGAACCCCACCCTTACCTTAGATTGATGAGCTTTTCCATTCTCTAATGGAGTTCTTCCTTTTCCTTTCCCTAGCCTCTTTCACTTTCAGTTACAAATTCACGTACGATGAAAAACTGACTCCAATGTTCTCCGATTCCTTTATAAAATCCCTCAACTATGGTTTTCCTCATTTACCCTCACTTATCCTCATGCAATTACTATCCTGCCCTTCAAATCTCTACACACTTAATATCTCATTTTATTTTATTTCATTATATTATTGTTATTATTATTATTATTATTATTATTATTATTATTATTATTATTATTATTATTATTATTCTTGATCCCATCTAATTAAAATAATAATAATAATTCCCAACTATTATTTAATTGAATTGATATCCACCTAATATTAACTAATTAAATAATTATCACTAATATATTCTATTTAGTTTTACTTCTCACACCACCAATCTCTACTCAAATGCTCACACACTTCTCCACCCTCAAGGTCTACTCTTAAGGTTATTACCCCACACAAGGGTATCCCTAAACACAACAAAACACACATAATCACATTTATACACACAAATTCACGTAATTTAATTACCAAAAATAATTTAAAATAAAATGGAGAGTTACAACATACAAGCTTCTCAAATAAAGAGATCGCCACTTGCTGTCAAGCAAAGATTCTAAGAGAGTGTTATCACAACACTTCCGGGGAAACAAAAATCTTCATCTTCTGATGGGGAATCATAAACATCTTCCTGCTGAGGAAAATAAATCCTCAAAGGTGCAAAATAAATGCCTTCTCATCATCTAGGTTTCACAACCTAGAGTGCTTTAAAATAACTGTTGCAGAAGACCAAAGTTTAATCTAGGAATAAACTAGAGAGAAACGTCAAACAAAACCTTACCCAATGAGGAAATAACCCAACTAGGGAGTGATTCCATCCTGATAATGAGTTGGTAAGGAAAACTAAAGAAAAAATCTTCCACGAGGAATAAACTCAGTGGGGAATTAGAAAGGATATACACTTTCTGCTTGAGGTAGACACTCTAATGGAGAGAGGATACACACACACTCTCTGTGGGGATAACAACACCAGAGAGAGTAGATAAGAAACACCGAGAAATGCGAACAGAGCATGAATCTTAATTCAGCTATGCATGATGTATGTATGGATGAGTGAATGAATGTATGTATATGTATATGTATGTATATGCTGACAAAACAAGCAAAAAGACAAACTGGGGATGACCAATCACCAGAGTACAACTGGATACTCGGCTAAATCCCAACAAGATGGAAATACCACTGGAGATTCAGCTAAAAGTCCTGCCAAGGGTTAAGAAGGAGATAAACAGAAGCCACTGAAGGAACGAAGTCTTGCTTCATGGCTCACATCTCTGGAAAGAGGGAAATACTGCTTGGGAGAGAAATCCAATGTTCAGTATTCTAACATCAATAATCTACTAAGGGGATGACAATATGAACTCTGCTTCGAGGGAATGGAAAGATCTATTGGAGAAACATAGTGTAGCGTCGGTTTTTTGGTGACGCGACCACCTACCGCATTTTGGTGCTACTTTATGATTTTTGTATTTATCCTATGAAGCTTGAAAGGAAGGGGAAGATAACTGTAGCGAGCGATTTTGGACGTGGTTCTTAAGCACTGTCGCTCTAGGGTACTACAGGTCGATTCATTTTTTATCCTATTAAAGCTGATGAAGGAAGGGAAATAGATGTCTCCAATTAACCCTACTTGCAAAATGAGTTTGAACAGCGGTCTGTTAGGTTACAGATGCTATGTGGAGGTGGGGCCCAATCTTTGATTATTTCGTTTGAGAACAAAAAATGTCTGGAGTATTTGTGAGGTTTTTGATAATGTGTTTAGATTTGATGCTTTTGGGTTGATTTGGTGGAGATACTGGATTTTGGGTTTTTGATTAATGTGCTCGCTAAGATTTTTCAATCTTACGCCTACGTATTCCCGTTTAACGAAACAGGGAAATCAGAGCGATCGTAGTTCCTCCTATTCTATGGGAGGAAAAAAAAGGTTGTTTTGGTGTCTTGTTCAAAGCCCAAGACGTGAAACTAAAAGGGTGATTTGTATCTTGTTTAAAGCCCAAGATGTGAAGCTGAAGGGTCTATTTGTATCTTGTTCGAAGCCCAAGATGTGAAGCTTAAGGGTTTTGGCTTTAGAGAGAATTTGTCATCTCTAAAGAGGAGTTGTTGATGTTTGTATACTGTGAGTAAGGCACAAATTTTGATGCTAAAAGGTTGATTTACTCAACCGGGGTTTCCTTATACAAAGCCTAAGAGGAGGCTATTGACCCAACAAGAGGGTGTTTTTATGTGTCTCGTACGAAGCCCGAGAGAGAGAGGCTAAAAGGGTTGACTCAACAAGAGAGTGCTTTTGTATGTGTCTTGTACGAAGCCCAAGACGGAGGCTAAAGGTGTTTGACTCAACAAGAGAGTCTTTGTACCTTGTACGAAGCCCGAGATGGAGGCTAAAAATGTTTGACTCAACAAGAGTCTTTTATACTCAACAAGAGAGTGATTTTTATCTCGTACGAAGCCCGAGATGGAGGCTAAAAGGGGGTTGACTCAATAAGAGAGTCTTTTATACTCAACAAGAGAGTGCTTTTGTATCTCGTACGAAGCCCGAGATGGAGGCTAAAAGTGGTTGGCTCGACAAGAGAGTCTTTTATACTCAACAAGAGAGTGTGTTTTATATATGTCTTGTATGAAGCCCAAGACGGAGGCTAAAAGTGGTTGACTCAACAAGAGAGTCTTTTATACTCAACAAGAGAGTGTGAATAGGTTAGCTCCGCTGGGGAGAATCATTGTACAAAGCCCAAGAGGAGGCTAGTGCGCTGGTGACTGTTTCAATTTAGTGACAGGTCCAGTATGTTGGATAAAAGAGAAAATAAGTTCTTATAAAGGGACAGATTTAAAGATATTGTTGTGCTTTGGCACTGATCAGAGGATCGGGGTTATTTCTTGTTTTAAGGAAATGGGAAATCCAAAGGGTATTGAGACTGCCCAAGTCTACGGGTGTTTTGAGAAATCGATTCTCAGATAGCGAATGTTCTTTGTATGATGCCCAAGAGAAGGCTGGTATGTTAAGGGATGAAGGTCAACCCATTAACTGGTCTGACACTTGACTCAGAAAGACAACTCTAGAAATTTGATGACTAGGTTCTGTTCCTATACCAGTAGAGGTCTCTGGGTCCTTGTACTAAGCCCAAGAGGAGGCATGAGAGCTTTTAAGAAGTCAAAGGGTCCTCGTACAACGCCCAAGAGGAGGCGAGGATGATTTTAAGAAGCCTGTGGGTCCCCAAACCCCGAGAAGTTCAAGACATGCCATTCACCGAGAATAGATCAAGCCAGGAAAGTTCGAGAATTTGGAAGAAACTCAAGAGATGCCATTCACGGAGAAAAGATAATCTCTGGGGAGTAGAGTTTCTTTGACAATTTCTAAGGGTGACAGTCTGAGAAAGAGTTCACAGAGAATGCTGCCTTTCACGTCTCCATATTGTTTAACCCCAAGAGGAGGGAAGACTATGTCTGGTAATCCTATGGGGATCTAGTTTTGTTTATATTTAAAAGTGACCAACGGGGCTTTACCTAGCGCTAGACGTAGTTGCCAGGGAAAACTCTAAATAACTATACTAATATTACACAGTTGGTATATGACGAGTATATAAAAGTTTGTGAAAGAAGACTTACAGTGAGCAGCCCCACAATACAGTTATATATATATATATATATATATGAAAGCGGATAAAGAAAGCCGGTAAACACTTACTCGGTTGTAGAGCTTCCGTGCTGTTTGGTTAGTTGTTCAACAAAGAAAGCTTTGATAACAATATTATATTCAAAATCAAAGGAGAAAGTGTTTTGAAAAAATTGTTGGGGCTTACAACTCAAGGAGAGGCCCAAGGTTTTATCAGTGATTGCACTGTTGTTTTGAAATTGTACAGGGACTTATACAAGTGACTGAGGCCCAAAAAGGTTTTCTGTACAAAGGGATGGGTCTTACACTCTCTCAAGAGGCACAAAGGGTTTAAAGAAAAAGAATGGGGCTTATAACACAAGGGTAGGCCCAAATGATTTGTTTTTGAATTCGCGATTGCGCCGAGATTTTTCTTTTAACGCAGAGGGACTTATACAATGCATTGAGGCCCAAAAGGTTTAGGTTAAAAGGGGATTGGATCTTACACTCTATTAGAGGCCCAAAAAGAATTGGGACTTATAGCTCGAGGAGAGGCCCAGTTGATTTTTTTTTGTTAAAAAGGCGATAATCGCGCCGTTGTTTTTGAAAATACAATGGGTCTTATACAATGATTGAGGCCCAAAAGGTGGTCTATTTACAAAAGAGGTTGGGTCTTACACTCTATTAGAGGCCCAAAGAGTTTGAAAAAGTTTGATGAGGGTTAAATTAATCAAAAAACCTAATTTGTTTTCAAAATGTATTTTAATTGAATAAAAATTCAATTAAAATGATCAAAATTGTTAATCATGTGGAAAACAAATTGTGATCTTGGATTAATGTTTCAAAAATTAGGTTTTGATCCACAAAATGTTTGGAAATCACTAAAATTTGAAAAATCAAGAGGGAGAAAATATTTTAAATGTCAAAAACAATTAAAATATTAATTCTTTACAAAAATATCAAGTATATAAAATAAATAATATTTTTGTATTTTTTGGGAAAATAAAATATTTTATTATTTTTGTGAATTATTAAAAAAAGAATCAACTCAAAATCATTAAAACTCAGAGAGAAATTAATTTTTGAATCAATTAAATAAAATCACAAAATTCAAATATTTGAATTTTCAAAAATGGCGCCAAGATGATGGCAAGAACACGCGCCACCCTCTGTTTCTGCAGATTTGCGTTTTCTATCCAATCTCACTGAATACTTGATGATATCATGCAATCTACATATCAATCTACTCGTTTTCACCTCACGATCATGTCTATGGTCTTTAATTTCATTTATTTTAAACATGGAATAAGAAATCAAAGAGAAACCTCAAGAACCCTAAAATTTGCATGAAGGCTCAGAAATTCCATACACGATTCAAACAAACCAATTGATTGAGGGAAAACACTCTATGCATGACTATGAACATATGGCCACAATATTGTGCAGTAAAAAATGCATGGATCATAGAGTTAGAAGAGCTCCGACTTACCTCTTGCAGCTGGTGACCGTGTTTTGTGTTAGAGGTGTTGCAGCTTGGTTCCAAGGATATGGGCAGCTTCCCTAGGTGCTATGGAGTGTGTTAGGATGCTTGGAATGAATGTAAATGATCTGGAACTGAAGATGGTATCCCAACTGCAACTTGGTTAAAACCTTGAGCAGCTGGCTGGTGATTCTGAGAAATCAGTGTTCTTTATGTTGTTTAAGTGTTTGGATCACTTCTATATGATGTTTATGAGGTATGTGTGTGATTGGTTTGGTTGGAATAACTCTCAAACTCAAAGCCCTATAGTGACTTGCTTTGGAAGGCAATTTTGGAGTGAAAGAAGAGATTTTGAGGAAAACATCTGTTTGATGGCTTTGGTGTACTCAAACTGATCACAAATAAGCTCTATTTATAGTAGAGCAAGTTTGTTTTGCAAGGAATAGTGAATGGCAACTGCTGCATAGGTTTGGCCAATGTTGATCAATGAGAATCCAAGTCTCCTCTAGCCATTGACTAGAGGTTAGGGCACAGACTGCTGGTTCCTTTGGTCTTGGATAAGACTTAACTGAATTTAGTTGGAAATGGCTCAGTCCATGCCACCTTGGTGCATCCATTAAATGCTCCAATCCAAAATTGGAGTCTTGTCCCTCTTTTATGTATTTCTAGGTTTGGCATGCTACTTTTGGTTCCAAAGACTTGGGAGGCTTGGGATCAGAGTTGGTTCCTCCTTGGTCCCCCCTTGAGGTGTTCATATGGATAGAGTTGCTTTCCCTTTGCAAAATTTGAGCAAATCGAGCAAAACTCCCAAATCTGCCTTGCCATGACAGTTTGCAGCAAGGCATATTGGCATTGTCATATCTCATGGCTCAAGTGGACTTTGATGGAGTTCTTGGCCATTTTGGAAAGCCCTCATATGATACAACAACTATTTGATCATAATTGGTTTTGATACTTTTTGGATCCAAGTGAAAAATGTCCCTACATTTGGAAAAAAGTAAGGCAGATTCTGACTTAGTGAAAATTTCACTAAGTGTTGGAAAAAAGTGACATTTTCACTTTTTGTGATTTTGATCATTCCATAACTTAAAATCCACGAGGAATTATGTAGTGAGCGATTTTGGACGCGGTTCTTAATTGCGGTCGCTCTCTGGGGTCAGTTTACTATAGGTCGATTCATTTTTTATCCTATTAAAGCTGACGAAGGAAGGGAAATAGATGTCTCCAATTAACCCTGCTTGCATACTGAGTTTAAACAACGGTCTGTTAGGTTACGGATGTGATCAATGTGGTGGGGCCTTTCTTGTGTTATTTTGACAGAATGACAGGTTTCTGGCGGGGAACAAGGATTAGGATGTTAGGACTGATACTTTTTGATAGATATATGAGAGTATGGGATTTTGGGTTTTTGTTGATGTGCTCGCTAAGATATTTTCTTTCAATCCTATGCCTACGTATTCCCGTTTACCGAAACAGGGAAATCAGAGCGTTCGTAGTTCCTCCTATTCAATGGGAGGAAATGGTTGTTTTGGTGTCTTGTTCAAAGCCCAAGACGTGAAGCGAAAGGTAGTTTGTATCTTGTTCAAAGCCCAAGATGTGAAGCTGAAGAGTCTATTTGTATCTTGTTGAAAGCCCAAGATGTGAAGCTAAAAGGTCTCAACTTTAGAGAGAATTTGTCATCTCTAAAGAGGGGTCTGTTTGTCACAACTGTTGGGTGACTGGTTATAAAGGGAGGATTACTTTAACCGGGATATGCGGATCCTAGAAATGCCATAATTTCCTTTATAGGGTGTTTTTAACCTGAAGGACAAGACTTTAACTCAGTGTAGAGCAATGCTATCTTTCCTTAGGAATTTCTCATGCTAAAAGAAGGACAGTGGCATGGATGTAGATGATCCAGAGGCTTGCCGCTTACAGCAATTAGATAAGGGGAAGGAGTTGTTGATGTTTGTATGCTGTGAACGAGGCACAACTTTGATGCTAAAAGGTTGATTGGATCAACCAGTGGTTTTCTTATACAAAGCCTAAGAGGAGGCTATTATGTGTCTCGTACAAAGCCCGAGAGAGAGGCTAAAAGGTTTTTGACTCGACAATGGAGTCTTTTGATATCTCGTATGAAGCCCGAGATGAAGGCTATTTGACTCAACAAGAGAGTTTTTTTTGTATCTCGTACGAAGCCCGAGATGGAGGCTGTTGTTTGTTTGGTTCAATAAGAACCTTTTTGTATCTCGTATAAAGCCCGAGATGGAGGCGAAAGGGTGATTGACTCAACGAGGGAGTCTCTTATGTGTCTCGTACAAAGCCCGAGAGAGAGGCTAAAAGGTTTGACTCCGCTGGGGAGGATCATTGTACAAAGCCCAAGAGGAGGCTAAACTTCACTGGAGAAGGATCATTATACAAAGCCTAAGAGGAGGCTATGGTTGCTGTTTCAGTTGAGTGACAGGTCCAATATACTGATTTAAAGAGAAAATCAGTTCTTATATGAGCAACACTATACTCAAGGATTTGATTCGAGGATTCGGGTTATTCCTGTTCTTTAAGGAAGTGGGAAATTCGAAGGGTATTGAGACTGTCCGAGTCTACGAGTTTTCTTTCTATCTAATAAAGGGGTCACTTGAGAATGTCTTGGATACTTAAGGAAATTAGACTGTCCAAGTCTAGAGTTTCATCTTTTGCAATATGCTTTGAGAAACAGTAGTAGACTCTTTGAAAGGACTGTTCTATACAGATGAATAAGTTCCGTTCCTATACCTCTAGGAGGTCGTCGAGACAATTTGTACGAAGCCCAAGAGGAGGATGGAAGCTTTTAAGAAGACGACGGGTCCTTGTACGAAGCCCAAGAGAAGGCTATCATTCCCGGGGGAAGAATCATTATACGAAGCCTAAGAGGAGGCTATGAATACTTCTAAGAAGCCGATGGGTCCTTGTACTAAGCCCAAGAGGAGGCGGGGCTGCTTTTAGGAAGCCTGTGGGTCCTTGAACAATGCCCAAGAGGAGGCCGATGCTTTTAAGAAGCCGATGGGTCCCCAAACCCCGAGAAATTCAAGACATGCCATTCACCGAGAATAGATCAAGCCAGGAAAGTCCGAGAATTTGGAAGAAACTTAAGAGATGCCATTCACGGAGAAAAGATCATCTCTGGGGAATAGAGTTTCTTGACAAGTGCTTTTAAGAAGCCTGTGGGTCCCCAAACCCCGAGAAATTCAAGACATGCCATTCACCGAGAATAGATCAAGCCAGGAAAGTTCGAGAATTTGGAAGAAACTTAAGAGATGCCATTCACGGAGAAAAGATCATCTCTGGGGAGTAGAGTTTCTTTGACAACTTCTACGAGTGACAGTCTATGAAAGGGTTCACAGAGAATGCTGCCTTTCATATCTCCATATTGTTTAACCCTAAGAGGAGGGAAGACTGTGTCTGGTAATCCTATGGGGATCTAGTTTTGACTATTTAAGAGTGATCAACGGGCTTAATGCTAGACGTAGTTGCCGGGGAAATTCTAAATATCTATACTATTATTACACAGTTGATATGAGTTTATGAAAGAAGACTTACAGCGAAACAGCCCCACAATACAGTTATATGTATATGAAAGCGGTAAATGAAAGCATATAAACACTTACTCGGTTGTAGAGCTTCCACGTTGTTTGGTTAGTTGTTCAACAAAGAAAGATTGAAAACAATAGTATATTTCAAAATCAAAGGAGAAATTGCTTTGAAAAAGAAAGATTTGGGGCTTACAGCTCAAGGAGAGGCCTAGGGTTTTATCAGTGAGCGCACTGTTGAATTCGTACAAAGGGACTTATACAAGTGACTGAGGCCCAAAAAGGTTTTCTGTACAAAGGGATGGGTCTTGCACTCTCTCAAGAGGCCCAAAAGGTTTAAAGAAAAAGAGTGGGGCTTATAACACGAGGGTAGGCCCAATTGATTTTTCGTTAAAAATGACGATCGCGCCGAGGTTTTCTTTTAACGCAGAGGGACTTATACAATAAGTGAGGCCCAAAATTGTTTTTGGTTAAAAGGGGGTTGGGTATTACACTCTATTAGAGGCCCAAAAGTTTTGAATGGGTCTTATAGCTCGAGAAGAGGCCCTAAGGTTATTTTTCAAAAGGGCGACGATCGTGCCGTTTGTTTTTTACGGTATCGGGATTTATACAATACACTGAGGCCCAAAAAGGATTTGGTCAAAAAAGGATTGGGTCTTACACTCTATTAGAGGCCCAAAGTGTTTTGAAAATGATTTATGAGGGTTGAATTAATCCAAAACCCTAATTTGTTTTCAAAAATGTATTTAATTGAATAAAAATTCAATTAAAATGACCAAAATTGTTTAACATATGGAAAAGAAATTGTGATCTTGGATTAATGCTTCAAAAATTAAGTATTGACCTACAAAATAATTAGAAAGCATTAAAAGTTGCAAAATCAAGGTGGAAAAAATATTTTAAATGTCAAAAACAATTAAAACATTAATTCTTTGCAAAAATATCAATTATACAAAATAAATAATATTTTTGGGATTTTTTGGGAAAATAAAATATTTTAACATTTTTGTGAATTATTAAAAAAAGAATCAACTCAAAATCATTAAAACTCAGAGAGAAATTAATTTTTGAATCAATTAAATAAAATCACAAAATTCAAATATTCAAATATTAGAAAATGGCGCCAAGAACAAAGGCAAGAACACGCGCGCTTTTCAGTTTTGCCCAGATTTGCATTTTCTCTCCAATCTCACTGAATACTTAATCATATCATGTAATCCACATACCAATCAACTCGTTTCAACCTCACGATCATGTCTATGGTATTTAATTTCATTTAAATTAAACATATAACAAGAAATCATGAAAAATCCTCAAGAACCCTAATTCCTGCATGAAGGCTAGGATTTTTGATACACGATTCAAACAATGCAATTAATTGAGGGGAAACATTCCATGCATGATTATGAACATATGGCTAAATTATTGTGCAGCAAAAATTGCATGGATCATAGAGTTAGAAGAGCTCATGCTTACCACTTGCAGCTGGTGATCGTGATTTGTGTTGGAGGTGTTACAGCTAGGTTCCAATGATCTGGATAGCTTCCCTAGGTGCCATGGAGTGTGTATGGATGCTTGGAATGGATTGAAATGGTTTGGGGTTGAAGATGGTACCTCAACTGCAAAACTGTCAAGAACTTGAGCAATTGGCTGGTGATTTTGTGAAATCTGTGTTCCAGATGTTATGTGAGTGTTTGGATCACTTCTATATGATGTATATGAGGTGTGTGTGTGATTGGTTTGATTGGAAAAGCTCTCAAACTCAAAACCCGATAGTGACTTGCCTTAGAAGGCAAAATTGGAGTGAAAGAAGAGATTTTGAGGAAAGCATCTATTAGATGGCTTTGGTGTACTCAAAATGAGAACAATTGAGCTCTATTTATAGTAGAGCAAGTTTGTTTTGCAAGGAATAGTGAATGGCAACTACTGAGTAGGTTTGGCCAATGTTGGCAAATGAAAATCCAAGTCTCCTCTAGCCATTGACTAGAGGTTAGGGCACAGGCTGCTAGTTCCCTTGGTCTTGGATAAGTCTTAACTGAATTCAGTTGAGAATGGCTCAGTCCATGCCACCTTGATGCTTCCATTGAATGCTCCAATCCAAAATTGGAGTCTTGTCCCTATTTTGGCAATTCTAGGTTCAACATGCTATTTCTTGTTCCAAAGACTTTGGAGGCTTGGCTCAGTGATTGTCCCCTTTAGATTCAATCCTCAGATGTGTCCAAGTTGATAGGAGCATTTGGATTTGGCTGATTTTGGAAAATCGACCAAAAGTGTAAAAATCTGCCTTGCCTTGGCAGATTTCAGCAAGGCAACTTGCCAATGTCATATCTCATGACTCAAATTGAATTTGGTAATGTTCTTGGTCATTTTGGAAAGCCCTTACATGATACAACAATTGTTTGAACATGTTTGGTTTTGATCTCTTTTGAATCCAAGTGAAAAATCCCCCTACTTCTGGCAAAAAGTAAGGTAAAATCTGACTTAGTGAAATTTTCACTAAGTGTTGGAACAAAGTGACTTTTCTTGATTTTGATCACTCCATAACTCAAAATCCATGAGGAATTTGGACATAGGTCAGTATGAAGCTTTTGTAGAGGGCAATGAGATATACAAATCAAGATTTGAATGGGGAACAATGACCTTGTGGTTTAGGAGTTATGGTCCTCCAAAGTTGGCACATTAATGTCACTTTTTCCATAACTTAGAAATTTTTCTAAGTTTTTATGGTTACCCCTTTTACAAGTTATCCCACTTTCTTTGATTTTTCTTGATGAATGATGATTCAAATCATACATTAACATCATTTTAGGGTTAAAAATCCATTTTGGTGAAAAATCTCAAAAAGTCAAAGTTGACTTTTGTGCACAATTGACTTTTTATCAGATGAATTCCAAACTGTGCAATTCTTCAGGAAATCATGTCCTTGACCTAAATCAAACTTGATGGACATGTTCCATGGGTGTCATAGGGTATATTGAATCATGTCTTAGGGTTTGGGAGCATGTCCTGGTCAAAAGTTAAAGTTACGGTTGACTTTCCTCGTGAAACCCTAATTGTGGTGCAGATGAAATTGAAACTTGTTGCTCAAGCTTCTTGGATTAATCCATTGTTGCAAATGGATCAATATAGTTAATTAGAGACCCTCAAACCCTCTCTTGAGGTCTTGGCTCATGATTTTCCCTAAAAGTCAACTTAGGGGTGAATTAGGTCAAGAAACCCTAATTCCTGATTTTTGATGAATGCATCCCCTGAGGCAAAATTGACTTGATGATTGGGTCCATGAGGTCCCATGAAGTATATTAGGTTATGTTTTGGATCATTGGCTTGTTCCCAGATGAAAAATTTCCATCTGGAGGCCCTGGTCGACCAAAACCCTAATTTGGTGACACTGTCGATCTTGAGACTTGATCCACCTAGAAGGGAGCAGCCTTGTGCTTAATCCTTGAAGTGGGAGTCCTTCTGATCCATTGTAGATGTTTGAGAGGTTAGACAAGTTGAAGATCATGTTATTTCTTGATTAATCCTTTGCCTAAAAGCTCTGAGAGGGCTTGAAACCCTAATTTTGATTGTAGTGGATGCTCAACAATTCCTTGAGGAGATTGATGAGGCATGAAGGTACATCCATATTGTGATGATGATTTTCACAATGATGGGAAATCTAAGTGGTAAAAATTTGGGGTATGACAGATGCCCCTATTTAATCTTCTTGGACACGAAGGTGTAAATGGCGAAGGTATTCGGGCATTCCGGGTGCAAGAGGATTAAATATCGGAATACCCGAAATTTTGATGGTGGTTATGAATGGTAGCGCACACATTCATCTTCTCTTGCTAAGCAATGATGCTTAGAAAAGGTAAAACTTCCCCTCGATCCTGGTTTTCAACCAAGGAACTGGTCTCAGTTTCTGAATTAAACTTCCCCTCGTTCCTGGTTTCCTACCAAGGAACTGGTCTCAGTTTCTGAATTAAACTTCCCCTCGATCCTGGTTTCCTACCAAGGAACTGGTCTCAGTTTCTGAACTAAACTTCCCCTCGATCCTGGTTTCCTACCAAGGAACTGGTCTTAGTTTCTTTTGTCAATAAACTTAATTGACAAGGGACGCTATGCGTAGCGGTTTTCCTCAAACTTCTCGCCGAATTTTCCTAGGGAGATGCCATTTGACGGAAAATGTTTTGATGCCAGACTTGCTGGGGAACCCAGTCGTCTGAGTTGTAGAGTTGCACAAACTTCTCTGTTAGAGACGCCATTTGTTTCTACTGGGGAAAGCAGGTCTCTTGAGAGACTGCTGTCGCTTGGGATCTTACATCATACTTTTCTCGGGATCTTCCCGGAGAAATACCATATGATGGGGTCCAATTTTGAGGTGCCGATGACCTTTTCATCAGCGATCTTTCGGGGCGAAACTGGCATGCTGCCGAATCTCTGATTATGAGGCTTTCTCTATGGATTTTCCTTAATCCGGGAAAGCAAGGATATCATCTTCAATGGCGAAGAGTGATGCTGACTAAAAGTTCCTCTGGTTTTTCAGAGCTTCAAGTTATCAAAGTGGTCGAGGACCCAACTTCAATCCAGAAATAAAACTGGAGGAGAGAGATTGTTCAGACGTAACATTTCCTGACGAGGGAAGGGCTGACAACTTGATTGAGAGGACTTTTATCACTAGGGGACAAGACCGACTAGAGTGATAGTGATGCAATATGAAATGTGAATGCAAATCAAATGCATGATGTATGTATGTATGTATATGCTGACAAAACTGACGCGACATACAGACTAAAAGATGAACATGACTGGATACTCGGCCATTGCGGGGCGAAGAAGTACCGCTGGTTCAAGATGGCAATTCTACCATTCTTAAGAGAGATAGTCCCTGTTGGGAGCTACCGTTGGTCGGGCTTAGGAGGTAAGAACTCTACCGTGGGGTATCAGATGGGAAAGCCACACCTGATATAGCTGATCCTTCGTTCAGGCGTACTAGATTAGAAGGAGCACTTTGATTCCGTACTTTGAGGTTCGATTACTTCTGGGGAAGCGACCGATGTTCTTCTGATGTTCAACAATCAAAATAAATTGCCATCTTTATTTTAAAAGCAGAAAAAGTTTAACAAGTAAATTCATTTCTGTTTTATTTCAAGAATCGTTAATCATGTTAACAACGTCGTTCTGTAAAGCTAAAACAAATAAGAATTACAAACAAAAGCACCAGGGCTCAAATTTTATTGATAAGATGGAGATCAGCCAAACGCGTGATTCCAAAGAGTATATACAAAGTTTGAAAATGGTAATTTACAGGGAAAAGTGCTACGTTGACACATAACGACCACTATCCTTCTACCAACTTTGAATTCGGGACATCCTGAGCTTCTGTCGAAGATGACCTTGATTGGAGTTTTCCTCCGATGGATGGTGTAACTGCTGCAGCTGAGGGACCTGCCTCTGTTGAACATAGTTACTTGCCATTATCCCTAATTTTTGCCTGGATTGTACTATGATGTTTCCAATCCATCGGGATGATTTTTTTTATGTCTCTAACTTTTGCCTGGACCGCCCTTTCGGGTTTTCAATCCACCGAGACGTTTTTTTTTAGTTTAGGCGAAGTATTTCTTGACTACATCAACATTCGTGGGGTAGGCAAATTCCTCTTCGTCCATGGTTGCAAGTCTCAAGGCGCCGCCTGAGAAAGCTTTTGTGACCACATAGGGGCCATCATAATTCGGAGTCCATTTGCCCCGAGAATCAGTGAGAAATGATTGTATCTTCTTGAGCACAAGGTCTCATTTCCTGAAGATGCGAGGTCAGACCTTTTTGTCGAACGCCTTTTTCATTCTCTGTTGATAAAGCTGACCGTGGCATAGTGCAGTGATTCGCTTCTCTTCGATCAGGTTTAATTCGTCGTGTCGACTTTGACACCATTCAGCTTCTGTAAGCTTAGCTTCCATCAATACTCGAATTGACGAGATCTCTACTTCTATGGGGAGAACTGCCTCCATGCCATATACTAGAGAGAAAGGGGTTGCCCCTGTTGAAGTGCGGACAGATGTGCGATAACCGTGAAGAGCAAAGGGTAGCATCTCGTGCCAGTCTTTGTAAGTTACAACCATCTTTTGAACGATCCTCTTGATGTTCTTGTTAGCCGCTTCTACCGCCCCGTTCATCTTGGGTCGGTAGGGAGATGAGTTATGATGTTCGATCTTGAACTCTGCATACAACTCTTTCATCATCTTGTTGTTCAAGTTAGATGCATTATCAGTAATGATCTCGCTTGGAACACCATAACGGCAGATGATATTGTTTTTGATAAATCAGACCACCACTTGTCGGGTTACATTGGCGAATGACGCTGCTTCGACCCACTTGGTGAAATAGTCAATGGCTACTAGAATGAACCGATGTCCGTTTGGAGCCCTGGGCTCAATCATGCCAATCATGTCGATTCCCCATTGTCGCGGTGAAAATTGGATAACAAATTATTAATTAACTTGTATCGTATTTTTAATGTCACCACCGGTCTTTGATTTATCCAAAGGAAGGGAGAAAAAACCGAATTCCCACAATGCAATGCAAATGCACTAAGATTCTAAGTTCGGGGGTTGGTTATACCTAGGGAAGGTGTTAGCATCCTAGATATCTGTAGTACTCTACAGGAACCTCTTGATTCAATTATGTTATTTGTTATCTGTTTGCTAAAGGTTCTATGCTAAAGGTTGGAAAACCCTAGGGGTTAGTATCTAAGTATACTCGATAAAGCATCGCACTTTACGCCTACGTATCCTCGGGAGTAGAATCAGAGTATGCGTAGTTCTACTTCTACTGAATGATTGACTGTGGTCAATATTCAGAGGGGAAATGAGTGCAAGCTCATTGTAGAGTTTAAGAACTTTCTAAGTCTAGTTGTAATGGACCTATGTTTTGTTTAGTCAGTAGAAGTGTGGGGCCAAGAAACAAAGTTTTCTTCCTAAGAGGTTGCTTAGGTTATGGCTTATCTTAAGGTGACGAGTATGAATGCAAAATGATATGCACCATGCACAATAACATGGTTATCATGCATGGGGTTTTCCTTTGGATATTAATGCGGTTAGATTACGTTATTTAGAAGATGGCGCTAGCTGAGTGATGCTAGACTTGTGTCCAGTGACCAAAAAGGTTGAATGCGATACCCGAAGGCGATCGACTTATATGGGTAGAAAATGGGCTCGACGTTGGATCGAGAATTTTGATATTGTTTTGAAAAGGTTTAGACAATGATAAATAAGCATACAGATAAAAGTAAAGTATGATAAGCATATACCTGATGGGATGACAAGGTAAGGCATGATATAAGTTACAACATTGATATGAGATAATAAAATAGAAATAACATAAGCATGAAGATGGCAATATGTTTCATGATAAAGTATGGGTAAGATGAATACGCTTCAAGTAGAATGATTAAGATGATGTCAACATGTTTAAATCTTTAGGAAGACAAACATGTAGAATGATATTTGAGGAATGATAATCAACATGCTTCAATCTTTATGAAGACAAACATGTAGAAATATATGATGATCAATATGCTTAAATCTTTAGGAAGACAAACATATAGAATGCTCACAGAGATAAAGAGAATGATATTAATTAAGGATGATACAACAAAATTCATGAATAAATTGATATGATAAAACAAGACCAATACATCAATTCAAAGCTAGAGACACAAATTAGGTATGATCATGCATGATAAGCAAAGATAACATGGCACGAGCTATTAAGAAATGCAATAAAGTCCTAATAAGTATTCTTAATCTAAACAAGCATAAAGGCCTCAGACATCAACATCGAGATCATGGGCAAACAAAAGCAAAATCAAAGCATGTGATCAACTCACAAGACAAAGCATCTTGCATGAACTATAAGATACACAAGAATCGTATGTCTAAAAGACAATTACAATGGAATATATTTTTTAGATTTTTTATGAATATAAAAAGAAACAGAAAAAAAGGAATAAGTATATTTTTTGAATTTTCTTAACATTAGGATAAATAGCTAATTAGAAGAAGAAAAAAATGAGGAGAAAAATTAAAACATTTTTAATTATATAAAACAACAATGGGTAGTATAGATAAACAAAATATCTACATTCAGCTTAGAGTAAGATTTAAACACAATCATTAAACTAATGAGACAAATAAAAAGGTATAAGCATCACATGTACTTTTTAGAACAAAACCAACTCATGCACACGTTACTGTCTTACCCATGCACATGTTACTGTACAACAAAAGCCACATCGTGTCACTTGCTATCACGTACACACACGTATTGAATTAATTCCTGGACAAACTAACACCATGCAAGATTGGATTCACTTGTTAAAAGGTAATGCATACAACCTTGTAAGCACACGCTATTTTAATTCAGGAAGATTAACGTGGTCATGATATAAACAAACACATAGCCTTCCCCACACATTTCAAGTTCATTCCTTAGCAAACACCGAACATTACCGACAAGCAAAACGCTCAAATCTTCAAAAACAAACTGATGTTTAAAACAGGTGCAGTAAGAATAACAAACTTGCAGCGAACAAAGCAACATAACAAGTCATATAGGCATTAGATTCAGTATGGATTCACAACCAAAGCGTAATCAGTTTCAACACTCTTAGAAACAAACTAAAAAGGTACGAACGTTATCGCGCAAATGGAAACTGACATACTCCAAATGTTAACATGTTCACACGAATCCAAAAGGGACTTAAATGCAGGTGTATGGTATTCAGACTTGATACATGATTCATGGCTAGAGTGAACAAGCTTATCATCCTTCCTACTTAAAAGAGGTGTAAACGTACGTAACCCACTTACGACTAACAACAAGCTGCGATGTAAATCATGTGACCGTCGCGACCCGTATGGAGTGGAAGGTTGTGTTCAACCAAGGAAAACTCGCATACAGTGACACCTAAATTTACTTGACATCGGAACCTCACAACATGATCGCATAATCACGACACAAATACCACAGTAGCATGAATACACAGACAAACTGATATGAAGAGTGATACGTAGGCCATGATTAAAAATGACATTGGTGACAGGAAACTACACTTAAAACGCACAAAAACAACATGGCAAATCTAGTAACCATATGTCGAGAGAACCGTTAGCCTCTGATCCAACACATTTTGGTTCTAATCTAACTACAGCAGACATTTACACACATGTACAACTTTGAGGCAATGGCAACAATAGCAGTAGCGATAATAATATTATGTGAGCGAGCATTACGAAACTGACATACACCACAAACGAAAATACAAACACGATAACCATCATAAATAACAGATAACCCACAACTAAACCACGCAAATGCAGTAAATATCATGGCAAGCATACATTTATGTGAACCACAACAAGAAGTGAGAAGATTACCGGCTATGTGATTACACCAGCTCCGTTAAAATCAATACTGTCGTATGAATGTTATTCTCCTTGAGAAAATGAAGATGATGTGGAGTGAGTTCACGATTGGCTGTTAGGTGTGTTTTAGCAGAAGCAATAAAAAGGGAGGAAGTATTCTTTTTGAGTGAAGGCTGCTCTAATGGTTCGCTTCTTTGTGTGTTTTTGAGAGGAGAAAAATGTTGTTGTTGGCGATTGTCCGTGTCCTTTGAACAAGAGAAATGCTCCCTTTTATAGGTGAGCTTGATGCATGGCTTAGGATGCATTAAATGGATGTTCCCTGCATGGCTGCAAGCGTGGCTTGTGATTCTTGAGCCGTGTGAAAGTAAGTTTGCCTTTTTCCTCCTTTTGCATGCTTGGGACAAGGTCTATGCCTTAGGTTTTCCTCTTTTGCACGGGCTAGGATATGTTGGAGTGTTGGGGAAAGATCAGACCATCGCATTTGGAGGGAGGGGGAGAAATTTAAAAATCCAAAACTGATGTGTTCTTGGTAGGAAATACAATTCGTATGGCCATGTTTCACACCTCATATCTCTTAACTTAATGATCCAAATTTAATGCTCTTGGGTTTAAATGAAAGTTCATGGATGATACTACAAGTTTGATGTTGGAAATTAATTGAAATAAGGTATTGAATTGGTAGAAAAACCTCTCACAAATCGTGTCCCCAAAACTGTCAAAAGAAACTTAGAAACATTCTAAGTTATTGGAATTGGACAATTTCAGGTGCTCTACTTTGATGATCCATAACTTGAGATTGGTTTATCCTATTGAGATGTTCTACATATGGTTGGAAAGCTCTCAACAAGCCCTACAACTTTAATTTGGAACTCAAGTCTTGAATCCAAGTGGCAATGGGCGAAAAGTGGTGTCAAAGTTGAGGAAAGGAGTGATGAAAAGGGCTGAAAAATTTTCTAAGTGTTGGGCCAAAACGCCTTGTAAGCTCCATAACTCAAAATCCAAGCATTTTTAGGCAAAAAGTCATATGGAATGAATTAAAAATCTTGATGAAAGCTTTCCAATGAGCCTTGAGTCGCTTAATTTGAGTGCACGGTTTAGGAGTTATGGTTATTTTAAATCGGGCTATTAGGGGGAAAATGCCATATACAGAGTCTTTCGCGATCAAAACCCTACTTCTTTTGCACGAAACCTCATGAAACTTGATATGGATGCTTTTAATACTTCATGAGACAATATGTGATGGTTAGATCCATTAACACTTCATTTGATCCAAGATTCCAAAAGATTAGGGGTTTCAGTCGAACCCTAATTACGCCTGTGAACGCACTGAGGTCGATCCTTGTGAGTTTGTTTCTTCCTTCCCATCTAAAGGTCTTAGGAGACTCTTGAGGATGTCGATAAGCCAATAGCATTGATAATTAGGTTTTAGGGGATCATCTTGATGAAAAATCAAGGTTGTTGGCTGGTAAGCGTCACAGAAACCCTAGTTTTGAGATATAGTGGGATTGCGGCTCAAATTCCGCTCGTTGAGAACCCATAGACCTTGGGTTTTTGTTAAATGATATCTATTGGATGTAGATGGCATTATATGGTAAGTGATCCATACAAATCTTGATTTGATAAAGCCAAAACTTGATGATCCCTTCAGGATAGAATCCTAATTCCAAAGCTCTGGTATTGGAGATCTGTTGTCGATTTGACTTGCTTAAAACAACTTGTGGAGCCTCACGATGATATGTAGACCTAATTTGAACACAAATAAATAAACTACAAGATATGGGTTAGCTCAAACAAATGCAGAGATGCTCCTAAGATGCACAAAAGCTGGATGACATCTAAGGGTAAAAATTTAGGGTACAACAGTTGCCCCTATTTAAATAGCCTCACCGGAGGACACGAGGGACGGAGATTCCGGAGGCACCTAGGTGAAAGGTATTTAAATATAGCAAACCAAAAATTTTGCCCTTAGATGGAATGCAAATGCTAATGACACGCTACGGACATGCAAATGCTGACATGCCATGAACTTCTAAAATGATGATATGATGCCAGAAATGCAAAGGATGCAGACAAACAAGACACCAGGGACCACAGGAAGCAAACACGCAAGAAAAGCTTCGCTGGGGAAAGACGGAAACTAGTATCCTCAAGCAAAGACTCACTGGGGATACTGGTCAACCAGCAAGAAGACTCACCGGGGAGATCCCGAGGAAACAACTGGGAAAAACTAAAAGACAATCTCCACTGGGGAGAGATCCAAGGAGATAGATTTCACGGGGAAGGAAACAAAACCACGCTCTTCCTGGGCATGAAACCAGAAAGAAGAAATTGATCACTAAGAGTCAGTCTAGAGGAGACAAACAAAGACTTCCTGGGGATCTCAAAATAAGAGTTCAAAATGGGATCTTCAGAAAGAGTCAGGAAGGCAGAGACTAACTCTGCGCACCAGATAGGAGTCTTAAAGTTGAAGAAATTTGTTCCAAGAAACTTAACTTAAAGCAAATTTTAGTAAAGCAACAAAGATTAGGGTGTTCAATGTCCGACACGATTCGAACAAGAACAGTTTTAAAACAAAAGACAGTGCTTGACACGATTCAAACAAAGCCTCAATTCGAGTTCGACACGATTCGAACAAGAACGGTTTTAAAACAAGAGTCGATGTCTGACACGATTCGAACAAAGACTCTGTTCAGGTTTGACACGATTCAAACAAGAACAAGTTTTTTTTTTTTAGAAGACAATGCTTGACACGATTCAAACAAAGTCCAAGCTCAAGTTTGACGCGATTCAAACAAGAACACATAAGACAGTGTCTGACACATTTCAAACAAAGTCCAAATAAGACAACGCTTGACACGATTCAAACATAGTCCAAGTTCAAGTTTGACACGATTCAAACAAGAACAAAGTTTGTAAGAAGATAATGCTTGACACGATTCAAACATAGTCCAAGTTCAAGTTTGACACGATTCAAACAAGAACAAGTTCAAGTTTGACACGATTCAAACAAGAACAAAGTGTTTAAGAAGACAATGCTTGACACGATTCAAACATAATCCAAGTTCAAGTTTGACACGATTCAAACAAGAACAAAGTTTTTGAGAAGACAATGCTTGACACGATTCAAACATAGTCCAAGTTCAAGTTTGACACGATTCAAACGAGAACACATAAGACAGTGTCTGACACGATTCAAACAAAGTCCAAATAAGACAACGTTTGACACGATTCAAACATAGTCCAAGTTCAAGTTTGACACGATTCAAACGAGAACAACTATAAAATCCTTTAAAGTTAAACCTCTTGGGGAACGGAAAAAAAGATTTTAAAGATTCGAATTTGGCGCGCAGAGGTTAAGACCGAACAAGCACGACGCAAAGAAAACCGGGAATATCCTTACTCCACTAGGGAAATAAAGATAGGCACAACAAAAGATTACCAGCAAAACAGAGCACAAAGGATGCAAAGATGCTAGAGGATGATGCACATGCTTAGCCATACGCTAGGAACAACGCGAACGACGCAAAACAGGAAAAGAGAAAGGATAACACAAGCCAACACCCTGAAACCCAACGTCAAGGATAGCCAGGACGATCTTCTTTCCACTGGAGGTGGCGAATCCATGCCAAAAATGCAATGCTGGTAAATCTTCTTACACCAGCTTGATTCGTAGAAGATCCAGAGTAAAACTTAGTTTATCTTTGTGTTTTCTTAGCAATTGCAATATTTCCGTTTTCAAAAATCAAGTGAAAATGGCAAAATTTGCAAAAATAAAGACGATAAGAAGATGATCATATAACTGATATTCATTGAAAACTGGTGACTTGCCAAATAGCATAGTCCCATGAGATATTACAGATGCATCGAAATGGCAGTTTAGCAAAAGGTTATATTGTATTCAATGACCAATGACCCCTAATGACTAAGGATTTCTGTTGTAGCAAAACTTGAGGTTCTCTGGGGATTCTTGGATGTTACAGAGGCGTCCTAGCCTTAAGCATAATACTTCCGAACCGAATCAGCATTCGCAGGATGCGCAAGCTGTTCACCGTCCATAGTTGTAAGAAGCAATGACCCTCCTGAAAACACTGTCTTAACTATGTAGGGACCTTCATAATTAGGTGCCCATTTTCCACGGGCGTCTCTTTGTGATTGCAGAATCTTCTTAAGTACCAATTCGCCTACTCGGAATTCCCGAGTGCGGACCTTTTTATCAAATGCTCTCTTCATCTTCTTCTGGTACAACTGACCATGACACATAGCTGTCAGGCGCTTCTCATCAATTAGATTCAATTGATCTTATCTCTCTTGAATCCATTCAGTCTCGTCAAGCTTTGTTTCCATTAATATCCTCAGAGAAGGTATCTCAACTTCTATAGGGAGGACAACATCCATTCCATATACCAGCGAAAAAGGGGTTGCCCCTGTTGATGTTCTGACGGACGTTCTATATCCATGTAGCGCATATGGCAACATCTCATGCCAATCCTTGTATGTTTTGACCATCTTCTGAAGAATTTTCTTAATATTCTTGTTCGCAGCTTCAACTGCTCCGTTCATCTTTGGTCGATATGGTGAAGAGTTATGGTGCTCAATCTTGAAGTTATCGCACAATTCCTTCATGGTTTTGTTATTCAAGTTGGTCCCATTGTCGGTTATGATTTTGCTTGGAATCCCATAACGACAAATGATGTTGTTCTTGATGAAACGAGCAACTACTTGCTTAGTTACATTCGCATAAGAGGCGGCTTCCACCCATTTGGTAAAGTAATCTATAGCCACCAAAATGAATCGATGCCCATTGGATGCTTTAGGCTCAATCGCCCCAATCATATCAATGCCCCACATAGAGAATGGCCAGGGCGATGATAGAACATTTAGCAAAGTAGGGGGAACATGCATTTTGTCTGCGTAAATCTGACATTTATGGCATTTCCTAGCATACTGGATGCAATCAGTCTCCATAGTTAACCAATAGTATCCAGCTCTCAAGATCTTTTTAACCATGGCGTGTCCATTGGCATGGGTGCCGAAGGCTCCCTCATGAATATCATGGATCAGCAAGTCTGCTTCTCTCTTGTCGACACATCTTAGCAACACCATATCATGATTCCTTTTGTAAAGTACACCGTTGCTGACGAAGAATTTAGCTGACAATCTTCGCAGAGTTTTCTTATCAAGAGCGGAGGCGTTGGCCGGATATTCTTGATTCTTCAGGAAGTTCAAAATGTCATGAAACCAGGGTTTGCCATATGATTCTTCTTCAATGGCCTGGCAGTAGGCAGGTTCAGCCCTTCTTCCAATACTGATATCCGGATCCTCATTGATAAATCTGACTTGCCACATTGAAGCCAGCGTTGCTAAAGCATCAGCCACGTGATTCTCAGTACGTGGCACATGGCGGAAAGTAATCTCATCAAAATGCTCAATCAATTCCAAAGCATATGCCTGGTAGGGGATAAGCTTCTCATCTTTTGTCTCCCATTCACCTCTAATTTGATAAATAACTAGAGCAAAGTCACCCATAACTTCGAGAAAACAAATTCCAAGATCGATCGCAGCTTCTAGTCCCAGGATACATGCCTCATATTCAGCAATATTATTCGTACATCCGAAATCCAATCTAGCTGTAAAAGGGGTGTAGCCACCTTCCGGATTAATCATAACAACACCTACTCCATGCCCCTTGTAATTGGACGAACCATCGAACATCATCTTCCACCTGTATTCGGCCCTGGGATCATCTTCAGAACTTGACTCTTCACCATCTTTCACTGCCATAATGTCCTCATCAGGGAAATCAAATTTGAGTGGTTCGTTGTCTTCAACTGGTTGATAAGCAAGATATTCTGAAAGAACACTTCCTTTAATAGCCTTTTGAGTGACATATTGAATATCATATTCGGACAATAACATGTGCCAACGGGCAAGTCTACCCGTTTGAGCAGGTTTCTCAAAAATGTACTTTATCGGGTCCATTTTGGAAATCAACAAGGTGGTATGACAAATTAGGTACTGTCTCAGGCGTTTGGCGGCCCAAGCCAGAGCGCAACAAGTCTTTTCAAGCATTGAGTAACGGCTTTCACTGTCTGTGAACTTCTTGCTCAGATAATAGATTGCATGCTCCTTTCGGCCAGTCTCGTCGTGCTGTCCCAAAACGCAACCCATGGACTCTTCCAAAACAGTCAGATACATAAAGAGCGGCCTCCCAGGTACTGGAGGGATCAGGATAGGTGGTTCTTGGAGATAACTCTTGATCTTCTCAAAAGCTTGCTGACATTCAGCATTCCATTCTACCGGCTGATTCTTGCGGAGTAGTTTGAAGATGGGAGCACATATCGGAGTCATATTGGAGATGAACCGGGAGATGTAATTCAAACGGCCCAAAAATCCTCTGACTTGAGACTCTGTTTGTGGAGCTGGCATTTCTTGAATAGCTCGCACTTTATCGGGATCCACTTCAATGCCTTTCTGGCTAACAATGAAACCCAATAACTTCCCTGACCTAACTCCAAAGGTACATTTTGCAGGGTTTAACCTCAACTGATACTTTCGAAGCCTCTTGAACAACCTTAGCAGATGCTCTACATGTTCTTCCTCATTTCGAGATTTGGCTATCATATCGTCCACATACACTTCTATTTCTTTGTGGATCATGTCGTGGAACAAGGTTACCATAGCCCTTTGGTAAGTTACCCCAGCATTCTTTAGTCCAAAAGGCATGACCTTATAACAATAAGTGCCCCACGGGGTAATGAAAGTGGTTTTATCCATATCAGCTGGATCCATTTTGATCTGATTGTAGCCTGAAAAACCGTCCATAAATGAGAACATGGCGAAACGGGCCGTGTTGTCTACTAATGTGTCGATATGTGGTAGAGGAAAATCATCCTTGGGACTAGCTTTGTTAAGATCCCTATAATCCACGCACATCCGCACCTTTCCATTCTTCTTCATAACTGGAACAATATTAGCTACCCACTCTGGGTATTTGGAAACTGCTAGGAAACCGGCATCCAACTGTCTCTTGACTTCGTCTCGAATTTTGAGGGCCATGTCTGGATGACTTCTGCGAAGCTTTTGTTTCACTGGTGGGCACTCAGGCTTAAGCGGTAGCTTGTGAACCACAATATCTGTATCTAAACCAGGCATATCTTGGTAGGACCAAGCAAACACATCCACATACTCTTCAAGGAGTGAAATCAGCCGCTGTCTAATTTCTGGCTTCAGGGATGCCCCAATCTTAACCTCTTTCTTCTCTTCCTCGGTGCCAAGATTGATGACGTCCACCTGCTCTTCATGAGGCTGGAGGTCTGCATACTGGTAATCACACATATCTGCTAGATCCTCGGACACTTCATAATCTTCCTCCTCCTCAGCTTGATAGACGGGGGAGTCGAAGTCAATGGTAAGATCAGGGTCATTGAATACAAGAGGTTTATGATTCATTCTGCATAGTAGAATGACTTATATTATTAAAAGCGCAATAATTCAAGAACATGCGGGATGGAGATGCTTTTGTTTGAAAAGATTGCCATTTTTAGAAATAGAATGCAATAAAGCAAAACAGCAAATTTTAGCAAAAGAGTCATTTCATTGATTTAAAGTTTGAAAACGGAGGCCCGTACAAAACAATCCACTAGCTTTGGGAAAGACTAGGGAGATGAAAACAACAAATCTAGACAAGTTACTCTGGTTCCGGGTACAGAATTGGGATCTCAATGGACTCCCAGTTGCATAATGCGCCTTCTTGGCGAAAAATCAAACGATCAATATCTTCGTCTTCTTCCGTGCTTCCTATGATTGCGTGGACTTGATGGCCGCCGCTGATAAATGTCTCCTGTACGGTCTTTATCTTCATTCTTCTTTCTCTTGAACCTGAAGCAGCCTCTTCTTCTAGAGTTGGTCTGTAACCCAACCCTTGGTGTCTGACTCTCTTCTCAACCTCAATCACTTCACCCCAACCTGCGGGCACACCGTCTTGAAGGGCAGACTAGATACTCTTATATGAAGCAAAAGATGGATGTTCTGGTACCATTGTCTCCTCATTGTCAACCGTAACTGCGTTGGCTATTTCCAGGGCTTGAAAAGAAGTTTCCAATGCATCTTCGTCAGCCTCAATATAACGGAAAGACGACAAGTTACTAACCATTAAGTCTTCTTCCCCATGGATGATGACCAGCTTGTCATCGGCCACAAATTTCATCTTTTGGTGTAAGGTTGAAGTAACAGCGCCTGCCTCGTGGATCCAGGGTCTTCCCAGTAGGCAGCTATAGGCAGGGTTAATGTCCAAAACCTGAAACAGAACATTGAATTCCTGGGGTCCAATCAAAACTGGCAGCTCAATTTCCCCCATCACGGATCTTCGTGAGCCATCAAAAGCTTTGACAATTAACGACGTGGGTCTCATGATCCCTCCTTTGTATGCTAGCTTGTCGAGGGCCCTCTTCGGTAGGACATTTAGAGAGGATCCTGTATCCACAAGAACTCTGGCCAATGTGTCCTCCTGACACTTCATTGATATATGCAGGGCGAGATTGTGATTCCGACCTGATTGGGTTAATTCTTCATCGCTGAAGCTGAGCGTATTGCAAGCAGTAATGTTAGAGATAACATGATCGAACTGTCCGGCGGTAATGTCCTGGGCCACATGAGCCTGAGCCAGTACTTTCTGTAGTGTTGACCGGTGGACTGGTGAATTAATCAATAGGGATAAAATAGAAATTTTGGACGGGGTCTGGTGAAGCTGATCCACAACCCTGTAGTCACTTCTCTTTATTATCTTGAGAAATTCTTCATCGTCCTCCTTGGAGATTACTTCTTTACTTTTGTCGCTGGTGGGTACACACACCTCATTCTCTTTATCTGACGTTTCTTTGTTAATAGGGGGGAGAATCCTTCCACTCCTCATCATTCTTCCTGTTCCCGCTATATTAGACACGCTCTTTTCATCAGCCCCCACCTCTTTCCTTGGGACCGGTTCTTCTATAATGACCCCCACCTCTTTCCTTGGGATCGTTTCCTCCTTCCACTTTCCACTTGCACTGCCTTCGTAGACCCACGGTACTGCTTTGGTTCCCCTGACTCTGAACGGGACTGGTCTTGGGAGATTATTCCTCCTTGTATGATTATCAAGAGAAACAGTTTCAGACCTGTTGAATCTTGGAACTGGTTGTCTGAATACCGGACTCACGGTACTTGCCCCCGGATTATTGAACACAGGGCTCACGGTAGCTGCCCCTGGATTGTTGAACACAGGGACTACTGATATGTACTCTTCTTCAAGCGCTGGCATCCGCTTTGGTAAATTAAACACCGGTTCAATCACTGCTACTTTGCCTTCCTTTCTAAAAACCTGTAAGAAACCTTCATCGATCAATTGTTGGATATCATTTCGAACCAACTGACACCCTTCATTATTACTGTCACACTTTTTACAACCATCGTGGCAATCTTTGACCAAACCGGCGCTGAATAGCTTAGTATGAAACATCTTCAAGGGAGTCTTAATCTTTGTTGCATCTGAGACTAGTACTTCACCATTCTCATCTTCGATGGCATTGGCTGACCCATGTGTTGGCAAGGGGTTGTTTTTCACATCTGGCTGGTTGTTAGCGAAAGACAAGATATTTTTCTCCATCAGACTCTTTACTAGATTCTTTAGCGCCAAACACCCTTCTAAATCGTGGCCTACTCCTCCTTGATGGAAAGCACATGATGCATTAGGATTGTAGAACTGCATAGCTTTTTCAGATAGTGGCCCCAATGGCCTAGTAACGATTAATCCTTGCTCCACCAGCGAAGGATACAATGCCGTGTACGTCATTGGTATGGGCGGAAAATTTGGTGTTACTGCTTGTCTTCTTGGCGGGGTATTTTGCTGTGGCACTGGCCGCCGTTGTTGCTGGTAATTCTGATTCTGGTTCTTTGTCCACTGTTGCTGATTTGGTGACTGGGAAGCAGGAACTTGCTGCATTATCTGATGATTAAAAGTGGGCGTAACAGACGCCACGTATGGTTGTTGTGCAAACTGTGTGGGATAGATTGGCTGCTGAGGAAAGCCGGGACTCGGTTGTGGTTGGAATAGAGATCGTTTCCAACTAGGATTTTGCCTCTTTCCTGTCAAAATAGCGTTAGTCTCGCCTTCCTTCTTCTTATGGAAGTTACCCGGAGACTTCTTGATACCGGTGCTAGTAGAACTGTTCGGTGAACTGGCTACCTTTCCACTTTTCAGACCTGCCTCCACCTTCATACCAATTGCAATGATATCGGAGAAATTAGCGCCGATATTACTGATCATCTTCTCATAGAATTCTGGTCTTACAGTATCTACAAACCAATCAGCTAATTCCTTTTCAGTCAATGGCGGTTCAACTTGTGATGCAGTCTCTCTTCATCTTTGAGCATATTCTTTAAACGACTCTGTGTTCTTCTGAGTCATGGTCAATAGCTGTCTACGATCAGGAGCTAAATCCAAATTATACTTATAATGCTTTATGAACACGTCCATAACATCCTGGAAACACTTGATCTGAGACTGGTCTAAGCTTAAATACCACTTTGCGGCAGCGCCCTTCAGGCTGTCTTGGAAACAATGGATCATTAACTTATCATTATCCATATAAGCCGCCATTCTTCAGAGATACATGACTAGGTGTACCTTAGGACACGTGGCACCAGAATACAATTCAAAACTTGGTAACTTGAATTTCGGTGGAATCACTAGATCAGTGACTAGACACATATCTTTAAGGTCAGAACTGAAAACGTTGTCTCCTTCCATAGCCTTCAGCTTTCTCTGCATCACCTCCATGTTGGCTCTCAACTTCTCGTTACTGTCACCCTCTTCTACAGACATACCATCAAAATACTGTTGGTTCTGGAAAACAGGTTGGAATTGGGTCTGTACCACAGGCGGAACATAAGTCGGAATAGCTTGTTGATTCTCACTGAGCAATGGTACCGCTTGTTGCGTGGATTGAGGGGCTGTGGCTCGCATGAACTCGAATGGCATCCCCAGAGTGGGATTTATGACAGGTATAACCGGTGGCACAACAGTCGTAGTGACGATTTCTGAGACCACAGTGGCTTGTGTGTCCATCGTTGCTCGTATGATACTCAAGGCTTCCATGATCTGCCCCATTCCTACTCTTAATTCAGCGAGCTCGTTGTTAACCTGATCCAGATTCTCGCAATTTTCAGACATCCTTTCTCTTCAAGGTTGTAACGGTGCAGGGCACTCAGGGTGGTGGTTCAACGACGACAACTGAAGAAGATAAAAGGATAATGAGACACCGAAGAAACGCACATATATATGCGAGAATGCAGATGTGATGCGAAATGATGCGTATGATGCAACATGATGCAATCATTCACTTCAAGGAGCTCGAAAGTGTAGTTAAATATCGCAATTGGAAACTTGTTTTTATTAAAATTTTAAAACTTGTTTACAAGCGGTACACCCTCAGGGCTTTCAGTACAACAAAATACAACAAAGAGGAACTAGGGCTTTGACCCGCTGGATGATGCTCCTTTCCTTTCGCTGAGTTCTTCCATCAACTTGTCAATCCTTTCCTGCAATATGTACTTGTCCAGTGTCAGCTTCTCCACTTCTACCTTTAGTCTTGAAACTTCATCTGGTTCTATTACAGGAGGCTTGGGCCGAGGATATGGCATCGTCAGAGCGAGGGCTCGTTTGCGTGACCACTCTAGGTAAGATTCTGTAACCGTGCAGTCAGGGTTTGTTGCTGCAGTCATTCCTTGTCTGTTGATTTGACGCCAAGCGAATAGAATCCGCATCTTCAGCTGGGGGTCTTCTCCTTCATAGAGGAAAATTCTTTTCAAGTTCTCTGGATCTGGTATCTCATTCATCGGATGCCCAAGCTGGCGACGAGCGAGAACAGGGTTGTAACTGGTGCACCCTTTCGTGCCAAGAAGAGGCACGTTGGAAAAATCTCCGCAACTGTGAATCATGGGAATCCCTCCGTATATCGGATCATACCAAACAACATCTGAGTGGGTCAGGTCCATGAGTTTAACGGGCCATTCCGAGCCATCCCTCACATCCCAGAAGGCCATGGTCTTTGGTAGGTGCGAAATAAACCACCTATAGAGGATAGCAGTGCAGCATACGATCTGACCTTCTCCTTTCAGGATCCTTGAATGGATCGAGTGGTATGCATCGGCCAACAACGTTGGTACCGGGTTCTTAAGCATGAAGATCCTGATTGCATGAACGTCGACGAAATTCTCAACATTCGGAAACAAAAATAGACCATAGACCAGTAGCGCGAAAAGATTCTCGAAAGCCCTAGTTTTTTCTTGGTCGGCGAACTCTTGAGCTTTCTTAAATAAGAATGTAGCAGGCAAGCCGTCGATCCCTCTTCTGCACCTCATGTGTGTCTGGATCTCTATCAGCTTGATGCGAGTCACTCTCGCGATGTCTTCCTGACTGGGTCTTCCTTCTCCACCGTAGAACGGGGGTGAATCTTTGACGGGTATCCCTAATAAGGCGGAATACTCTTCCAAAGTGGGCATCAACTGGAAATCTTGGAAGATGAAACAGTGGTAGATCACATGGTAGAGTTGAACCAATGTCTCTAATAAACCCTCAGCTACTTGTACCTGCAATAAAGAGAGCATATGCCCGTGCTTTGCGGCGAAGGCATCTGGATCCCTTATCCGACCTCCCAGTTCCCTCAACTGTTCCACATCAAAAACCCTGAAGGTGTATGGTACCGTTCCTTTCCTTCCATGATCCATTTTACGATATCTAAAAATAGCAAACTTTGAGTTCTTTGAATTGAATGAGAATGAGAATGCAAATGTAATGAGATGCAAAAGTTCGTGGAATTTTGAGTATTTGTAATCGTCACAGAATACCAACGGACCTGATTTCATTAATCATACAAAATTTGTTACAAGTGAAAGAAACGGGAATTAAAACTTCGTAAGGAAAACATTACAACCGTTGATGTTCTTACAAGAGTTTTAATAATTAAATAAAGGCTAATAAAAGACCTAAGGAGATTCCCCCAATAATCTTAGTTTGTACTTCTTAATCTCTTCTTCCATTCGGGACTTCTCGAGAACCAGCTCCTCTATTATCGCCTCCCACGAAGTAGTCTCAGGGTTTGAGGGACTCGGGTCTTCTTGTAACTTCCTCCTTTTGCAAGAGAGAACTTCCTCACTTTTTGCCTTTAGTTGTCTTTGAAGCGCTTCGTTCTCTTCCACAAGCACCTCACACTTATCCTTCCAAGCATTTCCTATCTGCTGAGCTTTCCTTAAGGCGAGCTTTAATTCCTCTGTCTCAGATGCAAAGATGAAGACAGGTTCTTCATTCAAGACCATAGGCTCTTGGCGATCATAGGGCATCCTTAGTTCAATAGCCCTTCTTCTGACCCATTGTAGGTAGGGGTCCATGGAGACACAGTTATGCTTCCCCAAAGCATTCCTATCTTTCTTGTGTTTGTCCCTCCAGGCTTCTAAAATTCTGCTCCTCAATTCCTCTTGCTTTTCGTAATCTTTGGAGAAAAATCCTTCTGTGTGAATACCAAGAGGCTTGACCTTCAAAGGGTAACCAAACTGTCTGCGAGCTAAGACTGGATTGTAACTGGTTATTCCTTGTATGCCAAGAAGAGGCACGTTCCCGAACTTTCCACAACTGTCAATGATCACAACATCCTCGTACCTATGAGGGTTATACCAATCAACGTCAGAATGAGTAAGGGCCATGATCTTCTTAGACCACCATCCTTTTTTAGGGTCCCAAAAAATGTTAGCCTTGGGCAAGTGCGAAGTAAACCACTTGTACAATAAGGGTACACAGCATGTGATCTGCCCTCCTTTGGCATGCTTCGAATGTATGGCGTGATAAGCTTCAGCTAACAAAGTAGGGACAGGGTTCCTCTTCATAAATATCTTGATAGCATTGAGGTCCACATAGTCTTTGAGATTGGGGAACAAAAAGGTACCATAAATCATTAAAGCATATATAGCCTCAAAGGCAGCCATGTCAGAACGCTTGGCATAATGATGAGCTTTCTCCACCAGAAATTTCATAGGCAAAACAGAAATCCCTCCTTTGGTAGTCATATTCCCTCGTATGTCTGCTAACTCCAAATGTGTCGCCTTAGCAATCTCTTGTTCCTTAGGGTCCTTACCAAAAATGGGAAAAGGAGACTTATCCAAAATAGGTATCTCAGTCAGACATGCATATTCCTCAAGAGTAGGCACCAGTTGGTAATCAGGGAATGTGAAGCAATGATATACCGGATCATAAAACGGAAGTAGGGTGGAGAGAAGTCCTTGATCAACCCTCACCTTCAACAGAAACAAAAGCGCCCCATATCTACGCTCGAATCCTTTTGGATCAACCAACAGAGTCTCCAACCTCCTTAGGTCACTTGTGTCAAAACTCTTGTAAGTAAACTTCACGGTGTTCCTTCTTTCATTGTCCATGGTACCCTACGACGTAAATAAAAGACTCAGACTCCACGAACTTGAATGAAAATGATGCTTATGTATGCATGTATGCACAAACACACAAACAAAAGGGCACACAAACAAGCAAACCAAAAGTCCTAGGTTCAAAGGAGCATGAATGGAGTCAAGGTCTACCCATCCCATGGGGTGGTGTGGTTTTAGAATGTACCTGCCGAACGGGTTCTAAGAGTTCCCAGAGTCTACGACCCATCTTTCGGATATTATCGACTTCCCAAATTACTCGGTTAGTCAATAATATTCTCAAGAGAATCTCGTCTGAGTGTAGTATCGCGTGACAACTATTTGGAAATGGACTCCCGCATAGTCACCGCACTACATCCTAAAAGGCCAAGTTGGGTTAAAGGTGCTACGGTCCTCAGTCTTAAAGGTCCTTGGTCGAAGTTAATATCGTTTTCACGAATGTACTCGTTCAAACAATATTAAGTTCAAAAGAACCTAAACTGAGCGATGATATTCTCAATTCGACTTTTCAGGAATCGACTCCGTCAAAGTACCCTTGACCATATCATCTCCTATAATTATACTCATGTCCGGGTCTAGGACTCCTCACCACTCAAAGTGATAACCCAAGCAAGCATAACAAATACAAGTATATATAACAAATAACATGATTAAACAAGTTAGGGGGAACCCTCTTATGAGAAGTGTCCCCAGTGAAGTCGCCATTTCTGTCGCGGTGAAAATTGGATAACAAATTATTAATTAACTTGTATCGTATTTTTAATGTCACCACCGGTCTTTGATTTATCCAAAGGAAGGGAGAAAAAACCGAATTCCCACAATGCAATGCAAATGCACTAAGATTCTAAGTTCGGGGGTTGGTTATACCTAGGGAAGGTGTTAGCATCCTAGATATCTGTAGTACTCTACAGGAACCTCTTGATTCAATTATGTTATTTGTTATCTGTTTGCTAAAGGTTCTATGCTAAAGGTTGGAAAACCCTAGGGGTTAGTATCTAAGTATACTCGATAAAGCATCGCACTTTACGCCTACGTATCCTCGGGAGTAGAATCAGAGTATGCGTAGTTCTACTTCTACTGAATGATTGACTGTGGTCAATATTCAGAGGGGAAATGAGTGCAAGCTCATTGTAGAGTTTAAGAACTCTCTAAGTCTAGTTGTAATGGACCTATGTTTTGTTTAGTCAGTAGAAGTGTGGGGCCAAGAAACAAAGTTTTCTTCCTAAGAGGTTGCTTAGGTTATGGCTTATCTTAAGGTGACGAGTATGAATGCAAAATGATATGCACCATGCACAATAACATGGTTATCATGCATGGGGTTTTCCTTTGGATATTAATGCGGTTAGATTACGTTATTTAGAAGATGGCGCTAGCTGAGTGATGCTAGACTTGTGTCCGGTGACCAAAAAGGTTGAATGCGATACCCGAAGGCGATCGACTTATATGGGTAGAAAATGGGCTCGACGTTGGATCGAGAATTTTGATATTGTTTTGAAAAGGTTTAGACAATGATAAATAAGCATACAGATAAAAGTAAAGTATGATAAGCATATACCTGATGGGATGACAAGGTAAGGCATGATATAAGTTACAACATTGATATGAGATAATAAAATAGAAATAACATAAGCATGAAGATGGCAATATGTTTCATGATAAAGTATGGGTAAGATGAATACGCTTCAAGTAGAATGATTAAGATGATGTCAACATGTTTAAATCTTTAGGAAGACAAACATGTAGAATGATATTTGAGGAATGATAATCAACATGCTTCAATCTTTATGAAGACAAACATGTAGAAATATATGATGATCAATATGCTTAAATCTTTAGGAAGACAAACATATAGAATGCTCACAGAGATAAAGAGAATGATATTAATTAAGGATGATACAACAAAATTCATGAATAAATTGATATGATAAAACAAGATCAATACATCAATTCAAAGCTAGAGACACAAATTAGGTATGATCATGCATGATAAGCAAAGATAACATGGCACGAGCTATTAAGAAATGCAATAAAGTCCTAATAAGTATTCTTAATCTAAACAAGCATAAAGGCCTCAGACATCAACATCGAGATCATGGGCAAACAAAAGCAAAATCAAAGCATGTGATCAACTCACAAGACAAAGCATCTTGCATGAACTATAAGATACACAAGAATCGTATGTCTAAAAGACAATTACAATGGAATATATTTTTTAGATTTTTTATGAATATAAAAAGAAACAGAAAAAAAGGAATAAGTATATTTTTTGAATTTTCTTAACATTAGGATAAATAGCTAATTAGAAGAAGAAAAAAATGAGGAGAAAAATTAAAACATTTTTAATTATATAAAACAACAATGGGTAGTATAGATAAACAAAATATCTACATTCAGCTTAGAGTAAGATTTAAACACAATCATTAAACTAATGAGACAAATAAAAAGGTATAAGCATCACATGTACTTTTTAGAACAAAACCAACTCATGCACACGTTACTGTCTTACCCATGCACATGTTACTGTACAACAAAAGCCACATCGTGTCACTTGCTATCACGTACACACACGTATTGAATTAATTCCTGGACAAACTAACACCATGCAAGATTGGATTCACTTGTTAAAAGGTAATGCATACAACCTTGTAAGCACACGCTATTTTAATTCAGGAAGATTAACGTGGTCATGATATAAACAAACACATAGCCTTCCCCACACATTTCAAGTTCATTCCTTAGCAAACACCGAACATTACCGACAAGCAAAACGCTCAAATCTTCAAAAACAAACTGATGTTTAAAACAGGTGCAGTAAGAACAACAAACTTGCAGCGAACAAAGCAACATAACAAGTCATATAGGCATTAGATTCAGTATGGATTCACAACCGAAGCGTAATCAGTTTCAACACTCTTAGAAACAAACTAAAAAGGTACGAACGTTATCGCGCAAATGGAAACTGACATACTCCAAATGTTAACATGTTCACACGAATCCAAAAGGGACTTAAATGCAGGTGTATGGTATTCAGACTTGATACATGATTCATGGCTAGAGTGAACAAGCTTATCATCCTTCCTACTTAAAAGAGGTGTAAACGTACGTAACCCACTTACGACTAACAACAAGCTGCGATGTAAATCATGTGACCGTCGCGACCCCTATGGAGTGGAAGGTTGTGTTCAACCAAGGAAAACTCGCATACAGTGACACCTAAATTTACTTGACATCGGAACCTCACAACATGATCGCATAATCACGACACAAATACCACAGTAGCATGAATACACAGACAAACTGATATGAAGAGTGATACGTAGGCCATGATTAAAAATGACATTGGTGACAGGAAACTACACTTAAAACGCACAAAAACAACATGGCAAATCTCGTAACCATATGTCGAGAGAACCGTTAGCCTCTGATCCAACACATTTTGGTTCTAATCTAACTACAGCAGACATTTACACACATGTACAACTTTGAGGCAATGGCAACAATAGCAGTAGCGATAATAATATTATGTGAGCGAACATTACGAAACTGACATACACCACAAACGAAAATACAAACACGATAACCATCATAAATAACAGATAACCCACAACTAAACCACGTAAATGCAGTAAATATCATGGCAAGCATACATTTATGTGAACCACAACAAGAAGTGAGAAGATTACCGGCTATGTGATTACACCAGCTCCGTTAAAATCAATACTGTCGTATGAATGTTATTCTCCTTGAGAAAATGAAGATGATGTGGAGTGAGTTCACGATTGGCTGTTAGGTGTGTTTTAGCAGAAGCAATAAAAAGGGAGGAAGTATTCTTTTTGAGTGAAGGCTGCTCTAATGGTTCGCTTCTTTGTGTGTTTTTGAGAGGAGAAAAATGTTGTTGTTGGCGATTGTCCGTGTCCTTTGAACAAGAGAAATGCTCCCTTTTATAGGTGAGCTTGATGCATGGCTTAGGATGCATTAAATGGATGTTCCCTGCATGGCTGCAAGCATGGCTTGTGATTCTTGAGCCGTGTGAAAGTAAGTTTGCCTTTTTCCTCCTTTTGCATGCTTGGGACAAGGTCTATGCCTTAGGTTTTCCTCTTTTGCACGGGCTAGGATATGTTGGAGTGTTGGGGAAAGATCAGACCATCGCATTTGGAGGGAGGGGGAGAAATTTAAAAATCCAAAACTGATGTGTTCTTGGTAGGAAATACAATTCGTATGGCCATGTTTCACACCTCATATCTCTTAACTTAATGATCCAAATTTAATGCTCTTGGGTTTAAATGAAAGTTCATGGATGATACTACAAGTTTGATGTTGGAAATTAATTGAAATAAGGTATTGAATTGGTAGAAAAACCTCTCACAAATCGTGTCCCCAAAACTGTCAAAAGAAACTTAGAAAAATTCTAAGTTATTGGAATTGGACAATTTCAGGCGCTCTACTTTGATGATCCATAACTTGAGATTGGTTTATCCTATTGAGATGTTCTACATATGGTTGGAAAGCTCTCAACAAGCCCTACAACTTTAATTTGGAACTCAAGTATTGAATCCAAGTGGCAATGGGCGAAAAGTGGTGTCAAAGTTGAGGAAAGGAGTGATGAAAAGGGCTGAAAAATTTTGTGTTGGGCCAAAACGCCTTGTAAGCTCCATAACTCAAAATCCAAGCATTTTTAGGCAAAAAGTCATATGGAATGAATTAAAAATCTTGATGAAAGCTTTCCAATGAGCCTTGAGTCGCTTAATTTGAGTGCACGGTTTAGGAGTTATGGTTATTTTAAATCGGGCTATTAGGGGGAAAATGCCATATACAGAGTCTTTCGCGATCAAAACCCTACTTCTCTTGCACGAAACCTCATGAAACTTGATATGGATGCTTTTAATACTTCATGAGACAATATGTGATGGTTAGATCCATTAACACTTCATTTGATCCAAGATTCCAAAAGATTAGGGGTTTCAGTCGAACCCTAATTACGCCTGTGAACGCACTGAGGTCGATCCTTGTGAGTTTGTTTCTTCCTTCCCATCTAAAGGTCTTAGGAGACTCTTGAGGATGTCGATAAGCCAATAGCATTGATAATTAGGTTTTAGGGGATCATCTTGATGAAAAATCAAGGTTGTTGGCTGGTAAGCGTCACAGAAACCCTAGTTTTGAGATATAGTGGGATTGCGGCTCAAATTCTTCTCGTTGAGAACCCATAGACCTTGGGTTTTTGTTAAATGATATCTATTGGATGTAGATGGCATTATATGGTAAGTGATCCATACAAATCTTGATTTGATAAAGCCAAAACTTGATGATCCCTTCAGGATAGAATCCTAATTCCAAAGCTCTGGTATTGGAGATCTGTTGTCGATTTGACTTGCTTAAAACAACTTGTGGAGCCTCACGATGATATGTAGACCTGATTTGAACACAAATAAATAAACTACAAGATATGGGTTAGCTCAAACAAATGCAGAGATGCTCCTAAGATGCACAAAAGCTGGATGACATCTAAGGGTAAAAATTTAGGGTACAACACCCATATCGAGAATGGCCATGGGGAAGAGAGAACTTTGAGATGTGATGACGGTACATGAATTTTGTCGGAGTATATCTGACACTTGTGACACCTCCTCATGTATTTGTAGCAGTCGGATTCCATGGTCAACCAATAGTATCCTGCTCTGAGAATTTTTCTCGCCATTGCGTGTCCATTGGCATGAGTGCCAAAGGATCCTTCATGAATTTCTTTCATAAGCATGTCTGCTTCTGGTCTGTCTACGCATCGGAGCAAGACCATGTCAAAATTTCTCTTATAGAGAGTGTCACCGCTCAGGAAGAAATTTCCAGCCAATCTTCTGAGGGTTTTCTTGTCTTTTCTGAGTGCCCCAGATGGGTACTCTTGTTTCTGAAGGAAGCATTTGATATCGTGATACCAAGGTTTGTCGTCTATGACTGCTTCAATCGTGAAGATGTAGGCGGGCCGTTCAAGGTGCATTTATGTCGATCTTAGGCAGGTCATTCCATTGACCTACACTAATCATGGAAGAGAGAGTGGCTAAGGCATCAGCCATGTGATTCTCCTTACGAGGGACGTGATGAAACTCAACTCTGTCGAAGAAAGGTAACAACCTTCTTGCATAGTCTTTGTAAGGAATCAATCCTGAATGGTATGTGTTCCAATCTCCTTTTATCTGATTGATAACCAGGGCTGAGTCGCCATATACGTCCAAGTTTTTGATCCTTAAATCAATCGCTTCTTCGAGACCCATGATACATGCTTCGTATTCGGCCTCATTGTTGGTACACTTGAACGTAAGTCGAGCGGTGAAAGGAATGTTGGTATCCTGAGGGGTAACAATGATCGCCCCAATTCCGTTTCCGTAATGATTAACTGCCCCGTCAAAGATAAGTCCCCATTGGGAACCTGGTTCTGGCCCTTCACTGGGTAGCGGTTCATCGCAGTCTATCATCTTTAGATACATAACATCTTCGTCTGGGAAGTCAAACCCGATTGATTCTTGATTGTCAATCGGTTGATGCGCCAAATGATCGGCTAAAATACTTCCTTTAACGGCTTTTTGAGCGTGGTACTCTATGTCATATTCTGATAACAGCATCTGCCAACAGGCAATTCTTCCCGTGAGAGCAGGCTTTTCGAAGACATACTTGATTGGATCCATTTTTGAGATTAACCAAGTAGTATGACGAATCATGTATTGGCGAAGACGTTTGGCTGCCCAAGCCAAAACGCAACAAGTTTTCTCGAGCATCGTGTACCGAGTTTCGCAGTCGGTGAACTTCTTGCTCAAATAGTAGATGGCAGACCCTTTTCTTTTGATTTCGTCTTGTTGGCCAAGTACACATCCCATTGAGTCCTCTAGAACTGTGAGGTAAATGATCAGTGGTCTTCCTTCCACTGGAGGTGATAGAATTGGCGGATTCAACAGGTATTCCTTAATACTGTCGAAGGCGGTTTGGCAGTCTTCTGTCCAAACGCAATCTTGGTTCTTTTTGAGTAACTTGAAAATCGGCGCATATGTCGCGGTCATAAGGAATATGAATCTGGAGATGTAATTCAAACGTCCCAAGAATCCTCTGACTTATTTTTCAGTTTTTGGAGAAGGCATTTCTTGAATGGCCTTGACCTTGTCAGGATCAACCTCAATTACTTTCTGGCTGACGATGAACCCTAGGAGTTTCCCTGAACGGACACCGAAGGCGCACTTGTTGGGATTTAAGCGGAGTTTGTACTTCCTCAAACGCTCGAACAATTTCGACAGGTGGGTCACATGCTCCTCTTCTGTCTTAGATTTTGCAATCATATCATCGACATATACCTTGATTTCTTTGTGTATCATGTCATGAAAAAGAGTAGTCATGGCCCTTTGATAGGTTGCCCCGGCATTCTTCAAACCGAACGGTATTACCTTGTAACAAAAGGTACCCCATGGGGTAATGGACGAAGTTTTCTCCATGTCTTTCGGCGCCATTTTGATCTGGTTATAGCCCGAGAATCCATCCATGAAGGAGAAAACTTTGAACTTTGCTGTGCTGTCTACCAGCATGTCAATGTGTGGTAAAGGAAAGTCGTCCTTTGGACTTGCCTTATTCAGATCACTGTAATCAACACACATTCTGACCTTTCCGTCCTTTTTGGGAACGGGTACGATGTTGGCTAACCATTGAGGATATTCAGATGTAGCGAGGAAACCTGCGTCGATCTGTTTCTGTACCTCCTCTTTGATTTTGATGGCCATGTCCGGGTGAGTCCGTCTCAACCTTTTGTTTTACTGGCGGACATTCCGATCTTAACGGTAAGTGATGTTCCACGATGCTGGTATCCAACCCTGGCATATCCTGATAGGACCAAGCGAATACATCGGGAAATTCTTTGAGAAGCTTTGTCAAACTCTCTCTGGCAGTTGGACTGAGCAGTGCCCCAATCCTGATTTCTTTTCTCTCCTTTTCTGAACCCAAGTTTACCGTTTCCAACGGCTCTTTGTGAGGTTCAATGGACCTCTCCTCTTGTCTGAGTAGTCGAGAGATCTCTTCTGGAATTTCGTTGTTAACTTCTTCTTCAGCCCCAAATACTGGGAACCCAAAGTCGGGAGAATGCATCAGATCGTATGTTTCAACGGGGTTTAAAATAAGCAATCTGCATGACGTGATGATTCGTGTTTAGAAGAGATAGAGAAAATGCAAAAGTGTGTGCAGTGTATTTTTTTTACTGCTTGTTTTTATTATTGAATTGTTTTTTTTAGGATTACCACTTTCTGAAAAAGCAAAAAGAGAAAACATCAATTAATGCGGACATTACAGAACGACGTTATTTTATTAATGAACAAGTCGATTCTTGAAACTACAGCCCTATAAAAGAAAACTCTGTCGCTTTGGGCGGAGCGAAGAGGGAAAATTTACAGAAAGCGAGCCCTATCAAAACATCCGTTTCACCTGGGCAGGGTGAAAGGTTAAAGATGGCAATTACATTGACTGATGAACGACCTTCGGAGCATCAACAGCGACCCACTGACGGCGAACTCCTCGGTGAATCACAAAGTCTGGCACCTTCCTTGATTTGTCTTCAGAAATGACGCTGATTTCTGGTGGAGCAGGATCATTGGAATCTGTCTCCCAGGAAGAGATGTCGTAGGAGAATTCCTCAGTTGTATTTTGCATAGTATTTGTGCTCTCAGGTACATCTCCCCATCCAGTTGGCTGGATATCTTCGAGCCTGATACGAGAGCTTTCGGGCGTAGTGTACTTGACCATAAAGTCGTATTTTCCACTTGGTTGTCCCAAGGTGTCCCAAACTTCTTTGGAATTAGAGGTGTCATCCCTCTCGATGATGTTGACCTCGGGAAAAGCAACGTTGATGAACTCAAGTCCTGCAAACGTTGCCAATTCATCTTCATGTTGAGCAGTTTCAGGATGACTTGAGTATTGATCCCATGACATGGTGGGGACACAGGTATTCTGTTCCAAGACGGTCAGCTAATTTTCATTGTTCGGCTGACTCTCTTGCCCCAAGTTTCCTGGGTAAGGCTGCCACATTGGCAGGCCATCCATCGGGCCATAGTAATTGTGGTCAAAGTTGTCTTTCATCAGAGTGTCCTCCTCTACTGAATTTGGCGGAGCACGACATCCTTCCGGATCACAACCTCCATATATCATTTCGATGTCTGACCTGGGTATAAATCTCGGACTCTCTGTAGGAAAGCAAAAAGGAGTTTGCGTTTCGTCCTGAGACATATAACCGTCCTTGTTAAGATAGGACTTCCACTCTTCATCTGTGTCAGAGGGATCTTCCTCATTGATAGCATGGACTGCTTGAGGGACTGGGTGAAGAAAACCTCCATTGTGGAAGAAGTTTTGGATGGGATGAAGACTTTCATCGTTGACAGCTGTCCGGGTACAGGTTGCAGAAAAACCAAGACCCTTCTTTGTTTTATTGTCAATAGAAATGACAAGCTGTCCCCATCCGGTTGTATCGGTACTCTCGACCGCTTTGATAGCATCTTTGTATGAGGAAATCGAAGTTCCTCCTTGGGATTGATTGTCCTTGCTTACCGATAGTGCTTGGAACTGCGTTCCAATAACCTTCTCGGGTTCTATACCAGTAGATGGTGATAAGTTACTCACAAGCAAGGCTTGTTCCCCACAAACTGTGACAAGTTGATCGTTCTTGACGAACTTTAGCTTTTGGTGGAGGGTTGAAGTAACCGCTCCAGCCTGATGTATCCAAGGTCTTCCTAATAAACAACTGTACGTTGCCCGGATGTCCATGACCTGGAAAGTGACTTGGAAAGTATGAGGACCGATAGTTATGGGAAGATCAACTTCGCCGATAACCGGTTTTCTGGATCCGTCGAATGCCTTGACGACAACCTCGCTAATTCTCATCGGAGGGCCTTTGAATGATAATTGCATCAAAGTGGACTTCAGCATAACATTCAGGGTTGACCCTGTGTCTACCAGTACATTGGCTAAAGCATCGTCCTGGCAGTTGACTGTGATATTGAGCGCCATGTTATGACGGCGACCCTCTTCGGGTAATTCCTCATCACTAAATCCCAAATTGTTGCGGGAATTGATGTTAGAGACAATACTATCGAACTGTCTGATAGTTACATCATGTTCCACAAAGGCTTGCTCCAAGATTTTCTGTAGAGCCTCCCTGTGCACTTCTGACCTGAGTAAAAGTGATAACACATAGATCTTTGAAGGAGTTTGTAACAGCTGATCAACAATGTTATATTCGATCCTTTGGATGAGCTTCAGCATCCCATCACTATTTTTCGAAAGGTCGGGATTACTAGATTGACCGACTGATAGATCAGGAGCTTCTGTCTGAAGTTCCTTTTCTTTGTTAAGTTCCCCAACCCCTCGGTTAAAGATTCTACCACTCCGTGTTACACGACTGATGTCTGCAATATTTACGACGGAGGGTAATGGAATTTCCTTTCCATTTTCAACTATTGTTGCACCGTATTTGTAAGGGATAGTCTTAGTTGATTCATACGGTGTTGGTCCTGGCAGATAGATGACTATGGGAACCTTCTGATTTTTATGACCATCATAAGTAATCTCGATCCGTTCCCGGTTGGGAACTTTAGATTCGTCAAGTAGAGGGATATTGGAAAAAACATCCCTGGTCCTGTGATGACCAGAGATTGTGACAACATCCTCAACTTGATCGGCAAGGTAGTTCGGCGTCCAGTTGATGGGTCCAGAACCCAGATATGGACGAATCTCTCCACGATCCACCTGACCCTGAAGAGCTGCTCTCACAAGGTAACACCCTTGGTTACTTTCCGAACAGACGCTACAACGGTCATAGTTGTGTGGTGGCACCTGGTCACGCCCACTTTGAATACAATGTAACCTCACTAGGTTAGCTTCCACAGATCGGACATCCTGACTTTGACGTCGAGTAGGATTCCTGTTATTGATACTAATCTGCTGAGTATCTTCATCCATATAGATTGGCATCCACCAGTGATTTAACAAGTGTTGAAGTGCCTCCTGGACAAGGGTACAACCTCGATCATTTTCGCAACCCGCTTTACAGCTTTGATAGTCATGTGATATCAGGAATCCGAGTCGGACCTGTTTAGCATGTAACTCTACTAAGTTGGTATTCATCACGCGAATATCAAAGATCTGAACCATGTTGATCTGATAAGGGTTCCTATTGTGGTAGTCTTGGATCCATCCAAGATCCATCTTACGCTGGAGGGCCTCCTGTATGAAAGAGCATCCCTGTTTGTTTACCGAACAAGTCAGACAGGAACTGTAATCGTGCCGCGGAAGATTATGATACTGGCTTTGCCTTGAGTGCATTGCCACCAGATTGGCATTCATTGTACAGATATCGTGGTTCTAAATGACGTTAGAATTCGTGTAAACCATGTTAACTCCACGAACCCAGTGCTCTTGGATCCATTCGGGATCCATTTGTTCCTGTAGAGCTGATTGCACCACAGAACATCCCTGGTTATCTTTAGAGCAGATATCACACTGGTGATAATTATGAGGTGGCACATGGCCATATCCACTCTGTCTACAATGCATCTTGACCAGATTGGTCCTCAATAAGAGTACATCGTGAATTTGAGAGACATTGTTAATCTCTCTCTCAATCAGATTGACTGCAGCCTTCTCGTGTTGAGGCAGCGGGTTCGTAAGAACATTGGGATTCGTATCTTTGAAAGATAAGATCCCGCTCCTAACAAGATTTTGCACGTCGGACTTGAAATTGAGACAAGTCTCTATGTTATGCCCTGATCCTCCTTGGTGGTAAGGGCAAGTTTGATCCACCTTAAACCAGAAAGGCGGATTTTCCGGTACTGTAAGAGGAGACTTAGTCTGGATGTGCCCCTTAGCCAGTAGTAATGGAAATAGTTCTGCGTACAACATGGGTATAGGATCAAACCCTGATGGTCGTGTTGTACGGTTGTTGTTATATGGAGGACGATCCTGCTGAAGAGGCTGTTGTGTCCTTTGCTAATTAGGTTGACTCTGCGCAACCTGAGGTTGATACGTAGGAATAGGCGCAGGGCTGATAGCAGGAGTTACAGCTGCTACCGGTTGATAACGTCGCCTTTGCTTTCCGAGAGAGATATTCCCAATATCTTGCTCTTTTTTCTTAGGGAGAGCACTGCCGTATTTTTTAGTACCGGTCGTTGATCCAGTGTCTTTTACGAAACGTCCTTCTCGGACGGCTTCCTCAAGATGTACGCCCATGCCGACCATTTCGGTGAAGTCACTAGGGGCACTGGCAACCATTCGGTCATAGTAAAATGAGCTTAAGGTTTTTAAGAAGATCTTTGTCATCTCTTTTTCGTCAAGAGGTGGACAAATCTGAGCGGCAATTTCACCCCCCTTTGAGCATACTCCTTAAAGGTTTCCTTGTCCTTTTGCGACATCGATCTGAGTTGATCTCTGTCGGGTGCCATGTCCAAATTGTATTTGTATTGTTGGACGAAGGCAGTGCCAAGATCTCTGAAAGTGCTAATCGTAGCACGGTTTAATCCCATGTACCATTTTAATGCGGCACTAGTTAAACTATCCTGGAAGTAGTGAATCAGTAGGTCCTGATTCTCCGTCTGAGCTGACATCCGCCGAGCGTACATCACCAGATGGCTCTGAGGGCAAGAGTTACCCTTGTATTTTTCAAAGTCGGGCACTTGGAATTTGTGCGGAACTTTCACATTGGGGACCAGACAGAGGTCTGCGGCGTCCTTTCCAAATTGATCCTGACCACGAATGGCTTGCAGTTCCTTCTGCATTTCCAAGAACTGTTCCTGGAATTCATCCATCTGGTCAAACATAGTTTCCTTTTTACCAGAAGGTATCTGTGGAATTTTTCCTTTCGGGACAGTGTGCACCACAGGGGATGGTACCGTGACTACGGCAGTGAATCTTGGCGTTTCCCGAAGTTTGTAACCTTCAGGAGTCTTCAGTATGCCCCTGGCATCTTTGCTTTCCCGAAGTTTGTAACCTTCAGGCCCAGCGACTTCTGTTGTGATTCCCTGATCTTCAGTGATCGGCGGAACATATCCTTCCGGGATATAGTTAACAGGCATGCCCCAAGGATGATCTTTCGGCATCTGATACCTAGGATCAGACTTTTCCACTATGGGCGTTGAGGTGATCTCTGAGATCACAGTCCTTTGTAGCTGAGCTTCTGCCATGGCTTGCATGTCGTTACAAAGCTTTCTCATATCCTCTCTCAGAGCGTCGATCTCTTCTTTCAACTCTCTGTTTTCTTCCTCAAGATCATCCATCTTTTTCTGACGATTGGCCCGAGTATTGTACGAATGAGACAGTTTGACTCTAGAACCGAGACACAAACGTGAGATTCGTAGGTAAGAAAATACGCGATGTGAGAATGATGAATGCAATGTTTATATTAATTGTTTTTTGGTTTAATCAAAATAAACTTCGACAATTAGATTGCAAATATCAAACAGTGGGGAAACCCCTTTTTATTGAAATTCAAAGGATTACAGAAATGGAAATATAGTAGATTACAAGGTGCAGAAACAGAAACCTAAGCTAATGGGTCCCGAGTCCTCTCTGAAGAGAAATCGGGTGCTGATTCTGGTACTTTCCTTTTCTTTGATAGGGGCTCTTGGGCCGTTGTCGGGTTGTCATTCCTTTGCCAAGTGAAAGGAGTGAGCAAATTCCTTTGGTCATCTTGATTCTCTACAGCATGTTGCTCCAAAATTTCAATCAGAGCATCTTTCTCTTTCAGTAATTGCTGTATTTTCAGTAGGGGTGGGAATAGGCTGGGCCGAGCTAGGCTTTACTAAGCCTGAGCCTGGCCTTCTAAAAAATTTAAAGCCTAAGCCTGGCCTGTGGCCTATCAAAGGCTTATTTTTTGGCCTGAGCCTAGCCTTTTCGAAGGTCTGAATGGCCTATTAGCCTGCTTAAAAAGCCTATATCATTTGAACATATGTAAATAAGAAATTCAACTAATGTTTAAATAGATTAGTGAATTAAAAGTACAATGAGACTAAATGTTTGTTTCCATTGACTTATCTGAACTTACCTAGTAGCATAAATTTTGTGAGATGATTTGTTTGAGAGAACTTATGAAAAGATCTTATAACAGTATTCATAGGATTTCTTTTAACTTATTTTCATAAGTTCTTAAATATAACTAAGATTTACTTTTGAATTTTAATATAAAGTATAAAATACAATATAAAAACAAAAAATTCATTTATATTCAATAAATAGGTCAGCCTGATAGGCTTATAAGACTTTTTGTATGGCCTGCGGCCTACCCTATTTAACTAAATAGGCTTATAAGAAAGCCTAGTCCTTTTCTATTTAAAAAAAAGTCTGGCCTGGCCTTGGCCTCTGTAGTCTAGGCCGTAGGCCCTTGTTAGTTGGCCTGGCCTATTCCCATCCCTAATTTTCAGTAATCATGTGGAAAACAAATTGTGATCTTGGATTAATGTTTCAAAAATTAGGTTTTGATCCACAAAATGTTTGGAAATCACTAAAATTTGAAAAATCAAGAGGGAGAAAATATTTTAAATGTCAAAAACAATTAAAATATTAATTCTTTACAAAAATATCAAGTATATAAAATAAATAATATTTTTGTGATTTTTTGGGAAAATAAAATATTTTATTATTTTTGTGAATTATTAAAAAAAGAATCAACTCAAAATCATTAAAACTCAGAGAGAAATTAATTTTTGAATCAATTAAATAAAATCACAAAATTCAAATATTTGAATTTTCAAAAATGGCGCCAAGAACATGGCAAGAACACGCGCCACCCTCTGTTTATGCAGATTTGCGTTTTCTATCCAATCTCACTGAATACTTGATGATATCATGCAATCTACATATCAATCTACTCGTTTTCACCTCACGATCATGTCTATGGTCTTTAATTTCATTTATTTTAAACATGGAATAAGAAATCAAAGAGAAACCTCAAGAACCCTAAAATTTGCATGAAGGCTCAGAAATTCCATACACGATTCAAACAAACCAATTGATTGAGGGAAAACACTCTATGCATGACTATGAACATATGGCCACATTATTGTGCAGTAAAAAATGCATGGATCATAGAGTTAGAAAAGCTCATGCTTACCTCTTGCAGCTGGTGATCGTGTTTTGTGTTAGAGGTGTTGCAGCTTGGTTCCAAGGATATGGACAGCTTCCCTAGGTGCTATGGAGTGTGTCAGGATACTTGGAATGAATGTAAATGATCTGGAACTGAAGATGGTATCCCAATTGCAACTTGGTTAAAACCTTGAGCAGCTGGCTGGTGTTTCTGAGAAATTAGTGTTCCAGATGTTGTTTAAGTGTTTGGATCACTTCTATATGATGTTTATGAGGTGTGTGTATGATTGGTTTGGTTGGAATAACTCTCAAACTCAAAACCCTATAGTGACTTGCTTTGGAAGGCAATTTTTGAGTGAAAGAAGAGATTTTGAGGAAATCATCTGTTTGATGGCTTTGGTGTACTCAAACTGATCACAAATAAGCTCTATTTATAGTAGAGCAAGTTTTTTTGCAAGGAATAGTGAATGGCAACTGCTGCATAGGTTTGGCCAATGTTGATCAATGAGAATCCAAGTCTCCTCTAGCCATTGACTAGAGGTTAGGGCACAGACTGTTGGTTCCCTTGGTCTTGGATAAGACTTGACTGAATTTAGTTGGAAATGACTCAGTCCATGCCACCTTGGTGCATCCATTAAATGCTCCAATCCAAAATTGGAGTCTTGTCCCTCTTTTATGTATTTCTAGGTTTGGCATGCTACTTTTGGTTCCAAAGACTTGGGAGGCTTGGGATCAGAGTTGGTTCCTCCTTGGTCCCCCTTGAGGTGTTCATATGGATAGAGTTGCTTGCCCTTTGCAAAATTTGAGCAAATCGAGCAAAACTCCCAAATCTGCCTTGCCATGACAGTTTGCAGCAAGGCATATTGGCATTGTCATATCTCATGGCTCAAGTGGACTTTGATGGAGTTCTTGGCCATTTTAGAAAGCCCTCATATGATACAACAACTGTTTGATCATAATTGGTTTTGATACTTTTTGGATCCAAGTGAAAAATGCCCCTACATTTGGAAAAAAGTAAGGCAGATTCTGACTTAGTGAAAATTTCACTAAGTGTTGGAAAAAAGTGACATTTTCACTTTTTGTGATTTTGATCATTCCATAACTTAAAATCCACGAGGAATTGTGTAGTGAGCGATTTTGAACGCGTTTCTTAAGCGCGGTCGCTCTCTGGGGTCAGTTTACTACAGGTCGATTCATTTTTTATCCTATTAAAGCTGACGAAGGAAGGGAAATAGATGTATCCAATTAACCCTGCTTGCATACTGAGTTTAAACAGCGGTCTGTTAGGTTACGGATGCGATCAATGTGGTGGGGCCTTTCTTGTGTTATTTTGACAGAATGACAGGTTTCTGGCGGGGAACAAGGATTGGGATGTTAGGACTGATGCTTTTTGATAGATACATGAGAGTATGGGATTTTGGGTTTTTGTTTAGTGTGCTCGCTAAGATATTTTCTTTCAATCTTATGCCTACGTATTCCCGTTTACCGAAACAGGGAAATCAGAGCGTCGTAGTTCCTCCTATTCTATGGGAGGAAATGGTTGTTTTGGTGTCTTGTTTAAAGCCCAAGACGTGAAGTGAAAGGTAGTTTATATCTTGTTCAAAGCCCAAGATGTGAAGCTGAAGAGTCTATTTGTATCTTGTTGAAAGCCCAAGATGTGAAGCTAAAGGTCTCAACTTTAGAGAAAATTTGTCATCTCTAAAGAGGGGTCTGTTTGTCACAATTGTTGGGTGACTGGTTATAAAGGGAGGATTACTTTAACCGGGATACGCGGATCCTAGCAATGCCATAATTTCCTTTATAGGGTGTTTTTAACCTGAAGGAGAAGACTTTAACTCAGTGTAGAGCAATGCTATCTTTCCTTAGGAATTTCTCATGCTAAAAGAGGGACAGTGGCATGGATGTAGATGACCCAGAGGCTTGCCGCTTACAACAATTAGATGAAGGGGAAGGAGTTGTTGATGTTTGTATGCTGTGAACGAGGCACAACTTTGATGCTAAAAGGTTGATTGGATCAACCAGTGGTTTTCTTATACAAAGCCTAAGATGAGGCTATTATGTGTCTCGTACAAAGCCCAAGAGAGAGGCTAAAAGGTTTTTGACTCGACGACGGAGTCTTTTGATATCTCGTATGAAGCCCGAGATGAAGGCTATTTGACTCAACAAGAGAGTTTTTTTTGTATCTCGTACGAAGCCCGAGATGGAGGCTGTTGTTTCTTTGGCTCAATAAGAACCTTTTTGTATCTCGTATAAAGCCCGAGATGGAGGCGAAAGGGTGATTGACTCAACGAGGGAGTCTCTTATGTGTCTCGTACAAAGCCCGAGAGAGAGGCTAAAAGGTTTGACTCCACTGGGGAGGATCATTGTACAAAGCCCAAGAGGAGGCTAAACTTCACTGGAGAAGGATCATTATACAAAGCCTAAGAGGAGGCTATGGTTGCTGTTTCAGTAGAGTGACAGGTCCAATATACTGATTTAAAGAGAAAATCAGTTCTTATATGAGCAACACTGTACTCAAGGATTTGATTCGAGGATCCGGGTTATTCCTGTTCTTTAAGGAAGTGGGAAATCCGAAGGGTATTGAGACTGTTCGAGTCTACGGGTTTTCTTCCTATCTAACGAAGGGGTCACTTGAGAATGTCTTGGAGACTCAAGGAAATTAGACTGTCCAAGTCTAGAGTTTCATCTTTTGCACTATGCTTTGAGAAACAGTAGTAGACTCTTTGAAAGGACTGTTCTATGCAGATGACTAAGTTCTGTTCCTATACCTCTAGGAGGTCATCGGGACAATTTGTACGAAGCCCAAGAGGAGGCTGGAAGCTTTTAAGAAGCCGACGAGTCCTTATACGAAGCCCAAGAGGAGGCTATCATTCCTGGGGGAAGAATCATTATACGAAGCCCAAGAGGAGGCGGGGCTGCTTTTAGGAAGCCTGTGGGTCCTTGAACAATGCCCAAGAGGAGGCCGATGCTTTTAAGAAGCCGATGGGTCCCCAAACCCTGAGAAATTCAAGACATGCCATTCACCGAGAATAGATCAAGCCAGGAAAGTCCGAGAATTTGGAAGAAACTCAAGAGATGCCATTCACGGAGAGAAGATCATCTCTGGGGAATAGAGTTTCTTGACAAGTGCTTTTAAGAAGCCTGTGGGTCCCCAAACCCCGAGAAATTCAAGACATGCCATTCACCGAGAATAGATCAAGCCAGGAAAGTTCGAGAATTTGGAAGAAACTCAAGAGATGCCATTCACAGAGAAAAGATCATCTCTGCGGAGTAGAGTTTCTTTGACAACTTCTACGAGTGACAGTCTATGAAAGGGTTCACAGAGAATGCTGCCTTTCATATCTCCATATTGTTTAACCCCAAGAGGAGGGAAGACTGTAATCCTATGGGGATCTAGTTTTGACTATTTAAGAGTGATCAATGGGCTTAATGCTAGACGTAGTTGCCGGGGAAACTCTAAATATCTATACTATTATTACACAGTTGATATGAGTTTATGAAAGAAGACTTACAGCGAAACAACCCCACAATACAGTTATATGTATATGAAAGCGGTAAATGAAAGCATATAAACACTTACTCGGTTGTAGAGCTTCCATGCTGTTTGGTTTGTTGTTCAACAAAGAAAGATTGAAAACAATAGTATATTTCAAAATCAAAGGAGAAAGTGCTTTGAAAAAGAAAGATTTGGGGCTTACAGCTCAAGGAGAGGCCCAGGGTTTTATCAGTGAGCGCACTGTTGAATTCGTACATAGGGACTTATACAAGTGACTGAGGCCCAAAAAGGTTTTCTGTACAAAGGGATGGGTCTTACACTCTCTCAAGAGGCCCAAAAGGTTTAAAGAAAAAGAGTGGGGCTTATAACACGAGGGTAGGCCCAATTGATTTTTCATTAAAAATGGCGATCGCGCCGAGGTTTTCTTTTAACGCAGAGGGACTTATACAATAAGTGAGGCCCAAAATTGTTTTTGGTTAAAAGGGGGTTGGGTCTTACACTCTATTAGAGGCCCAAAAGTTTTGAATGGGTCTTATAGCTCGAGAAGAGGCCCAAAAGGTTATTTTTCAAAAGGGCGACGATCATGCCGTTTGTTTTTGACGGTATCGGGACTTATACAATACACTGAGGCCCAAAAAGGAATTGGTCAAAAAAGGATTGGGTCTTACACTCTATTAGAGGCCCAAAGTGTTTTGAAAATGATTTATGAGGATTGAATTAATCCAAAACCCTAATTTGTTTTCAAAAATGTATTTAATTGAATAAAAATTCAATTAAAATGATCAAAATTGTTTAACATATGGAAAACAAATTGTGATATTGGATTAATGCTTCAAAAATTAAGTATTGACCTACATAATAATTATAAAGCATTAAAAGTTGCAAAATCAAGGTGGAAAAAATATTTTAAATGTCAAAAACAATTAAAACATTAATTCTTTGCAAAAATATCAATTATACAAAATAAATAATATTTTTGGGATTTTTTCAGAAAATAAAATATTTTAACATTTTTGTGAATTATTAAAAAAAGAATCAACTCAAAATCATTAAAACTCAGAGAGAAATTAATTTTTGAATCAATTAAATAAAATCACAAAATTCAAATATTCAAATATTGGAAAATGGCGCCAAGAACAAAAGCAAGAACACGCGCGTTTTTCAGTTTTGCCCAGATTTGCATTTTCTCTCCAATCTCACTGAATACTTAATCATATCATGTAATCCACATACCAATCAACTCGTTTCAACCTCACGATCATGTTTATGGTATTTAATTTCATTTAAATTAAACATATAACAAGAAATCATGAAAAATCCTCAAGAACCCTAATTTCTGCATGAAGGCTAAGATTTTTGATACACGATTCAAACAATGCAATTAATTGAGGGGAAACATTCCATGCATGATTATGAACATATGGCCAAATTATTGTGAAGCAAAAATTGCATGGATCATAGAGTTAGAAGAGCTCATACTTACCACTTGCAGCTGGTGATCGTGATTTGTGTTGGAGGTGTTACAGCTAGGTTCCAATGATCTGGATAGCTTCCCTGGGTGCCATGGTGTGTGTATGGATGCTTGGAATGGATTGAAATGGTTTGGAGTTGAAGATGGTACCTAAACTGCAAAACTGTCAAGAACTTGAGCAATTGGCTGGTGATTTTGTGAAATCTATGTTCCAGATGTTATGTGAGTGTTTGGATCAAATCTATATGATGTATATGAGGTGTGTGTGTGATTGGTTTGATTGGAAAAGCTCTCAAACTCAAAACCCGATAGTGACTTGCCTTAGAAGGCAAAATTGGAGTGAAAAAAGAGATTTTGAGGAAAGCATCAGTTAGATGGCTTTGGTGTACTCAAACTGATCACAATTGAGCTCTATTTATAGTAGAGCAAGTTTGTTTTTCAAGGAATAGTGAATGGCAACTGCTGAGTAGGTTTGGCCAATGTTGGCAAATGAAAATCCAAGTCTCCTCTAGCCATTGACTAGAGGTTAGGGCACAGGCTGCTGGTTCCCTTGGTCTTGGATAAGTCTTGACTGAATTTAGTTGAGAATGGCTCAGTCCATGCCACTTTGATGCTTCCATTGAATGCTCCAATCCAAAATTGGAGTCTTGTCCCTATTTTGGCAATTCTAGGTTCAACATGCTATTTCTTGTTCCAAAAACTTTGGAGGCTTGGCTCAGTGATTGTCCCCTTTAGATTCAATCCTCAGATGTGTCCAAGTGGATAGGAGCATTTGGATTTGGCTGATCTTGGAAAATCGACCAAAAGTGTAAAAATCTGCGTTGCCTTGGCAGATTTCAGCAAGGCAACTTGCCAATGTCATATCTCATGACTCAAATTGAATTTGGTAATGTTCTTGGTCATTTTGGAAAGCCCTTACATGATACAACAACTGTTTGAACATGTTTGGTTTTGATCTCTTTTGAATCCAAGTGAAAAATCCCCCTACATTTGGCAAAAAGTAAGGTAAAATCTGACTTAGTGAAATTTTCACTAAGTGTTGGAACAAAGTGACTTTTCTTGATTTTGATCACTCCATAACTCAAAATCCATAAGGAATTTGGACATAGGTCAGTATAAATCTTTTGTAGAGGGCAATGAGATCTACAAATCAAGCTTTGAATGGGGAACAATGGCCTTGTGGTTTAGGAGTTATGGTCCTCCAAAGTTGGCACATTAGTGTCACTTTTTCCATAACTTAGAAATTTTTCTAAGTTTTTATGGTTACCCCTTTTACAAGTTATCCCACTTTATTTGATTTTTCTTGATGAATGATGATTCAAATCATACATTAACATCATTTTAGGGTTAAAAATCCATTTTGGTGAAAAATCTCAAAAAGTCAAAGTTGACTTTTGTGCACAGTTGACTTTTTATCAGATGAATTCCAAACTGTGCAATTCTTCAGGAAATCATGTCCTTGACCTAAATAAAACTTGATGGACATGTTCCATGGGTGTCATAGGGTATATTGAATCATGTCTTAGGGTTTGGGAGCATGTCCTGGTCAAAAGTCAAAGTTACGGTTGACTTTCCTCGCGAAACCCTAATTGTGGTGCAGATGAAATTGAAACTTTGCTCAAGCTTCTTGGATTAATCCATTGTTGCAAATGGATCAATATAGTTTATTAGAGACCCTCAAACCCTCTCTTGAGGTCTTGGCTCATGATTTGCCCTAAAAGTCAACTTAGGGGTGAATTAGGTCAAGAAACCCTAATTCCTGATTTTTGATGAATGCATCCCCTTAGGCAAAATTGACTTGATGATTGGGTCCATGAGGTCCCATGAAGTATATTAGGTTATGTTTTGGATCATTGGCTTATGCCCAGATGAAAAATTTCCATCTGGAGGCCCTGGTCGACCAAAACCCTAATTTGGTGACACTGTCGATCTTGAGACTTGATCCACCTAGAAGGGAGCATCCTTGTGCTTAATCCTTGAAGTGGGAGTCCTTCTGATCCATTGTAGATGTTTGAGAGGTTAGACAAGTTGAAGATCATGTTGTTTCTTGATTGATCCTTTTCCTAAAAGCTCTGAGAGGGCTTGAAACCCTAATTTTGATTGTAGTGGATGCTCAACAATTCCTTGAGGAGTTTGATGAGGCATGAAGGTACATCTATATTGTGATGATGATTTTCACAATGATGGGAAATCTAAGTGGACAAAATTTGGGGTATGACAAATTGGAATGAGTTGTGTTTGAAGCTTTTGTAGAGGGCCATGAGAGCTACAAATCCAGCTTTGGATGGGGAAAAATGGCCTTGTGGTTTAGGAGTTATGATCCTCCAAAGTTGGTACCCTAGCCACTTTGTTCCATAACACAGAAAAATTTCTCAGTTTTTATGGTTACCCCTTTTACAAGTTATCCCACTTTTCTTGATTTTTCTTGATGAATGTTGATTCAAATCACACATTAACATCATTTTAGGGTTAAGGAACCATAATTGTGAAAAATCTCAAAAAGTCAAAGTTTGACTTTTGTGCACAGTTGACTTTTTATCAGATGAATTCCAAACTGTGCGATCCTTTATGAAATCAAGTTCTTGACCTAAATCAATGTTGATGGATTGTTTTCATAGGTCTTATAGGGTGTATTGAATCATGTCCTAGGGTTTGGGAGTATGTCCTGGTCAAAAGTCAAAGGCACAATTGACTTTTCCCGCGAAACCCTAATTGTGGTTCTGATGAAATTGAAACTTGTTGCTCAAGCTTCTTGGACCAATCCATTGTTGAAAAATGGATCAATGTAGTGTGTTAGGGACCCTCAAATCATCTCTTGAGGTCTTGGCTCATGATTTGTCCCAAAAGTCAACTTAGGGGTGAATTAGGTCAAGAAACCCTAATTCCTGATTTTTAGTGAATGCATCCCCTGAGGCTAAATTGACTTGATGATGGGGTCTATGAGGTCCCATGGAGTAATTCAATTTATGCTTTGAAGCATTGGCTCATGCCCAGGGGAAAATTTCCATCTGGAGGCCCTGGTCGACCAAAACCCTAATTTGGTGACACTGGCGATCTTGAGGCTTGATCCACTTAGAAGGTTGCAACCTTGTGCTTAATCCTTGATGTGGTAGTCCTATTGATCCCTTGTGGATGTTTGAGAGGCTAGACAAGTTAAAATCATGTCATTCCTTGATTGATCCTTTGTCTAAGAGCTCTGAGAGGGCTTGAAACCCTAAGCTTGATTGTAGTGGATACTCACCCATCTTTGGGGAGACTAATGAGGCATGATGGATTACCCATATTGTGGTGATGATTTACACAATGATGGGAAATCTTATTGGTCAAATTTTGGGGTATGACAGATGCCCCTATTTAATCTTCTTGGAACCGAAGGTGTGAATGGCGAAGGTATTCGGGCATTCGGGGTGCAAGAGGATTAAATATCGGAATACCCAAAATTTTGATGGTGGTTAAGAATGGAAGTTCACACATCCTTCTTCTTTTGCTAAGCAATGATGCTTAGAAAAGGTAAACTTCCCCTCGATCCTGGTCTTCAGCCAAGGAACTGGTCTCAGTTTCTGTTGTAAACTTCCCCTCAATCCTGGTTTCCTACCAAGGAACTGGTCTCAGTTTCTGATGTAAACTTCCCCTCGATCCTGGTTTCCTACCAAAGAACTGGTCTCAGTTTCTTTTTTCAATAAGCTTTCTTGACAAGGGACGCTATGCGTAGCGGTTTTCCTCAAACTTCTCGCCGAATTTTCTGGGAGAGATGACATTTGATAGAAAAACTTTTGCTGTCAGATTTGCTGGGGAACCCATCTATCTGAATTGTAGAGGGGTACAAACTTCTCTGTTGGAGATGCCATTTGTTGACTCTATCTGGGGAAAACGAGTCTCTTGAGATACTGCTTTCGCTTAGGGATGTTGCATCATACTTTTCTCGGGATCTTCTCGGAGAAATGCCATATGATATGATCCAATTTTGAGGTGCTGATGACCTTTTCGTCAGCGGATTTTTCAGAGAAAAAATGTCGTACTGTCGAATCTCTGATTAAGAGGCTTTCTCTGGGGATTTTCCTTAATCTGGGAAAGCGGGGATATCATCTTCACTGGCGAAGAGTGATGTTTGTTGAAAGTTCTCTGGTCTTTCAGAGGTTCAAGTTATCAAAGTGGTTGAGGAACCAGCTCTAATCCAGAAATAAACTGGAGGAGAGAGATTGTTCAGACACGACATTTCCTGACAAGGAAAGAACTGACAACTCGATTGAGAGGACTGTTATCACTAGGGGATAAGACCGACTAGAGTGATAGTGATGCAATATGAATGTGAATGCAAATCAACAATGCATGTTATATGTATGTTTATGCTGACAAAACTGACGCGACATACAGACTAGTAGATGAACAATACTGGATACTCGGCCACTGCAGGGGATGAAAAGTATCAATGGTTCACGATAGCAATTCTGCCTTGCTTAGGAGAGATAGTCCTTGCGGGGACAACCGTTGGTCGGGCTTAGGAGATAAGAACTCTGTCGGGGGTATCAGATGGGAAAGTCGCATCTGATACAGCTGATCCTTCATTCAGGCGCACTGGCCTAGAAGGAGTACTATGATTCTGCACTTTGAGGCTCGAACACTTTTGGAGACGCAATCGATGTTCTTTCGATGTTCAACAGTCAAAAGAATTTGCCATCTTTATTAAAAGCAGGAAAATTTTACAAGTAAATTCATTTTTGTTTTATTTCTAGAACCATTGATCATGTTAAAATGTCTTTCTGTAAAGCTAAAACAAATAAGAATTGCAAACAAAAGCATAAGGGCTCATATTTTATTGATAGGATGGAAATCAGCCAAGCGCGTGATTCCATAGAGTATTTACAAAGTTTGAAAATGGTAATTTAAGGGAAAAGGGCTACATCGAAACATAACGACCACTATCCTTCTACCAACTTTGAATTCAGGACATCCTAAGCTTCTGTCGAAGATGACCTTGACTGGAGTTTTCTTTCGATGGATGGCATTACTGCTGAGGAGTTGAACTGATCAGATGTAGTTACTTGCCATTATCCCTAACTTTTGTTTGGATTGTACTTTGAGATTTCCAACCCACCGGGATGATTTTTGATCGTGTCTCTAATTTTTGCCTGGACCGCCCTTTTAGGTTTTCAATCCACCGAGACATTTTTTTTAGTTTATTATTTTTTTAGGCGAAGTATTTCGTGACTACGTCAACATTCGTGGGGTAGGCAAATTCTTCTCCATCCATGGTTGCAAGTCTCAAGGCGCCACCTGAGAAAGCTTTCTTGACCACATAGGGGCCGTCATAATTCGGAGTCAACTTGCCTCGAGAATCAGTGAGAAATGATTGTATCTTTTTGAGCACAAGGTCTCCTTTCCTGAAGACACGAGGTCGAACCTTTTTGTCGAACGCCTTCTTCATTCTTTGCTGATACAACTGACCGTGGCATAGAGCCGTTATTCTCTTTTCTTCGATCAGATTTAGTTCGTCATGTCGACTTTGACACCATCTAGCTTCTGTAAGCTTAGTTTCCATCAATACCCAGATTGATGGGATCTCTACTTCGATGGGGAGCACTGCTTCCATGCCATATACTAGAGAGAAAGGGGTTGCCCCTGTTGAAGTGCGGACAGATGTGCGATAACCGTGAAGAGCAAAGGGTAGCATTTCATGCCAGTCTTTATAGGTTATAACCAACTTTTGAACGATCTTCTTGATGTTTTTGTTAGCCGCTTCTACCGCTCTGTTCATCTTGGGTCGGTAGGGAGATGAGTTATGGTGTTCGATCTTGAACTCAGCGTATAACTCCTTCATCATCTTATTGTTCAAGTTAGATCCATTATCCATAATGATTTGGCTCAGAACATCATAACGGCAGATGAGATTGTTTTTGATAAAGCGGACCACGACTTGTCGGGTTACATTGGTGTATGATGTTGCTTCGACCCACTTGGTGAAGTAGTCAATGGCGACCAGAATGAACCGATGTCTGTTCGAAGCCTTGGGCTCAATCATGCCAATCATGTCGATTCCCCATATAGAAAAAGGCCACGGGGAGGAGAGAACTTTGAGATGTGTTGGCGGTACATGGATTCTGTCGGAGTATATCTGACACTTGTGACACTTCTTCATGTACTCATAGCAGTCGGATTCCATGGTCAACCAGTAGTACCCTACTCTCAGAATTTTTCTCGCCATTATGTGTCCATTAGCATGAGTGCCAAAGGATCCTTTGTGAATTTATTTTATCAACATGTTTGCTTCTGGTCTGTCTACGCATCGGAGCAAGACCATGTCAAAGTTTCTCTTATAAATAGTATCACCGCTCAGGAAGAAGCTTCCAGCCAGCCTTCTGAGGGTTTTTCTGTCCTTCCTTAGTGCCCCAGGTGGGTACTCTTATTTCTGAAGGAAGCATTTGATATCGTGATACCAAGGTTTGTCGTCTATGACTGCTTTAATCGTGAAGATGTAAGCGGGCCTTTCAAGGCGCATTATGTCGATCTTAGGTAAGTCGTTCCATTGACCTACACTAATCATGGAAGAGAGAGTGGCTAATGCATCAGCCATGTGATTCTCTTCACAAGCGATATGATGAAACTCAATTCTGTTGAAGAAAGGTAACAACCTTCTTGCGTAATCTTTGTAAGGGATCAGTCCTGATTGGTAAGTGTTCCAATCTCCTTTGATCTGATTGATAACCAGGGCTGAGTCGCCATATACATCCAAGTTCTTGATCCTCAAATCAATCGTTTCCTCGAGACCCATAATACAAGCTTCGTATTCGGCCTCGTTATTTGTACACTTGAACGTAAGTCTGGCGGTGAAAGAAATGCAGGTATCCTGAGGTGTTATGATGATTTCCCCAATTCCGTTTCCGTAATGATTGATAGATCAATCAAAGATTAGTCCCCATTGGGAACCTGGTTCTGGCCCTTCACTGGGTAGCGGTTCGTCGCAGTCTTTCATTTTTAGATACATGACATCTTCATCTTGGAAGTCAAACCCGATTGATTCCTGATCGTCAATTGGTTGATGAGCCAAATGGTCGGCTAAAATACTCCCCTTAACGGCTTTCTGAGCGTGGTACTCGATGTCATATTCTGATAACAACATCTGCCAACGGGCAATCCTTCCAGTGAGAGCAGGTTTTTCAAAGACATACTTGATTGGATCCATTTTTGAGATTAACCAAGTAATGTGATGAATCATGTACTGGAGAAGACGTTTGCCTACCCAAGCCAAAGCGCAGCAAGTTTTCTCAAGCCTAGTGTACCGAGTCTCGCAGTCGGTAAATTTCTTGCTCAAATAGTAGATGGCAGACTCTTTTCTTTTGGTTTCGTCTTGTTGGCCAAGTACACAGCCCATGGAGTCTTCCAAGACTGTTAAGTATATGATCAGTGGTCTTCCTTCCACTGGAGGTGACAGGATCGGCGGATTCAACAGGTATTCCTTGATACTGTCGAAGGCGGTTTGACAGTCCTCTGTCCAAACGCAGTCCTAGTTCTTTTTGAGTAATTTGAAAATCGGCGCACATGTCGCGGTCATGAGGAATATGAATCTGGAGATGTAGTTCAAAAGTCCCAGGAATCCTCTGACTTGTTTTTCAATTTTCGGAGAAGGCATTTCTTGAATGGCCTTGACCTTGTCAGGATCAACCTTAATTCCTTTCTGACTGACGATGAACCCTAAGAGTTTCTCTGAACGGACACCGAAGGTGAATTTGTTGGGATTCAAGCGGAGTTTGTACTTTCTCAACCGCTCGAATAGTTATGATAGGTGGGTCACATGCTCCTCTTCTGTCTTAGATTTTGCAATCATTTCATCGACATATACCTCAATTTCCTTGTGTATCATGTCATGAAACAGAGTAGTCTTGGCCCTTTGATAGGTTGCCCCGGCGTTCTTCAAACCGAACGGCATTACCTTGTAATAGAAGGTACCCCATGGGGTAATGAACGAAGTTTTCTCCATGTCTTTTGGCGCCATTTTAATCTGATTATTGCCCGAGAACCCATCCATGAAGGAGAAAACTTTGAACTTTGCTGTACTGTCAACCAGCATGTCAATGTGTGGTAAGGGAAAGTCGTCCTTTGGACTAGCCTTGTTCAGATCTCTGTAATCCACACACATTTTGACTTTTCCGTCCTTTTTGGGAATGGGTACGATGTTGGCTAACCATTGAGGATATTCTGATGTAGCGAGGAAACCTGCGTCAATCTGTTTCTGTACCTCCTCTTTGATTTTGATGGCCATGTCCGGGTGAGTCCTTCTTAACCTCTGTTTTACTAGCAGACATTCCGATTTCAATGGTAAATGATGTTCTACGATGCTGGTATCCCACCCTGGCATGTCCTGGTAGGACCAAGCAAACACATCGGGAAATTGTCTGAGAAGCTTTGTCAGACTCTCTTTGGCAGTTAGACTGAGTAGTGCCCCAATCCTGATTTCTTTTCTCTCTTTTTCTGAACCCGCGTTGATTATTTCCAATGGCTCTTTGTGAGGTTCAATGGACCTTTCCTCCAGTCTGAGTAATCGGGAGATCTCTTCTGGAATTTCGTTGTCAACTTCTTTTTCAGCCCCAAATGCCGGGAACTCGAAGTTGGGAGAAGGCATTGGATCGTATGTTTCAATGGGGTTTAAAATAAGCAATCTGCATGACGTGATGATTTGTGTTTATAAGAGATAGAGAGAATGCAAGAGTGTGTGTAGTGTTTTTTTCTTTGAAAACTGCTTGTTTTTATGATTGATTTGTTTTTTAGGATTACAATTTTTGGAAAAAGCAAAAAGAGAAAACAATAATTAATGCAGAGATCACAAAACGACTTATTTTATTTATGAACAAATCGATTCTTGAAACTACAGCCCTATAAAACAAAACTCTGTCGCTTTGGGCGAAGCGAAGAGGGATATTTACAGAAAGCGAGCCCTATTAAAACATCCGTTTCACCTGGGCAGGGTGAAAGGTTAAAGACGGCAATTACTTTGACTTATGAACAATCTTCGGAACATCGACAGCAACCCATTGGCGGCGAACTCCTCGGTGAATCACAAATTCTGGTACCTTCCTTGATTTGTCTTCAGATATAACGTTGATTTCTAGTGGAGCAAGATCATTAGAATCTGTCTCCCAGGCAAAGTTGTCGTAGGAGGATTCCTCTATTGTATTTTGCATAGTATTTGTGTTCTCAGGAAAATCTCCCCATCCAGTTGGCTGGATGTCTTCGAGCCTGATGCGAGAGCTTTCGGGAGCGGTATACTTGACCATGAAGTCAAATTTTCCACTTGGTTGTCCTAAGATGTCCCACACTTCTTTGGAACTAGAGGGGTCATCTCTCTCGATGACGTTGACCTCGGGAAAAACATAGTTGATGAATTCTAGTTCGGCAAGCTTTGCCAATTCATCGTCGTACTGGATGGTTCTAAACGACCTGAGTGTTGATCCCATGACATGGTGGGGACACAGGTATTCTGTTCAATGACGCTCAGCCGATTTTCATTGTTCGGCTGATTTTCTTGCCCCAAGTCTCCTGGGTACGGTTTCCAGATAGGTAAGCCATCCATTGGGCCATAATAGTCGTGGTCAAAGTTGTATTTCATCGGAGTGTCTTCCTCTAATGAATTTGGCAGAGCACGGCATCCTTCCGGATCACAATCTCTATATATCATTTGGACGTCTGACCTGGGTATAAATCTCGGACTCTGTACGGGATAGAAAAATGGCGTAGGCACCTCTTCTTGAGAACTTTAACCGTCCTTGTTAAGATAGGACTTCCATTCCTCATCCGTATCGGAGGGATCCTCCTCGTTGATAGTATGGACTGTTTAAGACACTGGGTGAAGGAAACCTCCACTATGGAAGAAGACCTGAATGGGATGAAGACTTTCATCGTTGGTAGCAGTCTGGGTACAGGTTGAAGAAAAACCAAGACCCTTCTTTGTTTTGTTATCAGTTGGAATGACAAGTTATCCCCACCCTTTCGCGTTATTACTTTTGATCGCCTCGAGAGCATCTTTGTACGAGGAAATTGAGGTTCCTTTCTTCGATTGATTCTCATTGCTCACCGACAGTGCTTGGAACTGAGTCCCAACAACTTCCTCGGGTTCTACACAAGTAGACGATGATAAGTTACTCACGAGCAAGGCTTGTTCTCCACAGACCGTGACGAGTTGATCGTTCTTGACAAACTTCAGTTTTTAGTGCAACGTCGAAGTGACTGCCCCAACCTGGTGTATCCAAGGTCTTCCTAATAAACAGCTGTACGTTGCCCGGACGTCCATGACCTGGAAAGTGATTAGGAAAGTATGAGGACCGATAGTTATGGGAAGGTCGACTTCGCCGATAACTGCTTTCTGAGATCCATCAAACGCTTTGACGATGACCTCACTGCCCCTCATCGGGGATCCTTTGAATGATAGTCGCATTAAAGTGGACTTCGGCATAACATTGATGGCCGATCCTGTGTCTACTAGTACGCTGGCTAAAGCATCGTCCTGACAGTTAACTGTGATATTGAGCGCCATGTTGTGACTTTTGCCCCCCCCCCTCTGGCAAATCCTCATCACTAAATCCTAAGTTGTTGCAGGAAGTGATGTTAGAGATGATGTTATCGAACTGTCGTATTGACACATCCTGTTCCACAAAGGTTTGCTCTAAGACTTTCTGTAGAGCCTCTCTGTGGGCTTCGGAACTGAGTAAAAGTGATAACACTGAGATATTTGAAGGAGTTTGTAACAGTTGATCAACAATGTTGTATTCACTCCTTTGGATGAGCTTCAGTATCTCATCGTCGTTCTTGAAAGGTCGGGACTACTGGATTGAACGACTGGTAGATTGGGAGCTTCTGTCTGAAGTTCCTTTTCTCTGGTAGGTTCTCCAACCCCTCAGTTGAAGACTCGACCGCTCCGTGTTACTCGACTGATGCCTGCAATATTCATGATGGAGGGTAATGGAATCTCCTTTCCATTCTCAATTATTGTTGCGCCGTATTTGTAAGGGATTGCCTTAGCTGATTCATACGGTAACGGTCCCGGAAGATAGATAACTACATGAGCCTTCTGATTTTTCTGACTGTTGTAAGTAACTTCAATCAGTTCTTGGCTAAGAACCTTTGATTCGTCCAGTAGAGGGATGATGGTACAAACATCCTTGTTCTATTGATGATCAGAGATTATGACAACGTCTCTGATTTGATCAGCAAAGTAATCCGGCGTTCAGTTGATTGGCTCGGGACTCGGACACGGGTGAATCTCTTTACGATCCAACTGACCTTGAAGGGCTGCCCGCACAAGGTAGCATCCTTGGTTATTCTCCGAGCAGACTCTACAGCGTTCATAGTTGTGTGGTGGCACCTGGCCAAGTCCGCTTTGAATGCAGTGTAACCTCACTAGGTCTATTTCCATAGATCGGACATCCTGACTTTGACGCCGAGTAGGGTTTCCATTAAGCACACTGATTTGTTGCGTGTCTTCATCCAGATAGATTGGAAGCCACCAGTGGTTTAATAAGTGTTGTAAAGTTCTCTGAATGAGAGTGCACCCTTGGTTACTCTCACAACATCCTTTACAGCCCAGATAATCATGTGAAGTGAGAAAACTGAGTTGGACCTGCCTGGCATGTAACTCCACCAAGCTGGTATTTATCAAACGAATATCAAAGATTTGAATCATGTTGATATGATAAGGATTTCTATCATGGTAGTCCTGGATCCATCCAAGATCCATCTGACGCTGGAGGGCCTCTTGTACAAAAGATCATCCCTGTTTGTTTACCGAGCAAGTCAGACAGGAATTATAATCGTGCCACGGCAGATTATGATACTGGCTTTGCCTTGAGTGCATCGCCACCAAGTTGACATTCATTGCACGGATGTCGTGGTTCTGAATGATATTGGAGTTCGTATAGGTCATGTTGACTCCACGAACTCGATGCTCTTAGATCCATCTGAGATCCAATTGTTCCTGTAGAGCTGCTTGCACCCCAGAACATCCTTGATTGTTTTTAGAGCAGATATCACACTGGTGATAATTATGAGGTGGCACATGGCCATACCCGCTTTGTCTACAATGCATCTTGACCAAGTTGGCCCTCAATAAGAGTACATCGTGAATTTGATAGGTGTTGTTAGACTCTCTCTCTATCAAATTGACTGCAGCTTTCTTGTGTTGAGGCAGCGGGTTCGTGAGAACATTGGGATTCGTATCTTTGAAAGATAAGACACCGCTCCTAACAAGCTTTTGTACGTCGGATTTGAAACTGAGACAGTTTTCTATGTTATGCCCTGGTCCATCTTGATGGTAAGGACAAGTCTGATCCGTTTTGAACCAAAAAGGCGGATTTTCCGGTACTGTAAGAGGAGACATGGTTTGGACATGCCCCTTGACTAGTAGTAACGAAAAAAATTCTGCGTACAACATGGGTATAGGGTCGAACCCCGGTGGTTGCGTTGTATAGGGTCTATCATGGTTGTTTTTTCTTCGTGCGTTACATTAAGTTTCAGTATGTATGAGTGATACCATTGGATTCCTTGCAAAAAATAGGCAAGATAGGTTCTTACGGATTTTAATTTTGTTAAAAATTAAGAGAGTTATGCGTGTTGGAAGTTTGACGACAAAAGATGTCGAAAACTACATGTGCAGTTCTGGTTTTTTGCTTTGTGTGTTCTGTACATTAAGTTTCAGTGTGCATGAGTAATACCATTGGATTCCTTGCGAAAAATCATTCAAGATAGGTTCTTACGGATTTTAATTTCGTTAAAAATTGAGAGAGTTATGAATGTTTGAAGTTTGATAAAAAAGATGTTGAAACTAAAGTTTCAGTTCTAATTTTTTTAAGATGTCGAATGTGATGTTGTGACATCTTTCCTTTTTCTCTTATCTTCAAAACTCATGAAAGATGTCGAATGTGATGTTGTGACATCTTTCCTCTTTTTCTTAGTTTATTTTCAAAACTCAACCAATTCTTTTACATAGCAAAAATCATCATTTTCCAATTTTATTTTACACACTTCTTATTCATACTCCATAATATTTTATTCCATAAAAAAATCATATTTATATTATTTATTTAATATAATTAGTATTTTTGTGAATAAATTCATTTTTAATTGTTTTTAAACATTTAAAAGTGAATATTTACTCTGAAAATCAAAACCAAATGAGTTCTAAATCATCTTGTGATTAAAACCTCATTTTTCAAACCTTAAACAAAAATCACAAGTGGTTTATTCAAACTTATTTGGTATTTTTATCATTTTATTTTATTTTCTTTAAATATTTACTTTTAAAAGAAAACAAATTTAGGGTTTCTTTGATTTTCAACCCTCATCAAACTTTTTCAAACACCATGGGCCTCTTGAGAGAGTGTAAGACCCAATCCTTTGTAAATACAAACTTCTGGGCCTCAAATGTTGTATAAGTCCCGTTGTATTTCAAAAGTTCGGCGCGATCATCGCCCGTTTAAAACAAATCCTGTGCCTCTCCTCGAGCTATAAGACCCATTCAAAATCTTTTTGGGCCATTCCTCGAGCTATAAGACCCATTTAAAATCTTCTTGGGCCTCTCCTCGAGCTATAAGACCCATTCAAAATCTTTTTGGGCCTCTAATAGAGTGTAAGACCCAATCCCCTTTTGAAACCCAAAACTTCTGGTCCTCAGTCATTGTATAAGACCCACGGTGTTTTCAAAACCTCGACGCGATCGTCGCCCTTTTCAAAATCATCTGGGCTTCTCCTTGAGCTATAAGACCCATCTTTGTTCACTCTCAATCATTTTGGGACTCGTGAGAGAGTGTAAGACCCATCCCCTTTGTACAGAAAACAATTTTTGGGCCTCAGTCACTTGTATAAGTCCCTCTGTACAAATTCAACAGTGCGATCACTGATAAACCTTGGGCCTCTCCTTGAGCTGTAAGCCCCAACCTCTTTTCAAAGCACTTTCTCCCGCGATTTTGAATATACTGTTGTTTTCAATCTTTCGTTGTTGAACAACTAACCCAACAGTATGGAAGCTCTAAAACCGAATAAGTGTTTATATGCTTTCTTTACCATCTTTCATATATATATATATATATATATAACTGTATTGTGGGGCTGTTTCACTGTAAGTCTTTTTTCATAAACTCATATCGACTGTGTAATACTAGTATAGACATTTAGAGTTTCCCCGGCAACTAAGTCTAGAACTAGACAAAACCTCGTCTCTTTACCTCCGACGTTCTCCCGGATATTTCAACATAACCTAAAACATGAGAATTTTCTTTTACAATAATTTTAGATAACTAGATCTAAGAAAGTTCCCCCTTTGAACAGTTCATATACAGAAGGCCATTGTTCCTAGTGAAACACCTTCTGGAACTGTTCATCAGCCTCCTTTTGGGCTTAGTGCAAGGATCCACAGGCTTCCTAAAAGCATCCCCGCATCCTCTTGGGCGTTGTACAAGGACCCTACGGCTTCTTATAAGTTTTCACAGCCTCCTCTTAGGCTTCGTATAATGATTATTCCTCCGGGAAGATAGCCTCCTCTTGGGCTTCATACAAATTGTCCCGTCAACTTCTTAAAAGTTTCTCGCCTCCTCTTGGGCTTCGTACAAATTATCCCGACGACCTCTTAAAGGTATAGGAACATAAATTAGTCATCTTAATAGAACAATCTATCAAAGAGTCTAGATCTTTCTACCGCGAACGTACTGTCTCTTAATTTCTCTTAAAGATAATACAAAAGATAAAACTCTAGACTTGGACAGTCTAATTTCCTTGAGTCTCGAAGGCATTCTCAATTTCCTTTCAAAAATAGGGAAAAACATCCATAGACTTGGACAGTCTCAAAAACCCTTTGGATTTCCCATTTCCTTAAAGAACAGGAAATAATACCGGTCCTCAGATCAAATCCATGAGTACAACATTACCCATATAAGAACTGATTTTCTCTTTTAACCAACATACTGGACCTGTCACTCAACTGAAACAGTAATCATATCCTCCTCTTGGGCTTAGTACAATGATTCTCCCCAGCAGAGTTAATCTTTTAGCCTCTATCTCGGGCTTCATACGAGATACAAAATCACTCTCTTGTTGAGTATAAAAGACTCTCTTGTTGAGTCACACCTTTTAGCCTCTATCTCGGGCTTCGTACGAGATACAAAGACTCTCCCGTTGAGTCAAACAACTTTTAGCCTCCATCTCGGGCTTCGTACGAGATACAAAATCACTCTCTTGTTGAGTATAAAAGACTCTCTTGTTAAGTCACACCTTTTAGCCTCCATCTTGGGCTTCGTACGAGATACAAAAACACTCTCTTGTTGAGTATAAAAAAACTCTCTTCTTGAGTCAATCTCCCTTTTAGCCTCTATCTCGGGCTTCGTACGAGACAGATAAAAAGCACCCTCTTGTTGGGTCAATAGCCTCCTCTTAGGCTTTGTATAAGGAAACCCCGGTTGAGTAAATCATCCTTTTAGCATCAATATGTGCCTTGCTCAAAGTATACAAACATCAACAACTCCTTTTCCCCCATCTAATTGCTGTAAGCGGCAAGCCTCTGGATTATTTACATCCACGCCACTATCCCTCTTTTAGCATGAGAAATTCCTAAGGAAAGATGGCGTTGCTCTAAACTGAGTTAAAATCTTCTCCTTCAGGTTAAAAAAACCCCTATAAAGGAAATTATGGCATTGCTGGATTCAGATATCCCAGTTAAAGTAATTCTCCTTTATAGTCTGTCACCCAACAGTTGTGGCAAACAGACACCCCCCTTTAGAGATGACAAATTCTCTCTAAAGTCAAAACCTTTAGCTTCACATCTTGGGCTTCGAACAAGATACAAATAGACACTTCAGCTTCACATCTTGGGCTTTGAACAAGATATAAACCACCTTTAGCTTCACGTCTTGGGCTTTGAACAAGACACCAAAACACCATTTCCTCCCATAGAATAGGAGGAACTGCGATCGCTCTGATTTCCCTATCCCGGGAATACGTAGGCATAAGATTACAAAAGAATCTTAGCGAGCACACCACATCAAAAACCTCAGATCCCAAATCCTCACATATCGATCAAAACATCTGAATTTGTATTCCCCACCAAAAGTCTAAATTCAATCAAAAATAACCTAAGAGAGGCCCCACTACCACATAGCATCTGTAACCTAACAGACCGCTGTTCAAACTTAGTATGCAAGCAGGGTTAGTTGGAGACATCTATTTCCCTTCCTTCATCAGCTTCAATAGGATAAAAAATGAATCGACCTGTAGTACCCCAGAGCGACAGTGCTTAAGAACCACGTCCAAAATCGCTCGCTACAAAAAAAATGGCGCCCACCGTGGGGCACTTCTTTTCATCTCTTAGGTAGAAGCCAAAGAATGGGGACTTCACTGGGGATAAGACTTTTTTGACTTCACTAGGATCTTAGGTCAAAACCTTTAAAGTTGGGAAGGTGCCACAGAATGGCGACTCCGCCGGGGAGCCATTTTCTGTTTGGATCATAGGATTCATAGCTCTTAAAAAGTCTAGGACATTACGGCAAATATATATACTACTTTTCCTAATTGATATATGTGTTTATTTTTCTGCTAATGGGAATGTGTGTGATGCCGCATGCGGAAAAATTGAGTATACACCTAGGAAAAACCTCTTTCAATAGTGCGGAAGCTATCGGAAATAGTTGTCACGCGATACTACCCTCTTATGAGATTCTTCGAAATACATCACCTAGCACGGTTCCCGGCCCGCTGATGTTATCTCGACAAGAATCAATGATTTTGAGAGACAGGTACAAAAATCACTAGTATAAACCTTTGGGATGGGTAGAGCCTTGACTTCATGACACCGACCCTTTGACCCCATGTTTTTTCTATGTTTTTGTATGCTGCATTCATGCATTCATCTAAAAAACATTAAGCAAAGAAAAATCTTCTCTTCTAGTCTCTCTTTTTCAAATTAAACTAAGACAATGATTGCAAATGTCAGAGAGAGAAGGCTTGCGCTCATGGATTTCGGTAGACGGAAAACTCACAAGTATACCTTCAGGGTTCCAAAACTAGAGGATTTGAGAGGATTAGCAAGGATGATCACTAACCCTGATGCTTTCAGAGCCAAGTATGGAGGTATGCTACCTCTGTTAAGGGTCCATGTAATTGAAGGAATCATGGAGGCACTCATTCAGTTTTACGATCCGGTCTCTCACTGTTTCACATTCTCGGATTACCAGCTAGCACCAACGCTGGAGGAGTATTCTCATCTGATTGATCTACCCATTACTGACCAAGCTCCCTTTTCTGGAGTGGAAGAAATTCCAAAGAATCAAATCATTGGAAGAGCAATCTATTTGGATTAGTCAGAAGTCAAGACTCACATGACCACCAAGGGAGGAATCCCAGGTTTACCAGCCAAGTTTCTGGTAAAGAAGGCTCTATACTTTGCTACTATAGGGAACGTGACTGCTTTTGAAAGCATCTTTGTTTTACTCACCTATAGGTTATTTCTGTTTCCCAACATTGATAGCTTCGTCGATATCAACGCCATTAAGGTTTTTCTCATTGGAAACGCCGTACCAACCTTGCTCGCAGATACGTATCATTTTGTACACTTAGGGAATTTATACAGTAGGGGATGATCACGTGTTGTGTACCCCTGCTATATAAATGGTTTATCTCCCATTTGCCTAAGTCTGCCGCTTTTTGGGATCATAAGAGTGCCTTACGTTGGTCGCAGAAAATCATGTCTCTTACCAACTCTGACATAGATTGGTACAATAGGATTTATGACGGGATCAGAATCATTGATCGTTGTGGAAATTTCCCCAACGCACCCCTCATAGGAACTAAGGGAGGAATCAATTACCATCCAATTTTAGTTCGTCGTCAATTTGGATACCCGATGAGGCATGTCCTGTGTAATGCTCATCTGGAAGGTCTTTTCTTCAAAGAAGGAGAAAACGATAGGGCACTAAAAATGGAAATAGTGCACGCTTGGAAACATGTTCATAAGAAAGGACGGGAGTCTCTAGGAAAACCGGACTGTGTCTCGGCGGAGCCTTATCTCCACTGGGTACAAACTAGAGCTCTCAAGCTAAAGATGCCTTATCCTCGTTACGGAGTTCTTCCGCCAAGGGAATCTGTCATGTACTTCATGACTGAAACGGAAAAACTTCAGGTTACTCTCAACAAAGTTCAACAGGAGAGGAGGTCTTGGAAGAACAAGTACCGCACCCTCAATGTGGAGTGTACCAAAATACAACAACTACTGAAAGATAAGGATGCTCTTATCGAGATTTTGGAGCAACATGCTGTAGAAAATTAGGATGACCAAAGGAATTTGCTCGCTCTTTTCACTTGGCAAAGGAATGACAACCCGACAACGGCCCAAGAGCCCCGGTCCAAGAAGAGGAAAGTACCAGAATCAGCACCCGAGTTCTCCTCAGAGAGGACTCGGGACCCATTAGCTTAGGTTTCTGTTTCCGCACCTTGTAATTTACTGTATTTCCATTTCCGCAATCCTTTGAATTCAATAAAAAGGGGTTTCCCCACTGTTTGATATTTGCAATCTAATTGTCAAAGTTTATTTTGATTAAACCAGAAAAATAATTAATATAATCATTGCATTCATCATTCTCACGTTACGTATTCTTCTTACCTACGAATCTCACGTTTGTGTCTCGGTTCTAGAGTTAAACTGTCTCATTCGTACAATACTCGGGCCAATCGTCAGAAAAAGATGGATGATCTCGAGGAAGAGAATAGAGAGTTGAAAGAAGAGATCGACACTCTGAGAGAGGATATGAGAAAGCTTCGTAACGACATGCAAGCCATGGCAGAAGCTCAGCTACAAAGAACTGTGATCTCAGAGATCACCTCAGCACCCATAGTGGAGAAGTATGATCCTAGGTATAAAATGCCGAAAGATCGTCCCTAGGGCATGCCTGTTAACTATATCCCGGAAGGATATGTTACGCCGATCACCGAGGATTAGGGAATCATAGCAGAAGCCACTGGGCCTGAAGGTTACAAACTTCGGGAAAACGAGGATGCCAGGGGCATAATGAGGACTCCTGAAGGTTATAAACTTTGGGAAACGCCAAGATTCACTGTCGTAGTAACGGTACCACCTCCTGTGTTGCACACTGTCCCGGAAGGACAGATTCCACAGATACCTTCTGGTAGAAATGAAAGTATGTTCGATAGAATGAATGAATTCCAGGAGCAGTTCCTGGAAATGCAGAAGGAACTGCAAGCTATTCGCGGTCAGGATTTATTTGGAAAGGACGCCGCGGACCTCTGCTTGGTCCCCAATGTGAAAGTCCCGCACAAGTTCCAAGTACCCGATTTTAAAAAGTACAAGGGTAACTCTTGCCCTCAGAGCCATCTGGTGATGTACGCTCGGCGAATGTCAGCTCAGACAGAGAATCAGGACCTACTGATTCTCAGGATAGTTTAACCGGTGCCGCATTAAAATGGTACATGGGTTTAAACCGCGCTACAATTAGCACGTTCAGAGATCTTGGCACTGCCTTCGTCCAACAATATAAATACAATCTGGACATGGCACTAGACAGAGATCAACTCAGATCAATGTCACAAAAGGACAAGGAAACCTTTAAGGAATACGCTCAGAGATGGCGTGAAATTGCCGTTCAAATTTGTCCACCTCTTGAGGAAAAAGAGATGACAAAGATTTTCTTAAAGACCTTGAGCTCATTTTACTACGACAGAATGGTCGCCAGTGCGCCCAGTGACTTCACCGAGATGGTGGGCATGGGAGTTCGTCTTGAGGAAGCCATCCGAGAAGGACGTTTAGTTAAAGACGCTGGATCATCAAGTAGTACGAAACGATACGGTAGTGCTCTCCCTAAGAAAAAAGAGCAGGATATTGGGAATATCGCTCTCGGAAAGCAAAGGAGACGTTATCAACCAGTAGCGGCGGTAACTCCTGCTATCAACACTGCGTCTGTTCCTACGTATCAACCTCAGGTTGCGTAAATCCAACCTAGTGAACGACCTCTTCAGCAGGTTCGTCCTCAATACAACAACAACCGTACAATGCGGCCACCAGGATTTGATCTTGTACCCATATCATACGCAGAACTATTTCCGTTACTACTAGCCAAGGGGCATGTCCAAACCAAGCCTCCTCTTACAGTACCGGAAAGTCCGCCTTTTTGGTTTAAGGTGGATTAGACTTGCCCTTACCATCAAGGAGGACCAGGGCATAACATAGAAAACTGTCTCAGTTTCAAATCCGACGTGTAAAACCTTGTTAGGAGCGGGGTCTTATCTTTCAAAGATATGAATCCTAATGTTCTCACAAACCCGCTGCCTCAACACGAGAAGGCTACAATCAATTTGATAGAGGAAGAGTCTAACAACATCTATCAAATTCATGATGTACTCTTGTTAAGGGCCAACTTGGTCAAGATGCATTATAGACAGAGTGGATATGGCCATGTCCCACCTCATAATTATCACAAGTGTGATCTCTGCTCTAAAAGCAATCGAGGATGTTCTGTGGTGCAATCAGCTCTACAGGAACAATTGGATCTCGGGTGGATCCAAGAGCACCGAGTTCGTGGAGTCAACATGACCTATACGAATTCCAACGTCATTCAGAACCACGACATCCGTGTGACGAATGTCAACCTGGTGGCAATGCACTCAGGGCAAAGCCAGTATCATAATCTGCCGCAGCACGATTACAATTCTTGCACGACTTGCTCGGTAAACAAACAGGGATGCTCTTATGTACAGGAGGCCCTCTAGCGTCAGATGGATCTTGGTTGGATCCATGACTACCATGATAGAAATCCTTATCAGATCAACATGATCCAAATCTTCGGCATTCGCTTGATGAATACCAGCCTGGTGGAGTTACATGCTAAACAGGTCCGGCTCGGGTTCTTGGTATCACGTGATTATCAGGGCTGTAAAGCGGGTTGCGAAGACGATCATGGTTGTGCCTTTGTCCAGGAAACACTTCAGCACTTGTTGAACCACTGGTGGCTTCCAATTTATATGGATGAAAACACCCAGCAAATTAGTATCACTAACGGGAATCCTACTAGATATCAAAGTCAGGATGTTCGGTCAACGGAAATAGACCTAGTAAGGTTACACTGCATTCAAAGCGGACGTGGCCAGGTGCCATTACACAACTATGAGCGGTGTGGAGTTTGCTTAGTGGATAATCAAGGATTCTACCTCGTGCGAGCAGCCCTTTAAAGTCAGTTGGACCGCAAAGAGATTCAACCATGGTCAAGTTCTGGACCAGTCAACTACCTTGCTGATCAAATCGAGGATGTTGTCATAATCTCTAATCATCAGAGGGCTAGGGATGTTTGCGCCATCATCCCTCTACTTGACGAATCGAGAGTTCCCAACCAGGAACGGATCGAGATTACTTACGATGGTCAGAAAAATCAGAAGGCTCCCATAGTCATCTATCTACCGGGACCACTACCATATGAATCAGCTAAGGCGATCCCTTACAAATACGGTGCAACAATAATTGAGAATGGAAAGGAAATTCCGTTACCCTCCATCGTGAATATTGCAGACATCAGTCGAGTAACACGGAGTGGTAGAATCTTCAACAGAGGAGTTGGAGAACCCAGTAAAGAAAAAGAACCTCAAATAGAAGTTCCTAATCCACCAGTCGGTCAATCCAGTAATCCCGACCTTTCAAAGAACAGCGATGAGATGCTAAAGCTCATCCAAAGGAGCGAATACAACATTGTTGATCAGCTATTACAAACTCCTTCAAAGATCTCTGTGTTATCACTTTTACTCAATTCAGAAGCGCACAGGGAGGCTCTACAGAAAGTCTTAGAACATGCCTTTGTGGAACAGGATGTAACAATTAGACAATTCGATAGCATTATCTCTAACATCACTTCCTGCAACAACTTAGGATTCAGTGATGAGGATTTTCCAGAGGGGGGCAAAAGTCACAACATGGCGCTCAATATCACTGTTAACTGCCAGGATGATGCTTTAGCCAGCGTACTGGTAGACACAGGGTCAGCCCAGAATGTTATGCCGAAGTCCACTTTGATGCAATTATCATTCAAAGGACCTCCGATGAGAACCAGTGAGGTCGTCGTCAAAGCATTTGACGGATCCAGAAAAACGGTTATCGGCGAAGTCGAACTTCCCATAACTATCGGTCCTTACACTTTCCAAGTCACTTTCCAGGTCATGGACATCTGGGCAACATACAGTTGTTTATTAGGAAGACCTTAGATACATCAGACTGGGGCGGTCACTTTGACCCTTCACCAAAAGCTTAAGTTCGTCCAGAACAACCAGCTTGTCACAGTCTGTGGAGAACAGGCCTTGCTCGTAAGCAACTTATCGTCATCCACTTATATAGAACCGGAGGGGATAATCGGAACCCAGTTCCAAGCACTTTCGCCACGCAATGACAACCAATCCGGAGGAGGAACATCGACTTCCTCGTACAAAGACGCTCTCAAAGTGGTCGAGAGTACCAATACAACGGGTTGGGGACAGCTTGTTATTCCTGTTGATAACAAGACAAAGAAAGGTCTGGGTTTCTCCTCAACCTGTACACAAACTGCTACCAGCGATGAAAGTTTTCATCCCATTCAGGATTTCTTCCACAGTGGAGGTTTCTGATAAGTGCAAAATGTACCTATTTTTGTATATATGTTTTGTTGCACTTATCAATGCTTTTTGGTAAATATCATACGAATAAACCCCGCTTTGTTTGTAAATGCGTATAGTTTACGTTTTCGTGTGTATAGTGCGTTATCGTGTAAATATCATTGAGTTTAATTAATTTTAATTTATTTTTGCAGGTGTCCAATCAAGTATGTTTTGCCATTGTTGTATAGAGCATTGAATAAGCTTTCCAGCGCTTCAAACCGTGCGTCAAACGGAGTTACGGTTCAAAAGTTACGAATAAAACAGTGCAGAAAAATTCTGCAGACTTGTGCGCTGCGCCTCTGCGCCGCCGGACGGTGCAGGGGCGGTCCGGACACTCCAAAATTGTGAAAAACTTACAGAATGAAGGCCATTCGCCGCCGGGCGAAGCCAGACCACCGCCGGGAGAAACTGCGCGCAGAAAAACTCCATTAAAGCCCCAAAAACTCATTTTTTAGGTTATGGTTTTGATATTTTTAGTTCCAAATCCATCCAATAGCATTTTTTGACTAGAATTAGGCTAGAAAACACATTGGAGCATGCATTGGGATGATCCGGAGTCGAATCCTTCATCAATCGGAGCCGACAACTCAAGAGATGTTTGGTTTTTCTCCATTTCTTCTCTATGTTTTTCTCTTTTTGTTGGGTGTTTGTATATTTACTATGAACATATGTATATTTGTTGATCATAATATTGTATAAAGCTTGCTTTACAAATCATTATCGATGTCTTCCTTGATCTTTTTGCATTTATGTTTGGATTTGTGTTGTGTTAGAGATAAACTTCACAAATCTTGATTAGGGATGGATATCTATTGTCTAGATGCTAGAGATAGATTTAGATGATAATCTTTATGGTGTCGAAACTTAAATGTCTTCCGTGTTTCGAGGCTTCGTGCGCGAGAGTGACGAAGAGAGTGATACGGTTGCTTCTCAACTCAGTGTGCCAGAGATGGACACTGTTGTGAGCGATATTGGATGATTTTGACGAGTATTGTAGGTGGAGTATATTTGGTCGGTAAATTTATGTTTGTGACGAGTGGAATATATACATGCTTGATAGGTTTCTTCTCTTCAAAGAATATACTTTTTATGTTTTTATTTAATTTTCCGCATTTAATTCAAACCATTTAAACCCAAACTCATTAATAATTAAATTGTCGAACGACAGTTCAAGAACCGATCTCTGTGGACACGATAATTCCCGGAAAAATACTTCCAAATCTTTTTGTTGCTCGCCGCTGTGCCGCTTCAACAGTTTCCTTCACCCAGTGTCTCAAGAAGTACATACCATCAATAAAGATGATTCCTCCGTATCGGAGGAAGAATGGAAATCCTATCTTAACAAGGACGGTTATATGTCTCAGGACGAAACGCAGACTCCCTTTTGCTTTCCTGCACAGAGCCCGAGATTTATACCAAGGTCAGACGTCGAAATGATATACGGAGATTATGATCCAGAAGGATGTCGTGCTCCACCAAACTCATTAGAGGAGGACACTCTGATGAAGGACAACTTTGACAACGACTATTATGGCCCGATGGATGGCCTGCCTATCTGGCAGCCGTACCCAGGAGACTTGGGACAAGAAAGTCAGCCGAACAATGAAAATCAGCTGAACATCATTGAACAGAATACCTGTGTCCCCACCATGTCATGGGATCAACACTCAGGTCATTCAGAAAATACCCAGCACGACGATGAATTTGCAACGTTTGGAGGACTAGAATTCATTAACTATGCTTTTCCCGAGGTCAACGTCATCGAGAGGGATGGTTCCTCCAGTTCCAAAGAAGTGTGGGACACCTTGGGAGAACCGAGTGGAAAATACGACTTCAAGGTCAAGTACACTGCTCCCGAAAGCTCTCGTGTCAGGTTCGAAGACATCCAGCCAACTGGATGGGGAGATTTACCTGAGAGTACAAATACTACGCAAAATACAACAGAGGAATCCTCCTATGACAACTCTGCCTGGGAGACAGATTCCAACGATCCTGCTCCACCAGAAATTAGCGTTATTTCTGAAGACAAATCAAGGAAGGTACCAGACTTTGTGATTCACCGAGGAGTTCACCGCCAATGGGTTGTTGTCGATGTTCCGAAGATCGTTCATAAGTCAAAGTAATTGTCGTCTTTAACCTTTCACCTTGCCCAGGTGAAACGGATGTTTTGATAGGGCTCACTTTCTGTAAATTTCCCTCTTCGCTTCGCCCAAAGCGACAGAGTTTTGTTTTATAGGGCTGTAGTTTCAAGAATCGACTTGTTCATTAATAAAATAACGTCGTTCTGTAATTTTCGCAGTTATTGCTGTTTTCTCTTTTCGCTTTTCTCAGAAAATGGTAATCCTAAAAAACAAATAATAAAAACAAGCAGTTATAAAAAAAAAATACAGTGCACACACTTTTGCATTCTCTCTATCTCTTCTAAACACGAATCATACCGTCATGCAGATTGCTTGTTTTATACCCCGTTGAAACATACGATTTGATGCCTTCTCCCAACTTTGAGTTCCCAGTATTTGGGGCTGAAGAAGAAGATGACAACGAAATTCCAGAAGAGATCTCCCGACTACTCAGACAAGAGGAAAGGTCCATTGAACCTCACAGAGAGCCGTTGGAAACGATCAACATAGGTTCAGAAAAAGAGAGAAAAGAAGTCAGGATTGGAGCGCTGCTCAGTCCAACTGCCAAGGAGAGTTTGACAAAGCTTCTCAGAGAATTTCCCGATGTGTTTTCTTGGTCCTATCAGGACATGCTAGAGTTGGATAGCAGCATCGTGGAACATCATTTACCGTTGAGATCGGAATGTCCGCCAGTAAAACAAAGGTTGAGACGGACTCACCCGGACATGGCCATCAAAATCAAAGAGGAAGTACAGAAACAGATTGACGTGGGTTTCCTCGCTACGTCAGAATATCCTCAATGGTTAGCCAACATTGTACCAGTTCCGAAAAAGGACGGAAAAGTCAGAATGTGTGTCGACTACAGGGATCTGAACAAGGCTAGTCCAAAGGACGACTTTCCTTTACCACACATTGACATGCTGGTAGATAGTACAGCAAAGTTCAAAGTTTTCTCCTTCATGGATGGATTCTCGGGCTATAATCAAATCAAAATGGCGCCGAAAGACATGGAGAAAACTTCGTTCATTACCCCATGGGGTACCTTTTGTTACAAGGTAATGTCGTTCGGTTTGAAGAACGCCGGGGCAACCTATCAAAGGGCCATGACAACTCTGTTTTATGACATGATACACAAGGAAATCGAAGTGTATGTCGATGACATGATTGCCAAATCTAAAACAGAGGCGGAGCATGTGACCCACCTGTCAAAACTATTCGAGCGGTTGAGAAAGTACAAACTCCGCTTGAATCCCAACAAATGCACCTTCGGTGTCCGTTCAGGGAAACTCTTAGGGTTCATCGTCAGCCAAAAAGGAATTGAGGTTGATCCTGACAAGGTCAAGGCCATTCAAGAAATGCCTTCTCTGAAAACTGAGAAACAAGTCAGAGGATTCCTGGGACGTTTGAACTACATTTCCAGATTTATATTCCTCATAACCGCGACATGCGCGCTAATCTTCAAACTGCTCAAGAAGATACAATCATTCCTCACTAATTCCCGGGGCAAATAGACTCCGAATTATGATGGCCCTTATGTGGTCAAGAAAGCTTTCTCAAGTGGTGCCTTGAGACTTGCAACCATGGACGGAGAGGAATTTACCTACCCCACGAATGTTGATGTAGTCAAGAAATACTTCGTCTAAGAAAAAAAAACATCTCGGTGGATTAAAAACCCTAAAAGGGAGGTCCAGGCAAAATTTAGAGACATAATCAAAAATCATCCCGGTGGATTGGAAATCTCAAAGTACAATCCAGGAAAATGTTAGGGATAATGGCAAGTAACTATGTTCAACAGGGGCAAATCCTCCAGCAGCAGTCATGCCATCCGTCAGAAGACTCCAGTCACGGTCATCTTCGACAGAAGCTCAGGATGCCCCGAATCCAAAGTTGGTAGAAGGATAGCGGTCGCTATGTTTCAATGTAGCCCTTTTCCCTTAAATTACCATTTCTAACTTTGTAAATACTCTATGGAATCACGCGTTTGGATGATCTCCATCCTATCAATAAAATTTGAGCCCTTGTGCTTTTGTTTGCAATTCCTATTTGTTTTAGCTTTACAGAACGACATTTTAACCTGATCAACGATTCTTGAAATAAAACAAAAATGAATTTACTTGTTAAAAATTTTCTGCTTTTAAAATAAAGTTGGCAATTTCTTTTGATTGTTGAACATCGAAAGAACGTCGCTCGCTTCTCCAGAAGTAATTGAGCTTCAAAGTGCAGAATCAAAGTAATCCTTCTACACCAGTGCGCCTGAACGAAGGATCAGCTGTATCAGATGTGATTTTCCCATCTGATATCCTCGGCCGAGTTCTTATCTCCTAAGCCCGACCAACGGTATTCCCCGCAGGGACTATCTCTCCTAAGCAAGGCAGAATTGCTACTTTTGGACCAGCGGTACTTCTTCGCCCCGCAATGGCCGAGTATCCAGTCGTGTTCATCCATTAGTCTGTATGTCGTGTCAGTTTTGTCAGTATAAACATACATACATCATGCATTTTATTTGCATTCGCATTCATATTGTATCACTATCACTCTAGTCGGTCTTGTCCCATAGTGATAAGAGTCCTCTCAATCGAGTTGTCAGTTCTTTCCTCGTCAGGAAATGTTGCGTCTGAACAATCTCTCTACTCCAGTTTATTTTTGGGATGTAGTCGGCACTCGATCACTTTGATAACTTGAACCTCTGAAAAACCAGAGAACCTTCAACAAATGTCACTCTTCGCCATTGAAGATGATATCTTTGCTTTCTCAGATTAAGGAAAATCCCCAGAGGAAGCCTCTTAAGCAGAGAGTCAGCAATACAACAGTTTTTCTCCGAAAATACCGCTGATGAAAAGGTCATCGGCACCTCAAAATTGGATCCCATCATATGGCATTTCTCTGGGAAGATCCCGAGAAAAGTATGATGTAAGACCCCAAGCGAAAGCAGTCTCTCAAGAGACTCGTTTTCCCTAGTAGAAACAAATGGCGTCTCCAATAGAGAAGTTTGTACAACTCTACAACTCAGACGACTGGGTTCCCCAGCAAGTCTGACATCAAAACTTTTTCCGTCAAATGACAAAAGAAACTGAGACCAGTTCCTTGGTAGGAAACCAGGATCGAGGGGAAGTTTATTTCAGAAACTGAGACCAGTTCCTTGGTAGGAAACCAGGATCGAGGGGAAGTTTATTTCAGAAACTGAGACCAGTTCCTTGGTAGGAAACCAGGATCGAGGGGAAGTTCTTACCTTTTCTAATCATTATTGCTTAGCAAAAGAAGATGAATGTGTAAGCTACCATTCATAATTGCCATCAAAATTTTGGGTATTCCGATATTTAATCCTCTTGCACCCTGAATGCCCGAATACCTTCGCCATTCATACCTTCGGGTCCAAGAAGATTAAATAGGGGCATCTGTCATACCCCAAATTTTGACCACTAAGATTCTCCATCATTGTGCAAATCATCATCACAATATGGATGAACCATCATGCTTCATCAGTCTCCCCAAAGATGGGTGAGCATTCACTACAATCATAATTAGGGTTCCAAGCCCTCTCTGAGCCTTAGACAAAGGATCAATCAAGAAATGACATGATCTTCAACTTTTTTAATCTCTCAAACATCCTCAATGGATCAAGAGGACTCCCACATCAAGAATTAGGCACAATAGTGCAACATCTCAAGTGGATCAAGCCTCAAGTTCATCTAATACAAAGTCAACTGACGCAGAAAGTCAAAGTTTGACTTTTGGTTAACTTTGAGCTTCACAAGCCATTACTCAAGAAAATATGATGGATGATTTAATGTGATCAAATTCAAATCAAGAAATCATGCAAAATTGCAAAATTGATCAAATTGAAAGAAACTTAGAAATTTTTTCTAAGTTAAAATCATGTTCAAGTGCACAACTTTTCAAGGTTGTAACTATTGATCCAAGCATCCATTGATTTTGCGTAAGAGCTACTTTTAAAGAGGGTATTTGATACTTCAACATTGTAGAAGGAATCAACTCAAAATATCATAAGGATTGAAAGATATAAGTGACCAAAGTTGGGAATTCTTAATGTCAAATGTTCCGACATTTCATAGGACATCCTTAATATTTTTCCAGCAAGAATGTCCCAACTTCAAGGATGTTTTTCTCCATGATCCAAGTTGATTCAAGCCAAACCTTGAACATCAAAGTTGAAGTACGTAATCTCAGCTTTCCAGGAAGTTATAGAACGTCCATTTATCATACTCGAACAGGAAGTTATGGACTGTACAGTAAGGCTTGCTGCAGCTGTTTTTAGGACAGATTTTGTGCACTTTTTCTTTTTCCACACAACTTTTAAGCTTTGTCACCATGCAGGACAAGCATCAAAGGTGCAATTCACTTCAACTCAAAATATCATAGCAGATTAAAAGATATAAGTGATTAGAGTTTGGAATTATCAATGTTCAAAGTTGTCAAATGTTTCAACATTTCATAGGACATCATTAATATTTTTCCAGCAAGAATGTCCCAACTTCAAGGATGTTTTTCTCCATGATCCAAGTTGAACTAAGTCTAGGGTCAAACATCAAAGTTGAAGTATGTCATCTCAGCTTTCCATAAAGTCCTGGAACAGCCATTTATCATTCTTGAGCAAGAAGTTATGGATTTTACAACAAGGCTTGCTGCAGCTGATTTTTAAGACAGGTTTCAGGACAAATTTGCATATTTCTTGTGCCACACAAATTTTTAAGCCTTGTCATCATTTTGGACACATCTGAGGATCAAATCCAAGGGGGATGATCTGATCTCCAAGCCTCCAAAGTCCTTGGAACCAAAAATAGCATGCCAAACCTAGAAAACCCTAAAAGAGGGACAAGACTCCAATTTTGGTTTGGAGCATTTAATGGATGCTTAGAGGTGGCATGAACTGAGCTTCCTCTAACTGAATTCAGTCAAGATTCCTCTAACAACTAGGGAACCAGCAGCCTGTGCCCTAACCTCTAGTCAATGGCTAGAGGAGACTTGGATTTTCATTGGCCAACATTTACCAAACCTCTGCTGCAGCCACCATTCACTGTTGCTTGCAAAACAAACTTGCTCTACTTTAAATAGAGCTCATTTGTGCTCAGTTTGAGTACACCAAAGCCATCAAACAGATGCTTTCCTCAAAATCACTTCTTTCACTCCAAAATGCCTTCTTTAGCAAGGTAATTCTGAGTTTTTGAGTTAGAGAGCATTTCCATCACAACTCATGATCCAAACACATCCAATATGTCATATCTAAGCTGTCCAAACTCTCACAAGTGACCTATAACACCAAAATCACAAAGCCGCCTCTCAAAACCTCAAAATTGGACTTTTTTGCACTTTTCAAGCCATGTCTTGATTCAGTCACTTTCCAAACCAGATAAAACCTCAAAAACACTCCAAATATCATCCTTGAATTGTCCCAAATGGTTCCCCCCATCTGGAACACCATTTGAGGGAGTTGGCATTTTGGCCACTTTTGCCCATTTTGCAAGAAAGAGCTCAAACTTGCTCCAGAGGTTTCCAGCTGATTCCAACCATCTTAAAAGCTTCTAAGAGGTTATTTGAGGGTGTCCAAAGCATCAAATCATTTCTGGAACAAAGCACTTGGTAGGATGCACAAAATCTCCAAAAAAAAAGGTAAAATTCACAACTTGAATTCTTTGAATCATGCTTTCCTTTGTTGTCCACATACATGCATCATATTGAACAATTCTTGAAGCAAAAATGTAGTCCTTAATGTGTATGATGTGATCCTACTACTGTTTGCACTTTAACATGTTTATATGTGGAGTTTTTGTTGTTTTAAAATCAACATGCAGTTCTGGTTTTTTGCTTCGTGCATTCTATACATTAAGTTTCAGTATGTATGAGTGATACCATTTGATTCCTTGCGAAAAATTGGCAAGATAGGTTCTTACGGGTTTTAATTTCGTTAAAAATTAAGAGAGTTATGCGTGTTGGAAGTTTGACGACAAAAGATGTCGAAAACTACATGTGCAGTTCTGGTTTTTTGCTTTGTGTGTTCTATACATTAAGTTTCAGTGTGCATGAGTAATACCATTGGATTTCTTGCGAAAAATCATTCAAGATAGGTTCTTACGGATTTTAATTTCGTTAAAAATTGAGAGAGTTATGAATGTTTGAAGTTTGATAAAAAAGATGTTGAAACTAAAGTTTCAGTTCTAATTTTTTTAAGATGTCGAATGTGATGTTGTGACATCTTTCCTTTTTCTCTTATCTTCAAAACTCATGAAAGATGTTGAATGTGATGTTGTGACATCTTTCCTCTTTTTCTTAGTTTATTTTCAAAACTCAACCAATTCTTTTACATAGCAAAAATCATCATTTTCCAATTTTATTTTACACACTTCTTATTCATACTCCATAATATTTTATTCCATAAAAAAATAATATTTATATTATTTATTTAATATAATTAGTATTTTTGTGAATAAATTCATTTTTAATTGTTTTTAAACATTTAAAAGTGAATATTTACTCTGAAAATCAAAACCAAATGAGTTCTAAATCATCTTGTGATTAAAACCTCATTTTTTAAACCTTAAACAAAAATCACAAGTGGTTTATTCAAACTTATTTGGTATTTTTATCATTTTATTTGATTTTCTTTAAATATTTACTTTTAAAAGAAAACAAATTTATGGTTTCTTTGATTTTCAACCCTCATCAAACTTTTTCAAAAACCATGGGCCTCTTGAGAGAGTGTAAGACCCAATCCTTTGTAAATACAAACTTCTGGGCCTCAAATGTTGTATAAGCCCCGTTGTATTTCAAAAGTTCGGTGCGATCATCGCCCATTTAAAACAAATCCTGGGCCTCTCCTCGAGCTATAAGACCCATTCAAAATCTTTTTGGGCCTCTCCTCGAGCTATAAGACCCATTCAAAATCTTTTTGGGCCTCTCCTCGAGCTATAAGACCCATTCAAAATCTTTTTGGGCCTCTCCTCGAGCTATAAGATCCATTCAAAATCTTTTTAGGCCTCTAATAGAGTGTAAGACTCAATCCCCTTTTGAAATCCAAAACTTCTGGGCCTCAGTCATTGTATAAGACCCACGGTGTTTTCAAAACCTCGGCGCGATCGTCGCCCTTTTCAAAATCATCTGGGCTTCTCCTTGAGCTATAAGACCCATCTTTGTTCACTCTCAATCATTTTGGGCCTCCTGAGAGAGTGTAAGACCCATCCCCTTTGTACAGAAAACAATTTTTGGGCTTCAGTCACTTGTATAAGTCCCTCTGTACAAATTCAACAGTGCGATCACTGATAAACCTTGGGCCTCTCCTTGAGCTGTAAGCCCCAACCTCTTTTCAAAGCACTTTCTCCTATGATTTTGAATATACTGTTGTTTTTAATCTTTCTTTGTTGAACAACTAACCCAACAACATGGAAGCTTTACAACTGAGTAAGTGTTTATATGCTTTCTTTACCAGCTTTCATATATATATATATAACTGTATTGTGGGGCTGTTTCACTGTAAGTCTTCTTTCATAAACTCATATCGACTGTCTAATACTAGTATAGATATTTAGAGTTTCCATGGCAACTACGTCTAGAACTAGACAAAACCTCGTCTCTTTACCTCCGACGTTCTCCCGGATATTTCAACATAACCTAAAAGATGAGAATTTTCTTTTACAACAATTTTAGATAACTAGATCTAAGAAAGTTCCCCCTTTGAACAGTTCATATACAGAAGGCCATTGTTCCTAGTGAAACCCCTTCTGGAACTGTTCATCAGCCTCCTCTTGGGCTTAGTGCAAGGACCCACAGGCTTCCTAAAAGCATCCCCGCCTCCTCTTGGGCGTTGTACAAGGACCCTACAGCTTCTTAGAAGTTTTCACAGCCACCTCTTAGGCTTCGTATAATGATTCTTCCTCCGGGAAGATAGCATCCTCTTGGGCTTCATACAAATTGTCCCATCGGCTTCTTAAAAGTTTCTCGCCTCCTCTTGGGCTTCGTACAAATTGTCCCGACGACCTCTTAAAGGTATAGGAACAAAAATTAGTCATCTTAATAGAACAGTCTTTCAAAGAGTCTAGATCTTTCTACCGCGAACATACTGTCTCTTAATTTCTCTTAAAGATAGTACAAAAGATAAAACTCTAGACTTGGATAATCTAATTTCCTTGAGTCTCGAAGGCAAGTTCCTTTCAAAAATAGGGAAAAACATCCATAGACTTGGACAGTCTCAAAAACCCTTTGGATTTCCCATTTCCTTAAAGAACAGGAAATAATCTCTGTCCTCAGATCAAATCCATGAGTACAACATTACCCATATAAGAAATGATTTTCTCTTTTAACCAACATACTGGACCTGTCACTCAACTGAAACAGTAATCATAGCCTCCTTTTGGGCTTTGTACAATGATTCTCCCTAGCAGAGTTAAACTTTTAGCCTCCATCTTGGGCTTCGTACGAGATACAAAATCACTCTCTTGTTGAGTCACACCTTTTAGCCTCCATCTCGGGCTTCGTACGAGATACAAAGACTCTCCTGTTGAGTCAAACAACTTTTAGCCACCATCTCGGGCTTTGTACGAGATACAAAATCACTCTCTTGTTGAGTATAAAAGACTCTCTTGTTGAGTCACACCTTTTAGCCTCCATCTTGGGCTTCGTACGAGATACAAAAACACTCTCTTGTTGAGTATAAAAAACTCTCTTGTTGAGTCAATCTCCCTTTTAGCCTCTATCTCGGGCTTCGTACGAGACAGATAAAAAGCACCCTCTTGTTGGGTCAATAGCCTCATCTTAGGCTTTGGATAAGGAAACCCTGGTTGAGTCAATCAACCTTTTAGCATCAATATGTGCCTTGCTCACAGTATACAAACATCAACAACTCCTTTTCCCCCATCTAATTGCTGTAAGCGGCAAGCCTCTGGATTATTTACATCCACGCCACTGTCCCTCTTTTAGTATGAGAAATTCCTAAGGAAAGATGGCGTTTCTCTAAACTGAGTTAAAATCTTCTCCTTCAGGTTAAAAAAACACCTATAAAGGAAATTATGGCATTGCTGGATTCACATATTCCAATTAAAGTAATTCTCCTTTATAGTCAGTCACCCAACAGTTGTGGCAAATAGACACCCCCTTTAGAGATGGCAAATTCTCTCTAAAGTCAAAACCTTTAGCTTCACATATTGGGCTTCGAACAAGATACAAATAGACACTTCAGCTTCATATCTTGGGCTTTGAACAAGATATAAACCACCTTTAGCTTCACGTCTTGGGCTTTGAACAAGACACCAAAACACCATTTCCTCCCATAGAATAGGAGGAACTACGATCGCTCTGATTTCCCTATCCCGGGAATACGTAGGCATAAGATTGCAAAAGAATCTTAGCAAGCACACCACATCAAAAATCTCAGATCCCAAATCCTCACATATCGATCAAAACATCCGAATCCGTATTCCCCACCAAAAGTCTAAATTCAATCAAAAATAACCTAAGAGAGGCCCCACTACCATAGCATCTGTAACCTAACAGACCGCTGTTCAAACTCAGTATGCAAGCAGGGTTAGTTGGAGACATCTATTTCCCTTCCTTCATCAGCTTCAATAGGATAAAAAATGAATCGACCTGTAGTACCCCAGAGAGACAGTGCTTAAGAACCACGTCCAAAATCGCTCGCTACAGAAAGGAAATTCTGTTACCCTCCATCGTGAATATTGCAGACATCAGTCGAGTAACACAGAGTGGTCGAATCTTCAACAGAGGAGTAAGAGAACCTAACAGAGAAAAGGAACCTCAGACAGATGTTCCTAATCCACCAGTCGGTCAATCCAGTAATCCCGACCTTTCAAAAACGATGATGAGATGTTAAAGCTCATCCAGAAGAGTGAATACAACATTGTTGATCAACTATTGCAAACTCCTTCAAAGATCTCGGTATTATCACTGTTACTTAGTTCAAAAGCGCATAGGGAGGCTCTGCAGAAAGTCTTGGAGCAAGCCTTTGTGGAACAGGATGTAACAATCAGACAGTTCGATAGCATTGTCTCTAACATCACTTCCTACAATGACTTGGGATTTAGTGATGAGGAATTACCTGAAGGAGGTCGACGTCATAACATGGCGCTCAATATTACAGTCAACTGCCAGGACGATGCTTTAGCCAGCGTACTGGTAGACACAGGGTCAGCCCTGAATGTTATGCCGAAGTCCACTTTAATGCAATTATCATTCAAAGGCCCTCCGATGAGAACCAGCAAGGTCGTCGTCAAAGCATTTGACGGATCCAGAAAAACGATTATCGGCGAAGTCGACTTTCCCATAACTATCGGTCCTCACACTTTCCAATTCACTTTCCAGGTCATGGACATCTGGGCAACATACAGTTGTTTATTAGGAAGACCTTGGATACATCAGGCTGGGGCGGTCACTTCAACCCTCCACCAAAAGCTAAAGTTCGTCCAGAACGACCAACTCGTCACAGTCTGTGGAGAACAGGCCTTGCTCGTAAGAAACTTATCGTCATCCACTTATGTAGAACCGGAGGGGATAATCGGAACCCAGTTCCAAACGCTTTCGCTACACAAGGATAACCAATCCGAAGGGGGAACTTCGATTTCCTCATACAAAGATGCTATCAAAGCGGTCGAGAGTGCCAATACAACAGGATGGGGGCAGCTTGTCATTCCTACTAACAATAAAACAAAGAAGGGTCTTGGTTTTTTTACAACCTGTACCCAGATAGCTGCTAACGATGAAAGTCTTCATCCCATTCAGAACTTCTTCCACAGTGGAGGTTTCCTTCAACCAGTGTCTCAAGAAGACACTCCGATGAAGGACAACTTTGACCACGACTACTATGGTCCAATGGATGGCCTGCCAATGTGGCAGCCTTACCCAGGAGACTTGGGGCAAGAAAGTCAGCCGAACAATGAAAATCAGCTGAGCATCATTGAACAAAATACCTGCGTCCCCACCATGTCATAGGGTCAACACTCAGGTTATTCAGAAAATATCTAACATGACGACGAATTCGCAACATTTGCAGGACTAGAATTCATTAACTATGCTTTTCCCGTGGTCAACGTCATCGAGAGGGATGACTCCTCCAGTTCCGAAGATGTGTGGGACACCTTGGGACAACCGAGTGGAAAATTTGACTTCATGGTCAAGTACACCGCTCCTGAAAGCTCTCGTATCAGGCTCGAAGACATCCAGCCAACTGGATGGGGAGATTTGCCTGAGAGCACAAATACTATGCAAAATACAACTGAGGAATCCTCCTACGACAACTCTGTCTGGGAGACAGTTTCCAATGATCCAGCTCCACCAGAAATCAGTGTCATTTCTGAAGAGAAATCAAGGAAGGTACCAGACTTTGTGATTCACCGAGGAGTTCGCCGCCAATGGGTTACAGTCGATGTTCCGAAGATTGTTCATAAGTTAAAGTAATTGCCGTCTTTTAACCTTTCACCCTGCCCAGGTGAAACAGATGTTTTGATAGGGCTCGCTTTCTGTAAATTTCCCTCTTCGCTTTGTCCAAAGCGACAGAGATTTGTTTTATAGGGCTGTAGTTTCAAGAATCGACTTGTTCATTAATAAAATAACGTTGTTCTGTAATTTCCGCATTAATTGCGGTTTTCTCTTTTTGCTTTTTTTCATAAAATGGTAATCCTAAAAAACATCTCAAATGATAAAAACAAGCAGTTTTTCAAAAAAATACACTGTACACACTTGAATTTCCTCTATCTCTTCTAAAAACAAATCATCACGTCATACAGATTGCTTGTTTTAAACCCAGTTGAAACATATGATCCAATGCCTTCTCCCAACTATGAGTTTCCGGTATTTGAGGCTGAAGAAGAAAATGACGACGAAATTCCAGAGGAGATCTCCCAACTACTCAGACAAGAGCAAAGGTCCATTGAAACTCACAAAGAGCCGTTGGTGTAACACCCCAATTCCCATCGCGAATAAATAATACATAATTAAATCAAAGTAAATAAAAATTTATTTGTCCGACAGAAACAAGGATGCCACAATTAAGGAAAGAAAACACAATCCCTGCTCAATTATTTGATACATAACACAAAATGGAATAAATTTAGAATGGAAACTTTTTCCATATAAAAGGAAAGGTCAATTATGGAATAAAGCGGAAGATCCATAACTGAATTGTTTTACAAAATAAATTGTTTTATAACATTAAAATATACATATAAAGGTAATACAAAATATATTCAACAAAATATACATATAACAAAAGCGTTCTCCGACTCCCGTGTTACGTATCAGAGCAGACAGACCGACAAAGGACGGAGGACTAATCTTCACAAAAGCCTCCAAGATACTAATCTGCAATTGCCTCACAGAGCAACAAACCACAACAGAAGGGTGAGAAATAACAACTAAATCAAGATTGCATAATAATATGCCAACACATATAAATTCACATGCATAGCTATTCTCACCACACGCATCACATACCAATACATATAGCAAGCCACAGATACATAACATATTTCTAACAATCCAACAACATAGCATATATCAGTTATACCAACATAATCACCTATTCACACATAAGGCATACCACAGTTATAACATATGGAAACACACCACCACATCACATAGCATATGTCTATACATAAAACATATCATCCATAACCACTGCATTTATCACGTATGCACATCAATTCACCAATCCAATTATAAATCTCAACACATACTCAATCAATTCACAATTTCCCACACATAATCAATCCATTCAAGATTTTCCACACATAATCAATCCATTCATGATTTATGTAAATGCAGAGAGACCGACACAACGACTCTATGCAAATGCAATGCGGTACCGTTCCATCCATCATTCTCATCATTAGTTCACTCAGGAACTATTGGAATCATCGCTTGTTACTTAGTGTAACTCCCCGTCGGGCAAACGATGTTCCCCGTTGCTATAGGTCCTCTTGGTATAAGGCTCATGACGTTGATGGATTGCTTTAGGTCCTCTTGGTATAAGGCTCACGATCTGATCGCTTTAGGTCCTCTTAGTATAAGGCTCATGATCGTCTATAATGTCGCTTTAGGTCCTCTCGGTATAAGGCTCACGACCGTTATAGCATATTCCCTCTGGAATCGTTTCGTTGCTCACACCCACTAGGGCACACGACATCACAAGAATGCATATCATGATGCTTGGCATACAATGACTCATGACATTCAAATGCACACATATACACATCCATAATCATGCATATACAATCAAACACAACACAATGCATTTTCTTGCCCTTAGGCCACAAACCATCATCACAGCATTGCATCACATGCATTTACATCATATAATAGCACACAAGTCATACGATGTATATCAAAAGCATATTGCATGATAACACATCAAATACAAACAGTTAAGACGGTAAAAGTCGACAAAATGACACATTCCCAAATTCCCGACATAATTAAATCGGCCAAAAAATCTCAGAACCATTATTATAAGAAAGAACATCTCAATAGCTTTCCAACGGCACCTAGAACGCCTCGATCCGAGTTACGGATCAAAAGTTATGAATTTTCAAAGAAAAGAATTTATTGAGAAACAGCCAGATTTGCCTGGCGACTTTGGATTTCGCCTGGCGGATCCCCCTTCGCCAGCACTTCGCCTGGTGAGCTAGGGGCGAACCAAAAATTTAGAAAAACCCCAAGAGTTACAGAAGCTAACCCATTTCTGTCTCTCCGTTTTTGCCTGGCGACTTACGATTTCGCCTGGAGAATCCCCCTTCGCCAGCACTTCGCCTGGCGAACTAGTGGCGAGACCTAATTCTCCTGGCGAATTTCCAATTCGCCTGGTGAATCGCACCAGAACCAGAATTTTCTGTTGCGGGTTACATGGTTCCAAAACCCCCAAAAATCCCATTTTCCACCCCAAATCAATTCCAACGGCAAAACAAGTATCAACGATTGTTCATAAACACAGTGTGATCATACAACGCAATTTATATCGAATTCCGACCGTGAAAACATCGATTTCTATCAATTATTTGTCAATTTATCAATGAGAAAAAGTTGTGAAACAACCAAAACAATTACAACAAACAACACATATACATACACAAGCAAGATATAATTGAAACTTCTCACCCTTACCCGATTAATCGTGATTGAAACGGAGGTTTCCTCGATTTTTCCTCTTTCTCCTCTTCTCTCTTTCTTTCTTCTCCTTTTCTTTCTCTTCTTTTTCCTTTCTTTCTATTTCTCTCTAATCTCTATTTATATGAAAATATCTAAACCCCTAAAAGACTATTTAACCCCTCAGCTCAAATATCTCGCAAACGCTCTCAAAACGCGATAAAACATAATAACGATGAAAAATAATATATTTTCAAATAAAAGTCAAGAATAAAATGATATAAAAACGAAAATAATTAAATCGACTCGATTAAATAAATAAGACAAAACGGGGCGTTACAATTCTCCCCCACTTAGACATTTTCGTCCTCGAAAATATACCCGATACGAATAACTCCGGATATGACTCTCGTATCCGACTAACCAACCAACATGCCAACCGAAGGCACACCACGAATAACACAAACCGACAAACCACCTTGCTAACAGCAGCTACAACAACGACGACAACTACAACGCAAGATGCAAAGCCCATACAATGCACTTGACGACCAACTCACAACTCAAAGAATACCCAAGTTACGAACACACATGTTCACTCTTGAACCGAAACACAACAAGATCGTTACCATCACCGTAGGTAACACTCCTCTAATTCATCACAAGGAATTAGCTACTCGCACTCGACCCAACACAATAGGAATGAAGCAACAACACAAACAAGAACACCAGTTCCACGACCCAACATCGTTTCAACAACCTCTACATAACCACAATACCAACATCCTTGTCACACAACAATATTACAACAATGCTACGATTCGCCAATCAAACATATAACCAAAACATCCATCTACATAGTAGCCCATGAATAATATTTAAACCTTTCACCTAACACTTCCATTCTGAAACGTTCAATAGTCTCATCATTCCTACATGTTTCCAATGTTCAACCTATGAACTCTTGCAAGTCACACACGCATATAGAAAATGTGCCACATCACGCTTCCGCTGCGCACTCTGATTACTCGCAACAATCAAATCCACCAATTTCATATCCAAATTCTAACTCTTCCTCATATTCACCAAAAATAACTGTTCACTGTTAATACACCCAACCTCACACTCGACTATGTTATCTCACACACCAGACACAAGTCTCTTAACTGCTCAAATAATTTTAATTCTCTGACCATCAAAACAACCATATGCAAAGACTATCGACTTAACTCTTCAGGCACAGCATTAGCTTTTCCCCGAAGGATAATCCAAGCCAAATTCATAACTCGTCACGAATTCTAACCCTCCTCGTTGTCTCTTACTCTATTCCTTCAGACCAAACAAGTACTCAATATTCTTGGGATTACTAAACACTTCGAACCTAGAACCACAAAGATAATACCTCCAAATCTTCCAACACAATACAACCGCAACCAATCCCAAATCCGGAATAGTATAGATCCTTTTATGAATCCTCAAATGTCGTAAAGCATAAGCCACGACTTTACCCTCTTGCATTAACACACAGACTAAACTCATCAAAGACACATCCCAATACCTCACAACCGGTTTATTAGGATCACACAAAATCAAAACTGGAGCCATAGACAACTTCTACTTTAGCTCTATGAAACTTTCCTTACAATGAACATCCCAAACAAACGACTCACCCTTTGCAAGTCAACTGAGATAACAGAAGTACGAACTTAGCGATGTCTTCCCTAGCCTGCAGTAACAACTAACTAAGCCCAAAAATTTCTAATCTCCTTAACCAACTTCGGAGTCTCTCATTGTAGAACTGCATCTACTTCCGATGGATCCATTAACCATACTCTCATCTGAAATAACATATCCAAGAAAAATAACCTTTTTCAACCCAAATTCTCACTTGAATAACTTAGCATAAAACTTCGTCTCTTTTCAACACTTGTAATTCAAGTCTCAAACACTCTACCTGTTCTTCCTCTGAGTTTATAACAGATCCGAATATCCTCAATCAAAGCCATTACTAACTTATCCAAATAAATATGGAAGATACGACTCCTCTACTCCACAAACATTACAGACGCATTACTAACACCAAATAACATCACTGTACGCTGTAATGCCCAACCAAATTCCAAAAGATATAAATTCTTAAAGCTTCTGCAAAAAATTTCATTAGGTAACTGGCTACTCACATACAAGCTTAACCGAGTAAATAATAGCCTATTCCGATGATAACAAACATAACCAGTCACATGGAATCGATCAAAGCCTTAACTCACACAAATTCACCACTCTTATCAAATGTTCCAAACAATTATAATTTCAATCAAACTCAACCAAATCATTCCGGTCATCTATTCTTGAAAGTGGACACTTATTCTCAATCGTCACCTTATTCAACTGTCAGTAATCCATACACAATTTCTTCTCTTGACCGTCCAATTCCACAAATTCTAACATGTAGCAACAACCAACCCAAAAGAACTCTCAAATATTACATCCACACCTAGGGTTTTCTCAAGATTTCCATTAATGCCCTAAAACTTTAAAAACTCCAAAACTCACCAAAACTATAAGTTTTACTTTCCATAGTCTCAATACCATTATACACATCATGCTTGTTATTCCGTTCAATCATCCTTCCTTTTTGTTACTAACAATACTGGAGCTCTCCAAGACGACACATCCTCATAATTCTCCTTTCCAGTAAATCTTCCAACTGCTCTTTCAATATGAGTAATTCTAATGCTAACATCCAATATTCCATCCGGAAACACATCTGGGATCACGCACAACTGGCATCCCAACACTGTGGCCTTTCTGCCAATTTCCAGAACACTATCATCACAAACATAACAAACATCTTAGTTTCACTTCCTAAAAGTTCTTCTACTTACTTAGCAGATCTAAACCTCAAATCTTCCCCTTCGTCAAATTTGAGTTCACACTCTACTCTCTGAGAACAACCTTTAACAATACCCAATCGTTCTCTCTTAATGACTTCCCAACTTGACCAACATACCAAAACCTTTAATCCGCCTCACCTTCCGATATTAGAATCTTCATCGACTCAACAAAACAATCTGTAATCATTTTCTCAATTCCAACTAATTCATTGTACACATTATCAAAGCCGGAAAGACACGTCTATTATATCCAACATAATTCCGTCTACTATCAACAAGAGATTAAGGGTGATCAGTTCCTCAATTTGTAATAGACAGCCGACAATCATGATGGGGCATAAACCGTCTTTACCAAACTATAATAGCATTCCTTGCATCTTGTGCACAAAACTACCGAAGGCACAAATCCTTAGTTGACATAAACCTTACCTCCGCATTCCCTCCGGAATCGGGAACAACACTGTCCAAAAAACACTTACACTTTTGCAACCAACGGCACACAAACGAAGAAACTTGGAGAAGCACAAGCTTCTCCCCCACTTATCTCATTCTCAATCCTGAAGACAAAAGATTAGAAAACCAGAAAGCACTGACAGTGTTTCACACACATATCACATACTACGGAACAAACAACAACGACAGTATTCAACTGTCACACCAACTGACTCAACAACTTGGCCGGACAGACCAACCTGCTCTGATACCACTATTGTAACACCCCAATTCCCATCGCGAATAAATAATACATAATTAAATCAGAGTAAATAAAAATTTATTTGTCCGACAGAAATAAGGATGCCACAATTAAGGAAAGAAAACACAATCCCTGCTCAATTATTTGATACATAACACAAAATGGAATAAATTTAGAAGGGAAACTTTTTCCATATAAAAGGAAAGGTCAATTATGGAATAAAGCGGAAGATCCATAACTGAACTGTTTTACAAAATAAATTGTTTTATAACATTAAAATATACATATAAAGGTAATACAAAATATATTCAACAAAATATACATATAACAAAAGCGTTCCCCGGCTCCCGTGTTACGTATCAGAGCAGACAGACCGACAAAGGACGGAGGACTAATCTTCACAAAAGCCTCCAAGATACTAATCTGCAATTGCCTCACAGAGCAACAAACCACAACAGAAGGGTGAGAAATAACAACTAAATCAAGATTGCATAATAATATGCCAACACATATAAATTCACATGCATAGCTATTCTCACCACACACATCACATACCAATACATATAGCAAGCCACAGATACATAACATATTTCTAACAATCCAACAACATAGCATATATCAGTTATACCAACATAATCACCTATTCACACATAAGGCATACCACAGTTATAACATATGGAAACACACCACCACATCACATAGCATATGTCTATACATAAAACATATCATCCATAACCACTGCATTTATCACGTATGCACATCAATTCACCAATCCAATCATAAATCTCAACACATACTCAATCAATTCACAATTTCCCACACATAATCAATCCATTCAAGATTTTCCACACATAATCAATCCATTCATGATTTATGTAAATGCAGAGAGACCGACACAACGACTCTATGCAAATGTAATGCGGTACCGTTCCTTCCATCATTCTCATCATTAGTTCACTCAGGAACTATTGGAATCATCGCTTGTTACTTAGTGTAACTCCCCGTCGGGCAAACGATGTTCCCCGTTGCTGTAGGTCCTCTTGGTATAAGGCTCATGACGTTGATGGATTGCTTTAGGTCCTCTTGGTATAAGGCTCACGATCTGATCGCTTTAGGTCCTCTTAGTATAAGGCTCATGATCGTCTATAATGTCGCTTTAGGTCCTCTCGGTATAAGGCTCACGACCGTTATAGCATATTCCCTCTGGAATCGTTTCGTTGCTCACACCCACTAGGGCACACGACATCACAAGAATGCATATCATGATGCTTGGCATACAATGACTCATGACATTCAAATGCACACATATACACATCCATAATCATGCATATACAATCAAACACAACACAATGCATTTTCTTGCCCTTAGGCCACAAACCATCATCACAACATTGCATCACATGCATTTACATCATATAACAGCACACAAGTCATACGATGTATATCAAAAGCATATTGCATGATAACACATCAAATACAAACAGTTAAGACGGTAAAAGTCGACAAAATGACACATTCCCAAATTCCCGACATAATTAAATCGGCAAAAAAATCTCAGAACCATTATTATAAGAAAGAACATCTCAATAGCTTTCCAACGGCACCTAGAACGCCTCGATCCGAGTTACGGATCAAAAGTTATGAATTTTCAAAGAAAAGAATTTATTGAGAACCAGCCAGATTCGCCTGGCGACTTAGGATTTCGCCTGGCGGATCCCCCTTCGCCAGCACTTCGCCTGGTGAGCTAGGGGTGAACCAGAAATTTAGAAAAATCCCAAGAGTTACAGAAGCTAACCCATTTCTGTCTCTCCGTTTTTGCCTGGCGACTTACGATTTCGCCTGGAGAATCCCCCTTCGCCAGCACTTCGCCTGGCGAACTAGTGGCGAGACCTAATTCTCCTGGCAAATTTCCAATTCGCCTGGTGAATCGCACCAGAACCAGAATTTTCTGTTGCGGGTTACATGGTTCCAAAACCCCAAAAAATCCCATTTTCCACCCCAAATCAATTCCAACGGCAAAACAAGTATCAACGATTGTTCATAAACACAGTGTGATCATACAACGCAATTTATATCGAATTCCGACCGTGAAAACATCGATTTCTATCAATTGTTCGTCAATTTATCAATGAGAAAAAGTTGTGAAACAACCAAAACAATTACAACAAATAACACATATACATACACAAGCAAGATATAATTGAAACTTCTCACCCTTACCCGATTAATCGTGATTGAAACGGAGGTTTCCTCGATTTTTCCTCTTTCTCCTCTTCTCTCTTTCTTTCTTCTCCTTTTCTTTCTCTTCTTTTTCCTTTCTTTCTATTTCTCTCTAATCTCTATTTATATGAAAATATCTAAACCCCTAAAAGACTATTTAACCCCTCAGCTCAAATATCTCGCAAACGCTCTCAAAACGCGATAAAACATAATAACGATGAAAAATAATATATTTTCAAATAAAAGTCAAGAATAAAATGATATAAAAACGAAAATAATTAAACGACTCGATTAAATAAATAAGACAAAACGGGGCGTTACAGTTGGAAACGGTCAACTTGGGCTCAGAAGAGGAGAGAAAAGAAGTCCAGATTGGGGCACTACTCGGTCCAGATGTCAAAGAAAGTTTGATAAAGCTTCTCAAAGAGTTTCCTGATGTATTCGCTTGGTCCTATCAGGATATGCCAGGGTTGGATACCAGCATCGTGGAACATCACTTACCGTTAAGGTCAGAATGTCCGCCGGTAAAACAAAGGTTGAGACGGACTCATCCAGACATGGCTGTCAAAATCAAAGAGGAGGTACAGAAACAGATTGACGCGGGCTTCCTCGCCACGTCAGAATATCCTCAATGGTTAGCCAACATCGTACCAGTTCCGAAAAAGGACGGAAAGGTCAGAATGTGTGTCGATTACAGAGATCTAAACAAGGCAAGTCCAAAGGACGACTTTCCCTTGCTACACATTGACATGTTGGTAGACAGTACAGCGAAGTTCAAAGTTTTCTCCTTCATGGATGGATTCTTGAGCTATAATCATATCAAAATGGCGCCGAAAGACATGGAGAAGACCTCCTTCATCACCTCATGGGGTACCTTTTGCTACAAGGTAACGCCGTTCGGTTTGAAAAACGTCGGGGAAACCTATCGAAGGGCCATGACTACTCTGTTTCATGACATGATACACAAAAAAATCGAAGTGTATGTCGATGATATGATTGCCAAATCTAAAACAGAGAAAGAGCATGTGACCCACCTGTCAAAACTATTCGACCGTTTGAGAAAGTACAAACTCCGCTTGAATCCCAGCAAGTGCACGTTCGGTGTTCGTTCAGGGAATTTCTTAGGGTTCATCGTCAGGCAAAAAGGAATTGAGGTTGATCCTGACAAGGTCAAGGCCATTCAAGAAATGCCTTCCCCGAAAATTGAAAAACAAGTCAGAGGATTCTTGGGATGTTTGAACTACATCTTTAGATTCATATTCCTTATGACTGCGACCTACACGCCGATTTTCAAATTACTCAAAAAGAATCTGGATTGCATTGGGATAGAAGACTGTCAAACCGCCTTCGACAGTGTTAAGGAATACCTGTTGAACCCACTGATTCTATCACCTCCAGTGGAAGGAAGACCACTGATCATCTACCTCACAGTCCTAGAGGACTCAATGGGATGTGTACTTGGCCAAAAAGACGAAACCAAAAGGAAAGAGTCTGCCATTTATTATCTGAGCAAGAAATTCACCGACTGCGAGACTCGGTACACTGTGCTTGAGAAAACTTGCTGCGTTTTGGCTTGGGCAGCCAAACGTCTTTGCCAGTACATGATTCGTCACACTACTTGGTTAATCTCTGAAATAGATCCAATCAAGTACGTCTTCGAAAAACCTGCTCTCATGGGAAGGATTGCCCGTTGGCAGATGTTGCTATCAGAATATGACATAGAATATCACGCTCAGAAAGTCGTTAAAGGAAGTATTTTAGCCGATCATTTGGCTTATCAACCGATTGACGATCAAGAATCAGTCGGGTTTGACTTCCCAGACGAAGATGTCATGTATTTAAAAATGAAAGACTGCGATGAACCGCTACTCAGTGAAGGGCCAGAACTAGATTCCCAATGGGGACTTATCTTTGACGGAGCTGTCAATCATTACGGAAACAGAATTGGAGCAATTATCATAACACCTCAGGGTACCCACATTCCTTTCACCGCCAGACTTACGTTCAAGTGTACGAACAACGAGGCCGAATACGAAGCTTGTATTATGGGTCTCGAAGAAGCAATTGATTTAAGGATCAAAAACTTGGATGTATATGGCGACTCAGCTTTGGTCTTCAATCAGATCAAAAGAGATTGGAACACATACCAATCCGGATTGATTCCTTACAAAGACTATGCGAGAAGGATGTTACCATTCTTCAACAAGATCGAGTTTCATCATATCCCTCGTGAGGAGAATCACATGGCTGATGCATTAGCCACTATCTCTTCCATGATTAGTGTAGGTTAATGGAACGGCCTCCCTAAGATCGGCATAATGTGCCTTGAACGGCCCGCTTACATCTTCACGGTTGAAGCAATCATAGACGACAAACCTTGGTATCACGATATCAAATGCTTCCTTCAGAAACAAGAGTACCCACCTGGGGCACTAAGAAAAGATAGAAAGACCCTCAGAAGACTAGCAGACAGTTTCTTCCTGAGCGGTGACATACTCATAAGAGAAATTTTGACATGGTCTTGCTCCGATGCGTAGACAGACAAGAAGCAGACATGCTGATAAAAGAAATTCATGAAGGATCCTTTGGCACTCATGCCAACGGACACACAATGGCGAGAAAAATTCTAAGGGCAGGGTACTACTGGTTGACCATGGAATCCGACTGCTACAAGTACATGAGAATGTGTCACAAGTGTCAGATATACTCAGACAAAATCCATGTACCGCCAACGCATCTCAAAGTTCTTTCTTCCCTATGGCCTTTTTCCATATGGGGAATCGACATGATTAGCATAATTGAACCCAAAGCTTCAAACGGACATCGGTTCATCCTGGTAGCCATTGATTACTTCACCAAGTGGGTCGAAGCAGCGTCATAAGCCAATGTTACCCGACAAGTGGTGGTCCGATTTATCAAAAACAATCTCATATGCCGTTATGATGTTCCGAGCCAGATCATTACTGATAATGGATCTAACTTGAACAATAAGATGATGAAAGAGTTGTGTGCTGAGTTCAAGATCGAACACCATAACTCGTCTCGCTACCTACCCAAGATGAACGGAGCGGTAGAAGCGGCTAACAAGAACATCAAGAAGATTGTTCAAAAAATGGTTGTAACCTACAAAGATTTGCACAAGATGCTACCCTTTGCTCTTCACGGTTATCGCACATCTGTCCACACTTCAACAGGGGCAACCCCTTTCTCTCTAGTGTATGGCATGGAAGCAGTGCTCCCCATAGAAGTAGAGATCTCATCAATCCGGGTATTGATGAAAGCTAAGCTTACAGAGGCTGAATGGTGTCGAAGTCGACACGACGAATTAAACCTGATCGAAGAGAAGCGAATCACGACACTATGCCACGGTCAGTTGTATCAACAGAGAATGAAGAAGGCATTTGACAAAAAGGTTCTGCGTCTTCAGGAAAGGAGACCTCGTACTCAAGAAGATACAATCATTTCTCACTGATTCCATGGGCAAATGGACTCCGAATTATGACGGCCCCTATGTGGTCGAGAAAGCTTTCTCAGGCGGCGCCTTGAGACTCACAACCATGGACGGAGAGGAATTTTCCTACCCCACAAACGTTGACATAGTCAATAAATACTTTGCCTAAATAATAAAAAAGAGAAAGAAAAAAGAAAAAAAAACGTCTCGGTGGATTAAAAACCCGAAAGGGCGGTCCAGGCAAAAATTAGAGACATGATCAAAAATCATCCCGGTGGATTGGAAACCTCAGAGTACAATCCAGGCAAAAATTAGGGATAATGGCAAGTAACTATGTTCAACCGGGGCAAATCCTCAGCAGCAGTTACATCATCCGTCAGGAAAATTCCAGTCAAGGTCATCTTCGACAGAAGCTCAGGGTGTCCTGAATTCAAAGTTGGTAGAAGGATAGTGGTCGTTATATTTCAATGTAGCCCTTTTCCCTTAAATTACCATTTTCTAAACTTTGTAAATACTCTATGGAATCACGCGTTTGGCTGATTTCCATCCTATCAATATAATTTGAGCCCTTGTGCTTTTGTTTGTGATTCTTATTTGTTTTAGCTTTATGGAACGACATTTTAATATGATTAATGATTCTTGAAATAAAACAAAAATGAATTTACTTGTTAAAACTTTTTCTGCTTTTAAAATAAAGATGGCAATTTCTTTTGACTATTGAACATCGAAAGAACATCGATCGCTTCGTCAGAAGTAATCAAACTTCAAAGTGCAAAATCAAAGTACTCCTTCTAAATCAGAGCACCTGAATGAAGGCTCAACAGTGTCAGAGACCGTGTTTCATCTGACGCCCTCGGCAGAGTCCTTATCTCCTAAGCCCGACCAACATAGCTCCCGAAATGGACTATCTCTCCTAAGCAAGGCAGAATTGCTACTTTTGGACCAGTGATACATCTTCGTCCCCCGCAGTGGCCAAGTATCCCGTCGTGTTCATCCATTAGTCTGTATGTCGTGTCAGTTGTGTCAGCATAAACATACATACATCATGCATTATTGATTTACATTCACATTCATGTTGCATCACTATCACTCTAGTCGGTCTTATCCCCTAGTGATAAAAGTCCTCTCCGTCGAGTTGTCAGTGCTTTCCTCGTCAGGAAGTGAATCATCTAAGCAATCTCTCTCTCCAGTTTATCTCTGGACTAGAGACGGGCCTCGACCACTTTGATAACTTGAACCTCTGAAAAACCAGAAAACCCGCAACCGATGTCACTCTTTGCCATTGAAGATGATATCTTCGCTTTCCCGGATTAAGGAAAATCCCTAGAGAAAGCCTCTTAATCAGAGATTCGGAAATACAACACTTTTTCTCCGAAAAGACCGCTGAGGAAAAGGTCATCAGCACCTCAAAATTGGGTCACATCATATGGCATTTCTCCGAGAAGATCCCGAGAAAAGTATGATATAACATCCCCGAACAGAGAGCAGTCTCTCAAGAGACTCGTTTTTCCCAGTAGAATCAACAAATGGCGTCTCCAACAAAGAAGCTTGTGCACCTCTATAACTCAGACGACTGGGTTCCCCAGCAAGTCTGACATCAAAATCGTTTCCATCAAATGGCATCTCCCCAGGAAAATTCGGCGAGAAGTTTGAGGAAAACCGCTACGGATAGCGTCCATTGTCAAGAAAGTTTATTGACAAAAGAAACTAAGACCAGATCCTTGGTATGAAACCAGGATCGAAGGGAAGTTTAAATCAGAAACTTAGACCAGTTCCTTGGTAGGAAACCTGGATCGAGGGGAAGTTTATACCAGAAACCGAGACCAGTTCCTTGGCAGGAAACCAGGATCAAGGGGAAGTTTATACCAGAAACCGAGACCAGTTCCTTGGTAGGAAACTAGGATCGAGGGGAAGTTTATTTCAGAAACTAAGACCAGATCCTTGGTAGGAAACCAGGATTGAGGGGAAGTTTTAACCTTTTCTGAGCATCATTGCTTAGCAAAAGAAGAAGGATGTGTGAACTACCGTTCTTGACCACCATCAAAATTTTGGGTATTCTGATATTTAATCCTCTTGCACCCTGAATGCCCGAATACCTTCGCCATTCACACCTTCGGGTCCAAGAAGATTAAATAGAGGTATCTGTCATACCCTAAATTTTGACCACTAAGATTCCCATCATTGTGCAAATCATCATCACAATATGGAGGAACCATCATACCTCATTAGTCTCCCCAAGGATGGGTGAGCACTCACTACAAATCAAATTTAGGGTTTCAGGCCCTCTTAGAGTTCTTAGACAAATGATCAATCAAGGAATGACATGATCTTCAACTTGTCTAAACCTCTCAAACATCCACAATGGATCAAAAGGAATCCCACATCAGGAATCAAACACAATGTTGCAGCATTCCAGATGGATCAAGCCTCACGATCGCCAGTGTCACCAAATTAGGGTTTTGGTCTACCAGGGCCCCCAGATGGGAATTTTCCTATGGGCATGAGCCAATGCCTCAAAGCATAACCTATGATGCTCCAAGAGACATCATAAACCCAATCACCAAGTCAATTTAGCCTCAGGTGGTGCATTCACCAAAAATCAGGAATTAGGGTTTCTTGACCTAATTCACCCCTAAGTTGACTTTTGGGACAAAACATGAGCCAAGACCTCAAGACATGATTTGAGGGTCCCTAGTAAACCACATTGATATATTTACAATAATGGATTGATCCAAGAAGCTTGAGCAACAAGCTTCAAGTTCATCTGAACCACAATTAGGGTTTCGCGAGAAAAGTCAACTGTATATTTGACTTTTGACCAGGACATGCTCCCTAACCCTAGGACATGATTAAATACACCCTATAATACCTATGAAATCAATCCATCAAGTTTGATTTAGGTCAAGGACTTAATTTCATAAAGGATCACACAGTTTGGAATTCATTTGATAAAAAGTCAACTGTGCACAAATGTCAACTTTGACTTTTTGAGATTTTTCACAATTATGGTTTTTTAACCCTAAAATGATGTTAATGAGTGATTGGAATCATCATTCATCAAGAAAAATCAAGAAAAGTGGGATAACTTATAAAAGGGGTAACCGTAAAAACTTAGAAAATTTTCTAAGTTATGAACAAAGTGGCAATGGTACCAACTTTGGAGGATCATAAGTCCTAAACCACAAAGCCATTTTTCCCATCCAAAGCTGGATTTGTAGATCTCATGGCCATCTACAAAAGCTTCAAACTGAACTCATTCCAATTCATTATAGATTTTGAGTTATGGAATGATCAAAATCACAAAAAGTGAAAAAGTCACTTTTTTCCAACACTTAGTGAAAATTTCACCAAGTCAGAATCTGCCTTACTTTTTTCCAAATGTAGGGGCATTTTTCACTTGGATCCAAAAAGTATCAAAACCAATTATGATCAAACAGTTATTGTATCATATGAGGGCTTTCCAAAATGACCAAGAACATCACCAAACTCAACTTGAGTCATGAGATATGACAATGGCAATATGCCTTGATGAAAACTGCCAAGGCTAGGCAGAATTTTACACTTTTGCTCGATTTGGCAAAATCAGATAATTCCAAGCCTTGTCATCACTTTGGACACATCTGAGGATCAAATCTAAAGAGAACAAACACTGATCCAAGCCTCCAAAGTCTTTGGAACAAGAAGTAGCATGCCAAACCTAGAAATCCCTAAAAGAGGGACAAGACTCCAATTTTGGATTGGAGCATTTAATGGATGCACCAAGGTGGCATGGACTGACACATTTGCAACTGAATTTGGTCAATAATGATTCAACAACTAGGGAACCATAGGCCTGTGCTCTAACCTTTAGTCAATGGCTAGAGGAGACTTGGCTTCCCATTGATCAACATTGGCCAAACCTCTGTTGTGGTTGCCATTCACTATTGATCCCAAAACAAACTTGCTCTACTATAAATAGATCTCATTTGTGCTCAGTTTGAGTACACCAAAGCCATCAAACATATGTTTTCCTCAAAATCTCTTTCTTTAGGCCAAAATGTCTTCTTTAGCAAGGTAACTCTGAGTTTTTGAGTTAGAGAGAATTTCCATCATAGCTCATGATCCTAACACCTCCAATATATCATATCTAAGATGTCCAAACTCTCACAAGTGACCTGTAATCCTTAAATCACAAAGTCACCTCTCAAAACCTCAAAATAGTACTTTTGTGCATTTTTCAAGCCATGCCTTGATTCAGTCACTTTCTAAACCAGATAAAACCTCAAACACACTCCAAATATCATCCTTGAATTGTCCCAAATGGTTTCCCCCATCTGGAACACCATTTGAGGGAGTTGCTATTTTGGCCATTTTAACCCCTTTTGCAAGAAAGGGCCAGTTTGTGTTTTTGCAGGTTCCAGCTGATTCCACTCATCCTAAAAGCTTCTAAGAGATCATTTGAGGGTGTCCAAAGCATTAAACCATTTCTGGAACAAGAAACCTGGCAGATTGCACAAAAAACTCCAAAAGCTCAAAAGAGAGGTAAGCATCATGACTTGAACCTTCCAAAATATGCATTGCTTTGAAGTCCACTGATCATGCACATCTCACACATGATATATATGTTGTGTTTGAACCAATTCATCATGTAATTCATGCCTGTACCAAAGTGTAGCATAGAAAATGCAATTATAGGCCTATTTCAAAACCACCATCGGATTTTGAGGAGGGAGCATGATCTGAAAAAAAAATACCACCACCATTGGATTCCTTGTGAAATTCTAGGCCAGATGCATATAAATTTTGTCCCCAACCATGGAGAAATGAGAAAGTTATGGACCTTCCCGTTTCTTGCCAAAACTTGCCTTGGCCAGGCCTAGAAAACAAGGCAAGCCTTGTGTATTTGTTGGTTTGTTTCAATCAACGGATGTATCACAACCCCAGTGGTAAGGCGCGCGCCCTATAACCTTGAGGTCGTGGGTTCAAACCCCACCCAGACCATTTTGTGTTTTCTCACTTTTTTTTGCTATTTTTCTAATATTTTCATGTTTTATTAATTAATTGGAAAATTAATAACTCCTTCAATTTTAATTATTTTTTATTGGTTCTTTTTGCAAAAAATCAAAAAAATGTTGAAATATTTTATTCCACAAAAAAATCAAGTTTATATTATTTATTTAATATAATTATTATTTTTGTGAATAAAGTCCTTTTTAATTATTTTTAACATTTTTAAAGTGAATATTTACCTTGAAAATCAAAACCAAATGAGTTTTAATTCATCTTGTAATTAAAACCTCATTTTTCAAACCTTAAACAAAAATCTCAAGTGGTTTATTCAAACTCATTTGGTATTTTTTTATTGAGTTTCTATAAATATTTACTTTTAAAGGGCAAAATTAGGGTTTTCTTTTTATTTCAAACCTCATCAATCATTTTCATATCTTTTTGGGCCTCTAATAGAGTGTAAGACCTAATCCTTTATAAATACAAACCTATTTTGGGCCTCACTTATTGTATAAGTCCCGTTGTATTTCAAAAGTTCGGCGCAGTTATCTCCCGTGTAAAACAAACCCTGGGCCTCTCCTCGAGCTATAAGACCCATTCAAAACCATTTTGGGCTTCTAATAGAGTGTAAGACCCAACCCCCTTTTAACCAAAAATATTTTGGGCCTCAGATGTTGTATAAGTCCCTCTGCGTTAAAAGAAACCTCGGCGCGATTGCCAGTTCAAAAGTCAAATCATTTTGGGCCTACCCTCGTGTTATAAGCCCCATTCCTTTTCTTTAAACACCTTTGGGCCTCTTGAGAGAGTGTAAGATCCATCCCCTTGTACAGAAAACATTTCTTGGGCCTCAGTCACTTGTATAAGTCCCTGTACAAAACGACAGTGCGATCACGGATAAAACCCTGGGCCTCTCCTTGAGCTGTAAGCCCCAATTTTCCTTTCAAAATACTTTCTCCTATTGATTTTGCATATAATATTGTTATCAAAGTTTCCTTTGTTGGACAACTAACCAAACAACATGGAAGCTCTACAACCGAGTAAGTGTTTACCCGCTTTCATTTACCGCTTTCATATGTATATAGCTGTACTGTGGGGCTGTTTCACTGTAAGTCTTCTTTCATAAACTCATATCGACTGTGTAATAATAGTATAGATATTTAGAGTTTCCCCGACAACTACATCTAGAACTAGACAAAACCTCGTCTCCCTACATCCGATGTTATACCGGATATTTCAACATAACCTAAACCGTGAGAATTTTCTTTACAACAATTTTAGATAACTAGATCTAAGAAATCTCCCCCTTGAACAGTTCATATACAGAAGGCCAATGTTCCAAGTGAAACCCCTTCTGGAACTGTTCATCAGCCTCCTCTTGGGGTTAGTGCAAGGACCCGCAGGCTTCCTAAAAGCATCCCCGCCTCCTCTTGGGCGTTGTACAAGGACCCATCGACTTCTTAGAAGTTTTCACAGCCTCCTCTTAGGCTTCGTATAATGATTCTTTCTCCGGGAAGATAGCCTCCTCTTGGGCTTAGTACAAATTGTCCCTCGACTTCTTAAAAGTTTTTCTAGCCTCCTCTTGGGCTTCATACAAATTGTCCCGACGACCTCCTAGAGGTATAGGAACAGAAATTAGTCATCTTAATAGAACAATCTTTCAAAGAGTCTAGATCTTACTCCTACTATTTCTTAAGCATAATACAAAAGATAAAACCCGTAGACTCGAATAGTTCAAAGCTCCTTTGGATTCCCCGTTTCCTTAGAGAACAGGAAATAATCTCGATCCTCAGATCAAAGCCATGAGTACAACATTACCCATATAAGAACTAATTCTCTCTTTTAACCAACATGCTGGACCTATCACTCAACTGAAACAGTTAACCTAGCCTTCTCTTGGGCTTTGTACAATGATTCTCCCCAGTGGAGCTAACTTTCAGCCTCCATCTCAGGCTTCGTACGAGATACAAAAAACACTCTCTTGTTGAGTATAAAAGACTCTCTTGTTGAGTCAATCCCCTTTCAGCCTCCATCTCAGGCTTCGTACGAGATACAAAAAACACTCTCTTGTTGAGTATAAAAGACTCTCTTGTTGAGTCAATCCCCTTTTAGCCTCCATCTCGGGCTTCGTACGAGATACAAATCACTCTCTTGTTGAGTATAAAAGACTCTCTTGTTGAGTCAAACCTCCAGCCTCCATCTCGGGCTTCGTACGAGATACAAAAAACACTCTCTTGTTAAGTCAAACAACCTTTAGCTTCCGTCTTGGGCTTCGTACAAGACACATACAAAAGCACTCTCTTGTTGAGTCAACCCTTTTAGCCTCTCTCTCGGGCTTCGTACGAGACACATAAAAACACCCTCTTGTTGGGCCAATAGCCTCCTCTTAGGCTTTGTATAAGAAAACCCCGGTTGAGTCAATCAACCTTTTAGCATCAAAGTTGTGCCTCGTTCACAGTATACAAACATCAACAACTCCTTTTCCCCCATCTAATTGCTATAAGCGACAAGCCTCTGGATTATTTACATCCACTCCATTGTCCCTCTTTTAGCATGAGAAATTCCTAAGGAAAGATGGCATTGCTCTACACTGAGCTAAAGTCTTCTCCTTCAGGTTGAAAATCCCCTGTAAAGGAAATTATGGCATTGCTGGATTCACATATCCCAGTTAAAGTAATTCTCCTTTATAATCAGTCACCCAACAATTGTGACAAACATATCCCCTTTAGAGATGACAAATTCTCTCTAAAGACAACACATTTTCAGCTTCACATCTTGGGCTTTGAACAAGATACAAATAGACCATTCAGCTTCACATCTTGGGCTTTGAACATGATATAAACCACCTTTCGCTTCACGTCTTGGGCTTTGAACAAGACACCAAAACACCATTTCCTCCCATAGAATAGGAGGAACTACGATCGCTCTGATTTCCCTATCCCGGGAATACGTAGGCATAAGATTGCAAAAGAATCTTAGCGAGCACACCACATCAAAAATCTCAGATCCCAAATCCTCACATATCGATCAAAACATCCGAATCCGCATTCCCCGCCAAAAGCCTAAATTCAATTAAAAATAACCTAAGAGAGGCCCCACTACCACATAGCATCTGTAACCTAACAGACCCTGTTCAAACTCAGTATGCAAGTAGGGTTAGTTGGAGACATCTGTAGTACCCCAGAGCGACAGTGCTTAAGAACCACGTCCAAAATCGCTCGCTACATAACTAAACTTCACGGGAGCACTGGTAATAACCAGACAAACGATATAAAAAAGAACACTAGTAACAATCAGACTTCACAGTAGAAGCTGGTAACGACCAGACAAGCAAAATCAATAGGGAGCTAGTAATAACTAGACTTCAAAGGGGAGACTGGTGACAACCAGACATACAATACCAATAAATATTGGATTTGCGACGAGTGCCGATAACAATTGGACTTTTACCAGAGTCTTCTAGTGACGATTAGACTTCGAAGATGTGGTAACGACCGAATTCAACAATATCAATGACGATTGGATTTGCGACGAGTGCCAATAACAATTGGACTTTCACCAGAGACTGCTAGTAATGACTAGGCTTTAAATATATGGAAACAACCATATTCAACAATACCAATGACGATTGGATTTGCGACAAGCGCCAATAATAATTAGACTTTCACTAGAGACTGCCAGTAACAACTAGGCTTTAAATATATGGTAACAACCAGATTCAACAATACCAATGACGATTGGATTTGCAACGAGCGCCAATAACAATTGGATTTTCACAAGAGACTGCTAGTAACGACTAGACTTCGAAGATGTGGTAACGACCGGATTCAACATTACCAATTACGATTGGATTTAAATACGAAGATGCTAGTGACGACTAGACTTCAAGGGAATATAGGTAACAACTATAACTTTAATACAATGCTAGTGACAACTGGACTTTAGGCAGGAAATTGGTGACGACCAACGATCTTCAACATAGGTGCCAGTTACAATTGGGCTTGGGGAAGAAAATTGTGACAACCAAAGATCTTAACAAAGATGTCAATTACAACTGGACTCGGGGTAGAAATTGGTGACAACCAAAGATCTTAACAAAAATGCCAGTTACAACTATACTTTATTGAGGATCTCACAAAAGAGATACTGGCTGGTTGCTTTATGAGCAAAATTTCTCAAATAAAGAGAAAAACCATCAGAGTCTTCACCAACTTTCTCAAAGAGATACCATTTGATAGAAGTAAACTAGACAAAGGATTTGCTGAGGAATCATCTCTTGCAATAAAATCCTTGTAGAGAGGGTAACTCAAATAAAGAGAAACCATTTGTAAGGTCTTTGACAAAATCCTTCTGGCAAACTTTGAGGGGAATACTAATTATAATTACAACGGGTTAAATAACACCAAAGACGGATAAGCTTCTCGGAAGAGTTTGCCACCTATCGCCGTATAAAACAAGCTTTTCCAAGAGATTGCTACTTGTTACTGCAAAATTTGAAGGAAACACCAAGGACAAATAAGGTTCCCGGGATAGACTACCACTTATCGTTGCAATAATATCAAGGATCAAAGCAAACTTCTCAAGGAGACTGCCATTTGTTGTATACAAAAGGTTGAGGAAAACACCAAAAATGAATAAGTTTCTCAGGAGAGATTGCCACTTATCGCCATAGGATTACAAGCTTTTCAAGGATATTGCCACTTGTTATTGGAAAAGTTGAAGGAAACACCAAGGACGGATAAGCTTCTTAGGAGAGATTGCCACTTATCGTTGCAAGAATATCAATGACAAAATAAGCTTCTCAAGGAGATTGCCACTTGTTGTCTGGGTGTAAATTCCAAGGAGATGTTATAACAACACTGTTTGAGAAATGGATTTTGTCTTCAATAGGGATCTGTAAAAGATTCTTCATGCGAGACACAGTGCAAAATAAATGCACGCTTAAACTAGGTTAGACAAACTAATCGGGTTCAAAAGCAACGCTTGCCAGGGACCAAAGTTCAATCTAGGAACACGCTAGAAAGAAACAGTCAAACAAGACTCTGCCCATTGAGGAATGAACTCAAATAGAGGTTTATCTTATCCAAGCATGGAAAAGATAACTAAAGCAACCATCATCCACGAGGATCAAACTCTGTGGGGAATTTAGAAAGGATGGACACTTTATGCCTAAAGGCTGACAACCCTATTGGAAAGAATACACAAACCCAGTAACTTGGGGAGATAAACGCCAAAGTGAACAAAAAGGTAAACACCAGAATGGTAGCAAAAATGTTCAAATGCCATGCATATGTATGAATGCATGTATGTCATGTTTATGCTTATGCTGACAAAACAGACAAGGGGAAGCAGAATTGGAGATGAAATAAACGTCTCGACAAGGATACCCAGCCAACTTCACCAGATAGGAACATCACTAGGGATGAACATGTAAAAATCAACATCTCTACTTCAAGGTTTCAACCTTCTCTGGGGTACAGAGTACTCCACTTGGAAGCATAACGTCATGACTTCACTATGGATTGCCATCATGAGCATGATTTCCTTGTTGGAAAATAAATATCCATGGGGAAATTGCCAAGATCAACTGAAGCAACAACTTACTAGGGAGCTTGCAAAAGGATATCACAAGAAAAATGTAGTTCTGCATTTCAATTGCATGGTGATTATCTTCAAGTCTCATCTGCCGCATATTACACGGTTTGTGAGAAGAAGCCATCAAGAGGATTTTATAGAAGAATTGGCATACAAGATGCCTCAATGTCTTCAAACTATTGGAGAGATTCAACAAATCTCGACGTAACTGCCCCAGATTAGCTGCATTTGCACAAGAAAGTCCTCGGACTTGTCCTTTAAATTGTGGGAATAACAACTAGGACACAAACTTGACCCTGTTGGTGGGTCTTTGGAGTCCTTGCTTTGAAAGGATTTGGGAAACAACTTGCCATAAGATGTCCTCAAGACAGCTTGCCCCAATATTCTAAACTTTGAAGAGTTCTACCCCTGATTCGCCAACTCCTAGAATGGTTGATTAACAAATCTTCCAAATTGGTTGCCCCAGGCTGAGCTTCCATTACCAAGTCAAATTCCCTAGCTGGCTGCATTTGTTGGGATTCCTTTGATATTGGGATCTCTTGCAAATAATATTGTTCATTAAAAATGGGCAATTTCAATGCGACATTCATGCAAGCTTTTGAAGTCAAAGTTTATTGATAAAACACACGATGGAGTGATTAGATGATCAAAATGGAAGTAGATTTAGTCATTTACAGAATGATAAATAAGGTGATCAACACAAAAAAATAACAAAGATCATTGGGAGTCAGGTTATCCAAACTTGTTGTAGTATGCTTTCAAAACAACCTTACCTCAATTAGTTCTTTTAAAGGTTGTAATGTGGCTTGGTTCACGACTCATGAATAAAAGGATAAAGGCTCAAAGTTTGTTTGTCCCCACCCAATCTTCATAATGAACTTCAATCCTACGTTCAGTTAACTCTGGCTATACATTTAGGCTCCTATAGGCTAGGATTTGAACTGGTGATAGTTGGTGATAGTTTAGAAACCTAGGGCAGTCACCACTCCCTCACAACATTTGGTTGTTTTACTATTGGGAACTTTCAGAGTGAAAGCTTTAAAAAATTCCTCTTTTTATTATCCCTAACTTTTGCCTGAACTATTTCTTTTGATGTTTATAGTCAGTGTGATGCCCTAGTTTTGCCTAAGTCTCCTTCATAGGTTTTGAGTTAGCGGAATTTTTCTTTTTTTGATTTTCCCTTTTTGAGAAAGAAGGTGACTACCTATTTTAATGGCTACGGTGAACCATCATTGGCCTTTAGGCTTGGAAAACACCTTCGACGCTTGTTTGTTGTGTGCGAAGGAAAACATGTGAGCACAACCTTTATATGAAAGGTGTCTAGTATGCACATATCGCCAAGTTAACTGAGAACTGCCCATCCCAAGGTTGAGATTACGGGTTTTTGTAAAGAAAGAAAACTCCTACTTCTAAGATTGAAGATGTTAACAAGGAAAATATTTTCCTTATTTCTCCAGTGTTTAGGGATTGAAACAATTCCTTACATCATCGGCAAAGTTTAATTAAAAGCATACCAACAACAGTTATGGGTGTGAGAACAAGATTTGGATCTGCAATATTACCACTGAATTTTGATGATATCAAACAAGTATGTTTGTATGAACAATTTTGTGAATCTAATGTTTGTTACTTTTGAGAATCTAACAAACAGGATCTGCTTCCGTTAAATGGCGTGGATATGTTGTTAAAAGAGAATATTTCACCTACATGCTACACTTGATCTTATAAATAGCAGTAAATGCTTCAGGAGACTCTGAAGATTGCAAGACTCAGATATAATATGGAAAGAGAACAAGTTCTGAAAATCTGAAGACAGAGGTTCTGATGAACGAAGTTCAGATGCTGAAGACTTACGCTCTCTAGATAAAGGTTTTGAAGACCCAACTATAGTCTCTACTCATGCTTCAACTAAATACCATCAGAAGCCTCTGAAGATATGAAGACAACGTTCTAAGTGAACAAGGTTCTGAAGACCAAGTGCTGAAGACTCTGAAGAAGCAGTTTTGAGGATTCCAAGACTTGAAGATCTTAAGAACCAAGCTACGTTTTCCCTTCTTACTCATGCTCACAAAAGTCTATGATGTTAAGAAGATAAGAAGACTAAGCAACAAAATACAACTGTACAACGGTACAAACGAAGATATCTTGAAAATAGTGCAACGCTACAAACGAAGACATCCTGAAAAGATAGGACACAAAAGTATTATCTGTCCTCACGTCTCCATCAAACCGCCGTCAGTCTATATAGCTATCATGGTTACTTTTCAACGGTTACTTTTTACAAGGCTATATAAAGACATGAAGACTGGAAGAAAGAAACACACGAACGCTCACAGCAAAATACTCTCTTACTAACATCTTTCTAAAAGGCGTTTAGATTCAAAAATTATTTACATTTCAGCTTGTATAAGAAGCATTATTTTGTAAACGAAACTCTTACAAACTTAGGTTTGGTTCCTTGAGAAAGACCGGTTAGGTTGAATTTCTTGAGAAGTCTAGGACTTGGTGTCTTAGAGGTTGTTCCTTGAGAAAGATCGGTTAGGTTGGATTTCTTGAGAAGTCTAGGGCGTGTTGTCTTAGAGGTTGTTGTTAGTCACCAGCAGTTTGGCTCGTGCATTGTATTAATCTGATTGATTAGTGGATTAAGACCTCGACCGAGAGAGGCAAAATCACCTTGGCGGGTGAACTAGATTAGCTTGAAGATTTATCAAGTGAACTAGTATAAACATATTGTGTTGTCTCTTTCTAGCTTCGTTAAGGTTATTACTCAAAAGTGAAAGTATTATTAAGGGAAGTTGTTTTTAAAGAAAAGATTTTATTTTGAAAAACCAATTCAAACCCCCCTTTCTTGTGTTTTTCACACCTTCAATTGGAATCAGAGCTCCGGTTCTGAGGTGATAAAAAGGTTGAACTTTTATCAAATACTTAATAGTGTTCAGTACCGATCCAAGTGTGAAAAACAATGGCCGCACCTGAACCAAATGTTGTTACTCTTGATAAGTATGAAAGAGATTCATATAGTGCAAAACCTCCTATCTTTGATGGTAAAAATTTTGACTATTGGAAAGATAGAATTGAGAGTTACTTTCTGGATTTTGACCTAGATCTATGGGATCTGGTAGTTGATGGCTATAGTTACCCAGTAGACTCTAAAGGCAAAAAGATTTCCAGAAGCGTATTGACAGATGCTCAAAAGAAGATCTACAAGAATCATCACAGAGCAAGAACAATTATGTTAAATGCAATTTCATATACGAAATATGAAAAGATCAAAAATAAAAAAAATGCAAAGTCTATTTTTTATTCTCTCCAAATGACTCATGAAGGCAACACTCAAGTCAAGGAGACAAAGGCTTTTTTCCTAATCCAAAAATATGAAGCCTTCAGAATGGAAGACGATGAATCTGTGGAAACTATGTTTTCAATATTCCAGATGCTTGTTGCAGGACTCAGAGTTCTGGAAAAAGGTTACTCTACTGCTGATCATGTCAAGAAGATTATCAGAAGTCTTCCTGTCAACTGGAGACCAATGGTAACTGCTTTAAAACTAGCAAAGGATCTGAACAGCATAAGTCTTGAGGAACTAATCAGTTCTTTAAGGAGTCATGAAATAGAACTTCAAGAAAATGAACCTCAGAAGAAAGGTAAATCCATTGCTCTAAAGGCTAAGTCTGAAAATAAAAAGGCTTATCAAGCAGAAGAAGAACCAGAAGAATCTGAAGAAGATTCAGATGAAGATGAACTGTCTCTCGTATCAAGGAAGATAAGCCAACTGTGGAGATACAGAAAGAATAAGTTCAGAGGACCAAGAAGAACTAAAAGTGGATCTGAGTCTACATATGTTTAAAAGAAAGCCTATGGAAAAGAAGTTACATGTTTTGAATGCAAGGAGCCTGGACATTTCAGGAATGATTGTCCAAAGTTCAAGAAAGATGGAAGACTTAAGAAAGCCAAAAAGGGTCTTATGGAAACGTGGGATGATTCAGAATCAGAAGAAGATTCTGATGGAGAACATGCCAATGTAGCATTCGTGGCTAAGACAAGCACAAACGAAACCCTATCAGAAGGAGAACTAATACTTGATGAAGAATCAGACTCTGATGACGATAGAGAGGTACTTTCTTCCTTATCTCGTTTTGAACTTGAAATAGGATTATCTGAAATTATGAAAAGATATCAACTTCTTCTAAGAAAACACAAAACTCTGAAAAAGACTTTTGTGGTTCCTTCCGAAGACCTTACTAAAAGCATGCAAACCATTTCTGAACTAAACGAAAAATTATGTCTTAGAAAAATCAAATGCTGCTTTAAAAAGTAAAGTCTCTAAATTAGAAGAAGAGATCATCTCTGACATAAATGGCACTAATAAAGTGGTCAGATATGATAGAGCTTTTCAAAACTTCCTGGCTAAAAGCATAGACAGAAGCAAAATGTCCTCAATGATCTATCAAGTCAGCAGAAATGGAAGTAGAGGTCTGGGATATTCAGGACCTTCAAAACAATATGATGAGACCAAGAGTATCAAGCTAATACCTATGTATAAACATTTTGTACTAGCTGGCACTAAATTGAAATGCCCAGAACCAGAAAGTTATAAGTCTGCTACATCACAGACACAGACACAAAAGAAAACCTCTAAGCTTAAATATCATGCACAAATTCCACACTATTATCCTACTACACGGAAATCCAAAGGTGTCAGAACCTCTGGAAACACTAATGAGAAAGGACCCACAAAATGGGTACCTATGAATAAGATAATTTATGTTACAGATATCCTTGATGGTGCCACTGAAACACCAGTCATGGTACCTGGACAATGGATGCTCGCGACACATGACAGGAGAAAGGCATATGTTAAAAGATTTGAAACTTAAGCCTGGAGGTGTCATCGGTTTCGGAGGAAACCAAAAGAGAAGAATCATTGGCTCCGGAACTATTGGTAATGGTAAATTTCCTTCTATTAATAATGTTCTTTTAGTTGAAGGACTTATGCATAATCTGTTGTCAATTAGCCAACTTAGTTACAATGGCTATGATGTTATTTTCAATCAAATGTCCTGTTAGGCTGTTAGTCAGAAGGATGGATCTGTTATGTTCAATGGTAAGAGGAAGAACAATACTTATAAAATTAAATTATCAGATTTAAAACATCAGAATGTAAAGTGTCTTCTGTCTGTCAATGAAGACTAATGGGTCTGGCACAGATGTCTGGGTCTTGTTAGCTTGAGAAGAATCTCTCAGCTGAACAAGCTTGGACTTGTCAGAGGTTTGCCTAATCTAAAATACCCTTTAGATGCTCTTTGTGAAGCATGTCAGAAAGGCAAGTTTTCAAAAACTTCTTTTAAAGCAAAGAATATTATTTCTACCTCTAGACCATTGGAACTTCTTCACATTGATCTTTTTGGACCAGTGAAAACTACTTCTATCAGTGGTAAGAAATATGGACTTGTCATCGTTGATGATTACAGTCGTTGGACATGGGTAAAATTCTTAAGACACAAGGATGAGTCACATTCTGTGTTTGCTTCCTTCTGCACCCAAGTGCAAAATGAAAAGAATTGCAAAATCGTCAAAGTCAGAAGTGATCATGGTGGAGAATTTGAAAACAAAGATTTTGAAAAACTTTTTGATTCACATGGGATATCTCATGATTTTTCTTGTCCTAGAACTCCACAACAAAATGGATTTGTAGAAAGAAAGAATAGGACTTTACAAGAAATGGCTCGCACCATGATCCAATAAACTGACATGGCTAAGCACTTTTGGGCAGAAGCTTAACACATTGTGTTATATTTAAAATATAATCTCTATAAGACCTGTTTTGAGTAAAACTCCTTATGATTTGTGGAAGAATAAAATTCCCAACATTTCTTATTTTCATCCGTTTGGATGTATTTGTTTTATGTTGAACACTAAAGAAAATCTTGGCAAGTTTGATTCTAAAGCACAGAAGTGTCTGTTGTTAGGATACTTTGAACACTCTAAAGGCTACAGAGTTTATAACACAGATTCACGGATTGTGGAAGAATTAATTCATGTCAGATTCAATGATAAGCTTGACCCTGAAAAGTCAAAGCTAGTTGAAAAGTTTGCAGATTTGGAAATCAGCTTTTCAGAACCTAAAGAAAAGGCAGAAGAAGTTAAAGCTCAAGAAGTTCCTACTTCTGATAATATTAATGTATCGTCTGATACTCCACAAGAAAAGAAGAGGAGAATCTCAACTTCACACCCTGAAGAACTAATTCTGGGTAGCAAGGCAGCCCCATCAGAACCAGATCAGCTTTTAAACCTTCTGAAGAAACGCTTCTTGGATTGGTGTCTTTAGTTGAGCCAACAACAATTGATGAAGCTCTTATGGACAAGGACTGGGTTCTGGCAATGGAAGAAGAACTTAACCAGTTATCAAAGAACGATGTATGGGATCTTGTTCCAAAACCTAAAGGTGTCCATGTAATCGGAACCAAATGGGTATTCAAAAACAAGCTCAATGAAAAGGGTGAGGTTGTCAAAAATAAGGCATGACTTGTTGCACAAGGTTACAGTCAACAAGAAGTGATTGATTACAACGAAACCTTTGCTCCACTCGCCAGACTTAAAGCAATACGATTATTAATCTCTTTTTCGGTAAATCATAACATCATCTTATACCAGATGGATGTTAAGAGTGCATTTTTGAACAGCTATATATCAGAAGAAGTTTATGTTAAACAACCTCCTGGTTTTGAAAACTCAGAAAAGTCAGATTTTGTTTTCAAACTTAAAAAATCTCTCTATGGCCTGAAACAAGCTCCCATAGCTTGGTACGACAGATTGAGCAAATTTCTTTTAGAAAATAACTTCACCAGAGGCAAGGTTGATACCACTATCTTCTGTAAATCGTTCAAAAATGATATTCTTATAGTTCAAATTTATGTTGATGATATTATTTTTGGTTCTGCTAATCCCTCTCTATGTGAGGAATTTTCAAAGTTAATGCAAGCAGAGTTCAAAATGAGTCTGATGGGTGAGTTGAAGTTCTTCCTGGGAATTCAAATCGATTAGAAACCAGAGGCTACTTACATTCATCAAAGTAAGTACACAAAAGAACTTCTGAAGAAATTCAACATGACAGATTGTAAAACAGCAAAGACTCCAATGTATCCGACATGTATCATGGAGAAAGAAGAAGTTAGTGGTAAGTTTTGTCAGAAGCTCTATTGTGGTATGATAGGCTCTCTTCTATATTTAACTGCTTCTAGGCCTGACATTTTATTCAGCGTTCATCTGTGTGCTAGATTTCAATCAGATCCCAGAGAATCTCACTTAACTGCTGTTAAACGAATTCTAAGGTATCTGAAAGGAACTACTAACCTTGGCTTGATGTATGAGAAAACATCAGAGTACACTCTTTCTGGTTACTGCGATGCAGACTATGCTGGAGACAGATTGGAAAGAAATAGCACATCTGGAAACTGTCAGTTCCTAGCGAAAAATCTGATCTCATGGTCAACAAGAGACAATCAACAATTGCTCTCTCAACAGCATAAGCAGAATACATATCTGCTTCCTTATGCAGTACGCAAATGTTGTGGATGAAAAATTAGTTAGAAGATTATCAGATACACGAGAGTAACATTCCTATCTTCTATGATAATACTGCTGCTATCTGTTTAAGTAAAAACCCAATCTTACATTCTAGGGCTAAACACATAGAAATAAAACATCATTTTATCAGAGACTATGTTCAGAAGGAAATTTTATGCTTAAACTTTATTGATACAAACCATCAATGAGCTGATATTTTTACAAAACCCTTGGCTGAAGATAGATTTCAAATTATTTTAAAGCATCTGAAAATGGACTATTGTCCAGAGTAAGAGTGCGTCAGAATCAGATGTGTTTAGTCAGAGTAAGTATTTGTTTAAACCATCAGAAGCTACTTCGGTCAGAAGTGTCTCTGATCTGATGGAAACTTTTGGGTTGTCCAGATTTTGAAGTCATTAAAACGTGTCATTTATTTAGAAAATGATTTTTGCATGTAAATCATTACATTAAATGAACAGTAATTTTCTTGGAATTGACTTAAAACATAATTACATTCATTCATTAATCCTCTGTAAAGTGTTTAACCCCTCAGTTTTTAAAAACACTTTATATACCCACTCAAACTGTCTTGTTTCTACTTTCACTCGATTAGAAACCCTAAAACCCTAAATCGCTTCGCGCTCTCTCTCTCTCTCTCTCTCTCTCTCTCTCTCTCTCTCAATCACTCATTCATCATCTTCGTCTTCATCAATCTCAAACCATCATCATGATGAACGATATTCAGCAAGCAACTGTTCGCTTCTCCGAAGAAATGGAAGAGTCATTGAATCCCTCCAAAAAATCACCGCCTTCATCTATTGCGCCTTCTACAACCACCACAACCACCGCAATTGTTGCTTCGACTTCATCATCTCTTCCCACAATCGATGAAAACCATGTAACGTAAAGAAATCCCTCAGTTACTTGTGTTGTTCATGCAGACGATCTAACCGTTCTCAAAGAACTAGATGTCGACTTTGACGATCTTCGAGATAATGGGTTTAACCTTCATGATCAACTAAACACTCAAGGATGGAAAAGTTACTTTGACAGACTTAGAGGTCCTACATATAAGCCATAGTAAAAGACTTCTGGAGGCAGGATGAAACTGACGATCTTCATGTTGTCTCTTCTGTTATGGAACAGAAGATTGTTATCACTGAGAGGTCAATCTCAGATCTGCTTTGAATGAAATTCTTAGAAGGAGAACGGGTTTATGGAAAGAACGAAAAATCTGACTCTGTCATCAACAAAACAATTTTCACAAATTGTCAATCTGGGAAAACAGAGTATAAAAGCAAGGACTTGCGTGATAATCTGAGGATCTGGCATAAGATTATTCTGGGGTGTATCAATCCAAGACCTTCAAAGAGTCTTGCAGATTTCTTCAATGAAAATCAAAAGTACATGTTATACTATTTGCACAGAAGTGAGAAAATGTACCTACTATCTATCCTGTTCTACTATCTCAGGGATATGGTGCACAAGACAAGAACAACAGCCTTGCCAAAAAAGAAGATTGTAAATTACATTACTTTCGGAAGACTTCTCTCTGATATCTTTGTTGAAAGTGGCTTAGTAACTTATCTAGTTAAAGAAGCTAAATATACAGAATACCTGACTCTAAGCATAAGAGAGGCCTTCAATGCTGTGAATCTTAAGCTTATGAAAATGATCACGAATGTAGAAGCGAAACCTTTGTCTATCTCTCACGACACTGTGATAAAAAAACAGACTTCCAGTAAGGAACTATCCCTTCTATCACAGAGGAGATAATATACGAATAATTGTTGCATTCGTTGCTATGATGAGAGAAGAAGGACATGACATGTCCAACTTCAGAATTAAAGATGTCGCTCCTAAACCTAAATATGTTACCAGAAGCAAGAGGAAATAAACTAAAGAAAATTCTAAGCTTAAGAAAAAGAAGAAGGATAACAATTCTGAATCTTTCAAGACTTCCACTCTACAGTCTCTTCTTTGTGAGAACACTAGTAAGTCTGCTGCAGAGGCTTGCTTTCCCCAATCAGATTGGTTTATTACTCCCCCAGTGATTATTCGGAAGCTGAGTGTCCCAGACAAGACAGTGTTGCATCTCTAGCAGGTTTCTTGTTTGATATCTCTCCCTGGTAGAGATGTTATATTCCCCATAGTTTCGTGGCGTCTACTTTCCTCATCGGGCCAGGAAATGTAATTTTGCCAGCAACGGTGTGGTGTTATCCCCAGCAGGTTAAGGTTAAGGATATTTCCCCAATAGCAGAATAAGTTCAATAAAATTCCTTGGCAGGTTTGGTATTGTTAACTCTAATCCCCAAGCAGGGTTTGGCGTTAATTCTCTTGATAGGTAGATCAACAATGGTTGACACCCCCGACAGATTCTAGGTCCAATGATTATTGGCACCTTTTCCGTATCGGATCCTTTGGGTTCTATCTTCAGCAAGTGTTATTCGTGATTCCTAGTGTAGGGGAAGTTCTCTTTTGGTTTTATCTTCACTAGAGGTTTTAATTAGGAAGGCCGTTCGATTTGCCTTCCTCATCAGAGTTTATTTCCGGGTTTCTCAGCACTTCTCTTGTTGGAGTGTCTTTTGCATAGCATAAGCATCTTTGCATTGCATCCTCCAAATGCGTAGCATTTCCATTTTGTATGGAGCATTACGCCATAGAAAAATTCAAACATATGCATTCGGAGCATAAGCCAGGTTTGATATCATCTTTGCCCTACGTTCCTCAGTAGAGAATGGCATATTTTAGGAGATTCGATCTTATTTTATCCCCGGTGAAGTTGACGATGAATTCGTTCATTATGCTTATACTCCCCTACAGAGTTGTCTGTTTAGGCTTCTCTTCCCTAGCAGAGTCATCTTTGTAGATCTGTTGAGTCTACTACATGTGGATGTGAGTCCACATGTGTGTCGGCCTTCCTTTTGAAAATCCATCTTGTGATGGTAACCCTTGGATATGAGTCTGCCTATTAGCCGACATTCCTTTTTGTTGCGATGATATGAGTCCGCCAGTGGTCAGCATTCATCTGTTATCCTTTGTTTGGATATGAGTCCTCCTGTCTGCCGACCTTCCTTTTGAAAATCCATCTTGTGATGGTATCCTTTAGTTGTGAACCCGCCTTTGGTTAGTAAACCTTTATTTGGATGTGAGTCCGCCTTTTAGCCGACACTCATTTTCTTGCGATGATGTGAGCCCGCCTTTGGCCGGCATTCATCTGCTATCTTTTTGTTTGGATATGAGTCCGCCTTTTACCCGGCATTTCTTTTCTTGCGATGATGTGAGCCCGCCTCTGGCCGGCATTCATCTGCTATCTTTTGTTTGGATGTGAGTCCGCCTTTTAGGCGACATTCCTTTTCTTGCGATGATGTGAGCCCGCCTGTGGTCGGCTTTCATCTGTTATCCTTTGGTTGTGAACCTGCCTTTGGCCGGTAAACTTTTATTTGGGGTCGTGAGTCCGCCTTTTAGCCGGCATTCCTTTACTTGCTAGATGTGAGACTGCCACCGGTTGACATTCTTCTTACAATTCACTTTTGTTTGATGTGAGTTCGCCTTCAGCCGACATTCCTATTAGAATACACTTTCGGTTATTATCCTCTTAATGTGAGTCCGCCTCCGATCGATATTCTTCTTAAAGTACATCCTTTGTTTTGATGTCAGTCTGCCTCTGGATGGTATTTCCTGTTGAGAATTCATGTTCTAGTTGCATTCTTTTGATGTGAGACTGCCTCCGTTCGGCATTCCTTCTTTTATTCCTTGATTGTGAGTCCACCTTTGGCCGACATCCTTTTAAAATCCACTTTTAAGTGGCATCTTTACTCTGAGTCCACCGTTAGCTGGCAATCACTTTATCATATATTTCCCCGCAGTTTGCAAATTTTCGGGTTCTTTTTTATATTCAATCTCCGTGTACCTTGAACGTATGAAAGTCGTTGCTATCACTCCTTCAGGTCCAAGTAGATTGAATAGGGGCAGCTGTAACACCCCAAAATTTGGCCTCTTGTTTCTAACTCTATCTGGCTTATGTTTCATTTCATTTTCTAGTGTCATTTGTGCATATCATTGGTTCTAAGCATGGGATCAAGGTATCTTGGTTAGCTCAAGAGGAGAGTATGTTTCTTAGAGGTTCAAGCAAGAGATCATATGTGTATAGGGGGGTTTTGTTCAAGGTAATAAAGGGAGAGATGTTCTTAATATCACCATCATTCAAGCTACAAAGGCTTCTTAGGCCTCAAGACATCCTAATATGTCCATCACTTCATCAGATGATTGAAATTGGCAAGAGATTTGAAGTGGTTCCCCTCATCCTCTCTTTGGTCACCAATCTAGGGTTTTTGGACATTTGGTTGTGGGACACCCTCATAGGCAAGAATTTTGAAGCCTCATCATCATTTTTTTTACACAAATCATCTTTTTTTAAGGGATCCTCCAACATGTTCAAAGGAATTAGGGTTTTGAAGATGCACATCCATCTCCTATCTTTTTGGGACCAAAATTAGGGTTTGTCATAAAATCATTGTATTTTTTATTCTTTGATCAAGACTTGATTCCATGGTTCTCTATATATTCTCAAGTGTCTAGGGGTGGAAAATTGATCACCAATTTGAATCAGAGGGCTTTCAATTGATTAGATGATTGAGAATTAGTTGAATTGGGGACAAAGTCAACTATGCATGGAAAAAGTCAACTCCTGACTTTTTGAGGTCAATTTTGTGTTTTTCATGTCAAATATGACCAATGGGTGGAATTCAATCAAGAAATGTCAAAGGAATCGTGAAAAATCAAGAGTTGAGAAAAATTGCCAAATTTGGAAACTAGGGTTTTAAGGAACTTACTATTTTTGGCAAGTTTTCATGTTGTGCAGCCACTTTCATGGCCAATTTTCTTCATTTTCAAAGCTTCATTTCACTTTTTGTCAAACATGAAAGTTGTAGTGCTCATTTCAAGCTTTCCAACCATATAAAATTCATCTCCATTGGATCATTTTTGAGCAAGTTATGGTTGTTGGAAGTTGGGACATCTCAAACTTTCATGTTTCAACACTTAGATTTTTTTTCTAAGTGTTTAAGGTCAGTTTGTGTGCCAATGTTCAAGCTCGTTTTTGAGTGGCTTCCAATCCCTATTTGGAAATCATGTTCAAATGAAAGTTGTAGATTGTAATCCCACCTTACCTAGAAGTCTAAGAATGCCCCATTTAGATCAATATTGCTCAAGTTATGGTTTCTTAAAGTCCAAGGTTTTCACATCCATTTTTAGTTCCATAACTTAGTTTTTCTCAAGTTCTTGGACAACTTTGTAGACATAACTTCAAGGTCAATTCTCACATAGTTCCAAGTAGTGTTTCAATTTAATTTCAACATAGAACTTGTTCATTGTTCTCCCTACTTCATCATGGGCTTGATTTCTTCTCATTTGGGCAAAATTTCACCAAGTTATGCTCATGTAAAATGGAGAGTTCCAATATGTTTTAAGGTGTGTTACCTTTGGTTCTTTTGGCATATTGCAGCTGGATTATTCCTCACATATTACACGCATGACCTCACTAAACCTTGCCAAAAATGAGCAAACAATACACACACATCATGCTTCCTCAAAATTCAAATATTTTCCAAAATTGGCGAGGTTTCTTGGTGTACCAGATTACTTTTCCCACGTGCCAAACCTTTTCAGCACTCATTCACAACTTTCATGCTTCATTCCACTCTCAAAAATCACACAAAATGCACCTAAAACCATAGCAAACCCGAGCCTACGCTTAACACATGCATTTTTTCTCCAAACCAAGGTATAACCAACTCTTACCCTTTGGCTCATTTCCTGGCCTTGTACTAACCCTAAAAACACTCTTATTTAAGCTCCTTCACTCCAAACCTGGAGGATAGACACAATTTTCAGATCACAAAACTTCTCTTTCTCTAAAATTTTCCAAGCTTCGAATCACACTATTGCTGCAAGTTTCTTTCATTTTCTAGGTGGATTCATCATTCTTGAAGGTTGTTGAAGTAGATAGTGAAGTTTTCCACAAGTTTTCGTACGTATTGAAGAGCCAACGAAGCTTCTCCGTTAGGTAATTTTTTTCAACTTAGATCTTCCATTTTAAGCACATTTTAGGATCATGCTGGGTGCATCTGAAGTCCTCTAATGACGGAGGCCATGTTTGTGTATGGTTTGTTTCTGTTTATGAAAGTTGCAGTTGGTGTGTTGAATTTTCTTGTTTCATGATGATATCACGCTTAAAAGTAATTTTTGAGGCTAGATTTGGATTCCTCGTGAAATTTTCTTCAAGATGATGTATGGTTTGATCTTTTTTGTGATGTTTGATCTGTAACTCCGGCGTGTCTAGCCAGAGAAGACGACCAGAGCTAGGGCTCCAGCGTCTGACTTGTTTCATCTAGCATGGTCGTGGACTTGTTGACTGAGGTGAGGTGGCGCACGCGTGGCATGAGGTGGATGACACTTCTGATTTGTGAAACGGTTCATTTCACTTGGCTGTGTGTTTTTGTTTATTTCTGAACCCCAATAGATTGAGCCTGTGCTTCAATTGTTTTCCACACCCCCTATTTTTTAAGCCCATGCATGTCTGAATTAATCCATGTTGTTGTTGTTGTTATTACTTATGCACCCATATGCCTTGTTCTTCTTATTTCTTTTTATGTTCTTGTCTTGTTCATTTTATTTTCATTTTAATTGATAAAACCATGATAAAAATTGGTAAAAATGTGTTTATAGTCCTTCAACATGCTGAGATATTTTTGATAATTTTTATTTTATTTTTCTATTTTATTTGGAATTATTTTTTAAAGATGTTTTCCATGTTTGCCCTTGTAATTAAGGTTTATGTTTGATTCTTTGTGGATCACTTCTTGAGCCAATATTTTTGCCGTGTTTTGAAACTTAAATGAGGATTGTTTCTATGCCATTATGCTGCCTTGGTGATCAATTTTTGATTGTTTTTCATGTGGTTTTTGATGGTCCTCGATTATTGATCAATTAGCTTGCTATGTGAGATTGTTTGATCCATTTTGTGGTGAAATTTTGCAATTCTTGTTGAGATCATTTGTACATTTATTCTTGATGGATATAACATGAGTTTGACCATTTATTTGGATTTTTATGAGAGATGTTTCTATTTTTGGTTGATGCTTACATGTGGCTTGATTTTGAATGGAACATGCTTGATGTTTGACCTAGTTTGGTTTCTTTTTGTCCACTTGTGTTTAAGTGAAGCTTGAAATGATAAATTGATGTGATTACATACTTTCTTAACTTGATTGACACTTTTGATTCATTTTCATTTGATCATTTTCCTATTTGTGGTGTATTTTCCATGTTGACAATGTTTTGGCCTTGCTTCTTTGTTGTTCTTGAACTAGTTCTTTGTGATACTATCTTGTATGATCTAATGGTTGCTTGTGAAATCTTGTTTGCTTTGAATGTCATGGTTAATATTCTAGTCCTCTTGATATGATTTCCTTTGTGTGATCATTTCTCACTTCTTGGCGCACATGATCATTTGTTTCTTATAGGGATGACTTAAGTGAATGTTTGCCTAGTTTGGATGTATGTTTTGAAGTTGATCCTTGGTGTTTCTTCTTGACATTCATGATTTGATGTTTGGATTGGTATACATGATCATACGACTGCCCTACTTGGATTCATGCCTTAATCTCACATGTTTGCTCTTTTGAAGTGTGTCTTACATGAGCTTTTTGTTGACAAATGCTTGTTTGTTGTTGAGATGCATGCCTTGAACCTTCTTGTTCTTTCTTTGATCATTAACATGAGATGAATGTGATGTGACTTAGCTACTGCCCCATCTTGGTTCTCATATCATTTGACTTCACTTCACTTTATTTGATGGTTGATAATACTTCTTGTTTGGTTTTAAGCAAGTGGTGTGTTCACTAGTGCATTGTTTTGCCTAATTGTTTTGACTTCCATGCTTGAAGTTTGGTTTGAAGTGTATGTACTTGGTGTTGGTGTTTATCTTGAATAATTGGATATTATTGTTTGCATTGCTTATGTTAATCTCTTTTCTTGAGTTACTTGATGTTGCATCTTCTCCTTCATCTCTTTCTTCTTTCTTTTCTTTTGAGCCTCAAGAATTGTTTAAGTTTTGAGTTTGCTTTTGTTTGTGATTGATTAGTATAATATTTACTTGTGTTTGGTCACATGATCCCTTAGGATTCCTAAATCAACTTAATCTTTGATTAAGTTAAAGGTAGGAGAGACATTAGGCTTTCAATCCTTTGCAGGTTAACGATTAGGATAGTCCCTCTTAAACCTTAACCTTAGATCTATCTTTTTGCATGCTTACATTAGGTAGAATTCCCTTCTATCTCAACTTTAGGACCATTGTGCATGACAACATCAAGATTTAATTTCCCCTAGTTGTTTTCTTTTCAAACTTTGAGTCATTTCTCTTCTCATCTCAAAACAAGTTTCAAAACACTTAATAAATACAACGAGTATTGTGCGCCACGAGCCTTAAGTACATGGGAAATGAAGAATGAGGGGTCTCCCTTCACTTTTCTAGAGTGTTTAGCATATGTCCCATTTGGGGGCGACCATGCGACGCATTCGCTCCTATGTCATAGACTTTAGTGCAATACAAGTTTCAAACTAACTTAACTCACTTCTGTCTAAAAAACACAAATCCAATGCAAATATTTTTGTCTTTCGGGATGGGTTTCAAATCATTTTCAAAAAAGAGCATGTTATTTCCATTCTGTCGCAAACAGGCATCGACCCTAACTACCTGACACAAACCTAACGTCGCTCATTAAAAACACTTAACCAATATCTGGTTTCGTAAGTCGAACTACGACTGCTCTGATTTCCTCTCTCTTGTCTGATTGACGATACGTAGGCATAAGTCGACGATGTCTTGGCGAGCAACCTTCCCCCTTCACCCGTAGTCCTCCGAACTACGTTCACTCTGACTTTCCCATTGCACAAGGGAATACGTAGGCCTAGGACGAAGATGTCCTATCGAGTTTCCTTTTGTTTTCTGTTTGCGTTTAGCAGTGGGCTTTAGATAACTCACCCTTTGATTAGACAACAAGCATGGATTCCGTTGAGTACAACGGACGCGGGGGTGCTAATACCTTCCTCTCGCGTAACCGACTCCCGAACCCATGCTATGGTTGCGATGACCATGTCTTCTCCCTTTCTGAGGTTTTCTTTGACCGTTTCCTTTCCCTTCGTCGGGATAAATTACGTTCGGTCGTGACTCTTCTATTTTTCCTCCAATTGTTTTTCGTAGTTGCGACAAGAACAACCTGACGAATCCTCATACCAATAGTGAAAACCCTAACCACCCAATCAGTACTTGTATGCACATTTAACCTGCTAGCCTCAAGAGACTCAACTGAATGACACTTGTTGATCATGAACACCAAGGGTGAGAAACACTAACCTTTCAGAACCCTGATCCATAATTTTTCCATCAATCCACAGATGAAACCTTAAATAACGACACCCTTGTGGCGATTCAGAGAAACTAAAGTTGTGCCTTGATAAACTTCTGATAAAAACTTCTCATGACAATTGAACACCCAACACCTCCGCCTCAAACTTGAGTACAAATAAACAAAAGAGATGACCTCTGAACAACAGAAATCCCCCTCAACAGAAACCTCTTATCCAAAACCCTAATTCCTAACTTTGAAGAATCTGGAGTCAAACCCTAATTTCCTAGGGGAGACAAGTCAAAACAAAAGCTGATGATTTGGTTGGTTATGCAAAAATGGTTAACCTAAGATGCTTATGCAAAAAAGATGATGACATCTAAGGGGGTAAAATTTGGGGTATGACAACTATCATTATCCCATGTGATGTATGCTCTTCTAGACTTGTTAGACTTCTTTTGTTGATCCTTTCCTTTATCCTTCACAAGCAATGGACAATCCGGCGTGTAATGACCCGTTCTTCCACAATTATAGCATGAACCTTTAGATTTTTCCTTATTTTTCTCATCTTCCCTTGATTTATTTGAATGCCTTTTATATTTGATGAGATTCATGTCTGAATGCTTTATTCCATTTTTCTTAATGTAGTTATGATACTGTTTAATAAACAACCCTATTTCTTCACCATCCGACTTCTCATTATCACTAGATCCACTTTCATCATACTATTTTGTTGTGAACTTGAAACTAGAAGCCACAAAAGCAATTGACTTCTTTTCCATCTATTTTTATTTGTTTTTTTCTTTCATAACTTTCTTCTCATGCTTCTCTAAGCTAATGAGCTCTTGCTCATGTTCTTTAAGCTTACCAAACAAATTAGTTGTATCCAATATCAATAGGTTGTTAGCTTCCTTCACCTTAGGTTGTCATTCCCTATTAAGACATCTCAAAATTTTGTTAGTTGTAATATCATTGGAAACCGGCTTACCAAGTGCATTCAAACAGTTTACAATATGAGTGAATCTCTTTTGTGTATCAGCAATGGTTTCCCCATGCTTCATATGAATGAATTCAAACTCTTGATTTAAAGTATTAATTATAGCTTGTTTGACTTCATTTGTACCGTAGTAGGCAACTTGTAATGCGTCACACATAGCTCTAGCAAATTTGCAATGAGAAACACGACAATATTCATCAACTCCTAAAGCTGAGAATAGAATATTCCTTGCTTTCTATTCACTAAACCACTTTTTCTCATCTTCCTCATTCCATTGTGCTTCCGGTTTAGGTACAACAACACAATCCACATTGGTCATGGTAATTTCAAATGGACCATTTTGGATGGCGCTCTATACTTTTCTATCAATCGAATAGATATGGATAGGCATACAGTCCTTCCAATAACTATAGTTCTTACCATTGAAAATTGGAGCTCTATTATATGCCCCTTTTGGTTCGGAAGTCATAATCTAATAAGGGATTTTGAAGCACAAGATAAATCTGTGTTCATGATACCACTTTTTAGACGAGGGCTACGATCTAGAATGGGGGGTTGAATAGATCGCCAAATAAAATTTTTCTTATTTTTCTAGGGCAAGTGTAAGTGAATCTGGATCGACTCTCATCTATCCAAACCTTTATTGGTAGAATCAAATATGCCTACAAACTGTAGTAAAATGAATGCTTGTTTGAATATAAACCACACTAAAGTATACAATTTCCAATGAGAAGTAAAATAAAATGTTACTAAAGAATTTCATCAAACACCTAGTGTGCAGTCAAAATATCAAACACTTAGTGTGCACTACACCAAGCTTAACTCTCTTTGTGTTGAAGGTGTGGCATATAAATTGCAATTGTTTAGATTGCAATTGTTTCACAAAACCAATTTTAAACACTTCAAAACAAAAAGAATTTTCAACAATTCAAATTGCACACTAAGGGTGTTCAAAATTGAAAGAGAGAGAGAGAGAGAGAGAGAGAGAGAGAGAGAGAGAGAGAGAGAGAAAACACCAAGATTTGTGTAGGCATTTCCCAATTATCCTCACTATGGGTACGTTTTCCCTCAATTTTAAATTGAATTGAGATATTGTAATTAACATTTTCAATATTAAGTCACACAAGATTTCCAACTTGATCTTCATGTTACCGCAACTCCTTTGACCGAACCACCGTTCTTTAAAGCTTTCACTCGGCTGACATCAACCAAAACATACTACTAGAAGGGAAATGCACACACACTATAAAGTTGCGCTTGCAGCATAAAGTGGGTGAGAGGATGGTGAAGGTGCGAGAAACACAAGAAATGGGGGTTTGAATTGGCTTTCACCAAATATAATCTTTTTAAACTTTTTATACCAAAGTTAACAAGTGAATGAAAATAATGAACACAATTATTTTTATCCTGGTTCACTGTTAACTAAGTTACTCCAGTCCACCCACCAAGGTTATTTTGCCTTCAAAAAGAACTTAATCCACTGATCTTGAAAGATTACAAACCGCTCATCTAAGTGTTTAGAAAAACACCTTAGCCTTCTCAAGTATACAGACTAACAATTAGTCACTTGAGGAAACATAAATCCAAAGGGATTACAGGTGTGCATACAAGAATGCTTCTACATAGGCAGATTATACAAAGTTAAGCATAGTAACACAACAGTGTTAATAGCAAGATATGAATAAAAGTTCCTTTCTAATTTAGAAAACTATATTAAGTATATCTCACACGAGATTTTTGCAGCATTTTAGTATGAGTTTTGTAGAGAAGATTGCTAGTTATCCAATTCTTCCAAGTCTTTCTTTTATAGTTGCAAATAGATCCATTGAAGGGTAGAATAGGAAATAGAAATCCAGCTTTTCTGTCCCCAACGGTCATTGTAGATAGAATCAGACAACATCGTACCAAAAGATTGTCCTTGTGTCACTTTAGCAAGATAGTGGTCAGTGTACTTTGTACTTATATGTTTATCCTTTCACGAAAATCATTTTTGATCTTTAACTTCTATTCTTCAGAGGCTTCTGATATATGTTGATGAAGCATGTTGCAAAAGGATCAAAAACTGAGTCTTCAGAATCTAAGTCACTAGAAGTGATGTCTTCAGAATCTTCAGAACTTGTTCAACATAACTTATATTCAGAGTCTTCAGAAATTAGTCCTTAGAGGCAAAGTCTTCAGAATCTTCAGAACTTGTTCAGCATAACTTATCTACAGAGTCTTCAGAACTTAATTATCAGAGTCTTCATAGTCTTCAGAACTATCATACCAAATCATGATCAGAAGCTCTAGTACTAACATTCTTTAGAACCGTTTTATCAGAAAAATTCCAAAATCTTGACTTGAATTTGTAAACACCATATGTTTTCTTCTAGAGTGTCGAGTTCAGAGCCTAATGATGTAACATGTATTTCCTTTAGAGTCAGAACCTGTTTAGCAAAAGCTACACACTAGACAGAAACCATTAGAGTATAAAATTATTCCCTAAGATAAAATGTTCTGCATGATCAGATTACTAAACATTACCCTGCCCCAGGTTAGGTGTAAGGGTTTAGAAATCTGAAAGAAACTCCTACTTCTAGCCTCGAAGTGGTTAACTAGGGATTAACTCCTTATATCTCCAGTGTTCGAGGGATTTGAAACAATGCTTGTACATCATTAGCAAGGGTGTTATTCAAAAGCATACTATAAGAGGTTTTACGTCTTTCAATTTCATCATCCTCCCTCAGATTTTGCTTACAAGCATTTGATATTAAAAGTATGAGTGAACACGAATGGACTTAATCCAAAATGCATATTCATTTCATTAATTAAACCATTTTTAACAACAATGTTTTACATAAAAAAGCACCTAACAATGAAACTACAAAATGGAAAAGTAACGTCATGAGCCAAAAGATTACCAGCATCGGGGGCTGGGCTTTACTCTCTTGATTTGCCATTGAGCTAACAATCTTCAAAATTGACTGTTGAGATCAGTCTGAGAATCATCTTCACATCCATTCTCGTCAATTTCTTCCATCTCATGGATTGATGAGCCTGCCTGATTGGGTGAAGGATTGTTGATTTGAATGCCTTGAGGCATGAATGAGAACATCTCGGAGCCAAGCAGAGTCTGAACCTTTCTCTTGAGCACCTTATAATCTTTAGTTGAATGCCCCTATGCCCCATAATAGTAGTCACATCGGGCATTGGCATCAAAACCTGGTGGGTATGGAGGGATCACTGGATCTATCTCCTTTGGCACTATCAATCCACCTTTGATTAAATCTGGAAATATATGACTGTATGACATTGGTAACATAGTGAAATACCTCTTTGGCTTCCTTGGCCTTTGTCTGGCGTGCTGATGCGGTTAGCGGCGGTAGGACCGTTGATACTGAGGAGCTCTTCGATTTGGACAAGAATATTGCCCCTGTGGAGAGAGTGGTGTCTGACGCAGAGACCCAAAAATTGATGACTCCGAACACTTGAGCTGCATGAGCGCTGAGGTTGAGGTATCGGAGATTCCCAGATGAAATTACTTTCTTCCTCCCATTCTTCTTTAGAACTGACAACTGATTCACTTTCACTAGCTGAGATGTTTCTGGTGCCTTGGATTTTTCCGCTCTTAAGACCGTTATCGATGCGCTCTCCAGTTATTACCAAGTCAGAGAAGTTTGATGTCACAATGCTAAACAGATTCTCTCGGTACGGGCCTTGCAAAGTATCCACGAACCAGTCAACCAATTCTCTGTCCAAGAGTGGTGGTTGAACGCGAGAAACTAATTCTCTCCACCTCTGAGCATATCCTATGAAGGATTCATTGTCTTCTTGAGATAAGCATAGCAAATGCAGGCAGCTGGGAGCCATGTCAAGATTATGGCGGTATTGCTTCACAAAGGCATTGGCAAGGTCTGACCATGATTGGATGTAACCACTCTCTAATTACATGTACCAATTCAATGATGCCCCACTCAGAATATCTTAGAAACAGTGGATCATGAGCTTGTCATTACGGACATGTGAGGTCATTCTTCTACAGTACATCATCAAATGCTGCTTTGGACAGCTATCTCCTTTGTACTTCTCAAACTTCGGCGTTTTGAACTTCGGCGGTTGTATAACCTGGTTCTCAACAGGAATTTGCACAGGTTGAGCTTGGGCAACATTGTTCACTGAAGTCCTCTGAATATTGTCATGTTTCTTCGCCAAAGTTGTCATAGCTTCCCTAATCTGATCCAACTGATCTTTCAATAATTCAAAATCCGCTCTGGTCACAAACTGGCCATGCTCTCCTGAGTTCATGATCCTTCAAAAGCTACTTCAAATCCAATGCTGGCTTTGGGAAGTCAACTGATGGGGTATGGAAAGAGAATGGATGAGACTCAAGGTTGAGAAATGCAAATGTAAATGCAAATGAAATGTCATGCGCATGCAATGCAAACGCAAGCCAAATGGTTTCAAGGAACTCAAAGGAAAGTTGCAGACATTTTGGAAAAACTGAAAAAGTTTCGCTTTAAAATCCATGATCTTTATTGATTCTTGCAAAGGAATGACTGTCTGAATTCCTTGAAACCAAAGGGTTATCCATGAATGCATGAATGTATGGATGAACGTATGCACAAACACAGGTGTACACATATTCACATATATACATGTAAACAGACAAAGGCCTATGTTTGAAGATCACGAGCGTGGAGCCATGGTCTACCCATCCCAAAAGGTGTGTATTAAGGGTTCTTGTATCTGCAAAACAAGGGTTCTAAGTGGTTCCCAAAGTCATCGACCCATCTTTCGGATATTATCAATTTCCCAATTACTCAGTAGTTAATAATACTCTCAAGAGTGTCTCGTCTGAATGTAGTATCGCGTATCAACTACTTCGGGACTACTCCCTCATAGTCATTGCACTACGTCCTAAGAAGCCAAGTGGGGTAAAAGGTGACTAAAGGTCCTCAGTGTCACGGGCTCCTAGGTCGAAAATAGTAATGTTTTCACGAATACTCGTTCAACAATACTAATCCCAATAGGGCCTCCACTGAGCGGTGATTTCTCAAGTTAGCTTGGTCGGGAATCAACTCCCTATAAGCCTTCTTGAATATACCACCTTCCTATCATAAGTGCACTCAAGTCCGGGTTAGGACTTATCTCACCTCTCAAAGTAACAACTCGAGCAGAACATATATACAAATATATATAGATATACAAGCATACAGGCAAGCAAACATATTAAATAACCCAAATACAAACAAGGTGGGCTTAACCCTCTTAGGGGGATTTCCCCAGTGAAGTCTCCATTTCTATTGCGGTGAGAATCGGATATCAAGCTATTAATTAAGTTGAATCACAAATCATGAAATTCACCACCGAGCTTTGATTTATCCAAAGGAAAGGGTAAAGATCGAAACCCTAATTGCAATGTAAAAACAAGGAAAAGATATCAAAGGTTTAGGGGTTGGTTATACCTACAGAAGGTGTTAGCATCTTAAGCATCTGTAGTACTCTATAGGAACCTCTTGTTAGTATTTGTGTTATGTTATTGTTTGCTTGCTAGGGCTAAATGTGCAAAGGGAAAGACCTAGGGGTTTATTTCTAAGTATGCTCGCCAAGACATCGCATCTCATACCTACGTATCTTGACTGAAAGAATCATAGCATTCGTAGTTCCCCTCAATAATGGTGAGGAACTCTTGACTATGTTCAAGGTTCTAAAAGGAAGAGGTAAGTATCCATGGCAAGATACTTACATAGAGTGCGGCGACTCTAAACTTAAGGCTATGTTAAAAGGGAGGTAAGTATCCATGGCAGGAACTTACATAGAGTACGACGACTCTAATCCTAAGGCTAGGATGAAACGGGAAAGAAGTGTCCATGGCAGAACACTTAGATAGAGTACGGCGACTCTAATCCTAAGGCTAGGATAAAAGGGTAAGAAAGTAATTGTTCATGGCAGAACATGTTCATGGCAGAACTTCTACATAGAGTACGACGACCCTAATCCTAAGGCTAGGATAAAAGGGAAAGACCTAAAGTTTTCCTAAGTATGACATGGCAGTTAATAGGATGTGATCCTTTCCTTTGGAATCCAGGGATACAAGCAACAATATGGAGCAGGGGATGAAATTTAAGCATGGATGTAACAAACTCCAGATGGAGTCAAACAAAGGAGCAATCTTATGACATGAGTTAGATGAATGCTAATAAAAAAACGAAAGAATAGTCAAGCATAAGAATCAAAATCAAACATAGAAAGAGAACCAAAATTTCAGGCTAAGGAACTAAGCTCTAAGCCACCAAGTTAAAGGTCAAATTAACATAAATTTATGGAAAACTAATTAGTCCTAGTTAATTCACAAAATGATTAGGAATAAATGTTTTTGAGTTTTTGTTTATATTTAAAATTATTTGACAAATTAACTATACTAAATAATTAAAAAAAAAATAATCTAATTAGAGAATTAAATAATCTAAATTCTATGAATTAGATAATTAATTTTAAACAAACCTAAAAACTAATTAATTGAAAAACTAATTTAATTAAAGCTAATCAAACTAAATTTTATTTAAACCAATATCTAAATTCTAATTATAAAAAAAGGTCAAGATTGATTTTGAGGAGTGTAAATAGAACCAAGGCTTTTTTTGTTTTGTCCATGGGCCCAAAAGTTTGTTTTTCTATATGTCCCTGGGGTGAGAAAAAAGGGAAATAGGGTGTTAAGAAAAAAATACATGCGGGCTTGAGGGCATAAGGCCCACCCGAGTCACTTGTTGTGGGAGCATGATCAAGAGTTTCAAAAGAAAAAAAAAACTCAGCAAAAGCAATCCCTAAATCCCCTCAATTATTGCTCGATACCCTCTCTCTCTCTCTCTCTCTCTCTCTCTCTCACGTCTTTTTTTCTTTCCTCTTCTCCTTCACGCGATCTTCCCTTTCTCTCTCGCGCACCATTCACTCTCTCCGCCGCCAATTTCCTATCTTGGAAACGATAGCGCCGAGCCATGGCTTGTAGGCCGGCAGCGGCGTAGCTTTAGCGACAACCTCTCATTCTCTCGCCCTTTCTCAATTTCAAGCAAAAACCACACAAAGCAAAATGAAATCACAGCAGCCATCATCAATTACGCTTCGAGAAAAAGCGAGAAATCAACTTACAGCAACGCAAATGTTTCGGAGGCAAGGAATTCGACAGTGGCTCGCAGCTAGAGCGAAGCGAAGTGCCGGAGCGAAATTGATTCGAGTGTCTCACGACTTCGATCACAGGCGTAAAACTTCGTTCTTCGACGCCTTCTTCTGCGTATGCGTGTTGTGCTTCTGTGAGTGTATGTTATTCTGATGATGTGCGTATATTTGTTTCTGGTGTGAATATAATGTTGTTTCCTCACTGTTGTGTATGTTGTGTGAGTTCTTGTGTCTGCTACTTTTTTCAAACCGTTTCTTTTTATTGATGTGCTTGTGTATGTAATGTTGGAGTGTATGTTTAATCCCCCTGCTATGTTACGTATTGCTCTCTGCGTGAATGTTGTATGCTGATGTGTGGATTTCTGAACACTGATGTTGTTCTGCAATGTGTTTTGAGTGAATACTGTGTATGATGCGTGTGGAGAGATTTTCTGTGTGTTTTCTCTGTTGTGAAAATTTGCGGTTCTGGTGTGTTTTCTGGTGTAGAAGGTTGTTCTTAATTTTTGTGAATGTGGTGCTTTTGATGCATGTTGTTTGTTGTTCTGGCATGTGTGATTGTTTGTGTTATCTCTTCCTCTATCTCCCCTGTGGAAACCGTGTATTTGTGCTCTTCTTATAGGCCTTGTAAAATTGAATTCTCGATTTCAAAATGAATGCACGAGATAGCTGTCGGTTTTGGTTTTGGAAAGGAGATATTTATTATGAGTTGTGATCTGAACACATGATTAATGGTGACGATGTTGCTTCCATTTCCATTCAAACATGTCTGATATCGTGTGATTGCCATGAATATTGTGATGAAACCTGCCATTTTCAAATTATCATGTTTGGAGCTTTAATGTATGTCATGAATGTTTCTGAATGTATTGATACTGAAGCCTACTGCGAACGTGTGATTCAAATTTTCCTTTCTTTCTCATCAACCTCTTCTTTTAAATCAATGTTCCCATTTTTAAATGCCTGCTCTATGACGTCACTTTTGGTAGCATGCTGTTTTGAATTGTCATGTATTTTGGAGTGTTTAAGAGATTATCCAAAGTATTCACATTTACTTTAACTTGATTCACAGAGCGTGGCTACGCTACAACATTGACACCAGTGCATTTTCATAATTCGTCATAATGCTTTGAGAAGCAAAAGAAGGAAGATGTTCGCAAGCTCGACACTCCTTGACCGGTACTAGTTGGACGTGTGACCGACGAATTGTGATGAAGAGCAGCAATTGTAGAAGCAGTGAGTCCAGCACGTTCACTTGGATCCTTATGATAGTAATTTCCACAGTAGAGAATTGTAGCATAATACCACATCAATGGGCATACAAATCCTAGCAGAAAAGAGAACCATCCAATATCGCAGCCAAAACATGGAAGTGGCTTGTTCCTGCTGAAGTCGTGGATTTCCTTGTGGATATTGTAATTTTTGTGATTCAATAGGAAGCTATGTGTTAGGATCTTATGCACAAATTTATGATTTCAATTCAAAGTCTCTCTAGGCCATGAAAACTATGTAATGACCAGCTGTATTTACTTAATGAAAATTTGTTTTTTTTTGTTTTAATAATTGCAAATACACCCGTCAATATAGTGACAAATGACTAACATGTGACATGGATTTGGATCTGAGCCTTTAATTTTGGAGTTAATTTTGAAGTTCTTTTCACAATTTGAGCCTTTGATTTTAATTTTAATCTCGTATCTTAGAATGAGCTTGGATTGTGAAAATAATCATGAAATTTGTCTTGGATCTTGAAACCACATGAAAATCTGTTGTAACCTGAATGAATAATTTGAATTTAAAGTTTAGAACTTGCAATCTTGAATATGAATAGACTTGAGATTAAAACTTGCACTTTTGCTTCTTGGAATAAGCTTGGAACTTGGTTTAAAATCGACTTTAATTAACTCTTTTGCCAAGAAATCCATTGAAATGCACCCTTCAACCAAGCTTGACATCCTTAATTCCATCCCTTCATTCACGTGCAATTTGTATTACAAAAAATAAGCAAATGAAAGCAATGAGGTCTTGAACATGATGAATCCTTTGAACGAGTTCTTGAGGAAAGAAGTTTGTCATGCTCTGGAGAATCTCTGAAGAAGATGAATCTTGGAATGAAACCTCAACCATATGATCTTTTAACCATAATACTCTTGCTCATGTTGATCTTCCTTCAACCATGACCATGCTCAACACCAATGCGAAGATAACCCTAATCCTCTTTAGATTATACAGTGAAATTCCTAAGAAATTCTGAGAAACTGGATCTTGTATTGACTAATGGACCATAAGAATGAGGGCATATCTTTCCTTTATCTCCATGGGAATTCAACACAATTTGCAAGGGACCAAAATCCCAATGAGCACTCACAAAACCACTATGGCCTTTGAACCTTTTGCAGCAAACCTAATTCCACAAAAGAAACAAAACAAACAAAAACTAATAAATCGGTTAGCTATGCATGGATGATTGACCTAAGATAAAGTGCAAAAGATCAAGGAATCTAAGGGTAAAATTTTGGGTATAACAGATAGGTCGTGCTAAAATTCATATTTTCAATAAAATTATCCAAAAAGGACACTTAAAAGGTATAAGGTATTCAATAACTGACAACAGTCAATTAAATGAATAAAGGTATACTTGAAAACGGAAAAGAAATTCTGACAAGGGATAATGTGAGAGGATTTCTTATCTAATCCCAGGAATCTCTCATCTACCCAAAGTGTCATAGCAAGTACTAGGTGTAGTTTAGAAAAGACAGTTATCTTATTTTGAATTACACACTATTACTAGTCTGACAAATCATAAAAGATAAACTCTACAGATTCCATCATACATAAGAATTTTTAAGAGAATACTCTGACCATGGGTACTTCTGAGATATGAGAACTTCACTAGTCAGAAGCCTCATAGTTCAGAAGCCAACAAAGCACGTCAAACTATAGGAAAGAATAGGAACGTTACTCTCAATAATTTGATAGTCCTTCAGATAATTCTTCCTCCAGAGCATCTGAGGCCATGAAACGAGGTTGACACCCAGAAACTGACAGTTTCCAGAAGTTCTTTTATGTTCTAGTCTGTCTCCAGCGTAATTTGCATCACAGAAACTTGATAGCTTGTATTCTCGTCTTTCTCCAGAACGCATGTAGGATACATGAGAGTCTTTGTTGGTTTGCTATCTGACATGTCAAATTTCTTCAGGAGCTCTTTTGTATACTTGCTTTGATGAATGTACGTGACTTCTATATTTTGATTTATTTGTATTCCTAGAAAGTACTTTAGCATTTGCATCAGACTCATTTCAAATTCTGCCTGTATTAGCTTAGAAAATTCTTGACACAAAGATGGATTAGCAGAACCAAAGATTATATCGTTTATATAAATTTGGCATATCATCAGATCGTTTCCAAAGTTCTTACAGAAAAGATAAGTGTCCACCTGACCTCTGGTAAAGTCATTTTCTAAAAGAAAAGAACTTAGTCTTTCATACCAAACTCTTGGAGCTTGTTTCAGAACATACAATGACTTTTTAAGTTTAAAAACATGTTTGGGAAACTTGACGTTTTCAAAACCTGGAGGTTGGTGAACATATACTTCTTCAGAAATGTATCCGTTCAGAAACGCACTTTTGACATCCATTTGAGATAAGGTAATACCATGATTAACAACAAAAGAAATTAAAAGACGAATAGATTCTAACCTGGAGACTGGAGCAAAGGTTTCATTATAGTCAATACCTTCTTGTTGACTGTAACCTTGTGCAACCCGTTGTGCTTTATTTCTAACAACTTCTCTTTTCTCATTTAATTTTTTTCTGAATATCCACTTGGTTCCAATAACATGAGTTCCCTATGGCTTGGGTACCAGATCCCAGACATCATTTCTGGAGAACAGATTTAGCTCTTCTTGCATTGCTAGAATTCATTCATTGTCTTGAAGTGCTTCATCACACAAAGTTGGTTCTATTAGAGACACCAATCCTAGAAGCATTTCCTCAGTTTGTTTGAAGGTGGATCTTGTTTTGACAGGTTCAGCTTTGTCTCCTAGAATCAATTCTTCAGAAACGGTTTGCCTTTTCTGAGTTGGAGGACATTCTGTTGCTTCTGATGTATTTTTATCAGCGTTCGTTGAATCTTTATCCTCAGAGTCTTTTTCCTTTCTCTAGAGCCTGCAAGTGTTATTTCTAGATCTGCAAAATTTTCACCTAACTTTGACTTTTCTGAGGAAAGCTTATCATCGAATCTAACATGGATTGACTCTTCCACAATACGTGTTTCTGGATTGTATACTCTGTAGCCCTTAGAGCATTCTGAGTATCCCAACATAATACATTTTAATGCTTTAGAGTCAAACTTGTTCAAATTCTCTTTAGTGTTCAGAATAAAACAAGAGCATCCAAAAGGATGGAAATAAGAAATGTTGGGTTTTCTTACCTTACACAATTCATAAGGAGTCTTCTCTAAAATAGGCCTCATAGAGATCCTATTCTGAATGTAACACGCTGTATTCACAACTTCTGCCCAAAAGTGTTTAGCCACATTAGTTTCGTTGATCATGGTTCTGGCCATCTCTTGCAACGCCCTATTCTTCCTTTCTACAACTCCATTCTGCTGTGGAGTTCTAGGACAAGAGAAATCATGGCATATGCCATTAGAGTCAAATAACTCTTCAAACCATTAATTCTCAAACTCGCCACCATGATCACTTTTGACTTTAATGATTTTAGAATCAGACTCATTTTGCACTTTAGAACAGAAACTAGTAAACACGGAATATAACTTATTCTTGTGCCTTAGGAATTTTACCCATGTCCAACGACTGTAATCATCCATAATGATAAGTCCATACTTCTTACCATTTACTGACGCTGTTTTCACTGGACCAAACAAGTTAATGTGTATAAGCTCCAATGGTCTAGAGGTGAAAACGACATTTTTATATTTGAAGGATGTTTTTGAAAACTTGCCTTTCTGACATGCTTCATAGAGAGCATCTGAAGTAAACTTCAGCTTATGTAGGCCTCTGACTAACTCAAGGTTATTTAGTTGAGAAATCCTCCTCATGCTAATATGACCCAAGCATCTATGCCACACCCACTGCTCTTCGTCAACAGACATTAAGCATTTAACATCTTTATTTTTAAGATCAGAAAGCTTTATCTTGTAAGTGTTGTTTTTCCTCTTTCTAGTGAAGAGAACTGTGCCATCTTTCTGACTCACAACTTTGCATGTTTTTTGATTAAAGATAATGTCATAATCGTTATCATTTAATTGACTTATGGATAACAATTTATGCATTAGACCCTCAACATAAAGTACATTAGATATAGGAGAAAGAGATTTGTTACCAACTGTTCCAGATCCTTTGATTTTTCCTTTCTGGTTTCCTCCAAAAGCTACGTACCCAGCATCTTTAAGTTTCTGGCTAGAACACATGCCTTCTTCACTTTCTCTTTTGTGTATGAATTAGAATCTGCTTCATCTTTTGGAGGGGTCTTCTCATCAGAAATTATAACTTTAGCCATCAGCTTTATACTAGCTTGCTCTTCTTCTGAGTCGTCTTTAGAGTAATCATCCCATATTGCTATCGGCTCTTTCTTCTTAAGCTTGTCCTTGTTGAGGTTAGGGCACTTAATCTTGTAATGAACTGGCTCATAATACTCATAGTATGTGACTACTTTACTGCCAGATGTAAACTCGAATCTATCATCAGTTCATTTAGCCCCTTTGAATCTTTTGCTAAGATTTTTCTTCAAGAGACGATTAACCCTTCTGGACAGAAGTGACAGCGCATCTTCATCTTCATCTTAATTTTCTTTTGAGATCTAGATCTCTCTAGCTAGAAGAGCTCCGATTGTCTTAATTTTTCTTTGAGTTTTGAGTGTAACAAATTTTCTTCTCTTCTGAGGTTCATCTTGTTCTAGCTCAATCTCATGATTTCACAAGGAACTCATCAGTTCATCTAGAAAAGTGTTGTTTATATCTTTTGCAAGCTTGAGAGCAGTCACCATAGGCTTCCATTTGAGTGGAAATCATATGATGCTTTTCTTCACGCGATCTGGCATTGAGTAACATTGTTCAGAACCCTAAGTTCTGCAATCGAGGTTTGAGATCTTGAGAACATAATCTCAGCAGTTTTATCTTCCTCCATCTTGAAGACTTCATCTTTCTGAATCAAGACTAGAGCCCTGGTCTCCTTAATCTTGATTATTTTCTTCAAGAGTCATTATGAGAAGATCAACAATAGATATAACTAGGTCTCTGTTTGAAATCTTCTCATACTAAGTATAAGAAATAACATTCAACCAGATAAATCTTGTTTTACAGTGATTCTTATAATCCTTTTTCTGCTGATCATTCATAGCTCTTATTACAAGCTTCTTTCCAGCACCATCTGTGGAAGATACGTAGCCATCAATTACCATATACTAGAGATCAATATCATAATCTAGAAAGAAACTTTCTAGTCTATCTTTCTAGTACTCAGACTTTTCACCATCAGATATAGGAGGTTTAACATTGTGGATGTCTCTAACATTTGAAACTGGAGCAACATGAGGTGGTGTAGGATCAACCATAGTGTTTCTAAAATCTCATATGGATCTTTATCTGACACGGTTAAGTGTTTGATAACTATCAATAATAGAACTGGAGCTCTGATACTAATTAACGGTGCGAGAAACACAAGAAAGGGGGTTTGAATTGGGTTTCACCAAATATAGTATTTTTAAAATTTTTATACCAAAGTTAATAAGTGAATGAAAATAATGAACACAATTATTTTTATATCGGTTCACTGTTAACTAAGTTACTCCAATCCACCCGCCAAGGTGATTTCGCCTTCAAAAAGGACTTAATCTACTAATCTTGAAAGATTACAAACCGTTCGTCTAAGTGTTTAGAAAAACACCTTAGCCCTCACAAGTATGCAGACTACACTTAGTCACTTGAGGAAACATAAATCCAAAGTGATTGCATATGTGTATACAAGAATGCTTCTACATAAGAAGATTATACAAAGTTAAGCATAGTAACACAACAGTGTTAATAGCAAGGTATGAACAAAAGTTCCTTGCTAATTTACAAAACTATATTGAGTATATCTCAAACGAGATTTGTGCAGTATTTTAGTATGAGTTTTGTAGAGCATATTGCTAGCTATCCAATTCTTCCAAGTCTTCCTTTTATAGTTGAAATAGATCCGTTGAAGGGTAGAATAGGAAATAGAAATCTAGTTGTTTTGTCCCCAACGGTCATTGTAGAAGTGTGATACAACATTGTATGAAAATAATTTCTTTATGTTACTTTAGCGGGAAAGTAGTCAGTGTACTTTGTGCTTTTATGTTTATCCTTTCACGCAAATCATTTATTACCTTTAACTTCTATTCTTTAGAGGCTTGTTGCAGAAGGATCAAAAGCTGAGTCTTCAGAATCTAAGTCACTAGAAGTGATGTCTTCAGAACTTAGTCCTTATAGGTGATGTCTTCAGAATCTTCAGAACTTATTCAACAGAACTTATCTTTAGAGTCTTCAGTACTTAATTATCAGAGTCTTCAGAACTTGAGTCTTCTGAGTCTTCAGAACTATCATACCGAATCATGATCAGAAGCTCTAGTACCAACGTTCTTTAAAACCGTTGTATAAAAAACATTCTAGAATCTTGACTTGAATTTGTAAACACCATATGTTTTCTTCTAGAGTGCCGAGTTCATAGCCTGATCACGTCACATGTCTTTCCTTCAGAGTCAGAACTTGTTTAGCAAAAGCTACACACTAGACAGAAACCAGTAGAGTATAAAATTGTTCTCTAATATAACATGTGAAGTTATCATCAAAACTTAAGGCCATATGCAGAACCAGATCTTGTTCTTATAGATGGGACAAAAGGAACCACGCTGGTACAATAATATAGTTATTTTTCTTGATCTTCATGGTAGTGTAAATGATATTTGATTTTGTATTGATTGTACTCTTGCCATGTATTCTTCTTTCAGTCATTGACTTTTAGTCATTAACTTCTAGTAAGTGGCTTCATATTTAAGTTGATAAAGCTTGAATAGCATGCAGAGCCTGCCTTCAGAAATTGGTGAAAATGAGACTTCATAGTCTATAGTGATCAAAGTCCTAAGACTTCATAGCCTTGAATTATCATATTCGTTATCAGATTCATTTTGGGTAGATTCTTGTAGAAGCGTTGACTTGGTAATCCAGATGGTTGACTTTCATTTAAAATATGCCCTTGTTTCTTCCTTAGATGGCATGCAGATGAAATAAAATATGATGGAAAATTCTCCATGTAGATGATTCTTTGCAATGAAATAAAATTGATTTGTTGTTTCTGAATTTGTTCCATTAGCCAAAAAACCATAGGCTTTGACTTGGAACTAATTGAATGAACCCCTTTCGTAATCAGAGTACTAACCATACTTTGTGGCATGTCCTTATCATGATTTACAACCTCTCTCCTTGGTTATGCATGAAGCGCATGTTGATTGTGAATATGGAAGTAGAAAAACAGTCTAGAGGGGGTGAATAGACCCAATTTAAAATTTAACTACCATTTTCCAAAATCAAAGTGTTTTTTAAAATAGTTGTGAGCGGAAGGTTTGATGCGAAAATGAAAATTATAATGTTTGAATTTTGATCATGTTAATACAGATCGTTCCACAAATATCAAATATTAATATAATGTAACTGTAGGTGTGGATTGATTCGATTATGTAAATCAAAAGAGTTGTTAGCAGAATGATTCAATGAATGGAATTCTAATCACAATTTGTTTCAGATTATTAATCACCAATCTTGCTTAACAAGTTATCCAATTCCAATAAAATATAATGCTTACGTAATTAATCATTATTAATGAGTAAACTATATAATACGATGGAATTGACAAATCTAAGCATGGAAATACTACAAAATTAAATGCAAGAGTAAGAGTAAGAGAGAGAGAGAGAGGGAGAGAGAGAGAGAGAGAGAGAGAGAGAGAGATGACACCGAGATTTATAGTGCTTTGGCGTTCGTACTCGTTTTGCCTAAGTGCACTCTTCAATGGTTTCCCATTGGAACCTGCGTAACTCCTTATTATTTGACAAATATTTCCAAGAGTTCATACAATCACTAATCCACGATACAAATGAGTACCCTAGGAATATATCTTCATCAGATTTTGCATCAAATTTGCCAAGGTTGTCTTTTCTATTATTCAAAATAAAGAATTTGCAACCGAAAACTTGAAAATATGAAATATTAGTTTTTCTACCCTTAAGTATCTCATAGGGTGTCTTCTCTAGGATGAATCAAATGATCACTCTATTTACGACATGCCATGCGGTATTAATTGCATTCACCCAAAAATACTTTGGTAGGCTCGTCTAATTTATCATAGTTTAGGCTAATTCTTCAAAAACACGGTTTTTACACTCTACAACACCATTTTTTTAGGAGTTCTCATACATGAGAAATTTTGAGCAATACTATTTTCGGTGCAAAAGTTTTGAAACTGATGGTTAACGAATTCACATCCTTGATCACTACGGAGAATGATGATTTTAATACCAAAAACATTTTTAACAACCATAGCAAAGTAAAAAAAAGGCTTTAAAACTATCATTCTTATGGGCTAAAAACAACCTCCACATAAATCTAGAGTAGTCGTCAACAATCACAAATCCGTAATATTTGTCTCCTAGACTTCTTGTCCTCGAAGGGCCAACCAAGCCTAAATGGAGAAGATCAAGAGGTTTTGATGTCAAAATAACCTTCTTCGGTTTAAACAAAACTCTTGTTTGCTTTTCCATTCGGAAATCATCGCATAATTTGTTTTGTAAAAAAAATTATTTTAGGAAGACCAACTACTATATTTTTGGATACTATTTTATATATCTAGTCAAAATGCACATGACTTAAGCATCTATGCCATAACCAAGAATATCCATTCTTATATACTAAACACTTAGTACCATGCATTGACACATCATCTAGATCAAGCATATAGACATTTTCATTCCTAGAACCCTTAAACACAAGATCCTTACTAGTCTTATGCTCAATTATACAACTAAGAGTATCAAAAACCATGGAATACCCTTTGTCACATAATTGGCCACTACTTAGCAAGTTTTGTTTAAGCCTTTTCACTAACAACACATTTTCAGTGGTAATTGTGGAAGGATTTCCCACAATACCTTCACCAAGAATTTTACCTTTCGTATTGTCTCCGTACGTGACGTGACCACTTTCCTTCTCATTGAACTTGATTAACATGGAAGCATCTCCCGTCATGTGTCTTGAATATCCACTATCTAAAAACCAAAATCTCTTTGCGAAGGCAAGACTTTCCTGTGACAAATCAAATTGATAATTTAGGTCCCAACTAGTGGGTCCTTTAGGGTTAGTTGAGTTACATTTAGAAATCCATGTCATTTTACCATTGGGAACTTGAATGTTTCTAACATGACAAAGAGGCCTAATGTGACCCTTATCTTCAAAATAACGACAAATAGCTTTATATGAAATACTTCTTCTATTTCTTTTAGTGACATGAGGGGTTTTCTTAAAAACCTTCCCTCCTTCACTCGAAGAACTAGAACAAGTAGTATATAGTAAGGTAGCATATGTTAATTGTCCCTTAAGAGTTTCAATTTCAAGTTTTAAAATTTTACATTCAATACATTCCACAACTTCTATCTTTTCAACTAACGTATTTGAAACATTACAACGCTCGTCCATAAGAGATGTAAGCGCTTTCTTCAGAGATTATAAAGCATGATTAAGATTATTTATCTTCTCTTCAAGTTTTGAAATTGTTTATTTTTGGAGAGAAATTTTCTTAAAAGCTTTTATAGAATCAACATACATGTCATTGAACACATTCGACAATTCACTATAAGTATACTCATTTTTAGAATCAGAGCTATATACTGAAAGCTCCTGGTGTTTGACTAAATTATGCTTAAACTTACTAATGATATAAATGAAGAATCTGCAGAAGAAAAAGATGTCAAAGAAGATGTCCCAGCTTGGAGACTCGACATCCTGGCTGACTTCTGAGTTAGCAGGTTTTAATCTGTTGCAAGAATTAAGGAGCGGATCAAGAAATCACAGAACCAAAGATAGAAAGCCCAACAGAAGACTATATAAGAAGACTTAGACCTATGGTTTTAGTAAGTACTGAATGTACCTTTTGTATCACTTGTAACTTTATAACCTAGTTCTCTTTTGTAAAATAAGGGTTTAGGGTTTGAGAGTCGTCGGCTCTCTTAGGAGTTGTAAGTCTCCCTCTGTAGCATGGGATGCAGAGTGGAAGACATAGGTACAGGGACAGAACCAGAAGCCTTTAGGTAATGATTTGTGTATCGTTCTTGGATGAAGCTTTGAAGCAAGTCCAAGATAACTTGTTGATCAAGAAAGCAAGACAGAGATTCAGAATTGGCAGAAGACAGAGATATCACAGGTTGTGATTAAGGAAGTTAGTAGGTCTCTCATATCAGGTTTGTAAACGATGGAGTTTAACTTTGGTAAAGATGTTCATTAAGGGTAGTGATTAGGATAAAGTTGTAAACGGGGGAGTTTAGCTTTAGGTTAATACTACAAGATAGTGGAGTCTTCTTCCTGGATTGGTATCCCCCAGATGTAGGTGAATTGCACCGAACTGGGTTAACAATTGTTGTGTTCTTTATCATTCTGCAGATTTAATTATTCTATTAGGGTTCATGATAAACATGTTGGATCAGATGTCGTAACATCTGTGATTCTGCAGTTCTGATATTCAAGGTATCAGTCTGCTGTTGTGCTTCTTTGTTTAAATGTTTATGCAGAACAATGTCTTGACATGTGTTAGGACATCTGCTGTCTGCATTGCCAGAATTTCAATTGGTATCAGAGCAGGCATCCTGTCTATTTCTGGATGAGATCTTTGGGAGATACTTTCTAGCGTTTAAACAAGGAAGAGTTTTGAAGATCAGATCAATCAACTCCGACATACTCAAGGGTATTAATAGATGGGATGGATGTTCTGGATCGAAGGTAACAACCCAGAGGTTGTTCATGTTGCTGAGGAGGTTCTACAACAACTGCAGGAGAAGTGGCTAGTTCTCTTGTTGGGGTGTCTTATAAGATGTTTTGACATCTTATTAGGGCAAGTTGAATCTGTTCCTTGGTGGTTCCGCTGCATGTGTTTCTGATGGAGGAGCTCTTGAATTATGGGATTCTGGAGTTGTTGCTGAAGACAGATGGTGGAAGGTCTCAATCGTCGGCCTCTATAGTTGAAGATATCTGCATCTTTTTATTCCAAAGTCAGGAGCGATGGAAGAAGAGAGTTGTTGGAAGATGTTTGTTATGGTGAATTGGTACTTGGAAGCTTGGTTTCATGGTACAGTTTGAAGTCAGTTGAAGAGGAGAGGAGTTGAGTTAGGTTTATAAAGTTCTTGCTCTGGGAGTTTGATAAATTATGGATCGGCTAAGTTGTCAAAGATACTTGAGAGTTCTCTCAAGTCCACTCATAAAGGCGTCTCAGTCGTGCATCTGGAGTCTTCTAGTTATTCTTCTGACTAGAAGGTGTTTCTATGAAACACAACCTGAAGAAAATGGAGGTGATTTATTTTCACTATCTGAAATAGCAAGGAAGGATTCATCTCTCTTAACCCTAAGGGTGGATCCAATCTGATTGAAGTTCTCAGAATCATTGAGTAAATAGGATTTGTTCAGAGAGAATCTTAGTTACTTGAGTCAAGGGTGGCAACCTTGGTATCTCAACTATTTGTGTCAAAGAAGATACTTGCAAAAGATCGAATACTTGATAAGTGTTAATGAAGTGATCTGGTGGAGCTTAGCTACAACAGTGAAACAGGGTTATTGTACAAGGATTTAAGATCAATTACTATTTGTGGGATTCACAAGTATTTAATTGATTATCCTTGAAAGTCAAGATTGTTGATGTTCAACAAGATGTTGGAACATCTCATCATCAGATTTTGTACAGGATCATGGGAGGGGTACTGCATACACTTTAGCATATGTTTTAGTCTTGGGTGTTGACCTAAGAATCGGCTTCATTCTGGTGTGACAGAAGCATGTGATCTCTGGAGAGTTTCCTGGAAAGAAACTGGTATGGACTTTAGTGTTGTTGATGATGAAGATGAAGACATCATAATCTTGATGGATTGCTCTTGGATCAGTTTATTTCTGATCTAAGAGTTTTGGACAGCGACAGGTGTGTTCAAGTTGTTACTAGAAGCATCTGATGTTTATCTGGAAGGTGTCCTGGCAAGAGACCTGTCCAGAATGGAGTGTTGGTGTTAGCACAGCTTGGATCAGTTTATTTCTGATCTGGGTACTGAAGAGCGTGTGATCTTGCTCATTTTGAAAGTCAAGGTTAAGTGGCAGTTATCTCTGACTTTCTACCGATTGCTTTACTCAAGCAAAGTGGAATTCTTTGGTATGGCTATGGTGTAGTCTATGACCACTTATCTTCTGAAGATTAAGATGTGGCAGGTGTGAAGTCTTTGGAGTTTTAAAGCAGATAGTTATTCATCAAGGTGTGAGCTTGTATGGAGTATCTGTGACATGATTAAGCAGGATGAAGGTTTTCTACTCAAACTTGGTTGTTGAATCAAGTCTATGAGAGCATGGAACTCTTGTTCTGTAATAGGGAGGAGGTTCTTCTAAGTGGCAAAAGGAGGAGCTAAATTCAGCAGTTGGATGTCATATAAGAATGTTCTGACATCTAACTTAACATCGGGATCTCAGCTGGTGATGTGGCACATTAGCTTAAGATAAGGTGATCTACAGGAGAATGGAAGTTATGGATGCTTCAAAAAGGTCTATCTCATACAGTTTGTGGGAGTTGTGGTTTGAGAAGATGTTACATGTCTAGAGGCTTGGTGGATCCAAGATGTCTTGCTACGGAGCAAGTAGTTCATGTGACTTGAAGGTCAGATTTCATTGGTGGTTCAGTGTATCTTGTGGGAGCTCTGAAGAAGAGTGAGATCAATCAAAAGGTGGCATTTGGTTAGTTTCATAGTGTGCATTCAAGCAGGGTGCTTGAAACTAATTACTCTTGGGCATAAGGGTAGTTGGTTGAAAACGTAAGGAGGATCTGGTTCATCTTGAAGCTTGTGGTAGGAGTTCTAGGTTGAGGATGGAAGAATACATTCTTTTGGTGGATGAGAGTTTATTTCTCTCTGGGTTTCTGGAGTTATCTTTGTTCAAGCTTGTGGCACAATGTTGTGTGAAGATCTTCAGTTTGGATTACTATGCAAATAGTAAGTCCAGTGGTGAGCATATCAAGAACCATGGTGTGTGGTGTCTATGATGTGTGAAGGATGTCCTAACTGATGTTAGAACATTTTCCGGGTTGGTTATCCTTGGAGTAGGATACTAAGTTCTGAGTGTAGAACTTGGCACTCACATCTTGTCTAAGAAGTATTTATCTTATTATACGGGAGAATGATGGGTAAAGGATTGTCTTGGAAGTCTGATGTGAATGGGACATGCTAGAAGTAGTTCAGTTTGGTGATTGCGGAGCAAATAGACTAAAGTATTCTAGAGCATGTATACGGTATCTGACAACTTTGGAAGAAAAAAAACTAAGAGGTATGGTATCTCTTTGAGGAATGTGGATCATTCCAGATCAATTAGATTTTATCTTAGGGAACAAGGCGATCTATACATGAGAATTCAAGAGGAATTTGTTTGGTGTATGGATAGTTTCTGGAAGAGGGGGATCAATGGAGGTTTGATCTTAATCCAAGAGTTTGTTAATTTAGGATTGTGATCCTAATGAGTCCTCACGGGAAGCGTGATGGTGCTCATGTGTGAGTGATTATTGGTTCTTGTCAGAAGAAGCAATAAGTGGAGTTGAAGATTGTGTTCAGCAGGTAGGTTGGACAGAGAGTGCGGTCTTGAAGACATGAACATGCATCTTATGTTTTCCATTCATCAGCATAAGTGTTCATTGGAGGAGCACTGGTTATCTTAGATAGGGGAAGTTTCTCCTTGATCTAAGATATATTACTGCAGGAGTGCAGTCTGAATCAAGTTTGTATTGTGCGTCAAGCAAGTTGTGATTATGTTTCCATCCGGGGAGGATGAGATGTCAAGAAGGATGTCTTAACATTTTTGTACTGTTGCAAGTAAAGGGGGACTTGGCAGTGCAAGTTCTATGATTCTTGATAGATGCCTAAGAATCATTGGTTTAGTCTGGGATAATTTATTTTTCTCTGCTGACTGAATTCGGAATCACTGAAAGTTCATCATCATTGCTACTATTTCTGGATGAAGGTGTTTCATTTAGAATTATGGAAGGAAGAAGATGATTCTGTGTGTCTTTGTTTGAAAAGCCAATATTTGAAGTCTTTGTCAGGTCTGACGGCAAGCTAGTAGAGAAGAGACAATGTCTGACATGATGTCAGGACCTTGTTATAAAACATGTTTGCATGCAATAAGTTCTTTGGACGGTCTTCTTAAAAGAAGAAATAATCAAAGTAGTCTTGGGCGGTGCGCTTTTGGTGGAATTATTTCCTTCGATTAATGTTCCTTTGAATTGACCGTGTTATTTTTTAAGGTTCGTTACTTTCTAAGGAAACTTCTCAGCTATAAATAGGATTGCATTGGCCTTCTTTTGTCTCAATACTCTCTTTAGATTGGTAAACGATGGTTCTTTCAATATGGGTGAGTTGCGTCTGGGTTTTAGGGCTGTCTTGGTCACTTTTACCAAGTTTTGGCTAAAAAGGGGGAGAATGGTTTTCTAGTTTTTTCTGGTGTCTTCGGGGATATGTTGGTTAAGTTGTTCTGATATCTTAACATTATGATCCCCTTTTGTGTCTTGTGATCTGAGTTTTGAAACAGGTTGTGTCTTGTGACATGAGTTACACAATCTATGTTCTCAGTGTTACGAAGCCTACAACTGTTGTTTCTTTTCTGGAGGAGTCTTCTGTTTCTCAACCCTCTCAGACTTTCTTTCTTTCTGGACCTCTCTTGAAAGGAGGGGGAATGTGTTGAGGGGGAGACTCTCTCATACCTTAGCTCTAATCAATTCTTAAGATGAAGGAGTCTTGATGAAGGAGTCTTGCTGATTGCAGAATGTAGAAGAAGATGTTTTAGCCAAAATTTGTCAAAAGGGGGAGATTGAAAGCTCCAGGTGTTTGACTAAATTTTGCTAAAACGTACTAATGATATAAATGAAGAATCTGCAAAAGAAAAAGATGTTGAAGAAGATGTCCAAGCTTGGAGACTCGATATCCTGGCTGACTTCTGAGTTATCAGGTTTTAATCTGTTGCAAGACTTAAAGATCGGATCAAGGAATCACAGGACCAAAGATAGAAAGTCCAACAAAAGAGTATATAAGAAGACTTAGACCTAGGGTTTTAGTAAGTAACGAATGTACCTTTTGTATCACTTGTAACTTTGTAACCTAGTTCTCTTTTGTAAAATAAGGGTTTAGGTTTTAAGAGTTGTCGGCTCTCTTAGGAGTTGTAAGTTTCCCTCTGTAGCATGGGATGCAGAGTGGAAGGCATAGGTACAGGGACAGAACCAGAAGCCTTTAGGTAATGATTTGTGTATCGTACTTGGATGAAGCTTTGAAGCAAGTCCAAGATAACTTGTTGATCAAGAAAGCATGACAGAGATTCTGAATTGGAAAAAGACAGAGATATCACAGGTTATGATTAAGGAAGTTAGTAGGTATCTCATATCAGAGTTATAAACGATGGAGTTTAACTTTGGTAAAGATGTTCATTATGGGTAGTGATTAGGATAAAGTTGTAAACGGGGGAGTTTAGCTTTAGGGTAATACTACAATATAGTGGAATATTCTTCCTGGATTGGTATCCTCTAGATGTAGGTTAATTGCACCGAACTGGGTTAACAATTATTGTGTTCTTTATCATTCTGCAGATTTAATTATTCTGTTAGGGTTCATGATAAACATGTTGGATCAGTTGTCGTAAAATCTGTGATTCTGTAGTTCTGATATTCAAGGTATCAGTCTGTTGTTGTGCTTTTTTGTTTAAATGTTTATGCAGAACAATGTCTTGACATGTGTTAGGACATCTGCTGTCTGCATTGCCAGAATTTCATATACCTTTGAGGTTCAACCTTTCTTACGTCCTATCAAGAAAAAGTTGGCACACTCATCATCTGAACTCGAGCAATAATCGGAGGAGGAGCTCTCAACCTCTTTTTCCCATATGATGTAGAGTCTACGACCTTTGGAAGATTTTCCCTTTGTCTTGTAGAAAGCCTTGTCTTTACTTTTATGATGTTTGGTGAGATTTGGACATGTGGTTCTATAGTGTTCGAATTTACCACATTCGTAACACATGATATCATCATCTCATTTCTTGTGATCTTTCTTGGATGGATGATTATTTTTGAAATTCACTACACCTTTGTCGGTATGCTTGAGCTTGTTTATCTTAAGATATCTATTGTAGCATCTAACAAATAAACCCATTTCTTCCTTTTTAGAAACTTCTTCTTTAGAGTTATCACTTTCTTCCTTTGACTTATTCACTTTAGAAGATGAAGCTTTCAAAGAAATATGTCGTTTATCTTCTTTACCTTTCCGTTTCTTTTTCGATTTTACTTCGCTATCGGCGAGTCATTTCAGCTCATTCTCATGCTCGGCTAACTTTCCAAACAGTTTTGTAATATCCAAAGTACAAAGATCATTTGCTTCATTTATAGCGGTGACTTTTGGTTGCCACTCTGTGCACATGGATCTCAATATTTTGTTAGTACAATCTTTGTTGGAAAAGGTTTTACCCAAGTCTCGCAGTTTGTTGATTAAATGGAGGAATCTAGTTTGCATGGAATCAACAAATTCTATGGGTTCCATACGAAATAGTTCAAACTCCTCTGTAAAAATATTGATTTTAAAATCCCTGACCTCCTCTACTCCCTCATAGAGAGTTTGGAGACAATCCCACATACCTTTCGCACTCGTATGATGTGAAATCAAATAGAATACTTTAGCATTATGTGCAAAAATATGCATGTTCATCGCTTTCAAATCCTATGAAGCCTTTTTGGTTTCAGCATCATCCCAATCTTTTGGATGTTTAACAACGTCGTCAGCACCCTTGTAAATATATGGTCCCTCGGTGACTACACTCCACAGGTTTTTGTCAAGTGATGACAATTGTACATACATGATCGATTTCCAATAAGTATAATTTTTGCCTTTGAAAACAGGTGCTCTATTATATGTTCCCTTAGGATCGTCATCTTCCGACATATTCACAAAATTTTGGATGTCGATTAGACACAATCAAAAGACCAACTCTTGATGCCAATTGTTGGGTGTGGATAAGGAAGTAGAAATATGGTCTAGAAGGGGGTGAATAAACTTAATTCAAAATTCAACCTCCTTTTTCCAAAATCAGAGTGTTTTCAAAAATAGCTGCGAGCGGAAGGTTTGATGCGAAAATAAAAATTATACTATTTGATTTTTGATCAAGTTAACACAGATCGTTTCACAAATATCAAAGATTAATATGATATAACATAGACGTGGATTAATTCAATTGTGTAAATCACAAGAGGTGTTTGCACAATGATTCAATGAATGGAATTCTAATGGCAATTTGTTTAATATTATTAATCACCAATCTTGCTTAACAAGTTACCCAATTCCAACAAAACCTAATGATTACATAATATATCGCCATTAATGAGTAAATTATATAATACGATGGAATTGAAAAACCTAAATACACAAACACTATGAAATTAAATGCAAGAGTAAGAGAGAGAGGTGACGCCGAGATTTATAGTGCTTCGGTGTGCGTCCTCGCTTTACATACGTGCACTCTTCAATGGTTTCCCATTGGAACCTACATATTTCCTTTTTATTTGACAAATATTTCCAAGAGTTCATACAATGACCAATCCACAATACAGCTGAGTAAATAAATCTCCTATTTGGATCTTGACTTGTATACAACATACTTGCCAAACTCTTCTAAGTAATCTTTACTCGAATTATGTTTCTTGAGTATTCCAATATCAACAATTTCGTTGAGCAGTGTATTGTGTGAAGTTTTGAAAAGAACTTCGCCTTGTTTGTAGCCTACACACAGTCACTACAAAGGAAGTTCTGAAAAGAAAAACCTACTTCTTTACAATGGAATTTGTCACCACCATTGAAAAACACCTCAATCTTGCTAAAAGCTTGAAAAACTCAACAAATTCTCCAATAACAATTAGTTTCAAGGACATGCCGCCTTCAATCAATTAAAAGTATCTCGTTATCAAGATATGAACCAAAAGAAGTTAAAGATGCAAGAATTTCGTTGCAAGACTTTAAACACTCAAAACAAAGGAAATTAATTTTTCACTAAAATCACACTGAAAATTATTCATTCGAATGATTGATGTTATTGAGAAATGATGACACAAAGGTTTTATATGTGCTTGAGATTAAGCACAGAAAATGGTTGAAAAGTCAGTTTGATTCGTATTAAGAGAAATCTGTGATTTGAACCAAATGAGCAAGAGAAGTGGAATAAAAGGAAAAAAATTTTTTGAAACACTGTCATTTGATTTGAATTAGAGGAAAGGATGATACGAATCATGTACAAAAATTGATTCGAATCAAATGAAACAGTCCTGACAGGTAAAAGCTTGAAAAAGTGTGTGATTCGAATTATGTTCAAATTTTGATTCGAATCAAATCAAACAGAAGTGGACATCAGGAAAATAATTCGAATCAAGTGTAAAAAATGATTCGAATCAAATAACCCAGTTTTGCTTCTGTCCAATTTGATCATAATCATAAAATGTGTGTAAACACCATGATTTGAACCAAACATGTAAAATTTCAAATTTTCATGGTTTTAAAGGTAATTTGAGATTTTACTTTGAATCAATATCAAGTTAAAAACATAAAGGATTTTTTTCCACTTACTCATGCAATTTATCAAAAAACATCATGATCAAGATCAAATCTTACCAAAGCTTTATGCATGCTAAAATGAATCTTTTCAAACTTGATACCAAAAAGTGCAATCATGAAGGAGACACAACAAATAAAAATAAAATCAAAGATGAAAGGAATAAGAAGAGCAACAAAATAACCGTATATAGGTGCTCCTTGTAACACCCAAATTCTTGATTTATCAAATTATTTGAATTCTTTATTATTTAATTTAATTATTATGTGTGATAATTGATTTAATATAGGTGTCACGGGTGTGTGACCTTGAGGTGGGAGTATGGACAGTGATTAGAGATTGGTAGAGGTGGGCTAGAGTTATTAGAGTCTATTTTTAATAATTAAATAATATTATTTTAATTGAATCATTAATTAAAATGAGAAAATAGAATAATAGAAAATAAGGGGTATTAGTAGTATTTTAATTAAAATAAAATTAGAGATTATAAGGGAATTTTGGTGAATAGGGGGATAAGTGACGGTAATGTTTGAAGTCTCTAATTGAGGGACTTGGTTACTAATAAAAAGGTCAGTAACGAGTGGTGAGAGTTTTTGCTACACGGAAATAGAATTTGGTGGAAAGAGGAAAAGGCAAGGGCTAGGACATAGGAAGAGCATCCATTGAAAGAGTTTGGAAGAATTTTTGCGGGAAAATATAAGGTAGGGGGAATAACCTTCAATAAGGGCTTATGCATGAGGGGTATGGTATAGGAGTCCTTAACCTCCAATAGGGATGATCAATGTGATGAATTTTGTGTCTGTTGTTGATAAGTTTATATTCTCCTAGTTTTATTAATATGAAATTAGTGTGAATTGATGTTTGAAATTCTGTTTGGATATACATATATGTTTTCCACCATTGTTGCCATGATGTACTGTTGATTTAGATGTTAAGAGATGATAAAAATCCATATGTTTTCATGTACAATGATGAATGGTATGTTTTGGGACTGTTTGAAATCAAAGCTTGGGGGTTCGGGGTCTGATGAATGGCTAAAAAACAAGAGCAAACACATAAATTTGCGACCTAATTGGGGTTTTCTGGGCTATGTTGTGGGTCGTAGCACGTCCTATGGGCGGCCGTAGCAGCCTTATGGTTTTTGTACTAGAGGCGTACCAAAAAGGCGTTTTCTATCCTAGGGAGTGCTACGGGTTGTAGACCGTGCTATGGGTGGCCATAGCAGGTCCCTGGATTTCATACCAAGTGAGATGTTTCGATCATAACTTACGTTTCGTGACTCCAAATGAGACGATGTTCGAAGTGTTAGGAAGCTAACATGCAGAGATACCTCATGAACTACTTGATGATGATGTTTTTATGATGATGTTGTCATGTGAAATAAGAGTGTGATGATGTCATTATGTTTTAAGATGATATTTATGACTATTGTGTTGCTGCATGTATAAGTAATAACCTAATTGAGGAGATTGGTTGAATACTTGAGTTGCACTGAATTATATGATGTTGTGCATTTTGTGATTGTGATTGAGATGTAATCTAAAGAGGGGATTACTTGAGTTTTTAGTGCATTATGTTGAGATCAGGGAGGGGTCTTAGCACATTGATTTCATGCGTATGAGCATGCATCATTGAGTTATGTCAAGAGACATGTCTGCTAGTTTAAAGAGGGGACTAGTGCCTTGTCCTAAGCTCAGAGAGGGGGCTTGGAGCTCAGAGAGGGGGTTCATGGGTTCAGAGAGGGGACCTGGTTCCAAAGAGAACCAAATATTGAGTTGGTACCACATGCATATGCATATAGTTGAGTTGTATTGGATAATGAGTTATATACATAGTTGTTGAGCGGTGAACCTGTGATTGGTCGATAGGTATGGGTGTGAGAATGTATTGTGATACACTATAAATTAGATTGTGTATAACATGTTGTGTTTGATATCCTACCTTGCAGTATATGATTGTTATTATTTTTTGTGATTTCTCGCCCCTTTATTGTTGATGTGCTTCCTCTTCGAAGTACAGATAAGCATGTAACTTAGTAGTGGATTAGAGTTGGAGGATGGAGAGAGGTTGTTTCCTCCTTTTTCTTTATGCGTTTTAGTTTACGTGCTTTGACATGTAACACTAGGAAACGGTAGCGAGTTTTGTCTAATCTTTCGTTAGAGAGTTAATGTATACTCTCATGTTTGATATTTATATGTTTTGAGGAGATTTCATTTATGAGTTAATTATGTCATAAAGTGAATTTGATGTTTAAACGATTTATTTAATGCATGCTTTATTATTAGAATTTCCACTACAATGATACCATAAGTGAAGGTAAGCATGTGATGACACCCTAAGTGAAGGTGTTGATTTTTTATTTATTTGATAAAGTGTTACAGGGCATGTATGTTTTAAAAAGAGAATGTGTGACATCCTATTTGATTGTGTGAATACTATGATTTTATTGTATATTTATGCGCGGGTAAAATAGGGTGTTACACTCCCTCTGAATGAATTAGGGGCATGCAACTATAATGCAAATATATGTTGTTATTTATGATGAAGGTGTTGATGTTGATGATGCGTATACAAGTGAAAAGCTTAAGATGTGTGTTATGTTATTTAGAAAATCAACGAATTTTGCGAAGGTGTGAGAAAAATACAAGAAATGGGGGGTTTCAATTGGGTTTTCAAAATGAAAGCTTTTTGTGAACTCAAACAAAGATCACAAATAGACTAACAATAGAGAAAGACACATGATATATCCTGGTTCACTTGAAAACTATCAAGTTAATCCAGTCCACCCACCAAGGAGATTTCTCCTTATACAAAAGGACTTAATCCACTATAACCAAACTGATTACAACTGCACTAGCAATTGCTGGTGACTAAGAATACACAGACTAATCGTCTCTTCTTAAGGATTCTAACCTAACTGGTCCCTTAAGGAATTCAAACAACGATTTGATCAAATAAAATGTTTACAATGAAATGCTTCTTACATAAGCTGATATAAACACAATTTCTAGCTCAATCTAACTTATAGAGAATCTATACAGTAAGAACAATCTTCTTCTTTGTATTGTGGTGCTTTACTGTTCACTCATGGATTTCTCTATTTCTTGAGTTCTTTCTCGTATGAATAAGTGTTTTGTATATCTCTCTTTTTCACTTAGTGTCACACTTAATTCTTTGAATGATCAAGTCATTATATATCCAGAAAAATATCTGTTGAAGGGCAGATCAAGAATATCAGTAAAATACCGGCGACTTGAAATAATGTCGTTATGCTGGGATGAAAATCGTACACTGAAATTGTCCTTTGTACCACCAAATCAGGGTAGTGGAATGGTAGTGGAAAAGAACGAGTTTGATATGTACTATGTACTATTTACCCTCGCAAACGTCTCATCTTCTTTTATCTATCAGAGGCTTCTGAAATGATATGATTAAAGCATGATCAGAAGAATGAATTACTGGGTCTTCAGAATCTTGAGTCTTCAGACTCTTTAGAACTTGTTCAGCAGAACCTTGTTTTCAGAATCTTCAGCACTCCTTCTTCAGAACACTTAGTTATCAAAAACATATGTCTTCAGAGTCTTCAGAACTTGTTCAGCAGAACCTTGTCTTCAGAACTTGGTCTTCAGAAACTTAAGTCTTCGGAGTCTTCCGAACGTTGTTCATCAGAACCTTGTCTTCAGAGTTGTTAGCACTTAGTCTTTAGAAGATAAGCATCAGAGTTAAATTCAGAGCCAAAATCCAAGGGAACATTGCAGTGGCAACATATTATCTTCTTTGAGTCTTTCTGAAGCACAGTAAATCAAAAGCAATCTTGCTTCTTTGACGCATAAGAAGAAACTTTTGAGAATTTGAGAGTGACGTTTCACATGATCTCTATCAGAGTCAGAGTTAGCTTTATCAGAGTCAGCATCTGTTTTTCAATACTTTAGAAAAAAACGTTAGAGTACCGAAATTGTTCTCACACAAATACAACTTTTTTATTATCAAAACAAAGAGATATCTTGCAGAACTAAATCTTGTTCTAACAATCTCCCCCTTTTTTATAATGACAAAACAATGTATTTTGATAACATAATTTTGTACGAAGATAATAAGAATTGACTCAGATAAGTTCAAAGTAAACTTCCCTTTATCAAGCTCCCCCTGAAGCTAAGACTTAACAAAATCTTATAAGATTTGGGATATAGAGCTTGATTGCTAAGATCTACACAGATCCAAAATATCAGAGCTTGATTATAGTGGTGATGCATTATGATAACAGAGCTTGATTAAGTAAATCGAGGCCTGATTGATATCAGAGTCATTTTGCCAATATAATTATTTTTCCTGAAAAAGATTCTAATACATTCTAATAAGATATTCCATTCAAAGTGTTAGAATGTTAGAGCTTATGATTAGAGACAAGATATGTATCAAAATAACTTTTCCATATTAATACTCCCCTTTTTGTCATAATCAAAAAGGGTAATCAAAAGATTAACTTAAGCATTTTGATTTGAGAGAATTTAGATAAGTTAAATTCAGTACTTGTCTTCCTTTTATGGCAATCATAATGGAATGCAGTAAGGTAAGATAAATGCAAGTAAGGGAAAATTATTCATTGATAAAAGAAAAACGCCAAGGGCGCAGTACAGGAACATAATCACAAAACAAAAAAACAAAAAAACAACAAGGACAACGGACAGAAACATCAATGATAAAAGAAAGAGAGACCAAGCACCCAAGAGACCAACAAAGATGAAACACCTGTCAACCAGCTATCAGAAATCCTCCACCTCATCAACCCTTTCACACCTTTCTTTACCTGTAGCATCCTCTGGTCCAAGTATTTTGGCTAAAGTGATGATCTCAGCCCTGTAGAATAACTCAGACAGAATTCTTCCATAAGGTATGAAGGACTTGTATTGATTTATGGAGATTTCAACACAGTTCTTCAAATGATTGAAGATGGTTTGCGGAAGATTCACCCGGACGTTACATCATGAAATAGATAAACATTTTATCATCATGAGTCAAGGTTATTTTGGCCAAACCTCTGGGGTGAAAGTTTGTAAGCAGGAGTTGAAACCACAACTTTCCATCAGGAAGAAGCCCTTCAGGATTATAGGGTTCATACCTATCTTGAGACACATCATGAATTCCAATAAGATCCTCAACAAAGGAATAGTTCAGATGAAATTCTTCAACAATCACTCTAGATTGAACACAATTGATGGCTTGGGCGATGGAGGTAGGTGTTATGATGACTGGAATACCGAAAACAAAAGACCAGACAAAATTGTTGTCTTCTCCAATCCGTGTGTATTTCCAAAATTATTTCACCGTGATAGGATAAATGGGTCCATGCAGGATATCATAGTATCCTGACCAACCTTGAATTTGCATGCTGGTGGAAATGTAGACACCAGAGTCTCTTAGTATTGGGAGATTTGGCCTTTTCTCATTAATGACCTCCATAATTTCATCATTGCCAGCAAATGTTTTGATAGACATAGTGAAAGCAAGAAGGATAGGAGTGAAAAACAGGTTTGGAAACAGATGAATAGTTATGAAGAGAAGTGTGGTATATAAAGAGAACAAAGAGTGATATCAATAAATAACAATAAAGATAAGATGAATTAAGATAAGTAATTCATCATTTCCAATACAATGGATACAAACAAGAACAAAGAATGATAAAAGAGTGTATCAGTCTCCAAAAGATCACAGATCAATATACGTTATTAATATTATGACATCAGTTAATAAATACAAATAAATGTATACTCGAAAGAGAGAGGGCAGAAACTGACAAAGAATAAAGGAAGGTAGACAAGTGTTTAGTTCCAAGAAATCTTTGTCTTACACATATCTTTATGAAAGCATAATATGAGAGGAAGTCGTAAAGATTTAAACAGTTATCAAGTAAATTTTCAAATCCAATGCGTTAAACATGATTATAGAGATATTAAGGAGTAATATGAAATAATTACTTGAAACCTAGTCTCACGAAATAACAACGCTCGAGGTGTCTCTTCAACAGTGGGTATGATTTGATTTTGGACACGTGTCACAAATAATCATAGCCGTTTGTTTTCAAGAGAGCGCGTTTTGATGTGTCCAACGTCAAGAATACCAAGAGGTATCTGACTGGACTAATTTCTGATCAGGACATTTTCTAACTTGTAGAAGTATCATAAATCAGAAAGTCAATAAAAAATTCTTAACACACTTTGTTTAACATCAGAATCTTATATCAGACGTTCTGGTAATCTAACACATTAAAATATTATCATCTCATTCTGGACAAGGTTTGATAAATAAGTTTTCCAGAATGAATACAAATCTATCTTCAGCAAGGGGTTTTGTGAAAATATCAGCCCACTGGTGATCTGTATCCACAAATTTTAACTGAAAAGTACCCTTCTGAACATAGTCACGTACAAAGTGATGTTTTATTTCAATATGTTTTGCCCTAGAATGTAGAATAGGATTCTTAGATAAACAAATGGAAGAAGTATTATCACAGAAGATAGGAATGTTACACTCGTGTATCTGATAATCTTCAAGTTGATTCTTCATTCAGAGTATCTGAGTACTACACAGAGATGCTGATATGTATTCTGCTTCTGCAGTTGTGAGGGCAATTGTTGATTGTCTCTTGATTGCCCAGGAGATGAGGTTACTTCCCAGAAATTGACAATTTCCAGAAGTACTTTTCCTTTTCATTCTATCTCTAGCATAATCTGCATCATAGTAACCAGAAAGCTTATACTCTGATGTTTTCTTATACATCAAGCCATAGTTAGTTATTCCTTTTAGATACCTTAGGATTCTCTTAACAACAGTTAAGTGAGTTTCCCTTGGATCTGATTGGAAATGAGCACAAAGACATACGCTGAACAGAATATCTGGACGAGAAGCTGTCAAATACAAAAGAGATCCTATCATACCACAATAGAGCTTCTGACAACCCTTTTTAATTACTTCTTCTTTCTCCAGATTACATGTCAGATGCATATGAGTCTTAGCAGGTTTACTTTCTGACATATTGAATTTCTTCAGAAGTTCTTTTGCATACTTGCTCTGATGAATGTGTGTTCGTTCTGATCGTTGATCAATTTGAATTCGCAGAAAGAATCTGAGTTCTCCTATCAGACTCATTTCAAATTCAGCCTGTATTAACTTGGAAAATTCCTTGCACAAGGAAATATTAGCAGAACCAAATACAATATCATCAATGTAGATTTGAATAATCAGAATTTCTTTTTCAAAGGTTTTACAAAAGAGTGTTGTATCCACTTTTCCTCTGGTAAAGTTATTTTCCAAGAGAAAGTTACTTAGCCTTTCATACCAAGCTCTGGGAGCCTGTTTCAGGCCATATAACTATTTTTTAAGTTTGAAAACAAAATCTGGGTTTTCAGAACTCTCAAAACCAGGAGGTTGGTGAACATACACTTCTTCAGAAATATATCCATTTAAAAATGCACTCTTTACGTCCATATGATATAAAGTAATGTTATAATTCACAGTAAATGAGATTAAAATGCAAATAAATTCTAACTTGGCAACTGGTGTAATGGTTTCTGTATAGTATATCCCTTCTTGTTGACTATAACCTTGTGCAACCAGTCGTGCTTTGTTTCTTACGACCTCACCTTTCTCATCTAACTTGTTTCTGAATACCCATTTAATTCCAATGACGTGGACACCTTTGGGTTTCTGAACAAGATCCCAGACATCATTTCTAGTGAATTGATTCAGTTCTTCTTGCATGGCCATAATCCACTCATTCTCCTTAAGAGCTTCATCAACTGTTGTTGGTTCTATCAGAGAGACCGAACCTAGAAGGGTTTCTTCAGAATGTCTGAATGATGAACGAGTTATGACTGGATCAGCTTTATCTCCCAGAATCAATTTTTCAGAATGAGGCATCTTTAATATATTCTTCTTCTAATGAGATGGGTTATTTTCAATTTCTGGTAAGGTTGTATCTGAATCTGGAGAATATGCATCCTTTTCTGCTTCTCTTGAATCTTCTTCTTCTTTAGATTCTGATAAGCTGATCTTCAGATTTGCAAAATTTTCTACTAGCTTTGTCTTTTCAAGGTTAAGCTTATCATTGAATCTAACATGAATTGATTCCTCAACAATCCGTGTTTATGTGTTATAGATTCTATAGCCTTTAGAGCATTCAGAGTATCCTAACAATAAACACTTTTGAGCTTTGGAGTCAAACTTGCCATGATTCTCTTTAGTGTTTAACATAAAACAAATACATCCAAAAGGATGAAAATATGAAATGTTGGGTTTTCTATTCTTCCACAATTCATAAGGAGTTTTACCCAGAATAGGTCTTATTGAAACCATGTTCTGAATGTAACATGTTGTATTTACTGCCTCTGCCCAGAAGTGCTTAGCCATGTCAGCTTCTTGGATCATGGTATGAGCCATTTCATGCAAAGTCATATTCTTCCTTTCCACTACTCCATTTTGTTATGGAGTTCTGGGATAGTAGAAATCATGGGAAATGCCATGAGAATCAAAAAGATTCTCAAAGTATTTGTTCTCAAATTCTCTGCCATGATCACTTTTGACTTTGACTATTTTACAATCCTTCTCTATTTTCACTTGAGAGCAAAAGGTAGAGAACACAGAATGAGACTCATCCTTGTCTTTTAAGAATTTTACCCATGTCCAACGACTATAATCATTAACGACTACTAATCCATACTTCTTTCCACTGATTGAGGCAGTTTTCACTGGTCCAAACAAGTCAATGTGTAGAAGTTCTAACTGTCTAGAGGTGGACACAACATTCTTTTCTTTAAAGGAAGTTTTAGAAAACTTTCCTTTCTGACATTCTTCACAAAGAGCATCTGAAGAATACATTAGATTTGGCAAGCCTCTGACAAGTTCAAGCTTGTTTAGCTAAGAAATCCTCCTCATGCTAATATGGCCTAAACGTCTATGCCATACCCATTGCTCTTCATTAATAGACATTAAGCATTTGACATTCTATTCACGAAGATCAGAAAGTCTAATCTTATAAATGTTGTTTTTCCTCTTTCCGGCAAATAGGATTCAACCATCCTTCTGACTTACAGCCTTATAGGACTTGTGATTAAAGATGATATCATAACCATTGTCACTAAGTTGACTAATTGACAACAATTTATGCATCAAACCATCGACTAAAAGAACATCAGTAATAGAAGGAAAGTTACCATTACCAACGGTTCCAGAGCCAATGATTTATCCTTTCTGGTTTCCTCCGAAAGCGACGAAGCCTCTAGGCTTAAGTTCCAGACTTTGGAACATATGCTTTCTTCCCATCATGTGTCGCGAGCAACCACTGTCCAGGTACCATAACTAGTGTTTCAACTGAGCTGCTAAGGATATCTACAACATAGATTATCTTGTCCTTAGGTACCCACTTTCTAGGTCCTCTCTTGTTAGCTTTCCCAGAGTGTTTCACAACTTTGGGATTTTGTGCAACAGGATAATCATGTGGAATTTGTGCATGATATTTAACTTTAGAAACAGATTTATGTGTCGGTGGGGATTCTTGTGCAAGCTCAGAGCAAACAATCTCCGTGTCAGAAAGCACAAAATAGTCATAGAGAGGTTTTGGTTTAACAGTTTGACTTTCGTTAATTTCATATGATTATGTACATCCCAAACCTTTCTTACCATTTCTACTTACTCCATAGATTATGGAAGCTATTCTACTTCTATCTATGCTTTTAGCAAGAAAATACTGGAATGCTCTATCATACTTGTTGATACAGCTTGTGTCAGAGACATTGGAGATTAATTCTTCTTCTAATTTAGCAACTTTTCTTTTCAAGGCATAATTACTATTTTTTAAGCAAAAAATGTTTTCATTTAGAGAAGAATTATTCCGCTCAAGCTTATCTTTTTCCTCAGAAGCAATTACATGTGATCTTTTAAGATCTTTGTATTTACTTTGAAGAGTTTGATACTTTTCCAGCATTTGCGAAAGACAAGACTCTAATTCACAATGAGAGAGTTTAGCTAATACCTCTGAGTCTGAGTCTGAGTCTGATTCTGGTTCTGATGATATTTTGTCTTCTAGTTTTCCAAAAACTTCATTGTCAATTGTTGCCACTAGCGCAACATTTGCTTGTTCTTCATCAGAGCCTTCTTCTTCAGAATCAGAGTCGTCCCAAGTTGCCATCAGTCCTATCTTTGCTTTGGAGAAGTTTTTCTTAGGCTTCTTGTCTTTCTTAATCTTTGGACACTCGTTCTTATAATGACCTGGCTCATTACACTCATAGCAGATAACTTCCTTTCCGGAGTTTGGCTTCTTCTGTCCAGATGATAACTTAGAGCGGCCTTTGTTTCTTCTAGATCCTCTAAAGTTTCCTTGCCTATGCTTCCAGAGTTTGTTGATCCTTCTAGAGATTAGCAACAACTCATCTTCTGATTCTTCACCAGAATCTTCTGATTCTTCCTCAGCTTGATAAGCCTTTGCCTTTTCAGGTTTAGACTTAAGAGATATAGATTTTCTTTTCTTCTGAGGTTCATCTTCTTCTAGCTCTATCTCATGACTTCTTAAAGAACTAACAAGCTCTTCAAGACTTATGCTGTTAAGATCCTTGGATAGCTTTAAAGTTGTTACCATAGGTCTCCATTTCTTGGGAAGACTTCTGATGATCTTTTTAACATGATCAGCAGTTGAGTAACCTTTGTCCATAACTTTAAGTCCTGCGACTAGCATTTGAAACCTTGAAAACATGGTCTCAACTGTCTCATTATCTTCCATTCTGAATACCTCATATTTTTGGATTAGGGCCAGCACCTTTGTCTCCTTAACTTGAGCATTTTCTTCATGAGTCATTCTTAGAGAATCAAAATGGATTTGGCAGTATCTCTATTTGTTATCTTCTCATACTCTGTATAAGAGATAGCATTTAGCAATATAGTTATTGCCTTGTGATGATTCTTATAATCTTTCTTCTGTTGGTTGGTCATATCACTTCTGGATATTTTAGCATCTGTAGCATCAACTGGGTGAGTGTAGCCATCAACTACCAGATCCCAAAGATCTACATCATAACCAAGAAAGAAACTTTCTATTCTGTCTTTCCAATAGTCGAACTTTTCACCATCAAAGACTGGTGGTTTGCCACTGTAATGATCTTTCTCTTCTACAACAATATTAGCATTAGCTGCAGCATCCCTGATATCTCACACAAATACTGGATCGGTACTGAACACGGTGAAGTGTTGATAAATCATTTTATCACAATTAGAACCGGAGCTCTGATACCAATTAAAGGTGTGAGAAAAACACAAGAAAGGGAGGGTTGAATTGGGTTTTCAAAATGAAAGCTTTTTGTGAAACTCAAACAAAGATCACAAACAGACTAACAATAGAGAAAGACACACAATATATCCTGGTTCACTTGAAAACCATCAAGTTAATCCAGTCCACCTGCCAAGGTGATTTCGCCTTATACACAAGGACTTAATCCACTATAACCAACCTGATTACAACTGCACTAGCAACTGCTGGTGGCTAACAATACACAGACTCACCGTCTCTTTTTAAGGATTCTGACCCAACTGGTCCCTTAAGGAATTCAAACAACTATTTCATCAAATAAAATGTTTACAACAAAATTCTTCTTACATAAGCTGATATAAACACAATTTCTAGCTCAATCTAACATAGAGAGAATCTATACAGTAAGAACAATCTTCTTCGTTGTATTGTGGTGCTTTACTGTTCACTAATGGATTTCTCTATTTCTTGAGTTCTTTCTCGTATGAATCAGTGTTTTTTATATCTCTCTTTTTCACTTAGTGTCACACTTGATTCTTTGAATGATCAAGTCTTTATATAGCCAGAAAAAGATCCGTTGAAGGGCAGATCAGGATTATCAGTAAAATACTGGCGACTTGAAATAATGTCGTTATGCTGGGATGAAAATCGTACACTGAAATTGTCTTTTGTACCACAAAATCAGGGTAGTGGAATGGTAGTGGAAAAGAACATGTTTGATCTGTACTATGTACTATTTTCCCTCGCAAACGTTTCATCTTCTTATATCCATCAGAGGCTTCTGAATTGATATGATTGAAGCATGATCAGAAGAATGAATTACTGGGTCTTTAGAATCTTGAGTCTTCAGACTCTTTAGAACTTGTTCAGCAGAACCTTGTTTTCAGAATCTTCAGCACTCCTTCTTCAGAACCCTTTGTTATCTTAAACATAAGTCTTCAGAGTCTTCGGAACTTGTTCAGCAGAACCTTGTCTTTAGAGTGTTCAGAACTTGGTCTTCTGAAACTTAAGTCTTCGTAATTTTTAGAACGTTGTTCATCAGAACCTTGTCTTCAGTCGTTAGCACTTAGTCTTCAGAAGATAAGTATCAGAGTTAAATTCAGAGCTAGAATCCAAGAGAACGTTGTAGCAACAACATATTGTCTTCTTTGAGTCTTTCTGAAGCACAGTAGATCAGAAGCAATCTTGCTTCTTTTACCCAGAGCAACTTTTAAGAATTTTAGAGTGACGTTTCACATGATCTCTATCAGAGTCAGAGCTAGCTTTATCAGAGTCAGCATCTGTTTTTCAATACTTAAGAAAACAAACGTTAGAGTACCAAAATTATTCTCACACAAATACAACTTTGTTATTATCAAAACAAATAGATATCTTGCATAACCAAATCTTGTTCTAACATTTTGTGTATATGATAATTTGTGTGGACACAAAGTCAAGGGACATAATAATTGTCTTATAAATGTGTAAGTTCTGTGATTTTGGGATTGACAGCAATTTTCTTAAAACAACTATCACAGCAAGATGTTTTGACATGTTGGTCATACTTCACTGATGGTCAGCATGATGTCGTGACCTGATGTCATGACATATTATACCAGAAGGGTTTTCTGCTTTGGAAGATTTGTTATTAAATGTGTGATATTCTATATGATTTCAGTTCACACTCTATCACAATCCAAGGAGAGATGTTTTAGGAACATTTGTCTATGCCAAAAGTGCACCTGTTTCATAAAAAGGATCCTTGATACTTTTTAGGAAACTTTGAAGCTGTTGTTTTGGGATTTGTGAATTATTTAGCTGAAGAGCTCAAGCCCATGCTGATCAATAGCTCTAAAAGGAGAAACTCTAAACCTAATGCATTAGAAAAGACGTATATTGAAAGAGAGTATTAGGGTTTAGTATGTCTTTGTTTTTTTATATACTCATATATCTCTTTTATATCTAAGTTGGACTGTGTTGTTTTTGTGTTATTTGTGAGCCATTCATGTACCACTTAGGTGCTTGAATTGGATAGAGTTTTGAGTTGTAATCACTCATAAGCTTTTAAGCAAATAATGGATTTTATGTCATTGGAAGTGTGTCTTCCTCTTTGATTGTTTTTGTTGATTATCATTGTTGTGTGATTGAGGGAAGTGAAAGGGATCTTATATCTAGGATTTCCTAGGTAGAAATAGCACGGGTAGTGATTAGGTGAGAAGTTGTAAACCAGAGGTTGTTTACCGAGGCTTCAAACTAATACTATTATAGTGGATTTCCTTCTGGGCTTGGATGCCCCCAGATGTAGGTGAGGTTGCATCAAACTAGGTTAACAATTGATTGTGTTATTTACATTCAAGCATTTAATTTAACTGTATAATTGTTGGTGTTGTCATACTGTCTAGATCCCAATGTCGTGAAATCTTTCTTGACATATGGTATCTGTTACTAGAATTTTAATTGGCATTAGAGCGGGAATCCTGTTCTATTTAGGGTGAGCTCCAGGGAAGTTTTGTTCTGGTAATATGGAAAAGAAAAAAGGAGGAAATGCTAACAGACCCCCGGCCTTCGATGGCATCAACTATGACTATTAGAAGGCGCGTGTATGGTGGCTTTACTAAAATCTATGGATAGCAAATCCTGGAAAGCTATCATCAAGGGTTTGGAACATCCTGTGATTGAGGACAAAGATGGGAAAGTGTCCTTGAAGCCAGAAGAGGATTGTACTAAGGAAGAAGATGAACCTGCTCTTGGAAACTCCAAAGCTCTGAATGCCCTATTCAATGGTGTTAACCAAAACATGTTCAGGTTGATAAACACCTATACTGTGGCCAAAGATGCTTGGGATATTCTCAAGACCACTCATGAAGGTACATCTAAGGTGAAGATGTCTAGACTTCAGCTGCTTACTACCAGATTTGAAAATCTAAAGATGAAGGATGATGAAAGTATTCATGACTTTCACATGAATGTTCTTGAAATAGCGAATGCCTTTAGTGCCTTGGGAGAAAAGATATCATAAGATAAGCTGGTTAGGAAGATTCTTAGATCCTTTCCTAAGAGGTTTGACATGAAGGTTACAGCCATTCAAGAAGCCCAAAACATTAGCAACATGAGAGTTAATGAACTTGTTGGGTCACTTCAAACTTTTGAATTGACTCTTAATGACAGAACTGAAAAGAAGAATAAAAGCATAGATTTTGTATCCAACACTAATGATGAAGAGGATCAATGTGACCTAGACACTGATGAAGGAATGTCTAATGCCATTGTTCTATTTGGAAGGCAATTCAATCAGGTGCTGATGAGAATGGGCAGAAAGTCAAGGCCTAATGTCAAGAACATCGTATCTGACATCGGCAAGAACTATGATTCTCTAAGAAAAGCAAGAACATAAGAAAGATCCAATCAAAGTAAAGGGGTTAAGTGTCATGAATGTGAAGGCTTTGGAAATATTAGAGCATAATGTCCTACCTATCTCAAGAAACAACAAAAGGGGGTTTCTTTGAAAGTGAAGGTGGGCTTCTGATCTAGATTCCTATGATGAAGAAACTCCTTATGCTGAGCTGGTTGCTTCTTACAAAGATCTGTGCATCAGAAATGACAAGTAGAAGAAAACTATTTCTCAACTTCAGGTTGAAAAGGAAGAATATGTATCCACCACCTGTGGGTTGCAGGAGGAGGTAACTCTGTTGACTTCCAAACTTGAAAACATGATCAAATTTGTAAGAATGTTGAACAATGGTTCTGATATGTTAGATGAAATTCTTCAAGTTGGAAAGAGAGGTGGAAACCTGAAAGGTATAGGCTTTGACTATCAATCTCTGAAAGGAGACACCCACGTAACAAAGTTTGTTTCTCCTAGAAGGAAGCCTAAGCAAAAGATGACTAAACAAATGTTTCAACATCGTGCTAGACATCATAATACTCAAGATGAAAGTAAGCACTTGTAGTGGAGATGTCATTATTGTGGGAAAAATGGTTATATCAAGCCTTTCTGCTTTAAGTTGTATGGCTATCCAAAAGGTACAACCCAACCTAGGGTTAATCAAGTTGTGGTTAAAACTAAAAAGAAATGGATTTCCAAGGAAGTTACTACTTCACTTATTACTCACATTTCTCTCAGAGATTCATCTAAAGAAGAAAATTATTTTGACAGTGGATGTTCTAGACATATGAGTGGAGTGAATAAGTTTCTGGTGGACATTAAGTCTCACTCTACCAGTTATGTCACTTTTGGTGATGATGCCAAAGGTGAAATTAAGGGAGTTGGAAGACTAGCCTATATTGGATTCCCTAGTCTTGATAATGTTCTCCTTGTCAAGGGCCTACTGCTGATCTAATAAGCATCAGTCAGTTATGTGATCAAGGTCTGAAAGTTAATTTCACTAAGGTTGAATGCTTGGTTACCAATGGGAAGAATGAAATCCTAATGAGGGGAGTCAGGTCTAAGGAATACTGTTACTTATGGACACCTCAATTATCAAACTGTTACCCCACATGTTTGATGTCCAATGAAGATGAAGTCCAATTGTGGCACCAAAATCTTGGTCATTTGCATCTAAAAGGTATAAAGAAGATTTTGTCTCCATAAGCTATTAGGGGCATCCCCAAGCTCAGGATAGAGGAAGGTAGAATATGTGGTGAGTGTCAAATTAAAAAGCAGGCCAAGATGTCACACACGAAGATTCAACATTTGGCTACTTCAAAAGTTTTAGAACTTCTTCATATGGATTTTATGGGCCCTATCACAAGAACATTATATCCTGTATTTCGAGGTTTAATCGTTCTTGGAGCAACTGTTGATATTCCTTCTTATGTTCACAAATCAAAGAAAAGTAAACACAAGCATTTTAAAAGTAAAAAGAAATATTTTTTAACTTTTTGTTTCAAGAATTTTTATCAAAGTAAAAATGTCATTTTGCAAGATGTAAAAAAAATAAGAGATGCAAACAGATGGGAAAAAGCTCAAATTTTATTGATAGAATGGTAACCCGTAAATGGCGTGATTCCATGGATAATTACAAAGTGAAAAAATGGTAATTAAAAGGAAAGGGCTACAATAAAATATAATGATCGAATTCTCCCTAAAAAATTTGAATTTCCAATGTTCTTTGAGCTTCTGGCGAAGTTAATCTTGATTGAAGACTCTTTAATAGATGCAGCTTTTTCAGATGATCCAATCGGGTCTGATGTAGTTACTTGCCTTAATCCCTAACTTTGGCCTAGATTGCCTTTTCAGGTTTTCAATCTACCGGAGGATTATTTTCTGTTTATGTCTCTAATTTTATTCGATCGATTTAGCTTCCATCAAGACTCTCATTGACGAGATTTCAACCTCTATGGGGAGAACTGCTTCCATGCCGTATACCAAAAAGAAAAAGGTTGCCCATGTTGAAGTACAAACAGATGTACGATATCCATGAAGAGCAAACGTAGCATCTAATGCCAATCTTTGTAGGTTACTACCATCTTCTAGACGATCTTTTTAATATTTTTGTTAGTCGTTTTGTGACACCCCCAATCTATACCCCGAGTAATTAAAGCGAAAACAAATAATCTGAGTATAATTAAAACATTCATGGCATAGACGAGAGCGTCACATCAAAGTAATGAATTATAATAACCTGCTCATATAGATATGCAACAATCAGGTAGCAACATAAACAGAGGAACTCGGTTCCTAACACCCATAATTCAGATACAGAATAAAAGCGGAAAATTTGCAACTGAAATCTCATATATAAACATAGAAGTTTGTCTGTCATATACAGAGTCATACATGCAGAATCCAAGAAGATATATATACACATAATCACATAACGATCTCCCCGACTACCTGGTGCTACATATCAGAGCCGACCGACAAAAGAATGAAGACATAATCTTCACAAAAAGACCTCCAGCATCTAATCTGCAATGTCTCATAGAGCATTCAAAACAGCAGAAGGGTGAGAAACACAATTATAATATAATTGCATACAATTATGTAATAACATAAGATACGCATGCAAAAACATTCTCACCACAACGTATACCATAATTCAAATACAAAACAAAATAAGTCATAATTCATGCATCCATCACAAAGGCATATCAATCATGCTCAATACATTTATTACCAATATATATATCAACTCATCAATCCCATTCACAATTTCCCACACATAATCAATCCATTCATGACTTATGCAAATGCACAGAGACCGACACAACGACTCTATGCATGCGGTACCATTCCATCCATCATTCTCATCATCATTAATTCACTCAGGAATTATTGGAATCATCGCTTGTTACTTAGTGTAACTCCCCGTCGGGCAAACGATGTTCCCCATCGCTTTAGGTCCTATTTGTATAAGGCTCACGACGTTTATGGATCTCTTTAGGTCCTCTTTGTATAAGGCACACGATCCGATCGCTTTAGATCCTCTTTGTATAAGGCACACGATCGTCTATAACGTCGCTTTAGGTCTTCTTTGTATACGGCACACGATCGTTACAGCAGATTCCCTCTGGAATTGTTTCGTCGCTCACACCCCACAAGGGCACACGACATCACATGGTGCATATTCATGATGCATGGCATACTAATGACTCATGACAATCAAAGGCATATACATATATAACCATGTGAACCATCTCAACATCAATAATCATGCATTGAAGTTTAACCCGAAACAATGCATTTATTTTTCCATAAGACCACAAACCATCATCACAACCTCTCATCATATATATTCACATCATATAACAACACACAAGCTATACGTTATATATCAAAAGCATATCGCATGATAACACATCAATCGCACACAATTACGACGGTAAAAGTCTACAAAACGACATGTTTCCAAATTCCCGACACAATTAAATTGGCCACCAATCTCAAAACCATTTTTATAAGAAAGAACATCTCATTAGCTTTCCAACGATACTAAGAACGTCTCGATCCAAGTTACAGATCAAAAGTTATGAATTTTCAAAGAAAAGAATTTATTGAAAAACTGCCAGATTCGCCTGGCGAATTAGAATTTTGCCTAGCGAATCCCTCTTTGCCAGCACTTCGCCTGGCGAAGCTGCGGCGAAACATCATTTTTGAAAATCCAAAAGTTCCAGTAGCTGAACCAAGTTCTGTCTCTTGAATTTCGCCTGGCGAATTAGAATTCTGCCTGGCGAATCCCTCTTCGCCAGCACTTCGCCTGGCGAAGCTGCGGCAAGACCTGATTCGCCTGGCGAATTCTGATTCGCCTGGCGAATCGTACCGGAACCAGAATTCTGTTTCTGCGCTCCTCATGGCTTCCAAACCCCAAAATTCAACTTTTCCCAACCAAAACATTTTCAATCAATCAAAACAAGTATTACCAATGCTCATACATATAATACGATCATACTACGTGATTCATATCGATTTCCAACCGTGAAAACATCGATTTCTATTCATTTTTCTCATTTCAACCTAGAATTGAAAAACTATGAAAAACAAGTAAACATTCAAACACACACATACATATTCATACACAAGCATATAATAACCGAGTTTCGCACCCTTACCCAATTAATCGTGCTTTGAAGTGTCGGTTGAATCGATTTCTTAAACTTCAAGTTTTCCTCTTTTTCTTCTTCTCACTCTCTTTTTCTCTTCTCTTTCTCTCTATTTCTCTTAAACTTTCTTTTCTCTCTTTCTAGTCTCTAAGTTTCTACTCAAGAAAAACAATAATATCTAACCAAGCAAAATGACCAAAATACCCCTACACTCAATTTTCTCGCAAACGCTCCCAAAACACGATAAAACATAATAACGATAAACATAACATATTTACCACATAAAAACCAAGACTAAAATAATATAAAAACAAAAATAATTAAATCGACTCAATTAAATAAATCTAACAAAATCCGGGGAGTTACAACTCTCCCCCACTTAGAAATTTTCGTCCTCGAAAATATTACCTGAGACGAACAACTCCGGATACGATTCCCACATCCGACTCTCCAACTCCCAAGTCAAATTTCCCTCAGCAGCGCCTCCCCACGCTACTTTCACAAGCGCAAAATCTTTGCCTCTTAACCACTTTAACTCGCGATCCAAAACCCTCATCGGTAATGCCTCAACCGTAAGGTTCTCCCTTACCTCAACCTCATCCATTGGAATCACATGCAACGAATCCGGAACATACTTCAGGAGCTGTGAAACATGGAACACGTCATGTAAATTCGAAAGATTCGGTAGCAACGCCACCCGATAAGCCACAACACCCACTCTCGCAGATATCTGATAAGGACTAAAAAACTGAGAAGTAAGTTTCTTCGACTTCAATGCACGTCCAACACCCGTCACCGGTGTAACTCTCAAAAATACATGATCGCCTTCTCGAAACGCAAGATCTTTCCTCCTTCGATCATGATAACTCTTCTGCCTACTCTGAGAAGCCTTCATCTTCTCACGAATAAGTTTCACCTTTTCCTTAGTTTGTTGAACTACGTCCGGTCCAACCACCGAACTCTCACCAGATTCATGCCAACACAAAGGTGTTCGACATCTTCTTCCATACAACGCTTCAAAAGGTGCCATTCCAATACTCGAATGGAAACTGTTGTTATATGTGAACTCAACCAACGAAAGATAACTATCCCAAGCACCACCTTACTCAAGAACACATGCTCTCAACAAATCTTCCAATGACTGAATAGTTCTCTCGGTCTGACCATCCATCTGAGGATGATAATCAAAACTCAATCTCAACTTGGAACCTAACGCCTTTTGCAAACTTTCCCAAAATCTGGAAGTAAACCTCTGATCTCGATCTGAAACAATACATAACAGAACACCATGTAATCTCACAATCACACGGATATAAATCTCAGCCAACCTCTCCAAAGAAAAACGGATGTCAATCGGAATGAAATGCGCTGATTTAGTCAGCCTATCCACAATCACCCAAATGGCATTATGTCCCCTCTGAGTATTCGGCAACCCTGTCACAAAATCCATAGAAATGCTATCCCATTTCCACTCGGGAATATCCAACGGTTGCAATAATCCACTAGGCTTCTGATGTTCTACCTTTGACTTCTGACACGTCAAACACGCATAAACAAACTGAGCCACATCCCTCTTCAACCCGGACCACCATAAGATCTTCTTCAAATCTTGATACATTTTATTAGCTCCCGGATGTATACTCAAACTACTCCGGTGTCCTTCCTCTAAAATCATCTTTTTCAATTCCGAATCATCAGGAATACAAATTCTACCACGGAATCTCAAAACACCCTGATCATCCACTTTAAAGTCACCACTCACACCTTTATCTCCAACCGTCATAAAATTAACAAATTTCACATCCAGCCTCTATTTCTCGCTAACGGTCAACAGAAAATCATTAGTGACGTTTAACATACCAAGCCTCATGCTATCAGATGTCAATTCACACACCAAACTCAAATCTCTAAATTCTTCCAAAAGTTCCCACTCTTTAACCATCAAAGCAGACATATGCAAAGATTTACGGCTTAACGCATCGGCTACCACATTAGCTTTACCAGGATGGTAATTCAAGCTAAAATCGTAGTCCTTCAAAAATTCCAACCATCTCCGTTGCCTCATATTCAACTCTTTCTGATCAAACAAGTATTTTAAACTCTTATGATCACTAAAGACTTCGAATCTTGCACCGTAGAGATAATGTCTCCAAATTTTCAATACAAAAACCACCGCAGCTAATTCCAAATCATGAGTAGGATAATTCTTCTCATGAACCCTCAATTGTCTCAAAGCATAAGCCACAACCTTACCTTCTTGCATCAACACTCCACTTAAACCAATCAAAGACGCATCGCAATACACCACAAATGGTTCACTAGGATTCGGTAAGATCAAAATCGAAGCTGTAGTCAATCTTCTCTTTAACTCACTAAAACTCTCCTCACACTGAATATCCCAAATAAACTCTTTACCTTTATAAGTCAGCTGGGTCAATGGAAGTGCTAACTTGGAAAAGCCTTCAATGAATCTTCGATAATATCCAGCTAAACCCAAAAAGCTTCTAATTTCAGTAACAGATCTAGGAGCCTCCCATTGTAGAACTGCATCTACTTTGGATGGATCCACAGCAATACCATTACCTGAAATCACATGCCCAAGAAAACTAACTTCTGACAACTAGAACTCACACTTAGACAACTTGGCATAAAGTTTCTTTCCCTTCAAAATTTTCAATACAATACGCAAATGTTCCGCATGTTCCTCCCGAGACTTAGAATAAATCAAGATGTCATCAATAAACACAGCAACAAATTGATCCAAATGCTCATGGAATATGTGATTCATATACTCCATAAACACTCCCGGCGCATTAGAAACCCCGAACGGCATCACGGAATATTCGTAATGTCCGTATTGTGTCGTAAAAGCAGTCTTCTGAATATCTTCCTCCTTCACTCTAATCTGATGATAACCTGACCTCAAATCAATTTTACTAAACACACACGTACCTACCAACTGGTCCATCAAATCATCAATTCTCGGAAGAGGATACTTATTCTTAATCGTCACCTTATTCAGCTGGCGATAATCAATACACAATCGCATACTTCCATCTTTCTTCTTCACCAATAAAACTGGAGCACCCCAAGGCGATACACTCAGCCTCACAAACCTCTTTTCTAACAATTCATTCAGCTGCTTCTTCAACTCAACCAACTCGGATGCCGACATACAATATGGTGCCATAGACACAGGTCTAGTACCAGGAACTAGATCTATAAAAAACTCCACCTCTCTTTCTGGAGGCACATCAAAAATATCCTCCGGAAACACCTCCTAAAAATCACACACGATTGAAAACACATCAATTGCAACTTGCATATCCACAGTCAACAATGCAAATAACCCGAACAACTGAGCTTCATCCGCCAAAAGTTTCTTCAACTCTTTGGTAGATAAGAAACTCGATTCCTCGTCTTCTTCAAGAGAAGGAAATCTTACCAACTTATGATAACAATCGATATGAACTCGATTGAACTGCAAGCAATTCATTCCCAAAACTACGTCTAAACCCTCCAACGGCAGACACACCAAATCCATAGCAAAATCGTTACCATAAATGGTCAAAGGACAACTTAAACAAACCAGAGAAGTAGTTACCGACCCCAATGCTGGAGTATCGATAACCATCTCTCCACCCATCGACGACAACAAAAGATTCAAACGCCGCACACACTCAGACGAAATAAACGAATGAGTCGCTCCGGTATCAATAATAACAACTAAAGGTGTACTATTAATAAAACAAGTACCTCTGATCAGACGATCTGCACTAGTAGGCTGAGTTCCCGCCAATGCAAATACTTTTCCTCCAGATTGAGCTTGCTTTGGTTTCGGACACCTCGTACTAATATGACCAGATTCACCACAGTTGAAACAGTTCACCACATTCCTCTTACAATCAGCTGCTACATGTCCTATACCTCCGCAATTGGAACACTTCCTCATATCCTTTCTACATTCAAACTGACGATGTCCTAAGTCACCACACGTAAAACATCTCGGAGGAATATACATACCTCCCCCACTTGGCCTTTTATCAAAATTAGCCCTTTGCTTTCCCTTGTCAGCTGGTGCCACATAAGGACCACCACGAAACAGTTGCTTTCCTTTCCTTTCATTCACATTCTTATAATGAGTAGAACGAGCTTTTCTATCCTCCTCATAAATTCTACAACCATCCACCAAATCTGAAAACCTCCTAATTCTTTGATAACCAATTGCCTGTTTGATCTCGGGACGCAACCCGTTCTCAAACTTCACACATTTGGAAAACTCCGCAGTTGCTTCAGCATAATGTGGGTAAAACTGAACAAGCTCCACAAACTTAGCAGTGTAATCAGTAACAGACATGTTACCCTGTTTCAACTCCAAGAACTCTATATCTTTCTTTCCTCTAACATCTTCAGGAAAATACTTCCTCAAAAACTCACTGCTAAACAAAGCCCAAGTGACAACTTCACCCGTAGCTTCCCACACATGACGCGTACTAACCCACCAATCATCAGCCTCCTCCTTTAACATGTGACTACCCAGTCTCACCTTCTGTTCCTCAGCACAGTCCATCACTATTGGTACGGAATAGCGGCAAGCAACAAAAGTTTTGGAAGTATTTTTAAGGTAATTTATCGTGTCCACAGAGATCGGTGCTACTGAACTGCCATTCGACAATTTAATTGTTAATAAGTTTGGGTTTAAATGGTTTAAAGCGTAAATGCGGAAAAGTAAATAAGAACATAAGAAAATTCATTCATCAGAGAGAAAAGACTTATCAAGCATGTATATATTCCACTCGTCACAGACTTAAACTTATCCACCAGTTACACTCAACTTACAATACTCCTCAATATCACCAGGTATCGCTCACAATAGTGTTCATCTCTGACACACCGAGCTGAGAAACAACCGTATCACTCTCTTCGTCACTCTCGCGCACGAAGCCTGGAAATACGGAAGGCATTTAAGTTCCGACACCCATACGGATTGTTAGCCCTAAATCTATCTCTAGCATCCAGAAACTAACAAATAATTATCCTTAATCGAATTTTGTGACGTTTATCTCTAACACGACCCAAACCCCGAGCATTTAAGCAAAAATCAAGAACAATCACCAACAGAGATTTGTAAAGCAAATTAAATATAACGCCATGGGCGACAAATGTACATAAGATCAAAGTAAAAACATATACAAACCCAACAAAGAAGAAAGACATGAAGAAAATCAGAAATGAACCAAACACTTCACTGATTGTCAGAGCTGATCGATGAGAAATCCACCCGGATCATCCAAATGCAAGCTTCCATGATGTTTTGCAAGCAAATCTAATGAAGAAATGAAGTTTGATGGAGTGGGAGCAAAAAATACCCAAACCATCCCCTAAAAAAATCGGTTTTTCCACTATTTATGGACTGTCAAAGTCGCAGACTGCGCTAAGCGCGGTTTTGGGTGCTAAGCGGGCACTTATTAATGTTAAAACTCCTTAAAAGCGCGCTAAGCAGGCTCAGAGCGCGCTAAGCGCGCCACTCGCTGAAATTTTCTCCTTCCTTGGGCTAGGAGCGCGCTCGTAGCATGCTTGACAATCCAAAGCCTGGTTTCTTCATAACTTTTGAACCGTAATTCTGTTTTTCGCCCGGTTCAAAGCGTTTGAAATCTTATTCAATGCTCTATAAAACAATGGAAAAATCCCACTGCTTGAATACCTACAAAAATGAGTTAAAATCAATTAAACTCAATGATATTTACACGAAACGCAATATATACACTAAAATGTAAACTATACGCATTTATAAACAAAACAAGGTTTATTCGTATGATATTTAACAAAAAGCAACGATAAGTGCAACAAAACATATATACAAAAATAGCTACAATTTGCACTTATCAACTCTCCCCAACTTACATAATTGTTTGTCCTCAAACAAAGCCAACATCAAAAGGAACAAAAGCGAAATCCAAGAAATCACGCAACAACAAGTTTTTACAAACAAAAACAAATGCAATGGTTCAATCGAAAATGGTACACACAAAGTAAATACTTACCACTAAACTTCAACGATCACATAATCACGAAACAAATTCTAAATACAAAATTCATGCAAAACATTCTAAAACAACACAAGTTCAAATGTGAATCACACCTAGCAAAAACAATCATCGGTAGATGAAAATCATAAAATGAGGGATTTTTCACTCACACAACAATCTTGCAAACAAAAGACTAAATTATGCAATCATCCAAATATCATATTGAACAAACAAAGGCAAGAATCACAAGGACTTTTCAAGGTTGTAATGTGGTCGGGTGAACAAACAAGGGGTAATTCCTAAAGCTAATCGAAACAAAAAACTTGCCTAACCCTAAGGAAGTGATCAACTCACAAAAGTTCAAACACAAAATTTCAATCAAACTTCTTCCAAAATCCCAAGTGTTACACAAAACACAATACTTATTTAGCACAATTATTGAAACTCTTTTTGTTTCCTTTTTCAAGGATTTTCATTTTCTTTCTTTTTTTTCTATTCTTTTCCTTTTCTTTTCTTTTCTTTTTCATATTTTTCTTTTTTTTCTTTTCTTTTCTTTGTCACATTTTTTTTCTTTTTTTCTTTTTTTCTTTTTTTCTGTTCTTTTTCAATCCTCATAGAGTCCAACCAATGAGTACACAATCATTCTCTCCCTAACTTGAATTCAACCACATCATCATGTGAATACTCCCTACTTTCTAAGGCAAGGAAAAAAATCCATACAACAACACAAAGGTGAGGTCCAAGAAAAAACAAAATCCATAAAAAATAACTGAACTAAATACTCATAGACAAGCATTAAGCTCAAATAAAAACATGGATTAAAAAGCTCAAAGGGGTTACAAATTCTCACACACTCCCAAGGTGAATTGACTATTTGGCAAGGGTGGTTGTGCTCAAAATGAAACAAATGCCTTGATCCTTTTCATGCATTCATATACACAACATAAACAATAGATTCAACATAATAAAATCCAGTTAGAACAAGAATGTTGGAACTCCGAGCATATATGAACAATGGAAGGCTTCCTCACAAAAACGGTGGGAACTAAAGTGATTCACATACGAACAAGTATATAAAAGAATGAATGGAATAAAAGTTGTAAAAAGCCTAAGTATCATGAATATACCAAAGTCTAGAAAGTGATAAACACATACCTTGAACGTATACAAAACTTTAAACAATATCATTACCACGCATTCGCAAGTTGAAACACTCAAAATCGGAAAAATCACCGAATGCGACTTCAAGATATCGGGCTAAAATTTGAGTCCAAACAATCAACAAATGAATTAGAAAAATTACTAATAATTACTAATATATAAGGCCTTGGTGGAAGTGGGAAAAAGGGGGAGCCAAGTGAACATTTAATAGAATTCACTGGCTCAACAGAACAGGGCGCGCTAAGCGCGCAGAGGCGCGCTAAGGCGCTACACCAGAACCAGAAAAACCAGTACAACAACAGGGTTCTGGTGTAGGCCTCCACTTAACACCTACACAATCTCATATACAAAAATTGGTCTAGAAAGACAGGGTGAAAATGAATTAAACAAGTTGTAAAGTGAAGATTTTAGAATTTTACGAACAATCCGAGTACAACTTGTTTAATGAATGTTCACCACACTACCTACACTATAATGAAAAAGTAATAACGGAACAAATAACGATAAAACATGCTTCCTTTCCGTCGTAAGCTCGACGCCTTTACGGTGCATACCTAGAAACTTCCTCTCTTCATGCCATGGTGATGTCTCACTGCGCAACCAAAAGCAAGTGACCTAACCAAACACTTGAACAAACATTAAAAATATACAAGTATCAATATAAACAAGTGAAAATATACAATATGTATGATATCTACAAAACTCAAAAACAAAGAAACTATCGCAATGCGATCCAATAAAAACACCAATCCCCGGCAACGGCGCCATTTTGTTGGTGCGGAATAGCGACAAGTAACAAAAGTTTTGGAAGTATTTTTTCGGGAATTTATCGTGTCCACAGAGATCGGTGCTACTGAACTGCCATTCGACAATTTAATTGTTAATAAGTTTGGGTTTAAATGGTTTAAAGCGTAAATGCGGAAAAGTAAATAAGAACATAAGAAAATTCATTCATCAGAGAGAAAAGACTTATCAAGCATGTATATATTCCACTCGTCACAGACTTAAACTTATCGACCAGTTACACTCAACTTACAATACTCCTCAATATCACCCGGTATCGCTCACAATAGTGTTCATCTCTGACACACCGAGCTGAGAAACAACCGTATCACTCTCTTCGTCACTCTCGCGCACGAAGCCTCGAAATACGGAAGGCATTTAAGTTCCGACACCCATACGGATTGTTAGCCCTAAATCTATCTCTAGCATCCAGAAACTAAAAGATAATTATCCTTAATTGAAGTTTGTGACGTTTATCTCTGACACGACCCAAACCCCGAGCATTTAAGCAAAAATCAAGAACAATCACCAACAGAGATTTGTAAAGCAAATTAAATATAACGCCATGGGCGACAAATGTACATAAGATCAAAGTAAAAACATATACAAACCCAACAAAGAAGAAAATAAAAAATGAACCAAACACTTCACGGATTGTCAGAGCCGATCGATGAGAAATCCACCCCGGATCATCCAAATGCAAGCTTCCATGATGTTTTCTAAGCAAATCTAATGAAGAAATGAAGTTTGATGGAGTGGGAGCAAAAAATACCCAAACCATCCCCTAAAAAATCTCATTTTCCACTATTTATGGACTGTCAAAGTCGCAGACTGCGCTAAGCGCGGTTTTGGGTGCTAAGCGGGCTCTTATTAATGTTAAACCGCCTTAAAAGCGCGCTAAGCGGGCTCGGAGCGCGCTAAGCGCGCTACTCGCTGGAATTTTCTCTTTCCTTGGGCTAGGAGCGCGCTAAGCGCGCTCGTAGCATGCTTGAAAATCCAAAGCCTGGTTTCTTCATAACTTTTGAACCGTAATTCCGTTTTTCGTCCAGTTCGAAGCGTTTGAAATCTTATTCAATGCTCTATACAACAATGGAAAAATCCCACTGCTTGAATACCTACAAAAATGAGTTAAAATCAATTAAACTCAATGATATTTACACGAAACGCAATATATACACTAAAATGTAAACTATACGTATTTATAAACAAAACAAGGTTTATTCGTATGATATTTAACAAAAAGCAACGATAAGTGCAACAAAACATTTATACAAAAATAGCTACAATTTGTACATATCAACTCTTCCCAACGTACATAATTGTTTGTCCTCAAACAAAGCCAACATCAAAGGGAACAAAAGCGAAATCCAAGAAATCACGCAACAACAAGTTTTTACAAACAAAAACAAATGCAATGGTTCAATCGAAAATGGTACACACAAAGTAAATACTTACCACTAAACTTCAACGATAACATAATCACGAAACAAATTCTAAATACAAAATTCATGCAAAACATTCTAAAACAACACAAGTTCAAATGTGAATCACACCTAGCAAAAACAATCATCGGTAGATCAAAAAAATAAAATGAGGGATTTTTCACTCACACAACAATCTTGCAAACAAAAGACTAAATTATGCAATCATCCAAAAATCATATTGAACATACAAAGGCAAGAATCACAAGGACTTTTCAAGGTTGTAATGTGGTCGAGTGAACAAACAAGGGGTAATTCCTAAAGCTAATCGAAACAAAAAACTTGCCTAAACCTAAGGGAGTGATCAACTCACAAAAGTTCAAACACAAAATTTCAATCAAACTTCTTCCAAAATCCCAAGTGTTACACAAAACACAATACTTATTTAGCACAATTATTGAAACTCTTTTTGTTTCCTTTTTCAAGGATTTTCTTTTTCTTTCTTTTTTTTCTATTCTTTTCTTTTTCTTTTCTTTTCTTTTTCATATTTTTCTCTTTTTTCTTTTCTTTCTTTGTCACATTTTTTTTTCTTTTTTTCTTTTTTTCTTTTCTTTTTCAATCCTCATAGACTCCAACCAATGAGTACACAATCATTCTCTCCCCAACTTGAATTCAACCGCATCATCATGTGAATACTCCCTACTTTCTAAGGCAAGGAAAAAATCCATACAACAAAACAAAGTTGAGGTCCAAGAAAAAACAAAATCCATCAAAAATAAGTGAACTAAATACTCATAGACAAGCATTAAGGTCAAATAAAAACATGGATCAAAAAGCTCTAAGGGGTTACAAATTCTCACACACTCACAAGGTGAATTGACTATTTGGCAAGGGTTGTTGTGCTCAAAATGAAACAAATGCCTTGATCCTTTTCATGCATTCATATGCACAACATAAACAATAGATTCAACATAATAAAATCCAGTTAGAACTAGAATGTTGGAACTCCGAGCATATATGAACAATGGAATGCTTCCTCACAAAAACGGTGGGAACTAAAGTAATTCACATACGAACAAGTATATAAAAGAATGAATGACATAAAAGTTGTAAAAAGCCTAAGTATCATGAATATACTAAAGTCTAGAAAGCGATAAACACATACCTTGAACGTGTACAAAACTTTAAACAATATCATTACCACGCATTCGCAAGTTGAAACACTCAAAATCGGAAAAATCACCGAATGCGACTTCAAGATATCAGGCTAAAATTTGAGTCCAAACAATCAACAAAAGAATTAGAAAAATTACTAATAATTGCTAATATATAAGGCGTTGGTGGAAGTGGGAAAAAGGGGGAGCCAAGTGAACAATTAAAAGAATTCACTGGCTCAACACAATAGGGCGCGCTAAGCGCGCTACACCAGAACCAGAAAAACCAGTACAACAATAGGGTTCTGGTGCAGGCCTCCACTTAACACCTACACAATCTCATATACAAAAATTGGTCCAGAAAGACAGGGTGAAAATGAATTAAACAAGTTGTAAAGTAAAGATTTGAGAATTTTACGAACAATCCGAGTACAACTTGTTTAATGAATGTTCACCACACTACCTACGCTATAATGAAAAAGTAATAACGGAACAAAAAATGATAAAACATGCTTGCTTTCCGTCGTAAGCTCGACGCCTTTACGGTGCATAGCTAGAAACTTCCTCTCTTCATGCCATGGTGATGTCTCACCACGCAACCAAAAGCAAGCGACCTAACCAAACACTTGAACAAACGTTAAAAATATACAAATATCAATATAAACAAGTGAAAATATACAATATGTACGATATCTACAAAACTCAAAAACAAAGAAACTATCGCAATGCGATCCAATAAAAACACCAATCCACGGCAACGACGCCATTTTGTTGGTGAGGAATAGCGGCAAGCAACAAAAGTTTCGGAAGTATTTTTCCAGGAATTTATCGTGTCCACAAAGATCGGTGCTACTACACTGCCATTCGACAATTTAATTGTTAATAAGTTTGGGTTTAAATGGTTTAAAGCGTAAATGCGGAAAAGTAAATAAGAACATAAGAAAATTCATTCATCAGAGAGAAAAGACTTATCAAGCATGTATATAATCCACTCGTCACAGACTTAAACTTATCGACCAGTTACACTCAACTTACAATACTCCTCAATATCACCCGGTATTGCTCACAATAGTGTTCATCTCTGACACACCGAGCTGAGAAACAACCGTATCACTCTCTTCATCACTCTCGCGCACGAAGCCTCGAAATATGGAAGGCATTTAAGGTCCGACACCCATACGGATTGTTAGCCCTAAATCTATCTCTAGCATCCAGAAACTAACAGATAATTATCCTTAATCGAAGTTTGTGACGTTTATCTCTAACACGACCGAAACCCCGAGCATTTAAGAAAAAATCAAGAACAATCACCAACAGAGATTTGTAAAGCAAATTAAGTATAACGCCATGGGCGACAAATGTACATAAGATCAAAGTAAAAACATATACAAACCCAACAAAGAAGAAAGACATGAAGAAAATCAGAAATGAACCAAACACTTCACGGATTGTCAGAGCCGATCGATGAGAAATCCACCCCGGATCATCCAAATGCAAGCTTCCATGATGTTTTCTAAGCAAATCTAATGAAGAAATGAAGTTTGATGGAGTGGGAGCAAAAAATACCCAAACCATCCCCTAAAAAATCTGTTTTTCCACTATTTATGGACAGTCAAAGTCGCAGACCGCGCTAAGCGCGCTCTTATTAATGTTAAACCGCCTTAAAAGCGCACTAAGCGGGCTCAGAGCGCGCTAAGCACGCTACTCGCTGGAATTTGTTCCTTCCTTGGGCTAGGAGCGCGCTAAGCGCGCTCGTAGCATGCTTGAAAATCCAAAGCCTGCTTTCTTCATAACTTTTGAACCGTAATTCCGTTTTTCGCCTGGTTCGAAGCGTTTGAAATCTTATTCAATGCTCTATACAACAATGGAAAAATCCCACTGCTTGAATACCTACAAAAATGAGTTAAAATCAATTAAACTCAATGATATTACCACAAAACGCAATATATACACTAAAATGTAAACTATACGCATTTATAAACAAAACAAGGTTTATTCGTATGATATTTAACAAAAAGCAACGATAAGTGCAACAAAACATATATACCAAAATAGCTACAATTTGCACTTATCAACTCTCCCCAACTTACATAATTGTTTGTCCTCAAACAAAGCCAACATCAAAAGGAACAAAAGCGAAATCCAAGAAATCACGCAACAACAAGTTTTTACAAACAAAAACAAATGCAATGGTTCAATCGAAAATGGTACACACAAAGTAAATACTTACCACTAAACTTCAACGATAACATAATCACGAAACAAATTCTAAATACAAAATTCATGCAAAACATTCTAAAACAACACAAGTTCAAATGTGAATCACACCTAGCAAAAACAATCATCGGTAGATGAAAATCATAAAATGAGGGATTTTTCACTCACACAACAATCTTGCAAACAAAAGACTAAATTATGCAATCATCCAAAAATCATATTGAACAAACAAAGGCAAGAATCACAAGGACTTTTCAAGGTTGTAATGTGGTCGGGTGAACAAACAAGGGGTAATTCCTAAAGCTAATCGAGACAAAAAACTTGCCTAAACCTAAGGGAGTGATCAACTCACAAAAGTTCAAACACAAAATTTCAATCAAACTTCTTCCAAAATCCCAAGTGTTACACAAAACACAATACTTATTTAGCACAATTATTGAAACTCTTTTTGTTTCCTTTTTCAAGGATTTTCTTTTTCTTTCTTTTTTTTCTATTCTTTTCTTTTTCTTTTCTTTTCTTTTTCATATTTTTCTTTTTTTTTTCTTTTCTTTTCTTTGTCACATTTTTTTTCTTTTTTTCTTTTTTTATTTTCTTTTTCAATCCTCATAGAGTCCAACCAATGAGTACACAATCATTCTCTCCCCAACTTGAATTCAACCACATCATCATGTGAATACTCCCTACTTTCTAAGGCAAGGAAAAAATTCCATACAACAACACAAAGTTGAGGTCCAAGAAAAAACAAAATCCATCAAAAATAATTGAACTAAATACTCATAGACAAGCATTAAGCTCAAATAAAAACATGGATCAAAAAGCTCAAAGGGGTTACAAATTCTCACACACTCCCAAGGTGAATTGACTATTTGGCAAGGGTGGTTGTGCTCAAAATTAAACAAATGCCTTGATCCTTTTCATGCATTCATATACACAACATAAACAACAGATTCAACATAATAAAATCCAGTTATAACAAGAATGTTGGAACTCCGAGCATATATGAACAATGGAATGCTTCCTCACAAAAACGGTGGGAACTAAAGTGATTCACATACGAACAAGTATATAAAAGAATGAATGGCATAAAAGTTGTAAAAAGCCTAAGTATCATGAATATACTAAAGTCTAGAAAGCGATAAACACATACCTTGAACGTGTACAAAACTTTAAACAATATCATTACCACGCATTCGCAAGTTGAAACACTCAAAATCGGAAAAATCACCTAATACGACTTCAAGATATCGGGCTAAAATTTGAGTCCAAACAATCAACAAAAGAATTTGAAAAATTACTAATAATTACTAATATATAAGGCGTTGATGGAAGTGGGAAAAAGGGGGAGACAAGTGAAGAATTAAAAGAATTCACTGGCTCAACACAACAGGGCGTGCTTAGCGCGCTACACCAGAACCAGAAAAACCAGTACAACAACCGGGTTCTGGTGCATGCCTCCACTTAACACCTACACAATCTCATATACAAAAATTGGTCCAGAAAGACAGGGTGAAAATGAATTAAACAAGTTGTAAAGTGAAGATTTGAGAATTTTACGAACAATCCGAGTACAACTTGTTTAATGAATGTTCACCACACTACCTACGCTATAATGAAAAAGTAATAACGGAACAAAAAATGATAAAACATGCTTGCTTTCCGTCGTAAGCTCGACGCCTTTACGGTGCATAGCTAGAAACTTCCTCTCTTCATGCCATGGTGATGTCTCACCACGCAACCAAAAGCAAGCGACCTAACCAAACACTTGAACAAACATTAAAAATATACAAGTATCAATATAAACAAGTGAAAATATACAATATGTACGATATCTACAAAACTAAAAAACAAAGAAACTATCGCAATGCGATCCAATAAAAACACCAATCCCCGGCAACGGCGCCATTTTGTTGGTGAGGAATAGCGGCAAGCAACAAAAGTTTTGGAAGTATTTTTCCGGGAATTTATCGTGTCCACAGAGATCGGTGCCACTGAACTGCCATTCGACAATTTAATTGTTAATAAGTTTAGGTTTAAATGGTTTAAAGCGTAAATGCGGAAAAGTAAATAAGAACATAAGAAAATTCATTCATCAGAGAGAAAAGACTTATCAAGCATGTATATATTCCACTCGTCACAGACTTAAACTTATCGACCAGTTACACTCAACTTACAATACTCCTCAATATCACCCGGTATCGCTCACAATAGTGTTCATCTCTGACACACCAAGCTGAGAAACAACTGTATCACTCTCTTCGTCACTCTCGCACACGAAGCCTCGACATACGGAAGGCATTTAAGTTCCGACACCCATACAGATTGTTAGCCCTAAATCTATCTCTAGAATCCATAAACTAACAGATAATTATCCTTAATTGAAGTTTGTGACGTTTATCTCTAACACGACCCAAACCCCGAGCATTTAAGCAAAAATCAAGAACAATCACCAACAGAGATTTGTAAAGCAAATTAAATATAACGCCATGGGCGACAAATGTACATAAGATCAAAGTAAAAACATATACAAACCCAACAAAGAAGAAAGACATGAAGAAAATCAGAAATGAACCAAACACTTCACGGATTGTCAGAGCCGATCGATGAGAAATCCACCCCGGATCATCCAAATGCAAGCTTCCATGATGTTTTCTAAGCAAATCTAATGAAGAAATGAAGTTTGATGGAGTGGGAGCAAAAAATACCCAAATCATCCCCTAAAGAATCTCATTTTCCACTTTTTATGGACAGTCAAAGTCGCAGACCGCGCTAAGCGCGGTTCTGGGTGCTAAGCGGGCTCTTATTAATGTTAAACCGCCTTAAAAGCGCGCTAAGCGGGCTCGGAGCGCGCTAAGCGCGCTACTCGCTGGAATTTTCTCCTTCCTTGGGCTAGGAGCGCGCTAAGTGCGCTCGTAGCATGCTTGAAAATCCAAAGCCTGGTTTCTTCATAACTTTTGAACCGTAATTCCATTTTTCGCCCGGTTCGAAGCGTTTGAAATCTTATTCAATGCTCTATACAACAATGGAAAAATCCCACTGCTTGAATACCTACAAAAACGAGTTAAAATCAATTAAACTCAATGATATTTACACGAAACGCAATATATACACTAAAATGTAAACTATACGTATTTATAAACAAAACAAGGTTTATTCGTATGATATTTAACAAAAAGCAACGATAAGTGCAACAAAACATATATACAAAAATAGCTACAATTTGCATTTATCAACTCTTCCCAACTTACATAATTGTTTGTCCTCAAACAAAACCAACATCAAAGGGAACAAAAACGAAATCCAAGAAATCACGCAACAACAAGTTTTTACAAACAAAAACAAATGCAATGGTTCAATCGAAAATGGTACACACAAAGTAAATACTTACCACTAAACTTCAAAGATAACATAATCACGAAACAAATTCTAAATACAAAATTCTTGCAAAATATTCTAAAACATCACAAGTTCAAATGTGAATCACACCTAGCAAAAACAATAACCGGTAGATCAAAAACATAAAATGAGGGATTTTTCACTAACACAACAATCTTGCAAACAAAAGACTAAATTATGCAATCATCCAAAAATCATATTGAACATACAAAGGCAAGAATCACAAGGACTTTTCAAGGTTGTAATGTGGTCGGGTGAACAAACAAGGGGTAATTCCTAAAGCTAATCGAAACAAAAATCTTGCCTAAACCTAAGGGAGTGATCAACTCACAAAAGTTCAAACACAAAATTTCAATCAAACTTCTTCCAAAATCCCAAGTGTTACACAAAACACAATACTTATTTAACACAATTATTGAAACTCTTTTAGTTTCCTTTTTCAAGGATTTTCTTTTTCTTTCTTTTTTTTCTATTCTTTTCTTTTTCTTTTCTTTTCTTTTCTTTTTCATATTTTTCTCTTTTTTCTTTTCTTTTCTTTGTCACATTTTTTTTTTCTTTTTTTCTTTTCTTTTTCAATCCTCATAGAGTCCAACCAATGAGTACACAATCATTCTCTCCCCAACTTGAATTCAACCACATCATCATGTGAATACTCCCTACTTTCTAAGGCAAGGAAAAAAATCCATAGAACAACACAAAGTTGAGGTCCAAGAAAAAACAAAATCCATCAAAAATAATTGAACTAAATACTCATAGACAAGCATTAAGCTCAAATAAAAACATGGATCAAAAAGCTCAAAGGGGTTACAAATTCTCACACACTCCCAAGGTGAATTGACTATTTGGCAAGGGTGGTTGTGCTCAAAATGAAACAAATGCCTTGATCCTTTTCATGCATTCATATACACAACATAAACAACAAAATTGACATAATAAAATCCAGTTAGAACAAGAATGTGGAACTCCGAGCATATATGAACAATGGAATGCTTCCTCACAAAAACGGTGGGAACTAAAGTGATTCACATACGAAAGAGTATATAAAAGAATGAATGGCATAAAAGTTGTAAAAAGCCTAAGTATCATGAATATACTAAAGTCTAGAAAGCGATAAACACATACCTTGAACGTGTACAAAACTTTAAACAATATCATTACCACGCATTCGCAAGTTGAAACACTCAAAATAGGAAAAATCACCTAATACGACTTCAAGATATCGGGCTAAAATTTGAGTCCAAACAATCAACAAAAGAATTAGAAAAATTACTAATAATTACTAATATATAAGGCGTTGGTGGAAGTGGGAAAAAGGGGGAGACAAGTGAACAATTAAAAGAATTCACTGGCTCAACACAACAGGGCGCGCTAAGCGCGCTACACCAGAACCAGAAAAACCAGTACAACAACCGGGTTCTGGTGCAGGCCTCCACTTAACACCTACACAATCTCATATACAAAAATTGGTCCAGAAAGACAGGGTGAAAATGAATTAAACAAGTTGTAAAGTGAAGATTTGAGAATTTTACGAACAATCCGAGTACAACTTGTTTAATGAATGTTCACCACACTACCTACGCTATAATGAAAAAGTAATAACGGAACAAAAAATGATAAAACATGCTTGCTTTGCATCGTAAGCTCGACGCCTTTACGGTGCATAGCTAGAAACTTCCTCTTTTCATACCATGGTGATGTCTCACGACGCAACCAAAAGCAAGCGACCTAACCAAACACTTGAACAAACATTAAAAATATACAAGTATCAATATAAACAAGTGAAAATATACAATATGTACGATATCTACAAAACTAAAAAACAAAGAAACTATCGCAATGCGATCCAATAAAAACACCAATCCCCGGCAACGGCGCCATTTTGTTGGTGAGGAATAGCGGCAAGCAACAAAAGTTTTGGAAGTATTTTTCCGGGAATTTATCGTGTCCACAGAGATCGGTGCTACTGAACTGCCATTCGACAATTTAATTGTTAATAAGTTTTGGTTTAAATGGTTTAAAGCGTAAATGCGGAAAAGTAAATAAGAACATAAGAAAATTCATTCATCAGAGAGAAAAGACTTATCAAGCATGTATATATTCCACTCGTCACAGACTTAAACTTATCGACCAGTTACACTCAACTTACAATACTCCTCAATATCACCCGGTATCGCTCACAATAGTGTTCATCTCTGACACACCGAGCTGAGAAACAACCGTATCACTCTCTTCGTCACTCTCGCGCACGAAGCCTCGACATACGGAAGGCATTTAAGTTCCGACACCCATACAGATTGTTAGCCCTAAATCTATCTCTAGAATCCAGAAACTAACAGATAATTATCCTTAATTGAAGTTTGTGACGTTTATCTCTAACACGACCCAAACCCCGAGCATTTAAGCAAAAATCAAGAACAATCACCAACAGAGATTTGTAAAGCAAATTAAATATAACGCCATGGGCGACAAATGTACATAAGATCAAAGTAAAAACATATACAAACCCAACAAAGAAGAAAGACATGAAGAAAATCAGAAATGAACCAAACACTTCACGGATTGTCAGAGCCGATCGATGAGAAATCCACCCCGGATCATCCAAATGCAAGCTTCCATGATGTTTTCTAAGCAAATCTAATGAAGAAATGAAGTTTGATGGAGTGGGAGCAAAAAATACCCAAACCATCCCCTAAAGAATCTCATTTTCCACTTTTTATGGACAGTCAAAGTCGCAGACCGCGCTAAGATTGGTTTTGGGTGCTAAGCGGGCTCTTATTAATGTTAAACCGCCTTAAAAGCGCGCTAAGCGGGCTCAGAGCGCGCTAAGCGCGCTACTCGCTGGAATTTTCTCCTTCCTTGGGCTAGGAGCGCGCTAAGTGCGCTCGTAGCATGCTTGAAAAATCCAAAGCCTGGTTTCTTCATAACTTTTGAACCGTAATTCCATTTTTCGCCCGGTTCGAAGCGTTTGAAATCTTATGAATGCTCTATACAACAATGGAAAAATCCCACTGCTTGAATACCTACAAAAACGAGTTAAAATCAATTAAACTCAATGATATTTACACGAAACCACAATATATACACTAAAATGTAAACTATACCGTATTTATAAACAAAACAAGGTTTATCCGTATGATATTTAACAAAAAGCAACGATAAGTGCAACAAAACATATATACAAAAATAGCTACAATTTGCATTTATCAACTCTTCCCAACTTACATAATTGTTTGTCCTCAAACAAAACCAACATCAAAGGGAACAAAAGCGAAATCCAAGAAATCACGCAACAACAAGTTTTTACAAACAAAAACAAATGCAATGGTTCAATCGAAAATGGTACACACAAAGTAAATACTTACCACTAAACTTCAACGATAACATAATCACGAAACAAAATTCTAAATACAAAATTCTTGCAAAATATTCTAAAACAACACAAGTTCAAATGTGAATCACACCTAGCAAAAACAATCACTGGTAGATCAAAAACATAAAATGAGGGATTTTTCACTAACACAACAATCTTGCAAACAAAAGACTAAATTATGCAATCATCCAAAAATCATATTGAACATACAAAGGCAAGAATCACAAGGACTTTTCAAGGTTGTAATGTGGTCGGGTGAACAAACAAGGGGTAATTCCTAAAGCTAATCGAAACAAAAATCTTGCCTAAACCTAAGGGAGTGATCAACTCACAAAAGTTCAAACACAAAATTTCAATCAAACTTCTTCCAAAATCCCAAGTGTTACACAAAACACAATACTTATTTTAACACAATTATTGAAACTCTTTTAGTTTCCTTTTTCAAGGATTTTCTTTTTCTTTCTTTTTTTTCTATTCTTTTCTTTTTCTTTTCTTTTCTTTTCTTTTTCATATTTTTCTCTTTTTTCTTTTCTTTTCTTTGTCACATTTTTTTTTCTTTTTTTCTTTTCTTTTTCAATCCTCATAGAGTCCAACCAATGAGTACACAATCATTCTCTCCCCAACTTGAATTCAACCACATCATCATGTGAATACTCCCTACTTTCTAAGGCAAGGAAAAAAAATCCATATAACAACACAAAGTTGAGGTCAAGAAAAAACAAAATCCATAAAAAATAATTGAACTAAATACTCATAGACAAGCATTAAGCTCAAATAAAAACATGGATCAAAAAGCTCAAAGGGGTTTACAAATTCTCACACACATCCCAAGGTGAATTGACTATTTGGCAAGGGTGGTTGTGCTCAAAATGAAACAAATGCCTTGATCCTTTTCATGCATTCATATACACAACATAAACAACAAATTCGACATAATAAAATCCAGTTAGAACAAGAATGTTGGAACTCCGAGCATATATGAACAATGGAATGCTTCCCTCACAAAAACGGTGGGAACTAAAGTGATTCACATACGAAAGAGTATATAAAAGAATGAATGGCATAAAAGTTGTAAAAAGCCTAAGTATCATGAATATACTAAAGTCTAGAAAGCGATAAACACATACCTTGAACGTGTACAAAACTTTTAAACAATATCATTACCACGCATTCGCAAGTTGAAAACACTCAAAATAGGGAAAAATCACCTAATACGACTTCAAGATATCGGGCTAAAATTTGAGTCCAAACAATCAACAAAAGAATTAGAAAATTACTAATAATTACTAATATATAAGGCGTTGGTGGAAGTGGGAAAAAGGGGGAGACAAGTGAACAATTAAAAGAATTCACTGGCTCAACACAACAGGGCGCGCTAAGCGCGCTACACCAGAACCAGAAAAACCAGTACAACAACCGGTTCTGGTGCAGGTCTCCACTTAACACCTACACAATCTCATATACAAAAATTGGTCCAGAAAGACAGGGTGAAAATGAATTAAACAAGTTGTAAAGTGAAGATTTGAGAATTTTACAAACAATCCGAGTACAACTTGTTTAATGAATATTCACCACACTACCTACGCTATAATGAAAAAGTAATAAAGGAACAAAAAATTATAAAACATGCTTGCTTTGCATCGTAAGCTCGACGCCTTTACGGTGCATAGCTAGAAACTTCCTCTTTTCATACCATGGTGATGTCTCACCAACGCAACCAAAAGCAAGGGACCTAACCAAACACTTGAACAAACGTTAAAAATATACAAGTATCAATATAAACAAGTGAAAATATACAATATGTACGATATCTACAAAACTAAAAAACAAAGAAAACTATCGCAATGCGATCCAATAAAAACACCAATCCCCCGGCAACGGCGCCATTTTGTTGGTGAGGAATAGCGGCAAGCAACAAAAGTTTTGGAAGTATTTTTCCGGGAATTTATCGTGTCCACAGAGATCGGTGCTACTGAACTGCCATTCGACAATTTAATTGTTAATAAGTTTAGGTTTAAATGGTTTAAAGCGTAAATGCGGAAAAGTAAATAAGAACATAAGAAAATTCATTCATCAGAGAGAAAAGACTTATCAAGCATGTATATATTCCACTTGTCACAGACTTAAACGTATCGACCAGTTACACTCAACTTACAATACTCCTCAATATCACCCGGTATCGCTCACAATAGTGTTCATCTCTGACACACCGAGCTGAGAAAACAACCGTATCACTCTCTTCGTCACTTTCGCGCACGAAGCCTCGACATACGGAAGGCATTTAAGTTCCGACACCCATACAGATTGTTAGCCCTAAATCTATCTCTAGAATCCAGAAACTAACAGATAATTATCCTTAATTGAAGTTTGTGACGTTTATCTCTAACACGACCCAAACCCCGAGCATTTAAGCAAAAATCAAGAACAATCACCAACAGAGATTTGTAAAGCAAATTAAATATAATGCCATGGGCGACAAATGTACATAAGATCAAAGTAAAAACATATACAAACCCAACAAAGAAGAAAGACATGAAGAAAATCAGAAATGAACCAAACACTTCACGGATTGTCAGAGCCGATCGATGAGAAATCCACCCCGCATCATCCAAATGCAAGCTTCCATGATGTTTTCTAAGCAAATCTAATGAAGAAATGAAGTTTGATGGAGTGGGAGCAAAAAATACCCAAACCATCCCCCTAAAGAATCTCATTTTCCACTTTTTATGGACAGTCAAAGTCGCAGACCGCGCTAAGCGCGGTTTTGGGTGCTAAGCGGGGCTCTTATTAATGTTAAACCGCCTTAAAAGCGCGCTAAGCGGGCTCGGAGCGCGCTAAGCGCGCTACTCGCTGGATTTTCTCCTTCCTTGGGCTAGGAGCGCGCTAAGCGCGCTCGTAGCATGCTTGAAAATCCAAAGCCTGGTTTCTTCATAACTTTTGAACCGTAATTCCATTTTTCGCCGGTTCGAAGCGTTTGAAATCTTATTCAATGCTCTATAAAACAATGGAAAAATCCCACTGCTTGAATACCTACAAAAATGAGTTAAAATCAATTAAACTCAATGATATTTACACGAAACGCAATATATACACTAAAAATGTAAACTATACGTATTTATAAACAAAACAAGGTTTATTCGTATGATATTTAACAAAAAGCAACGATAAGTGCAACAAAACATATATACAAAAATAGCTACAATTTGCACTTATCAACTCTTCCCAACTTACATAATTGTTTGTCCTCAAACAAAGCCAACATCAAAGGGAACAAAAGCGAATCCAAGAAATCACGCAACAACAAGTTTTTACAAACAAAAACAAATGCAATGGTTCAATCGAAAATGGTACACACAAAGTAAATACTTACCACTAAACTTCAACGATAACATAATCACGAAACAAATTCTAAATACAAAATTCTTGCAAAACATTCTAAAACAACACATGTTCAAATGTGAATCACACCTAGCAAAAACAATCATCGGTATATCAAAAACATAAAATGAGGGATTTTTCACTCACACAACAATCTTGCAAACAAAAGACTAAATTATGCAATCATCCAAAAATCATATTAAACATACAAAGGCAAGAATCACAAGGACTTTTCAAGGTTGTAATGTGGTCGGGTGAACAAACAAGGGGTAATTCCTAAAGCTAATCGAAACAAAAAACTTGCCTAAACCTAAGGGAGTGATCAACTCACAAAAGTTCAAACACAAAATTTCAATCAAACTTCTTCCAAAATCCCAAGTGTTACACAAAACACAATACTTATTTAGCACAATTATTGAAACTCTTTTAGTTTCCTTTTTCAAGGATTTTTCTTTCTCTTTCTTTTTTTTTCTATTCTTTTCTTTTTCTTTTCTTTTCTTTTTCATATTTTTCTCTTTTTTCTTTTCTTTTCTTTGTCACATTTTTTTTTTCTTTTTTTCTTTTCTTTTTCAATCTTCATAGAGTCCAACCAATGAGTACACAATCATTCTCTCCCCAACTTGAATTCAACCACATCATCATGTGAATACTCCCTACTTTCTAAGGCAAGGAAAAAAATCCATACAACAACACAAAGTTGAGGTCCAAGAAAAAACAAAATCCATAAAAAATAATTGAACTAAATACTCATAGACAAGCATTAAGCTCAAATAAAAACATGGAGCAAAAAGCTCAAAGGGGTTACAAATTCTCACACACTCCCAAGGTGAATTGACTATTTGGCAAGGGTGGTTGTGCTCAAAATGAAACAAATGCCTTGATCCTTTTCATGCATTCATATACACAACAAAAACAACAGATTCAACATAATAAAATCCAGTTAGAACAAGAATGTTGGAACTCTGAGCATATATGAACAATGGAATGCTTCCTCACAAAAACGGTGGGAACTAAAGTGATTCACATACGAACAAGTATATAAAAGAATGAATGGCATAAAAGTTGTAAAAAGCCTAAGTATCATGAATATACTAAAGTCTAGAAAGCGATAAACACATACCTTGAACGTGTACAAAACTTTAAACAATATCATTACCACGCATTCGCAAGTTGAAACACTCAAAATCGGAAAAATCACCTAATACGACTTCAAGATATCGGGCTAAAATTTGAGTCCAAACAATCAACAAAAGAATTAGAAAAATTACTAATAATTACTAATATATAAGGCGTTGATGGAAGTGGGAAAAAGGGGGAGACAAGTGAACAATTAAAAGAATTCACTGGCTCAAAATAACAGGGCGCGCTTAGCGCGCTACACCAGAACCAGAAAAACCAGTACAACAACCGGGTTCTGGTGCAGGCCTCCACTTAACACCTACACAATCTCATATACAAAAATTGGTCCAGAAAGACAGGGTGAAAATGAATTAAACAAGTTGTAAAGTGAAGATTTGAGAATTTTACGAACAATCCGAGTACAACTTGTTTAATGAATGTTCACCACACTACCTACGCTATAATGAAAAAGTAATAACGGAACAAAAAATGATAAAACATGCTTGCTTTCCATCGTAAGCTCGACGCCTTTACAGTGCATAGCTAGAAACTTCCTCTCTTCATGCCATGGTGATGTCTCACCACGTAACCAAAAGCAAGCGACCTAACCAAACACTTGAACAAACGTTAAAAATATACAAGTATCAATATAAACGAGGGAAAATATACAATATGTACGATATCTACAAAACTAAAAAACAAAGAAACTATCGCAATGCGATCCAATAAAAACACCAATCCCCGGCAACGGCGCCATTTTGTTGGTGAGGATTAGCGGCAAGCAACAAAAGTTTTGGAAGTATTTTTCCAGGGATTTATCGTGTCCACAGAGATCGGTGCTACTGAACTGCCATTCGACAATTTAATTGTTAATAAGTTTAGGTTTAAATGGTTTAAAGCGTAAATGCGGAAAAGTAAATAAGAACATAAGAAAATTCATTCATCAGAGAGAAAAGACTTATCAAGCATGTATATATTCCACTCGTCACAGACTTAAACTTATCGACCAGTTACACTCAACTTACAATACTCCTCAATATCACCCGGTATCGCTCACAATAGTGTTTGTCTCTGACACACCGAGCTGAGAAACAACCGTATCACTCTCTTCGTCACTCTCGCGCACGAAGCCTCGACATACGGAAGGCATTTAAGTTCCGACACCCATACAGATTGTTAGCCCTAAATCTATCTCTAGAATCCAGAAACTAACAGATAATTATCCTTAATTGAAGTTTGTGACGTTTATCTCTAACACGACCCAAACCCCGAGCATTTAAGCAAAAATCAAGAACAATCACCAACAGAGATTTGTAAAGCAAATTAAATATAACGCCATGGGCGACAAATGTACATAAGATCAAAGTAAAAACATATACAAACCCAACAAAGAAGAAAGACATGAAGAAAATCAGAAATGAACCAAACACTTCACGGATTGTCAGAGCCGATCGATGAGAAATCCACCCTGGATCATCCAAATGCAAGCTTCCATGATGTTTTCTAAGCAAATCTAATGAAGAAATGAAGTTTGATGGAGTGGGAGCAAAAAATACCCAAACCATCCCCTAAAAAAATCTCATTTTCCACTTTTTATGGACTGTCAAAGTCGCAGACCGCGCTAAGCGCGGTTTTGGGTGCTAAGCGGGCTCTTATTAATGTTAAACCGCCTTAAAAGCGCGCTAAGCGGGCTCGGAGCGCGCTAAGCGCGCTACTCGCTGGAATTTTCTCCTTCCTAGGGCTAGGAGCACGCTAAGCGCGCTCGTAGCATGCTTGAAAATCCAAAGCCTGCTTTCTTCATAACTTTTGAACCGTAATTCCGTTTTTCGCCCAGTTCGAAGCGTTTGAAATCTTATTCAATGCTCTATACAACAATGGAAAAATCCCACTGCTTAAATACCTACAAAAATGAGTTAAAATCAATTAAACTCAATGATATTTACACGAAACGCAATATATACACTAAAATGTAAACTATACGCATTTATAAACAAAACAAGGTTTATTCGTATGATATTTAACAAAAAGCAACGATAAGTGCAACAAAACATATATAAAAAATAGCTATAATTTGCACTTATCAACTCTCCCCAACTTACATAATTGTTTGTCCTCAAACAAAGCCAACATCAAAAGGAACAAAAGTGAAATCCAAGAAATCACGCAACAACAAGTTTTTACAAACAAAAACAAATGCAATGGTTCAATCGAAAATGGTACACACAAAGTAAATACTTACCACTAAACTTCAACGATAACATAATCACGAAACAAATTCTAAATACAAAATTCATGCAAAACATTCTAAAACAACACAAGTTCAAATGTGAATCACACCTAGCAAAAACAATCATCGGTAGATGAAAATCATAAAATGAGGGATTTTTCACTCACACAACAATCTTGCAAACAAAAGACTAAATTATGCAATCATCCAAAAATCATATTGAACAAACAAAGGCAAGAATCACAAGGACTTTTCAAGGTTGTAATGTGGCCGGGTGAACAAACAAGGGGTAATTCCTAAAGCTAATCGAAACAAAAAACTTGCCTAAATCTAAGGGAGTGATCAACTCACAAAAGTTCAAACACAAAATTTCAATCAAACTTCTTCCAAAATCCCAAGTGTTACACAAAACACAATACTTATTTAGCACAATTATTGAAACTCTTTTAGTTTCCTTTTTCAAGGATTTTCTTTCTCTTTCTTTTTTTTTCTATTCTTTTCTTTTTCTTTTCTTTTCTTTTTCATATTTTTCTCTTTTTTCTTTTCTTTTCTTTGTCACATTTTTTTTTCTTTTTTTCTTTTCTTTTTCAATCTTCATAGAGTCCAACCAATGAGTACACAATCATTCTCTCCCCAACTTGAATTCAACCACATCATCATGTGAATACTCCCTACTTTCTAAGGCAAGGAAAAAAATCCATACAACAACACAAAGTTGAGGTCCAAGAAAAAACAAAATCCATAAAAAATAATTGAACTAAATACTCATAGACAAGCATTAAGCTCAAATAAAAACATGGAGCAAAAAGCTCAAATGGGTTACAAATTCTCACACACTCCCAAGGTGAATTGACTATTTGGCAAGGGTGGTTGTGCTCAAAATGAAACAAATGCCTTGATCCTTTTCATGCATTCATATACACAACAAAAACAACAGATTCAACATAATAAAATCCAGTTAGAACAAGAATGTTGGAACTCTGAGCATATATGAACAATGGAATGCTTCCTCACAAAAACGGTGGGAACTAAAGTGATTCACATACGAACAAGTATATAAAAGAATGAATGGCATAAAAGTTGTAAAAAGCCTAAGTATCATGAATATACTAAAGTCTAGAAAGCGATAAACACATACCTTGAACGTGTACAAAACTTTAAACAATATCATTACCACGCATTCGCAAGTTGAAACACTCAAAATCGGAAAAATCACCTAATACGACTTCAAGATATCGGGCTAAAATTTGAGTCCAAACAATCAACAAAAGAATTAGAAAAATTACTAATAATTACTAATATATAAGGCGTTGATGGAAGTGGGAAAAAGGGGGAGACAAGTGAACAATTAAAAGAATTCACTGGCTCAACATAACAGGGCGCGCTTAGCGCGCTACACCAGAACCAGAAAAACCAGTACAACAACCGGGTTCTGGTGCAGGCCTCCACTTAACACCTACACAATCTCATATACAAAAATTGGTCCAGAAAGACAGGGTGAAAATGAATTAAACAAGTTGTAAAGTGAAGATTTGAGAATTTTACGAACAATCCGAGTACAACTTGTTTAATGAATGTTCACCACACTACCTACGCTATAATGAAAAGTAATAACGGAACAAAAAATGATAAAACATGCTTGCTTTCCATCGTAAGCTCGACGCCTTTACAGTGCATAGCTAGAAACTTCCTCTCTTCATGCCATGGTGATGTCTCACCACGTAACCAAAAGCAAGCGACCTAACCAAACACTTGAACAAACGTTAAAAATATACAAGTATCAATATAAACGAGGGAAAATATACAATATGTACGATATCTACAAAACTAAAAAACAAAGAAACTATCGCAATGCGATCCAATAAAAACACCAATCCCCGGCAACGGCGCCATTTTGTTGGTGAGGATTAGCGGCAAGCAACAAAAGTTTTGGAAGTATTTTTCCAGGGATTTATCGTGTCCACAGAGATCGGTGCTACTGAACTGCCATTCGACAATTTAATTGTTAATAAGTTTAGGTTTAAATGGTTTAAAGCGTAAATGCGGAAAAGTAAATAAGAACATAAGAAAATTCATTCATCAGAGAGAAAAGACTTATCAAGCATGTATATATTCCACTCGTCACAGACTTAAACTTATCGACCAGTTACACTCAACTTACAATACTCCTCAATATCACCCGGTATCGCTCACAATAGTGTTTGTCTCTGACACACCGAGCTGAGAAACAACCGTATCACTCTCTTCGTCACTCTCGCGCACGAAGCCTCGACATACGGAAGGCATTTAAGTTCCGACACCCATACAGATTGTTAGCCCTAAATCTATCTCTAGAATCCAGAAACTAACAGATAATTATCCTTAATTGAAGTTTGTGACGTTTATCTCTAACACGACCCAAACCCCGAGCATTTAAGCAAAAATCAAGAACAATCACCAACAGAGATTTGTAAAGCAAATTAAATATAACGCCATGGGCGACAAATGTACATAAGATCAAAGTAAAAACATATACAAACCCAACAAAGAAGAAAGACATGAAGAAAATCAGAAATGAACCAAACACTTCACGGATTGTCAGAGCCGATCGATGAGAAATCCACCCTGGATCATCCAAATGCAAGCTTCCATGATGTTTTCTAAGCAAATCTAATGAAGAAATGAAGTTTGATGGAGTGGGAGCAAAAAATACCCAAACCATCCCCTAAAAAAATCTCATTTTCCACTTTTTATGGACTGTCAAAGTCGCAGACCGCGCTAAGCGCGGTTTTGGGTGCTAAGCGGGCTCTTATTAATGTTAAACCGCCTTAAAAGCGCGCTAAGCGGGCTCGGAGCGCGCTAAGCGCGCTACTCGCTGGAATTTTCTCCTTCCTAGGGCTAGGAGCACGCTAAGCGCGCTCGTAGCATGCTTGAAAATCCAAAGCCTGCTTTCTTCATAACTTTTGAACCGTAATTCCGTTTTTCGCCCAGTTCGAAGCGTTTGAAATCTTATTCAATGCTCTATACAACAATGGAAAAATCCCACTGCTTAAATACCTACAAAAATGAGTTAAAATCAATTAAACTCAATGATATTTACACGAAACGCAATATATACACTAAAATGTAAACTATACGCATTTATAAACAAAACAAGGTTTATTCGTATGATATTTAACAAAAAGCAACGATAAGTGCAACAAAACATATATAAAAAATAGCTATAATTTGCACTTATCAACTCTCCCCAACTTACATAATTGTTTGTCCTCAAACAAAGCCAACATCAAAAGGAACAAAAGTGAAATCCAAGAAATCACGCAACAACAAGTTTTTACAAACAAAAACAAATGCAATGGTTCAATCGAAAATGGTACACACAAAGTAAATACTTACCACTAAACTTCAACGATAACATAATCACGAAACAAATTCTAAATACAAAATTCATGCAAAACATTCTAAAACAACACAAGTTCAAATGTGAATCACACCTAGCAAAAACAATCATCGGTAGATGAAAATCATAAAATGAGGGATTTTTCACTCACACAACAATCTTGCAAACAAAAGACTAAATTATGCAATCATCCAAAAATCATATTGAACAAACAAAGGCAAGAATCACAAGGACTTTTCAAGGTTGTAATGTGGCCGGGTGAACAAACAAGGGGTAATTCCTAAAGCTAATCGAAACAAAAAACTTGCCTAAATCTAAGGGAGTGATCAACTCACAAAAGTTCAAACACAAAATTTCAATCAAACTTCTTCCAAAATCCCAAGTGTTACACAAAACACAATACTTATTTAGCACAATTATTGAAACTCTTTTAGTTTCCTTTTTCAAGGATTTTCTTTCTCTTTCTTTTTTTTTCTATTCTTTTCTTTTTCTTTTCTTTTCTTTTTCATATTTTTCTCTTTTTTCTTTTCTTTTCTTTGTCACATTTTTTTTTCTTTTTTTCTTTTCTTTTTCAATCTTCATAGAGTCCAACCAATGAGTACACAATCATTCTCTCCCCAACTTGAATTCAACCACATCATCATGTGAATACTCCCTACTTTCTAAGGCAAGGAAAAAAATCCATACAACAACACAAAGTTGAGGTCCAAGAAAAAACAAAATCCATAAAAAATAATTGAACTAAATACTCATAGACAAGCATTAAGCTCAAATAAAAACATGGAGCAAAAAGCTCAAATGGGTTACAAATTCTCACACACTCCCAAGGTGAATTGACTATTTGGCAAGGGTGGTTGTGCTCAAAATGAAACAAATGCCTTGATCCTTTTCATGCATTCATATACACAACAAAAACAACAGATTCAACATAATAAAATCCAGTTAGAACAAGAATGTTGGAACTCTGAGCATATATGAACAATGGAATGCTTCCTCACAAAAACGGTGGGAACTAAAGTGATTCACATACGAACAAGTATATAAAAGAATGAATGGCATAAAAGTTGTAAAAAGCCTAAGTATCATGAATATACTAAAGTCTAGAAAGCGATAAACACATACCTTGAACGTGTACAAAACTTTAAACAATATCATTACCACGCATTCGCAAGTTGAAACACTCAAAATCGGAAAAATCACCTAATACGACTTCAAGATATCGGGCTAAAATTTGAGTCCAAACAATCAACAAAAGAATTAGAAAAATTACTAATAATTACTAATATATAAGGCGTTGATGGAAGTGGGAAAAAGGGGGAGACAAGTGAACAATTAAAAGAATTCACTGGCTCAACATAACAGGGCGCGCTTAGCGCGCTACACCAGAACCAGAAAAACCAGTACAACAACCGGGTTCTGGTGCAGGCCTCCACTTAACACCTACACAATCTCATATACAAAAATTGGTCCAGAAAGACAGGGTGAAAATGAATTAAACAAGTTGTAAAGTGAAGATTTGAGAATTTTACGAACAATCCGAGTACAACTTGTTTAATGAATGTTCACCACACTACCTACGCTATAATGAAAAGTAATAACGGAACAAAAAATGATAAAACATGCTTGCTTTCCATCGTAAGCTCGACGCCTTTACAGTGCATAGCTAGAAACTTCCTCTCTTCATGCCATGGTGATGTCTCACCACGTAACCAAAAGCAAGCGACCTAACCAAACACTTGAACAAACGTTAAAAATATACAAGTATCAATATAAACGAGGGAAAATATACAATATGTACGATATCTACAAAACTAAAAAACAAAGAAACTATCGCAATGCGATCCAATAAAAACACCAATCCCCGGCAACGGCGCCATTTTGTTGGTGAGGATTAGCGGCAAGCAACAAAAGTTTTGGAAGTATTTTTCCAGGGATTTATCGTGTCCACAGAGATCGGTGCTACTGAACTGCCATTCGACAATTTAATTGTTAATAAGTTTAGGTTTAAATGGTTTAAAGCGTAAATGCGGAAAAGTAAATAAGAACATAAGAAAATTCATTCATCAGAGAGAAAAGACTTATCAAGCATGTATATATTCCACTCGTCACAGACTTAAACTTATCGACCAGTTACACTCAACTTACAATACTCCTCAATATCACCCGGTATCGCTCACAATAGTGTTTGTCTCTGACACACCGAGCTGAGAAACAACCGTATCACTCTCTTCGTCACTCTCGCGCACGAAGCCTCGACATACGGAAGGCATTTAAGTTCCGACACCCATACAGATTGTTAGCCCTAAATCTATCTCTAGAATCCAGAAACTAACAGATAATTATCCTTAATTGAAGTTTGTGACGTTTATCTCTAACACGACCCAAACCCCGAGCATTTAAGCAAAAATCAAGAACAATCACCAACAGAGATTTGTAAAGCAAATTAAATATAACGCCATGGGCGACAAATGTACATAAGATCAAAGTAAAAACATATACAAACCCAACAAAGAAGAAAGACATGAAGAAAATCAGAAATGAACCAAACACTTCACGGATTGTCAGAGCCGATCGATGAGAAATCCACCCTGGATCATCCAAATGCAAGCTTCCATGATGTTTTCTAAGCAAATCTAATGAAGAAATGAAGTTTGATGGAGTGGGAGCAAAAAATACCCAAACCATCCCCTAAAAAATCTCATTTTCCACTTTTTATGGACTGTCAAAGTCGCAGACCGCGCTAAGCGCGGTTTTGGGTGCTAAGCGGGCTCTTATTAATGTTAAACCGCCTTAAAAGCGTGCTAAGCGGGCTCGGAGCGCGCTAAGCGCGCTACTCGCTGGAATTTTCTCCTTCCTAGGGCTAGGAGCACGCTAAGCGCGCTCGTAGCATGCTTGAAAATCCAAAGCCTGCTTTCTTCATAACTTTTGAACCGTAATTCCGTTTTTCGCCCAGTTCGAAGCGTTTGAAATCTTATTCAATGCTCTATACAACAATGGAAAAATCCCACTGCTTAAATACCTACAAAAATGAGTTAAAATCAATTAAACTCAATGATATTTACACGAAACGCAATATATACACTAAAATGTAAACTATACGCATTTATAAACAAAACAAGGTTTATTCGTATGATATTTAACAAAAAGCAACGATAAGTGCAACAAAACATATATAAAAAATAGCTACAATTTGCACTTATCAACTCTCCCCAACTTACATAATTGTTTGTCCTCAAACAAAGCCAACATCAAAAGGAACAAAAGTGAAATCCAAGAAATCACGCAACAACAAGTTTTTACAAACAAAAACAAATGCAATGGTTCAATCGAAAATGGTACACACAAAGTAAATACTTACCACTAAACTTCAACAATAACATAATCACGAAACAAATTCTAAATACAAAATTCATGCAAAACATTCTAAAACAACACAAGTTCAAATGTGAATCACACCTAGCAAAAACAATCATCGGTAGATGAAAATCATAAAATGAGGGATTTTTCACTCACACAACAATCTTGCAAACAAAAGACTAAATTATGCAATCATCCAAAAATCATATTGAACAAACAAAGGCAAGAATCACAAGGACTTTTCAAGGTTGTAATGTGGCCGGGTGAACAAACAAGGGGTAATTCCTAAAGCTAATTGAAACAAAAAAAACTTGCCTAAATCTAAGGGAGTGATCAACTCACAAAAGTTCAAACACAAAATTTCAATCAAACTTCTTCCAAAATCCCAAGTGTTACACAAAACACAATACTTATTTAGCACAATTATTGAAACTCTTTTTGTTTCCTTTTTCAAGGATTTTCTTTTTCTTTCTTTTTTTTCTATTCTTTTCTTTTTCTTTTCTTTTCTTTTTCATATTTTTCTTTTTTTTCTTTTCTTTTCTTTGTCACATTTTTTTTCTTTTTTTCTTTTTTTCTTTTCTTTTTCAATCCTCATAGAGTCCAACCAATGAGTACACAATCATTCTCTCCCCAACTTGAATTCAACCACATCATCATGTGAATACTCCCTACTTTCTAAGGCAAGGAAAAAAATCCATACAACAACACAAAGTTGAGGTCCAAGAAAAAATAAAATCCATAAAAAATAATTGAACTAAATACTCATAGACAAGCATTAAGCTCAAATAAAAACATGGATCAAAAAGCTCAAAGGGGTTACAAATTCTCACACACTCCCAAGGTGAATTGACTATTTGGCAAGGGTGGTTGTGCTCAAAATGAAACGAATACCTTGATCCTTTTCATGCATTCATATACACAACATAAACAACAGATTCAACATAATAAAATCTAGTTAGAACAAGAATGTTGGAACTCCGAGCATATATGAACAATGGAATGCTTCCTCACAAAAACGGTGGGAACTAAAGTGATTCACATACGAACAAGTATATAAAAGAATGAATGGCATAAAAGTTGTAAAAAGCCTAAGTATCATGAATATACTAAAGTCTAGAAAGCGATAAACACATACCTTGAACGTGTACAAAACTTTAAACAATATCATTACCACACATTCGCAAGTTGAAACACTCAAAATCGGAAAAATCACCTAATACGACTTCAAGATATCGGGCTAAAATTTGAGTCCAAACAATCAACAAAAGAATTAGAAAAATTACTAATAATTACTAATATATAAGGCGTTGGTGGAAGTGGGAAAAAGGGGGAGCCAAGTGAACAATTAAAAGAATTCACTGGCTCAACACAACAGGGCGCGCTACACCAGAACCAGAAAAACCAGTACAACAATCGGGTTCTGGTGCAGGCCTCCACTTAACACCTATACAATCTCATATACAAAAATTGGTCCAGAAAGGCAGGGTGAAAATGAATTAAACAAGTTGTAAAGTGAAGATTTGAGAATTTTACGAACAATCCGAGTACAACTTGTTTAATGAATGTTCACCACACTACCTAAGCTATAATGAAAAAGTAATAACGGAACAAAAGATGATAAAACATGCTTGCTTTCCGTCGTAAGCTCGACGCCTTTACGGTGCATAGCTAGAAACTTCCTCTCTTCATGCCATGGTGATGTCTCACCACGCAACCAAAAGCAAGCGACCTAACCAAACACTTGAACAAACGTTAAAAATATACAAGTATCAATATAAACAAGTGAAAATATACAATATGTACGATATCTACCAAACTCAAAAACAAAGAAACTATCGCAATGCGATCCAATAAAAACACCAATCCCCGGCAACGGCGCCATTTTGTTGGTGAGGAATAGCGGCAAGCAACACAAGTTTTGGAAGTATTTTTCCGGGAATTTATCGTGTCCACAGAGATCGGTGCTACTGAACTGCCATTCGACAATTTAATTGTTAATAAGTTTGGGTTTAAATGGTTTAAAGCGTAAATGCGGAAAAGTAAATAAGAACATAAGAAAATTCATTCATCAGAGAGAAAAGACTTATCAAGCATGTATATATTCCACTCGTCACAGACTTAAACTTATCGACCAGTTACATTCAACTTACAATACTCCTCAATATCACCCGGTATCGCTCATAATAGTGTTCATCTCTGACACACTGAGCTGAGAAACAACCGTATCACTCTCTTCGTCACTCTCGCGCACGAAGCCTCGAAATACGGAAGGCATTTAAGTTCCGACACCCATACAGATTGTTAGCCCTAAATCTATCTCTAGCATCCAGAAACTAACAGATAATTATCCTTAATTGAAGTTTGTGACGTTTATCTCTAACACGACCCAAACCCCGAGCATTTAAGCAAAAATCAAGAACAATCACCAACAGAGATTTGTAAAGCAAATTAAATATAACGCCATGGGTGACAAATGTACATAAGATCAAAGTAAAAACATATACAAACCCAACAAAGAAGAAAGACATGAAGAAAATCAGAAATGAACCAAACACTTCACGGATTGTCAGAGCCGATCGATGAGAAATCCACCCCGGATCATCCAAATGCAAGCTTCCATGATGTTTTCTAAGCAAATCTAATGAAGAAATGAAGTTTGTTGGAGTGAGAGCAAAAAATACCCAAACCATCCCCTAAAAAATATGTTTTTCCACTATTTATGGACTGTCAAAGTCGCAGACCGCGCTAATCACGGTTTTAGGCGCTAAGTGCGCTCTTATTAATGTTAAACTGCCTTAAAAGCGCACTAAGCGGGCTCAGAGCGCGCTAAGCGCGCTACTCGCTGGAATTTGCTCCTTCCTTGGGCTAGGAGCGCGCTAAGCGCGCTCGTAGCATGCTTGAAAATCCAAAGCCTGCTTTCTTCATAACTTTTGAACCGTAATTCTGTTTTTCCCCCGGTTCGAAGAGTTGGAAAGCTTATTCAATGCTCTATACAACAATGGCAAAATCCCACTACTTGAATACCTACAAAAATGAGATAAAATCAATTAAACTCAATGATATTTACACGAAACGCAATATATACACTAAAATGTAAACTATACGCATTTATAAACAAAACAGGGTTTATTCGTATGATATTTAACAAAAAGCAATGATAAGTGCAACAAAACATATATACAAAAATAGCTACAATTTGCACTTATCAATCACTCGAAAGATTCTTTCAATCTCCTTAAGCCAAATCTGAGCACCATCAGGATCATATCTTCCTTTGAAGATAGGCGGTTTGTTCTTCCTGAACTCATCATTCCCACCAGAATTAGGTGTATTCCGCACAGCCTGAGCCATAGCTTGCATAGCAGCTGCAAGAGCAACATCATTTCTACCAGCCATATTCTGTTCATATCCAATAACAGTAATTATGGTTAAACAATCAACTCGCCAGAACACAACTGTCGCACAACAAACAACTTGGTCAAAATGACCGACACGGACTGGCTCTGATACCACTTAATGTGACACCCCCAATCTATACCCCGGGTAATTAAAGCGATAAGAAATAATCAGAGTATAATTAAAACATTCATGGCATAGACGGGAGCGTCACATCCAAGTAATGAATTATAATAACCTGCTCACATAGATATGTAACAATCAGGTAGCAACATAAATAGAGGAACTCGGTTCCTAACACCCACAATTCAGATACAAAATAAAAGCGGAAAATCTGCAACTGAAATCTCATATATAAACATAGAAGTTTGTCTGTCATATACAGAGTCATACATGTAGAATCCAAGAAGATATATATACACATAATCACATAACGATCTCCTCGACTACCCGGTGCTACATATCAGAGCTGACCGACAAAAGAATGAAGACATAATCTTCACAAAAAGACCTCCAGCATCTAATCTGCAATGCCTCATAGAGCATTCAAAACAACAGAATGGTGAGAAACACAATTATAAAATAATTGCATACAATTATGTAATAACATAAGATACGCATGCAAAAACATTCTCACCACAACGTATACCATAATTCAAATACAAAACAAAACAAGTCATAATTCATGCATCCATCACAAAGGCATATCAATCATGCTCAATATATTTATGACCAATATATATATCAACTCATCAATCCCATTCACAATTTCCCACACATAATCAATCCATTAATGACTTATGCAAATGCACAAAGACTGACACAACGACTCTATGCATGCAGTACCATGCCATCCATCATTCTCATCATCATTAATTCACTCAGGAATTATTGGAATCATCGCTTGTTACTTAGTGTAACTCCCCGTCGGGCAAACGATGTTCCCCGTCGCTTTAGGTCCTCTTTGTATAAGGCTCACGACGTTTATGGATCGCTTTAGGTCCTCTTTTTATAAGGCACACGATCCGATCGCTTTAGGTCCTCTTTGTATAAGGCATACGATCGTCTATAACATCGCTTTAGGTCCTCTTTGTATAAGGCACACGATCGTTACAGCATATTCCCTCTGGAATCGTTTCGTCGCTCACACCCCACAAGGGCACACGACATCACATGGTGCATATTCATGATGCATGGCATACTAATGACTCATGACAATCAAATGCATATACATATATAACCATGTGAACCATCTAAACATCAATATTCATGCATTGAAGTATAACCCGAAACAATGCATTTATTTTTCCATAAGACCACAAACCATCATCACAACCTCTCATCATATATATTCACATCATATAACAGCACACAAGCTATACGTTATATATCAAAAGCATATCGCATGATAACACATCAATCACACACAATTACGACAGTAAAAGTCGACAAAACGACACGTTTCCAAATTCCCGACACAATTAAATCGGCCACCATTCTCAAAACCATTTTTTTAAGAAAGAACATTTCATTAGCTTTCCAACGGTACTAAGAACGTCTCGATCCGAGTTACGGATCAAAAGTTATGAATTTTCAAAGAAAATAATTTATTGAAAAACTGCCAGATTCGCCTGGCGAATTAGAATTTCGCCTGGCGAAGCTGCGGCGAAACTTCATTTTTGAAAATCCAAAAGTTCCAGTAGCTAAACCAAGTTCTGTCTCTTGAATTTCGCCTGGCGAATTAGAATTCCGCCTAGCGAATCCCTCTTCACCAGCACTTCGCCTAGCGAAGCTGCGGCAAGACCTGATTCGCCTGGACTATTCTGATTCGCCTGGGGAATCGTACCAGAACCAGAATTCTGTTTCTGCACTCCTCATGGCTTCCAAACCCCAAAATTCAACTTTTCCCAACTGAAATTCTGGCCTATATATCAGATGTCCTATCGAGATGTCGAGACACTGATATACAACAACAATGAACAAGTTCAATACAAAAGTGTGCAGAAAATGTAAAGAACACCAGAAATTGTTAACCCAGTTCGGTTCAACAACCTACATCTGGGGGCTACCAAGCCAGGGATGAAATCAATATTCGATAGTATCAATTCACTGATAACCACACCCGATTCAATCAGCTCACTTAATCACTACCCTTCCTATGACTTCTACCTAAGACTCCCCTAGGTATGAGGCCCTCCTCAAATCCCTCTTCAATCACAACCCGTGACTGGTTCCTTACAAGATACGTAACAATGGTCGAAACACAAATTCTCAATACTTCACAGCTTCTGAGAATTAACACACAGCTACTCAATGCTTAAAAGCTTATGAGCAACCTTACACAACTTACACTACAGTCCTTATACTGTTATCATAAGATACCAGTTAGGCTCACAAAACACAAGCACACAACCCTAAAAATACATGTAAGTTCGACACCTAAAACTAGGTTTACATCAGTCTATTTATAGCTTGAAATCTGGACTGAATTGGGCTTCAAAAACGCAGCAATTAGGCTGCTCACAAATCTGCAAAATTAACTCCAATAAAATAGGTCTTCAATCCAAAGTTTCCTATTATGTCTCCATAATTAGAAACAGCAGCAAATCCGAAAACCAACAAATAACCCTAATCCAAAAATGCTTTGGATGCCACATAAGATAACCAATTATTCACAGAATATTTAGTTACAAATCATTGTAACAGAATCTGCATTAAGAACTGACTTCACAGCGCGATGTCCTATGAGCAGTCATGGAACATCTTCATTCGACATGTTGAACAGAGAGTAATGAAACATATTATTAGACATCTTCATTCAACATCTGCTGCTACATGAGTTTTAGCAAAATAATGCCAACCATAAAACCAAGGAAATAACACCAACCAAAACGTTTTCAATCAATCAAAACAAGTATCAACAATGCTCATACATATAATACGATCATACTACGTGATTCATATCGATTTCCAACCGTGAAAACATCGATTTCTATTCATTTTTCTCATTTCAACCTAGAATTGAAAAACTATGAAAAACAAGTAAACATTCAAATGCACACATACATATTCATACATAAGCATATAATAACCGAGTTTCACACCCTTACCCGATTAATCGTGCTTTAAAGTGTCGGTTGAATCGATTTCTTAAACTTCAAGTTTTCCTCTTTTTCTTCTTCTCACTCTCTTTCTCTCTATTTCTCTTAAACTTTCTTTTCTCTCTTTCTAGTCTCTAAGTTTCTATTCAAGAAAAACAATAATATCTAACCAAGCAAAATGACCAAAATACCCCTACACTCAATTTTCTCGCAAACGCTCCCAAAACGCGATAAAACATAATAACGATAAACATAACATTTTTACCACATAAAAACCAAGACTAAAATAATATAAAAACAAAAATAATTAAATCGACTCAATTAAATAAATCTAACAAAAACCGGGGCCTTACAACTTTCCCCCACTTAGAAATTTTCGTCCTCGAAAATATTACCTGAGACGAACAACTCCGGATACGATTCCCGCATCCGACTCTCCAACTCCCAAGTCAAATTGCCCTCAGCAGCGCCTCTTCACGCTACTTTCACAAGCGCAATATCTTTGCCTCTTAACCGCTTCAACTCGCGATCCAAAACCCTCATCGGTAATGCCTCAACCGTAAGGTTCTCCCTTACCTCAACCTCATCCATCGGAATCACATGCGACGGATCCGGAACATACTTCCGGAGCTGTGAAACATGGAACATGTTCTGGACTGGACCAATGGCTAGAATTGGCCTAATCCGCCTCTGCTCTAGAGCGGCCCAAACTGCCTAAGCCCAATCCACAGAGAGCCAAAATTGACATGTCTGCCCCTCCAGCCGGACAAGGAACGCAACGCTCCTCCCCGGCTTTGGTGCCCGTTACGCACGGCTTCCTCGCTGCCCGAACAGCAAGGGGCAGGTGCCCGGAACTGCGTCTATGCCCGACATAACGGCTAGTTTCTAGCATCCTGCTCGACATAACGGCTAGTTTGGGCAGTTACCTATTCTTTGGGGAAAACGGCTATTTCGCCCCGAAAATAGGACCGTTGGCCACGCGCTGGGGGCTCTATATAAACCCTCTCGCTTGAGAGGGTCAGGTATCACATTTTTCATCCTAAGAATACACTTTGTACTTGCCCCTTTTCTCTGTCCCTTTCTTACTTGAGCGTCGGAGTGCCTTGCAGGTACACCCCCTTTTCTCCTCACTAACATTCCGAACATCCTGCATGCCTGACGACCATCATCTGTCTGAGCATCTTGCCATCTGATGACCAGCGTACGTGGATCTGATCGAATACTCGAGATCAGTGGTGCCATCTGTGGGAACTCCTTGTTCTCCCCTTCTTTCTTTCCTCCTCGGAAACTAAAAGATCAAAACATACTTTCTTTAATCCACCCACCTATGGCCGCTCAGAACTCCGCACAAGGTGTTAATATTACAGTCCTCGTTCCCGTTAACAAGATGGACATTGACGGAAGATCTCCGTTACTTTCTGATCCCCGTTTCCTTCGAGACGGGGCCCCTGCATCTCCAACTCCTCCTCCCACCGAGCAAGGAGGCAAACAGCTACCGTTGGGGGATCGACCAATTCCTGGCCCTCCCAGCACTGACCTGGCTGTTGCAGCCCTTCTGGAAGCTGTCAACTGCACAAACCTCCTTATCTTGCAGCAAGGAGAAAGGATAGGAGCTCTCGAGGAGGCATCTCTTCCAAGATCATCTCCTCCCAAGAGACAACACCAGAGATCAAGAAGCCCTCCACCTAGAAATGGGAAGACCGTATGACGAGGCGTGAGCCTGAACCACAACGCATTCGCAAGCGCGACCAGATCTCCCCGCGGGATCAGTCACCACCAAGACACAAGAGAACGAGGCAGGGCAGGCATTCTCCACCGGTCAGACCTCGCGATCGGCCACGATCACCCTCACCTCGCAGAGACCGCCGCCGCGATCACCCTCACCTGCAGGATACTCGTGGACCAGGCCAGTTCAGTTGATATCATGTACAACCATTTGTTCGAAACACTGCAGCTGGACGACTCTCACCTTACTCCATACGTTGGATCCGACCTGCAGGGATTCAACAGAGCAGTGACAAGGCCCCGAGGTTACGTAGAGCTCCTCGTGACCTTCGGTTCAGGAAAGACAACCCGAGCAATCAAAGCACAGTTTCTGGTAATCGAATGCCAGTCGCTATACCAGTGCATTTTTGGAAGGCCAACCCTGGCAGAGTTGATTGCAGTGCCTTCCACCGTACATCTCAAGATGAAGTATTACACTTCTGAAGGGATGGTCGCCACCCTCCACGGTGATATCGAAGCTGCCCGTCGATGCTTTGAAGCAGCATCAAAAGGACTAAGCACCATCTCAGCAAGGCCGAGGACCTCTAGTCGTCCCCCTCTGCCCAGCAGCTCCGAACAACCAAAACCTCTCCCCCAGGTCGAATCTATCGACTTGGACAGCCGTTTCAGCGAGGAAGATCACGCCAAAGACCCGACGACTCCGGGAAGCCAGTCCAACAACAGCGGCCATCTCCTACGTCCTATCCCAGATGGCGACTTCGAGATTGTTCCGTTCGGAGAAGACCCCCAACGGGGAGTGAAGATCGGAGCGGACCTCCCCGACCTGGCCAAGAGACAACTAAAAGCGTGCCTCCGGGAGAACGCAGACTTGTTCGCATGGAGCGCTGCTGAAATGCCAGGATTGGACCCCTCCGTCGCTTGCCACCAGCTTACAATTGATCCGGCCGTCAAAGCCATTGCCCAGCGTAGAAGGAAACAGTCCCTAGAGAAGATGGAAGCCGCGGAGAAAGCTGTCACAGACCTTCTAGAAGCTAGGTTTATTTCTGAGGCCAAATACACTACATGGCTCTCAAATGTTGTACTTGTAAGAAAAAATAATGGCAAATGGAGGACGTGCGTTTGATTATACCGATGTTAATAAGGCCTGTCCAAAGGACGCCTACCCCCTCCCCAATATAGATAAGCTCGTAGATAACTCAGTAAGTTTTAAACTTTTATCGTTCCTCGACGCCTACTCGGGCTACAACCAAATCCCAATGGCCGCGAGCGATAAAACTTACACGGCCTTCATGACCGAATCGGGCAACTATTACTACAACGTAATGCCCTTCGGCCTGAAGAACGCCGATGCCACGTACCAACGAATGATGAACAAAGTCTTCCAAGGACAAATAGGCGACATGCTCGAGGTATACATGGACGACATGATCGTCAAGTCCCACGAGGAACTAGACCATGTCGCCCATCTTCGCAAAATTTTCGAGCAAGCAAGAAAGTATCAAATGCACTTTAACCCAGAGAAGTGCACGTTCGGTGTACGGGCAGGTAAATTCCTTGGTTTCTACCTAACGGAACGAGGAATAGAAGCTAACCCCGACAAATGTCGGGCATTCTCTGAGTTCCCAACGCCCACGTCTAAGAAGAACATCCAGTCCCTCAACGGGGTACTCACCTCGTTGTCTCGCTTCGTCGCAAAATCCGCCCAACACGCCCTTCCTTTCTTCAAGCTCTTGAGAAAAGAAGCTGCATTTGAATGGACCGAAGAATGTGAGGCATCCCTCCTTCACTTAAAGCAAACTCTGTCGAAACCGCCCGTGTTATCACGGCCAGATACCGGGGAAGTCTTGTTCCTATACCTCGCCGTCACTGCCGGGCCGTTAGCTCCGTTCTCATTCGCGAGAATCCTGGCGGGAAAAAGCCAGTATACTTCACGAGCAAAGCGTTGCAGGATGCGGAGTTGCGATATCAGCAGATAGAAAAGGTAGCATTAGCCCTCGTCAACGCTGCCAGATGACTAAGACACTACTTCTTGGCCCACACGATCGTAGTAAGGATGGATCAGCCCATCAAGCAATTACTGGGTCGGCCAGACATGGCCGGTCGAATGCTCAAGTGGTCGTTGGAGCTGTCCGAATTCGACGTCCGGTATGAAAGCAGAAAAGCTCTTAAAGCACAGGCCCTGGCCGATTTTGTGGCGGAAGTAACCTTTTCTGACTCCTCGCCCCACATAGCTAACAGATGGACCATCTACGTGGACGGAGCATCCAGCTCGAGCGGCAGCGGGGCAGGAGTAATTCTGGAGAATGACGAAGGGACCATAGTCGAGGCTTCTCTCACATTGTCCTTTCCCACGTCGAACAACCAGGCTGAGTATGAAGCCTTCCTCGCCGGGTTGCGCCTAGCCGAAGACCTAAGGGCTGAAGAAATCGTCATCTGCACGGACTCTCAGCTCGTAGCCCACCAGATATCCGGGGAGTATCAGGCCAAAAACGACAGTCTCTCTGAATACCTCACCCTCGTCAAAGAGAAAATGTCAAAATTCAGAACGGTAGAAGTAAGACATGTTTCACGCGAACACAATGTACGAGCAGACGTCTTGTCCAAACTAGCGAGCACCAAGAGGAAAGGCGGAAACAGGTCAGTCATCCAAGAGATACTTCCCCGATCCAGCATCGATAAGGGGTCCTCGACCCTACACGTGCACGCGATCGGGGACAGCGACTGCTGGATGACGCCCGTGTACAACTACCTCACCAGGGACGAACTTCCGGATGACCCCAAGGAAGCCAGCACCGTCAAACGAAGAGCTTGCTCGTACGTCATCCTCGAAAACAAACTCTACCGAAGGGGCTTCTCCATCCCACTACTCAAGTGCATAGAGGAGGAGGTTGTCCCCCACGTACTACGAGAAATCCACAAAGGCATTAATGCCTAGCACCTGGGAGGAAGGTCCCTTGCCCGCAAGGCCCTCCGGGTAGGGTATTATTGGCCAACCATGCAGCAAGACGCCAAGGAGCATGTGAAGAAATGCAACAAATGCCAACGGCACGGGGATATGCACCTAGCTCCACCTAACGAACTGAAGAGCTTGACCTCCCCGTGGCCATTCGCCTGGTGGGGCCTAGACATCCTAGGACCCTTCGTGACGGGGTCCAACCAAAACAAATACCTGATAGTGGGCGTAGATTATTTCACAAAATGGATAGAAGCAGAAGCCTTAGCGAAGATAACAACACTTAACATTCTACGCTTCTACAAGCAGAATATCCTTGCCCGCTTTGGGATTCCCCAAGCAATCGTCACGGACAACGGAACACAATTCACGGACAAGAAGTTCCAAGAATTTGTCGCCCACCTCGGAACAAAGCAACACTTCGCTTCTGTAGAGCACCCCCAGACCAACGGGCAGGCGAAAGTTGCCAACCGCGTCATCCTTCATGGCCTCAAACGAAGACTGGATGAAACAAAGAAAGTCTGGGTCGAGGAGCTCCACAGCGTCTTGTGGGCATATCGCACTACTCCCCAGTCCACCACCGGGGAAACGCCTTTCCGCTTAGCATATGGCATGGAGGCTGTTTTACCCATTGAAATCCACGTACTGTCCAGAAGGACCGAATCACCTCTAGACGAGGAAATGAATAACGAAGCGATAAGAGAAGAGCTCGACCTTGTCGAGGAAATCCGAACAGGAGCAGCCCTCCGCGAGGCATCTCTTAAGCAAAAAATAGCAATCAGGCACAACGCCAAAGTCTTACGACGAGAGTTCGATGTGGGCAGCCTTGTCCTGCGAAGAAACCACAAGGACTCTCGCGAAGGCAAACTAGCAGCCAACTGGGAAGGGCCATACAGAGTCCGCGCCAAAACGGGAAATGATGCATACTTCCTCGAAAACCTTAACGGGGAGGCACTCCCTCGACCTTGGAACGCTGAGAAGCTTAAGCAATACTACAGCTAAAGTAGCCATAAGCTTCCTCGCATCAAAGGACCACCCAACGGTCATCATGCTCGTCTAGGTACAGACGACGCATGCACACAAAGCAGAATCCCGCTCCAGTAAATGAGCCGGAACCATGCTCGTCGGCGGTCCTCAACCGAGCACCGCCTTCGCCCCAAGTACCATGATTGGCAGAACCCCAACTCGCGATGGGACGTTACGCCGCGACCTCAGGCCTTGATCGTGACCTGAGATCCGCAACCTCGCCAGGACCTTCCCCGGCTATTCGACCAGTTCCCCGCACTGGCGAATTCAAACACAGCGAGCTATCTTTCAAAGAGGAAACTCCGCTAACAGACACACCCTCCGACGGGCAGTCATACATGCATAGCAAAAATGTAAAGTACAACAAAAATTGTATAAATAACATTAACCGAGCATTAAATAAAAAGGCCACAAGGGCCAAAGATTGTGCATATTAATAAAAAAGGGGGCCATGCCCCCCCAGAATCAAAAGATTATAGATAAATCAACGGCACGCAGGCCGGACAAAATACAACAACATCAGAATAACCAAAGCTCCTCATTCGTCTGCTTGCTCGGCTATTTCCGGCTCGGGTCTCTGCTCCTCCTCGGGCTGCTCCTCGGGCTGAACTTCAAGGGTGTCAAGAACAAGGCCTGCGGGCAAGACGATGCGATCATCCTCCACTCGCGCGAGGTAGTGGATACCATTGGTCGAAATGTCGAGCCCAGGGTTCACCACCCGCAACTGGGCCACGACACTTTCGAAGGACTCCACTGCCACAGCGATGCCGTCATCCTCGGCCTGCAGAATGCTGGCGACCAGCTCAGCCCTAGTTTTCAACACTTTTATCTCGTCCGGTTCATCAGCACCCGAGGCACTGGCCGCCATCAGCTCCTTGTTCAACTCCTCGGCAGCCTTCTTCTCCGCCTTCAGCTTGGCGACCTCCACTTTCAGCTTGGTCGCCTCCTCTTCGGCCTTCTTCCTAGCCTCACGAGCACCCTTGACTTCTTCCTTTAGGGACGCCTCGGAGGCCCGGGCAGTAGTGAGTTCAGCCTCAAGCACGGAGTCCCCTTCCGCATAAACGGCCACCATTTCCAGCATCCTCACCATGGCAGAAGCATCCTGGGCCACCAGTGCCCTCTTGCTCTCTTGGTCCATGCTTCCCAGGTTGAGTGATTCTGCCCGCGGAATGATCAAAGTGTTACCCTCAAAGAATCTCCGGTCAAGGATGCAAGGGGGGAGCTCAAACTTCCCTTTCTCAAGCGCCCGAGTCAGGTCCACGGCATCCGACGACCTCTGCCGCTTCGCTCGCCCAGCCAGAGCCAGTGGGGAGTCCCGGGGAGCTGGAGTGGGAGAAGCAGAGGTCCCCGCCACAGTTTGAACAAGAGGAAGAGCACGAGCACCACTAGTAGGACGGGTCTTGGGAGGAGCCGCTCCAGCCTTACCCCTCGCCAAGGCGTTCCTCACCACACGATCACGAGCTTGAGGCATCTCACCTGCGCGAATGAAAACAAGCACGTTAGTTACGGGGAAAGAAAATAACACAAACAAAATCTAAGTGACCATGACTACCGAGCAGCTTCTCAACATCCGCGGGAGTCTTGCACTCCAGCAGTGCCTTCACGTTGATAAACCTGCGCTCAACCCTCTGGCTACCATCCTCCTCGAAGATGGGGTTACCCTTTCTCGTCCAACAGCTCGCGAGCTGGAAGGAGTTGACCCACTTCACCAGCGTCTCATAAGACACAACATCCTGCCCGCGTAGAGTGCTCGGCTCGAAGACATAGGCACTGGGCTTCTTTGAGAAGTGGTCGGGTGTCCAGCGGTTCGGGAACTTGTACAACCTCTCCCCGATATACTTCCCCTCCTTGTTGAGCAACTCCTCTCCGTTCTCATCCACCTCTACCTCCCAGACATACACGCTGTCCTGGGCAGCCTCAGACAATGGCTCGACGATGAAGTACCGTCCCTTGAACGTTCGGATGGACTCCGAGAACGGCTTGAACAACTTTTTGGGTTGCTTCAAAGAGAACCATCTGTACCTTTTCCCCGCCAGCTGCCGCTGTAGGTGGAAAACAGCAAAGAATAGAGGAATGGTGGTCCCCAGAGCAAGGTGCTCGCACACCAACTCAAAAGCCCGTATAAAGGCCAACGAATTAGGATGGAGTTAGGAAGGCGCCAACTTCAGATGCACAAACACCGACCGCTGGAAGTCAGTGAAGGGCAACCTCAGCCCCAATTCCTTGAAAGCATATTCATACATCGAGAAGCAGACCCCGAAGCTCGAGCAGACCCGCTCGTCCGAATTAGGAAAAAGCACTCTCCATTCACCCGCTGGTCCCACCTCGGTAAAGACGTCCGCCGGAGACCTCGCGAACGTGGAAATATGCTCGGAGGGCTCGGCCACTTCCCACTCGCCCGGACAGAATCCTTCAACGTCTTCCTCCATGACGCCCACCTCTCCTTCCCCCTCAACTTCGCACGTTTCCCCCTCGACTTCGCTCGAGGAGTTCGACGCCGTCGAGCTCGAAGACGCAGAACTCGAGGCCATTGCGCTGCTACTCTCCTCGGAGACAGTTTCCTCCTCGGATGTAACTGGGATAACTTCCCTCTCTGGCTCCATCGCCACTACGATCACCTAAAAAAGTAGAGAAACACAGTGAATTCGACAGGAAATCAAATCCACCCTTCCACTGCTAAGTCAAGTGAAAGGGCGCGAAGAAGGCTAAGGACAACGTCCCCGACCTAAGCCCTAACATCAAACGAAGAAAGAAAAACCTCCCTGCGAGGAGATGCCCGAGACATACCATCTTCCTACAAGGAACCTCCCCGCGCTCGTGCCCAGATTCCGTTTGAAGCTCCGCCGGAAACTGCAAAGCTCCACCGGAATCTGGAAACGTTCTACCGGAAAAGTCACCAATCCATCAGAAGAGGGTAAGACGCGGTGGTCATGACTCGCAACCACGACGTGGACCACCACGTTCACCGAACACGCTACCTACTCCGACGAGATGCCTGATGCAGCAGAAGGGCAGAACCGCCGCCCACCACCAACACTCGCCGGAAACCTACCTATTTTGTCGCCTAAAACTAACCCTAGCCACATGCAATCTACCATTAACAATGAGAGAAAGTAAAACAAGCTGGAAATCAGAGAACTTACTTGATTTAAGTAGAAGAGAAAGACTGCTCGAAACTTAGCACGGTGGTCGGTTGCTCTGTAGACGGCGACGGGCAAGAACGCTGATGACGACGAAGAAAAATCAGAAGGGAAAAAGTGCAAAATGGGATAACCTTCCCCCTTTTATACTGAGGGGCACGTGCACACACGCGCCCGTAGGCAATAATGACTGCCCACTAGCCATAATTACCTATTAACTGCTACGTAGGGCACGATGCACACGTGGCAACCCAACGTTTCCCATTCTGTCTGACACTTCATCTTCCCGTATACCGGGCAATAGGGTCACGACCACAAACATCACGGACACAGAGGCCACGAGCACCTCGAGACAATCATCCTCGTCTCCAAACGACGATTCCGCGTTAGCTCCCCCGAACGACGAGCAGTCCTTAAGTCATCACTCCCATGCTCGGGAGCAACGACTTAGGGGGCTCCTGTTCTGGACTGGACCAATGGCTAGAATTGGCCCAATCCGCCTCTGCTCCAGAGCGGCCCAAACTGCCTAAGCCCAATCCACAGAGGGGCAAAATTGACATGTCTGCCCCTCCAGCCAGACAAGGAATGCAACGCTCCTCCCCGGCTTTGGTGCCCGTTACGCACGGCTTCCTCGCTGCCCGAATAGCAAGGGGCAGGTGCCCGAAACTGTGTCTATGCCCGACATAACGGCTAGTTTCTAGCATCCTGCTCGGCATAACGGCTAGTTTGGGCAGTTACCTATTCTTTGGAGAAAACGGCTATTTCGCCCCGAAAATAGGACCGTTGGCCACGCGCTGGGGGCTCTATATAGACCCTCTCGCTTGAGAGGGTCAGGTATCACATTTTTCACCCTAAGAATACACTTTGTACTTGCCCCTTTTCTCTGACCCTTTCTTACTTGAGCGTCGGAGTGCCTTGCAGGTACACCCCCTTTTCTCCTCACCAACATTCCGAACATCCTGCACGCCTGACGACCATCATCCGTCTGAGCATCTTGCCATCTGACGACCAGCGTACGTGGATCTGATCGAATACTCGAGATCATAACACATCATGTAAATTCGAAAGATTCGGTGGCAACGCCACCCGATAAGCCACAACACCCACTCTCGCGGATATTTGATAAGGACAAATAAACTGAGAAGTAAGTTTCTTCGACTTCAATGCTCGTCCAACACCCGTCACCGGTGTAACTCTCAAAAATACATGATCGCCTTCTCAAAACTCAAGATCTTTCCTTCTTCGATCATGATAACTCTTCTGCCTACTCTAAGAAGCCTTCATCTTCTCACGAATAAGCTTCACCTTTTTCGTAGTTTGTTGAACTAACTCCGGTCCAACCACCAAACTCTCACCAGATTCATGCCAACACAAAGGTGTTCGACATCTTCTTCCATACAACGCTTCAAAAGGTGCCATTCCAATACTCGAATGGAAACTGTTGTTATACGTGAACTCAACCAACGAAAGATAACTATCCCAAGCACCACCTTACTCAAGAACACAAGCTCTCAGCAAATCTTCCAATGATTGAATAGTTCTCTCGGTCTGACCATCCGTCTGAGGATGATAAGCAAAACTCAATCTCAACTTGGAACCTAACGCCTTTTGCAAACTTTCCCAAAATCTGGAAGTAAACCTCGGATCTCGATCTGAAACAATACACAACAGAACACCATGTAATCTCACAATCACACGGATATAAATCTCAGCCAACCTCTCCAAAGAAAAACGGATGTCAATCGGAATGAAATGCGCTGATTTAGTCAGCCTATCCACAATCACCCAAATGGCATTATGTCCCCTCTGAGTATTCGGCAACCCTGTCACAAAATCCATAGAAATGAGTCCCATTTCCACTCGGGAATATCCAACGGTTGCAATAATCCACTAGGCTTCTGATGTTCTACCTTTGACTTCTGACACGTCAAACACGCATAAACAAACTGAGCCACATCCCTCTTCAATCCGGACCACCAAAAGATCTTCTTCAAATCTTGATACATTTTATTAGCTCCCAGATGTATACTCAAACTACTCCGGTATCCTTCCTCTAAAATCATCTTTTTCAATTCCGAATCATCAGGAATAAAAATTCTACCATGGAATCTCAAAACACCCTAATCATCCACTTTAAAGTCACCACTCACACCTTTATCTCCAACCGTCATCAAATTAACAAATTTCACATCCAGCCTATGTTTCTCGCTAACGGTCAACAGAAAATCATTAGTGACCATTAACATACCAAACCTCACGCTATCAGATGTCAATTCACACACCAAACTCAAATCTCTAAATTCTTCCAAAAGTTCCCACTCTTTAACCATCAAAGCAGGCATATGCAAAGATTTCCGGCTTAACGCATCGGCTACCACATTAGCTTTACCAGGATGGTAATTCAAGCTAAAATCGTAGTCCTTCAAAAATTCCAACCATCTTCGTTGCCTCATATTCAACTCTTTCTGATCAAACAAGTATTTTAAACTCTTATGATCACTAAAGACTTCGAATCTTGCACCGTAGAGATAATGTCTCCAAATTTTCAATACAAAAACCACCGCAGCTAATTCCAAATCATGAGTAGGATAATTCTTCTCATGAACCCTCAATTGTCTCGAAGCATAAGCCACAACCTTACCTTCTTGCATCAACACTCCACCTAAACCAATCAAAGACGCATCGCAATACACCACAAACGGTTCACTAGGATCCGGTAAGATCAAAATCGAAGCTGTAGTCAATCTTCTCTTCAGCTCACTAAAACTCTCCTCACACTGAATATCCCAAATAAACCCTTTACCTTTACAAGTCAGCTGGGTCAATGGAAGTGCTAACTTGGAAAAGCCTTCAATGAATCTTCGATAATATCCAGCTAAACCCAAAAAGCTTCTAATTTCAGTAACAGATCTAGGAGCCCCCCATTGTAGAACTGCATCTACTTTGGATGGATCCACAGCAATACCATTACCTGATATCACATGCCCAAGAAAACTCACTCCTGACAACCAGAACTCACACTTGGACAACTTGGCATAAAGTTTATTTCCCTTCAAAATTTTCAATACAATACGCAAATGTTCCGCATGCTCCTCCCGAGACTTAGAATAAATTAAGATGTCATCAATAAACACAACAAAAAATTGATCCAAATGCTCATGGAATATGCGATTCATATACTCCATAAACACTCCCGGCGCATTATAAACCCCGAACGACATCACGGAATATTCGTAAAGTCCGTATTGTTTCCTAAAAGCCGTCTTCTGAATATCTTCCTCCTTCACTCTAATCTGATGATAACCTGGCCTCAAATCAATTTTACTAAACACACATGCACCTACCAACTGGTCCATCAAATCATCAATTCTCGGAAGAGGATACTTATTCTTAATCGTCACTTTATTCAGCTGGCGATAATCAATACACAATCGCATACTTCCATCTTTCTTCTTCACCAATAAAATTGGAGCACCCCAAGGCGATACACTCGGCCTCACAAACCTCTTTTCTAACAATTCATTCAACTGCTTCTTCAACTCAACCAACTCGGATGCCGACATACGATATGGTGCCATAGACACAGACCTAGTACCAGGAACTAGATCTATAGAAAACTCCACCTCTCTTTCTGGCGGAACATCATAAATATCCTCCAGAAACACCTCCGAAAAATCACACACGACTGGAAACACATCAATTGTAACTCGACTATCCACAGTCAACAATGCAAACAACCCGAACAACTGAGCTTCATCCGCCAAAAGTTTCTTCAACTCTTTGGTAGATAAGAAACTCGATTCCTCGTCTTCTTCAAGAGAAGGAAATCTTACCAACTTATGATAACAATCGATATGAACTCGATTGAACTGCAACCAATTCATTCCCAGAACTACGTCTAAACCCTCCAACGGCAGACACACCAAATCCATAGCAAAATCCTTACCATAAATGGTCAAAGGACAACTTAAACAAACCAGAGAAGTAGTTACCGACCCCAATGCTGGAGTATCGATAACCATCTCTCCACCCATCGACGACAACAAAAGATTCAAACGCCGCGCACACTCAGATGAAATAAACGAATGAGTCGCTCCGGTATCAATAATAGCAACTAAAGGCGTACTATTAATAAAACAAGTACCTCTGATCAGACGATCTGCACTAGTAGGCTGAGTTCCCACCAATGCAAATACTTTTCCTCCAGCTTGAGCTTGCTTTGGTTTCGCACACCTCGTACTAATATGACCAGATTCACCACAGTTGAAACACTTCACCACATTCCTCTTACAATCAGCTGCTACATGTCCTATACCTCCGCAATTGGAACACTTCCTCATATCCTTTCTACATTCAAACTGACGATATCCTAAGTCACCACACTTAAAACATCTTGGAGGAATATATATACCTTCCCCACTTGGCCTTTTATCAAAATTAGCCCTTTGCTTTCCCTTGTCAGCTGGTGCCACATAAGGACCACCACGAAACGGTTGCTTTCCTTTCCTTTCGTTCACATTCTTATAATGAGTAGAACGAGCTTTGCTATCCTCCTCATAAACTCTACAACCATCCACCAAATCTTAAAACCTCCTAATTCTTTGATAACCAATTGCCTATTTGATCTCGGGACGCAACCCGTTCTCAAACTTCACACATTTGGAAAACTCTGCAGTTGCTTCAGCATAATGTGGGTAAAACTGAACAAGCTCCACAAACTTAGCAGTGTAATCAGTAACAGACATGTTACCTTGTTTCAACTCCAAGAACACTATTTCTTTCTTTCCTCTAACATCTTCAGGAAAATACTTCCTCAAAAACTCACTGCTAAACAAAGCCCAAGTGACAACTTCACCTGTAGCTTCCCACACATGATGCGTACTAACCCACCAATCATCAACCTCCTCCTTTAAAATGTGAGTACCCAGTCTCACCTTCTGTTCCTCAGCACAGTCCATCACTGTTGGTGCGGAATAACGGCAAGCAACAAAAGTTTTGGAAGTATTTTTTCGGTAATTTATCGTGTCCACAGAGATCGGTGCTACTGAACTGCCATTCGACAATTTAATTGTTAATGAGTTTGGGTTTAAATGGTTTAAAGCGTAAATGCGGAAAAGTAAATAAGAACATAAGAAAATTCATTCATCAGAAAGAAAAGACTTATCAAGCATGTATATATTCCACTCGTCACAGACTTAAACTTATCGACCAGTTACACTCAACTTACAATACTCCTCAATATCACCCGGTATCGCTCACAATAGTGTTCATCTCTGACACAACGAGCTGAGAAACAACCGTATCACTTTCTTCGTCACTCTCGCGCACGAAGCCTTGAAATACGGAAGGCATTTAAGTTCCGACACCAATACGGATTGTTAGCCCTAAATCTATCTCTAGCATCCAGAAACTAACAGATAATTATCCTTAATCGAAGTTTGTGACATTTATCTCTAACACGACCCAAACCCCGAGCATTTAAGCAAAAATCAAGAACAATCACCAACAGAGATTTGTAAAGCAAATTAAATATAACGCCATGGGCGACAAATGTACATAAGATCAAAGTAAAAACATATACAAACCCAACAAAGAAGAAAGACATGAAGAAAATCAGAAATGAACCAAACACTTCACAAATTGTCAGAGCCGATTGATGAGAAATCCACCCGGATCATCCAAATGCAAGCTTCCATGATGTTTTCTAAGCAAATCTAATGAAGAAATGAAGTTTGATGGAGTGGGAGCAAAAAATACCCAAACCATCACCTAAAAAAATATGTTTTTCCACTATTTGTGGACTGTCAAAGTCGCAGACCGCGCTAAGCGCGGTTTTGGGCGCTAAGTGCGCTCTTATTAATGTTAAACCGCCTTAAAAGTGCGCTAAGCGCGCTACTCCCTGGAATTTGCTCCTTCCTTGGGCTAGGAGCGCGCTAAGCGCGCTCGTAGCATGCTTGAAAATCCAAAGCCTGGTTTCTTCATAACTTTTGAACCGTAATTCCATTTTTTGCCCTGTTCGAAGCGTTTGAAATCTTATTCGATGCTGTATACAACAATGGCAAAATCCCACTGCTTGAATACCTACAAAAATGAGATAAAATCAATTAAACTCAATGATATTTACACGAAACGCAATATATACACTAAAATGTAAACTATACGCATTTATAAACAAAACAGGGTTTATTCGTATGATATTTAACAAAAAGCAACGATAAGTGCAACAAAACATATATACAAAAATAGCTACAATTTGCACTTATCAACTCTCCCCAACTTACATAATTGTTTGTCCTCAAACAAAGCCAACATCAAAAGGAACAAAAGCGAAATCCAAGAAATCACGCAACAACAAGTTTTTACAAACAAAAACAAATGCAATGGTTCAATCGAAAACGATACACACAAAGTAAATACTTACCACTAAACTTCAACGATAACATAATCACGAAACAAATTCTAAATACAAAATTCATGCAAAACATTCTAAAACAACACAAGTTCAAATGTGAATAACACCTAGCAAAAACAATCATCGGTAGATCAAAAACATAAAATGAGGGATTTTTCACTCACACAACAATCTTGCAAACAAAAGACTAAATTATGCAATCATCCAAAAATCATATTGAACATACAAAGGCAAGAATCACAAGGACTTTTCCAGGTTGTAATGTGGTCGGGTGAACAAACAAGGGGTAATTCCTAAAGTTAATCGAAACAAAAATCTTGCCTAAACCTAAGGGAGTGATTAACTCACAAAAGTTCAAACACAAAATTTCAATAAAACTTCTTCCAAAATCCCAAGTGTTACACAAAACACAATACTTATTTAGCACAATTATTGAAACTCTTTTTGTTTCCTTTTTCAAGGATTTTCTTTTTCTTTCTTTTTTTTCTATTCTTTTCTTTTTCTTTTCTTTTCTTTTTCAAATTTTTCTCTTTTTTAGTTTCTTTTCTTTGTCACGTTTTTTTTTCTTTTTTTCTTTTTCAATCCTCATAGAGTCCAACCAATGAGTACACAATCATTCTCTCCCCAACTTGAATTCAACCACATCATCATGTGAATACTCCCTACTTTCTAAGGCAAGGAAAAAATCCATACAACAACACAAAGTTGAGGTCCAAGAAAAAACAAAATCCATAAAAAATAAGTGAACTAAATACTCATAGACAAGCATTAAGCTCAAATAAAAACATGGATCAAAAAGCTCAAAGGGGTTACAAATTCTCACACACTCACAAGGTGAATTGACTATTTGGCAAGGGTGGTTGTGCTTAAAATGAAGCAAATGCCTTGATCCTTTTCATGCATTCATATACACAACATAAACAACAGATTCAACATAATAAAATCCAGTTAGAACAAGAATGTTGGAACTCCGAGCATATATGAACAATGGAAGGCTTCCTCACAAAAAGGGTGGGAACTAAAGTGATTCACATACGAACAAGTATATAAAAGAATGAATGGCATAAAAGTTGTAAAAAGCCTAAGTATCATGAATATGCTAAAGTCTAGAAAGCGATAAACACATACCTTGAACGTGTACAAAACTTTAAACACTATCATTACCATGCATTCGCAAGTTGAAACACTCAAAATCGAAAAAATCACCGAATGCGACTTCAAGATATCGGACTAAAATTTGAGTCCAAACAATTAACAAAAGAATTAGAAAAATTACTAATAATTACTAATATATAAGGCCTTGGTGGAAGTGGGAAAAAGGGGGAGCCAAGTGAACAATTAAAATAATTCACTGGCTCAACACAACAGGGCGCGCTAAGCGCGCTACACCAGAACCAGAAAAACCAGCACAACAACAGGGTTCTGGTGTAGGCCTCCACTTAACACCTACACAATCTCATATACAAAAATTGGTCCAGAAAGACAGGGTGAAAATGAATTAAACAAGTTGTAAAGTGAAGATTTGAGAATATTACGAACAATCCGAGTACAACTTGTTTAATGAATGTTCACCACACTACCTACCCTATAATGAAAAAGTAATAACGAAACAAAAAATGATAAAACATGCTTGCTTTCCGTCGTAAGCTCGACGCCTTTACGGTGCATAGCTTGAAAATTCCTCTCTTCATGCCATGGTGATGTCTCACCGCGCAACCAAAAGCAAGTGACCTAACCAAACACTTGAACAAACGTTAAAAATATACAAGTATCAATATAAACAAGTGAAAATATACAATATGTACAATATCTACAAAACTCAAAAACAAAGAAACTATCGCAATGCGATCCAATAAAAACACCAATCCCCGGCAACGGCGCCATTTTGTTGGTGCGGAATAGCGGCAAGCAACAAAAGTTTTGGAAGTATTTTTCTGGGAATTTATCGTGTCCACAAAGATCTGTGCTATTGAACTGCCATTCGACAATTTAATTGTTAATGACTTTGGGTTTAAATGGTTTAAAGCGTAAATGCGGAAAAGTAAATAAGAACATAAGAAAATTCATTCATTAGAGAGAAAAGACTTATCAAGCATGTATATATTCCACTCGTCACAGACTTAAACTTATCGACCAGTTACACTCAACTTACAATACTCCTCAATATCACCCGGTATCGCTCACAATAGTGTTCATCTCTGACACACCGAGCTGAGAAACAACCGTATCACTCTCTTCGTCACTCTCGCACACGAAGCCTCGAAATACGGAAGGCATTTAAGTTCCGACACCCATACGGATTGTTAGCCCTAAATCTATCTCTAGCATCCAGAAACTAACATATAATTATCCTTAATCGAAGTTTGTGACGTTTATCTCTAACACGACCCAAACCCCGAGCATTCAAGCAAAAATCAAGAACAATCACCAACAGAGATTTGTAAAGAAAATTAAATATAACGCCATGGGCAACAAATGTACATAAGATCAAATTAAAAACATATACAAACCCAACAAAGAAGAAAGACATGAAAAAAATAAAAAATGAACCAAACACTTCACGGATTGTCAGAGCCGATCGATGAGAAATCCACCCCGGATCATCCAAATACAAGCTTCCATGATGTTTTCTAAGCAAATCTAATGAAGAAATGAAGTTTGATGGAGTGGGAGCAAAAAATACCCAAACCATCCCCTAAAAAAACTGTTTTTCCACTATTTATGGACTGTCAAAGTCGCAGACCGCGCTAAGCGCGGTTTTGGGCGCTAAGCGCGCTCTTATTAATGTTAAACCGCCTTAAAAGCGCACTAAGCGCGCTACTCGCTGGAGTTTGCTCCTTCCTTGGGCTAGGAGCACGCTAAGCACGCTCATAGCATGCTTGAAAATCCAAAGCCTGCTTTCTTCATAACTTTTGAACCGTAATTCTATTTTTTGCCCAGTTCGAAGCGTTGGAAAGCTTATTCAATGCTCTATATAACAATGGCAAAATCTCACTGCTTGAATACCTACAAAAATGAGATAAAATCAATTAAACTCAATGATATTTACACGAAATGCAATATATACACTAAAATGTAAACTATACGCATTTATAAACAAAACAGGGTTTATTCGTATGATATTTAACAAAAAGCAACGATAAGTGCAACAAAACATATATACAAAAATAGCTACAATTTGCACTTATCAATTACTCGAAAGATTCTTTCAATCTCCTTAAGCCAAATTTGAGCACCATCAGTATCATATCTTCCTTTGAAGATAGGTGGTTTGTTCTTCCTGAACTCAACATTCCCACCAGAATTAGGTGTATTCCGCATAGCCTGAGCCATAGCTTGCATAGCAGCAGCATCATTTCTACCAGCCATATTCTGTTCATATCCAATAACAGTAATTATGGTTAAACAATCAACTCGCCAGAACACAACTGTCGCACAACAAACAACTTGGTCAAAATGACCGACACAGACTGGCTCTTATACCACTTAATGTGACACCCCCAATCTATACCCCGAGTAATTAAAGTGATAACAAATAATCAGAGTATAATTAAAACATTCATGGCATAGACGGGAGCGTCACATCAAATTAATGAATTATAATAACCTGCTCATATAGATATGCAACAATCAGGTAGCAACATAAACAGAGGAACTTGGATACTAACACCCACAATTCAGATACAGAATAAAAGCAGAAAATCTGCAACTGAAATCTCATATATAAACATAGAAGTTTGTCTGTCATATACAGAGTCATACATGTAGAATCCAAGAAGATATATATACACATAATCACATAACGATCTCCCCGACTACCCGGTGCTACATATCAGAGTTGACCGACAAAAGAATGAAGACATAATCTTCACAAAAAGACCTCCATCATCTAATCTGCAATGCCTCATAGAGCATTCAAAATAGCAGAAGGGTGAGAAACACAATTATAAAATAATTGCATACAATTATGTAATAACATAAGATACGCATGCAAAAACATTTTCACCACAACGTATACCATAATTCAAATACAAAACAAAACAAGTCATAATTCATGCATCCATCACAAAGGCATATCAATCATGCTCAATACATTTATCACCAATATATATATATCAACTCATCAATCCCATTCACAATTTCCCACACATAATCAATCCATTCATGACTTATACAAATACACAGAGACCGACACAACGACTCTTTGCATGCGGTATCATTCCATCCATCATTCTCATCATCATTAATTCACTCAGGAATTATTGGAATCATCGCTTGTTACTTAGTGTAACTCCCCGTCAGGCAAACGATGTTCCCCGTCGCTTTAGGTCCTCTTTCTATAAGGCTCACGACATTTATGGATCGATTTAGGTCCTCTTTGTATAAGGCACACAATCCGATCGCTTTAGGTCCTCTTTGTATAAGGCACACGATCGTTACAGCAGATTCCCTCTGGAATCATTTCGTTGCTCACACCCCACAAGGGCACACGACATCACATGGTGCATATTCATGATGCATGGCATACTAATGACTCATGACAATCAAATGCATATACATATATAACCATATGAACCATCTCAACATCAATAATCATGCATTGAAGTTTAACCCGAAACAATGCATTTTTTTCCATAAGACCACAAACCATCATCACAACCTCTCATCATATATATTCACATCATATAATAGCACACAAGCTATATGTTATATTTCAAAAGCATATCGCATGATAACACATCAATCACACACAATTACGATGGTAAAAGTCGACAAAATGACACGTTTCCAAATTCCCGACACAATTAAATCGGCCACCAATCTCAAAACTATTTTTATAAGAAAGAACATCTCATTAGCTTTCCAACAATACTACGAACGTCTCGATCCGAGTTACGGATCAAAAGTTATGAATTTTCAAAGAAAAGAATTTATTGAAAAACTGCCAGATTCGCCTGGCGAATTAGAATTTCGCCTAGCGAATCCCTCTTCGCCTGCACTTCGCATGGCGAAGCTGCGACGAAACGTCATTTTTGAAAATCCAAAAGTTCCAGTAGCTGAACCAAGTTCTGTCTCTTGAATTTCGCCTGGCGAATTAGAATTTCGCCTGGCGAATCCCTCTTCGCCAGCACTTCGCCTGGTGAAGCTGCGGCAAGACCTGATTCGCCTGGCGAATTCTGATTCACCTGGCGAATCGCACCAGAACCAGAATTCTGTTTCTGCGCTCCTCATGGCTTCCAAACCCCAAAATTCAACTTTTCCCAACCAAAACATTTTCAATCAATCAAAACAAGTATCAACAATGCTCATACATATAATACGATCATACTACGTGATTCATATCGATTTCCAACCGTGAAAACATCGATTTCTATTCATTTTTCTCATTTCAACCTAGAATTGAAAAACTATGAAAAACAAGTAAACATTCAAACACACAGATACATATTCATACACAAGTATATAATAACCGAGTTTCGCACCCTTACCCGATTAATCGTGCTTTGAAGTGTCGGTTGAATCGATTTCTTAAACTTCAAGTTTTCCTCTTTTTCTTCTTCTCACTCTCTTTTTCCCTTCTCTTTCTCTCTATTTCTCTTAAACTTTCTTTTCTCTCTTTCTAGTCTCTAAGTTTCTATTCAGGAAAAACAATAATATCTAACCAAGCAAAATGACCAAAATACCCCTACACTCAATTTTCTCGCAAACGCTCCCAAAACGCGATAAAACATAATAACGATAAACATAACATATTTACCACATAAAAACCAAGACTAAAATAATATAAAAACAAAAATAATTAAATCGACTCAATTAAATAAATCTAACAAAAATCGGGGCGTTACACGTTTCAACAAATCCTTTCATCTTAGGTCGGTATAGAGAAGAGTTATGGTGTTCAATCTTGAATTTAACACATAACTCCTTCATCATTTTGTTATTCAAGTTCGATCCATTATCAGTAATGATCTTATTCGGAACACCATAACGGCTGATTAGATTATTCTTGATAAAACGGACCACTACTTGCCTGGTTACATTGGAATAAGATGCTGCTTCAACCCATTTGGTGAAATAATCAATGGCCACTAGGATGAAACAATGTCCGTTGGAAGCTTTGGGTTCGATCATGCCAATCATGTCAATTCCCCATATAGAGAAAGGCCATAGAGTGGAGAGAATATTGAGAAGAGTCGGTGGTACATGAATTTTGTCAACATAAATCTGACATTTGTGACACTTCTTCACGTATTTGTAGCAATCAAATTCCATTGACAGCCAATAGTATCCTGCTCGTAACATTTTCTTTGCCATTGCTTGTCCGTTGACATGAGTACCAAAGGAGCCTTCATGAATTTCTTTCATTAACATGTCTACCTCGTGTCTATCCACGCATCTGAGCAAAACCATGTCAAAGTTTCTTTTGTATAGCACATTATCATTCAGGAAGAAGTTGCCAGCCAATCTTCTAAGGATCTTCCTATCTTTCTTTGACGCCCCAAGCGGGTATTCTTATTTTTGAAGGAAGGCTTGATGTCATGGTACCATGGTTTATCATCAACAATCTCTTCCATAGTAAACATGTGAGCAGTCATATCGAGGCACATAACATTGATTTTAGGTACATCATTCCATCGATTCACAGCAATCATGGAGGATAATGTAGCAAGTGCATCAACCATGTTATTTTCTTCACGAGGAATATGGTGAAACTCAACTTTATTGAAGAAAGGTAACAACCTTCTTGCATAGTCTTTGTAAGGAATCGATCCAAATTGAAGTGTTTCCCATTCACCTTTGATCCAATTTATGACCAAAGTTGAGTCTCCATATACATCAAGAATTTTGATCCTTAAATCAACGGCTTCTTCAAGTCCCATGATACAGGCTTCATATTCTGCTTCATTATTTGTACATTTGAATGTCAATCTTGCGGTGAAAGGAATATGGGTACCTTGAGGTGTAACAATGATTGCCCCAATTCCATTTGCATAAGCATTGACAGCTCCATCAAATATTAATCCCCATTAGGATCCTAGCTCTGGCCCTTCGTCTGGAAATGGTTCATCATAATTTTTCATCTTTAGATACAATAGCTCTTCATATGGGAAGTCAAATTTGATGGTTTCATATTCATCAATTGGTTGGTGAGCCAAATGATCAGATAGAATGCTCCCCTTGACGGCTTTTTGAGCATGGTATTCAATATCATACTCTGACAACAACATCTGCTAGCGAGCAATCCTTCTAGTTAAAGTGGGTTTTTCAAATATATACTTGATCGGGTCCATTTTAGAGATCAACCAAGTAGTATGACAAATCATGTATTGACGGAGACGCATAGCAGCCGAGGCCAAGGCACAACTGGTTTTTTCAAGCACAGTGTAACGAGATTCACAGTCTATGAATTTCTTACTTAAGTAATCAATGGTGTGCTCTTTTTTCTTAGTTTCATATTTCTGGCCAAGCATAAAGTCCATGGAATCTTCTAATATTGTTACGTATATGATCAATGGTCTCCCTTCCACTGGAGGAATTAGGATAGAAGGCTTAAGCAGATGTTCTTTGATGCTGTCAAAGGCCTTATTGCAATCTTCTGTCCATATACAACTCTGGTATTTTCGAAGAAGTTTGAATATCGGCCCACAAGTAGCGGTCATATGAGAAATAAATTTGGAGATGTAGTTTAAACGGCCCAAAAATCCTCTCACTTGCTTCTCAGTTTTGGGTGCTGGAATTTCCTGAATGTCATTGACTTTATCAGGATCAACTTCAATTCCCTTTTGGCTGACAATGAAACCCAAGAGCTTTCCTGAACGAATACCAAAGGTACACTTGTTAGGATTTAAGTGGAGTTTATATTTCCTCAAACGCTGGAATAACTTTAACAAATACTCCACATGTTCTTCTTGAGTTCTGGATTTAGCAATCATGTCATCGACATATACTTCAATTTATTTGTGCATCATGTCGTGGAAAAGAGTTGTCATGGCTCTTTGGTAGGTTGCACCTGCATTCTTCATACCAAAAGGCATCACTTTGAACCAAAATGTTCCCCATGGTGTAATTAATGAGGTTTTTTCCATGTCTTCAAGTGCCATTCTGATTTGATTATATCCAGAGAATTCGTCCATGAAAGAGAATACTGTGAATTTTGTGGTGCTGTCGACCAACATGTCAATATGTGGTAATGGAAAGTCATCTTTCGGACTAGCTTTTTTTAAGTCTCAGTATTCTACACACATTATCACTTTTCCGTCTTTTTTCGGAACAAGCACTATGTTGGCCAACCACTGAAGGTATTCTAACGTGGCAAGGAACCCTGCGTCAATCTGCTTTTGCACTTCTTCTTTAATTTTGATGGTCATATTTGGGCGAGTTCTTCTCAACTTCTGCTTGATTGGCGGACATTCTGGCTCCAACGGTAAGTGGTGTTCCACAATATCGGTGTCCAACCCTGGCATATCTTGGTTGGACCAAGCAAACACATACGGGAATTCTTTGAGAAGTTATACCAATTTTATTTTAATAGCTGGACTAAGTAATGCCCCAATCTTGACCTCTTTTCTATCTTCATCGGAACCGAGGTTGATCACCTGTATTGGTTCTTTGTACGGCTGAATGGAGGTTTCTTCTTGCTTAAGCAGTAGGGAAATTTCATCCGGAATTTCTTCCTTTTCTTCATCTTCAGTTTCGAATACTGGGAACTCAAAGTTGGGAGACGACATAGGATCATGTTTTTCAATGGAGTTTTTGATGTTTAATCTGCATATATGATTGATTGTTGGATTTTATAAAAACAGATAAATGCAGAGTGCGTGCAGATATTGAAAGTGTTTATTTTTTTTTTCATTTTTAGGTTACCATTTTCCGACAAAGCAAAAAGTAAAAACAATAGCATGGAATTGAAAATAACATCTTTATAATTGATCAATTATTTATTGAAACAAAAGCCTGATAAGGAAATATTTAAAAGGGGCCCCTAAAAACATCTCTTGCCTTAGGCAAGGCGAGAGGACAAAACAAAGACAAAACATTACTTAGAGATGTGGACAACAATTGGAACATCAACAGCTATCCAATTTTGAGAAACCCTTCCATGTGTCACAAAGCCTTGTGAATCCCGCTAAGGATTGTCTTCAATAATGGCACTGACTTCTGGCGGAGTTGGGTTAGCAGAATTTTTAATCTTTGGGGATACATTAAAAAGGAGATCTTCAGATGCCTTTTCAATGGACTGTGGAATGTGGAATGATACATGTGCGTCCTCTGGGGATATGTATCCAGGGTCTTCTGAGTAAGGTTCCCACTCACATATTTTGGGATCACAGAATGCAGTTTTGCACTTAGAAAATTTCTTCACCTTCTTAGGATTTTCTTCGGTAGGTAGATATCAATAGGAACTGTAGCAGCTCGCATAAACTTGTATCAATTAAAAGTACTCCAGCTTGGATTTTGAATCAACAAGTGTGCCACTTACATTACTTAAATGGAAAAAAGTTTGAATTGTTTGATTTATGTTGTGGGGAATAGAAAATACATCTCTTCTATAGAGATGATTTATGTCTCATCTGTGGGGGAAAAGTTTTGAATTTGAAGCCAAAGGTTGGCTAGGGTTTGAAGTTTGAGGTTTGAAGCCACAAGGGGCTATGGTTTTGAGCTTTGAATGAAGTTGAAAACTTAAAGGGGAATCCTAATGTTTTATTGAAGTTTGATAACTCCAAAGGGGATTCTAATGTTTTATTGAAGTCTGAGAACTCCAAAGGGGATCCTAGGGTTTGAACTAGGTTGTAGTTTAAATCCTAGAGTGTTAACTAAGTCTAAACTAAGGATGAGTATTGAAGTGCAACAGTTGTATGAATGCAAGTATTTTGTAAATGTCAAGAGAAACTTAACAAGATAAGATTGATTAAGCTTTAGAACAAAAGGTAGTCATCGAGGATGAACATGATTGACCAACCATAGTATATCAACATGTGCATGAGTCACAGATAAGTAGATATATTTATCATTGTGAGAGTTTATGAAGGAAATACTTAAATATGTGAGCAAAGATTTGATCAATAGGAGCAATCACCAAGAAGTTCAAGTAAGCCATATATTCAAGATGAATCAAAGATCAGATGAATATAGCCAAGGGTGAACAAAACCCTAAATGGAAATTTGTGAATATGAGCACATGACAACACATTCAAGCATGGTTGAATCAAGGGCTTTGGGGAATCCAAACTCAAGTGGAAGCCCTAGTCATGTATCAAGATGTTTTCAAAAGAATTAGTTGAACAAAACCCTAAGGTTTCAACTAAACAAAAATTTAATTGTGGTATTCTTCAAGAGAAATAACACCTAATCATGATATGTATAAGTCAAGACAACATGTTATGTACTTTAAACAAGACTTAAACAAAGTATATTATGACCATAAAGACACATATGTACACTTAGGCCAAGAAAAGAATCAAAAGAAATCATGAAAAGGCATGAAAAATACTTTAAAAAAGTACAAGTTTTCAACCTAATAAAAATGTCAAAAATAAATATTATTTTTGGGATTTTTTGATGGATTCTTAAAATATATAAGATAAATAAGAAGTGGAAAAAATTGGCCCAAAATAATTAATTTTGTTTGGTGAAAAAATTTGATGAAGTTGTGAAGAAAAGTAAGAAAAATAGTGATAAAAAAGAAGGAATGTCCCTCACAAGTGTTGAACACGTGCCCTCAAGGTCATGGGCTTAAAACTTTACCAGCTGAGCCACGCGCTATGGGTTGATATAGAATGCATAGTAAAAATAATATAGAGCGTTTTAAGTTGAAAATGATTTAAAAAATAAAAGCAAAAGGTCTAGGGCGAGGGGGATTTGATCCCCGGATCTTGTACACACACAAACCTTGAAAACACATGCTCTAACCACTGGGGTGGTGATACATCTGTTGATTTAATTCCAAAATAATAATAATAATATAGTAAAACTTCATTTTATATTGAAAAATGGCGCCATGGTCATCTTCATCTTCTTCCTCCATTCTTTCAATTTCTTGAAAACCTATGTCTCTTAATACTTAATGAAACGGCAAGATGTAAACATGAAAGTTGTTGGAAATTTAACAAGGAATTAAATGGTATCACTGAATTTCATTTATATTAAGTGTATCTCACACAATTAAATTGAAATTAGTATGAACTCTAATTTAAATATTCAAAATGAAATCCTATATTTTCATGGTTTAATGTAATTAATTAAGGGAAAATAATCACCACATCATGACAAACATATATGTAACTTAAATGATCAAGAAAGATGCATGAATCATAGAGTTCAATTTAGAGCAACTTACTTGCAAAAGTGAAAATCGAATTTCTGCTTGGAGGTGTTACAAAATCAATTTGTTGATGCCAACAGCTTCCTTGACCTTCAAGGAATTTATTACAATGCTTGAATTGGTTTGAAATGTTCTGGAATTTTCTGGCCAAATCAATATACAGCTTGGTGCAAGGTGGGATATGTAGTTGATGATTCTGGTGTTACAGTTTGTAGATGAGTGTTTGGATCACTTCTATATGATATATATGAAGTGTTTGGATGCCTGGTTTGGTTGGAAATGGCTTGGAGTTGAAGTTCCAAATTCTCAATTATTTGGACTTTGAATTTTTGAGAGGAGACGGATTTATTATAAAACAAGCTTCTTGCAATGTTTTTGTGTGATTTGAATAAAGGAAATGAGTCCTATTTATAGGAGAATGTCTCAGATATTTATGAAAATTCTTGGATTAGGATACATGTTATTATCCAATATGTGATGTCATGTATCCATTACTTGAGTGCCAAGATACATAGCCTTCATTCTCCCATGGATATTGTAGCACCCCAAAATTTGCCCTCCTTACTGGCTTATGTTTCATTTCATTTTTTGCATTATCATGTATGCATATCATTAGCATGGGGTCAAGGTGCCTGAGGCAGTTCAGGCAAAGTCCTATCTGGTCTACTACATCATCAAGAGTTCACAGGTGGCAAAGGATCTCAAGTGGAATCACTCTCTCCTAACCAGTGCATGAATTAGGGTTTTGAAATTCTTGGGTTTATTGCTCCAATGGGCAAGCTCCTTGGGTTTTTATCATCACCAAACGGCATATCTTATCTTTGTTGGAGAGGATACACATCATATTCAGAGGAATTTGGATTTGGAGACTGTTCTATTTCCTCATAGACTGAGGGTACCAAAACTAGAGTTTGTTATAAAGTCAGTTTATTTCTGATTTTTTGGGCAAGACTTGATTCCATGGTATTCCTTGGGTCCCTAAGTATCTAGGTATGGGAGGTTGTCCATCAGTTTGGTTCAGGAGAGATTCAATTGGCCGAAAGATTGAGAATCAGGTGAATTGGGTAAAAGTCAACAGTGAGAGAAAAAGTCAACTGTGGAATTTTGAGGTTCTCTCCAAGGTTTCAAGGTCTCACATCCTCATATGGTCTTCAAGGGTCAAGCTTCATACATATTTATCAGAGATCAGGAGTTGGTGCAAAGTTTCTAAATTTGGAAAGTGGCCTATAATGAAAAGTTTCCATTTTTGGCAAGTGTCTACACTGCATTCAACTTGACTTTTCATCATCAATAAAGATTTAAATGAATTTCTCTCCAACATAAAAGTTGAAGATATTTTTCTCCTCTTTGCAACAAGTACTTGTGGGTCTCCATATCATTTGCGAACCTCCAGTTATGGTCCAAAGAAGGCAAGGTAGTTTTTAGGGTTTCATTTTCACAACTTTTAGGTTTTGGGACATATGGACCTATGATTAATTCCATTGCTTCAAGACATGTTCCAACATCCAAAAACAATTCCTAAGAAGCATTTTTGGCTTTTTAATCAAGTGATTCCATGGTTTATTCTTCACTTATTTTTTATTATTCAAAAAATCCAAGTCATCAAAAAACTCATGAATCATTTGTTTTCAAGGCCCAATTTAAATGTGGTGTGATTAGCAATCCAAATGAAGGTGATCCATCAAATAATTCTCAAGTATCCATGCAAGGAGAAAGGTGTAATTCACATTATACATTTTTCCAAAATTATTCAAAAATCATTAAACAATGGATTACCCAAGCCCAATTCCTCATCAGAAGAAAACCCTAGCCTATTTAAACCTATCCATGCACTGGTTAGGGTTGATTCACGTGATTTTGGAGAGGAATCCAAGCTTGAACCCTAAAGCTCTTTTTCATCAAAGCTCACGAATTACAAAGAGTTTCTCCAAAGTTCTTCCACAAAACTTCTCTTGGAGATCTCTAGAACACAACTCAACCACCATTTGCTGCCAAAAGCAAGGATTGGAGTTGTACCATCTCAGGTTGATGATTTTTTTCGTGCTCCTAAAAATCCTTTTTTTTATGTCTATATTGATGTGTGATGATTGCTGATCATGCTGATGTATTTGGTTTTGAATTTGGACGTGTGGTTTGCTTGGAATGTTGATTCAAAGTTTTGAACCCTAAGCATATTTCCTTCGATTCTCTTTATCCATGCATCTTTTGTGTTTTTTGATTGAATATTTGAATTCCTGACGATTTTCTGGGTCGGATAGTGTACCCCCTTGCGTTTTTTGGTGTTGTTTTGATCGCAGGTGGCCGGAGAAGGTGGCGGAGCCCTAGCTCCGGCGGTGGTGGCCGGCGAACCAGTCCGGCGAGGGTTTGAATGGGGAAGATGACTTCCCAGCCGTTCGATTCATGAATCCAACGGGCACGATGCTGCCACATGTTTTTGTTTTATTTTTTTTTCTTATTTTAATTTTGTGACTGTGTGTTTATTATCCTACAATAACTACCATGCTCCTCCAATTATATGTTTTTATTTGGCATACTTTTATTTTCGTTGACTGATCATGAATCGTATGATGAACCAAACGATCCACGGCCTGCCAGCGAATTAAAAACGCACGCGCCTTGCACGTGGTGGGCACACGGTAGTATCCTTAATTTTTTTGTTTGTTTTCTGATCAAGTAGTGGGCTAGGTTGCTATACGCACCCCCCCCCCCCCCCCCCCACTCTTCAGCCCAACTCCATTTCCAACGTTTTTTTTTACTTAACGCACCCCCAGCCCATTTTATTTCTCTTTTATTTTATTTAATTTAATATTTTCATTCTTAATTATTTAAAAATAGTAAATTGCATTTAAAAATTCCTACAAAATTCATTCATCATTTTTGTTATTTTTATAAAATTTTCACTAATTTTATTTTTATTTTTATTTTATTTTCATCGTCCTAATTAATTATTTTCTTAATTTCCTTTTTAAATTACACATCTCATGCATACTTAAATTTCTTTATTTTATTTCTCTTCCTCTGTAAAATATTTTTGATCCGTTCCTTTTGCATTTGTTCACTAACATCCCAAATTGCATAAAAATATTTTTCTTTCATTTTTAAATTTATTTCATATTGCATTTAGGCCCTTCCCTTTGGCACACTGATCCCTAATTCCCACCTGAACTCTGCCTAATTATTTGAATGACTAATATCTTGATTTCTTGCAGGGACTTTTGATATGTTGTTTGCCTATGGTTGAGGAACCTTAATGTTTAATTTGGGAATTTTAGGAGTTATTTTTCTAATTATCTGATTTGTTTTCACTTGAGATTTTCTGGCAGGCGCATCTTTGACCTTGTATGATATCTGTCTGAAAAGGCACTTGTGCCATTTGCTTTGGGGCTGTTTCTTTGTGTCTTTGATTCATGTTTGGATGATAATCACTTTTGTTTGCCATTGTTTGTTTTTCATTCACCTCATTTCTCTTACTTATGTCTATTCTGTACTAATCTTTCATGCAGGGACTAAGGTAAGTTCTTTAAGGGTATGGATAAGTATCCATGGTCACCCTTATCCTTTCTTTCTCTCCTATCTTCTTCCTTTAGGATTTAGGTTGTCATCAAACTTCATTAACCGTAGGTCACCCATGCATGATAACTTTAGGATTCATAGTCCCCCCTTAGAGTTACCCTTGTGTCTTCTCTCTTCTCATCTCAAATTTCTTTAAAACACTTAATAATAATAAGGTGTATTGCGCACGAGCCTTAAGTATGGGGAATGAGAAATGAGGGGCTTCCTCTCATCTTTCTAGAGTGCTTAGCGATCGTCCTGTCTTGGGACGATGCGGTAAGTATTCGCCCCTGTGCCCTAGACTTTGGTGCAATACAACTTGGGAACTAACTTAAGCCACTTCTGTCCTAAAAAACACCAACCAACTTCAAACCTTTTTGTCCTTCGGGATCGTCAAACTTAAAGGCTATTTTCGAAAAGGGTACGTTACCTTTCGTCTGAGTCACAAACAGGCATCGACCCTAACTGTCGGACGCGAACTTAACGTCGCTCATAAAAAACACAAAAAAGAACTTGGTCTGAACTACGTTGACTCTGAATTCCCCATTGCACAAAGGGGGTACGTAGGCCTAGGACGTCGATGTCCTACCGAGTCTGTCTTTGTTTTCCCCTCTCCGTCTTAGTACAGCCCTAGATGATAGTATGACTCACCCTTAGAATAGACAACAAGCGTGGATCCCATCGAGTACGATGGACGCGTGGGGTGCTAGCACCTTCCCCTCGCGTAACCGACTCCCGAACCCAGGTTATGGTTGCGATGACCATTCCTTTCCCTCTTCCTCAGGTTTATGCGGTGTTCCCTTTCCCTCTCTTGGGATAAATTTACACGACTGGCGACTCTGTTTTTCCGCGCCACTCTCGCGTTTGTACCTGGATGAAAATCCTGGGAACGACAGCTGGCGACTCTGCTGGGGACTCTGGTTGACCTATGCTGGTCCATCCCTAAGCGAGTCAATCCTAGCGCTTGCTTGTATTTGTTCTCTTTGGGTGTTTTGTTTTTGTTTTGCTTTATGTGTTGTATTTTATTTTTATTTTTACCGCATTTTCTGCATTTCATTTTTTATTACTGTCATGCTGCTGTGCTGTGCTGGCTGTTCTTTGTTTTGCAGGTTGGGTGGGTCTGAGAGATAAGCCCAATACCAAGGATTGAGAATACCCTAGGACTAGAGTGGAAAGTAGTGGGACCTACGTGCCCGCTTGGTACGTTTGTGTGTTCACGAAATTCACAACCAGACGAGGCTATCTTGGGATGCATTCTAACGTGTGTGTCTTGCGCATGTTGGGGTGTTGATCTAGAGAGCTGTCGACTCTGGTGACCGATCATTGAGGACCTTAGTGGAAACATCCCTCTTTAGTGGTGACAGTGGCAGACCACATCCTGTGGCAAACCCATTCGCACCCGAGGGCCCGCTTTGGAACTCACATAGGATGGCCCCTACGTTTTGAAGAGAATCAGTGGAGGCACTCCTCGATTAACGATAGTACTGTACCCCGAGGGATGAATGTATTATTGTTTCTTGACCTCAGTGCCAAAGCTGAGGACCTTCCGCTTTGGAGAATCAGTTGAGGCCCCCTCGATTGATGATGATGCCAAACCAGAAATGGTGGACGTATCATCATTTCTCGACCTGAGAGCCCGGGATACTGAACATCCTAGTACCCACATGTGAAAGGGGATGGGCGTTTGCAGGTTTGCAGGTAACCGAGACCTTTAACCTACCCTGCTTTTCTGGATTTCTCTTCAATGTCTGATTATTCGGGTTCCTCAATGGTTCAGAATTCCGGTTTTCTGGGTTGTGGTTTTCGTTCAGCTAACAGCACAGCACATCCAGCAGTGTGCCTTGACCCCATGTCTGTATAAGCATATCATTTTTCTTGCATTCTGACATGTTTGACATTTTTTAGGGCTTGCATCTTACTCTTGATTCCGATTTTCTGAGGCTACCTTAGCATGGATGTCCAGAGAAAGAAGACTGTCGCCTATTCATTCCCAGAGCCGACTTTGACACTGATTCACAAACTGATTAATATGGCTGGTTCCGGTGTTCGTACAGAGTTCAGTGGAAAGTATGGAAGACTTCTGAAATTTGTCTATATTATCTCCAAGTATGAGAAGGATGCCATCCACACACTTCTTCAGTTTTACGATCCGTCTTTGCGCTGCTTCACTTTCCCAGACTACATCTTGGGCCCAACGTTGGAGGAGTTCTCATTTATTTTGGGAATCCCTATCAGTCATGATATAGTTTTCTTTTCTGAAGAACACCCCGGTATAAAAGAGATGGCTGTTGCTCTTCATATTAATGAATCCGTTCTTAATAGTAATATTGAAGAAAAACAAGGAGTTAAGGGCTTCTTATTGAAGTTCTTGTTCGACCAAGCTCGCATACATGTCAAGGAGAAGAACTGGACTGCTTTCCAAGCTATTCTGGCTATGTGTATCTATGGGATTGTTTTGTTTCCAAGTATTCCTGATCTGGTGGATATGCACGCCGTCAGAATCTTTATTTATGAGAATCCTATACCTACCTTGCTAGGTGATGTGTATCACTCAATCCACTACAAGAATGAGAATAGGCGTGGAAAAACTGTGAGTTGTTGTGCACCGCTCTTAGCTACTTGGTTTCTGAGTCGTCTCCCCGAATCTGGCGCTTTCGTTGATACGAAAGATTCTCTGAAATGGTCAAAGAGGATTATGGGCTTGACTGCTGACAACATTGTTTGGATCAATCATGATTTGCTAGGAATGGAGATTATTTACAAGTGCGGAGAATTCCCTAATGTACCCTTGATAGGGAGAAAATGGGGAATTAACTATAATCCTTCCCTTGTTATCAGACAGTTTGGTTATCCTTTGAGAGGTCCACCTGACGAAAGAGATATCAGAGAGTCCTTATTCTTCAATGGCATTAAGGATCAGGAGATGTTGAGGAAAATTGTGAATGCTTGGAAACAGGTGACCAAGAAGGGTAAAACTTCGTTCGGAAAATGTAATAACCGGGTTTTTCCTCCCTATAAAGAGTGGATCAAGAAGAGAGTAGAAGAGGAGCTTCTTCCATTCCCGGTGGAACCACCTTTGTATCCTTTGGTAATCGAGCCTCCTACCACCGTTGAGTTGGAGAAGTATAACAAATTATGGGATGAAAAGGAAAGGCTGCGGGAAGAAAATAGTGAGCTAAAAAGAGAGATTTATCAGTGGAAGCATGAGCGGGGTGAAGCTGTTTATACCGCCAAGTTGAAGACAGAGCTCCTTGCTAAAGCAGAAAAAGAGCTTGCTGACATAATCGCATCCAGAGAAAGGATGAAACAAGCTCTGGATGGTATCAGTAACGTTCTCAGGTCCCAGGAGGAGGAATTAGGCAAGGCTTTGTTGAAGATTCACAGGTTCGATGAGCACCGAGAAACTTCCATGGCTGAGAATAAGAGAAAGGAAGACGACTACATAGCTAAGATTGATCAGTTGAAGTCGACGCTCAAGAAGAAAGACGCCGAGATCTTATCAGGGATATTCAAGATACAAGTAGTCGAAGGTCGACTCAATGAAGCCATGGCCTCCATGGAAGAACTGAAAGTCCAAGCTGAAGTGAAGAAACCTAGACATGAGGGTCCTAGCGTGGATGGTGTTTCTGGAGAAGACGCTTGGGAGTTACATTGCAGATACTTGGATGGGATTATACACAGGAGAGACCTTCTCATTCAAGGGCTAATTCAGAGGCCGAAGCATCCCGATACCAGAAAGCTGTTCAAGGAGATTCAAGACTGGTGCAGAAAGCATAATGGATGGGGGGATTGACACTTGTGGACTTTGATGATATGCCTTAGTTTTCTGTTTTCTTTCATTGTATGTGGATCACCACCAGGCTTGTTGGTTGGGACCTATGGTTTATATTCAGACTTGTTATCTTGGATTCGTGATTGTCGACATTTGGTTTTCCTCTGGTTTTCTTAATATATGAGCAAAAGTTCTGTTCTATCTTGTTGTTAAACCGAAATCAAGGGGTGGATCGCCCTGTGAATTTTCAAGCATGTCCATTTGCATTTGCATATTCATAACCATTTTGCATAATCATTTTGCATAACAGGTGTTTATCTCCGGTGTTCTTATCTTGTTACCATCTCAGAATTGCAGAGTTGATCATGGAGCGAGTTCAAGCTGAGTTGAGGGAAATGCGAAGCCAGATGGGGAAATTTAGGGAAGACATGCTCCAGGAGCAGAGGATGCTGAGGGAGGAGATCAATCAAATGAAGACTCAGATGGGTTTGGTCATGGAGATTTTGAAAACAGTGTTGAAGAAGGAAGACATTCCTGTGCCCGCTCCCGCAACAGAGATCCTTACTCCTCCCATCTCTTTGGAATTTGATCGCGGATTACCTCGTGAGTCTCTTCCACAAGCGGAAGTTCCAGAATTCTCCCAACAGCAGTTAAGTCTTGGCTCCCAAGAGAAGCCTAAGGGCAAAAAGTGTACACAGGGGCAGAAGAAGTCTGAAAGAGTTTTTCATCCACTCCCTATACCATATTCTCAACTATTGCCGTATCTCCTTCAGTTTCAACTGGTACGGAAAAGGACTTTGGCTCCTCTCACTGGTAATCCTCCACCAGGATATCATGCAAGAGCCCATTGTGATTTCCATTCTGGGGCACCAGGGCATACTGTGGAGGAATGTAGGGCTTTTCAACACCGAGTCCAGGATTTGATTGAGGCAGGGGCAATTGAGTTCACGTCGGGCGACGTGAATATGCACGGTGATTCTACCCCAACTGTTGCAAAAGAAATGAAGGCTCCTCCCCTCTTTGCAGGAGAAGCGCTACGTCAGCAACCTTTGTTTGTGCCTCAGCCAAATGTGGAAAGGAAAGTGCAAGCGCAGGTGAGGCGCCCAAATCAGCACCAACAGCAGAATTATCAGCAGCAGGGGCAACCGAGACCAAGAGGGCCCAAGAGGATATTTGATCGTATTCCTATCCCTTATAGTCAGTTGTTTACTCGTCTGCTCAAGAACTCTCTGATTCAAACGAGGGGTACCGCGCCAGTACCGTACCCTATTCCTCCGGATTATGACATGACTGCTAGGTGCGAGTTCCACTCGGGAACGTTTGGGCACAAAATTGATGAGTGTAATGTATTCAAGCACAAGGTGCAAGACCTGGTAGACTCAGAGATCATTGTATTCACTGAAGATGACATGTACATCAATGGAAGCCTCCTTTCTCAAATGAACACTCAGTCTGCAAGTACGTCCAGACAGAATTAAGCTTCCTCAGCAATGGCAATCTTCAGCTTCTTTACTTGCATTTTCATTTGTAGTTTTTCATTCCTTGTTAAAGCATCGTATGTATGCAAGACTTGTTTGTTTTTTTTGTGATGATATTAATGCAATGAGTATGTTTTCCTTGAAGTAATCCATTCGTATTCACTCTTAAAAGTTTTTATGCACTGCAATACCAATTTTCTTTGTTTAGAACTCTTGAGGGAGGATGATGAGACGAAAACGCAAATCTCTGGTTGTATGTTCAAGGATAGAACCCTGTTGAGGATGTACATGCATTGTTTCAAACCCCTAAACACTGGAGAGATAAGGAGATAAACCTTCGTTAACCCCTTTTGAGCCTTGGAGTAGGAGTTTCTTTCGTACGAAAAATCCTCATACTCAACCCAGGGGCAGGGTAGACGTCAGTTAGTGTGACCGAGCGTTCAAATTTCAAGGAGAGTGTGCATCTGAGGATCCATTACCTTCTATCCCACCATCAAGAGGTCAAGAGATGTGAAACCACAAGGGTTATCCTTCAACAATCAAGGAGTGAGGCAGTCACAACTCTTTCAAGCAAGTAAGACAACCAGTGTCACACGCTTTGTTCAAAAAGAGGAATAAAAAAAGAGAAAGCCCGCTAAGTCGAAACTTGAAAACAAGCGACTTAGGCAAAAGTTAGGGCATCTCGCTGGACTTAAAAATCGAGAAGCTCAAAAGAGTCAGTCCAGGAAAAAATTAGGGATCAAAAAGCGAAAGAAAAGATCAAAAGAAAAATCCTCTATAAGAACAAATTCGTGTGATTACAGACACAAAAGACAAAAGGGGTGATTGTCACTCCAAAACTCCCTTAGGTGCCAAACCATTAGTGGCATAGGTTCCTTGAAAATCGTAAACCTTTTGAGAGACGATCGTTTGGGTCAGACTAACTGAACATAGGACTGGAGAACATCACGAAGAGTGGGTGGGCACCGATAAATTTTGAGCCATAAATCCTTTTTTCTGAAACCGTGAACTAGACCACGTTACAACCCTTAAAAGTCCTAATTGAAACAGGGTTTATTCCGAAAACGTACTTCAACAAGACAGCGTTCCTGACTCCTATGAGTTGTGCTAATAAGATTTGTTGGTATTGCATGTGCGCATTGTTTTACCATTTAAAAATCAAGGTCGCATCCCAGCAAGTGATTCGTTCACAAGGCTTTGTGGCACATTTTCATAAAAAACTTCAAGGTTAACATGAGTGTTACATTAGAATTGTCATTCTCATAATAAATATGTTCTGTTTGCATATATGTGCCTAAGCATCAATGCAGCTTGCACAGTGAAAGTCAGTCAAGAAGCTTGATCCTGCCAAGTTGGGTTGCTTGAAAATTCTGAAAGACAATCATATCAAAGGGCAGGCTGCCAAGAGACTCAGTGTAGAGTGGGCTCTCCCCAGTAAGTCGTGTTAAGATGTAGCCAATCTGGGGCAGTCACGTCGAGAAAACTCTCCAAAATTCAGCTATTCTGGGACATTCATTCTAAGATCAGGGGCAAAGTCACTTCAAAGCTCATATTGGGGCAGGCCACCTCTAGAGCGTGGGAGATTGTCCACTCCTGAGAATGGTTAATTAAAAACACCTCCTCAAGGTTCAAGATACTAAAGCAGAGTATTTTCGAGTCATTACAATCCCTTGCGAGGTAATGTACTTCATGGATTACGAAGACTGGGGCAGTTATGTCGAGACATGATAAATCTCTCCAAGAGTTTGAAGACCCTGGGGCAGTGCGAACGCCCGATATTCTGTAAAATCCTCTTGAGATGAAAAATTCAAAGAGCCACTTATGACCATAAAGGAAAGTCAGGTTGCAGGGCAACAGATTGTACATCCCCAGCAGTTGGCTCTCCCCCAGCATTGAGATTGCTCCTTCCCCAGCAGGGAAACTTTCCTCAGCAGAGTAGACCTTCCCCAGCAGGAGACTTGGGAAGCATTTTCTCCGGATCAAGACGTTATTTCCCCACAAAATCAGGGTGTTCAAATTCCCCATCCAGTCAAGAAGCGTGTTCTCACCGACGATGTCATATTCTAATCCCCAGCAAGGTGGGAGTAAAGTCATTTTCCCCATCAGCAGGCTAAGTTCAGCAGTATCCCCAAGCAGGATAGTATTATGGATTGTTTTCCCCAGCAAGTTCTGAGCCAATTGGATATTAGCAATTTTCAGTAACAGACTTCTGGTTCCGTTATTGGCGTTTTGGGTGTTACCTTCAGTGAAAGTTTGGTGGTAATCCTCGCAGCAGTTTGTTCAACGGCGGTTGACATCCCCAGCAGGTTTTAAATCCAAGTGATATTTGGCACTCTTCTGATTCAGGCTGTGGCCTCCCTTTTCAAAGAGTTATGTATAATCCCCAGTAGAGCGAATGTTCTTTTGGGACTTCATCCCCAGCAGAAGTTGTTGATCCAAAGAGTCTGTCAGTGTGATCCTTCTTAGAAGAGTTCCTGGATTCAGAGGACAATTTATTTTTGTCATCCCCAGCTGAATTGGTCTCTCTCTCCGGCATTTATTTTGCTGGAGGGACCCTTTTTTGCATGTCATAAGCATTTGCATTGCATCCTCAAAACGCGTAGCATTTCCACTTCGTGTGGAGCATTACGGAAAAATTCAAACATTTGCATTCGAAGCATAAGCCAGGTTTGATGATTCCTTTGCCAGTTCTCTTTCTCAGCGGAGGTGGCACAACTCAGGAGATTTTGGAGGGATGCGTTCCTCGTATTAGTGCTCCCCGGCAGAGTCTTTTATTTAGACTTATCCATTCCCCCAGCGAGATTAATCCCCGGTAAAAGTTGCTTTACACCTTTTGACACCCGTCCGTGTACCTTTCCGATACCCGTCCGTATTGAACCTTTTTACACCTGTCCATGTACCTTTCCGATACCCGTCCGTATTGAACCTTTTTACACCCGCCCGTGTACCTTTCTGATACCCGTCCGTATTGAACCTTTTTACACCCGTCCGTGTACCTTTTCGATACCCGTCCGTATTGTACCTTTTTACACCCGTCCGTGTACCTTTCCGATACCCGTCCGTATTGTACCTTTTTACACCCGTCCGTGTACCTTTCCGATACCCGTCCGTATTGAATCCTTTTACACCCGTCCGTGCACCTTTCCGATACCCGTCCGTATTGAACCTTTCTACACCCGTCCGTGTACCTTTCCGATACCCGTCCGTATTGAACCTTTTTACACCCGTCCGTGTACCTTTCTGATACCCGTCCGTATTGAACCTTTTTACACCCGTCCGTGTACCTTTTTGATACCCGTCCGTATTGAACCTTTTTACACCCGTCCGTGTACCTTTCCGATACCCATCCGTATTGAATCCTTTTACACCCGTCCGTGCACCTTTCCGATACCCGTCCGTATTGAACTTTTTTACACTCGTCCGTGTACCTTTCCGATACCCATCCGTAATAATCCTTTTACACCCGTCCGTGTACCCTTTTGATACCCGTCCGTATTGAACCTTTTTACACCCGTCCGTGTACCTTTCCGATACCCGTCCGTATTGTACCTTTTTACACCCGTCCGTGTACCTTTCCGATACCCGTCCGTATTGAAACCTTTTTACACCCGTCCGTGTACCCTTTTGATACCCGTCCGTATTGGACCTTTTTACACCTGTCCGTGTACCTTTCCGATACCCGTCCGTATTGAAGCCTTTTACGCCCGTCCGTGTACCTTTCCGATACCCGTCCGTATTGAATCCTTTTACACCCGTCCGTGCACCTTTCCGATACCCGTCCGTATTAAATCCTTTTACACCCGTCCGTGTACCTTTCCGATACCTGTCCGTATTGTACCTTTTTACACCCGTCTGTGTACCTTTCCGATACCCGTCCGTGTTGTACCTTTTTACACCCGTCCGTGTACCCTTTTGATACCCGTCCGTATTGAACCTTTTTACACCCGTCCGTCTACCCTTTTGATACCCGTCCGTATTAATCCTTTTACACCCGTCCGTGTATCTCTTCAGTACCCGTCCGTATTTGATATTATGGATTCCTTGACACCCGTCAGTGTTTATCCCCGGCATAGTTAACACTCGTTTGTGTTTATTTCATGACTTTCCAATACCTTGGTTTTCAACACTCGTGCGTGTCGTGATAAGTGCAACATTTATTGTTTGTTCCCCAGTGGAGTCGTCCCTATTTTGTTGGTTGCAAATTTCTGGGTTCTTTGGTATTCAATCTCCGTGTATCCCGATTGTCTGAGAGCCGTTGCTATCATACCCTCAGGACTAAGTTGATTGAATAGGGGCAGCTGTAGCACCCCAAAATTTGCCCTCCTTATTGGCTTATGTTTCATTTCATTTTTTACATTATCATGTATGCATATCATTAGCATGGGGTCAAGGTGCCTGAGGCAGTTCAGGCAAAGTCCTATCTGGTCTACTACATCATCAAGAGTTCACAGGTGGCAAGGGATCTCAAGTGGAATCACTCTCTCCTAACCAGTGCATGAATTAGGGTTTTGAAATTCTTGGGTTTATTGCTCCAATGGGCAAGCTCCTTGGGTTTTTATCATCACCAAATGGCATATCTTATCTTTGTTGGAGAGGATACACATCATATTCAGAGGAATTTGGTTTTGGAGACTGTGTTATTTCCTCCTAGACTGAGGGTACCAAAACTAGGGTTTGCTATAAAGTCAGTTTATTTCTGATTTTTTGGGCAAGACTTGATTCCATGGTATTCCTTGGGTCCCTAAGTATCTAGGGATGGGAGGTTGTCCATCAGTTTGGTTCAGGAGAGATTCAATTGGCCGAAAGATTGAGAATCAGGTGAATTGGGTAAAAGTCAACAGTGAGAGGAAAAGTCAACTGTGGAATTTTGAGGTTCTCTCCAAGGTTTCAAGGTCTCACATCCTCATATGGTCTTCAAGGGTCAAGCTTCATACATATTTATCAGAGATCAGGAGTTGGTGCAAAGTTTCTAAATTTGGAAAGTGACCTATAATGAAAAGTTTCCATTTTTGGCAAGTGTCTACACTGCATTCAACTTGACTTTTCATCATCAAGAAAGCTTCAAATGAATTTCTCTCCAACATGAAAGTTGAATATCTTTTTCTCCTCTTTCCAACAAGTACTAGTGGGTCTCCATATCATTTGCGAACCTCCAGTTATGGTCCAAAGAAGGCAAGGTAGTTTTTAGGGTTTCATTTTCACAACTTTTAGGTTTTGGGACATATGGACCTATGATTAATTCCATTGCTTCAAGACATGTTCCAACATCCAAAAACAATTCCTAAGAAGCATTTTTGGCTTTTTAATCAAGTGATTTCATGGTTTATTCTTCACTTATTTTTTATTATTCAAAAAAGCCAAGTCATCAAAAAACTCATGAATCATTTGTTTTCAAGGCCCAATTTAAATGTGGTGTGATTAGCAATCCAAATAAAGGTGATCCATCAAATAATTCTCAAGTATCCATGCAAGGAGAAAGGTGTAATTTACATTATGCATTTTTCCAAAATTATTCAAAAATCATTAAACAATGGATTACCCAAGCCCAATTCCTCATCAGAAGAAAACCCTAGCCTATTTAAACCTATCCATGCATTGGTTAGGGTTGATTCACGTGATTTTGGAGAGGAATCCAAGCTTGAACCCTAAAGCTCTTTTTCATCAAAGCTCACGAATTACAAAGAGTTTCTCCAAAGTACTTCCACAAAACTTCTCTTGGAGATCTCTAGAACACAACCCAACCACCATTTGCAGCCAAAAGCAAGGATTGGAGCTGTACCATCTCAGGTTGATGATTTTTTTCGTGCTCCTAAAAATCCTTTTTTTTATGTCTATATTGATGTGTGATGATTGCTGATCATGCTGATGTATTTGGTTTTGAATTTGGACGTGTGGTTTGCTTGGAATGTTGATTCAAAGTTTTGAACCCTAAGCATATTTCCTTCTATTCTCTTTATCCATGCATCGTTTGTGTTTTTTGATTGAATATTTGAATTCCTGGCGATTTTTTGGGTCGGATAGTGTACCCCCTTGCGTTTTTTGGTGTTGTTTTGATCGCAGGTGGGCGGAGAAGGTGGCAGAGCCCTAGCTCCGGCGGTGGTGGCCGGCGAACCAGTCTGGCGAGGGTTTGAATGGGGAAGATGACTTCCCAGCCGTCTGATTCATGAATCCAACGGGCACGATGCTGCCACATGTTTTTGTTTTATTTTTTTTCTTACTTTAATTTTGTGATTGTGTGTTTATTATCCTACAATAACTACCATGCTCCTCCAATTATATGTTTCTATTTGGCATACTTTTATTTTCGTTGACTGATCATGAATCGTATGATGAACCAAACGATCCACAGCCTGCCGGCGAATTAAAAACGCACGCGCCTTGCACGTGGTGGGCACACGGTAGTATCCTTCATTTTTTTGTTTGTTTTCTGATTAATTAGTGGGCTGGGTTGCTATACGCACCCCCCACTCTTCAGCCCAACTCCATTTCCAACGTTTTTTTTTTACTTAACGCACCCCCAGCCCATTTTATTTCTCTTTTATTTTATTTAATTTAATATTTTCATTCTTAATTATTTAAAAATAGTAAATTGCATTTAAAAATTCCTACAAAAATCATTCATCATTTTTGTTATTTTTATAAAATTTTCACTAATTTTATTTTTATTTTTATTTTATTTTCATCGTCCTAATTAATTATTTTCTTAATTTCCTTTTTGCATTACACATCTCATGCATACTTAAATTTCTTTATTTTATTTCTCTGCCTCTGTAAAATATTTTTGATCCGTTCCTTTTGCATTTGTTCACTAACATCCCAAATTGCATAAAAATATTTTTCTTTCATTTTTAAATTTATTTCATATTGCATTTAGGCCCTTCCCTTTGGCACACTGAGCCCTAATTCCCACCTGAACTCTGCCTAATTATTTGAATGACTAATATCTTGATTTCTTGCAGGGACTTTTGATATATTGTTTGCCTCTGGTTGAGGAACCTTAATGTTTAATTTGGGAATTTTAGGAGTTATTTTTCTAATTATCTGATTTGTTTTCACTTGAGATTTTCTGGCAGGCGCATCTTTGACCTTGTATGATATCTGTCTGAAAAGGCACTTGTGCCATTTGCTTTGGGGCTGTTTCTTTGTTTCTTTGATTCATGTTTGGATGATAAGCACTTTTGTTTGCCATTGTTTGTTTTTCATTCACCTCATTTCTCTTACTTATGTCTATTCTGTACTAATCTTTCATGCAGGGACTAAGGTAAGTTCTTTAAGGGTATGGATAAGTATCCATGGTCACCCTTATCCTTTCTTTCTCTCCTATCTTCTTCCTTTAGGATTTAGGTTGTCGTCAAACCTCATTAACCGTAGGTCACCCATGCATGATAACTTTAGGATTCATAGTCCCCCCTTAGAGTTACCCTTGTGTCTTCTCTCTTCTCATCTCAAATTTCTTTAAAACACTTAATAATAATAAGGTGTATTGCGCACAGGCCTTAAGTATGGGGAATGAGAAATAAGGGGCTTCCTCTCATCTTTCTAAAGTGCTTAGCGAGCGTCCTGTCTTGGGACGATGCGGTAAGTATTCGCCCCTGTGCCCTAGACTTTGGTGCAATACAACTTGGGAACTAACTTAAGCCACTCCTGTCCTAAAAAACACCAACCAACTTCAAACCATTTTGTCCTTCAGGATCGTCAAACTTAAAGGCTATTTTCGAAAAGGGCACGTTACCTTCCGTCTGAGTCGCAAACAGGCATCGACCCTAACTGCCGGACGCGAACTTAACGTCGCTCATAATAAACACAAAAAAGAACTTGGTCCGAACTACGTTGACTCTGAATTCCCCATTGCACAAAGGGGGTACGTAGGCCTAGGACGTCGACGTCCTACCGAGTCTGTCTTTGTTTTTCCCTCTCCGTCTTAGTACAGCCCTAGATGTAGTATGACTCACCCTTAGAATAGACAACAAGCGTGGATCCCATCGAGTACGATGGATGCGTGGGGTGCTAGCACCTTCCCCTCGTGTAACCGACTCCCGAACCCAGGTTATGGTTGCGATGACCATTCCTTTCCCTCTTCCTCAGGTTTATGCGGTGTTCCCTTTCCCTCTCTTGGGATAAATTTACACGGCTGGTGACTCTGTTTTTCCGCGCCACTCTCGCATTTGTACCTGGATGAAAATCCTGGGAGCGACAGATATCAATTTGGATCTCTTGAGCTTGATTCACTCATATTGCATCTCATCCCTTGGTGTTTTGATCATCCTTGGACAGATTGTAGTGGTATTGTTTTGCAACTTCACTATAGCACTTTAATTCTAGAGGACAAAACTTCACTTCCTAGCTTTTGAATGATTATTATCACATGCCAAGGGATAGAACTTTGAAATTTGTGCCGTGATCTTGCAAAGCACATGGTGTATGATGATTTTGTTGTTGATCTTGTGAAGAAATGCAACCAAAACTCATTCCAAAATCGTGTGGCACAAGTATGTGTAGCAAATATGTCTTGAGAAATCAGTTGTAACATGGCCTCTTGTGAAAATCATATCTTCTTGCTCAAGTAAGATCAATGGAGGTTCTTGGCCATTTTGGAAAGCTGATATAACATACTTCAACTTTGATGTTCAAGGTTTGTCTTGAATCAATGTGGATCATGGAGAAAAAAACGACCCTAAAGTTGACTTCAACATAAGACAGATCTTGTCTAAAATTTTTCTAGGCAAAACTACTGTTTTAGTCCCTTTAAGTTATTTTAAAATATCAAATTAGTCCCTTAAGTTTTTTTCGTAACGCTTTGGTCCCTTTTTAAAAATCTCCGTTACAATAAATTGCAAACTCATATACCATTTGAACTAGTTTTTCGCACTGATCACGAATATGCAATCAAATTTATCAAACAAATTACACTTCATGAGAATCAGGTAAAAATGGATGAAATACATAATGAAAAATCATCGATCCGACCAAAATTCACAATTAAACGCTAAACTAATTACATATTCGTGATCAGTGCGAAAAACCAGTTCAGATGGCATATGAGTTTGTAATTTATTATAACAGAGATTTTTAAAAAAGGACCAAAGCGTTACAAAAAAAACTTAAGGGACTAACTTGATATTTTAAAATAACTTAAAGGACCTAGACAGTAGTTTTGCCATTTTTCTAAGTGTCCAAGTTCAACAAGTGATGAATCTCCAACTTCATGGCTTTATATCTCTTAATCTGTGCATTTTTTGGGAATTCATCCTTAAGGACAAAGTTGTAGTATGTAACAAGCTCTTCAATTTGGTCTTTGGAGCAAAGAAAATGGTTACTTGGATTGGAATTTATGGCCTTGGCAAGTTGGACAAAAACCATTAAATTTCATAACTTAGAAAAAATTCAAATTCTTCAATGTTGCTCTTTTTACAAGTAACCTCATATTTCTTGATTTATCTTTATTGATTATGATCCAAATCACACATTATCATCATTCTTGACTTGAGGAAACCATGTTTGACCAAAAAAGTCAAAATTCAAACTTGACTTTGATCATTGGTTGAATTTTTATCAGATGAACTTGAGCTTTGTGATCTTCAATGAAATCAAACCCTTGGGCTATTTGAACACTATGGATGGAATCCAAAGGTGTTTTTGAGTGTCTTTAATCATGTCCCAAATCTTGAACTCATATACTGGTCAAAAGTCAAAGGTGCAGTTTACTTTTCATTAGAAACCCTAGTTGTGGACCAGATGAATTTGAATTCTTGCATTGCGTATAAATTAAGCTCCTTGGATCTATCTAATCATATGAATGGACTAATATGATGCATTTGAGGTCCTTGAAACATGTCTTGAAGCATAGAATCATCCCCAGATGAAGAAAGTTAGTTGTGATCCTGATTAGGTCAAAACCCTAATTTTGGTGCACTGAGGATCTTGAGGCTTGATGATCTTAATTTGATGAAACTTTGCAATTGATTATTGATGAAAGGAAAATCTTGACCTTCATGGATGAATGAGGGACTTGAGATGTTGAATATGATGCCCATCCTTTGGTAATTCCCCTGCTTGAGTCCTTGGGGGACCACCTAACTTGTAAAGCAGTCAAGCACACATATCTTGTATTTGTAATGGGTTAATGATGCATGAAGACACACATATATGTAATGAAGAATTTTATGCAAATCCTATAAATGAGGTGGCATCTTAGGGGTAAAAAATTAGGGTATTACACTGACCTCTTTGCGAGTTCGACCTTAGGTTCGACAGGTGAAGGTGGGTTCACCCTCTTCTTTACTGGCCTTCTCGCCATTTCGACCTTAGGTTCGACAGGTGAAGGTGGCGGAAAGACTTTTTCTTTGGATTTCCTTTTGGTTACCTTTTTGCCTAAATATGGGTTTTGGTTGCTACTAGAACATTGCATCTCCCGGAACACTTTCTTTTAGCGTGGATACATGTGCCATTGTGTACGGGTCATGGGGGTTTTTTTCCTTATAATTGGGATTGTAAGGATGGTATTTGGTGGATCGAGGGCTCTTCAGGTGTTTCTAAGTCGTGTTTAGAGTCAACACCTATCCATTCTTTTGGTTGGTGTCTATTTTATTGTGGGTGTGTATCCACTTCTCCACTAGCTCCTTCGACTGAGGCATATAGGTATTGGGTGGACCTTCTTTGCGGCCTATGTCCTTATTTTGTGTCCTATAAGGGACATCTCTTTTGTTGAAATCATAGTTTGTCCTCGGTTGGGGCAATTTGCCCCCTTAGCAAGGTTGAGCCTTGGTTTTTTCAAGGCCTTTAGTAGCCTTTCTATCAAACACAGTGATGCACTTGGGGCACATCATCACCTTTGAGCCTTTTAGTTTTCATCGGTTTAGGAAGTCGACAAACTCCTCCTCAGTAGTGGGGTAAACTACATTGACCTTCTCATCATAGTTCGATTCAAAGACCTCCATCTCCACATCGGAACTCTCAGGAGCCTCGACCATAAACACTTGAGTTGCTCAACATAGTTCACATCCTTGATTTGAAGAGCGTCAGAATCCACCTGCATTGGGGCTTTAGCCTTATCAACAAACTTTAGCTTTCCCTTGTTCAGCGCTCCTTGCACCAAATCCCTAAAAGGACACAGTGAGAGGTTTTATGACCCAAAAAGTTATGAAACTCAAAATCCTATTTTCTTACGTTGCCTTAAAGGTGGCATTTTTAGTCACTTAGGGACTATGATTTGGCCATTAGTAACTAAAAGTTCAAAAATTACGTCACACTTAGTCACGTCGAAGCTGTATGTTTTGGTGAAAAACTTGTCATTTTTTGGTCCGGCTTGATTCTTTCCGTCGGATGGTTTCAGGAGTTTAGAAATGTAGGGAGGTTCTAGCTTAAGTTTCGCCATATTGATGAAATTCTCTTCGACATCCTCGTATCCTACATCATACTCCTGGTCTCTTTCATCTACCTCTATATAGGAAACCTTCTCTTTTTTATGGAATTTGCTCTTTATGGCCTTCTCAGCCTTTAGGCGTTCAACCTGTTGAACTTGTCGCACCAGCAAAAAACACAACCGGCGAGAAACTAGAACAGAAGAGTCGCCACCGAATGTTATTTATCCCAACGCAGGGAAAGGAAACGATCGAAGAAACCTGAAGAGGGAGAAGACATGGTCATCGCAACCATAGTCCGAGTTCGGGAGTCGGTTACGCGAAGGTAAGGTATTAGCACCCCCACGATCAAATGCTAGTGAAATGCATCATGGAAATCAATCATTAAAGACCAAGTGAAGTGAAAAACATGAAGTGAATCCAAGTGGGCAGTAGCAAATTCATCCTCCATGAACCATAATCAAACTAAAATTAATCAATGAGGATTATCAAGTATCATATACAAAGCTTGTATCAAAACTATGCAAGTATGCAACAAAATTAGGTCCAAAATGATTCACATACTTCCATGCAAGTAATACAACACAAAAGATGATCAATGCACCAAGTGGCAAGGAAAATCAGAATCTTAAACATGCCTTATCAATCCAAGAAAGAACACCAAGCATCAAAGAGGTTTATGTCATTCAAAGGCACAAAATTAGGTCAAGAAGTGCGCTTTAATATGCTCAAAACATCATCAAATGAAAGCATCAACCAAAAATAGAAAAGTGATCCAATAAAATCCTAAAAAATAATCAGAGACAAGTTTAAACATCCAATTAACATGTACAAAAATATTGGAAAAAAACTAGCTCAAGAACATGTCCAAAGGTGCTCCACAAGGCAAGGTATGCAAGTGATCGAGCATGGATCGAGGGTCAACAAAACTTGAATGGCAAGTCACTAAAAAGTAACTCAAACCAAGCCCTAACCATCCTCAAAACATCCTTATATCAAGGCCTTAAAGTGGCAAAAAAAAACATCCTCAAAAGATGAGCAATGATCAACAAAATCCCTAACCCTAGATGAAGGGTATCATTGGAAACACACCTTCTAATTAAATCAAAATAAAATAATAAAAAGAAAAAAAAATTCAAATAAAAATTATGAAAAATAAGTCAACACATTAATTGACCAGAAAAGTATTTTTTGGTATTTTTGTAATGCTTTATCAATTAAAATAAAAAATGAAATTAAAAGTGAAACAATAGAAAAGAAAATAAATCAAAGACTAAACAAGGGGGTGTATCAGTAATCCTGATACAATTTGAAACCACCCAATGGCGCGTTGGGCCTCACCAAGGAGGGTACGAACAGCAAAGCAATGCATGGTCCCAGACCACAAAACTATTAGAAAAAAACAAAAAAAAAGAAAGAAATGAAAGATGAAATGCAGTGTTTCATTAAAACACGAGTACACATCAGCAACCGATCACCAATCATGTGCAAGTCAAGAAGTCAAACGTGCCAAATCAGCATCACACATAAGATACTGGGGCCCTAGCTCCGGTCATCTTCTCCGGGAGGCTTGCCGGAGTTCCAGAGTCCAACATCACCTAATCACACAAATTCGAACATCAAATTGAAGAGAAACTCATAAGGATTTCATATCTGGCATTGATTCATATTTATAATGGCTCTATAATGGTTAAATCATGGCACGAAAATTTTACACATAAACTGAAACTTCACAGAATCAAAACAACAATGCTCTAAACATGATTTATCAACGCATAAAACTCCAGATCTAACAATAACAAGTCAAAAATACTCAGGAAATGAGAGAATGGAGTTGATGAAATCTTACTTAACGGAGAAGCTCTGTTGCCTCTTCAACATGTACCAAATTTGAGGAAAACTTCAATTTCTACTTCAGCAACCTTCCAGAACGATGAATCTACCCAGAAAATGAAAGAATCTTGCAGCAATAGTGTAATTCGAAAACTTGAAAATTTTGAGAGTGAGAGAATTCTTTCTGATCTGAAACCAAGCCAATGAGACTCTCGGATCGTTTCTAGGGTTTTGGAGGTTTATAAAGGGTGAGAGGCACGTGAGTGAGGGGTGGAAAGTTTATTAGAAGTTTTGGTTTTGAAATTTGAGGAAAAAAAACAATGAGAGCATGTGCACGATAGTAGTGGCTTTTGGTGTGAGTTCATGAAGCATGAAAGAAGGGTGGTGGAGTCAGTACGTGATCTTGAGTGCATCACCAAGTTTTATGCAAGAATATATTTTCCACTTTAGTGTAACAATTGCACTAATGGTACAAGGTTGGTACCAAGTGTGTGTGTCCTAACTTGGCAATATTTGGAAATGAATTTGGCACAAGGAGTGTGCCATAATTCGTATGATAAAAGGTACATTATGATGCTGCAAGAAATGTCCATCATCTATTACCAAGTAATGCCTTACACTACAATTCATGGCCATCATTTCCAATATTCATAACTTGGTAGATTTTGTACCACTTGTGACAAATGTGTAACTAATGAAAAATAGGAAGAATGGAGAGCAAAATTGGTGTTGAAAAGAAGTTAAAATGGTGCTTGGAAGTCAATGTAATATGGCCATGGACATTGGTGTATGGAGCTGCCAAAAATATCTTGGAAAAAAATCTAAGTTTGGGAAAACCATAAGTTGAAAATGTCCAACTTTGGGATGCCATAACTCATTCAAAAATGACCCAAATGACATGGTTCTTGTGCTCATTTTGAAGGAAATGTTTCATACTACAACTTTCATGTGGAAAATATTTGCAAATGAAGCCTTGATCATGGTAAAAATTGGCTTTAAAAGTGATTGAAAACTTGCCAAAAATGGTAAGTTTCTTAAAACCCTAATTTCCAAATTTAGTAACTTTTCCACATTCTTGATTTTTGATGAATCCTTGAACATTTCTTGATCAAATCTCATCCATTGATCATATTTGACTTGAAAATCATCATCATGTTGACCTCAAAAAGTCAGGAGTTGACTTTTTCACTACATGGTTGACTTTATCCCCAATCCTCCTGATTTTGAATCTCTTGAACAATTGAAACCCTTCTGAATCAAATTGATGGACAATCTTCCATTATTAGAAACTTGGGGACATGTGGAATACCATGGAATCAAGTTCTGCCCAAAAAATCAGAAATTAAACTGATTTTATGGCAAACCCTAATTTTGGTGTCAATTGTTTAGGAGAAATCGACTCATGCTCAAAATCCAAATTCTTCTGAATATGATGTACATCCTTTTAAAAAATGATGAGATATGCCACTTGATGATGATAAAACTTCAAAGATCTTGCCCATTGGAGTGTTAAACTCAAGAATCCCATAAACCCTAATTTGAGAATACAGGCTAGGAGGATGTGATTCCCTTGAAACCTCTTGCCACTTGCAATCATCTGATGAAATGATGGGCACATTAGGATGCCTTGAGGTCTAAGAATCAATTGTAGCTCAAGTAATGATGACATTAAGACCATCTCTCCTTTTGGTCTCTTGGACAATACACATGATCTCTTGCTTGAATTTTTGAAAAACATCTTCTTCTCTTGAGTTAACCTAGATACCTTGATCCCATGCTAAGAACCAATGATATGCACAAATGATAATGCAAAATGAGATGAATCATAAGCCAGTTAGTGTTAGAAACATGAAGGCAAATCTTGAGGTGTTACAGCTTCCCCTATTCAAACTTCTTGGATCCGAGGGTATGGAAGCATAAGCTTTCAGACCGTCTGGATACACGGAGATTGAATACGAAAAGAAACCTGAAATTTGCAACCTGTGGGGAAATGAAAGGCAAAGTAATTGCCAGCTGAAGCTGGACTTAGAGATAGCGGATACCAACCAATAGTTGGGACTAGAGATACTAACCAATAGTTAGAATGCCAAGGACACCGACCAAAGTCGTACTCACAACAATAAGAAAGACCAACCAATAGTTGGGATAACAAGGTACCAACCAATAGTTGGGATTAGAGATACTAACCAATAGTTAGAATGACGAGGATGCCGACCAAAGGCGTACTCACCATAAAAGATACCAACCAATAGTCGGGATGAAAGATGCCAACCAATAGTTGGGACAAACAAAGGGGACCAACCAATAGTTGGGATGAAAGGTGCCAACCAATAGTTGGGACAAACAAAGGGGACCAACCAATGGTTGGGATAACAAACACTAACTAATAGTTAAGATAAAAGATACTAACCAATAGTTAGAATGACGAAGGGCACCAACCAATAGTTGGGATAAAACATACTAACCAATAGTTAGGATAAAATAAGGGTACCAACCAATAGTTAGGATGAACAAAGGAGACCAACCAATAGTTGGGACTAAAGATACTAACCAATAGTTAGAATACCAAGGACGCCGACCAGAGGCGTACTCACAACAAAGATAGACCAACAAATAGTTGGGAAGAAATAGGAGACAAACCAATAGTTGGGATGAAATAAGAGACCAACCAATAGTTGGGATTAAAGATATTAACCAATAGTTAGGATAACGAGGACGCCGCCCAAAGGCGTACTCACCACAAAAGAGACCAACCAAAAGTTGGGACAAAAGATACTAACCAATAGTTAGGATAAAAGATACTAACCAATAGTTAGGATACAACAAAAGGGAGACAAATCCGCTGGGGAAAAGAGAAATCTAAATAGACAACTCTGCAGGGGAGCATGAGATAGTTCCTCCGGAAGGAACCATAATGGTAGGACGAATCCACCAGTTGGGGTATGTAAATAAACAACATCTCATGAACTATGCCACTTTCTTCCAGGAGAAGCCTGGCACAGGATACCATACCTGACTTATGCTTCGAATGCACATGTTTGAATTTTTTCTATGGCGTAATGCTTTATACGAAATAGAAATGCTACGCGTTTGGGAGGATGCCATGTAAACGATGTTTATGCAATGCAAAAGAAGCGCTCTAGCAAAATAAATGCTGAAGACGAAGGCAACTCCACCGGGGATGACAAACTAAACTGTTTTCTGAATCAAAGACTCTACTGAGGAAGTCACACAGAACGACCTTCCTGATCACGGCCTCTGCTGAAGATGAAACCCAATGAGAACTTCCCTCCGTTGGGGACTACAAATAACTCTCGTTGAAGATAGAACCAAAAACCTGAATCTGAAAAGTGCCAATAACAATTGGACTTAAGACCTGCTGGGGATGTTAACCATTGTTGAACAAACCGCTGCGAAGATTACCGCCAAACTCTGCTTGGGGAGACAAGTTAATAATATCGAACCTGCTTAGGGATATCACTGAACTTAACTTACTGCTGGGGGAAATGACTTTACCCTCATCCTACTGGGGATTAGAGCATACTGTTGCTGATGAATATATACTTCCTGAACGGCTGCGGAAAGTAGACACCAAGACTATGTGGGGAAGATAATATCTTTTCCCGGGAAAGATACCCAACCAGCTTCTGTTAGAGATGCAACATTGTCCTGTCTGGTACAGGTGGCTTCTAAATACTTGCTGTGGAATAATACTTGCTGGGGAGAGTATGCTCTACTGAGGATGATAAAACATCAGTGATTTCTGCTGGGGAGAGCAACTCTACTGGGGAAAAGAGAGATCAAATGATCCTCATGTCAGGGAATGTGAAGATGTGTGAGCAATTGGGAATGATTGTGCCAAATATGGTTGGGCTTTTGGTTTAGGCGTGATGCCAGGTTGATGGTGATTAGATTTCTAGGGAATTTATTCTTGGTTTCCAATGAAATTGGACTTTGAAGGTGGGTGACCAGACGAGAACTGGCTTTAAAAGAGTAGACCACCATATGAGAACTGGTGACAAAAGGTTAAGCTATCAGATGAGAACTGACCTCTTGTTTTTGGTATTAGGTGAGAACTGATTTTGTGGTTTTCCAAACGAGAACTGGACTTTGAAAAGGTGTTTACTAAACGAGAACTGGCTAAAAGAATAGGTGACTAGACGGGAACTAGTATTTGGTGAAGGGTAGGCCAGACGTCACCTGGCTTTGGGGTGATTTATGTTACAAAGTTCTGACAGGTAACAGGTTCAAGCTTTGAGATGAAATCCAATGGCAGAATGTAAGGATATGAAGATTCCCAGCAATGGAAGGAAGTCCTTTGCAGCAAGGCTTCTTCAGAAGGCCAAGGTTATTGGATAAGGTGATGTCATGATTCCCCCGACACTCGTCTTGAACTCAATAGTTGCTGACGAAATTGCTTGAGTAGCTCTGAAAGCAATGAGAGGTTTTGCCCCAGTGTAGTTCAACTTGCCCCAGTCTGGTCCTCAGGAAGGTTCACCTTGAACGCAACTTGCCATGAAACGATCTCGAGATGGCTTTCCCCAGAATTTGCATCATAAAAAGATTCGTCTTTGATTAACCGACTCTTGGAACGGTTGGCTTTAATTTACCCTGAATGTAGCTTGCCCTTGAATGAGCGTTGAGGCGACTTAACTTATTTTGATCAAACACTGGAGGGATTCACCCTTAAATAGTAGATCCTCTGAGTGACCTGCCCCTGATTGGAAAGGTCTCGAGATGATTCACTTCTGATCAACCGGTTCTTGAATAATCTGCCCCATAATCAACCGATGCTCTGGGACTTGCCTTAATATGACTGATTCTATACTTGTCAGATGGCAATGCCCCAGATCCCAAGGACTACAAGGTACACTTAATTCTGATCAACTTTGCCGAATGATCCAGTTCTGTTCGATTACTCCCTGTTGGAATTAGCCCAATGTCAATTACTGACCTGCAATTAAACTTATTCGTTCATAAATGGCAATTTTAATGTGATGCTCATGCAGATCTGAATCAATCATTATTAGAAATGATGTGATAGTGTGTGGCGAATGGACCATTAGTCCAAGCGCAGTACTGATTTAGCTAGTGAAAGATACAACGAGAAGAAGATTAGCAAATTTTGTAGGAGTCAGTTTACGCAACCTTGCTGTAGTATGCTTTTAGAATAAACTCTGCCTCAATTAGATCTTTTAAGGGTTGTATCATGGCTTGGTTCACAGATATTAAAACAAAGGATGAAAGGCCCAAAGTTTGAGTATTACCCACCCCTTCTTCGTGATGATCTCCAATCCTACGTTCAGCTAACTTGGCACAAGCGCTCACCCTTCAAAAAGTTTACTGAATGGTACGAGTGATGGTTAAAGAACCCACAAGGTTTTCGAGGCGATAGTCACCCCTCTTGTCTTTGGTGTCTGTAGTCACACAACTTGTTCTTCTCGAGGATTTTTCTTTTGTAATCCTTTCTTTTTATCCTTTCATTATCCCTAACTTTTTTCTGGACTAATTCTTTTGAATTTTTTTCGATTTTGAAGTCCAGCGGAATGCCCTAATTTTTGCCTAATTCACTTTTCAAGTTTTTTTTTTCTTTTTCGACTTAGCGGACTTTCTTTCTTTTTTCTTTTCTTTTTCTTTTTATGAAACAAGACATGTGACACTAGCTGCCTTGATTTCTCCGAAAGGGTTGTAACTGTCTCATTCCTCGCGGTGAGGGATATCCATTGTGGTTGGTGAGGTACGACCTCTTGAGAGGGATAAGATATTATTAGTCCTCGAATGGGGACACTCCTCTATGAAATTTGAACGCTCGGTCAAATTAACTGACAACTACCCTGCCCCAGGTTAAGATGTGAGGGTTTGAAAGTCCAAAGGAAACTCTTACTTCTAGGCTCGAAGTGGCTAACTAGGGATTAACTCCTTATCTCTCCAGTGTTTAGGGGATTTGAAACAATGCCTGTACATCATCAGCAAAATTTTATCTGGAAGCATACGATCAGTAATTATGGGTATTCATTTTTCGTCATCCTCCCTCCAAGTTTTGCTAAAAAACAGTGATAAAGTGAAGTGAGCAAGAAGTGTATGTGTCTGTGCAATGAGCAAATGTGACATGATTAATTCAGAAAATGCATAATCACTTCATTAATATTACCATTCAAAACGACAATGTTTAAAAACAAGTAGTAATTAACAGGAAAGAAACTACAAATACAAATGGTAAAAATGTTCCAAGGACTGCCAATGTTGAGGACGTCTTCCTGTCTGGACCACTGGCTTTAGGAGAAGACCCTTGAAGTCTTCGAACTCAAACAGATGAGGGGTTGACATGCGCCACCAAATTTCCCTCTGGAAAGGATATGTACCCCTTGTCAATCAACTGTTGTACCTTGGCTTGGAAGGCTTTGCAATCTTCGGTTGAATGCCCCATGGATCCTCCATGATATCCACACTGTACATAGGGATTGTACCCAGGAGGGTATGGTTCCGGAACAGGATTCAGAGACTTGGGCTCTACCAATGAGTTTCGAACCAGATGTTGCAGAAGTTGACTGTACGACATAGGAACTGGATGAAGGGGACCATTCCTTTTATCTAAGTTATTGCGAGGCCTATTCTGACTCTAGCGCTGATTCTGATAACCTCGGCCATGGGCTCGTTGATTTCCATGAGGAGTGACCCAAGGTTTCTGGTGTGGTGCCCTAGACAATGATTGCTGAGAAGATTAAGAACCAAAAGATTTCACCGATTCACCTTAAGAATATTCAACATCTGCCATGACTGCATTGATTACATCCTCTTCTTCCTCTTGGGAACTGATAAGGGATTCAGTTTCACTTGCCTGACTGCTTGAAACATCTTGAATTTTTCCACTCTTTAAGCCACTCTCAATATGTTCCCCAATTTCACCAGATCCGAGAAGTTTGATGTCCCACTACTAATCATTTTATCCAGGTACGGTCCTTGCAAAGTATCCATGAATAGGTAAACCAATTCTCTGTCTAGAAGCGGTGGTTACACTCTGGAAGCTAATTCTCTCCATCTCTGGGCATAACCTCTGAAGGATTCATTGTTCTCTTGAGACAAGCTTTGCAACTGCATGCGACTGGGAGCCATGTCAAGATTATATTCATACCGCTTCAGAAAAGCCTTAGCTAAGTACAACCATGATCGGATGTGACCACTCTCTAACTGCATGTACCAACTCAATGAAGCCCCACTGAAACTGTCCTGAAAACAGTGAATCATCAACTTGTCATTGCGAACATACGAAGTCATTCTTGTGTAAAACATCACCAAATGTTGTCTTGGACAACTATCCCCCTTGTATTTCTCAAACTTCGGCGCTTTGAAACCTGGAGGTAACATTAGGCCGGGTACCAGGCACATATATGAAGCGTCAAGACCAGAAGTATCTTTAACTTCCAAGGCTTTGAGTTTCTCATCCAATACACGAAATTTTTCAGCAAACTCAAGAGCTCTCGGGTCCTTAGTTTTCATCGTCGGGACCTCCTTTTGGGAATTCGGCATAGAGACTGCAAGACTCTGATAGTTCGTAGTATCAAGAGAAGAAGAATGTCCACCTCAGACAACAGACTACTCACGTAAATCCTAATTCTCAACAGAAAGCTGCACAGACTGAGCTTGAGTAAGATTGTTCACTTGTGGAAGATCCTCACAAAGTAGAAAACCATACAGTGGATTAGTCGTCACAGTAAAACCTGGTGGAAGATCAGCATTATGGAGGTTGTTCTTCGACATAGCTACCAACGGCTTCCAACTTGACCTTACTTCGTGACACTGCTTGACCTTGCTTCAAATACTTTGTCGTCTTCCAGCAGTTACCACTTGTTCAAAACGAGTACCGGGGAATCAACAGGCTGGCCACAGATAAAGGTAGGATGAGAGTTCTGACTGGTTGAAGAATTATATGCAAAATGATGCAAATGTGTATGCAAATGCAATGTAGAAGACATGGGATCAAATCTTCCACAACTTCTGAATAACTGTTGTGCTGATGACTGGATAAGTTCATAAGGTCTGCTCTTGAAGAAAATACCAGAATACTATAATATCTTAATAACCAGAATACTAGAATGCCAGGATGATAAGTTCACACTGATAAGAAAACCAAAATACTGGGTAGGATGAAGGTTACGGTTTCCTGCGAACTAGTAAACACCCAGCCCATTCTCACATGTGGGTTCTAGAAAAATCGAGGATCCTCAGAATCGGATTCTCATGTCAAGAAATGATGATACGGTCACCATTTCTGGTTTGGCATCATCATCACTCGATGAGGCCTCCACTGATTCCCCTAAAAAAGGCCACCCTATGATAAGTTCCCAGTTTTGGGTCCTCAGATCAAGAAGTATAATAAGTTTGCCATTTCTGGTCTACCATTACTACCTATTGGGAGGAGTGCCTCAACTGAGTCCTCGGGGAATGGTCGCCAGAGTCGACAACTCTCTAAGTCAACACTCTGAAATGCACAAGACGCGCAAATCAGAATATCTCTCAAGAAAACCTCGTCTGGATGTGGGTTTCATGTAAACCAAACGTACCAAGATGCTACATAGGCCACACTACTTTCCACTCTAGTCCTATGTGTGTACTTAAGCCTGTGTATTGGGCTTATCTCTCATGAATCCGACCCACCCAACAACACAATAGCAGCAGAGAAATATGATAACAGTAATCAAATGTGATAAATTTGGTAAAATACAGTAATATACAACAAATAATGTACAACAGTAAACACCCAATGAAATGAAAACAGACAAGCACTAGGATTGACTTGCATAGGGAACCAGAGTCCCCAGCAGAGTCACCAGCTGTCGCACCTGCGAAAAACACAACCGGTGAGAAACTAGAATAGAAGAGTCACCACCGAACGTTATTTATCCCAACGCATGGAAAGGAAACGATCGAAGAAACTTGAAGAGGGAGAAGACATGGTCATCGCAATCATAGTACGGGTTCGGGAGTCGGTTACACGAGGGGAAGGTATTAGCACCCCACGCGTCCATCGTATTCGATGGGATCCACGCTTGTTGTCTAATCAAAGGGTGAGTTATCTAAAGCCTACTTCTAAACAGAAACGGAAAACAAAAGGGGAAAAAGAGACTCGATAGGACATCGTCGTCCTATGCCTACGTATTCCCTCGTGCAATGGGAAAGTCAGAGTCAACGTAGTTCGACGGACTACACACTAAAGGGAGGAGGTTGCTCACCAAGACATCGCCATCTTGTGCCTACGTATCCTTAAACGTACAAGAGAGAGGAAATCAAAGCAGTCGTAGTTTGACCTACGGAAGAAAGGTGGAAGGGTGCTCGCTAAGACATCGTCGTCTTGTGCCTACGTATCCTCAATCTAACCAGAGAGGAAGTCAGAGCGTCCGTAGTTCGTGGGACTACAGAAATGGGTGAAAAGGGTGCTCGCCAAGACATTGTCATCTTGTGCCTACGTATCCTCAATCTAACCAGAGATAAGAAATAAGAGCGTCCGTAGTTCGACCTACGGGTCAAAAAAGAGGGAAGGGTGCTCGCCAAGACATCGTCGTCTTGTGCCTATGTATCCTCAATCTAACCAGAGAGAGGAAGTCAGAGCGTCTGTAGTTTGTGGAAACAACCACAACAGTTAAGTGTTTTTTATGAGCGACGTTAGGTTCGCGTCCGGCAGTTAGGGTCGATGCCTGTTTGCGACTGAACGGAAGCAACATGCTCTTTTCTGAAAATGATTTGAAACCCAACAATCCCGAAGGATAAAAAGATTTGAATTTATTTTTGTGTTTTTTAGACAGAAGTGAATTGAAGTTAGTTTGAAACTCACATTGTAATAAAGTCTATGACATAGGAACGAATGCGTCGCAAATCGTCCCAAGACTGGACGTCCGCTAAACACTCTAGAAAAATGAAAGGAAACCCCTCATTCTTCATTTCCTACGTACTTAAGGCTCATTGCGCACAATGCTCGTTGCCTTTATTAAGTGTTTTAACGGTTATTAAGATGAGAAGAGAAGACTCAAAGTTGAAAAGAAAAAAACACTAAGGGAATTCTATCCTAATGTTGTCATGCAAAAATGGCCCTAAGGTTGAGGTAAGAGGGGAAGATTCTACCTAATGTTAGCAAACATGGTTTGAATCCTAATGTCTATCTGTCGCAGTGAGAATCAGATGTCAAGCTATTAGTTAACTTGAATCACAAATCATGAAGTTCACCACCGAACTTTGATTTATCCAAAGGAAAGGGTAAAGGTCGAAAACCCTAATTTAAGAGAATCTAGGTTCGGGGGTTGGTTACGCCTAGGGAAGGTATTAGCATCCTAAACGTCTGTAGTACTCTACAGGAACCTCTTGTTATTATTTATGTTATTTATTACTCGCTTGCTAAGGTTATCTGCTAAAGGAAATACCTAAGGGTTAATATCTAAGTATACTCGCCAAGACATCGCATCTTGTGCCTACGTATCCTGACGGGAGTGGAATCAGAGTATCTGTAGTTCCCCTCAAAGAGGGTGAGGAATTATTGACTGTGGTCAAGGTTCCAGGGGGAGGTAACGTCTATGGCAAGACGCTACATAGAGTGCGGTGACTCCAAAGTTGAAGTTAAGTTGATGGAAGTAAGTGTTCACGGAGGAACATATGTATGGAGTGCGATGACTCCGATCCTAAGGTTAGGATAAAAGGGATAGAGGTGTTCGCGGCGGAACACATGTAAAGAGTGCGGTGACTCTAAGGCTAGGATAAAAGGGAGGGACCTAAAGTTAGGCTAATCTGTGACATGGAAGTCAACAATGGGACCTTTCCTTTAGAATTTGATTGAGAAAATATTTTTTTAGTTTTAAGAGAAAAATACTCGACAAAAGATCGAGGTTTGAATTGCGTGAGGTCAATTGCAAAAGGCAACCTACTTACGAGATAAATAGCCACTTGACGTTGGATCAAGGTTTTTTGAGAAAAATAGTTAAGTCAAAACCTAGTCCCTAAGGGTGCTCCTAGTAAACGAAACAGTAATCAAAGTAAAGGTGCAAGTGTGTGCATTAGGTCGATGGCGATGCTAAAAAGCAGTCGACTTACAAGTTGGGGTATGGCTTGATATGTGGATCAAGAATGCTTTGGGTTTGGTTGATTGCGATCGTAGAAACAGTCGACTTACAGGGTTTAAAAAGGGGCTCGATTATTGAATCGAGAATTGTTTGATATTTTTGAAAAAAGGTTTTAATATTGTAGCAAGATATGAGCAAAATAAAGGAAAGCAACAACATTATTTTACACGTCATGTGAATTGGGATACATTTTGCCAATGGGGATAAAATGAGCGATAAAAATACAATTCAAACACGCAATAATTCAACAGTAATTAGCAAAAGTTTTAATCCAAACTTAATAACCAGATTAATAATAAAAAAAAGATAACAATATTTAAATCTAAATTCAAACAAGATTAAGATTAAAATTGAAACAAAATTAACATCAAGAATTAAGAAAAATGAAATCAAAATTATTCGAGAATTAATGAGAGAATATCGCTAACGCAAAAGATGCGATCATCGCAATAGGGATTAAGAGTGCGCGGATCTAAAATTATAAAATAAAAATGCATAGAAAAATAAAATTTTAAACGTTTTAAACAATAATGTTGCTAACTCAAGAATTGCGATCATCGTAACCGGATCAAATTACACATGAATGTCACGCATCACGTACATAAATATACATATAGCGTATCGACACAATTCGATCCGAAAAATCTAATAAAAAAAGAATTAACAAACAAAAAAACAAATTGCTACCGCGTAAGCGGTCATCGCAAGTCGAACCAAGAATCAACAAGATAAAAAAATTAAATAAAATCATAAATTGCAGATCGCAACGCGAATAGGTAAGCGTATAAAAAGCGGATTTCCGCTAGGCTAAACCATCGGACGCGTGTAAAATCGAAATACAAGGATAAATAATTAAAAAGAGTAAAATAAAAAACCGTACATAAACCGATGAGATTACTCAATAGCTTGCTACACCTAATGTGATCATATAAATCCGGATCCACATTGTGCGGATCTAAGTATTAAAAAGAAAAATTTAAATGTGGTAAAAACTCAACAATGTTGCTAACGCAAAAATGCGGTCATCGCAACCGGATCAAATCAACAAAAATGTCTCGCATTATACACGTTTATATGTAAACAGCGCATCAACACGATTCGATCCGAAAAATAATAAAGCTAAAAAATTATGTTAAAACCAAAACATAAAAAATTATTCATATTAATATATATGTAGAACCTGACACCAACAGTATATTTAAAGAACAGCATGAAGTATTCGTATGTCATATTTTAAGCCAACATTGTGTAAGACAAAAAACCGGCGGCGGCGTAAATTGCTTGTAACACCAAAAGAAACATGGTTCATGTTATATTATGTTATAACAGATGGTGATTATAAGATATAACATGAAGTTTACTATTATTACTGAATGTATTATATTATATATATACTAAAAGTTAAAAGTTAGAATAAGAAAGCAAGCCATCGTACCGATACCGTCAGTTCAATTGCTTTAGTTGGTAATAGAAGAAGATAGAAAGCAAGCGCCGATGTTTTGGAATTTTTTCCCCCTTTTTTCATTTAACAACACAACAATATATAGGCACAAATTAGGGTTAACTCTTTGAGTATCAATAATGTTTCTTATGGATAATTTTAGGCCCAAATTAAATAATATAAAAATTAAATTAAACAATAAAAATGATCAAAATTAAATTAAATTAAAAATACTAATTATCCTATTTATCTATTCTAAACATTATTTAAATTAAAAATAATAATAAAAATGAAAATAAATATTTAAAATAAAATTAAAATAAAATGCTAATTACTATAATTATTTATTCTAAATAATATTAGTTAAAAAAAGAAAGTAAAATAAACGGACCCCAAATAAATAAAAATCGGACGCCAAAGTCATCGAAAAAAATCGAGCACACTAAAATGATCGATACGAAACATATGACACGGAAAAGTACCAAATTTTAGGGTAAAAAATTAGGGTGTGACAGCTGCCCCTATTTAAGTTTCTTCTATCCGGAGGTATGAAGATTGAAATCTTCATCTCGACGCAATAGGAGAGACTTAAATACAAACATGCACAAATTTTGGCCCTAAGATGCCTTATGATATGATATGATATGAAATGAAAGACAGAGATCCAAAAGTTACACCCGAAACATTTAGAAAATCATTAAATGTACGAGTAAAGATTTGAAGAAATATCTGGGAGAACGTCAGATAAGGAACATCATATCTGAAAAAACATCAGATAAACAAGGTCATATCTGGAAGAACATCAGATTGACAGAAAAGGGGTTTTGGAAAAGCGTCAGAATAAAGTCACATATCCGGAAGAACATCGGATAAACAAGGTCATATCCGGAAGAGCATCAGATAGACATAAAGGGGCTCTGGAAAAACATCAGGAGCAGACACATCTGGGAAAGCATCAGATGGTAAAAGCAAGGTCATTCCGAAAAACCATCAGAATAAACAAGGCGATATATCTGGAAGAACATCAGATAACAAAGACTCAATCTGTAAGAATATCAGAAATAGAGGCATATATGGAAAAACATCGGATAGATTCCGGAAAAGGATCAGAATCGATATGAATGTCTGGAAAAATGTCAGACAGGTTCTGGAAGAACATCAGAATAAAAGTACATATCCGGAAGAACATCAGAGCGATTTCGGAAAAGCATCAGAATCAAAGGTAATATCTGGAAGAACATCAGATAGGTTCTGGAAGAACATCATAACAAGAGACACATCTGGAAAATCCTCAGACGCAAAGTCGTATCTGGAAGAACGTCAGATAGACACAAAGAAGGTTCAGGGAGAACATCAGAACAAAAGTACATATCCGGAAGAACATCGGATAGATTCCGAAAAAGCATCAGAATAAAAGGGTAATATCTGGAAGAACATCAGGTGAGTTCTGGAAGAACATCAGAACAAGAGACACATCTGGAAAATCCTCAGACGCAAAGTCGTATCTGGAAGAACGTCAGATAGACACAAAGAAGGTTATGGGAGAACATCAGAACAAAAGTACATATCCGGAAGAACATCGGATAGATTCCGAAGAAGCATCAGAATCAAAGGGTAATATCTGGAAGAACATCAGATGAGTTCTAGAAAAACATCAGAAACAAAGTCGTGTCTGGAAGAACGTCAGATAGACACAGAGAGGGTTCTGGAAGAACATCAGAACTAAAGTACATATCCGGAATAGCATCAGATAAGTACAAAGGAGTTTCTGGAGAAACGTCAGAAACAAAGTCGTATCTGGAAGAACATCAGATAGACACAAGGGAGTTCTGGAAGAACATCAAAACAAACAGTACATATCCGGAAGAGCATAAAATAGGTACAACAATATCTGTTTGGTAGGTGCCAAGTAAGTTGGACTTTGACCACAAGGTAAGACGTGGATAACAATACGACCCATGGAGAATGCAAATGAGTGCAAATGATGGATGACACTATTTCTATGCATATGTATATGAATTATGAAGATGATATATGATCAAATGCAAATGTAAATGCAGATGTTGACGACACAACTCAACACTTTGGTGGAAAAGACAAGACTGGAAGACTGATTCCTCAACATGGATGTCACTGTCATTCTGCTTAGGGACTAAAGATGCTATTGAGCATAACTCTGCCACACTGGTAAACTGTATCAAGTTGGTGATCCCGGTAGGAAGGATGGAAAGCTGCAGGGGATTCTTCAAGTAAACTACCCCAGATTAGCTGACTGTTATAGATAAACTGGTCATTGCTTCGGTTTGTATGATTCTGAAATGACTGTTTCACTGTGCTCTTGGAAAGCTTGCCCCAACATGAGTTTTGAAAAGTCCGAATAAACCAATTCTAAAAAGGACTTGCACTGTAACAAACCTTGAACTGATTCTCAACAGGATCTGGAAAGAACTTGCCCCTGATAGGATCACTGACCAAGTTTCTCAACTGTTTGAAAATTCCTTTAGAGGAAGCTAGTTTGCAAACAAAAGTGTTCATACAAACATAGTAAATGCAAAGTTCATGCAACTTTTGAAATCAAAATCATTTTTAGAAAGATGCAAAGCACAATGAGTCATTGGTCAGAACACGACGGTTCAAGACACTAAATTGAAAAGTTTAAGCAAAAGGTGTAATGCCAAAACAATTGATCCGCAAAGATCTTTAGGAGTCAGTTTACGCAACCTTGCTGTAGTATGCTTTCAAAATAGCATTGCTTCAATTAGGTCTTTTAAGGGTTGTAACGTGGCCTGGTTCACGGTTTAAGAAACAAAGGATAAAGGCTCAAAGTTTATTTGTACCCACCCAATCTTCGTGATGATCTTTAGTCTTACGCTCAGTTAACTCAAACTATGCACTCAGGTTCCAATAGGTTGGAAATTGCACTGATGATAGTAATGATGATGGTTCAGAAGTCAATGGGCTTGAGATGGCGTTCATTGCTTCCTTATAACATTTGGTTGTCATACAAGCTTGTTCTTATTTTTCTTTGTATAAAGTAAGGTAATGAGCTTCCCATCTTTCTTAGCTTTTTCCTTGAAAGGGACTCGGCTCATTCTTTGAGTAAGGACTTATTGATGATTCTTCTTTATTTATCACTTTGGGAACAACTTGTACAACATTTATAATTTGGAAGAGTCGAAAGGTTGTGAATGCCTGGCTTAATGATTACGGTGAACCATCATTGACGTTTTGACTTGAAGGACATCTTCGACACTTGCTTGTTGTGTGCGAAGGAAAACTGTGAATATAAAATTTTGTTGAAAGGTATCTTGAATGAAACTCTTGTATTTGAATGCACAATCAAGCTAACTGAGAACTACCATGTCCCAGGTTAAGATGGCGGGTTTTTATTTGTAAAGAAAAGAAACTCCTACTTCAAGGCTCAAAGGGGTAGACAAAGGGTTATCTTCCTTATTTCTCCACTGTTTGGGAATTGAAACAATGCCTTACATCCTCAGCAAATTTTTGATTTGAAAGCATACCAACAGCAATTATGAGTAATTTGTTTTCATCGTCCTCCCTCCAATCTTAGCATAATCAAGAAGAAAACGGAAACGAAATAACATATTTTTTGTTTTTTTTTTTTGAAAAGGAAAGCATAAGGATGTAAATAATGGACAAAATGGATTGAATCCAAAAGTTGCAATGCTCATGAAAGTACAAACGTAATTTGAGTACAAATAGCCAATACAAATAAAGGAAAATGTAAACAAAAAGAAGCATGGTCTAGCGATTAATCAGAAACAAATATGAGTTGTCCTGTCTGAAACACCGACTCTTAGGAGGATAGCTGGCTGAGGTCGACCGAAGCTTCACTTGGCGTGCTCTGGCAGCATTGTGCTCATAGAGAGGGTTCTCAAAAGTAGTTCGAACAATCTGGGCAACAGTATGAACCATAGGTCTGGGTTCAGCGAAAACAGGAGCTTGAAACACTGGTCTGACAGTTTGACCAACCATAGCAGTAGATGCAAGAGGTGAAGAGTAGTTGGGAGGTAAACCAAACTCTGGCCAAGTTGAAGGTGGCATTTGAACCGGTGGAGGATCAGCGCTTGAAACTTCCTGGATGACGGTCCTTTGGGGTTGCTCTTCTCTAGCAATCAAGACTTGGAGCATTTCAGTGAGCTTTGCCATGCTTGACTTAAGGTCGTCGATCTCCATTCGGATCTCAGCAGTGTGTGCTTCTTGCTCTGACATTATGCGTCTATAGTTAGCTCTAGTCCGATATCTGTGTCGAGGAATCAGCTTGACGACTCACAGGTAACACTGGAACATATAGACAACTGGAAATGAGTTGCTGGACAAACAGATGCATGCAAATGATATGCAATGTAATGCAATGATTTCAAGGAACTCAAAAGTAGGTTGCAAACATTTCGAAAAAAAAGGGTTCATTTTATAATCCATGATTTTTTATTGATTTTGCAAGGGAAAGAACAATTGAGTTTCTTGAAACCGAATGGTTATTCATGAATGCATGAATGGATGCATAGACATAGGTATACACATATACACATATACAGGTAAACAAGCCAAGGCTTAGGTTTGAAGATCACGAGCATGGAGCCATGGTCTACCCTTCCCAAGGTGTGTACTATGGTTTCAAATGTACCTGCCGAACGGGTTCTACAAAGTTCCCCGAGTCTACAATCCATCTTTCGGATATTATCAATCTTCCAAATCACTTGGTAGTCAATAACATTCTCAAGAGAATCTCGTCTGAGTGTAGTATCGTGTAGCGACTATTGCAAAAATAGACTCCCGCATAGTCCCCGCACTACATCCTAATAGGCCAAGTTGGGTTAAAGGTAACTACGGTCCCCATATCGATGGCCTTTAGTTCGAAATAATATCATCTTCACGAATGGACTCGTTGAACAATATTAAATTCGAGAGGGCCTAAACTGAGTGGTGAAGTCTCAATTTAACTTCTTCAGGAATCGACTCCCTCAAAGTATCCTTGAATTCTCATCGTCCTATCATATTTTTCACTCTAGTCCGGGTGTAGGACTTATCTCACCACACAAAGTAGCAACCCTGCACACAGAAAACCCAAGTAGAACAGGTATATATACAAATATAAAGATATATAGGCAAACAAGCAACAAAATAACATAGTTATAAACAAGTTAGGGGAAACCCTCGAAAAGTCCCCAATGAAGTCGCCATTTCTGTCGTGGTGAGAATCGGATGTCAAGCTATTAGTTAACTTGAATCATAAATCATGAAGTTCACCACCGAACTTTGATTTATCCAAAGGAAAGGGTAAAGGTCGAAAACCCTAATTTAAGAGAATCTAGGTTCGGGGGTTGGTTACGCCTAGGGAAGGTATTAGCATCCTAAACGTCTGTAGTACTCTACAGGAACCTCTTGTTATTACTTATGTTATTTATTACTCGCTTGCTAAGGTTATCTGCTAAAGGAAAGACCTAAGGGTTAGTATCTAAGTATACTCACCAAGACATCGCACCTTGTGCCTACGTATCCTGACGGGAGTGGAATCAGAGTATCTGTAGTTCCCCTCAAAGAGGGTGAGGAATTCTGGACTGTGGTCAAGGTTCCAGGGGGAGGTAACGTCTATGGCAAGACGCTACATAGAGTGCAGTGACTCCAAAGTTGAAGTTAAGTTGATGGAAGTAAGTGTTCACGGAGGAACATATGTATGGAGTGCGATGACTCCGATCCTAAGGTTAGGATAAAAGGGATAGAGGTGTTCGCGGCGGAACACATGTAAAGAGTGCAGTGACTCTAAGGCTAGGATAAAAGGGATGGGCCTAAAGTTAGGCTAATCTGTGACATGGAAGTCAACAACGGGACCTTTCCTTTGGAATTTGATTGAGAAAAGATTTTTTTAGTTTTAAGAGAAAAATACTCGACAAAAGATCGAGGTTTGAATTGCGTGAGGTCAATTGCAAAAGGAAACCTACTTACAAGAGAAATAGTCACTTGACGTTGGATCAAGGTTTTTTGAGAAAAATAGTTAAGTCGAAACCTAGTCCCTAAGGGTGCTCCTAGTAAACGAAACCGTAATCAAAGTAAAGGTGCAAGTGTGTGCATTAGGTCGATGGCGATGCTAAAAAGCAGTCGACTTACAAGTTGGGGTATGGCTTGATATGTGGATCAAGAATGCTTTGGGTTTGGTTGATTGCGATCATAGAAACAATCGACTTACAGGGTTTAAAAAGGGGCTCGATTATTGAATCTAGAATTGTTTGATATTTTTGAAAAAAAAGGTTTTAATATTGTAGCAAGATATGAGAAAAATAAAGGAAAGCAACAAAATTATTTTACACGTCATGGAAATTGGGATACATTTTGCCAATGGGGATAAAATGAGATAAATATACAATTCAAACACGCAATAATTCAACAGTAATTAGCAAAAGTTTTAATCCAAACTTAATAACCAGATTAATAATAAAAAAAGATAACAATATTTAAATCTAAATTCAAACAAGATTAAGATTAAAATTGAAACAAAATTAACATCAAGAATTAAGAAAAATGAAATCAAAATTATTCGAGAATTAATGAGAGAATATCGCTAACGCAAAAGATGCAATCATCGCAATAGGGATTAAGAGTGCGCGGATCTAAAATTATAAAATAAAAATGCATAGAAAAATAAAATTTTAAACGTTTTAAACAATAATGTTGCTAACGCAAGAATTGCGATCATCGCAACCGGATCAAATTACACATGAATGTCACGCATCACGTACATAAATATACATATAGCGCATCGACACAATTCGATCCAAAAAATCTAATAAAAAAAGAATTAACAAACAAAAAAGAAAATTGTTACCGCGTAAGCGGTCATCGCAAGTCGAACCAAGAATCAACAAGATAAAAATATTAAATAAAATCACAAATTGCAGATCGCAACGCGAATAGGTAAGCGCATAAAAAGCGGATTTCCGCTAGGCTAAACCATCGGACGCGTGTAAAATCGAAATACAAGGATAAATAATTAAAAAGAGTAAAATAAAAACCATACATAAACCGATGAGATTACTCAATAGCTTGCTACACCTAATGTGATCATCGCAATCCGGATCCACATTGTGCGGATCTAAGTATTAAAAAGAAAATTTTAAATGTGGTAAAAACTCAACAATGTTGCTAACGCAAAAGTGCGGTCATCACAACTGAATCAAATCAACAAAAATGTCTCGCATTATACACGTCTGTATGTAAACAGCGCATCGACACGATTCGATCCGAAAAATAATAAAGCTAAAAAATTATGTTAAAACCAAAACATAAAAAATTAATCATATTAATATATATGTAGAACGTGACACCAAAACAGTATATTTAAAGAAACATGGTTCATGTTATATTATGTTATAACAGATGGTGATTATAAGATATAACATGAAGTTTACTATTATTACTGAATGTATTATATTATATATATACTAAAAGTTAAAAGTTAGGCTAAGAAAGCAAGCCACCGTACCGATACCAAGCGCCGATGTTTCGGAATTTTTTTCCCCTTTTTCATTTAGCAACGTAACAATATATAGGTACAAATTAGGGTTAACTCTTTGATTATCAATAATGTCCCTAATGGATAATTTTAGGCCCAAATTAAATAATATAAAAATTAAATTAAACAATAAAAATGATCAAAATTAAATTAAATTAAAAATACTAATTATCCTATTTATCTATTCTAAACATTATTTAAATTAAAAATAATAATAAAAATGAAAATAAATATTTAAAATAAAATTAAAATTAAATGATCATTACTATAATTATTTATTCTAATAGTTAAAAAAAGAAAGTAAAATAAACGGACCCCAAATAAATAAAAATCAGACGCCCAAGTGATCGAAAAAAATAAATCGAGCACACTAAAATGATCGATACGAAACATATGACATGGAAAAGTACCAAATTTTAGGGTTAAAAATTAAGGTGTGACACTATCCTACTCCAAGCTTAATCAAAGATTAAGTTGGACTAGGGATCCCTAAGGGAGCATGCAAGAATGGATCCAAGACTTGAACAAGTCTTTAGATCCAAGGGGAAGAAAAGAAGTGAGAGGGATGAAAAAGAAAATGAAACATGAGATATGAAACAAGGTAGGGCAGCAAGCACATCATGCATATCATATCCAATTCATATCACCAAACATGCTTCAAAAGATCACACAATGAAGTTCAAGCAAACAAATAGAAATAAACAAGAAAGGGTGCAAGCAAACTTGCATTAGAATCACAATTGAACAGCATTAATCAACACACAAAGGATACATGAGCAAAGTAAGATGAGAATGAAGCAAGGTCAAAACTCAATTCATGTCATGATCATCCAATTCAAACATGTAAGAAAGCTTCACATTAGCATGCATCATGAACCAAAGTAGCAACAATCAAATGCTAGTGAAATGCATCATGGAAATCAATCATTAAAGACCAAGTGAAGTGAAAAACATGAAGTGAATCCAAGTGGGCAGTAGAAAATGCATCCTCCATGAACCATAATCAAACTCAAATCAATCAATGAGGATCATCAAGTATCATATACAAAGCATGTATCAAAACTATGCAAGTATGCAACAAAATTAGGTCCAAAATGATTCATATACTTCCATGCAAGTAATACAACACAAAAGATGATCAATGCACCAAGTTCAAAGGCAAATCAGAATCTTAAACATGCCTTATCAATCCAAGAAAAAACACCAAGGATCAATGAGGTTCATGTCATTCAAAGGCACAAAATTAGGTCAAGAAGTGTGCATTAACATGCTCAAAACATCATCAAATGAAAGCATCAACCAAAAATAGCAAATTAATCCAATAAAATCCCAAAAAATAATCAGAGAAAATTTTAAACATCCAATTAACATGTACAAAAAGATTGGAACAAAACTAGTTCAAGAACATGTCCAAAGGTGCTCCACAAGGCAAGGTATGCAAGTGATAGAGCATGGATCGAGGGTCAACAAAACTTGAATGGAAAGTCACTAAAAAGTAACTCAAACCAAGCCCTAACCATCCTCAAAACATCCTTATATCAAGGCCTTAAAGTGGCAAAAAAAAAAACAACCTCAAAAGATGAGCAATGATCAACAAAATCCCTAACCCTAGATGAAGGGTATCATTGGAAATACACCTTCTAATTAAATCAAAATAAAGTAACAAAAAGAAAATAAAAATGAAATAAAAATTATAAAAAATAAGTTAACACATTAATTGACCAGAAAAGTATTTTTTGGTATTTTTGTAATGCTTTATCAATTAAAATAAAAAATGAAATTAAAAGTGAAACAATAGAAAAGAAAATAAATCAAAGACTAAACAAGGGGGGTGTAACAGTAATCCTGATAAAACTTGAAACCACCCAATGGCGCGTTGGACCTCACCAAGGAGGGTACGAACAGCAAAGCAATGTACGGGCCCAGACCACAAAATAATCAGAAAAAACAAACAAAAAATAGAAAGAAATGAAAGATGAAACGCAGTGTTTCATTAAAACACGATGTAACACCTCAAAATTTGCCTTGTTGTTTTTAGATAACTGGCTTATGTTTCTTTTCATTTCTTGCATTTGCATTGTGCATAGCATTTGGTTCTTAGCATGGGATCGAGGTATTTGGTTCAACTCAAGGGAAAAAGCTTCTTATGAGCTCCATAAGTTTCTCACATCCTTATATGGTGGCCCAAGGGTATTTCAATGAGGGATTCTCCAAGTGGTTATATCAAGGGTTGGTGTCCATACACTGATGACCAAAACTAGGGTTTTATGGTTAAGGGTCCTAAGCTCAAGGAGTTTATTCAAACCTTTCACCAAGGTTCTCCATATGTCAAAACAAGTCTAAGGATGGATTTTGAGCCAAAAATTCACCATGGAAGACCTCAGATGATTCAGTAGCTTACAGATGAAGTAATCAGTCAAACTGGTCAACTGAAAAGTCAAACTAAGGTTTTGAGAGGTCCTCATCATGGTAATCAAGTCAAGAGACCTTTATTTGGTCTATGGAAGGCTTTCATGATCACAATTTGCAAGAATCAAGCTTTGGTAAAAAGTTGCTAAATTGGGAAAGTGACTTGTAATTTCAAGTTACTATTTTTGGCATATTTTCAACCAACTTTAACCAAACTTTTCATGATCAAAAATGCTTCAAACGAATTTTTTCCCAACACCAAAGTTGTAGATCTCTTTCTCCTCTTTCCAAAGAGTGGTGGATCATGATCATATCATTTTTAGATCAAGAGTTATGGGCATTTGAAGTTAAAGGGCATTTGGTGTTCCACCATGCATACCATTTTGACATAACTTGCAAGATGCATTTTAACTCACCAATATGGCTTCTAATTGTTCAGTTCACCTCACCACACTCCATTGCACCTCACTTAGCATCATTTTGAGCTAAGAATTGAATGAATCCGTGGATTACATAGTCATAATTCATCATTATGCAATTTTGCAAGTTCACTTGGAATTCATAATTCAGTTACTCTCCAGCCCCAAGATTAATCCAAAGGTGGTCCTTGCATCAAAAGGAAAACAATCATGCACTTTTCATGAAGAATGCACGAGCCAAATACCTCATGTGCACAAACTTGCAAATTTGCAAAACATCCCAAAACTCATTGCTCTCAAGTCCTTGAAGTTTAAAACCCTAAACAGTAGCATTGGCACACTATATAAGCTAACTCGCACGAATTTCTCAGCAGCGACTATTCATTTTCATCACTTTTCAAAGTTTTTGCTCTCAAGTTTCTCTCCTTCGATTCTCCCAATCCTTCAAGGTTCCTCCATTTTTCTTGGTTGGTTTAGGATCAGTGAAGCACAAGGAAGAGAAATCCACCACTGTTTTGAGGTTTAAGCAAGGAATTCATCAAGTTGAGTTCAGAGCTTCAACTTTCGGATTCAAGGATTCAGGCTAGTTTGAAGGTCTAATTGCATTTATTTTACAATTAGACGGTTGAAAGAGTTGATCTGCAGCTTGTCTTGGAGTTTCTTGACGTATTTCCATTTCTGCAAATCTCAGGTGAGCTCCAAATTCATAGATCTAGAATTGATTTTTGTTGTGTGTTTAATGTTCATCTTGATGTGCTGAGCTCATATATGTGTTTGGTTTTGATTTTCAACGTGAATCATGGCTGAAATTTAGATCTGAAATTTTCAGATCCAAACTTGTTTCGTTCGATTCTTGAAATATATGCATGCTAAATGATTTTGAGTGGCATATTTGTGATCTACGTGAGTTGCTGAACATTTTGATGTATGATTTGTTGTTTTTGGTTATTGTTTGAAGTTTGGTGACCAGAGAGTGGCCGGAGAAGATGATCGGCGCTTCTCCGGCCGGTGAGGGTTTAATTAGGGTTTGTGGTTTTCCAGTTTGAATCTCATGCGTTGGATTGTGTTTAATTTTCCAGTTTAATTCACGTGCGTTGGATCTTGGTTATGTGGTGTTAATTAAGTTGATTAGGGTTTAGTGGACCTGATTAAGTCATGACCGTTTGATTTCATTTAATCAGTGCATTTGAATGTGGACCATTGGATTGTTGACTTTACTTTGTTTGACTGAGAGCATGAGCCTGTGGATCTGGAGACTTTTTTGTGTTTGACTTAATCTCAGACGTTCGTTGTTTCTGAAGACTTGATAGCGCTTGGGCCTTTTCTGCTGTTTACACCCCCGTTTCTGAGCCCATGGTCATTTGCACGCGTTTGGATTCCTCTTTGCACCCCTATCTTCGTTTCATTTTCTTTTTATTTTCTATTTTCATACCATTTCATAATTAATTGTTAAAAATACTTGCATGTGCTAAAAAATTCCAAAAAAATTCATCATCCCTACTCATTATTAAAATTAATTTTTCACATTTTATTTTATTATTTTTGCATTAAATTTGCATTAAATATTAATTTTCCAAATTAATTTTTCTCATTTGCACTTCATATTGCATACTTCATGTTGCATTTTTTATTTCTCTCATTTGGAAAGTGATTTGATCCTGATTCTTTTTGGGTTGTGTTCATAACATGTTGAAGTATGTTTGAGATTTTTGGTTTTTAGGTCCTTTTTGGATGACTTTTGATGTGTTGCTTTGAGCATGAATGTATGAAATCCTATTGATGCTTTGACCTAATTGTTGATTGACTTTGGTTCTGATTCATTGCTTATGGATTTGATATGTCAATTATACATGTTTGAGATGCTTGAATACTAAATGACATAATTTTTGAGGCATGTTTGTTATTTCTTTGAAGCATGAGCTTTAACTTGTCCAATTTGTGAATATATGCTTCATGTTTGGTTTGCTTGATCATGAAGGCACTTGTGCCACAATTTTAGGTCTTGTTTGAGGATTGATAGCATGTTAATTGACTTCTGGTTGTGATATTTGAATCTCATCTTTGCATGTTTGATGTTTGCCTTTCAATTTAAGTCATTTGTTTCACAAGTATGAATCATGTTTCACTTCACTTCACTTCACTTCTTCTTTGCTTCCTAATTGATTGTGAAAGTGTTTGTGTGACTTGAATGTTGTTTGAAGATCATGTTTAGGCACATATTTAGGATTGTGTCACTTCTGGACTTGGTTTACTTTGTGAAATTTTGACTTGGTTGCTTTACATGATCATTTCTTTTCATCTCACTCCTTCTTTAATGACTTGAATGGTACTTGAGTGACTTCTCCCTTTTCTTTTTGACTAATTGTGCATGATTAATAGTAGAGGTCAGTAGGACCATTAGGTTCTGAACTTGATGTTTGATTTACTTTAGAACTTGTTTCTTTATGGCCTTATGCTTGTTTGAGTTTCATTTTGTCATATGTGAATACTTCTAACATTTTCAGGGGCAAATGGTAAGTTGTTTGAATGTGGATATGCTTCCACATTTTACTTTCTTCCTTTACCTTTTAACTTTCATACTTGTGTTTGAAGTGAGCTTAGGCCACTTGTGTTTCACTCTTTTCATCCCTCGAGTCGCAAGACTTGTTTAAGTCTTGGATTCTCTCCCTTTAGAGCTACCTAGTCCAACTTAATTTTCGATTAAGCTTGGAGTAGGATTAGCATTAGGTTAAGTAGTCGTCTCTCCTAAACCTCACTAACCATAGGACATCCATGCATGATAACATTAGGACTCTTAGTTTCCCTGTAGAGTTTCCTTTTGTGTCGCTTCTCTTCTCATCTCAAACTTCTTGAAAACACTTAATAAAATATAACGTATATTGCGCTCGAGCCTTAAGTGTAGGAAGTGAAGAACGAGGGGTCTCCTCTCTTCTTCTAGGGTGTTTAGCATACATCTCATTCGGGGGCGATCATACGACTCACTCGTTCCCGCATGGTAGACTTTGGTGCAATGTAAGTTACGAACTAACTCAAAACACTTCTGTCTAAAAAACACCAAACCAATTCAAATCTTTTTATCCTCCGGGATTGTTGGGTTTCAAACTTCTTTTTTCAGAAAAGAGCTCGTCGCTCACGTAAAAAACACTTACCTACCCGTGGTCGTACCCACGAACTACGTCAGCTCTGATTCCTCTCTCTCGTCCGATTGAGGATACGTAGGCACAAGACAGCGATTGTCTTGGTGAGCAACCTTCCCCCACAGTTCCCGTCCGAACTACGTTGACTCTGACTTTCCCATTGCACTGAGGGAGTACGTAGGCCTAGGACAACGATACTGTCCTATCGAGTAACTTCTTTTTCTTTTCTTCTTCGTTTCTCCGTTCTTTCCGTTCTCATTTCTTCGCCGACCCAGTAGCAGTGAAGTTCCAGATGACGACACCCTTTGATGCAGACAGCAAGCGTGGATCCCATCGAGTACGATGGACGTGTTGGGTGCTAACACCTTCCCTTCGCGTAACCGACTCCCGTACCCGTTCTCTTGGTCGCGTGACCATGCTCTTTCCCTTTCTTTCAGGTTTATGCAGTGTTTCCTTTCCCTCTCTTGGGATAAATACACTTTGCTGGCGACTCTGTGTCTTTTGCGCCACTCTCGCGTGTGTACCGTTGGATGCGAATCTTTTGGGAGCGACAGCTGGCGACTCTGCTGGGGAATCTGGTTGACCTACTGCTGGTCCTTCCCCTTTAGCGAGTCAATCCTAGCGCTTGTCTGTTTGTTTTTGTTGGGTGTTTCTATGGTGCTTTGCTTTGTTGTATATTACTGTATTGCTATTTACTGTATTTTTACTTTACTGCTTTACTGTGTTTACAGCTTTTATTGCATTGCATTTCATATTATTACTGTCATACTGGATATTGCTGTGCTGTTCTGCTGCTGGTTTTTCTGTTTGTAGGGTGGGCTGGATTCATGAGAGAGAAGCCCAATACCAAGGCTTGAGCATACACCTATGATTAGCGTGGAAAGTAGTGTGACTTGTTTGGCATTTGGCCAGACGAAGTATACATGAAAACTCCACATCCAGACGAGGTTTTCTTGGTAATATTCTGTCCTGTCCATTTGGGGCAGATGATGGAATATAATCTGGAAAACTGTCGACTCTGGCGACCATCCCCGAGGACTCAGTTGCGGCACTCTTCCCGAGATGTGACAGTGGCAGCCCACTTTCTGTGGCAAACCCATTGCACATTCTCGATCCGAGGACCCAATGCTGGGAACTTGCTATAGGATTTCCCTTTTGTAGTGAATCAGCGGACGATCTCTTTGATTGGCGATAGCATTGTATCCTTCGGGCTGAATGTGCTATTGCTTCTCAAACCTCTGAAGCTGAGGATCTTTTGTTTTGGAGAATCGGTTGAGGCCTCCTCTTTTGATGATGATGCCAAACCAGAAATGGTGAACGTATCATCATTTCTAGACCTGAGAGCCCGGGATACTGAACATCCTAGTACCCACATGTGAGAGGGGATGGGTGTTTGCAGGTTTGCAGGTAACCGAGACCTCCAACCTACCTGGTTTCTGGATTTCTCATCTGTGTATATTATCCTGATATTCTGACGGTTTGATTGGGTTGTTATTCTGGATTTTTGGGTTTCTGGTATTCTGGGTCTTATTCAGTCAGCAGAACGGCAGCAGTTTGAGCATTTTGGATACCTTGATCCCATGCCTGTATTTTGCATCATCTTTTTGCATTCTGACATGTTTGTTCATTTGTAGGGTTGCATCCTAACTTTGATTCCGGTTGTCTGAAGACTGTCCATGATGAGTATTAGCGCTGAAAAAAGAAAGAACATCATCCCGTACAAGTTCCCAGAGCTTCATCTAGACGCTGTGCACAAGATCTCGGCTATGGCAAAACCTGAGGCATTGGCAGAGTTCAGAGGAGAATATGGGAGGATTCTGAGTTTCGCCCGGAATGTTACCAATTATGAGTTCAGGGCCCTGCACACTCTGGCACAGTTCTACGACCCTCAACTCCGGTGTTTTCTATTTGCTGATTATCTTTTGGCTCCAACGTTGGAAGAATTTGCTCTTATTTTGGATGTTTCGGTCAAAGAGGGAGCTCCCTTCTATCCTTCTAAGGAGTTTCCTGATTTGGAAAGGGTTGCTGCTACTTTACGTTTGGATCAGTCACTGTTGAAGAAAAATATTGCTAGTAAAGGGGGTTATCAAGGTTTTCACACGAAGTTTTTGATCGAACAGGCTGCTACTTGTGCTAAGGCTAAGTGTTGGTCAGTGTTCAATGCAATTCTGGCTATGTGTGTTTATGGAACGGCGTTATTCCTTAATGTGAAAGATTTTGTAGATGCACATGCTGTCCGGATATTCACCACGAAGAATCCGGTACCTACCTTGCTTGGGGATCTGTATTATTCGATGCACTATAAGAATGAGAAAAGGAGAGGCGGACCTCTTTATTGTTGTGCTTCAATTTTCTATAAGTGGTTTGCTGATCGTCTTCCCAAATCTGGGGCATTCGAAGACACTAAAGGAACTTTAGATTGGGCAAAGAGATTAATGGGGTTAAGGGCCGACAACTTAGTTTGGATCAATCGTGATTTGTTGGGCCGAGAGATCCTGGTTAGTTGTGGAGGTTACCCAAACGTACCTTTAATAGGAAGGAAGGGGGGAATTAACTACAACCCCATTCTTGCTATTAGGCAATTTGGGTATGCTTTAAAGGAGCCGCCAAAAGGCCAAGATGTGTAAGAGTCTCTATTTTTGGGTGAGGAAGCCAATCTGGAGGTGTTGAAAGAAGCTGCAAACGCTTGGAGAGATCGCCATAAGAAAGGAAAGACTTCTTTTGGAAAGTGTAACAACAAATCTTTTCGTGCGTATGAAGATTGGGTTCAGAGCAGAGTAGAAAGTGTACTTTTACCATTCTGCAGGGAACCTCCTTCTTACCCTTTGCTGATTGAACCCCCAACCATGATTGAGATGGAGAAGTACAATCAATTATGGGCTGAAAAGGAGAAGATTCGAGAGGAGAACCGTGAGTTGCAAAAGGAAATCTACCAGTTGAAACATGAGCGAGGTGAGGCTGTTCATATTGCCAAGCTGAAGACAGAACGTCTCGCTGAGAAAGAAAAGGAGCTGGTTGAAGAGATAGCAGCTAGGAAAAGGGTAGGACAAGCTCTAAAAGGCGTTTGCAAGACTCTGAAATCCAAGAAGGATGACTTAGCCAGGGCTTGGGCGAAGATTCACAGGTTTAATGCTTACCGAAATACTGCAATCACGGCCAACAAGCAGAAAGAAGATAAGCATTTGGAGCAGATTGAGAGTCTGAAGTCGAAGCTCAGGAAGAAGGACGAGGAGATTTTGTCAGGGACGTTCCGAAGACACGCAATTGAGGAACGGTTCAAAGAAGCCATAGCAACCATGGAAGAGCTGAAAATACAAGCAGGAGTGAAGAGGTCTAAGTGGGAGTGCTCTAGCTCAGGCAGTGGGCCTCATACGGTGCAAGATCCTTGAAGGGAACTTTACTCAGTAGTTTGTATTTTGTTCTTTCTTTGTGTTTTGGGTCACCACCAGAATTGTTGGCTGGGACCTCTGCTTATTTTTTGTTTCAGGCTATTTTTTGGTACCTTGGGTTGTAATTTCTGACAGTGATTCACTCTGATTTATATGAGCAGCAGTTTCATCCTAGTTCACCTTTAAACTGGAATCAAGGGGTGGATCACCCTGAAAATATACAAACATGTTTGCATTTGCATTTGCATAATCATAATCATTTTTGCATTGCAGGTTATCTTGGTTTCTCTGGTTTTCTTATGCTCTCTCTTTCTTTCTGTCAGGATTGATCAACCAACTCATCGTTATTCTACTCGGCTCAATCAAAACAGAGTGATGGACAAAGTTCAGGCAGATATGGCCGCTATGCAAGCTCGCATCGACCAGTTCATGGAAATGATGCAGGGTGTGGTGCAAAGTTAGAACGAGTTTAGAACTCTGGTTCAGCCGTTAGTGGCGCAGGTCGACGAAAATGGTATCCTACACGGTGGTCTTATTAACCGTAATATCCCTCCGGGCGGAGTTGGTGCTGGTGGACAGGGCAGAATTCCTACAGTGGTTGGAGAGGGAAGTACTGTTCGGGCTATCCATGGCCATCATTTTGATGATCAACAGGACAATGTGTTCTCGGTCAGGAGTTTAGATGCTGCCCTTCCTGTGGTCAGTGATGAAAGAATCCGTTTAATCGAAGCTCAATTGAAAGGAGTGGTGAAACAGGATGATTTGGGGATTGATTTGGACGACCTAGGGTTGGTCCCTGATGTTGTTATTCCACACAAGATTCAGATTCCTACGCTAGAAAAGTACAATGGCTCTACCTGCCCAAGGACTCATGTGAAGGCCTATACCAGGAAGATGGCTGCTCACGCTAAGGATGAAAAGTTAATGATGCACTTCTTCCAAGACAGCCTGTCTGGCGCGTCTTTGGAATGGTACATGGGGCTAGAAAGCAGAGATGTTCGTACCTGGAGAGAGCTAGCTGCAGATTTCATCAAGCATTATCAGTACAACACGGACATGGCTCTCAACAGAACTCAGCTGTTGAGCATGTCCCAGAAGAATGATGAGAGTTTCAAAGAATACGCGCAAAGGTGGCATGAATTGGCGGCTAGGGTGCAGCCACCAATGCTAGAGAAAGAGATGCTAGATATGTTCATGGACACACTGCCGAAGCACTACTATGAGAAGCTTTTGCCTTGTTCTCTAGGCAAGTTTGCAGATGTGATTGCTATTGGGCAGAAGATAGAGGTCGGAATTAAGGCTAGGAAGGTTTCTAGCTGTGATGGATCGTCTTCCAGACAGGGAAAAAAGCCGTTTGATAATTATAAGAAGAAAGGAGAGACCAACGCTGTATCATCCCACAGGGGAAAAGGGAAACAGCGCCAGTTTAACAATCAATAGGTAGCATCAGTAACCATTCCAGCAACATTACCTCCACCACAGCAGCAAAGGGGTAATGCTAATCAGAATAGGCAGCAGGGTCAGTATCAAAACAGACAGAGGAATGCAGAGAGGCATTTTGATCAACCCCCAATGTCATATGCACAGTTGTTGCAACATTTACTGCAGTTGCGTCTAGTTGAGCTTCGTACCCTGGCTCCACCAACAGGGGAACTCCCACGAGGCTACGATGCTAACGCACACTGCGATTTTCATTCTGGTGCTCCTGGGCACACGGTGGAGAAGTGCAGGGCGTTTCAGCACAAGGTGCAGGACCTTGTGGACTCTAAAGCCATCAATTTCTCGAATGACGGACCCAATGTTATTCAAAACCCGATGCCTAATCACAATGGGCCAAGGGTGAATGCTATAATTGAGGATTGTGAAACTTTGAATTTGATCGTGGATGTGGAGGAATTGAAGACTCCATTGGTGGTGGTTAAGAACAGGCTATTGAAAGGTGATGTCTATCCGGGCTGTGGTGAGAATTGCTCAGATTATTTGATAAAGGCTAATGGTTGTGATTCGTTGAAGAGGGGTATTCAGAATCTGATTGATGAGGGCTGTTTACAGTTTGACAGAGGTAATCAGCTAGAAGAGGTTGTTAGTGAAAAGGTTGCCACTATCACTATTCCGTTCAAAACAATTACTATTTCTGGTCCAGCAAGGCCACCTCCAGTCATTATCACAAGGGCTGGACCCATTCCGTACGAGAGTTCTAAGGCTATTCCGTGGAATTATGGTGCAGAGGTGTTTGTCAATGGGCAAAAGCAAGAGCTAATGAATACTTCACCAGTGGGTTCTAGTTCAGGGGTTAAAGTTGAGACTGATGCTATAACCAGAAGTGGTAGAGTGCTCCCTCCGGTTAACGATCAACCCGGTACCTCTAGGCAAGATAGAGGAAAACAGGCGATGGATGGTTCTGTTTAGACTCCAGTGATTGTGGAATCTACAGTGAAGCCGGTTGATGATGCTTTTTCGGAAAATGTAGAGGAATTTGTGAGGCTCATCCGAAAAAGTGATTATAAGATCGTGGACCAGTTACATCAGACCCCGTCCAAGATCTCTATTCTGTCTCTGCTCTTGTGTTCTGAGGCTCACAGGAATGCTCTTTTGAAGGTTTTGAATGCAGCATACGTTCCTCAAGAGATTTCTGTTAATCAGCTGGAAGGGGTTGTAGCGCACATGAACGCTGGTAACGGCCTGGGTTTTACAGATCTTGACTTGACTTCTGCTGGCAGGAATCATAACAATGCCCTGCATATTTCGATCGAATGTCGTGGCTCACTGATGTCACATGTCTTGGTTGATACTGGTTCATCGTTGAATGTATTGCCCAAGAAAGCGTTAATGAAGTTGGATACTCGAGGACTTATTTGTACACCAAGCGACTTGGTGGTGCGAGCTTTTGATGGCTCGAAGAGATCTGTTTTTGGCGAGATTGTGCTTCCAATCAAGGTTGGACCGGAAATCTTTAATGCAACGTTTTACATCATGGATATTCAACCAGCGTACAGCTGTTTATTGGGTCGCCCTTGGATCCATGGGGCAGGTGCTGTAACTTCCACTTTACATCAAAAGTTGAAGTATATGGTTGATGGTCACATAGTGACAGTGTGCGGAGAAGAAGACATAATGATCAGTCAGCTGTCAACCTTCAAATACGTGGAAGTGGATGGGGAAATCCACGAGACGTTGTGCCAGGGATTTGAGAAGGTGAAAGTTTCTGAAGAAGTTGTTCAGTCTGAAGCTGTAGTGCAGCCCGTAGTGGCAAATCAACCTGAGGGTTCCATGTCTTCGTTGAGAGACGCCAAAGTTATGGTTGAAGCTGGTGGCTCACAGAGGTGGGGCCAGGTGGTTGAAGTCCAGAAAAAGAAAGATACTTATGGATTGGGATATAAGCCATCAAAAAGAGATGAGGATCCCCCAAAATTCTATGGCCCTGTCCGGTTCACTAGCGCTGGAGTTTTCTTCGACAGAGTTAATGCTATTGAAGAAGAAGGAGACAGTGATTGTGACATGGATAGCTGGATCCGTCCTTGTGTCCCAGGGGAAAGTCTACACAACTGGTCTTCTGAGAAAGTCATTCAAGTGACAGGCTTCGAGTAATTGCTTTGTTTTCCTATTTTGTTAATCCTACGTTCTGCCCAAGACGTAGTGATTCTGTTTGTAGGGCTTTTAACTGTCGCATGTTTTGCTTTATCATCAATAAAGGACTTTTCACACTCAAATATTTTGATCTCTGTCTTTCTGTTTTTATTTTTATGCATTAAAAAACCCACATCAAAATGGCAATGTGTTTCTTTTGTTGCATCATAATAAAACATACCTCATAAATCATTGCAGGTCTTTTTGTCCAGATGACACCGATCATGACTCAGCTATAGCTCGGTATGACTTTGACAATCCAATTTATCAGGCTGAAGAAGAGGCTGACGAAGAGTGTGAACTGCCCGAAGAGTTGGCCAGATTGTTGAAGCAAGAGGAGAGAGTCATCCAACCTCATTAGGAGGAAATCGAGATTGTGAATCTGGGAACCGAGGACGCTAGAAAGGAAGTAAGAGTAGGGGTTGCATTGGAAGACAGTGTCAAGGGAAGATTGATTGAAATGCTCCGAGAGTATGTTGACATCTTCGCCTGGTCTTACCAAGATATGCCTGGGCTCGATACTGATATTGTCGTACACCGGCTACCGCTCAAAGAAGGTTGTGCTCCGGTCAAGCAAAAGTTGAGAAGAACTAAACCGGAGATGTCTGTCAAGATCAAGGAAGAGGTTCAGAAACAGCTAGACGCCGGATTTCTTGCCGTAACAAATTATCCTCCATGGGTTGCTAACATCGTGCCCGTACCTAAGAAGGATGGGAAGGTCAGGATGTGTGTTGATTACAGGGATTTGAATAGAGCCAGCCCAAAGGATGATTTCCCGCTCCCTCACATTGACGTGTTAGTTGACAATACTGCTCAGTATTCTGTGTTTTCCTTCATGGATGGCTTCTCTGGGTATAACCAAATCAAGATGGCCCCAGAGGACATGGAGAAAACAACATTCATAACACCGTGGGGAACTTTCTGTTATAAAGTGATGCCCTTTGGATTGAAAAATGCAGGGGCAACTTACCAGCGGGCGATGGTGACTCTCTTTCATGATATGATTCACAAAGAGATTGAAGTCTATGTTGATGACATGATTGCGAAGTCACAGACGGAAGAAGAACATCTGGTGAATCTTCAGAAGTTATTTGAAAGGTTAAGGAAATTCAGACTGAGGTTGAATCCAAACAAATGCACCTTCGGGGTGAGATCAGGAAAATTGCTGGGGTTTATTGTTAGTGAAAAAGGTATTGAGGTTGATCCTGCAAAGGTAAAAGCCATACAAGAAATGCCTGTGCCGAAAACAGAAAAAGAGGTTCATGGTTTCTTGGGGAGATTGAATTACATTGCTAGGTTCATCTCGCATCTCACAGCCACGTGTGAACCAATCTTCAAGTTGCTAAGAAAAGATCAAGCGGTCAGGTGGAATGAAAATTGTCAAAAGGCATTTGAAAAGATTAAAGAATACTTGCAGGAACCTCCGGTCCTTATGCCGCCAGCGCCAGGAAGGCCTTTGATTATGTATCTCACGGTTCTTGAGAATTCAATGATTTGTGTGCTCGGTCAACAAGACGAGTCAGGTAAAAAAGAGCACGCCATCTATTACCTGAGTAAGAAGTTTACTGATTGCGAGTCAAGATACTCAATGCTGGAGAAAACATGTTGTGCACTCGCTTGGGCCGCTAAGCGTTTGAGGCAGTATATGTTAAACCATACAACCCTTTTGATTTCGAAGATGGATCCAATCAAGTATGTGTTTGAGAAGCAAGCACTTTCTGGTAGAATAGCCCGTTGGCAGATGGTTCTGACAGAATATGATATTCAGTATGTTTCCCAAAAGGCCATTAAGGGAAGTGTTTTGTCAGAATATCTCGCTGAACAGCCAATTGAGGATTATCAACCGATGAAGTTCGAATTTCCGGATGAACATATCATGTATCTGAAGATGAAGGATTGTGAAGAGCCTTTGCCTGATGAAGGACCTGAGATTGGATCTCAATGGAAGATGGTTTTTGATGGGGCTGTTAATTCATATGGCAACGGAATCGGGGCAATCATTACGACTCCACAGGGTTCTCATATACCCTTTACTGCCCGATTAGCGTTCATATGCACCAACAATGAGGCGGAGTATGAAGCATGCATCATGGGGTTAGAAGAAGCAATTGATTTGAGAATCAAGAACCTCGATGTTTATGGTGATTCTGCGTTGGTGGTGAATCAGATTACAGGAGAATGGGAGACTCGTCAAGTAAATCTCGTTCCATATAACAATTATGCCAGAAGATTGTTACCTTTCTTTGACAGAGTAGACTTCCATCACATTCCCCGGATAGAGAATCAGATGGCTGATGCGTTGGCAACTTTGTCATCAATGTATAAAGTGAATCTTTGGAATGAAGCTCCCTCAATCAGAATCATGCGCTTGGATAGACCTGCTTTTGTATTTGCAGTTGAAGGGGTATCAGATGGCAAGCCTTGGTATCATGACATTAAAGTCTTCTTGAAGAGTCAGGAATACCCAGCTGGGGCATCTTCCAAGGATAAAAAGACATTGAGGAGGTTATCAGGAAACTTCTTTTTGAACAAGGATGATGTGTTGTACAAGAGAAACTTTGACATGGTCTTGCTACGTTGTGTTGATGAACACGAGGCAGGCTTGTTAATGGAAGAGGTTCACGAAGGTTCCTTCGGTACTCATGCCAATGGGCATGCTATGGCCAGAAAATTGTTGAGAGCGGGGTATTATTGGATGACTATGGAGTCTGACTGTTTTAAATACGCCCGGAAATGTCATAAATGCCAGATTTATGCTGACAAGGTGCACGTACCGCCTACTCCTCTAAATGTTTTGTCGTCACCTTGGCCTTTTACTATGTGGGGTATTTACATGATTGGGAAGATCGAGCCGACTGCTTCAAATGGACATCGTTTTATCCTGGTGGCTATCGATTATTTCACGAAGTGGGTGGAAGCAGCATCGTATGCCAACATCGCCAAACAAGTGGTAGCCCGGTTTATTAAGAAGGACATCATCTGCCGGTATGGAGTCCCGGAGAGAATCATTACTGATAATGGTTCAAATCTGAATAACAAGATGATGAAGGAGCTATGCCAGAGCTTTAAAATCGAACATCACAATTCTTCTCCCTATCGTCCGAACATGAATGGGGCTGTTGAAGCGGCTAATAAGAACATAAAGAAGATTGTGCAGAAGATGGTAGTGACATACAAAGACTGGCATGAGATGTTGCCTTACGCTTTGCATGGGTATCGTACTTCGGTACGCACCTCGACTGGGGCAACTCCTTTCTCACTAGTGTATGGCATGGAAGCAGTCTTGCCATTAGAAGTTGAGATTCCTTCTTTGAGAATTCTGACAGATGTGAAGCTGGATGAAGCTGAATGGGTGCATTCCCGGCTGAATGAATTAAACCTCATTGAAGAGAAGAGATTGAAAGCCATTGCGCATGGCCGGTTGTATCAGAGCAGGATGAAGAAAGCCTTTGATCAGAAGGTGCGTCCTCGGTGTTTTCAAGCTGGTGAATTAGTTCTGAAAAGGATCACTCCTCCTCAAACAGATCACAGGGGCAAGTGGACTCCGAATTACGAAGGGCCATATGTAGTAAGACAGGTTTTCTCTGGTGGAGCCTTATTACTCTCAACTATGGATGGCGAAGATTTTACGTCCCCTGTGAACGCGGATGTAGTCAAAAAATACTTTGCATAAAAGAGACCCGCTGAGCATAAAAAGAAGGTTTAGGCAAAAATGGGGCATCCTGGCAAACCATAAAAAGAAAAGGTTCGGGCAAAAATTAGGGATAAAAAGAAAAAGAATAAACCCGCAAGGTTGAAAACCTGAAAAGGCAACCTTGGCAAAAATGGGTATCCCGGTGGATTGAAAACCCGAGAAGGGCGATCCAGGCAAAAGTTAGGGATTTTTAAAGCAAAGACTACGATCCGCGTTCGATCTGTGATCACTGTTCGCACTTGGAAAATTCGGAGGAAAGGAATCAGTCCAGTTAGTCGTCTTCGAAGGCCAAAGTATCTGCGGATGAACAAGTCATATGGGTTATAGCTGAGTTGAGTCATGGTGGATGTCTGTTCCCCACATTGCCGACATTTGTATTTTCTTTTGCTTTTTGCGCAATTACCTCTTTTCAGGAATTGCTTCCAGATGTAAATGCCTATTTACAGGCCAATTCATTCAATAAAGTTTGCATTTCAGTTAAAGAGTTTTTGTTTTCTGTTTTACCTATTTTGTTTGTGAAAATGTCCGATATTTTTTATTAAAACATTACATGCTAAAACGTTGAGCTTTATGACACAAGATGGAAAAACAGTGGCAATTGCTTAGGCGACAGTCACCATGTGGATAATCAATGTATTCATTCTTGCACGTAGACTTTTGTTGGTTTTGCAGGATGACAGGTGTACTTTCCCCAGTAGAGTAGAACTCTCCTCAACTTTGAAGTCTGATCGTCCTCAGCAGGTTATTACTCTTCCCCATCAGAGTATAAAGGAGTAATTCCCTAAGCGGAATCGTTAAGGATCGTCCTCCTTAGCAGGATATAAGAGGTTTTTTCCCAGGCCAGAGTTGTGACTTGGCACATCTTTCTCCAGTAAGTGATGTCTCCCCACGGAGCAGGGGGCAGTTATTTGTTCCCCAGCTAGTCAGGAAGCTTGTGTTATCCCCTAGCAGGTGAATGTTGACAATTACTTTCTCTCCCAAGCGGAGTCGTTGAGGATCGTCTTCCTCAGCAAAGTACAGAGGATTGTATACCCAGCCGGAGTCGTGTTTGGATTGTTATTCCCCAGCAAGTACTCAGAAGTTGATTGCTTTGAGGTGAATGTTGCCGTACCTCCAACAGGAAGTTTGTGGACGAAGATGTTATTATCCCCACAGGGTCCTGATGTCTACTTTCCTCGGTTAGTCAGAAAGTATAGTTTCGTCGACAATGGTTTGATCTAGTACCCGGCAGGGTGAGGGTAAAGTTACTTCCCTAGCAGTAGATTAAGCTCATTTCCCCAATCAGAGTCTGGTGGTGAGTGGTATCCCCAGCAGGTCTTAAGGCCAATCGTTTGTGGCAGGCGCCGAACCCAAGTTCTGAAATAGCTGGTCGTCCCCAGCGGTGGAATTTCCATCTTCAGTATTCATATCCCTCCCTAGCTAAGTGGGTATTCTCTCGGAGCGTCGTCCATCTCCAGCAGAGTAGTTGATCTTGATATTCCCCAACAGAGTGGATATCCTCTTGGAGTTTCGTCCATCTCCGACAGAGTTGGTGATTGGATATTCCCTAGCAGGGAGAAGTTTTCCTCAACAAGTTTTCCTTTGTTTCAGGGGCAATTTAGTTTGCCGTCCCTAGCGGAGTTACTTCTGGTCTTCAGCATTTATTTTGTTGGGACGTCTCTTTTGCATTGCATAAGCATTTGTTTTGCATAGCATCCTCCCAAATGCGTAGCATTTCCACTTCATGTGGGGCATTACGGCAAAATTCAAACATATGCATCCGAAGCGTAAGCCAGGTTTGAGTTTTCCTTCGTCAGGAAAAGCCGGATTTCGAAAAGATGTCTTTACTCCACAGGTGTTAGGTTAAACAATACTTGACAGTTCCCCGGCAGAATGTCTTGCCAGGATTGTTTATCCTTGCTTCTTTTTGTACCCCTCCGTCCAGGTAGTCCTTTGGTTTATTCCCTCAAGATTTTACCGTCAGACACTCGTCCGTGTTTCTTTCAGCACCCGTCCGTGTTCGAACCTTTTAAGCCAATGCCCGTCTGCATTGACTTTCGACACTCGTCCGTGTTTCTTTCAGCACCCGTCCGTGTTTGACTCATTTGTTTCAATGCCCGTCCGCATTGACATTTGACACTCGTCTGTGTTTCCTTCAGCACCTGCCCGTGTGTGAACCGTTGATTTCAATATCCGTCCGTATTGACCTTTTGATGACACTCGTCCGTGTTGCCTTCCATTCCCCAGCGAGATTAATTCCCGATAAAGTTGCTTTACAACCTTTTCAGTACCCGTCCGTATTGAAATCTTTTACACCCGTCTGTGTACCCTTTTCAGTACCCGTCCGTATTGAATGTTCGACACCCGTCCGTGTGCATTCTCAATCCCCAGAGAGGTCATCTTGAACCTCCTTTTACACCCGTCCGTGTACCTTTTTCAATACCCATCCGTATTGAAATCTTTTACACCCGTCCGTGTATCTTCTCAATACCCGTCCGTATTTGACATCCTGGATTCCTTGACACCCGTCCGTGTTCATCCCCAGCATAGCTAACACTCGTTTGTGTTTATTTCAGGACTTTTCATTACAGTTTTGGTTTCCAACAGTCGTACGTGTCGTGACAGTGCAACTTTTTTTTGTTTGTTTGTTCCCCGGTGGAGTCGTCCCTCCCTTGAGGGTTGCAAATTTTAGGTTTTTTTTGGTATTCAATCTCTGTGAACCCTTGGAACGCATGATAGCCGTCACTATCATACCTTCAGGATCAAGTTGATTGAATAGGGGCAGCTGTAACACCTCAAAATTTGCCTTGTTGTTTTTAGATAACTGGCTTATGTTTCTTTTCATTTCTTGCATTTGCATTGTGCATAGCATTTGGTTCTTAGCATGGGATCGAGGTATTTGGTTCAACTCAAGGGAAAAAGCTTCTTATGAGCTCCATAAGTTTCTCACATCCTTATATGGTGGCCCAAGGGTATTTCAATGAGGGATTCTCCAAGTGGTTATATCAAGGGTTGGTGTCTATACACTGATGACCAAAACTAGGGTTTTATGGTTAAGGGTCCTAAGCTCAAGGAGTTGATTCAAACCTTTCACCAAGGTTCTCCATATGTCAAAACAAGTCTAAGGATGGATTTTGAGCCAAAAATTCACCATGGAAGACCTCAGATGATTCAGTAGCTTACAGATGAAGTAATCAGTCAAACTGGTCAACTGAAAAGTCAAACTAAGGTTTTGAGAGGTCCTCATCATGGTAATCAAGTCAAGAGACCTTTATTTAGTCTATGGAAGGCTTTCATGATCACAATTTGCAAGAATCAAGCTTTGGTAAAAAGTTGCTAAATTGGGAAAGTGACTTGTAATTTCAAGTTACTATTTTTGGCATATTTTCAACCAACTTTAACCAAACTTTTCATGATCAAAAATGCTTCAAACGAATTTTTGCCCAACACCAAAGTTGTAGATCTCTTTCTCCTCTTTCCAAAGAGTGGTGGATCATGATCATATCATTTTTAGATCAAGAGTTATGGGCATTTGAAGTTAAAGGGCATTTGGTGTTCCACCATGCATACCATTTTGACATAACTTGCAAGATGCATTTTAACTCACCAATATGGCTTCTAATTGTTCAGTTCACCTCACCACACTCCATTGCACCTCACTTAGCATCATTTTGAGCTAAGAATTGAATGAATCCGTGGATTACATAGTCATAATTCATCATTATGCAATTTTGCAAGTTCACTTGGAATTCATAATTCAGTTACTCTCCAGCCCCAAGATCAATCCAAAGGTGGTCCTTGCATCAAAAGGAAAACAATCATGCACTTTTCATGAAGAATGCACGAGCCAAATACCTCATGTGCACAAACTTGCAAATTTGCAAAACAGCCCAAAACTCATTGCTCTCAAGTCCTTGAAGTTTAAAACCCTAAACAGTAGCATTGGCACACTATATAAGCTAACTCACACGAATTTCTCAGCAGCGACTATTCATTTTCATCACTTTTCAAAGTTTTTGCTCTCAAGTTTCTCTCCTTCGATTCTCCCAATCCTTCAAGGTTCCTCCATTTTTCTTGGTTGGTTTAGGATCAGTGAAGCACAAGGAAGAGAAATCCACCACTGTTTTGAGGTTTAAGCAAGGAATTCATCAAGTTGAGTTCAGAGCTTCAACTTTTGGATTCAAGGATTCAGGCTAGTTTGAAGGTCTAATTGCATTTATTTTACAATTAGACGGTTGAAAGAGTTGATCTGCAGCTTGTCTTGGAGTTTCTTGACATATTTCCATTTTTGCAAATCTCAGGTGAGCTCCAAATTCATAGATCTAGAATTGATTTTTGTTGTGTGTTTAATGTTCATCTTGATGTGCTGAGCTCATATATGTGTTTGGTTTTGATTTTCAACGTGAATCATGGCTGAAATTTAGATCTGAAATTTTCAGATCCAAACTTGTTTCGTTCGATTCTTGAAATATATGCATGCTAAATGATTTTGAGTGGCATATTTGTGATCTACGTGAGTTGCTGAACATTTTGATGTATGATTTATTGTTTTTGGTTATTGTTTGAAGTTTGGTGACCGGAGAGTGGCCGGAGAAGATGATCGGCGCTTCTCCGGCCGGTGAGGGTTTAATTAGGGTTTGTGGTTTTCCAGTTTGAATCTCATGCGTTGGATTGTGTTTAATTTTCCAGTTTAATTCACGTGCGTTGGATCTTGGTTATGTGGTGTTAATTAAGTTGATTAGGGTTTAGTGGACCTGATTAAGTCATGACCGTTTGATTTCATTTAATCAGTGCATTTGAATGTGGACCATTGGATTGTTGACTTTACTTTGTTTGACTGAGAGCATGAGCCTGTGGATCTGGAGACTTTTTTGTGTTTGACTTAATCTCATCCGTTCGTTGTTTCTGAAGGCTTGATAGCGCTTGGGCCTTTTCTGCTGTTTACACCCCCGTTTCTGAGCCCATGGTCATTTGCACGCGTTTGGATTCCTCTTTGCACCCCTATCTTCGTTTCATTTTCTTTTTATTTTCTATTTTCATACCATTTCATAATTAATTGTTAAAAATACTTGCATGTGCTAAAAAATTCCAAAAAAATTCATCATCCCTCCTCATTATTAAAATTAATTTTTCACATTTTATTTTATTATTTTTGCATTAAATTTGTATTAAATATTAATTTTCCAAATTAATTTTTCTCATTTGCACTTCATATTGCATACTTCATGTTGCATTTTTTATTTCTCTCATTTGGAAAGTGATTTAATCCTGATTCTTTTTGGGTTGTGTTCATAACATGTTGAAGTATGTTTGAGATTTTTGTTATGATTTTTAGGTCCTTTTTGGATGACTTTTGATGTGTTGCTTTGAGCATGAATGTATGAAATCCTATTGATGCTTTGACCTAATTGTTGATTGACTTTGGTTCTGATTCATTGCTTGTGGATTTGATATGTCAATTATACATGTTTGAGATGCTTGAATACTGAATGACATAATTTTTGAGGCATGTTTGTTATTTCTTTGAAGCATGAGCTTTAACTTGTCCAATTTGTGAATATATGCTTCATGTTTGGTTTGCTTGATCATGAAGGCACTTGTGCCACAATTTTAGGTCTTGTTTGAGGATTGATAGCATGTTAATTGACTTTTGGTTGTGATATTTGAAACTCATCTTTGCATGTTTGATGTTTGCCTTTCACTTTAAGTCATTTGTTTCACAAGTATGAATCATGTTTCACTTCACTTCACTTCACTTCTTCTTTGCTTCCTAATTGATTGTGAAAGTGTTTGTGTGACTTGCATGTTGTTTGAAGATCATGTTTAGGCACATATTTAGGATTGTGTCACTTCTGGACTTGGTTTACTTTGTGAAATTTTGACTTGGTTGCTTTACATGATCATTTCTTTTCATCTCACTCCTTCTTTAATGACTTGAATGGTACTTGAGTGACTTCTCCCTTTTCTTTTTGACTAATTGTGCATGATTAATAGTAGAGGTCAGTAGGACCATTAGGTTCTGAACTTGATGTTTGATTTACTTTAGAACTTGTTTCTTTATGGCCTTATGCTTGTTTGAGTTTCATTTTGTCATATGTGAATACTTCTAACATTTTCAGGGGCAAATGGTAAGTTGTTTGAATGTGGATATGCTTCCACATTTTACTTTCTTCCTTTACCTTTTAACTTTCATACTTGTGTTTGAAGTGAGCTTAGGCCACTTGTGTTTCACTTCTTTTTCTCCTCCTTCTCTTTCACTCTTTTCATCCCTCGAGTCGCAAGACTTGTTTAAGTCTTGGATTCTCTCCCTTTAGAGCTACCTAGTCCAACTTAATTTTCGATTAAGCTTGGAGTAGGATTAGCATTAGGTTAAGTAGTCGTCTCTCCTAAACCTCACTAACCATAGGACATCCATGCATGATAACATTAGGACTCTTAGTTTCCCTGTAGAGTTTCCTTTTGTGTCGCTTCTCTTCTCATCTCAAACTTCTTGAAAACACTTAATAAAATATAACGTATATTGCGCTCGAGCCTTAAGTGTAGGAAGTGAAGAACGAGGGGTCTCCTCTCTTCTTCTAGGGTGTTTAGCATACGTCTCATTCGGGGGCGATCATACGACTCACTCGTTCCCGCATGGTAGACTTTGGTGCAATGTAAGTTACGAACTAACTCAAAACACTTCTGTCTAAAAAACACCAAACCAATTCAAATCTTTTTATCCTCCGGGATTGTTGGGTTTCAAACTTCTTTTTTCAGAAAAGAGCTCGTCGCTCACGTAAAAAACACTTACCTACCCGTGGTCGTACCCACGAACTACGTCAGCTCTGATTCCTCTCTCTCGTCCGATTGAGGATACGTAGGCACAAGACAGCGATTGTCTTGGCGAGCAACCTTCCCCCACAGTTCCCGTCCGAACTACGTTGACTCTGACTTTCCCATTGCACTGAGGGAGTACGTAGGCCTAGGACAGCGATACTGTCCTATCGAGTCACTTCTTTTTCTTTTCTTCTTCGTTTCTCCGTTCTTTCCGTTCTCGTTTCTTCGCCGACCCAGTAGCAGTGAAGTTCCAGATGACGACACCCTTTGATGCAGACAGCAAGCGTGGATCCCATCGAGTACGATGGACGTGTTGGGTGCTAACACCTTCCCTTCGCGTAACCGACTCCCGTACCCGTTCTCTTGGTCGCGTGACCATGCTCTTTCCCTTTCTTTCAGGTTTATGCAGTGTTTCCTTTCCCTCTCTTGGGATAAATACACTTTGCTGGCGACTCTGTGTCTTTTGCGCCACTCTCGCGTTTGTACCATTGGATGCGAATCTTTCGGGAGCGACACACGAGTACACATCAGCAACCGGTCACCAATCATGTGCAAGTCAAAAATTCAAACGTGCCAAATCAGCATCACACATAAGATACCGGAGCCCTAGCTCCGTTCATCTTCTCTGTGAGGCTCGCCGGAGTTCCAGAGTCCAACATCACCAAATCACACAAGCTCGAACATCAAATTGAAGAGAAACTCACAAGGATTTCATATCTGGCATTGATTCATATTTATAATGGCTCTATCATGGTTAAATCATGGCACTAAAATTTTACAAATAAACTGAAACTTCACAGAATCAAAACAACAATGTTCTATACATGATCTATCAACGCATAAAACTCCAGATCTAACAATAACAAGTCAAAAATACTCAAGAAATGAGAGAATGGAGTTGATGAAATCTTACTTAACGGAGAAGCTCCATTGGCTCTTCCACACGTACCAAACTTGAGGAAAACTTCAATTTCTACTTCAGCAACCTTCCAGAACGATGAATCTACCCAGAAAATGAAAGAATCTTGCAGCAATAGTGTGATTCGAAAAATTGAAAAATTTGAGCGTGAGAGAATTCTTTCTGATCTGAAACCGAGCCAATGAGAGTCTGGGATCGTTTCTAGGGTTTTTGAGGTTTATATAGGGTGAGAGGCACATGAGTGAGGGGTGGAAAGTTTGTTATAAGTTTTGGTTTTGAAATTTTGAGAAAAAAAACCAATGAGAGCATGTGCACGATAGTAGTGGCTTTTGGTGTGAGTTCTTGAAGCATGAAAGAAGGGTGGTGGATTCAGCACGTGAGCATGAGTGCATCACCAAGTTTTATGCAAGAATTTCTTTTCCACTTTAGTGTAACAATTTCACTAATGGTACAAGGTTGGTACCAAGTGTGTGTGTCCTAACTTGGCAATATTTGGCAATAAATTTGGCACAAGGAGTGTGCCATAATTCGTATGATAAAAGGTACACCATGGTGCTGCAAGAAATGTCCATCATCTATTACCAAGTAATGCCTTACACTACAATTCATGGCCATCATTTCCAATATTCATAACTTGGTAGATTTTGCACCACTTGTGACAAATGTGTAACCAATGAAAAATAGGGAGAATGAAGAGCAAAATTGGTGTTGAAAAGAAGTTGAAATGGTGCTTGGAAGTCAATGTAATATGGCCATGAACATTAGTGTATGGAGCTGCCAAAAATATCTTGGAAAAAATCTAAGTTTGGAAAAACCATAATTTGAAAATGTCCAACTTTGGGATGCCATAACTCATTCAAAAATGACCCAAATGACATGGTTCTTGTGCTCATTTTGAAGGAAATGTTTCATACTACAACTTTCATGTGGAAAATATTTGCAAATAAAGCCTTGATCATGGTGAAAATTGGCTTTGAAAGTGATTGAAAACTTGCCAAAAATGGTAAGTTTCTTAAAACCCTAATTTCCAAATTTAGTAACTTTTCCACATTCTTGATTTTTGATGAATCCTTGAACATTTCTTGACAAAATCTCATCCATTGATCATATTTGACTTGAAAATCATCACGTTGACCTCAAAAAATCAGGAGTTGACTTTTTCACTGCACAGTTGACTTTATCCCCAATCCTCCTGATTTTGAATCTCTTGAACAATTGAAACCCTTCTGAATCGAATTGATGGACAATATTCCATTATTAGACACTTGGGGACATGTGGAATACCATGGAATCAAGTTCTGCCCAAAAAATCAGAAATAAACTGATTTTATGGCAAATCCTAATTTTGGTGTCCATTGTTTAGGAGAAATCGACCCTACTCAAAATCCAAATTCTTCTGAATATGATGTACATCCTTTTAAACAATGATGAGATATGCCACTTGATGATGATAAAACTTCAAAGATCTTGCCCATTGGAGTGTTAAACTCAAGAATCCCAAAAACCCTAATTTGAGAATACAGGCTAGGAGGATGTGATTCCCTTGAAACCTCTTGCCACTTGCCACTTGCAATCATCTGATGAAATGATGGGCACATTAGGATGCCTTGAGGTCTAAGAATCCATTGTAGTTCAAGTAATGATGATATTAATACCATTTCTCCTTTTGGTCTCTTGGACAATACACATGATCTCTTGCTTGAATTTTTTAAAAACATCTTCTTCTCTTGAGTTAACCTAGATACATTGATCCCATGCTAAGAACCAATGATATGCACAAATGATAATGAAAAATGAGATGAATCATAAGCCAGTTAGTGTAGAAACATGAAGGCAAATTTTAAGGTGTTACAGAACTCTATCAGCCAATTGAGCCACATCTTTCAGATATTGGGTATCTAGTTTCTTCCTGATGGAGTATTCTAGAACCCTGTGACCATTTTGGCAAATTCATGCTCGAGCACTTGGTTAAACCATCTTTCTTTTCACAACCTGAACCTATATAGGTAATCATCAATTGACTCAGGCGCCTTGCGCCTTACACTAGCCAATTCTTTGAGACAAATGTTTTACTGCCCCATATAAAATTGTTCATGGAACACCGTCTCAAATTGTTTCCAGTTATGTATGGAATGAGGAGTGAGTGTCGTGAACCATGTTAAAGCAATTTTTATCAGAGAATTTGGGAAAAATATCATTCCCGAATTCTAATTATTTGATATATCGCATTCTTCAGTTTGGTATCGAGCGATATGTTCGGGATTCAACTCGCTTATGTTTCCTAAAAACTTGGTGAACTTAGGGACTTTCCTCCCCATAAGGTTATATTGTCGAACATTCCTGACTACATCTTCAACATCTTGGTTCCTATCCATCATAACTATCCCCGAGCTAACCTGACCTATTCATTCTTCTCCTCCCATAATTACAGGGGGTCTGACACGTCGATGTCCTCCTTGTTGTTGTTGCCCTTGATTAAAAAGAGCAACCCCATTGGCAGGCTTCCCTATTTGACTGGATGGAAAAATTTGAGGAATTGGTTGTTCCTGGGCCTGAGGGGTGCCGAAAAAATTGAATATTCGATCCATTTGATTGGCTAGTAATTAGTAACTCTAGTTAGTGTTATGAATTAGGAGGCTGAACACTGTACCAATTTACTGAGTAAGCATATTAACCATCTCGTGGTTACTTTCATCCATTTGTTGTCTTACGATCAACATGGAATTTTTTGTCAGAGCAAACGCATTTGGGGGTTGCTAATGGCATACCCTGACGCCACATATGGATTTAAAGGAGACATTATTGTTGCATTATTATCTGCATAAGTTGAAGCGTTGCTCTGTAATCCTGCCATTATAGCAGTTGGCATACCATAAGGGAAATCCCTTGACACTAGTGATATTGTGAAACATGGCATATAAGAAGGCTTAGGCTCTCCTAGAGGAGCGTGGGTAGGCCTGAGAGTCATTGGAATACTTGTTGCCATAGGCAATGAAACCACTACTTCTGGTGTCGACACTGCATTCGTTACTAGGGTGAGGATAGGTTCATTGGTCCCTATGAGATTTTTGTTCTCTGTGGTTGCCATTGTTGATGCAACAGGTTATTCAGTATCTGGAGCTTTATTTTGGGGAAGTGACGTATTCTTAGGACAAACCATTTCGATTAAACTTTTACCACTCTTCAAGCGCATATAAATCCAGATGTAGAAAACATTATTCAATGAAAGACAAATTCATAACAAAGAAACAAAATGCAAACACTTTTTTTCAAAGAAATAACTCAAAAAATTTCCCAAACAAGTCCCATTGAGTGTGCCAATTTGTTCACCGGTGTTTTTGGTAAACAATCACTTAGTTTTAATTTTAATGCTTGAAGCACCAAACTAGTAAATCTTGGGACAAGTTTGTGCTAGATTTCTAGGGAAAGAAATTATGGATTATTGTTGTCAGATTATTTTGATTGAATTCTGATTATTTTGAAAAGATAGTTACTTTTTGTAAGTAAACGCACCAACTGATTTTGACTGTGTCGAAATTAGTGACATGAATATTAAATAAAACAAGTAAAAGCAAATTAAATGGAAAAGTAATTTATTTTCATAAGTGAAAAAGTGGTAGGCGGGTACATTTCTTAAAAAAAACTCGTTTCTTGCTTGTGTATGGGTACTTTGAGTGTATTGTTGAGTCCTAGCCCTTGAGGTTGGCATCAATTTTGGTAAAACTAACTCAGCAGAAAGATGTTGGACAAGATGTCCTAACATGATGAACTAACTGCAGGTTAAGATGTTAGACAAGATGTCCTATCAGGTGGATTCGAAATCTTTGTCTGTTGCAGTTTTGGGATAACTGTTTTTTATAACAGGTGTGATTGGAATATGACTTAATTCTAGGTGGCATCTGAGATTGTTGAATCAGAGATTCTGATTCTAAATGGAATATGCGGTTTCCTTGTAAGGAGACATTTTTGGAAACTTGGGATTGAATAAAGGATTAGGTCGCTGATTCTGAGGAGCAGAACTGCTGTGTTTTTGAAGCCTAAGTCTAGTTGTGTTTTGCAATATAAATAGGTTGGATTTAACCTAGTTTGTGTGTTGAATATTGCAGCTGTTTTTAGAAGTACTAGGTTTTGTACTTGTGTGAGCCTCTCGTGTATTGTGTGAATACTTGAGAAGGACTATTTATTTAGTTGTAATATTTTCAGTCACTGCTGTGATTGGAAGGAAATTGAGAAGGGTCTCATACCTAGGAGAGTCTTAGGTAGAAATCTAGGAAGGGTAGTTTTTAGGTTCTAAGTTGTAAACGTTGGAGTTTAGCTTAGAACCAATTCTACTTAGTGATTTCATTCCTGGCTTGGTAGCCCCCAGAAGTAGGTGTTGTTGATCACCGAACTGGGTTAACAATTTATGTGTGTTGTTTACATTCAGTAGTTTACTTTTGTTCTTCCTTAATCCTTGTGAGAAGCAGAGATCAAGTGTCACGACATCCTGTTTGACATCTTAGTCTTCTGCATAACTAGAATTTCATGTATATTGAAGTTTATAATGATTTTTGCCACCCCGAATACTAACGATCTTCCAACGTTTAAATTTTTTTTCCGTCCGACACATTATCTCTACATGCTTAACTATTCTTCGATTGATCTCCACATGTCCTTGGAATTTTGGATAAGACCAAAAGACAGTTATTTTAGTTTTGAATTTGATTTTTTTTTAGTCAAACCCCTTAGATTTTTCAAATTTGATGAGTCACCAAATCACTTGAAAATTCACTAAGTACCAAACCAGATTCTTCAATGTCGAATGTTGTTGAAATTTCGCCTTATGTTAGTGAAAATTCCGGCTGATTCCTTTGTCAAATTTTGCCTTTGGAATTTCTCGGCTAACAGTGTTGTTTGATCTTCTTTATTGGTTTAGCCTCGATGTGAGACATTTTCTTGATCTGATGCATATAGCGAAAGATGTGTATGATAGTTTAATTAAAAGACTTCTAAACATTCAAGGTAAGAAAAAAGATTATTAGAATTCTCGTCTAGATATAGTGGGGATGGGTATACGACATCAATTAGTTCCAGAAGAATTAGGAAAAGGAACATATTTGCCCTGGGCATGTCACACTTTATTTAAAATGGGAAAAAATTGCGAGTGTTTGCTTGGTATTAAAGTTCCCCAAGGGTACTCATCAAATTTCAAGAAACTTGTATCAATAAAATATCTCAAGTTAATTGGCTTAAAATCACATGATTATCATTTTTTGATGCAACAACTTCTAGCCGTGGTTATCTGTGTCATCTTACCAAAAAAAAGGGTAAATATAACTAGATTGTTCTTATTCTTTAATGTTATATGTAATAAAGTAGTTGATTTAAAAAAATAGATGATTTGAAAGATGAGGCTGCAATAATCTTGTGTCAATTGGATATGTATTTCCTTTCATCATTTTTTGACATTATGGTTCACTTAATTATTGATTTAGTCAAGGAAATCAGATTTTGTGGTTCAGTTTATTTAAGGTGAATGTATCCAATAGAGCGATACATGAAGATCTTTAAAATATATATGAAGAATCCTCATCGTCTGAAAGCTTTGCTCATTGAAAGGTACATCATATCAGAAGCTGTTGAGTTATGTACAAACTATTTGTCAGAAGCAGACTCTATAGGAATTCCAAAGTCTCGTCATGATGGCAGATATGAAGGTAAAGCTACTTAAGGTTTGAATGTTAAGTCAATGGTTCAGGATGTAGTTCTTCAAGCACATTTGTATATATTAAGTAATTTATATGAAATTCAGCCTTACTTCTCTGCTCACAAAAGACTTACCAAGGAAAAGTACCCACCAAATGAGTGTTAAGTGGTTGTTGAAAGAGCATAACAAGAATTTCATAAATTAGTTTACTAAAATGATTTCTAATGATGATAGTGCATCCGAGATGATTAAATGAATGTCATACATGCCTAAATTTAATGTAGTAACTTCGACTTAGTGAATTTTCTTTTTATACAAAATTAAAAGTTGATCATAGTACAATGGAAAATACTAGGGCGATGGTTGAGGCCGAATCCATGTACTTCTTTAGTTCTAAAGATAAGAATTCTATAATGGCATCTAGACCCTACTTCGGGGTCATTGAGAAGAATTGAGAGATTGATTATGTTTTATTCAAAGTGCCTCTATTTAAATGCAAGTCGGTTGACACTAATGTAGAAATTGATGAGTTAGGAATCACACGGGTTGACCTTGATAAGGCAAATTATATGACCTAACCATTCATCATGGCATCCCAACAAAAATAAGTTTTTTATGCCACTAACACTTCTAAAAAAATATGGTCAATTGTTCTACAAGGAAAACACATACCGCATAGTGATGAAAATCATGATTTAAATTTTGATATTTCTGAGACCCCTTCTTTCGCAACATATGTGTCTACTTCATGTGAAATTGATACAAATGATGTGCATGTTATTTATTATGATCATGAAGAAGGCATATGAAAAAACTAACAAGTAAATAATTTTTATTTTTTATTCATAATTTATTGTTTGTTATAATTTCTAAGTGTTTAGAGACAAGATGCCAAAAGACGGGTCACGTTGTGCATCTTGCTTCCTTCAAATAACGAATCTAGTGCACAATAATTTATTGTTTGATGTAATGATGTGTAAAATGTATGTTGTTTTATTGCCATTATGGTTTTGATGTAATACATATTTATTATTCATAATAGTTGTCAATTTGATTTTGATTCACTAATTTATTGTTGTCTTGTTTCTGATATGTTTTGATTCACAAAAATACAGATTATAATAAAGAGATTTTTGTAAAATAAAAATTATATTTAAAAAAAAAATATTTCACAAAGGTTGGTTCTTTCAACCGTGGTGATATGTAGCGCACTATTCACTTAAAAACGCTAAAAATAACATTGTTGGATATCAAACCAATGACCTTTTAAATTTTCACTACGGTTGAATATTTCAACCGTAGTAAAAAATAGCGCCCTATCTAATTTATTATCACGATCAATAGCTCATTGTGATAAGTACTAAGTATGTATCATGTATTAGATTATTTTTAATTCTTTAAAAAGTGGGTGCTTAGTTTATTGGAAAGAGAAAACAATGTTAAAAACATTTGAGCATGTTATATCCATTCAATAGAAGTTAAAATCAACATAATAACCGTATGTTTTATTTAATTTTTAATTATGTAATGATCTTCTATTAAGATGGCATGATTTTCTGTGCTTTTTGACGTGCTCTGATCCATTCTGAATGCTTTAAAAGAGGAAATTTGGTACTTTCTCAGGGGTTCTAAAATTTTACACGTGAAGGAAACGTTTACAGCACCAGAGGACATATTTGGAAAGCATTTGGAGTCATTGTAGGCAAATTCTTTAAGGGATTTATAATTCAACAATCTAATTTGTATTTGGTATTGTAATTTGCACTATAGTAGTTAAATTTCTCTAGGTTAGGTTATGTTTTATGAACCTATTTTTATATTGTTGGATAATATGTTTGACTTGATATTGCATGAATAATTTGAGTTATAATTCTATTCAATCGAACCTTGTTCTTGATACTTTTTATGTGAGATGCTCTTTTATTCTGAATTTGGGCACATAGGGAATACCGACCATTATTTTATGTGCTGGACCTAGAACAATTGTTGTGCTTACACTAGTGGACTAGGGATACGAAACTCTGAGTAGTGGCTTAGGAATTAACTTTCTATTGTATTGCCTATTCTTACTTACGCTGGTGGACTAGGGATAGAAAACTCTGAGTATAGATCAGTGAGGTATACACTAAGTGATTGAGTATATCGTTTTTATTAATTCGTTGTGGGATTATAGTGACGATATAATTCATGTAATACATCAAACATCAACAGTAGAGAAATAAGGAATTCTATACACAACCTGATCGCTTTCGTATCATTGTCAGAACACTTTATTTTCTTTTCGAAATTAAAACTCGAACCCCCCTAATTCAGTATTTTCTATGCATTACACAATATTGTCTTGTTAAATAGTAGTCCTTGTGGATTCGATCTTTTTTTATTATTGCGACATTGTCGATACACTTGCCAAGAAGTCATCAATAGTACAAAGACTTATTGGGTCATTAAGATACCTTTGTCACACAAGACTTGATCTAGCATACAATGTATGTATGGTGAGAAGATTCATGCGTAAGTCAAAGGTATCATATCTAGCAGCGACGAAGAAGATACTAAGGTATCTCAAAGGAACTCTCGATTGTGGCATTATGTTTCTTGCGTCTGATGAAGGAAAAGAATGCAAGCTAGTGGATTACACCAACTCAAGTTAGTGTAGTGATGTTGAGGATAGAAAATCCACAACTGGTTATGTGTTTATGCTAGATGGTGCACCAGCTGCTTGGAGCTCAAGAAAAGAACTAGTAGTAGCATTATCGTCGTGTGAATCAGAGAAGAATCAGAGTACATAGTTGCTTCTCTTTGTACATGTCAAGAAACATGGATGGTGAATTTGGTTGAAAAAATTACAGGGAAGAATCATGGAGCAACTACCATGAAGATCGACAACATCGATGCTATAAATATGGTGAAAAATCAGATAGCACATGAAAGAAGTAAGCACATCGAAATGAGGTTCCATTATTTTCGAGAGCAGGTAGCAAATGGGAAGTTAAAATTGAAATAATGCAGAATTGAGAATCAGATTGCAGACATCATGATAAAAAGTGTGCAGGTCGAAGTATTCAAAAGACTAAGAACAATGATGAATGTAGATAGCTTAGACACAATGAATTAGGTGGTGTGTTAAAATTGTAATCCTTTGTGTTGAAGTAGTATTTCGACAGAGTTTGTTGTTATCGAAATGCTTTGCGCATAAATTGTATAGCTTTCGAAATGTTGAAGAAGTGTGTCTTTTAGAGAAACTTAAGACTTAGCTTTATTTTGTGTTTTTAGCTGAGTTAGGTTAGTTGGAGATTATTTGGTGTGAAAGTAATCCTAGTCTATAAATAGGAGGTACCCTATCATTTTAAATGCAGTAGCATAGATAAAAGATTGAATAAACTTCAGTTTGAAGGAAGACAGAAACTCTGCAGAAATATTCTCCCTCTTCCCCTTTTTCTCTCAAAACCCTAATTTTTCTTTTCTTCCCCAATTCATATTTTTTTTCTTCTAAAATTCTCGTGCCGCGGAATCATCTTTCAACCAAGGTGTGGTTGATTCACTCGAGTGAAGAGTGAAAAACAAGAGGAGAAATCAATCGGAAGAATTGATTCTTATTCATCAAGATTGATTCAAATTTCTCCAAATTTTAAATGAAATTCCAACATTAGGACTTCGTCAAAATTCCAACATCACCGCTAAATCAAAAGTCACACACATGCATCACTAGAAGAACTTATGCGTTGTCACAATGACTTCTCTTCCTTTCTAGCCTTATGTATTTTTAGTCCATTATCTTAATTTTTAGAGTTGATAGTTGCGTAAAGAGTTTTGCGATTTCAATCAATATAGATGTTGCGATATTGATTACGATCGTTGTAGTGTGAATTAATCACAATTTATTCTTTAACCTGAACGGTGAATAACAGTATCGATATTGACACGTATCAATATTGTTTTGTCGTAGCAGTTTTTACAATCGCGGACTATTTTTTAAAACCTTAGACAAGATCTTCATTACAAGACTACAAGACTCTGCATTAGAAAATTTCAAACTTTCTGCCCATAAAATAGAAACATGTTATTTTATTTCCTACAACATCCATCCACGGCAGAAACAAACCACCACAAACTTGCTCACTCATGCTCATACTACAAGCCCTCAGTAAAGGCCACCCCGGTGTTCTTCAACCAAACATTACCTTGAATTAGTTGTGCTACTGTAAACTTGCTAGCTTCCGCTGCACTTGTGATGACATGATAACCAGGCCAATTCACTCTCTTGCTCGTACCTGCACCTGGTCCATTGTTCATGTACTCTCCATAGTACAAATTTTGCAAGAAGTCCTTACTCGCAGCATCCCATTCCGCCCATCCCGTCGGGTCAATGTGGCTGTCCAAAAAGGATTGCAACACAACAGTTCTAGAGAATTTCTTCCATGGGCGGCCAAGGAATGTTTTGATTGATCCGGGCTTAAGGTCTGCGCTTGGTGTTAGGTCACATTGTTGAATTGAAGTTCCTGTGTTCTGACCGGGGTCTTCTCGGCCTTGCGCTGTGAACATGTTGTTTTGGTTGCTCATGGGCTTTCGGGCCACTAACTTGCACTTCTGGAACACAACTGCCGCATTTCCAAAGATGAAGTCGATGGTACCTGTAATGACTGAGTCGCGGTAAAATTGCCTGTTGGAGTGTGCATAAAGAGTGTCTTGAAAGGCGTCAATGCGGCATCTGTTGATAACAGATTTGTCGGAGCCAACGCGGAGAGCCACTGCTTGGTGCTTCGCTGCGCCTGCCGAGTTTTGGAACCAAATGTCTTGTGCTATAAACGAATCCCCAACTGCAGCTGTAAAAGTAAAGCCATATTATTATGTGGTTAATCTTCATATTGGGTAGGCATGAACCCGGGTGATGGTTTGGAACCTGAGGATGTGTTTCTCTCAAGGTCTCAGATTTAAATCATGTCAGATATTAATAATTTTTGTGGGTGAATCTATACAAAGCTTTGCGCTCTGCCTTTAAATGAGGTCCTCGCAAGTGGACGGTGAAATTGGTGCCTCTCAAATAGTCGATCCTAAGGACGGATGCCGAGTTTTTTTAAATAAAGGCTAGAATATGAACTTTGCAAAATAATTTTAATCATTTAGATCTAATACAAGGGGAAGGATACATACCAACAGTAGCACTTTTGAAGGTGGTTGTTCCATCGATGAAATTCAAGTTGCCTGTAATTATTGTTGCATCCATACCATCACCAACGAGCATCACATTGGTTTTTTTGGCGCCAATTTCTATGTTCTCTTTATATGTTCCTTTCTTCACATAAATAACATATGTTGTCTTACCGTTGTCAGGTGCAGATGCCAGAGCCTCAGCCACAGTCTTGAACTTCCCACTCCCATCGGCAGCCACCACAACATTGGCCTTTATGTCCCCAACTGAGGACTCCAACAACCTCCTATCCTTGCTTGTAACCCACGATGGAAATTCCCCATTCAATGTTTCATCAACAAATTGATCATGACTCTTTTGAGGAAAAACAGCAAGAAACACAGCAAGAGAAGATCTAGCTCTTGATATCAAGTCCTGAAGGTCACTTTCCATAACGACCCGAGATGTACCTTCTAACCCATCCAAACATGTTGCATGATTAGTGAGCACACTACTTAGCCATGTGTGTGCATCTTGTTGTGAGTCAATGTTATTTTTTGTCAGTGTCAACATTGAGTCCCAAACTCTGTCTATGGACAACTCCATCAGTTGTTCACAGTCCTTCAGAGCTGTCTCCTCTCTAGGACTGTTAACTCGGCGCTTAATAGCGTCGACCGTGTCCATAGCTTTTTGAATGTGTGTGGTAGATTTGGTTAATAAAGACAAGAGTGTACTCAATTTGTGGTCTTTTGTGTTGGCCAAGGTTTGGCCTTGAAGTACTTCTGATACATGAGTTAAGCATGATTTTGTATCAACAGCATGCTCACACAGAATGGGAGCTGATGAGAGGTGGAAGAAGGAGATAGGTTTGTTGAGATGAGAAGCAATAAGGGCTGATGAACTTATGATAGCAGCTAAAGAGAGGATTAACCAGAAAGTTTTGGGAAGTGATTTTCTAGGCTTGTCTAGCAAAGTTTCTTGGGTAGCCATATATATATTGATAAACTAGCTAATACTGGTTGCTGGTTATTTACTATGATATCTGTTAACTTCAGCATTCTTATATAGACACAAAAAATATTGTATTTTGTAGACTATAAAACAAATCCAAGAAAGCATATAGTATTTTAATAATTGTTTATATTTTTAGTTAGCATAATTGAGGTTTGGCACATGGTTCATTTCAAACCTCTAGCATACGTCGCTGTAATGGTCTTATGATTAATATTATTTATTGTTTATCTATAATAAAAGTCTAAATTGCTTTGCCATGTGCAAAGATTTTGAATTTTTTTTTTGCTTGTGTCAATAATTATGAGATTGGATAAACCTTAATAAAGAAAGTCAAGTGGAAGATACTACTAATTAAGTATACATTGAAGCTGTAGGTAGCTACAAAAGGCACAATTTTGTTATGTTTACATATTTATTATGTACATCAGCAAGTATTATTAGTAGAGACATCTCTATTATGTTTATATATTTATGTGGAACAAGAACACATTAAAATGGGCTAGTGTATACATCCTTGTCCGTCAATTCCGATAAAATATAGTATTTGACCTTTAAAATTAGAATCTATATTTTGAAGATTTTGTTCACTAGACCAGCATACTTATTTATTTTGCAGAAATTTCAAAAACATTTTTAAAATTTTCATTTTAAAATTTGGACACACCAAATACAAGTCTAATAGAAATAAAAATTGAATTTTGAATTCTAGACGCACCTCAACACACTATAATAAACTCATTCTTAGAACGACAACCAATTCAAAGTCAAAATATGTTTGAATTTCAAAATAAGGATTCAACTTACAGATATTGAAGTTCTTGAAGTTCTGATGAATTTATTTAAGTATTCGGGCTTTGTCTTTTCCTCTTCTTTGTCTTACATTTGAAACCAAACAAATCAGTGTATAACTGAGCCCTCACTAGTGTCTACTCCCGTTCCAATATTGTTCCAATTTTTCTCTCAAGTTCTACTCATGTGCGTGCAAGTTTAACATTTTCATCAACTTCTACTTCTCTCCATTCAAGGTAAACACTTTCATCTCTCATATTTGGTTAGTTTCTCATATCCTTATTTTTTTTAATTTGTTATGCATGTAATTCCTTAATAGGTTATACTTATGTTAAAATAGGATACATCCAATAGAAATGTAATATTTGTTTGGTCATAATAAGATTTGGTATGAATTTGGGACATTTTAGGATTAGGGTATGTGCATGAACAGGTTATGCTCTGGTGCATTTAGTCTAGATTTTAAAATCTGAGCCCTTTGTAGGGATAACAATATCTGAATTTTCTCTATTTATCATTCTATTTTTTTTATTCTGTTTCTAGTACATTCTTTCCTATTCTTTGATTATGATATGCCTTTCTTGTTTGATTATAGAAAAATGGTTGATGAACAACACAGATACAAAAATGGTCGATTGGTCCAACATGCTTCAATGCCCAGGTAGCAAGCTAAATTCTCGCGACTCATAGTTAGAGAATTATTGAATGTTGCCGAGGGATCGTCTTCTCAGGTTCATGTATCTTTGACCCATGCTGAAAGACTTATTGCTTTTGTTCATGTTGATGACATGATGTTGTCGCACAGATATTTTTTTTGGAGGCCACAAAGACATTTCACTACTTCCTATATATGCACATCATGTCACAGTTCACGTGTAGGAGGGAAAGGTATCATAAATGTTTAATTACTCTTCTAAACGTTTGTTTTATACTAATTGAAATGCTTAGCATTAATGTATTTTATTTTGTAATACAGTGAGATGTTGAAATATATAAAGCATGGTAGAAAGATAACAAAGATGTCACATCCTAATGAACCATCATTTCAGGATGTCTTTGAGCTATATGAGATGAAGGACATCAGTGGGACTAGATATGGTTATATTAAACATGATCTATTTTCTGCATTTGCTGAGAGATGGCGTGCAGAAACTTCGCCATATGATATTCTAATCGGTTTGATGACTATCAATCTTGATGATGTATCATGTTTCATACATCTTACGATAACGAGAAGATTCTTATACCAGTCTATAATTAGTAGACCTGAGGCCCTTGGCTTAATGGCGACACAATTAGGGGTTGGTCCAAGTAAATCCTGAGGAGAGATAGAAGACATCAGGGGATGCCATGCTATATTTTCATTCCTATTGAAAAATTATATTAACTAATTGAATATGGTTATGGATGATGCAGGAGATGAGGCACGTGTTGCCTATCATAGAGTATCTGCATTTAGAACATAATTTCTAATTTTGGTTGGCAAGACATATTTCTGGACAAAAGTGTGGCATGTGTCGATGTTGTCTATATTAAATATTTCATGGACTTGGACAAAATTCACGAGTATAATTAGGGGACATTTTGTTTGGTTTATCTCTAGTCAAAGTAAGATAAAGGTAGTTTATGGAAGATGAAACAAATGACATGAAGAAACAGTTTATTTTTGTAATTTATTTACACCCTTACTAATACTAATTTCACAATACTTGTGCTACACATTTGCTAATATTTCATCTAAACCATTTTCATACATGGATCCTCATTCATGCTCCAAGTATTGTCGACTAGGAGTGTGTTGAAAGCTATATTGAGGATTTGTCACGTGCGTGCTCGATTATCCCACTAAGGGATAATCCGACGACTGAGTCGTTCAAACTTGCTCTTGACCACATCCTGGAAGATGATATCAATTTCACAGCCTAAGGTGAGCACCATCCGACACAATCATTGGAGGTGATATCATGGTACTTTGCATGGCTGGTTTATGGATCTCGACTTATGTACTCGCATCTACATAAGTGAGTATTGCAGCAATAGCGTCGGCTTAACCAACCTAGAGTCCCCTTTCTAATAAAAATTGTAGGCCCAATTTAAAAAAAAAATATATACAAATGTAATAATTAAAAACGACACATCAAAAATATAATTATATATTAATAAAAATTAATTAATTATAATAATTTTTACTTTTGATCAATCTCATTCTTTTATGTATTGGATTTTTTTTCATAACATTTTTTTAATTTATTGGATTTTAATTATAACATTTTTTATGTCTATTAATATCAGTGAAAAAATTGAACTTTTCAAAATTTGGGGCCTCCCAAAATTTGGGGCCATGTATTGTTGAGCTTGTTGGGTCGGTCCTATGCAACAATTTGGATATTTGTAAGGTATACCTAGGGACCCTACATTTGTTGCTCCTGTCATTGTCCTCCATAGAGATATTAATGTGATATTTGCAGAGTACCATAAGCATCAGGTGGTTGAGGATGTACATAGTGTGACAACTACTTGTTTATGGAGTATGATATGTAGTTACATACAATGGTTTTATAATGTGTCATATCCTTACATAGCACCAGAGCTAGAAGGAGATCCCTCTAGGCCAGTTCATCGGAAATTACTAGAAGAAAGACAAGGAAGGGTGAACCATGCCATGGATATATTACTTAGATTACATTGTATTGTTGTTATCGGGAGAAAGGCCATAACTAAATGTGAGTTTAAGGAAGGCACTTTTGAGAGTGTTACTCTATAGGAAATCTTAGAAGAGGCGTCGAATGCATAGTAGTATTGGAGGCAGAGAAGGAACAAAGGCGTTAGATATATCCATTAGTTGTGTGTTTTTTTATTTATAAAAATTTATCGTAGTTATGATTGACTTATGTGTATGGTTTATTATGTGAGTAATGTATGGTTTTTCAAATGATATGAAAAATCTTAGTAGTTAACTTTAAGGGGTTTATAACATTGTTCAGGGTTTTGTCCGAATTTTGAAATCCAGATTCACCCTATTGTTATGAAATAAACAGTAAGGATATTTGTTCCAGGTAGGATTGTTCACATCCAATCCAATAAAAATAACATAATGAAACAAACAAAAAACAAAAACTAATAAAAAACAATCTTTTTATGATATGTTTGGACCACCTTATAGCATAACTAATTGTTCGGTTTAGTTTTTGATTGGATGCATGTGAATCGAACCGCTCCAAACCAAAATTAAATTATACTTTATAAAACCCAACTATATTTGTCTGTCTATTTAACCCTATTTTATTAATATTTCATTCATGTAGCCACACGTAGAGAAATAGAACGCCACCTCAGTTCTTTCCTTTTTTGTTTCCTCTCCCTCAAACCACCACCAACTTTCTTCAACCCATTTTCTTCCTCCCTCAAGCACTCTTCTCTCACTCTCGTTTCATCTCACTTAATTCTCTCTCTCTCTCTCTCTCTCTCTCTCTCACTATCTCTCTCTCTCTCTCTCCCCCCTCTCTCTCTCTCTCCCTCTCTCTCTCTCTTTTTTCATCTCACCCAATTTTCTCTTTCGTTTTGTCTCCTTTAAACAATCGTTGCCTCCCTCAAACCTTCTTCCCTAACTCTTGCGACAGAAGACGACTCCATATTTGTTCAGTAAGTTTTTATATTTTCTATGTTCTAATTTATAGTTTTTTGTGTTCGATTTTAGCTTTTATTTGCTAGCTTTTCTGTTTTGATAAATTTTCTATTGTCTATTTTAAAGGAATGAGCCAAGTAAAATTCTTTGATTATGTTGCTTCATCTAATCAACTTGACCTTATTAGCAACCTCAAGCAGGTATACAATTTTATTTTTAATCAGTTTATTTTATCTTAGTAAATTTTGGTTAATGTTCTACAATGGTTATGGTTCTTGACTAAGGACATGTTTATTCTTTATTTCCTATTCTGTAGGGTGAAAAAGTTGAACCCCCACCCCATTAGTGCAAAGTAAGGAAGTGAACAATGATGAAGAAAATTCTAATAAGAAAGGGAAAGTTGGAGAAGCTTCAACATTGGTCACATCGAACAAGTCTAATGTTGTATTTGGAGATCCATGTAACAGAAAACCTATTAAACATAGAACTTGGACTTGGAAAGATTTTACAAAAATAGGATCAAAAGATAAGTGTAATTGGTGTGATGTATATGCTTCTTATTCACATAGAAATGGTACTAGTAATTTGAAACACCATTTGTTGCACCAATGTAAAAAGTTTCCCAAAGAGTATATTGATCCCACTTAATAGACTATGGTTCTTCAACAACTAAAAGAAGAAGAAGGGGATAGATTTGGTAATTTTACTGCTCTCCATTTTGATACTAAGTCATGTAGGAAAGATTTAGCTAGGATGATAATTGTTTAAGAGTTGCCTTTTAAGTTTGTTAAGGGTGCGGGATTTCTTTATTTTATGTGTGATGTGCAACTTAAACTCTCAATTCCTAAAAGGATTCTAATCGCTAGAGATTGTTTGGATTGGTACATGAGTGAGAAACATAAGTTAAAAATTATGTTAAATAGATCAAACACTACTACAAAATACATCTAACGTAACATGTTATTACATCATCTATCAAGCCAACCGTAGTAATAGCTCCTATTTAGGCGCCTGCATTTTTTTTCTTTTATTAAAAGATATTTCACTAGAGTCCATATTGATAATCGTAATGATATATTAAGGATTACAAGCTTCAATTCCCAGCACCAGAGTTTTCCTTTTTTGGTTACTAAATGGATGTGTCACTTATAATCTTAATATTTATATTAAAATTAAATTATCTTTCACCACAGTCTAAAATAGAAACTTTTGTGAAATGTACCTATATTTAATCACGGTCGTTTCTATCAATTGTGGTGAAAAGTATAAGCTATATTTAAGAGAAAATTCACTCTTTCAGGATAGAACAACAGTCTTTCTCATAAAACAAAACCTCCACACTCTCTCACGCCTTATCCTTATTCCATGACGCTTGCATACCACTTCCTCACAAAACTCCAACATATGTTCTTCAACTCTTATGGATCAAGGAAAGGTTTTACACAAAAATCGTTTCTTTCACTTTCTCTTCACATTTCTAGTACGTAGACGTTTCCACCATTCACTTTCTCTTCGCTCTTTTGTTGATAAAAGTTGTATGTTGTTGTTGATTTTATTTTTGTTGATAAAAGTTGTATGTTGTTATTTAAGGTATGTTGTTGTTGATAAAAGTTCTATGTTGTTGATGATTTTGTTTTTGTTAATAAAAGTTCCATGTTGTTTAGGGTATGTTGTTAATGATAAAAGTTGTATATTCTTGATGTTTTTTTGTTTTTGTTGAGCTATTTTGTATGTTGTTTAAGGTATGTTTTTATTGATAAAAGTTCTATGTTTTTGATGATTTTTTTATTGATAAAAGTTCTTTGTTGTTTAGGGTATGTTTTTGATGATAAAATTGTATGTTCTTGATGTTTTTGTTTTTTTTTAATCTATATTGTATGTTGTTGTTGATAAAAGTTCTAAGTTGTTGATGATTTTGTTATTGATGATAACATTTCTATGTTGTTGATCGTTTTGTTTTTGGTGAGCTATGTAGTATGTTGTTTAAGGTATGTTGTTGTTCATAAAAGTTCTATGTTGTTGATGATTTTATTTTTGTTGATAAAAGTTCTGCATTGTTTAAGGTACGCTGTTGATGACAAAAGTCGTATATTGTTGATGATTTTGCTTTTGTTGAGCTATGTTGTATGGTGTTGTTGATAAAAGTTCCATGTTGTTGTACATTGCAGCTTTCATTACGTTTAAACAACATGGCATAGTAGATGGTTTATTATATCATATGTGGTTTGAGTGTTTTTCCACCCCCTTACTGAATATATATATATATATATATATATATAGAGAGAGAGAGAGAGAGAGAGAGAAAGAGAGAGAGAGAGAGGACGTATCATATGAGAATGTCATTTTTATGTGAGAACATAAAGATGAATCTGAACCATTAGATTTTAAAATAAATGGTGGAGATTTGTGTGGTTTTTTTTTCTCTCTCCTGCATTATTAAAATAAATGATGGAGGAGAGAGAAAAAAAACCACACATAATCTCCACCATTTATTTTAAAATCTAATGGTTCAGATTCATTCTCATGTTCTCACATAAAAATGGCATTCTCATATGATACGTTCTCTCTCTCTCTCTCTCTCTCTCTCTATATATATATATATATATATATATATATATATATATATATATATATATATATATATATCCTACGAATTATTTTAGAAAATTATAATATGAGTTGTTAAGTTGTATTAGAAAAAAGGCTTACACTTATCATTGTTTTTCAACTTTTTGTAGTCTATTATTTGTATTTTGCTCTTTAATGGTTAAAACTTGATTCAATGTTTCTAGTTCTTCAGCTATCACTTCCTTGACCTCTAATTTTTTCAACAAAGTAAATAATGTTTTGAAAAATCAAATAGAGGTGAAGGAAGTGTTAGTAGAAGAATTAGAAGTATTGAAACAAGTTCTAATTGTTAAAGGGAAAAATGTAGATTGAAATACGATTGAAAGGTTATATATTTAGTGAGCATCTGGTAAAATAAGCATTCAAGATAATTTATAATAAACTCAAGTAAACATATCACCACTGTTGGAATCGAGGACCGTAGTGGAATGTTGTGTGTTAATTCTTTCACCGCAGTTGGTACATAGAACTGTGGTGAAATGTATTGAAACCTGCAAAAACCTAAGTGCTAGGAATCGAACCTCTGACATCAACATCTTACTACAGTTATTTTATACAACTGTGGTGGTATGTTATGCGTTACTGTATTTTTACCACAGCTAGTAGACCATGGTGGTAAAGAATGCACATACAACCACACCTTACTTTACTAGGGACCATCGTCCGTAGTAGAATCTTTATTCCAACCGTGGTAAGATATGTAATCTGTAGTAGTGAAATTAATGTGTCTATCTAACAACTTATTGTTGGACATCTGTGAAACATTTGAGTTATCTTTGTCTTACTGCACATTTCACTGATCATGATTGGAAGACCCATAAAAGGATTCTTAATTTCTATCCGATTGTGAATCACAAAGGATTGGCAGTGGAAAAAAAATTGAAAAATGTTTGGATGAATGGCTAATAGGTAAAGTTTTCAACATTATGGTTTATAATGCTAGTTCTTATTATGTTGTTATCACTTACTTGAAAAATACAATGGATGATTGGAGGTCACATCCATTGAAAGGGGAACATATGCATGTTCTCTATTTTTAACATATTATGAATCTTGTGGTCCAAGATGAACTAAAAGACTATCATTCCTCAATCAATAAGATTAGGAATGTAGTTACATATGTTCATGCATCTTCGGGTCATATGGATAGTTTAAAAACTTGCATTAAAGAAGTTAGGTTACAAGAAAAGTCGAGTGTTCAGTTGGATGTTTCCACTAGGTGGACCACCACATATATTATACTTGAATGTGCATTGAAGTTTCATAAGGCATTTAAGAGATTGAGTGAGAAGTGAGCTGACTTTTGGTTAATGCAAGGTGGTATTCCAAATAATGATGATTGGAAGAATGCAAAATGTTTTGTTTAATTTTTTGAAAATATTTTTTGATATCACAAAGAAGGTGTCAGCTTCTACTTTTACAACCTCTTCTCAATATTTCAATGAACACATCATGATATTGACTACATTCAATAGGTGGGTGGAATTAAAAAGTTTAGACAACTTGCTTAGAAAGATGGCTGAAAATATGAAATCAAAATATGACAAATATTGGGGTGATGTTAAAAATATGAATATGGTGTTCTTTGTTGTTGTTGTGCTTGATCCTCGACATAAGATGTCGTTTGTTAAGTGGGGTTTAAACAAGGCGTATGTGAAATACGTTGTTGAATCTTTGTGTTAAAAAATAGATGAGACATTATACAAAAGATTTGATAGTTATAGGTTTTTTGTTGGTCAATGTCAAACTAAAAATCCTACACATTCCTCTCGTGAACTGGAATTGGTAGAACTTAAAGCACTAGAGGATGCATTTGCTTAGGAGGTTGAGATGGACATGAATCTTAATAAGACCACGCAGAAAAATGAACCGCATTTGTATCTCATGGAGAAATTGGAGAAGAAAAGTCCTCATTTTGATATCTTGAACTCGTGGAAGGTGAATTCCAACAAGCATCCTATTCTTGATCAAATGACTAGAGATGTATTGGTCATGTCTGTGTCTACTGTTGCTTTAGAGTTTGCTTTCTCTATCAAAGATAGAGTGCTTACTTTTTATAGAATCTCTCTTACGCCAAAGATAGTTGAAGTTTTAACTTGTACACAAAATTTGTGTAAATCCTCCTAAATGTCAATAGATATTGAAAAGTTTGTGGATGAGTTAGAAAATATGGAATTATATAAATTACATATAATTTTTATTTTTTTTGTCAAGATTTGTTATACATACATATTGGTTAATATCTATCTTTGTTTTTATCTTGAATATGGTATATACTTTTATAGAACTTGCATCAATGCCACAATTGAATAAATATGTATTTGATATTGATTATGATTAGATGCTGCATTTTGAACTACTTTTGATATAGTATAATTGCATTGCTTACGTTAGTATGATCATATTGTTTATTTAGTTAGTTGTTGCTTGGTTTACTCTATTGATATATTTGTGTTTTTTTCAAGCTAATTATAAAGAATGGTAAAGACTTTGTTTTGCATATTTCTACCATATATTTTTGGAATATACTGATTTTATTTACTCATTATATTTCTTAGAGTTTGAGAATTTACTGAATTTGTTTTGGGAATTTACTCTCTTCGCATATCACTTTTATTTTCCATTTTGGTAGTGAAAGAGGAAAGAACTATGCTAATTTATTTCCTATAAAATTTATTTAATGGTTTTCTTTGCCTTTACTGCAACTAATTTTATGACATCTCAGTTTTGCTTCAAATTTTCTTTGATTTCGAATTTTCTTTTCTATATAGATGACATCTCAGTTTTGCTTCTAATTTTATGTTATTTTGTTATGCTCTATATCATAGCTAAAATAAAATAAATGATGGTTGAAATTATGTTCTAGACCCTAATTTGTTGGAAGTTATTAGTGTAACACAGCATGAATAAGAAAATTTGAAATGATGGTACGACTTTCAAAAAGCAAGGCTGCTTCTGTATCGGATCACATTCATATGGATTCTGAGAAGACATAATGTTACTGTTGTAACATCTCTTGGATTCTAACTTCTGAGCGTGACTCTGATGTTCTACTTCTGAAGCCTGTTTAGCTTCTGAAGTCGTTAACTTCTAAAGACTAAGTGCTGAAGATTCTGAAGACAAGGTTCTACTGAACGAAGTTCAGAAGACTCTGAAGCTGTATGACTCTGATACGATGTCTAAAGAAAACAAGTTTTGAAGGTCTGAAGACAGAAGTTCGAATGAACAAGTCCAAATGCTGAAGACTTATGCTTCTTAGACAACGGGTTCTGAAGACCAAATGCTGAAGACTCTGAAGTTGTAGCTCTGCAGACTCTGAAGGCTTGAAGCTCTTAAGACCCAAGTTACGTTTTCCCTTCTTCTAACTCATGCTCTCAGAAGCCTTTGAAGTCAGGAAGTTGATAAGACTAAGCAATATGGTACAACAGTACAACAGTATGATGAGGACGCTTTGCTCCACTCCGGATAGGGCGGACGCAAATGTACTATTTGTCCCCTACGTTCTTTCAAGCTGCCATAATTCTGAAATGTCAAAAATATCCTTCAACGGTCACATCATGCATGGCTATATAAAGGCTTGAAGACTTCAAGAATGAGTTGGCCAATCTTCACTGTTCATACGCTTTATTGTTCATATCATTCTTAAGTCATTTTGTTCTTAAATTTGTTTACTTATCAGCTTGTGTAGAAGAACCATTATTATAAACAAACCTTTGTAACAAACAGTTGTTTGTGATTCCTAAAGGACCGGTTAGGTCTGAAGCTTTAGGAAAATTTGTGTTCCCTAAAGGAACGGGTAGGTCAGAAGCATTAGGAATACTAAGACAGTGATTTTTAGTGTTGTTAGTCACTTGCAGTTTGGCTTGTGCATTGTATTTTCAAACAGTTGTTTGATTTCCTTAAGAGACCAGTTAGGTCAGAATTCTTAAGAAGTGTAGGACTAGTGTGTCTTAGAGATTGTTATTAGTCACTTGTAGTTTAGCTTGTGCATTGTATTATTCAGTTTGATTAGTGGATTAAGACCTCACTTGAGAGAGGCAAAATCACCTTGGCGGGTGGACTAGACTAGCTTGAGGGTTTCTCAAGTGAACTAGTATAAACATACTGTGTTCTTTCTTTTTGGTTTCTCTCTCTTTATTATCAAGAAGTGGAGGTTATTTGTAAAGGAGATTATTTTTAAAGAATCGTTTTTATTTTAAAAACCCAATTCAAACCCCCCCCCCCTTTTCTTGTGTTTTTCACACCTTCAGCAATGTCTCAGTCCATACCACCTTGATGCATCCATTAAATGCTTGGAAACAAAATTGGAGTCTTTGAGCTTTTTAGCCTTTTTAGGGCACTTATGGTTATATGTAGTTCCTTGAACTTGGGAGGCTTGTGGATCAGTTCATTCCTCTTTGATTTTATCCCTTGAGTTGTCCAAATGGATGACAAGGCTTAGAATTACATGATTTGGCCAAATTGAGCAAATGTCCTATAATCTGCCTTGAACAAAATAAGTCCAAGATGCCATGTTTCAAGGGTTGTATCTCCCTACTCAAATTGAATTTGGAGATGATCTGGTACTTGTTGGAAAGCCCTCATGGCATACTTCAACTTTGATGTTCACCAATGGACCTGGTTTAACTTGGATCAAGGTGAAAAATGTCCCTACATTTTGTAAAAAGTAAGGCAGATTCTGACTTATTGAAAATTTCACTAAGTGTTGGAAAAGTGGTCATTTTCATTTTTTTGTGATTTTGATCAACCCATAACTCAAAATACATGAGGATTTGGAATTTCTTGTAGTTGACATATTTGAAGTATGTCAGATGGAATTTCATTTGAGCTTTGAATGGGAGAAAAAGGCCTTGTGGTTTAGGAGTTATGACCTTGCAAAGTTGGTACAAAATCACTTTTGTTCCATAACTAAGTCACACGGCTTTCCCTGCTGGCTTTGGACATGCTTTAAGATTGAATGAATTTTATCAATACCGTCCTCTAGTTCACTCCAACTTGTTGGTTATGTTCTTTATAACCACCAAACGGTGAATCAAGCATTAAAGATTGCAAGCATCATCTGAAAGTAGAAGCATCAGTCACTATGGGAATTTGAAAAAATCTACGAGAACTAATTATCAAATGAGCATTGGAAATGGAACTGTTACCTGAAGCGAACATATGATCATCACCAACTGAAGACATTGCAGGTAGAAAATCTTCAACAAATGAAATTGGTTGCTCCAAAAGCATCACTAAGAAAACACGCGAACCAAACATCAAACAACCTAAATCAGGAGAAGAATTGTATATTGTTTATGATTCTCACTAAACGCACAACATATGCTATGGCAAGAAGATACAAAGGCAAAGAAAACAAAAACGAAAAAGCCACAAGTCACGGTTTAATACAACACGTTACCTCCACCATTAATCTTCAAGCATCCGTCCTAAGTCCAAGCTTCGTCTCGTGTACCTTCCTTGCACATCCATGCTTCCCAAGCCTCGTACAATGAAATTAAGAGAGAAAAAGGGATGTCAGAAATTGTGAAAACCATGGAAGGTAAGTTTTGAAATGAAATAAAATTTCATCAAAAGTCATCAGTCGTGAAAAACACTAAAAGAAAGTTTTAGAAAGTTCCAAAACCATGGAAAGAGATCGAGGAATTCACTCAAGAAATTAATCAATTGGATACCAAACATTCCTGATCAAGCTAAATTGGAAAGCCATCAAATGTGATTAAATCGTGATCAAAACCAATTCAATACAAATTCAAAAACTTTCCAAAGTCGTACAGACGTATCTACCTACAGATGGAAAGCACTTATCGCAGCAGTCACTCAAAATCAACAGCATTCAATTGGAGATTAATTTCCCTGTGCCTATAAAAGTGTCACGCATCTGCTTAAGAGGGGATCAAGAATTTACACAAGATAAAAAAAAACTCACACAGAGCAGTATACGGAATTTTCTCTTCAAAATTGTCGCTACGCAAAAAAAAATTCCACATACAATACACAACAAATACGCATTTTAAAAAAGGCCACAAAACCAATCAAACATCCGTTCACAGCAACAACACAAATCATACACGCATCACAGAAGGGGAACCATTTATAAAAACCAAACCAGAAAACTTATCATTTCATAACCATTCATCCAAACCAGAAAAGCTATCACCAAACAACCCACCCAAAAACCCATCCGAAATCCAAACACGACCAACTCACTACGCAGCAGAGACACAGTATCACAGGCATACATCAGAAATCATCGCATATCCAACATCACACTTTCACACGAGCATCACACACAAAACAACGCAGAGTAAATCAACAACAACACAAAAAAAAAGAATTCATCAAAAGGAGGAACGCGACTTATCTTCGACGGAGGTTTCGTTTGAGGTCTCGACCGTTTCTCCTCACCGTCAACAACCGACGACCGGGCTTCTTTCTTTTTTCGTTTTCACATTTTATTTTACTCTGTTTGTAACATGTAATCATCAATTATAATGAGAATGATGGGGCTGGGAATCGTGGGGTTAGGGTTGATTGATTGTTTGATTCGAGAGACAATGAGAGGTTGAGAGAGTTGAGAGTGGTGGCGAGGCAAGTTTAGGGTTTGTAACCCTTTCCATTTGAGAGAAAAAGAGAGTCTGAACGATGAGAGTCGGAGAGAGAGAAGAGAGTGCTTCTGTCGTTTTTCTTTTTCTTTTGATTTAACGAATGATCATGTACACGCCCACACACACATCATCACTGTGTACTCTCTCCATGGCGTGCGTTAGATCTTGCACAATCGTATCCAACGGGTATGATCTGAGGGTCTATTGTGGACCCTCTCTCCCCTTTACACACCTTATCCCTCCGTTAATTCAATAATAAATCTGGTTTATTTTAATTAATTTAACCTTAATTCTTTTTAAATAATTAAAATCTGTTTATAACTAATTCTTAAAATAATAAGATTTAGAGTTTTTTTTTAAATAACCTTTTTAATAAAAATATAACTTCTTTTTCTTTTAAAATATCAATCTCTTTTTTTAATAAAATATAACTAACTGAATTAAAAACTTTTTGTTAAAACCCTTTTAAATTAGTAAAACCTTTTTTTTAATAATAAAAACTTTTATTAAAATACTAAGATTAAAAAAAAAATTTAAATAATAATAAAAACTCTTTTAAAATTGAATTTTTTTTTTACTAATAAGAAAACCTTTAAACATTCTTCCTTCTTTTAAGGTTAATCTTTAACATAATTCTCAAAATAAAAATAAATCTTTAAATTTAATCTTTTTCTAAACGAAATAAGCCTTCAACTCTTTTTTCTTAAATTTATTTTTCACTTTTTAACATAATAACTTTTAAAGATAAATAAAATAAAACTTTTAATATTAAAATCTTTTATAAGAAAACCCTTTTTATTAACTTTGCAATATAACTTTAAAACTAAAAGATAATAAAACTTTAAAATAATTAAAACCTTTTTAGCAAGAAGAAAACTAAGAAATAATCTTTAATACGTCTCTAAAATAAATAAATCTTTTTATTAGTTCAACTCTTTTCTTAATGAACCGTCCTTTTAGAACCCCTCACGATAAATTGTACGCTTGTGTGTGACATAGTTGATATTGTGCTTTGTTTATGTTTTTGTGTTGAATGTATGTTTTTTATTGTTCTAAACCTTTTCAAAACATTAAAAATTCTCGATCCAACGTCGAACCCATTTTCTACCCATGTAAGTCGATTGCCTTTAGGCATCGCATTCAACCTTTTGGTCACTAGACACAAGACTAGCCCACTTTGCTAGCACCCCCGCTTAAAACATTAATATAATCGATTGCATTAATATCCAAGGGAAAATCCCATGCATGATAACCATGTTATTGTGCATGGTGCACATCATTTGCATCATAATCGACACCTTAAGATAAGTCAATTAGATAACTTAGGATAGATTTCCTAGGCTAGTCCCCCCTTAATTTTGATTTTCAAATCAAACTTTAGCCCACCTAATTCTCCATACAAGAGAATTAGATGTTAATCATCTCAAAGAAAGGGACATACAATCCCATACCCCACAAAATACAAACATTTTCAAAACTGTGGTGGTCTTTCTTAAGATGATGACTCATCTTCCTCTCCTAAACCTTTAAAACATTTAGTATCCTTAATAAGGAACTACAAGTGCTCTGATTCCCTCCTGACAGGATATATAGGCACAAGATGCGATATCTTGTCGAGCACACTTAGGATTAATAATAAATCATCTACCCTTAAACCCTTAGCAAAACAAATAACAGATAACATAAAATAAATCAAGAGGTTCCTGTAGAGTACTACAGATATCTAGGATGCTAACACCTTCCCTAGGTATAACCAACCCCCGAACTTAGAATCTTAGTGCATTTGCATTGCATTGTGGGAATTCAGTTTTTTCTCCCTTCCCTTGGATAAAATCAAAGACCGGTGGTGACATTAAAAATGAGATCCTAGTTAACAAATAACTATGGTATCCAATTTTCACCGCGACACACGCTAATTTGAATTGATTCATTTTAGAGTTGACTCAAGTCACCTGCCCTAACTGAATCAAGTCATGGGAATTATGAATCAATTCACGCTGCTACTTTTAACTAACTTTTTTCACTTTTCTCTTTCATCTATAAATAGAGATTTCATTCCCTCATTTTAAGAGAGAGATCAAAATTTTTCTAGAGAGAAAACCTTTGCAAAAGCACAACTTCCTTCTCCCTTCCAAATCTTCATCTTAATCATACCCATGGAAATTATTCTCTTGTGTGTGTGTGATGATTAATCTTAGGGAAACATTAGGGATCTAATTGTTGGTTGAAGTTTTCATATTTGCAAGAGGTGTTTTGGTCTTGGAAATTTCTAGGGTTGAAATTTCTTGAAGGAAAAAGAAGAAGAAGCTTTTCTCCATTGTTGTGGAGTTTTTCTACAGATTTGTCCACTTGTTGAAGAAAGGGATTCAAGGCTTGGAATTTCAAGATTGGGTAAAATTTGGGAAATTCATCAAGAGAGGAATCCTTCAAAACTTGAAAATCAAGATCTTGGGTAAAGATCAAGTTAGTGGTGGTAGCTAGTTACAAGCAAGTTCGTACAAGAAGCAAGAAAGAAGATTACGTGGATTGTTATAATTTGTCTTTTTGCTTTTGTGGATTGTTGTAACAAAGAACCAAAATTCAATATTGTTTTAATGGAATAAATAACTCTTCGATGGTTCTTCGTCAAAGACTAGATGTAGGTGCCTGCAAGGACGATAGCACCGAACTAGTATATATCCTGGTGCACTCTCTCCTTTTCTCCCTATTTCTTTATCGTTTAAAATTGCATGCTTGGGTATCTGTTAAACTCATTGTTTTCATAGTTTTTGATTTGTAAAAGTTTAGGTTTGATTAGATTTGTTCTTCTAAAGGATCTAGTTAATTGATTATTGTAAGAACATTGAATTTAGAATTGCCTTTAAAATTGAAGAATTGTTAAAGTCTTTAAGCATCTCGTTGAAACTTTAACCATTATTCAATTCAGTGTATTCTACCTCATTACAAACCTTTTTTGTAAGTATAGCAAAAATTCTCTTCCAATATCATAAAAACTTTTCAAAACAAAATTTCACCATATCCGGTTCCGCTTGCGTAATCTGATTTTTTATAAAAGAAGGGATTTTTTAATTGTCTATTCAACCCCCCTTCTAGACAAGTTACTCCATATTCAAACCAACAATTGGCATCGAGAGCTGGTTCTTTTGATAAGGTTTAACGACCTCAAAAGTTGATTGAATATGGCACAAATTGATCCGAAGGGAGCGTATAATAGAGCCCCAATTTTCACCGGTGAAAACTATGCATATTGGAAGGATTGTATGTACGTACACCTTATGTCCGTGGATGTACAATATTGGTTAGCCATCGAGGACGGACCCTATGTTCCTCAAAGAGTCGTTGATGGCGTACCAAGTGCAAAACCACCTAAGGATTGGAATGAAGCTGAAACTAAAAAGGCGTCTTATGACTTGAAGGCGAGAAATATACTAATTTCATCATTGAGCATGAACGTATATTTTTCAATTTCACATTGTAAGACGGCTCAGGCAATGTGGAACGCTCTTAAAGTTCTCTATGAGGGAACCGAAGACGTGAAGCAATCTAAAATCAATACTCTAACAGAGGAATTTGAACTCTTCCTCATGGAACCCGGTGAAACCGTGGCCTCCATGCAGGTGAGATTTTCCCATATAATCCATAAACTTGAGAATTTGGGTAAGACTGTAACACCCCCTTTCTATACCCCCAAATAATCACATAATCATTTAGGCACATATTAAAATTTCGTCAGAGTATAATTATAAACATGGTATAAAAGAGGTATATCACATTATACATTAAATTAAAACATTCAACACCTGCTCAACAATTGATATGCAACAGTGGGGTAACTTTGCAACAGAGGAACTTAGTCCTTACACCCACATCTCAATATTTAGAATAAAAGCGGAAAATCTAAACATTGAATCACAACTAACATATATACATATCATATATACATCATCAAGTATTATCCCCTAACATAATTCATGTTTACATAAACATACATCAACAAGATACATGTACAACCAAAAGAATGAAGACACGCTTCACAAAACGACCACCAGCATACCTACTCTGCAATGCCTCATAGAGCATCATAAAAATGCAGAAGGGTGAGAAATATTATCATAATAACAATGCATATAATTATATATCATAGCATAAAAATACACATTTTCCACATTCTCACCACAATTCATCACAATTCACTCATATACATCACAATGTATATATATATATATATATATATATATATATATATATATACAAAACCAAGCATATTCTTCATGCATACTTTCACAATCCTTATCAATCCACATAAACATTCACATTTATGTTTATTCATCAATTCACAATTACAAAGATGATAAATGCAAATCATAGAGACCGACTCACGACTCTATGCAAATGCAATACGGTACCGACTCAATCATCTCAAGTTCACTCAGGAACTCTGCTTGAACCATCGCTCGTTACATCACTGTAACTCCCCGTCGGGCATACGATGTTCCCCATCGCTCACACCTCTTATTTTTAAGGCACACGATCCGATCCGATCGCTCACACCTCTTATTTTTAAGGCACACGACATTTATGGATCACTCACACCTCTTTGTATAAGGCACACGACCCGATCGCTCACACCCCACACGGGCACACGATCGTCTATAACTATCGCTCACACCTCTTATTTTTAAGGCACACGATCCATCCGATCGCTCACACCTCTTATGTTTAAGGCACACGATGTTATATCGGGTTCTCATTAGAATCCTTCAACACAAGAATGCACATCATTATGCTTCACATGCAAATGACTCAAGACATTCTTGAAATGCATACATATTCACAATGTAATCATGCATTCATCTCATTCAATCACATACAATTTACATACATTCACATCAATGCACTATTGTATGATTCACATCTAAACACACATTCAAAACGGTAAAAGTCGCTAAATAACACTATTCCTGACTTTTCCGACTTATTTAATCGGCTAACAATTTCCAATTCATCATAATGAGAAAGAACATTCCATAAGCTTCCTAATGCATCAAACGACGCCTCAAACCGAACCACAGATCAAAAGTTATGCAGAAAACAAAATTACACAAACAGCACTGTTCGCTGGGCGAACCCTCTCGCGAGCATTCGCTAGCACCTTCGCTAGGCGAATGTTCCAGCGAACCAACTACTAGCTAAAAACAGACACAAATTTCGCTAGGCGAACCCCTTGGCGAACCAAGGCAGCAACCACCAACATCAAAAACACCCAAACTTCGCTAGGCGAACCCCCTAGCAAACATTCGCTCACACCTTCGCTAGGCGAATACCCGCAGCGAACCTTCGCTACACTTCGCTGAATGGTTCGCTAGGCGAACCTGCGAAAACTCAGAATCTTTCAGCACTGTTGAAAACCCAAAATCCATATTTTTCAATCCAAGACATTTTCAAAACCACATCTATCAATCAGAACTCAATCCAAGCATGGCAACAAGCATTCTACCACATTTATGTCAATTTCCAACCGTGAAAACATCGATTTCTCAACATCGACCTAGAATGGAAAACTATGAAAACACAACAAACAATCCAATACACACATACATAATCATACATAATGATATACATTGATAAGATAACAAGATTTCACACCCTTACCCGATTAAATCGATTCCTAGAAGTTGATTCCTTGATTTTCCTAGTTTTTCCTCTTTTCCTTCTCTTTTCTCCTCCTCCTCTTTCTTTCTCTCCTTTTTCTCTCTATTTTTCCTTTTTATCTCTTTCTCTCCTATTTCCTCTTCTTATCTTTTTTCTTTTCTATTTTCTTTTTACACAAGTTCAAATTAATTCATTTTCTCACACAATTATATTTCCACTAAATTTTCTAACTTAACATTAATTGAGAAATGTCTAAAATACCCTCCATTCTAATTTTCCCCGAAAACTCTCAAAAACGGTAAAATAACATAACATATTAACACACCAATTTCACAGATAAAATAATTTATGACTCAATTTAAATAAAAGACTCAACAAAATGGGAATAATTGGAATCGGGGCGTTACAACTCTCCCCCACTTTAGAAATTTTCGTCCTCGAAAATATTACCTGATTCAAATAACTCCGGATACGACTCTCGCATCCTACTCTCAGTTCCCAAGTCATATCGCCTTCCGCAGCGCCTCCCCACGCTACTTTCACAAGCGCAATATCCTTGCCTCTTAGCTTCTTAACTTCACGGTCCAAAATCCTAATCGGTATAGTTTCAACCGTAAGGTTATCTCTCACTTCAACCTCGTCCATAGGAATAACATGTGACGGATCTGGAACATACTTCCGAAGTTGCGAAACATGGAATACATCCTGCAAATTTGAAAGATTCGGAGGCAACGCCACACGGTAAGCCACAATACCAACTCGCGCAGAAATTTGATACGGACCAATAAAACGAGAAGTCAACTTCTTCGACTTCAAAGCACGACCCACACCCATAACCGGCGTAACTCTCAAAAACACATGGTCACCTTCTTGAAACTCAAGATATTTTCTTCTCTTGTCATGATAGCTCTTTTGTCTACTTTGAGAAGCTTTCATCTTTTCACGAATAAACTTCACTTTCTCCGTCGTTTGTTGTACCATCTCCGGTCCAACTATCGCCCTCTCACCGGTTTCATGCCAACACAAAGGTGTTCGACATCTCCGACCATACAAAGCCTCAAATGGTGCCATACTTATACTTGAATGAAAACTGTTATTGTAGGTGAACTAAATCAACGCCAAATAACTATCCCAAGCACCACTTTGCTCGAGCACACAAGCACGCAATAAATCCTCCAACGATTAAATTGTCCTCTCGGTTTGACCATCCGTTTGCGGATGATAAGCCGAACTCAATCTTAGCTTAGAACCCAAAGCCTTTTGTAAACTCTCCCAAAACCTCGATGTGAATCTAGGATCTCTATCCGATACAATACTCTTAGGAACTCCATGTAACTTCACAACCGCAAGAATATAAATCTCGGCTAACCTTTCCAAAGGATAGCTAATATCAATTGGAATGAAGTGAGCAGATTTAGTAAGCCTATCTACAATTACCCAAATAGCATTGTGACCTCTTTGCGTATTTGGCAATCCCGTAACAAAATCCATCGATATGCTATCCCATTTCCACTCCGGAATGTCCAACGGTTGCATCAATCCACTAGGCTTTTGATGTTCCACTTTAGACTTTTGGCAAGTTAAGCACGCATACACAAATTGAGCCACATCTCTCTTTAACCCAGACCACCAAAAGATTTTCTTCAAATCTTGAAACATTTTATTCGCTCCCGGATGAATACTTAAGTTACTTCGGTGTCCTTCTTCCAATATCATCTTTTTCAACTCCGCATCATCGGGAATACAAATACGACCACGGAATCTCAAAACTCCAAAATTATCAACCTTGAAATTCTCATTCTCGTTCATCATCAAATCAACGAACTTCAAATCCAACTTTTTCTTTTCACATACGGTTGCAAGGAAATCATTCGTAACATGTAGCATACCAAGTATCACACTTCTCGGCGTCATTTCACAAACCAAACTCAAATCTCTAAAATTCTCCAAAAGTTCCCATTCTCTTATCATCAATGAGGACATATGTAACGACTTCCGACTCAAAGCATCGGCCACCACGTTTGCCTTACCCGGATGGTAATTCAAACCAAAGTCATAATCTTTCAAAAGCTCTAACCACCTTCTTTGTCTCATGTTCAATTCTTTTTTATCAAATAAATATTTCAAGCTTTTGTGATCACTAAAAACTTCAAATCTTGCACCATAAAGATAGTGCCTCCATATTTTCAAAACAAACACCACGGCCGCCAACTCCAAGTCATGTGTAGGATAATTCTTCTCATGCACTCTCAATTGTCTTGAAGCATAAGCCACAACTTTTCCATCCTGCATCAAAACACCACCTAAACCAACCAATGAAGCATCACAATACACAACAAATGGTTCCGTCGGATTTGGCAAAATCAAGATTGGAGTCGTCGTTAACCTTCGTTTTAGCTCATTGAAACTCTCTTCACAATAAATATCCCAAATGAAAGCCTTTCCTTTACAAGTAAATTGCGTTAACGGAAGTGCCAACTTCGAAAATCCCTCAATAAACCTCCGATAATAACCCGCCAAGCCTAGAAAGCTTCGAATCTCCGTAACCGATCTAGGAGCCTCCCATTGCATCACCGCATCAATCTTGGATGGATCAACACTAATACCACTACCGGAAATAACATGTCCCAGAAAACTTACCTCCGACAACCAAAATTCACATTTCGTCAACTTAGCATACAATTGTTTCTCTTTCAAAATTTGTAACACAATCCTCAAATGCTCTTCATGCTCCTCTTGAGACTTAGAGTAAATCAATATATCGTCGATGAACACAACCACAAAACAATCCAACTGTTCATGAAAAATACGATTTATGTATTCCATAAACACACCCGGCGCATTAGAAACCCCGAATGGCATCACAGAATATTCGTAATGACCATACCGTGTCCTAAAGGCCATCTTTTGAATATCCTCTTCTTTCACACGAATCTGGTGATATCCCGATCTCAGATCAATCTTGCTAAAAACACGCGCCCCAACCAATCGGTCCAACAAATCATCGATCCTGGGAAGCAGATACTTGTTCTTAATTGTCACCTTGTTCAATTGTCGATAATCAATGCATAACCGCATACTCCCATCCTTTTTCTTTACCAACAATACCGGAGCACCCCAAGGAGAAACACTTGGTCTTACAAATCTCTTGTCCAACAAGTCATTCAATTGCTTCTTCAATTCTACCAACTCCGATGCCGACATACGATACGGTGCCATCGAAATCGGTCTAGTACCCGGAATTAGATCAATAGAAAACTCAACTTCTCTTTCCGGCGGTACATCCTTAATATCCTCAGGAAACACTTCTGGAAAATCACACACCACTGGAAACACATCTAGCTCAACTTTACTCTCCACCGACAATGATGCAAACAAACCGAACAATTGAGCTTCGTCCGCTAAAAGTTTCTTCAACTCTTTAGTGGATAAGAAACTCTCTTCTTCATCCTCTTCCAAAGAAGGAAACCTCACTAACTTGTGATAACAATCTATATGAACTCTATTAAATTGCAACCAATTCATACCCAAGACCACATCCAACCCTTCCAACGGCAAACACACTAGATCCATCTCAAAGTCCTTACCATAAATGGTCAAAGGACAACTCAAACAAACCAAAGAAGTAGTTACTGACCCCATTGCGGGAGTATCAATAACCATCTTACCATCCATCAGAAACAACACAAGATTCAAACGATTTGCGCACTCAGACGAAATAAATGAATGAGTCGCTCCTGTATCAATGATAGCAACTAAAGGCGTACTATTAATAAAGCAAGTACCTTTAATCAGACGATCTGCACTTGAAGTCTGAGTTCCTGCCAAAGAAAATACCTTCCCACCAGTTGGAGCTTTCTTCGGATTTGGACACTTCGTGCTAATGTGACCAGGTTCCCCACAATTAAAACATTTCACCACATTCCTTCTACAATCGGTAGTAGCATGCCCAAGGCCTCCACAGTTAGAACATTTCGCCACTGCCTTCCCACACTCAAATGATTTATGACCCATTTCACCACACTTTTAACACTTAACGGAACCGGAACCTCCTCCTCCAGACCTCTTCTCAAAGTTTCCCCTATGCTTGCCCTTATCAGCGGGTGTCACATAAGGTCCACTTCTAGCTTGTTGCTTTCCCTTCCTCTCATTCAAACTTTTGTAATGTGTAGAACGAGCCTTGCTATCTTCCTCGAAGATTCTACAACATTCCGTCAAATCCGAAAACCTTCTTATCCTTTGATATCCCACAGCTTGTTTAATCTCAGGACGCAGACCATTCTCATACTTAATACACTTTGAGAACTCAGCAGTAATCGCGGCATAGTGAGGATGGAATTGAACCAACTCCACAAACTTAGCAGTATAGTCCACCACGGACATACTACCTTGTTTCAGTTCAAGGAACTCCATCTCCTTCTTCCCTTTCACACTTTCAGGGTAATACTTCCTCAAGAACTCAGTACAAAATAAATCCCAAGTGATCTCTTCATCATCTACCTCAAGAACTTGACGCATACCGACCCACCAATCGTCGGCTTCTTCCTTCAGCATGTGAGACCCAAGCCTCACCTTATTCTCCTCCGCACAGTCCATGACTCTGAAGATACTTTCAATCTCTTTCAACCAAAGTTGAGCACCATCGGGATCAAATCTTCCTTTGAAAACCGGTGGTTGATTCTTCCTGAACTCGTCATTAGCATTCACGTTCGGCGCACCTTGCACCGCCCTAGCCATTGCTTCCAAAGCAGCAGCCATCGCATTGTCGTTTCTACCAGCCATATTCTGATCATTCCAAAAAATGACAACAAGTTAAACAACAGTTCAACCAATGCAACAACAAGACAGACACAACTGACTCAACTCTGGCTCTGATACCACTTAATGTAACACCCCCTTTCTATACCCCCAAATAATCACATAATCATTTAGGCACATATTAAAATTTCGTCAAAGTATAATTATAAACATGGTATAAAAGATGTATATCACATTATACATTAAATTAAAACATTCAACACCTGCTCAACAATTGATATGCAACAGTGGGGTAACTTTACAACAGAGGAACTTAGTCCTTACACCCACATCTCAATATTTAGAATAAAAGCGGAAAATCTAAACATTGAATCACAACTAACATATATACATATCATATATACATCAACAAGTATTATCCCCCAACATAATTCATGTTTACATAAACATACATCAACAAGATACATGTACAAATGCATCTCAAAAGAATCATAGTCTCCTAGCTACCCGGTGCTACATATCAGAACCGACCGACCAAAAGAATGAAGACACGCTTCACAAAACGACCACCAGCATACCTACTCTGCAATGCCTCATAGAGCATCATAAAAATGCAGAAGGGTGAGAAATATTATCATAATAACAATGCATATAATTATATATCATAGCATAAAAATACACATTTTCCACATTCTCACCACAATTCATCACAATTCACTCATATACAAAACCAAGCATATTCTTCATGCATACTTTCACAATCCTATCAATCCACATAAACATTCACATTTATGTTTATTCATCAATTCACAATTACAAAGATGATAAATGCAAATCATAGAGACCGACTCACGACTTTATGCAAATGCAATGCGGGTACCGACTCAATCATCTCAAGTTCACTCAGGAACTCTGCTGGAACCATCGCTCGTTACATCACTGTAACTCCCCGTCGGGCATACGATGTTCCCCATCGCTCACACCTCTTATTTTTAAGGCACACGATCCGATCTGATCGCTCACACCTCTTATTTTTAAGGCACACGACGTTTATGGATCGCTCACACCTCTATGTATAAGGCACACGACCCGATCGCTCACACCCCACACGGGCACACGATCGTCTATAACTATCGCTCACACCTCTTATTTTTAAGGCACACGATCCATCCGATCGCTCACACCTCTTATGTTTAAGGCACACGATGTTATATCGGGTTCTCATTAGAATCCCTCAACACAAGAATGCACATCATTATGCTTCACATGCAAATGACTCAAGACATTCTTGAAATGCATACATATTCACAATGTAATCATGCATTCATCTCATCAATCACATACAATTTACATACATTCACATCAATGCACTATTGTATGATTCACATCTAAACACACATTCAAAACAGTAAAAGTCGCTAAATAACACTATTCACAACTTTTCTGACTTATTTAATCGGCTAACAATTTCCAATTCATCATAATGAGAAAGAACATTCCATAAGCTTCCTAATGCATCAAACGATGCCTCAAACCGAACCACAGATCAAAAGTTATGCAGAAAACAAAATTACACAAACAGCATTGTTCGCTGGGCGAACCCTCTCGCGAGCATTCGCTAGCACCTTCGCTAGGCGAATGTTCCAGCGAACCAACTACTAGCTAAAAACAGACACAAAGTTCGCTAGGCGAACCCCTTGGCGAACCAAGGCAGCAACCACCAACATCAAAAACACCCAAACTTCGCTAGGCGAACCCCCTAGCAAACATTCGCTCACACCTTCGCTAGGCGAATACCCGCAGCGAACCTTCGCTACACTTCGCTGAATGGTTCGCTAGGCGAACCTGCGAAAACTCAGAATCTTTCAGCGCTGTTGAAAACCCAAAATCCATATTTTTCAATTCAAGACATTTTCAAAACAACATCTATCAATCAGAACTCAATCCAATCATGGCAACAAGCATTCTACCACATTTATGTCGATTTCCAACCGCGAAAACATCGATTTCTCAACATCGACCTAGAATGGAAAACTATGAAAACACAACAAATAATCCAATACACACATACATAATCATACATAATGATATACATTAATAAGATAACAAGATTTCACACCCTTACCCGATTAAATCGATTCCTAGAAGTTGACTCCTTGATTTTCCTAGTTTTTCCTCTTTTCCTTCTCTTTTCTCCTCCTCCTCTTTCTTTCTCTCCTCTTTCTCTCTATTTTTCCTTTTTATCTCTTTCTCTCCTATTTCCTCTTCTTATCTCTTTTCTTTTCCATTTTCTTTTTACACAAATTCAAATTAATTCATTTTCTCACACAATTATATTTCCACTAAATTTTCTAACTTAACATTAATTGAGAAATGTCTAAAATACCCTCCATTCTAATTTTCCCCGAAAACTCTCAAAAACGGTAAAATAACATAACATATTAACACACCAATTTCACAGATAAAATAATTTATCACTCAATTTAAATAAAAGACTCAACAAAATGGGAATAATTGGAATCAGGACGTTACAAAGACCACTTCTAATCCAGATTTTGCTAATAAGATTTTGAGGTCTATGTGCAGGGAATGGCAGCGAAAAGTAATTGCTATCAAAGAATCTCATGACCTAAAAACCTTAGACATGTCAACCTTATTTGGTAAGCTCACTGAACATGAGCATGAACTAAAGAGACTTGAAGCAAGTGAAAGTAACATTAAGCGCAAGGATAAAAACAAAGAAGAGAAGAAGACATCTCCTTAAAAGTCTCCACTTCCAAGGCAAAATTAGAGGTAGATGATGAGAACTCGAGTGACTCTTCGGAAGACGAAGAAATGGGATTGTTTGTAAAGCTCTACAACAAGTATATGAGGAGAAATGGTCTAAAACACTCGGATAAGAATTTAATGAAGTTTTGGAAATCTAATCATTCAAAGAAATGGGATGATAAGAAGAAAGAAGAAAAACAAGTCACGTGCTACGAATGCGGAAAAGTTGGTCACTACAAAAAGGAGTGTCCAAGTTTGGCAAAGCACAAAGGAAAGAAACATTACCACAAGTCCAAAAGCCAAGGCAAGGGACGACGTGCGTATATTGCTTGGGAAGACGAGGAAGACTCGTCATCATCCTCTTCGAGTTCGGATGAAGAAGTAGCTAATCTTTGTTTGATGGCTCAAAACAAGCACAAAGACTCCGATGTAAGTGACTCCGATTCTAACTCCTTACCTTCTTATAATGAATTGTCCGAAGCGTTCCATGAGATGCATGAAGATGCATTAAAAGCTTTTAAGAAAATATCCTCTTAAAAGAAAAAGATTTTAAAACTTGAGGGAGAAATCTTAAAACTTAACAATGCTCTTGAATCCTTGAAAGAGGACCATGCATCTTTAGTAAACGACCAATTGTGTATTCCTCCAACTCTAGATGAAGAGGAAATTTTAGTTGAATGTATTACTTGCCCTTGTTTAAAAACTGAAATAGAAGATTTAAAGGGTCAAATAATACAATTAACTAGAGCTCCTACCGTTACATCTATTAGTTCAAGCGATGATGAGCAAAACTTTAGAAAACAAAGAAAGAAAAATGCTCATGTCACTAGAAAGAATAGAAAGAATGGTTCCTCTAGAGTTATATGTCATTATTGTTGTGAAAAAGGACACATTAGGCCTAAATGCCACATTAGGAATGTGAAAATTCCAAATGGTCTTATGGCATGGAGACCTAAGAGTCCTAGTGCTAACCCCCAAGGACCCAACACTAGTTGGGGACCTAAAATTCCTTGTTGATTATCTTGTAGGAATGTCTTACAGCAGCAAAAAGGATGTGGTTCCTCGATAACGGCTGTTCAAGGCATATGACGGGAGACGCGTCATTGTTCATTGACTTCGTCAAGAAAGAACGCGGCTTCGATACATATGGAGATAACAACAAAGGTAAAATACTAGGAGAAGGTATTGTGGGAAATCCCTCCAGAATCACCATAGATGGTGTTTTATTTGTTAAAGGGCTTAAACATAATCTCCTTAGCATAAGTCAATTATGCGATAAGGGTTACTCCATATCTTTTGACTCCCTTAATTGTATAATTGAACATAAGAGTGATAAGGAGAAAATGTTTAAGGGTTTTAGAATTGATAATGTTTATATGCTCAATCTAGATGACGTTTCGAATATTGGCACCAAGTGTTTAGTCACCCGGAGTGAAGACTCTTGGTTGTGGCATAGACGCTTTGGCCATGTTCATTTTGATTTAATAAATAAAATAGCTTCTAAGAATCTAGTAATTGGTCAACCTAAAATAAAATTTTCTAAAGAAAAGCTTTGTGATGCATGCCAAATGGGAAAGCAAACAAGAGTGTCTATTAAATCCAAAAATTGTGTTTCCACTTCAAAACCTCTTGAGCTTCTCCATCTAGATCTCTTTGGTCCTTCTAGGACAAGAAGTCTAGGAGGCAATTACTATGGCTTTGTGATAGTAGACGATTTTACTAGATACACTTGGACTTTATTTTTAAGTCAAAAAGAAGAAACCTTATTTGTGAAATTTGCTAAGCTTATCCAAAACCGTTTAGATTTGAAAATAGTCACCCTAAGAAGTGACCAGGGTGGCGAGTTTGCTAACCACCAATTTGAAAACTTTTGCAACGAAAGCGGAATAGCCCATAACTTCTCATGTCCGCGCACTCCTCAACAAAATGGTGTTGTGGAGCGCAAAAACCGTATTTTAGAAGAATTAGCACGGACTATGATAAGCAAAATGGGTTTACCTAAGTACTTTTGGGCTGATGCGATTAACACCGCATGTCATGTATTGAATAGGGTACTCATTCGACCTATCCTAGAGAAGACACCCTATGAGTTACTTAAGGGTAGGAAACCTAACATTTCTTGCTTTCGTGTCTTTGGTTGAAAATGTTTCATTTTAAATAATGGCAAAGATAAGCTTGGAAAGTTTGACGCAAAAGCGGATGAGGGCATCTTCTTATGTTACTCATCATCTAGTAAGGCATATAGAGTTTTCAATAATAGAACTTTAGCGGTTGAAGAATCTATACACGTTGCATTTGATGAAACTAAACCCCAAAAGATGGGGAAAGGTATTTCTTCTGTTATTGATGTTTCAGGTTCTAGTACGGAAGATAAGATCGAAGATGACGCTCCAAAAGTGGATCTTCCAAAAAATGAGGACATTAATGATGATAAAGAGGAAAGTGAACACGAGGATGACAAACACGAGACCTTAAACCAACTTCCTCAAGATTGGATTGTCACAAAGGATCATCCGTTGGACAACATCTTAGGAGACATCAAAAGGGGAGTAAGCACGCGTTTACAATTAAATAATTTCTATAATTATTCTGCTTTTATATCACAAGTTGAACCGAAAACAGTTAGTGATGCTGTGACTGATGAGGGTTGGCTTCTTGCTATGCAAGAAGAACTCAACCAATTTAAAATAAATGACGTTTGGGACTTGGTCAAACGTCCTAAAAACAAAACAGTTATAGGCACTAAGTGGGTCTTTCAGAATAAATTAGATGAAAACGGAATAATTACTAGAAACAAGGCAAGACTAGTGGCAAAGGGGTATAATCAAGCCGAAGGGATAGACTACGAGGAGACTTATGCTCCCGTAGCCCGACTTGAGGCTATTAGACTCCTATTGGCATTCGCATGTTGTCTTGATTTCAAACTATATCAGATGGACGTTAAGTCAGCTTTCCTAAACGGATTCATAAATGAAGAGGTATACGTCTCTCAACCTCCGGGTTTTGAGGATCACGACAATCCCGATCATGTCTTTAAACTTAAGAGAGCCCTCTATGGCCTCAAACAAGCTCCTAGAGCTTGGTATGAGCGTCTTAGCGATTTCTTGCTTGGAAAGGGATTTAGTCGTGGAACCGTAGATACCACTTTATTCATAAGACATAAAGGAAAGCATGTTCTATTAGTTCAGATATATGTGGATGATATTATATTCGGCTCCACTAACGAATCTTTGTGTAGAGAGTTTTCTAACACAATGCAGGGCGAATTTGAGATGTCATTGATGGGTGAACTTACTTATTTCTTGGGACTCCAAATAAGGCAAACTGATAAAGGAACTTTCATCAGTCAAACAAAATACTGGTTGGAAGTCTTAAAGAAGTATGAAATGAACAATGCAAAATCAATATCCACGCCAATGGCTTCAAATTTGCTAATTGACAAAGATGAATCGGGTAAAGAGTTCGACGTTACCAAGTATCGAGGTATGATTGGATCGTTGCTTTATTTAACTACAAGTAGACCTGATATCATGTTTAGCGTATACACGTGTGCTAGGTTTCAAGCTTCCCCTAGAGAATCTCATTTTAAGATCATTAAACGCATTTTAAGGTATCTAAATGGTACTGAAAACCATGGTCTTTGGTTCCCTAAGGGAAGTGAGTGTAGTTTAGTAGGTTTTTCTGACTCTGATTTCGCAGGGTGCAAATCAGACAGAAAAAGTACTAGCGGAACATGACATATTTTTGGAAATTGTCTGATCTCGTGGCATAGCAAGAAGCAACATAGTGTTGCACTTTCAACCATCGAGGCAGAATATGTAGCCGCCGGTAATTGTTGTGCACAAGCCCTTTGGCTTAAGCAACAATTATTGGACTATGATTTAAAACTAGGTTGCGTTCCGATTAAATGTGACAACACTAGTGTGATAAACCTAACTAAAAACCCGGGTACTGCATTCTCGCACTAAGCATATAGAAATTAGGCATCATTTTCTTCGCGATCATGTGGAAAAAGGCGACGTAATTTTTGAATTCGTGGACTCTAAAAATCAGCTTGCTGATATTTTTACAAAACCTTTGTCATCGGAGTCATTCCACAAGATTCGAAGAGAATTAGGGATTCTCGATCCTTCTTGCTTTGAATAAGTAATGATCTATTTTTATTTACTTTGCCGCATGATTTTATGTTATACTAACGGTTATTATGCAGCAATTTCTTTCTTCAATTTCGTACGGTAAAATCTCTCTGATAGCTTTATCTCTTTGTGTTATATCTGTTAAATTATTCTATCTGTGTAGCTTATCATGCGTGTTTAATATCTCTGTTATGTTTGTGTATAGATTTACATCACATTTAATTTCTATGTTAAGTGTGCATTTAATCTTATTTGCATCATGTTCATGTTTTCATAAATTTCATCATAGTGCATTGCATTTTTTTTCATTGAAATCTGTCTTGACTCAATTCCTGACTCAATTCACAAAACTGCCTAGATAGTGCTATTTCATTCTGTTTGCAGGAATTGATTCACACTATTTCGTGAATCAATTCATTCTATTTTTCTTATTTCCTTTTTTTTTAATTTTTTTCTCTCTCTTATCCATCTTTCCTTGTTTTTCGGACTCTATTCTTTTCTTTATTTCCCAACAAATAAAAACTTCTTTTCTTTATTTCCTCTCATGCTATTCAAACACTATTCTCTCTCATTGTACATTACCCAACAAATTTCTTTCTCTCTCTCCCCTATAACACGCCACCTTTCTCTCTCTCCCCTATAACACGCCACCTTTCTCTCTCTCCTCTAACTCTCAGCATTTTTTTCACCCACCCTATATCCTCTCGCCACATCACCATCACTTCATTCCATTCTTTTTCTTTTTCCCAATTCCTCTCTATATCTCTTTCTCCACGCCACCCTCCTTTCCCAACCTTTCCAATTTTTTTTCTATATTTTCTCTCTCCCATTTTCCCTAATCTCTCTTACCACGTTTTTCTCTCACTTTCCCATCATTCTTTCTCTTTCCCACATCCCCACTTACTATCTATATACTCACACTAATCAATAACTTTTCTTATGTCTATCACACTTCCCCATTCCTTCTTTTCCCACCTTTTCAATTTCTTTTATTTTTTTCTGCACATCATCATTTCCACACGCCTCCCATCATCACCCTTCCCATCAATTTTTTTTCTCACACGCCACCCTACCCTCACCTTTCCAAATTAACACACGGCCCCATGCTCTCTCCACCACTTCTTAATTTCATTTTTTTCAAACTGCTTCCCACCTAACCCCTTTCTCTCTGAACTTTGTCTCTCAACATCACCATCAATTCCCACATTTTTTTTCGGTTCCCCCCCCAAACACACATATTTCAAATTTCAAGTCCTTTCTTCTTTAAAATTCTCGGTCAACTCACCTTTTTTGTTTTTTTTCTTTCCCATTTTTTTCGTTTCTTTTTTTTTTCATTTTTTTCCGTATTTTTTTCCTCGTTTTTTTATATCAACCTTTTTTCTTTTTCATTTTTTTTTCTCTTTTTATTCTACCTCTCTATTCCCTTTTTTTTCTTTCATCTCTTCATCATACTTTCATCTTCATATTTCTCTACATTTCATATTGCACATTGTCTCCTCCATTATCTTGGCCTTAAGTTCAACATCCAATATGTCTCGCCAACTTGGTTCAGCAAGAGCAACAAAGAAACGGTCTGCCATTACCAGACCATCTCAAGCTGAAGCTTCTCAAAGTCCTCCTATGACAGACAATACAGTTAAACTTCACAAGGTTCAAGCTTTGTTACCAATCAACCTTCACAAAATGTATCTTGAAAGGTTCTATGGAAAACCCTCATCTGGTTCAAATTACATCACTAAAGAAGATGCATCTCAAACAGGTCTCACTTTCTTTTCCATTCTTGAGAAACACAACTTGGGAAATTTTTTACGCTTATCACATAAGTACAATGTTGAGCATTTACGTGCCTTTTACTGTTGTGTTAAATCAATTGACAATGGCTCTGATCTTAGTTGTAAGTTTAAAGACAAAACCATCACTTTCACAGCCCAGGATTTTAAAGATACTTTTGGATTAGAAAACACTGGTTATGAATTCACTAGAGTGACCACGACATCTGAGTTTCAACGCACTCCTACGGTTACTCAAATTTCAAAAAACTATCTACCACAACGACCTGCAATACTCAAATTTTACTGTCGGACAATTGAAAGTTGACTGCCGAATTCTTCATTGGGTAATAACGAAGATTTTAGTTCGTCGTAAAGATAATTTCGGTCGTGTTGATGAGTTTGATTTGTTCATGTTGTGGGTGCTTCTCAACAAAGAATCGGTAAATTGGGTTAAGTTCATAGTGAATATGGTAATGGAATGCAAATCAAGCGACTCCAAGCCTCTCTATTACGCCTCGTTCGTTCAACTTATACTGAACAAGGGCGGCGTGGCCTCTAAGCTAAGTGAACTATCTGATATTCCATCTAAGTTCATTGATGTCACTCTTCATCTATTCAAGTATCATTTTGATTCCAAGCGGAACGAATGGTACTATCAAAAGAAGTTTGCTCGGGTATATGAGACATTTTCCATCAACCATGCCAATGCTCCGCAAGATCACATTCCCGCCGCTTCTTCTCATCCGTCTGGTGCCTCCTCCTCCAATGCTCGTAACACCGATGTTGTTACGCGAGCCGACTTGGATCGATGGGGCGAACACATCCTGGAGGAACAGCGGGCTTTATCTGTGCAGAAACATGTGAAACTTGATCTTATCCTTGCCAAGCTTGTTGCATCCAACATCGGACCGTCTGAACCTGAGGACCATGATATGGAGGATCCGTAGTTTCTCATTTTGCATCTTATCATGTTGCATGTTATTTATATTTCGTTATGATTAAAACATGTCTAATTGTATTTTGGTTTTATGTCCATTAAAAACTTGTTATCTTTAATATTATCTTCTTCTTATCTAATGAATTGTGTATTATCGTTACATGTTAACATTGCTGGAGTGTGTAATTAGCTATGTGATACTACTGGTTGTTATTTCTGTTTTTCGTCCCTCTTCCTTTTGATATTGTCAAAGGGGGAGAATGGATTATCGGTTGGCAACAATAACTTTTGTGGTTAAGTAATTGTTGCAGGGGGAGCATGGCTCCGCATGGCTCAAATTAATTGGATTGCCAAGCATCAAAAAGGGGGAGACTGAAGTTGCTCATTCCGGATATCGGTTACTTCATTGTTTTGATGCTTTGCTTATATTTGTCGTTTAATTTGAGTTCCCTGGGTTATTAATCATCAATCACATGCTAGAGTATTTGATCCATGCATTTATTAAGTTGAATATGTATCCTAACTATGTGAATTGAATCAATTGTGTTTCTGACTTGATTCAAAGCATTTTTGTGCTTCCTGACTCGATGACTTTCATGACTCGATTCATGAAAGTGTCTCAAACATTTAATTTGGTTCTGTTTGCTCGAATCGATTCAACATCAGTTTTGAATCAATTCACAGGACTGAAAATTCCAATTTGAATTGATTCAGTAAGGGTTTCGAATAGATTCAGCACGCTAATTTGAATTGATTCATTTTAGAGTTGACTCAAGTCACCTGCCCTAACTGAATCAAGTCATGGGAATTATGAATCAATTCACGCTGCTACTTTTAACTAACTTTTTGCACTTTTCTCTTTCATCTATAAATAGAGATTTCATTCCCTCATTTTAAGAGAGAGATCAAAATTTTTCTAGAGAGAAAACCTTTGCAAAAACACAACTTTCTTCTCCCTTCCAAATCTTCATCTTAATCATACCCATGGAAATTATTCTCTTGTGTGTGTGTGATGATTAATCTTAGGGAAACATTAGGGATCTAATTGTTGGTTGAAGTGTGCAGATTTGCAAGAGGTGTTTTGGTCTTGGAAATTTCTAGGGTTGAAATTTCTTGAAGGAAAAAGAAGAAGAAGCTTTTCTCCATTGTTGTGGATTTTTTCTACAGATTTGTCAACTTGTTGAAGAAAGGAATTCAAGGCTTGGAATTTCAAGATTGGGTAAAATTTGGGAAATTCATCAAGAGAGGAATCCTTCAAAAGTTCAAAATCAAGATCTTGGGTAAAGATCAAGTTAGCGGTGGTAGCTAGTTACAAGCAAGTTCGTACAAGAAGCAAGAAAGAAGATTACGTGGATTGTTATAATTTGTCTTTTTGCTTTTATGGATTGTTGTAACAAAGAACCAAAATTCAATATTGTTTTAATGGAAGAAATAACTCTTCGATGGTTCTCCGTCGAAGACTAGATGTAGGTGCCTGCGAGGAGGATAGCACCGAACTAGTATATATCCTGGTGCACTCTCTCCTTTTCTCCCTATTTCTTTATCGTTTAAAATTGCATGCTTGGATATCTGTTAAACTCATTGTTTTCATAGTTTTTGATTTGTAAAAGTTTAGGTTTGATTAGATTTGTTCTTCTAAAGGATCTAGTTAATTGATTATTGTAAGAACATTGAATTTAGAATTGCCTTTAAAATTGAAGAATTGTTAAAGTCTTTAAGCATCTCGTTGAAACTTTAACCATTATTCAATTCAGTGTATTCTACCTCATTACAAACCTTTGTTGTAAGTATAGCACAAATTCTCTTCCAATATCATAAAAACTTTTCAAAACGAAATTTCACCATATCCGGTTCCACTTGCGTAATCTGATTTTTTATAAAAGAAGGGATTTTTTAATTGTCTATTCAACCCCCCTTCTAGACAAGTTACTCCATATTCAAACCAACAAGATGATGTTGTAGCAAACGAGCTGTTTCCGAAGAATGTTACAACAAGTCATCTAAAGTTTGCTGACCGCATTCTGCAGTGGATTGTTGCACACATTTTGCGACCCAAGAAAGGTGGGTTCTCTAGAGTGGATAAAGGTTAGGTTCATCTTATCTACATTCTGAAGAACAAGATCAAAATTAATTGGCCATATTATTTCACATACCGAATGTTTGCCCTTCGCGACTCCATAAAAGGTATGACTTTGGGCTATGCATCATGTATTCAGAATATTCTGGATAAGGCTGGTATCTCTGTTTCGAACATTTGCTATGTCCATATTTCATCTGAGCATCAATTTCAGTAAAAGACTCTCACCATGATGGGTTATGCTTGGGATCCGGTTGAAAATGAGTACACGTACAAATTTAGATCAACTCACTATTTTCCTAATGTTCCTGATGACATTGCGGAGGGACATGTCAATGAAAACCAAGATAATGCGGCATGGATGGGTAACAATCCTGATGTGAATATGGTGGACGAAGAAAATGAAGCATGGATGGGTAATTCTCAACCAAAGGAGAATTCTGCTGATCAAGGCTGGGGTCAATGGCAGAACAACAGTTGGACTGCACTTGGGGATGCTTATGTCCCTTCAAACTATGGTTGGCAACAAAGTGACGAATATGACTGGCAACAGCCTAAATATTCTATACCTCCGACTCCGCAGCCACAACAAGATTTTCAGGCCTCTGAAGAAATTCTGGCCATGCTAAACCAGATGAACCTCGAACAAGAGCAATTTCGTGAATTACAAGATCAGAGGTACAATGCTCAACAGGAGAGGTTCACTTCACTTTCCAATCAGTTGGCTGCTCATACACAAAACTTCACTAGGTTTGCTGATGCCTCCATGACCAGATTCACTCATTTGGAAAATTCCATGACAATTCAGACTTAAAACCTGCCCAACAGTCTAGGCATTCTCAACAGCACAGTGATAGAGTTGAATCAATCTCTCGAGGAGCTTCCACCACAAGGCCACCATTACCGGGGAAAAGGTCACCCATTTAGGGGGAGGAGACCATAGAGATTAGCATCATTCTTAGTGCATCATATTACTTGTGTTTTGATTCTATGTCTTGTTATTTAGTTGCATGTTATTTTGGTTTGTTTTAATTTGAACTATGTTTCAGGTTGTCCTTGACTTTATGTCTTAACCTATGGAATGAATTGTGTTTGCTTCTTGCGTTCCGTTTTTTTATCCGTTTATTCTATTGCATTAACTGTATCATATGTGGATGCGTGTTAGTGTCGCTGTTTTGCAAATTGGTGAATGAACCATTACTTATTATGATAATATCTTTTTTACCACCTTCTTTTACCCTTTTTGATGTTGTCAAAGGGGGAGAAGGATACTAGCACAGCAGAAAATATTAAAGCAGCAGATATTAAGGTGTTAAAGATAGAGGGAGTTTGTCCGTTCTCAAATTACAATCAAGAGAAAGATAAACAGTGTTGCCATCATCAAAAAGGGGGAGTATGTGAGGGATAAGGTCTTTCATCTATTTCGGTTTTAATGACGTCAACAAATAAGCTAGGCATTAGATTGTAATTTGAGCTGTATCACTTCATTGTCGGGCAAATTGCATCTAACCGTCGTTTTTCATGCGTCTAAACATATAGGAAAAGGTCTAACCTAAAATTACATGTGCATGATCATAATATTGATGTTTGGTATGTGTGTCTCGAGTCTTGGTCAGCTAAAACGTGTAGAAAAATGAATTTTTGAAAATATGCAGGTCATGAGTAACCCCAAAGTGAGCATGAGTCAACGCATGCTAGTCTGGACAAGTTTTTGAAATGTTCGAGAAAGCGCACGTTGACTCCCCTGTTGCATGCGGTCGATGCTTGCTTCTGGAAATTTGATTTTCTGCAAAATCTGCAGACTTGCGTCGACGCAAGGTGTGGATGGGTCGACGCATGACTTCCAAATTTGTGCAGGCATCCCTGCGGGATAGCTCACGCCGACCCTCATAAAAAGGGCGGTCGACCCAACTTTGCCTGAGCTGATTTTTCCGCATTAATTTTTTCTGTTATTTCTGTTACTTCATATTGTGGGTCACATTACTCATTATAAATAGTTGGGTCAGCTCACATTTCAAAATAACAAGAAACGTGAAAATGTATACCAATCTTTCTCTTCATCTTCATCTTCAACCTTGAGTAAACAAACAATTACACATAATCATTTTTATTTGTGTCGCCCATTGTTTTGAAGTGATAACGTTCAGAATTAGGAAGTGTGTGATCTTCATTTCTGGGTTGAGAATTGGTAGGCGTTTTTTGAATAAAACCTTAGGTTTTATCCTCCAAGAATCAAGGTGGTTTTTGGGGTTTTTGGCACAAACCGTTTCGTTCTACAGGGATTCAGTCGTGCGAAGGTAACCAAAGAACAGAGTATTCGTTCGGTTTAGTAGCTACAGTCGGAGGATCGTAGAAGAAAGGTTTAGGGATCAAATTGCGGAGAATCGAAGTTGAACGAGTGAAGGTGACTGAAGAACGGTGGTTTCTTGCAGTCTAGTAGCGTGGGACGGTGACTTGTTCAACCGAATTCGAGGCACTTGATTCGTCTTGAATCAAGGGAAGAAAAGACTCTGCATCAGCAATCAAAGACGTTTGAGAGTTTGGATGTTCATTGTTCTTCTCTTGTATAAACAATTTGCAAACAGCAATCTATATATATATATATATATATATATATCAATTCCATTTGTGGAATTGGGGGCAGAGGTACCCATAGCGAGGACGATTGAGGAACTGCCTAATCAAATTGTGCGTTTGTCCTCTCTTTCCCTTAACTCTTTACGTTTGATAGCATTCGAATTTGCGAAGTTTAAATTGATCGAAATTTCTGAGATAGTGTAATCTTGAGCTGGTAAATTGTTTTGTAAATTTGATACAATCTCTTGGATTGTATTAAGGATCAGCTTAATATCACACTATTTGAAAATCTGTGTAAGACCCGTATATTTTAGTTCGTATGATATTATGATGTTTTATCATTTTAATCTGTTTTTCTACTAAATTTGGAGTAGCGAGCAGATTATACCCGATATTTCTAGGGTGTTCGGTTGTGGTCTGGATTGATCCACGTGGTTTCTTTTTAATTCAATCAGACTTTTTCTATTGGCACGGTAGTTATATTGGATTCCGAATGTTTCTATGTTTTTGAAATTTCAAAAATGTGTTTCTGCCGATTTTTGAGAAAACTGGCAAATTATACCCGTCGTTTAAATTTTCACGGACTCTGATTGTCGTCAAAATTTAAATGGGAGTTTTATATATCGCCGATATTGAGAATTTAATCTCAATATATCTTTCTGAGTTAAGGAACAAAAAATTATTCGGAATAAAATTTATTCGAAAATTTTGGGTGGTTTTAATAAAAATGCGACGGTGAAATTTTTCGGTTTTCATAAAAAGTTGTTCGTGAGCGAGTTACGACTCGTCTGAGTCAGAACATTTTTTTAAGTATGAGACATTAAATATCTAGATATTTTTGGGTTATACTATTATTATATGTTTTTAAGATAAGATCTTTTAGATTTTTTGTTGAGATATTATTATTAAATCCATTAGATATTTTGTTGAGATATTATTATTATATCCATTAGATATTTTTGGCGGATATATTGTAATTTTATTCTTGACTTTTATTTTATAATATATCTTTTTTTCATCGATGTTTTCGTTTGATCGCGTTTTGAGAGCGTTTAGGAGATATTTAGGCGAAAGGGTAAAACGGTAATCTTGCGGATTAGATATTTTAGAAAAGGATATGATGGGGATTAAGTGGAAAGTTTAGATTATATATATAGAGAGATTAGAGAGAAAGAAAGTAAAAGGAAAGAAAAGAAGAGGAAAGAAAGGAGAAGAGAGGAGAAAGAGAGAAAAGAGGGAAAAATGGGGAAAACATCTGAATCGGAGCCGGATCTTCGATTAAATCGGGTAAGTTTACTAAACTCGATTATCCTATGATAGTATATGTATATGTAGGTGTTTGTTTGGTTGGTTTTGGTTAGAAAATGTTAGGTTTTACATATTTGAGCAAAATTGGTAAAATCGATAGAAATCGATGTTTTCACGGATGAAATTCGAAATAAATTGCGTAGTTTAGTCGAGGAATATTAGGCCGTGATTATTGAAACTTGTAAGATTGAATTCGGGTGATTTCGTAACTTTGGACATTTTTGAGAAATGAGGGTTTTAAGAATTGAATCGAAAACGGACGTCGTAGTAATCGTGTTTAATGGTTCTAATTCGCTGCTATATGTTAGGAGAGTACGAGTATGTGGTTATTTCGAAGAAAATAATTGAATCGGTCGGATTTTCGGGTGGAAAGGCCAAAACCCGTAGGTTTTCAAGGCAAAAGGGGGGTTTTCGGCGAAAACTTCGAAAATTCATATCTTTTGATCCGTAAGTCGGTTTTGATCCCCGTTCGAAGCATTGGAAAGCTAACGGGATGTTCTTTCTATTAAAAATGGTTTGGAGGGCAAGAGATGATTTTAGTTTTTGTGGTTTTGAAAAAGTGTTGGGTTTTATCACGTAAAGTGTGTGCGGTCTGTGTTTTACTGTGTGTTGTGCTTTTGTTATATAACGTGGAGCCAGTGAGCTGTTATATGATGTACAGTGGGTGGCCTAATGGCGTGAATCCTAGATTTTTGGAATTCAAATTGTTGTTCAAAATAAATGAATTTAAATTGTGTGGGTTTTTCTATAGAGCGATTAGGTTAGTAATCGGGGAGTGAAAACCTAAAGCCCTAATTGTTTAGGTTAGCGATCAAGACCCAGCCTTATTGTAGATGTATCTGAGTTGGTTTTAACTTAAGTCCTTTGTGTATTTTATAAGGTTGAAAGTGTGAATCGGGTACGAGATTTCATCGTGAGAGACAAATCGATCTTACGTAGCGTAAGTTGTTTGGGTTGGAAGCTTGCTCAGGTAAGGGCACTTTCTAACGATATTATATGTGATTGAATGCATGTGTGTTTGTATTCATGACTGTGTGCCCTTGTTGGGATGTTTGAATGATTGTGTGCCAGTTGAGGTTGTGTGGTTATATTCATGATTGTGTGCCCAGTTGGGGATATCTGTTTATGCTATGATGCTAAACTTGTGATGTGCATTCATATGATTTGTGATAAATATATGTTTTGCTGTTGATGTGTATGTCGAGGAGGACAACACGAGGTGTGTCTGAGCCACCTGCTGGTAATGAGAATTATTCATATGATTTGTGATAAATATATGAATTGCGATTGATGTGTATGTCGAGGAGGACAACACGAGGTGTGTTTGAGCCACCTATTGGTACTGAGAATTGTTCACATGATCTGTGATAGATATATGAACTGAATTGTGAATTGTGAATTGTGTTTATACATATTGTGTTTATATAAACTGTTGCATTTGCATGTGTGAGTCATGCATACCATAGTTGCGTGTAGGTAGTTGGCGCTGAATGGGCCAGGGTGATGGGTTCTGAATCATCACCTAATCCCGAAGGGAATTCTACTGCACCAGGTGATGTGACTGAGCCGTCATCGATCCTTTGAGATCAAATTGAGTCAGGTGAATGCGAGGGAGGCAACACCGGGTGTCTGCAAGGGCAGCACTTTTTGTGTCTGCGAGGCAGCATGGTTAGTGAGGACCCAAGGGGGTATCACGACTCTCTGCAGAGAGGTTAAATTCCGGAATTCATGCATGGTGAGGGTACCCGACGAATTGGGACCACCAAATTCATATAGGTCTGCATTTAGGATGTTTGTGCATTGCATTTGTGTGTTAAATTAAAGGTTGTGATTGTTACATATATCATACTGTCACCTCATTTAGGTTGCTCTGCATATCATATTGTCATCTTATTCATGTGGTTATGTATATCATGTTCTGCTGGCATGTGTGTATTCTTCCATATATGTTGTTTTTAGATTGTGACCCTCTAATATTATTATGATGTGGCTAACGACCACCCAGGTTAAGAAGTTGTGATAGTTAAGGTATCCAGGTGTCGTGAAGGCTTGTAAGATGCGATGTCTTGGGGCTAGGAATTCAAGATCAGCTTAGGGTCATGCTTTGAGGTTGTCCATGTTGTTGTTGCTGTTATTATTAAAGCTGGGTGCTTATTTTTATGTGTATGGACAAATATTTATACTAGTGGGCATTACGCTGGTCCTATGTATGGAAAAGACTTAGATCGAAAGCTCGTACTCTGATTAATCATTTTTATTATTTTCCTGAAAAGACAGTTGTCAATATTATGTATGGCATTCAAAAACAAATATACACTCCCGCTGTTAAAAATCGGGGTGTTACATTGTGGTATCAGAGCTTTGGTCTAAGATTTTCATGGGGTTGTGAGTCGGGTGTCCTAAGCTGATCAAGTGTCGGGTTTAGTGGGAGTAAATGTGTGGAGTCCTATGTGTTATGTGGTTTGTGTCTTGAGTCCAGCAGGTTATGTGTTTAGGTAATCGTTTGTTTCTTAACTGAAGTTGAGGTCTCCCATAATACTTCAGTAAGAAGCATAGTTAAACCCCTTGAGCATTTGTCGACGTTGGTCGACATGTGTCTCCGTTTTCTTTAGAGGTAGTGAGCTAGAGGTGGTGAGATTGAATCGAGTAAGAACTATAAGGTTTTCTGCAGTAATGTTATGGATGAGAGGTTTTGTTTGTTCTTATCACTCCGAGGTGTTGAGTAGGGATGAGTGGAAGTCAAGGTTTCACAGGATTGTAAGTAAGGACTTGATTTGGAGGACCTTTTGAGAGAAAAAAGGATTGGATGTTCATTCCGGTGAGTTCCGAATGAGATGAGATGCAGTTTATGGACTATGAAAAAAGTGATATTTCTTTGGGATCAAAGAGCAGTTATAGATGTCGTTTGGAGACAATTACTATACTTGGAGATTAATGGGACATCTTCTCTAGAAAGAAAGCGGGTTGCACGTTGAAAGTGGCTGAAACCTAGGAAAGTTAGAGGAAGGTTATACGATCAGTAGGTCCTTGAGGGTTATTTTTTTGTTTTTCTAAGCTATGTTAGGTAGGTAACTAAATACCGTAAGAATGAATCATGTGATGTTAAAGGACGGAAACCAAGTATCACCTGGATAAGTTTTAGTGAAAGTGATCATCAGTGGAGTTGTCTTCGAAACTAGAAGTGGGAGTTTGGGAGAGAAGGAGTGTAACAGTTTCTAGGAGAAAAAGGTAGAAGATAGTACCATGGATCTAAGTAATCATATGAGTAGAGTAGAGAAGTGCTAAAGCAATTCAAGTATGGGGGACATGGTTTTACTAGAAATATCATACCGCGGGTAGGCAATGGGTTGTTAGAAGAGTGATAAGACGCTGAAAGTTAATATCTGGAAGGACACAGAGCCATGTATGAAGAATTAATGAATGGAGTTATATGGTGTAACAAGTATATGGATTTCGTGAAGATCAAAGTTTAGATTTGGATTTAGGGATCGAACCTGAGAATAAAGAAAAGTTAGCAAAGGAATTTTGATTGGGTAGTTGCTCTTTAAAAGTCAAGCGTTAAGATTTGAGATAAGTGCTCAGTGACTAGATGGAGGAGTAAGATATGTCTGTTTTGGAAGGATGATTCTTGTAGAGTGTTAGATCCTAGGGTGATAATGTTGGTTGATACCTTAGAAAAAGCTAGGATTGAATAAGAAACTGAGGAGTGAATGGATGTGTCCTGATGTTTAGCAAGAACTTATGCGAAAGAGGATTGGGTTGTGTTATAAAAGGATATTATGACCATTGGATAGTCATAAGCAATTGAAGATAGATAGAACAACAAAGAGTAGGTTGGATAGGACGAACATTGATTTGGAACAAGGATATTTAGATTGGGTGAAGGAGAGTAAAGATGTGGGTTGATGTTGACAAGATAGAGGTCATGGTAGGTTGGGAAACGACTATAGGCGTTTGGTTGTTAAGATTTTTTTTTTGAAGTTGGAAACTCCTAGATGTTATAAGAGGATCTAGTATAAGGGACTTTGGAGTTGCAATATCGTAAAGGTGGTTACAAAGGAAGAATAAGGTTGTATGCAAGCAAGAAAGTGCTCAGGTAACACAGATTTTTTAATAAGAATGTTGACTACCTCGTTGCTTAGGAAGGACTACCAAGGATATGGCCCAAATGGAAATGGGAAGGATACTAAGCATTTCCTCAAGAGTGTATGCTATAGATGATGGGGTTGCGCTCGGACGTAAAGTTGATATTTAAGAAGCGGTATAAGTGGTACGAGAATAATCCTGCGGTTGGAAATTTTGATATCACAAGGTTAATGAGTAGTGTATTAGTGACTAGATGGGTGGTTATATTCAGAATTAGGATGATGAAGTTACTAAGTGAAAAGCCTGTTGGAGATTCCACATGAGACATGAGAAGTCTGGACGAGGTTAAGTACATTATGTCATTGATGAACGAATGGGTGGAGTGAAAAGATTGGTATGGGGAAATAAGTGTCAAGACGAATGTGAGAGGAACGTATAGAGATGTGAATCAGGTCGATTTAGAATCCGTGCAAGAAATTACCTCACCCACAATTTGGAAAATGTGATTGTAAGTGTATGCTTAAGAGAAAAAGGTGCATTGGGCATATTCGGAAGTAGAGAGGATCAAACATTTGCCTATTAGGACGAAATCAAGTATGAAATGGAAATGTTTGGTGGAGACTAGTAAGACTTGGATTCATCGTACTGGTTATGACAAAGAGTAGAGTAGCATAATGGAAAATATGCATTGAGAAAATATTGGATGTTAGAGGTTGACATCGAGAACAGTTTAACAACAGAAGATGAGATATGAGAACAATAAAAGAATGGTTTGATTGATGAGCTCTTTGAGGGAAATAGAATTTAGTTGTAAGAGGAAAAGGAAACTCAATGAATTTTTGGAAGCAGGTGTAGGATAACACGAAGGACGTGGTGTGTCAAATGGTGATAGCCAACGAAGAGGATCATTTATGTTAAGGCATGCGAGAGTAAGTTGAGTAATGATTTGAAAATGAGGTAGTTGTGTTAGAGTGTGATCCAATAGTTTAAGACTGGGGAAAAGGGAATTTGTGAGAGTTTCAATCACCGACTAGATGTTGGGATGGTAGTATTAAGATGGTGATTGGGAATGATTATGGATGTGAACATATACAGGTCGCCACAATTATGAGATTAAAGGAATAATTAAGGATTTATGGACATTGGGGAAAATGTGGAGTTCTCTACTTAGATGACTACTTCGTTGGAGTGAAATAGGTTAAATTTGTACTTGGGTTTTAGCTGTTACTGTTTTGGAGGATACTCAATGGTTGTTCCGAGCTTAGTGAGCGTGAGAGAAACCGTAATTTGTTTTGGGAAATTGTGTCTCACTTTAGAGAGTGAAGTAGCAGGAGTTTGGAGGAAACATTTAGGAAACCTCGAAGCGATTGTTGGACCCTTGTGCCTCGCATATATTTGAGAACAAGTTGAGAAGGACACTATCGTAGTTAGGTAATGATGATTTATTCCACCATCATGGTTGTCGCCTACTTATTGACAAATTGAGGAACTGATCATCCTTAATCTGTTGTTGATAGTAGACAAGATTGTGTTGAATGGAATGAATGATTCTTGCCGGCTTAGGTAGTGTGCGGTTTTAGCGTTGCGTTCAGAGTCCGAGTCACTGTGACTTTGTAGAGGGTTGCAATAGGTGCGCGGTCGTTCTGGTGAGTGTGTTAGTGATAAATTGGTAAGTTGTTACATTTACCTCGAGTTTCGAGGACGAAACTCCTTTTTGGTGGGTAGTAATGTAAGACCCGTATATTTTAGTCCATATGATATTATGATGTTTTATCATTTTAATCTGTTTTTCTACTAAATTTGGAGTAGCAAGCAGACTATACCCGATATTTCTAGGGTGTTCGGTTGTGGTCTGGATTGATCCACGTGGTTTCTTTTTAATTCAATCAGACTTTTTCTATTGGCACGGTAGTTATATTGGATTCCGAATGTTTCTATGTTTTCGAAATTTCAAAAATGTGTTTCTGCCGATTTTTGGGAAAACGGGCAAATTATACCCGTCGTTTAAATTTTCACGGACTCCGATTGTCATCAAAATTTAAATGGGAGTTTTATATATCGCCGATATTGAGAATTTAATCTCAATATATCTTTCTGAGTTAAGGAACAAAAAATTATTCGGAATAAAATTTATTCAAAAATTTTGGGTGGTTTTAATTAAAATGCGACGGTGAAATTTTTCGGTTTTCATAAAAAGTTTTTCGTGAGCGAGTTACGACTCGTCTGAGTCAGAACATTTTTTTAAGTGTGAGACATTAAATATCTAGATATTTTTGGGTTATACTATTATTATATGTTTTTAAGATAAGATCTTTTAAATTTTTTGTTGAGATATTATTATTAAATCAATTAGATATTTTGTTGAGATATTATTATTATATCCATTATATATTTTTAGCGGGTATATTGTAATTTTATTCTTGACTTTTATTTTATAATATATCTTTTTTTCATCGATGTTTTCTGTTGATCGCGTTTTGAGAGCGTTTAGGAGATATTTAGGCGAAAGGGTAAAACGGTAATCTTGCGGATTAGATATTTTAGAAAAGGATATGATGGGGATTAAGTGGAAAGTTTAGATTATATATATAGAGAGATTAGAGAGAAAGAAAATAAAAGGAAAGAAAAGAAGAGGAAAGAAAGGAGAAGAGAGGAGAAAGAGAGAAAAGAGGGGAAAATGGGGAAAACATCCGAATCGGAGCCGGATCTTCGATTAAATCGGGTAAGTTTACTAAACTCGATTATCCTACGATAGTATATGTATATGTAGGTGTTTGTTTGGTTGGTTTTGGTTAGAAAATGTTAGGTTTTACATATTTGAGCAAAATTGGTAAAATCGATAGAAATCGATGTTTTCACGGATGAAATTCGAAATAAATTGCGTAGTTTAGTCGAGGAATGTTAGGCAGTGATTATTGAAACTTGTAAGATTGAATTTGGGTGATTTTGTAACTTTGGACATTTTTGAGAAATGAGGGTTTTAAGAATTGAATCGAAAACGGACGTCGTAGAAATCGTGTTTAATGGTTCTAATTCGCTTCTATATGTTAGGTGAGTACGAGTATGTGGTTATTTCGAAGAAAATAATTGAATCGGTCGGATTTTCGGGTGGAAAGGCCAAAACCCGTAGGTTTTCAAGGCAAAAGGGGGGTTTTCGGCGAAAACTTCGAAAATTCATATCTTTTGATCCGTAAGTCGGTTTTGATCCCCGTTCGAAGCGTTGGAAAGCTAACAGGATGTTCTTTCTATTAAATATGGTTTGGAGGGCAAGAGATGATTTTAGTTTTTGTGGTTTTGAAAAAGTGTTGGGTTTTATCACGTAAAGTGTGTGCGGTCGGTGTTTTACTGTGTGTTGTGCTTTTGTTATATAACGTGGAGCCAGTGAGCTGTTATATGATGTACAGTGGGTGGCCTAATGGCGTGAATCCTAGATTTTTGGAATTCAAATTGTTGTTCAAAATAAATGAATTTAAATTGTGTGGGTTTTTCTATAGAGCGATTAGGTTAGTAATCGGGGAGTGAAAACCTAAAGCCCTAATTGTTTAGGTTAGCGATCAAGACCCAGCCTTATTGTAGATGTATCTGAGTTGGTTTTAACTTAAGTCCTTTGTGTATTTTATAAGGTTGAAAGTGTGAATCGGGTACGAGATTTCATCGTGAGAGACAAATCGATCTTACGTAGCGTAAGTTGTTTGGGTTGGAAGCTTGCTCAGGTAAGGGCACTTTCTAACGATATTATATGTGATTGAATGCATGTGTGTTTGTATTCATGACTGTGTGCCCTTGTGGGGATGTTTGAATGATTGTGTGCCAGTTGAGGTTGTGTGGTTATATTCATGATTGTGTGCCCAGTTGGGGATATGTGTTTATGCTATGATGCTAAATTTGTGATGTGCATTCATATGATTTGTGATAAATATATGTTTTGCTGTTGATGTGTATGTCGAGGAGGACAACACGAGGTGTGTCTGAGCCACCTGTTGGTACTGAGAATTGTTCACATGATCTGTGATAGATATATGAACTGAATTGTGAATTGTGAATTGTGAATTGTGTTTATACATATTGTGTTTATATAAACTGTTGCATTTGCATGTGTGAGTCATGCATACCATAGTTGCGTGTAGGTAGTTGGCGCCGAATGGGCCAGGGTGATGGGTTCTGAATCATCACCTAATCCCGAAGGGAATTCTACTGCACCAGGTGATGTGACTGACCCGTCATCGATCCTTTGAGATCAAATTGAGTCAGGTGAATGCGAGGGAGGCAACACCGGGTGTCTGCAAGGGCAGCACTTTTTGTGGCTGCGAGGCAGCACGGTTAGTGAGGACCCAAGGGGGTATCACGACTCTCTGCGGAGAGGTTAAATTCCGGAATTCATGCATGGTGAGGGTACCCGACGAATTGGGACCACCAAATTCATATAGGTCTGCATTTAGGATGTTTGTGCATTGCATTTGTGTGTTAAATTAAAGGTTGTGATTGTTACATATATCATACTGTCACCTCATTTAGGTTGCTCTGCATATCATATTGTCATCTTATTCATGTGGTTATGTATATCATGTTCTGCTGGCATGTGTGTATTCTTCCATATATGCTGTTTTTAGATTGTGAGCCTCTACTATTATTATGATGTGGCTAACGACCACCCAGGTTTAGAAGTTGTGATAGTTAAGGTATCCAGGTGTCGTGAAGGCTTGTAAGATGCGATGTCTTGGGGCTAGGAATTCAAGATCAGCTTAGGGTCATGCTTTGAGGTTGTCCATGTTGTTGTTGCTGTTATTATTAAAGCTGAGTGCTTATTTTTATGTGTATGGACAAATATTTATACTAGTGGGCATTACGCTGGTCCTATGTATGGAAAAGACTTAGATCGAAAGCTCGTACTCTGATTAATCATTTTTATTATTTTCCTGAAAAGACAGTTGTCAATATTATGTATGGCATTCAAAAAAAAAATATACACTCCCGCTGTTAAAAATCGGGGTGTTACAATCTGCACTTTGTGTGTTTACGCACACAAAGCGTTCGATAATTTGTTTCAAAGCAAAATCAAACGCATTTGCATTTAATTGTTTGTCAACCTATCTCGTTGGATTGGATTAATATCAAGCAAATAAAACATTGTTGATTGCGTTTAATTTTGTTGATTAATCTGAATTTTTTTTTCTCATCCGTATTTCATTCCTAGTATTGTCGTGCATATCCGAACCCTTTAGTAGAAGTTCGTTGTAAACGTGATTCAGTGGTTGCTTCCGTTAAAATTTTTAAAACAATTTTTTGAAAAGCCATTTACGTGTAAAACTCGAGGGATCTATTCAACCCCCCTTCTAGATCCTAGCCATCGTCTAACATTAATAGCTGCTGGTCTGGTGTGACAGTTGGTGATGGAGTCTGGCTCTTTTCTTGCTGTTTTGTTGGTTGAATTTCATGGATCCTTGTTGAATTGTTGGAGGTAATCGGTTATTCGGAGGCAAGTTCGAGAGGCTTTTCTCTCTGTGCTGGTTCTTTTCTGTGTGATTTTACAGGTTTGCAGGCTTTTGTTGTCGACTCTGCGCTGCGTCTGCACTGAGGTTGCGCAGAATGCAGGAGTAGGTGGTTGGTTGTTGGTACGTTTCAGTATCATTCAGTTCAATGGTGCCGTGATTCTTTCCAGCATAGATTTTCGTAGACTGCATCACATCCATCCCACGTTCACTGCATACTTCTAGTGTCAGTTCAACATTCTCTCAGTAGCTTCTTGGACAACCTTATCTTTCCTTATGCTTAGTCTTAATTTAATAAATCTTTTTCCTTTAAAAAAAACTATTAGTGGAAATGAGAGGCCTGAGAGACGGCAAAATGTAGCATATCAAAATCATCAATGATTGGAAGCAAGTCGTTTATATAAAAATATATATCAAGGAGGTTGTTAAATGTCGAAGCTTTGTTAGACACCATCCATTCTAAACAAATGTAAAGTAATGCTAGCAAGCATGTGAGATGCACCAATTACCATAATGTAACGTGTTAGCCAAACTGAACACACTTTAACAACTAAGACAAGCTGTATGTATATATTGTCTCACCACTTGATGCTCCTATATATTCTTGATTCTGCAACACAGCACTACATTCTCTGTTAATGGGGACATAAAATGGATATACTTAGGGACAAAAAGTGTTTAAGAATTTAGATTAGCAACTAGCTAACTAGTACCTAACGAGTATCCCTACAGACATTCTATTGTATAGTGGCTTCTGAGGTGGCATCATGTTATTGTGAATGTGAATGTTTTTGGTAAATTTATTTCCATACTATATTATTTCCATATCTATTTAAACAATGAATTCATTTGGTGGTTGGATACAAAATTGCCTCTCGACCAACAATAATAGCTTCTATCAAAACCATTCAACAATCTATTTGTTTATAGTAGTGGTAAGTTTATATATATTTTTATTAAGCTTTATATTTTTTTGAATAAGGTAAGTTTATATTTTTTTGTATAGTATAATATAAATTTTATTTTATTTTATCATAATATATATATTTATTACGACCAACCAGCGTCGAGTGTAATAGACAGAATTACAATTTTATAGCATTACCTTTTTTTTTTCATATGAAGGTTATTTTTTTAAAAGGCATATTTATAATGGAAAAGTTTTATTCAAGCACAAGATGTGCATAGAGCTAGTTTAAAATACAAATAAATATAATATCTTATATCCGGGTTACATGGTAGAACAGTCAAGGTTAGTGGTAAAATTAGTCCACCAAAAATTAAAATAAAAAATGCATAGGAAAAATGTTGACACAGTAAACAAAATGCAATAATTAGGGGTGTTCATTGGTTCGGGAAAATCCGAACCAAACCGGAATCCAAACCAAACTATTGTGTTTGGTTCGGACATTTTTTTAGTTCGGGTAAAAAACGAACCAAACCAATGAAACCCAATGTTAATTGGTTCGGGTAATGGATTTTCAAAATTCTACCCGCGAACCCGTCTACCCGAACCAATCATAATTAATTAGTATAATATATATCATCATTATCATGGAAACTAGAATGACACTACTACGAAAACCCCATTTAACGACGCCAGCTTTACCACGGTTTCGTATCCCACCGTTGAAACAGAATTAAAATTTTATAACGCCATATTTAACGACGGTTGTATTACATAACCGTTGTAATATAAGCTGTGTAACAAGCTTCGACTCCCAGCTCTATATTTTTTTTCTCCATATTTTTACATTTTAACACGCTTGTATTAGAAGACCGTTGTACTACATGTATCACGCTTCGATTCACATCAATGTATTCTTTAGTATTTTTAAGTGCAATAGAGTATATATATATATATATATATATATAACTTTAAAAATAAAACTGTAAGAGATGAACATATATAGACATAATTTTATTTTAATATTCCATTGAGAGTACATTGATAAACATATTACATATCAAGATCATTGTCAGAGCCCATAGCATAAAATGCATCTTCATAATCTACACATCTCTCCTCACTCCCCTCATCGGAATCATAATATACAGGCCTCCTTTTCTTCTTTATCTTCTTCTTCTTCGGCTTCTTCTTCTTCTTTTTCTTATCCTTCCTTACCCTTAAGGCATCCCTGAAGTTGGCAGTTGCTGGTTGGACGACCTCCTGGATTGGCGCCTGACGTTCCTCATTGAGGTTTCTAGGATTCTTATTTGTTTAACTCATTGTAACGAAGAATATATTATTTAGATATGTAAAATTGTCGATTCATAGCACCAGCTAGATGTACTATGATTGAATACATATGCGAAGTTACTATGTGTGCCTAAAATCGCGAGAAGCATGAACGCTTCTTTATCTAATCATGATCAGCCAAATCCAAGGATGCCAAGATTGCTGTTGCAATGCTCTTATGGATGCTCTCTGAAAGTGATTGAGATTCTGAAGATTGCGAAGCTTCTGAAGAAGTACACTCTGAAATAACCAAAAGACGGAAGACTCCTATGACTTGAAGTTCTGATGGCTGAAGGCACTGAAGACCAAGTGCAGAAAGAATCTGAAGACTGATGAGTTCTGAAGATCAAGGTTTCAAATAAGAAGTTCTGAAGACTCTGAAGACAGACTCTGAAGATTCGAAAGACTTGAAGCAGAAAAGGATAACGTTCTTAAAGACCAAGTGCTGAAGTTCTGAAGATTGATTCCTAATGGATTTCTTCAATCGACTGAAGACTTGAAGCATCAGATATTCTGCTATGAAGACTCTATTCATGCTTCATCAAATTAACATCAGAAGCCACTGAAGTTTTGAAGTCTAAATATTACCGTTGTGAGTTAAATGTACACACTGCCCAAGAAAAGATGTTCGGTCACTTCTTCCTCTGCAAAAAGAAGATATGCCAGTACAACTCATTATATCACAACGTCTCTTTTCCAAACAGCCAACAGTATTCTCTAACGGCTATATTTCTACTGGCTATTTAATGGAAAGAGTTTTTGCTTCTGATGTGTCGATCACTTGTAGAATCACGAACTGGATGTTCATCTACAAAATTGACCAAGTCATTATGAAGATAGCAACAACGATGAGTTCTCGTTGTAACACTTAACATATTCGGAGCTATTATTATTTCACCAATGGCGATTGTTGTTGAAACTCAAGAAGACAAATCAACACAACAACAACAATCAAACATAAGTTGTTGATGAAGAAGACAATATTGAAGATCTGTCAAGTCATCAACCTACCTTCTCGTCAAGACTACATTGAAGATCTGAAGCAAGGAGTTGCTGCTCATAGCTTGCTCAACCAAAAGACGAAGAAGAAGAAGATCTACAAGATGTCAACAATTGTAATATCTAAATACATCTTTGTAGTTTCTTAGGAAAGCAAGGAGCTGATTGCTCAAAACTTGCTTGAACACATGTGTGTGTTCTTTGTACTTAAACTTAGGAGAAACTTGCTTATTAAGAAGCACAATTTGTAATCTCCAGTTTGCCAATTCAACTAAATGAATTGAGACTCCTCAAGTGAACGTTATATTCATTAAGTTGAATCCCTGAACGGTTCAGCTGTGAGTTGAGGCCCTTGAGTAGATCACGTGCTGATCAAATACTTGAGATGACAATGGCTAGGTGTCATAGTGGAAAATCCTGAAATAGGGTCAGTAGCGTTATATTCATTAAGTTGAATCCCTGAACGTCTAGCTGTGAAAGCCTAGCAAAAGATCTTGAAGAGATTGTAACCTGCGGGTCAATGTTCGTTATATTCATTAAATTGAATCCCTGAACGATTCATTGTGGTGTTAGTCACAGTACGGTTGTGCAAGTTGTTAGTCACCGGCGTGGCCCGTGCAAGTGTAATCATGATTTGATTATAGTGGATTAAGTCCTTGTGTTCAAGGTAAAATCACCTGAGGAGGGTGGACTGGATTAGCCCGCGTGGTGAACCAGGATATACCGTGTGTCCTTTACTCTCTTGCTTAATATCTCTATTTATTTTTCTGCATTGAATATCAGAACCTTATATTAAGCAAAGTCAGAACCTTGCAGCCTATCTCTGATAAGCTTCTGCGTTGCAAGTTCTGTATATCGCATCCTATGATCAGAACCAATATGGTTCTCATGTTCCATAGTTAAGAGATCAGAATCTCTCAACGAGAATTGAAGGTTCTTGAGTGTCTCTTTAACAAGATGCAAAAAGTTACAAAAAGAATAAATACACAATTCAAACCCCCCTTTCTTGTGTCTTTCTCGCACCTTCAATTGGTATCAGAGCTCCGGTTCTGTTATTGATTTACATCAAACACTTAACAGTGTCAGAAAAAGATCCAGATGTGGTGCGTAGAAGTACTCTTGGTAAGATTGAAATCCACTTACAATTTCTGTAACAGTTCAGCAGTTAACAGTGTACAAAATTGTAATCAATCTGATTACTTCGTGAGCAATTCATTGATTCTAGATGAAGCCTCACTAGAATTGAAGAATCAGCTGATAAGATAAATTCAACAGATAAAAGGCAGTATCTGTTGAAAGCTCATCCTGGAAATTACGTGTGGATAAAACCACGTATATGCTTAAAAGATGAATCATCAGAAAGCAAGAAATCTTGTTTGCTGAAGATTAATTCTTCATGAGTTTTTGAGATGTTTTCAAGAAACGGATTAGGTCCACCCTTGACTTTCTCGTTTAAAACTCATTCTGAATCTCTTCATGAAAAGAAGAAAGATTTTTGTTCTAAGACTTTGAATTTCATAAAGAAATCTGTTAAAATCAGAATCTGAAAAAGTCAAATTATTAGAAATGATTCAATGTCAGAATCTGGAATGATCAAAAGACTAAGTGAAGAACTGAATCCCAAAGACTGAGTAAATACTTGATTCTGAAGGAACTCTCAAGCTTTAACTGGTTTAGTGATCAAGCTCCAACAACTTGAAATCATCCTAGTAAAAATCAAATGTTGATAATCTGATTGTCATCAGATCAAGTGTTCTCAGAACCACTTGAGCTATGAAATTAGATGTTATCATTCCAGATATCTAGGTTCTCCAACTGATGTCATAAAAGATGACGTTAATAATGTTCGGTTGAAGTTAACTCATAGATATGTGTGAACAACCCCAAATAAGTTGATCATCATTGTGAGAACAAGAAGGCTCATGCAAACCATGTCTAGTGATGTACACATGGGGCGTGATGATGTTCTGAACAAGTTCTGAAACAACTTTGAGGAACAAAGTTAAATGTTGATATATCAATTCCTCCTTGAAATAACCTCTCAAAGGTTCTCACTAATCTTGTGAAATCAATCATCAGACGCAAACTGAGTTCAGGCTATGAAAGGAGAACTCAACCAATTCTCAAAGTTTGTCGTTTAAGATTCAGATCCATATCTTAAGAACTGTATTAGAACTAAACAGGTTCTATGGATCAAGGAAATGAGAAGTGAGAAGCAATCAAAAACAGATGTAATCTGTTGATTATGAATGGGGTCATCAAATGAAACTTACTATTCACTCAGTACTGCTCCCACGCATATGAGTGTTAATTTTTCCTCAGAACATTCATTACATCGCCTGACCAAAAGGATTGCATGTAATTGGCTAAGTTCAGATGAAGCAGTCACTTTGATCATGCCAAGTCTTAATCTCGGTCATTATAACCTAGAGAACTGATGGACAAGGTTGAACTAGAAAAGAGAGAAAGCCGTAGTTCAATCAGGATCACTTTCCAAGAAAATATTCTTTTTCTTCAGAAGTCAGAACACAAGCGTATCTTGAAAAATCCAAGAACCCTCAGTAGTTCACTCACAAAAGGAAAGATCAGAGTCAAGATGAGAATGTATTCAGATTAGTCTGTAAAAATTTCCAGGTACCATCCTCCCTCACTTATGACTTACTTTCATAATAACAACCAGAACCACTCTATCAAACCCCTTTGATTATGAGGTGTTAAGTTTTGAGAAAGTAATTAGAAATTTTTTTTATATGTCTGCCTAGAAAATGCTATAGTATAAAGCGCCACACATGTAAGACTCTCCGCATCATGTCATTCACCCTGCTTGATTTTTTTTAACCCACTAGTACACTCCAACTAGTACTCCTGTTCCAGACCTAACTCTCTCTCTCTCTCTCCTAGAGCCCCTTTATCTGACCTAGTTAGTCTACGAAACCTAAATGTTCATTTAAATGGCTGCACACTTCTGCATCCATCTAAATCTCCTTGGTTTACTCACATTGAATGATGTCTGTTCAGTCTCGGAATAGGGAAACGTGCTACCTTGACCAAAATAGCTCCTCACCTAAGCCACTGATCTTAAGCCAGAATAATCATGCTCTGACAAGTCAAGATTCCCCGTAAGTATTGGGAACAGTAGAAAACCCTGTTTGTCTGCATTCTCGACTATACGCCTTTCATACCTTGAAATTCGAAAGCTTGTCGTCTAGAATTAATGATCTCATAAAAACAGTTACTGAATCCACCTAACTCCTGCTAAGAATAAAGTGCATATATATCTTTTTGATCTCCCCTAGAATTACAAACTGCTTAGCTGTCCTCACTCTTTAGACTTCTCCTAAGTATTCCAATCTTCTTAAGTCATTCTTAGCTACTGACTTATCCAGCTCAAACTTCTCCACTTGTCTATTTAAAACCATAGTTGTTCTAGAAGAATTCATCACTATCCCTTAGTCCTAACCTTCCTTTTATCCTCAATCTAAAATGACTCCAAGAACATTTTATGGCAATGATGATCTTCTTGAAGTCATCAATGAAAAACGACCAAATCCAATAGATACTAATAGTGACTTTCATCTTAGTATCCACTTCCAAAAATGGAATAGATACATTCATATGCTTGGAGGCTCAATTTATCCTACCCTCTTAAAATCCTTTTGGATTAATGCCTCCGTTAGTAGAAATGGTATGACTATCTCCTCTAGCATTTATGGTATTCCAGTCACCATCAACGTCACAAAAATCTCTGAAGCCGTTAACTGTCCACTAGGAGGTGTCACTCACAACCATGCATTCATTCGATGTACCTCTGATGCTGAAATGCAATACATGTTTGATAAAGGATCGGTCCTTGAACCTACAAATCCTGAAAAACTTGTGCCAATTACCAAAGGATTGTTCAAACTCATCTTAACTAATATCAAGCCTCGCAACTCAAACAAAAACTTCCTGTACCATGATGATAAGCTCCTCATCATGTGTCTCCTTAGGCCAATTCCTATTGATATATCTCAAATAATCTTTGATCATCTAAAGGAATCAATTCTCATATCAAGAACAATGGATAATTCATTCATTCCCTACGGAAGAGTCATGTCTGAAGTTTTCTTCAAAGCTGGTATCGTGCAAACGATTTGCAGAATTCGGTGTGGACCAGACAATGCTCTAAATAGGAATCTTTGTGAAACCTTCGACAGCATATGGTTCTCATAAAAATAGAAGACTATTTGTCATACTTAGGCTAAGTTAGTAGTATGTAATAGTTTATCAAGATCACATGCTCATTCTGTAAGACAAATCTCTTGAAAGAAGAAAATATGCTTTCATCACTAGAAAATGTTAATACTCTCAGATACGCATTTATTGCAAATCTTTGACTCCGTCAAAAATCAATCAGAGTATCCTACGCGTGATCTCTTGTCTCTTTTTTCAAGACTGATAATCTGTTAAACTCTGTGCTAGTCCTAATTCACAACCTAAGACGTCTAGGAATTGACAAACCTAATGATTATAGTCACGAGCATTTAATTGACTCTCCATTCGTTGCCTACTTAAGGCACCTCGTTCTCTCCTCTATTTATCATTCCAAACCATCCCAGTCAGTACCCTTCCTTAGTATTTTCTCCAGGATGACCACCTCTCGTCCTAAACCTACCAAATGTGAAATTGCTAAGTTAAGAGTCCTGAATGAATTCTCCGTGAGTACCAGCTCTCTCAAGGAACTTGGCTTCACTAGAACGTCTCCCAAATTAAGATGTCAGAACTGGGAAGGTTATCTTGCGATGCTTCCAGGTCTCATTTACACAGATCTTGTTAGAGAATTCTGGGTAAATACTGATGTGTTTTCTAACAAATATAACTAACACATCATTCAATTAGTTGTCTCTAAAATTCCAGTGGTAATTAAACCCTCTGTTATTGCAGAAGCAATCAAATGCGATGAAAATGGTGACACCACTGAAGACTATAAGGAAAGGAAAATCTTCAATGATCTCATCTACAATACTCATTGTGGAGATGGTCCCTCCAACTGCGTCTCCACACTCAAACCCTCAGCTAAGGTCTGGCATAGAATTATGGAAACGAACCTTCGGCCTAGAGAGATAGGATAACAAGTGCTAACTCATTCAGATAGACTATTCATCTTCTGTCTGATCTACAGAAGAAAAATAAACCTTCCCCTAACTATGTTCAATCATTTAAAAGAACAGATTATGTTGGCTAAAAATAAACCCTCTCTCAGTATCCCGTATGGAAGAGTCATATCTCGAGTCCTAGAAATTCAAGATGTGGTTACCAGGCTAAACCACTTAGGAGAAACCACTGAATGTTCACCCATAGATCTTATAGATCTATCTGGAAAATCCTAAATAGAAATTAAGTTATAATATTTATGCCTTGATATGCTATTTCCTACTCTATGTACTCTTATTAAGATTATAAAATGAAATATCTATGTTTTGATTATTTTGAATCTATCTAGCTAAAGCTCAACCTATGCTCTGCATTATGTTGATACTTCTATCTGATTGTTCACAAATGAAATGCTGTAATTAATCTCTACAGATGCTTTAATCCTTCAATTAAATACATACTGATTATAGATGTGACTCACTAAAATGAGTCTAAATGCTCCTTATCTAGTCAAATATGCAATATACTCAAATAGGAGAAATAAAGTTTTAATATGTAGGAAACTGAATATAAGAGATTATATGTCTAATTGCTCATATGCCCTGACACTTTTTGATGATGTCAAAAAGGGGGAGAAATATATTGATTTTGATTGAAAGAAGGAAATCTGAAAGCATGCAGAACTCAAACAAAGGAACTCAAAAAAAGTACTCATATAATATGCGTTGCTACTAACGTTTGTTGTTTGATGTTATCCGAGGAACTCTAAACAAGTTCACTAGGCATTCTAAGAAACAGGTTAAGCTGGAAGAATCAGATTCATCGCAATCCTTATCTCACTTAGCTCAGAAAAGAAGTAAGAAAACTTTGAAAGCAGTCAAGACAAAGTCTACATCTCAAGATGCTCACTCAGAAGATCTGTGCAAATCAGAAGTCAAGAACTGTCTGAAGATCCGAATTGAAGATCCAAGAAGAAGGCGTTCTGATGTTTACCAAGAACCATTGGAAATGAAAACGATCTAGTATCAGACTAAATCAACAATTGGTAATCAGATTCAGTACACAAAGATTAGTATCAGATTCATCAATCAGAGCAAAAGCTGTGGATTACTGTCAAAATACCTGCATTGGTATCAATATCAGCACTCTAATGAATTACCTCTCAAGCGTATGAGAAGATATTCTTCACTTGGTATTATACTCAACATACTCTGGTATAAGACTCAGCACATCACATGGTAACAGATCAAAATTAAATCATGAGTATCATATTCAGAATCAAGCGTTGATTGATCACTTTAATATTAACCTTCAATTGGTATCTGATCAAAAATCAAGCTTTGATATACTACTAAGTATGACGTTAACAAGGTTCTGAGATGAAGACCTGTGTTCAAAAGTCAAAACAGTCATGATCTACATTGGTGTTTAAAATCTTATCATCTAGAATTATAATTCTGAAGATCCCAATATCTGACGTATAGGAATTAGGGGGAGACTTCCTTGAAGATCAAATTGCAAAATCTCAAATCTTCATAAAGTCTGAAACTCAGGGGGAGTTTCTTTTAAAGATAGTGTCTGTCTCTAATAGATAGCAAGGCTACATCTATCAGTCAAGAACTGTTCTGATCTTATGCTTAATGGAATCTGCTGAAAGTAGAAATGCTTCAGACGTCTCTGAAGATAGCAAGCTCTGATACGTCAACAAAGAAAACTGAGTTCTGAAGATCTGAAGATGGAAGTTCTGATGAACTAGTCCAGATGCTAAAGACTCTTCGTTTTCCTAAAGACAAGATAGAGAAGTAACTCTTTTTTATTCATGTTCTGACAACTCAAGTTGTTACTATGTATATCTTTGGATTACATAAAATCCTAGATGATCTCAGATAAAACTTTGAGGATAACTCAATCAGGGGGAGTTGTTGTTCTAAACTCTGAATTTGTTGGCATTGGTGATTACCTTGTATAAAATGTTCAATCAAAATACTTGGTTTTGTCAACATAAAAAAGGGGGAGATTGTGAGAGCAAGAATTGTCTCTACAAGTAAATCTATGTTTTGATGATAACAATAAGTATTTGCGAAAGAACAATTTTATGGACGTGTCTTGTGTGCAGATCATAAGAACTAAAGACATCAGAACCAACATACACCAGCTAGATGTACTATGATTAAATACATATACGAAGTTACTATGTGTGACTAAAGTCGCGAGAAGCCAGAATGCTTCTTTATCTAATCATGATCAGCCAGATCCAAGGATGCCAAGATTGATGTTGCAATGCTCTTGTGGATTCTCCCTGAAAGTGATTGAGATTCTGAGTTTGTGAAGCTTCTGAAGAAGTACACTCTGAAAGAACCAAAAGACGGAAGACTCCTATGACTTGAAGTTCTGATGGCTGAAGGCGCTGAAGAACAAGTGCAGAAAGAATCTGAAGACTGATGAGTTCTGAAGATCAAAGTTTCAAATAAGAAGTTCTGAAGAATCTGAAGACAGGCTCTGAAGATTCGAAAGACTTGAAGCAGAAAAGGATAACGTTCTTAAAGACCAAGTGCTGAAGTTCTGAAGACTGATTCCTAATGGACTTCTTCAATCGACTGAAGACTTGAAGCATCAGATATTTTGCTATGAAGACTCTACTCATGCTTCATCAAATTAACTTCAGAAGCCACTGAAGTTTTGAAGTCTAAATATTACCGTTGTGAGTTAAATGTACACACTGCCCAAGAAAAGATGTTCGGTCACTTCTTCCTCTGTAAAAAGAAGATATGTCAGTACAACTCATTATATCACAACGTCTCTTTTCCAAACAGCCAATAATATTCTCTAACGGCTATATTTCTACTGGCTATTTAATGGAAAGAGTTTGTGCTTCTGATGTGTCGATCACTTGTAGAATCACGAACTGAATGTTCATCTACAAAATTGACCAAGTCATTATGAAGATAGCAACAACGATGAGTTCTCGTTGTAACACTTAACATATTCAGAGCTATCATTATTTCACCAATGGCGATTGTTGTTGAAACTCAAGAAGACAAATCAACACAACAACAACAATCAAACAGAAGCTGTTGATGAAGAAGACAATATTTAAGATCTGTCAAGTCATCAACCTACCTTCTTGTCAAGACTACATTGAAGATCTGAAGCAAGGAGTTGCTGCTCAAAGCTTGCTCAACCAGAAGACGAAGAAGAGGGAGATCTACAAGATGTCAACAATTGTACTATCTAAATACATCTTTGTAGTTTCTTAGGAAAGCAAGGAGCTGATTGCTTAAAACTTGCTTGAACACATGTGTGTGTTCTTTGTACTTAAACTTAGGAGAAACTTGCTTATTAAGTAGGTCAATTTGTAATCTCCAGTTTGCCAATTCAACTAAATGAATTGAGACTCCTCAAGTGAACGTTATATTCATTAAGTTGAATCCCTGAACGGTTCAGCTGTGAGTTGAGGCCCTTGAGTAGATCATGTGGTGATCAGATACTTGAGATGACAATAGTTGGGTGTCATTGTGGAAAATCCTGAAATAGGGTCAGTAGCGTTATATTCATTAAGTTGAATCCCTGAACGTCTAGCTGTGAAAGCCTAGTAGTAGATCTTGAAGAGATTGGAACCTACAGGTCAATGTTCGTTATATTCATTAAATTAAATCCCTGAATGGTTCATTGTGGTGTTAGTCACTGTGCGGCTGTGCAAGTTGTTAGTCACCGGCGTGGCCCGTGCAAGTGTAATCATGATTTGATTATAGTGGATTAAGTCCTTGTGTTCAAGGCAAAATCACCTGAGGAGGGTGGACTAGATTAGCCCGCGCGGTGAACCAGGATATATCGTGTGTCCTTTACTCTCTTGCTTAGTATCTCTATTTATGTTTCTGTATTGAATATCAGAACCTTATATTAAGCAAAGTCAGAACCTTGCAGCCTATCTCTGATAAGCTTCCGCAGTGCAAGTTCTGTATATCGCATCCTATGATCATAACCAATATGGTTCTCATGTTCCATAGTTAAGAGATCATAATCTCTCAACGAGAATTGAAGGTTCTTGAGTGTCTCTTTAACAAGATGCAAAAAGTTACAAAAAGAGTAAATACATAATTCAAACCCCCCTTTCTTGTGTCTTTCTCGCACCTTCACAAATATCACACTGGTGATAGTTATGAGGTGGTACATGCCCGTACCCGCTCTCTCTGCGATGCATCTTGACCAGATTAGCCCTTAATAAAAGTACATCATGAATTTGATAGCTGTGGTTAGACTCTCCCTCTATTAAATTGACTGCAACTTTCTCGTGTTGAGGCAACGGGTTCGTCTAAACATTTGGATTTGTATCCTTGAAGGATAAGACCCCGCTCCTGACAAGCTTCTGTACATCAGATTTGAAACTGAGACAGTTTTCTATGTTATGCCCTGGCCCTCCTTGATGGTAAGGACAAGTCTGATCCGCTTTGAACCAAAAAGGTGGATTTTCCGGTACTGTATGAGGAGGCCTAGTTTGGACGTGTCCCTTGACCAGTAGTAATGGAAACAGTTATGCGTACAACATCGGTATAGGGTCAAACCCTGGTGGTCGCGTTATACGGTTGTTGTTGTACGGAGGACGAGCCTACTAAGAGGCTGTTGTGTCCTTTGTTGATATTGTTGTTGATTCGGTTGGCTCTGAGAAACCTGAGGTTGATACGTTGTAACAGGCGCAGGGTTGATAGCAGGAGTTACAGCTGCTACTAGTTGGTAACGTCGCCTTTGCTTTCCGAGAGAGATATTGCCAATATCTTGCTCTTTTTTCTTAGGGAAAGCACTACCGTATCTTTTGGTACTGCTTGATGCTCCAGCATCTTTAATTAAACGTCCTTCTCGGACTGCTTCCTCAAGACGAACTCCCATGCCCACCATCTCGGTGAAGTCACTGGACGCACTGGCGACCATTTGGTCATAGTAAAACGAACTCAAGGTTTTCAAGAAGATCTTTGTCATCTCTTTTTCCTCAAGAGGTGGACAAATCTGAGCGGAAATTTCACACCATCTCGGAGCATATTCCTTAAAGGTTTCCTTATCTTTCTGCGACATGGCTCTGAGTTGATCTCTATCCGGTGCCATGTCCAGATTATACTTATATTGTTGAACAAAGGCAGCGCCAAGATCTCTGAAAGTGAATGATCTTAGTGCGGTTTAAACCCATGTACCATTTGAGTGCGGCACCGGTTAAACTATCCTGGAAGTAATGGATCAGTAGTTATTGGTTCTCTGTCTGAGTTGACATCCTCCGAGTGTACATCACCAAGTGACTTTGAGGGCAAGAGTTACCCTTGTATTTTTCAAATTCGGGCACCTTGAATTTGTGCGAAACTTTCACATTGGGGACCAAACAAAGGTCTGCGGCGTCCTTTCCAAATAAATCCTGACTGCGAATAGCCTGCAGTTCTTTCTGCATTTCTAGAATAGTTCCTGGAATTCCTTCATTTTATCGTTCATACTCTCATTTCCACTAGAAGGTATCTGTGGAATCTGTCCTTCCAGGACAGTGTGTACCACGGGTGGTGGTACAGTCATTACGACAATGACTCTTAGTGCCTCCCGAAGTTTGTAACCTTTAGGAGTTATTGTTATGCCCCTGGCATCTTCGCTTTCCCGAAGTTTGTAACCTTCAGGCCCAGCGGTTCCTGCTGCAGTTTCCGGATCTTCCATGATCGGCGGAATATATCCTTCCGGGATATAGTTGAGTGGCATGCCCCAGGGACGATCCTTTGGCATATTATACCGAGGATCATACTTTTCCATTATGGGCGTCGATGTGATCTCTAAGATCACAGTCCTTTGTTGTTGCATCTGGGCTGCTGTCAGAGATTGCATGTCATTGTGAAGTTTCCTCAGATCTTTTTTTAGAGTGTCGATTTCTTCTCTCAACCCTCTGTTCTCTTCCTCAAGATCATCCATTTTCTTTTGTCGATCGGCCCGAGTATTGTATGAATGAGACAAGTTGACTCTTGAATCGAGACACAAACGTGAGATTCGTAGGGAAGAAGAATGTGTTATGGGTGAATGATGAATGATATGCAATAATTATATATATTTTTTATTTTAAATCAAAAGAAACTTCGATAATTGGATTGCAAATACCATACAGTGGGGAAACCCCATTTTATTAAATTCAAAGATTGTGGAAATGGAAATACAGTAATTTACAAAGGGCTGTAAAGGAAATGTCTAAACTAATGGATCTTGAATCCTCTTTGAGGAGAGCTCAGGTGCTGGTTCTGGTATTTTCCTTTTCTTTGACCGGGGCTCTTGAGCCGTTGTCGGGTTGTCATTCCTTTGCCAAGTGAAAGGAGCGAGCAAATTCCTTTGGTCTTCTTGATTCTCTACAGCATGTTGCTCTAAAATCTCAATCAGAACATCTTTTTCTTTTAGCAATTGCTGTATTTTGTTACACTCCACGTTAAGAATACGATATTTGTTCCTCCAAGACCTCTTCTCCTGTTGAACTTTGGCGAGAGTAACCTGAAGTTTTTTCGTATCAGACATAAAATAAAGGACAGAGAATACGATATTTGTTCCTCCAAGACCTCTTCTCCCGTATCTCTTAAATCCTCTAATTTTGGAACCTTGAAGGTGTACTTGTGAGTCCCCCTTCTACCGAAATCCATAACGCAATCTTTCTCTCTGACATTTGCAATCATTGTCTTAGTTTAATTTGAAAAAGAGAGACTAGAAGAGAAAATTTTCCTTTGTTTTAAGTTTTTTAATGAAATGAATGCATGAATGCAGCACAAAAACATAGAAAAAACATGGGGTCAAAGGTTCGGTGTCATGAAGTCAAGCCTCTACCCACCCCTAAAGGTTATACTGGTGATTTTTTGTACCTGTCCGCAAAATCATTGACCCCTCTTGGGATAACAACATCATGCTGGAATCACCCGAGCGAGTTGATGTATCTTAGAGTGGTCTCAAATGAGGGTAGTATTGCGTGACAACTATTTCCGATAGCTTCCGCACTACAAAATAGTAACATGGTCTTAGTCTACTAAAATCCTCAGCTTCTCAGATAACCCAATCGAACAATCTGCTTTCAACAACCGAAGTCGTATAGGCATTGAATCCGCAAAGGGTATCTCCACTGATTCGATGGTCTACCGAGACCTCTTATTTGGGAGTCACTCCCTGTAAGATTACCCGTCTTGTGCCATCACCTATCTTAGGTGTATACTCAATCTTTCCAGATGCGGCATCACCCGCAGTCCCATTAGCAGAAAAATAAACACGGATATCAAGTAGGAAAAGCAATATATATATATATATATATATATATATATTCATTCCTAAAGCTAACATCCTAGACCTCTTAGGAGCTATAATAATCTGAGTCCTAAACAATAAAATGCGTCCCCAGCAGAGTCGCCATTTTACTATAATAATCTGAGTCCTAAACAATAAAATGCTTCCCACAATACAGTTATATAAATTTGACATGTATTTAAAAGAATGAAAGAAGACTAACCATGCGCAGCTTCCCACAATACAGTTATATATATTAAAGCGAGTAAATGAAAGCAGATAAAATCTTACAGGTGAGCAAGCTTCCATGCTATTTTGTTAGTTGTTCAAAGAAATTAAAGAAAGTTTTGATAACAACTGTATACTTGAATCTAAATCAACGGGGAATTTGTTTTGAAAAGATTGTTGGGGCGTATACTAAAAAAGATGCCCAAGTTTTAACAGTGATCACACCGTTATTTTGAATATCGTATCGGGACTTATACAACGACTGAGTCCCAACAAGGTTTTTTGTACAAAGGTATGAGTCTTACAACTCAAGGAGAGGCCCAAAGATTATTTTGGAAAAGAAAGATGGGACTTACAACACGAGGGTAGGCCCAGATGGTTTGTTTGAAAACGACGATCGCCCCGAGATTTTTGAAAACATAGTGGGTCTTATATAATGTCTGAGGCCTAACAGGGTATCTTATTTACAAGGAATTGGTCTTACACTCTATTAGAGGCCCAAAAGTATTTTTGTACAAGCGATGGGGCTTACAACTCAAAGAGAGGCCCAAGTGATTTTAAACTGGCGATCGCGCAGAGAATTTTTATCGTGTCGGGACTTATACAATATCTGAGGCCCAAAATGGTTTTTGTTAAAGAGGATTGAGTCTTACACTCTATTAGAGGCCCAAATGTTTAAAAATGAACAAGGATGAGTCTTATAGCTCAAGGAGAAGCCCAGTTGGTTTTGTTAAAAAAGCCGACGATCGCGCCAAACTTTTGAAAATATACAGAGGGACTTATACAATGTGTGAGGCCCAAAATTGTTTATTTACAAAAAGGGGTTAGGTCTTACACTCTATTAGAGGCCCATAAGTGTTTGAAAAAGATTGATGAGGGTTGAATTAATCAAAACCCTAATTTTGTTTAAAATGCAATTAATTTTGTTTTAAAATTAATAAAAATTATTGAAAACATGTGAAAAATGAGTGGTGGTCTTGGATCAATGCTTCAAAAATCATGTTTTTATCCACAACATGATTAAAAATCAGTTAAGTTTGCAAAATTAAGAAAGAAAAAATATTTTAAATGTTAAAAACAAATAAAAATTAATTATTTTGCAAAAATATCAAGTATATGAAATGAATAATATTTTTGGGAATTTTTGATAAAATAAAATATTTTAACATTTTTGTGAATTATTAAAAAAAAAGAATCAACTCAAAATCATTAAAATTCAGAGAGAAATTAATTTTTGAATCAATTAAATAAAATCACAAAAATTCAAAAATTCAAATATTTGAAAAAGGGTGCCAAGAACACCTTGGTCTTGCCCGCGTGCTCTGTTCTTGGCTGATTTGCGTTTTCTTATCAATCTCACTGAATACTTGATGAAATCACACAATCCACATATCAATCTACTCGTTTTCACCTCACGATCATGTCTATGGTCTTTAATTTCATTTATTTTAAGCATGGAATGAGAAATCAAAGAGAAACCTCAAGAACCCTAAATTCTGCATGAAGGCTCAGAAATTCCACACACGATTCATACAAGGCAAGTAATAGAGGGGAAACATTCTATGCATGATTATGAACATTTGGCAAAAGTATTGTGCGGGGAAATATGCATAGATTAAGAGATGACCAAGTTTAGGCTTACTTGAAGGTCGTGGCAGCAAGAGCAATCTGATTTTTGAGTTGGAGGTGTTACAGATGAGTTGTGATGATCTGAACAGCCTCCCTACACCATATGGAGTGTGTTTAAATGTTTGGACTTGGTTGGAAATGCTTGGATCACTTCATGGCATCTCAGTTGCATATAGGCTTCAAGTGGATTTGGAGCTTTGTGATTTTGGTGTTCCAAATGGCTGGAAGTGGCTTGATCAGCTCAGGTATGATGTATATGAGGTGTTAGAGCAATTGGTTTGAGTGGAATTGCTCTTTATTGAAAAATTCGATAGTGACTTGCTAAGAAAGGCATTTTTGAGAGTGAGAGGATGATTTTGAGAAAAGCAAGTGTTATAGGCCTTTGGTGTACTCAAAATGATCAGAAATGAGGTCTATTTATAGTATGTCAAGTTTGTTTTGCAAGGAATAGGGAATGGCAACTGCAGTAGGCCTTTGGCCAATTGGATCACTTTGGAATCTCAAGTCTCCTCTAGCCATTGACTTGAGATTAGAGCACAGGCCTATGGTTCTCTGATTCAAGGATAAGGTAGACTGAAGTGTTCATCTTTGCTCTGATACATGCCACCTCTAAGCATCCATTGAATGCTCCAAAACAAAATTGGAGTCTTGAAGCATCTTTGGCTTTTTAGGTTTGGCATGCTACTTGTAGTTCCAAAGACTTGGGAGGCTTATGGATCAGTGTTTGTCCCTCCTTGGTCTCCCCTTGAGGTGTGCAGATGGATAAACTTGTTTGTTATTTGCACAAATTGATCAAATCGAGCCATAATGCACAATCCTGCCTTGTCATGACAGTTGCAGCAAGGCATGTTGCAGCTGTCATAATTCTTAGCTCAGATGGAATTTGATGGAGTTCTTGGCCATTTTGGAAGGCTCTTATATGATACAACATATGTGTGATCATAGTTTGTCTTGACACTTTTTGGATCCAAGTGAAAAATGCCCTTACATTTTGAAAAAAGTGAAACAGATTCTGACTTAGTGAAAATTTCACTAAGTGTTGGAAAAAGTGGCATTTTCATGTTTTTGTCATTTTGGTCACTCCATAACTAAAAATCCATGAGGAATTGAAATGAGGTGTAGTTGAAACTTTTAAAGTATGCCATGAGAGCTACAAATCCATCTTTGGACCATCCATAATGGTTGTTTGGATATCAAGTTATGATCCTTGGAAGTTGGTACCTTAGCCACTTTGTTCCATAACTTAGAAAAATTCTAAGTTTTTATGGTTACCCCTTTTACAAGTTATCTCACGTTCTTTGAGTTTTCTTGATGAATGATGATTCAAATCACATATTAACATTGTTTTAGGGTTAAGGAACCTTGGTTGACCAAAAAATCAAAAAGTCGAACTTTGACTTTTTATACAGTTGACTTTTTCAACAGATGAAATCTAAACTGTGTGATCCTCTATGAAATCAAGTCCTTGACCTAAATAAAACTTAATAGATGGATTCCATAGGTGATATAGGGTGTATTGAATCATGTTCCAAGGTTTGGAGCATGTCCTGGTCAAAAGTCAAACATACAGTTGACTTTTTCTTCAAAACCCTAATTGTGGTTCAGATGAAATTGAAACTTGTGAATCAAGTTTCTTGGATCAATACATTGTTGCAAATGGATCAATATGGTGTATTGGAGACCCTCAAATCATGTCTTGAGGTCTCTGCTCATGTTTTGTCCCAAAAGTCAACTTAGGGGTGACTTAGGTCAAGAAACCCTAATTCCTGATTTTTGGTAAATGCATCCCCTGAGGTTAAATTGACTTGATGATTGGGTCCATGAGGTCCCATGGAGTATTTTAGGTTATGATTTGAAGCATTGGCTCATGCCCAGAGGAAAATTTGCATCTGGAGGCCCTGGTCGACCAAAACCCTAATTTGGTGACACTGGCGATCTTGAGGCTTAATCCACTTGGAAGGTTGTAACTTTGTGCTTGATTCTTGATGTGGGAGTCCTCTTAATCCCTTATGTGTGTTTGAGAGGTTAGACAAGTTGAAGATCATGTCATTCCTTGATTGATCCTTTGTCTAAATGCTCTGAGAGGGCTTGAAACCCTAATTCCCATTTGTGGTGAATGTTCACCCATCTTTGGAGGAGACTGATGAGGTATAATGATACATCCATATTGTGGTGATGATTTACACAATGATGGGAATCTTGGTGGTCAAAATTTGGGGTATGACAATAGGTACGATTCAAGTAAAAAAATTAAGTGATTTGAATCAAGAACAATGAACATATGAGAACCCATTTGTGTGATTCGAGTCACACAATCTGTGATTCAAATAGCATGATTCAAGTCATAAATTTGGGTGATTGGAATTAGAGTTCCATAAGCAAAATATGAAAACTTCAGTTCAATGTGATTCGAATCAGACAGTCTTGTGATTCGAATCAAAGTGTTGTGATCCGAATCATGAAGCTCATGAATCGGATCATGAAAATGTAAAAAAAATTCCTGAGCTCCCTGTAAGTCTGATTCGAGTTATGTGAATATTGTGATTCGAATCACACTACCATAATCTCATTTTTGCAAAACTTCAAGTAATATTTGAGATTCTTGTAATGTCATGACAGGGATCATTCTCAAATATAATTTTTGATGCAAAAACTCAATAAATTTACTCAAAGCATATTGCTTAACACTTTGATTTATGGATGCTTAAAACGAATTAAAAAAACAGAGATGCACAATTGGAGAGGAGACTCAATAGCTAAATAAAAAAAAACAAAAGTTCAAAAGACAAGCGATCAAAACATTTAACCCATGAGACAGAGACCTGCAACACATAACTTCATTGATCGGTTTATTATAAAAGGGATAAAAGTAAGTATTGAGGTATTAAGGTAATGCACACATATGCAAATAATTTCCAAAACTCTTCTAAATTTTTTTGAACTTCTTGAAACCAATTCAAACAAGTATGGAATCAATTAAAAAATGTTTCTAATCAATTAAGAAAGCTAACTCAATGTCTAATCGATTAAGGATTTGGTCAAATTGATTAAAATAAAGAGAAACACATTCTAAACTATAAGAAAGGCCTTTAATATATCAAATTATATAGCTGTTTTAGGATTTTCTTTTCTAGATTTGGGTTGTCATTTTTTAAGGTAGCTTAATTGATTAAAAGTATTTTTTAATCGATTAAATCATTAATTTAATCTATTAATTGTTCCCCTTTTTATCCAAATCATTTCACATATGAGGATAACTTATTGTCATTTCATTTAACACCAAATTTCAAAATAACAAACCTCTCTATCATTTTCCACTCTCTTTATAATTTTTTTTAAGTAGAGTTGTCGTAATGTCAAAAGATTAAAAAGTCTTTTTTAGAGTTGTGTTGTATTGATGAGGTGTTTAACTTGTTTTATTTAAGAGTGTGACTCTCTTGTGTAATATCTTTGTAAAGAATTTTAAGGTTGCAAAATAAATCTGGAAAAAAAAAAACATGAATGAAGGTTTTTAAGTCAAATATGTGTAAAAGTTCTGTTTATTAGTTCTTGAGCTAAGCATGTGTAAAAACTATGCTTGTTGTTAGAAGATTTGTGGAATGATCATGTATAAAAGCTCCTATTGTTGTTGAAGGTGGTTAAGTTGAGCTTATAAAAGCTCAAGGTTATTTTTAATGAAACCCTCAAAAAAACAAAACTCTTGAATATAAGAGTAGTCAAATAGTTAGCCAAATGGTTGGAACCCACCAAAGATTCTAATCGACATGCAATCTCCACAACCATTTTTCTATGAAGGATAAATTGAATTCTTCCATCATCTAAACCCCTAACCAGCCTACTTCCTTATTCAAACATACTTCATCCCATTTAATCTCATGTATCTTAGAAATATCCTCATCAACATAAAAAAAATACTTAAACAAGGATTTAATTAAATAAGTAATTCGTGTAATAGCCAAGAAGAATGAAAGAAAATAAATTAAAAGAGATGTCAAAACATATTTAGTAAGAACAGACGATATACATGGACTAATTTTGGCTCTTTCACTTCAATAACTTCTTTTTATTCTCTCCACCATAGAATTTCAGAACAAGTATAGACATGAACTATTCCCAATAGAGACCGATATAAAGCAAATGAACCATACCACTTTTATAATTTAGCATCACTAAAACCTTTATCAGCCACAAATCCACGATATTAACACTATCAACACACTCTTGTGAAAATTAACTTTAAAATTTAAGATCATTTCAAATTAGTATATTGAATTTATGATGTTTTTTTAGCTCTTTCACACATAATGAAACTTATCAAGTGATTTATTCTAAAATGAAAGTCATTGTCAATCTTATGCCCTGTAAAAAGGCCGATTTTAAGTGAAGTGAAGTGCTAAATACGCATGCACGAGATATTAAAGTCATTACACTACTAAGTTTAATGAAAAAGACACTAAGTTTAAAAAAAATAAAAAATAATATAGCAACTAAAGTCACATTTTTTAAGTTTAAAAAATAGAAAATTTTAAAATCAAATACTTTTTATTGAATTTAAATTCGAACACTTGGATCTAGTGGTTTATGTATAATTAAGCCAACATATTAAAATCATACCTAAAAATTGCAAAAATTCCGTCAAAATTTAAAATTTAGTCAAACACGTATCTTTAAAATATCTTCCAATTTTAAATTGAGTCAAATATGTAACTTTAAAATATCTACCAAGTTTAACTGTATCCCACTTTATGTCTAAACAATCTTTATGGTGCAAATTGATCGGCAGCGTCTAAGCGCAAGGGCCACGTGAAATTGTGGTTACTGGTTAGTAGTACTAGTACCCCATTCAAATTCAATGCACCGCTAAGTCACGTCAACTCAAACAAAAATCAAAATGAGCAATTATTGATTTTTTCCACCTTATTTTATCTATAAAAATTAATAACAAACTCGTACATAAGTAAGTGATACGTTTTAGAGTATGATATCTTATTGGAGGCACATTTATTTGTATACTATAATAAAATAAAAAGTCGAAAAAAGTTAAGAATAATAAATTTTTAATTGAAAGAGTAATATATGTAAAAGATTAAATATAAAAAAAAATGGTATGAATAGTATGATTAAAAAAAACTATTTAAATTTTTATTATATAAATTAGTTTTTTTAGTTTTTTATAAATAAGACAAGAGAATACAATTTTAAAATATTAACTCAATCTTTTTTAATAGACTCTCTAAATTATTTTCATATATTTGAAAGAAAAAAATTGATAAATTTTCATTATTCAATATTTAAATCAGTAGTAAAGTTATTATCGTTTATAACAATAGTATTTTTTTCGTATATAAAAATATTTTAATCAACAATGTCTTTTTTTCTGTTTATAAATATTATTTTTATTTTGATATTATTTGTAAAAATTTAAATCAATAGTAAAGTTATTCCCGTATATAAAGAAGTTTGAATCAATAATTTTATTTTTCTTATATAAATATTATTTTTTTTTAAAATACTTATAAAAATATTTGAAATAATTGTATTAACTAATTGATAAATGAAATTAAATCATTTTTAATATTATGTTTTATGGTTTATTATTAATTGTATGCAATATTTTATATTTTTAAAATAGAAAAATAAAATAAAATATATATTATAAAATTCTTAAATGTAAATTATAATATTTTAGTTTAGCTAAAACCCCGGTGTAACTTGATTTATAAAATAGACTAGAATGTCATTCATATATATTTTATTAACCATACAAATTTGAGCTTCAAATAAAATTTGAAGAACTCTCCATTACTCAATAATAGAATAATCATCTAAAAGAGTAGTTATATTCTCTAACACACTTTATAAATATTCTCTTTAACTAAAATTAAAATTCACATTAATCCAACAAAATATCCAAATAAATAAATTGTATACACACAGAATACGTTTTTGATTGAGATATGACTTTGAATGTGTATTTCTTTGCAAAGGAAAAAAAATTAAGAATGATAAATAATAAAAAAAAAATTTTTTTTTTTACAAATAAGATAATTATTTTATAAGAGAGAATAAAATTTTAAAATAACAACTCAATCTTTTTTAATAGACTCCTTAAATTGTTTTCACATATTTGAAAAAAAAAATAATTGATAAATTTTCATTATTCGTTATTTGAATCAGTACAGAATTGTTCCCGTTTTTAACAATAATATTTTTTCGTTTATAAAAATATTTTAATCAACAATATATTTTTTTCTGTATATAAATATTTTTTTTTTGACATTATATAAAAATATTTGAATCAACAATATAATTTTTTCCTATATAAATATTATTTTTGTTTTGATAATATTTATAAAAATATTTGAAATAATTGTACTAACTAATTGATGAATGACATGTATCTAAAAAAAATTAATCAATTTAACTAATTTTATTTTTATGCCGTAATTGATGTGAAATCATTATAAATTAATTTATAAGACACTTTTATTTTTCTCGTATTTGAATCAATAACACACATTTTTCAATAAATATATATATTTCTCTTATTTACATCAATGACATTTATTATATTATGTATTAAATATACTTTTTAATTTATAAAACTTATATATTGTTATATATTGAGTTATTATGAAAAAGATTCAAACTTTAATCAATAAATAACTATTTTACATTAACATAAATTAAATTTATGTAACATAATAATTTATTCAATATTTTAAATACACATAAAAATAGTTGCTAAAAACAATGACGATGACATCTCAAATGATATGTTTTTTAAATTAAAAAATTATCATTGTTATATTTTTTACAATAATTAACATATAAATAAAAAATCAATAGTAATAACTAATATAATAGTTGACAGTCAATAGAGCATCATTTAATTACGGTAATAACTAATACGAAAACCAACCATGTAAAAAAGTAGTATAAAGCTCCAAATATAAATCCTATTATAAGAACTCAGAAATAAAACAAACAAAGGAACATGTTTGTCCAAAAGATGAAACAAACACTCTGAATAACATAGAATGTCCAATACCATATAGACAACGAGATAACATCGCCTACAATGCTAAAAGACAAAAATAAGGTTTTCCTTGACGAAGATCTAGAGGTAGGATCCTTGATGAAAATGAGAAAGTGTTGGAATCACATGAGTAGAACATGTAACAACTTCAGGTACTAGGAGAAAAATTTGAACTGGAAATTGCAATAGCCTTTGCTAATCTCCTAGAGTTGGGAAGGGGTTGGTGTGATATTTATCTTGATTTTCAAGAGGATTCAGTTATGGACATCTTGTTCAATGGAGATAATATCATGGAAGACATATACACTATCAACTCATACCTCGAGTTATCAGTAAATGAGTCTCGACCCAAGGAACTTATAAGTGGGAAACACTACCCAATGGGAAATGAAATGAAGGACATGGAAACATTGTTTTATTCCCTGACTTGGGTCATATCATGTTTCACAATGATTAATCCATATATGTTGCATCTCCATGGAGTAATTCTACATTTTGACTAGCAAACAGAACCTAAAGTGTTATAAATAATGGAATATTTCTAAGTTGAAAATAAAGGATACAAACAAGTTCTACTAGTCTACCAAAGATTTCTTCATTTTTTGGAAGGAGTCTTCTTCTTTCTCCATAAAACCAATACTAACAAAAAAAAACTTGTTGAATCACTGCATCAATAACACATTGTGCTCTATACCTATGCCATGTCCACTTGTTTTACCATTAGTGTTCAAAAATAAAATTTCATATTAGGAGTGATAAAATTATAGTAAAATGTTGGAGCCTCAGATCCAATAATGGTCAAGTCAAGTATGACAACGACATCAAGAAAGATTAGAGTCATCATGACCTAAGGAAAGTTATAAGATTGACAACTTATTGACCAATTTTTTAGTAGTCAAAATAAGATATACATAGTGAACTCCAATAATTATACCTTTGAGAATATGATCATGTCATATATGCCCCATTTCTTCCTGTATTGAGGCGTAACATTTTTTTCTCTTAGCTAGCCACTCCAAATAATCAACAGAAAGCGTGTGATCATTCTAAATTCACTTAGCCTTCCCTCTATGTCGAATCATTTAAAGGTGACGTGGAGTTTGTAGTAATCAACATAACTTAATAAAAGATTCAAGAAATATCATTCATAAGGATAAATAAGCTAAGGAAGGTGTTGGGTAACTTGTATCACAAGTTAATGATAAACTAAGAGAAAATTAGAGAGTGGTTTAAGAAAAACAGTTTATTGGTTATTTTGTATTTCAATTATAATGAGGATTGATATTTATAGACACACTAGCCACCTAAATCAAATTTAAAACAAATTATCTAAACCAATATGATATACCTAAAATTAATATACCCGCCTGGGTATATGATATACCCCCATGTATATTCTTAAAGCATTATGTCTAACTAAATCTGATATACCCGCCAGCGTATATGATATACCTCTTGGGTATATTCTTAAAGCAGTCTGAATTAACCATAATACTCTTCCTAATATAGAAATTACATGCTTCTCATTCCCATTAACTTCTTCAAACCTTCAAACCTTTCTTCCTTGAGAGGTTTTTGTCAAAATATCAGTAATCTGCAACTCAATTTTGCAATGTTTAATTCTTAATCTCTCTTTACTAACTTGGCCCCTAAGGAAATATTACATTCTTTCTATGTGCTTGCTCCTACCATGACTCATAAGGTGGTTTTCCAAATCAATTGCTAACTAATTATCCCTTAGAAACTTGATTTGCTCACAGTTGCTCACATTCAACTCTTCAAGCAACATCTCCAACCAAAGTGCTTGACAAGTAGCATAATAGGCTGCAATTACTCTGCCTCACATGAAAACAAAGCTACAATTTCTTTCTTCTTTGAAATCCATGAGACTGGTTATGATCCAAGCATGAACAAGTAGCCTGTTCTGATATTTATATCATCTTGATCACCACTTAAATGTGAATCAAAATAACCATACACATTGACATTCATTCTTGTGTTTTGTTGATTTGGCATGAGTACTCCATGGTCAGGTGCACCTCTAATGTACCTTAGGATCCTCTTTGTTGAAAGTAGATGACATAGCCTTGGTTTCTCCATGAATCTACTAACCAAACTCACGCTATGGAAAATATCTAACCTTGTATAGCAAACATACCTCAATGAGCCAATGATCTGCTTGTACAAAGTGTTACCTATCGGTTCATCATATGACTCCTTCAATTTTGGTGTTGGCTTCATAGCTGTAATTTCATGATTGCAATTGCTCATCTTAAACCTCTTCAAAATGTCTTCTGCATATTTCTTTCGATGCAGGAAAACTCCTTGTTTGGTGTTCACAATTTCAATTCCTAGAAAATACGCCAAATTCTTAGGTATTACATTTCAAACTCATTCTCTATGCTTGCTTTGAACCTTGTCAATTATTTTTCATTTGAACTTGTATGCATCTACATAAATACATATGTATTACATTTCAAACTCATTCTCTATGCATCTACATAAATACACAAAATGACTTGGTCATGTTCATTTGAGCCTTTGACATAGACACCATACTCTGATGTGTATTTATCAAAACCTAACTTGATTAAAAAGCTATAAATCCTTTTATTCCAAGCTCTAGGTGCTTGTTTCAATCCATACAAAGATTTTATCAAGATATACATCATCTTCTCTTGTCGTTTTACTTTAAAACTTGGTGGTTGCTTTACATAAACTTCTTCCTCTAAAGGTCCATTGAGGGATGTAGACTTCACATCAAGTTGGCGCATCTTCCAAACTTTGTAAGCTATCATGGCTAGAACCAGTCTAATTTTTTCGAACATACCCACAGGTGCATAAACTTCATTAAAGTCTACTCCATGTCTTTGAAGAAAGTCTTTTGCAACCAATCTTGCTTTATACTTGGCAATTACACCATCTGGTTTCAACTTCATCTTGTAATCTCGTCTTACATCAATTTCTTTCTTACTTAAGTTATCAACTGAATCACATGTGTTGCTTTTCTCAATGTCCTTGAGTTCCTCAACCATTACAGCTTTCCAATTTTCATCCTTTAGGTTTGCACATGATTAATTGGTTCTGACTCAGCCATCATTGTTTCTTCAATTAGCTCACCATTTTTCCTGATTGCTTGATCAAGAAATCTCTTATAGTCATTCAATTTGACTAATGGAGCTCTAATTCTACTTGATCTTCTCACTTTTTGAGTTTGTGCAGGCTCAACTTGTGCAACCTGTTCCTCATCATGCAAAGTAGTTCTTACGTGGCTTGAACTTTCACCTTATTGCATTAGATTTTTTTTTTTTTTGAATTTTTAGCAAATTCCAATCTTTCCTTTCATCAAACTCCACATCTCTATTGATCACCACATTGTTCTTAGTTTGTGAGAACAACTTGTAGGCACATTTTGAATGATATCCAACCATAACCATAACTTGGCTTCTATCATTCAAATTTATTCTAAGTTGTTTAGGAACATGTCTAAAGCATAATGAGCCAAAGATTTTAAGATGACCAACACTTAACTTTAATCCTGACCAGGCTTCATGAGTTGTTTTGTTGTTCAACTTATTTTTTGGACATCTATTGATGATGTACATTGTAGTTGGAGTGGTTTCACCCTAGAAGTGCTTATGTATCTGCTTTTCTTTAAGCATACTTCTAGCCATAATCAAGATGCTTCTATTTCTCCTTTCAACAATGTCATTGTGTTAGGTGTGTGTGGTGCTATCACTTCATTCTCAATATATTCCTTCTCACAAACTGAGCAAACTCAACTGAGGTATGCTCACCACCACCATCAGTTCTCAACATCTTGATGGTGTTTCCAGCTTACTTTTCAACCAGTAATTTAAATATCTTGAAATTGCTAAAAACTCTATTTTTCTTTTCCAACAAGTAAATCTACAAATGCCTAATGAACTTATCTATGAAATTCAAAAAAACAATAATTACCTCCTAGTGATTTTACTTTAAATAGGCCACACACATCTGAGTGCACAATCTGAAGCTTCTGTTGTGACTTCATTGGCAAGTCATGTTTGAATGACTTCTTGGTCTGGTTGGCTATGCAACATTTCTCACATAGCAGCTTTGGCCCTTTAATCCTTGGAAGTCCATACACATTCTTTTTCATGTGCATCAAGCTAAGACTTCTAAAATTGAGATGGTCAAATCTTTGATATCAAACTCAATTTTTATCTTCAGTTGTGGTTGATGCAAGACATTGCTGATCAAGGATATTGATTGTGACCTTGAATGTCCTGTTGGTTGACAAAGGCTCCCTCAAAGTTGGCCTAGACATTCATCAGACACCCTAAGTTCCCTTCCTTCCAGCTTCATTGTGTAATTCATGTCAAGTAATTGACCTAAGTTAATCAAATTACTTGCAATTGAAGGAACATACAAGACATCATTGATGATAGTTTCATGCTTATCCTTCCTTTTCACCCTAATGTTCCTCATTCCTTCTGATTTCACCATGTTATTGTCTACAAAACGAATTGATCTTCTAATTGATTCATCCAACTTGACAAACCAATTTTTGTTGCATGTCATATGATTATTTCAACATGTATCAAGGTACAACATATTTTTTTCTTTGAGGCCAAATATGTTACAGCCATCAATATAAGATCTTCATATTCACTTCTACGATCATGAGAAAATTGAGCCACAACCTTGTCATCACCATTGTCTTTGTTGAATTGGTATTCTCGTACATAATGAACAAACTTGTGACAGCAATATCATTGATACTCCTTCATGTAAACCTTCTTCTTGACTTTCTGATTTTGCCTTGGCTTCTTGAAGCCTTACCAGCATCACCATTATCATTCAACTTCTTCTTCCATTTTTCTTTCACTTTGTTATTCCTTGAGGATTTTCCTTTCATCTTCTTGAAGAACTTTGCTTGTAATGTCTGTTCAGATAACTTTTTTTAAAACTCTTTGCTTTAACTTCATCTCATGCGCCCCAAGAGATGCTTGCAATTCTTCAAGCTCCATCTCTGACAAGTCTTTTTTATTCTTTAATTACCACAACAATTTGATCAAACATGATTTGAAGAGACCTTAACACCTTCTCCATCTTCTGCAATTTAGAGGTCTTTTCTCCACATGACTTTATCTAATTCGTCAAATCCACCATCTCTAAGAAGAACTCAACAATGGTTTCATCATCTTTCATCTGCAAGTTTTCATATTGCTTCCTAAAAGATTGCAACTTCACTTTCTTTAACTTTTCATCTCCACCATATAGCTTCTTGAGAGCATCCTAAACCTCCTTGGCCATTTCTTGCTCAATAATCTTCTCAAAGATATTTGAATTCACACATTGACGGATCAAGAATAAGCCTTTACCATCTTTATTGATCATTTCATGATAAGTAATCCTTTCTGCCTCAATAGCATTTGCCTCTAATGCCAATAAACCATCATTCACGATTTCAAGCACATCTTGAAATCTGAGTATGAGTTTCATCTCTGCACACCATCTCCCTTGAAAAGTGGTAAATTTGTTGGATGTAATGCTTCCATTAGATATAGCTAGAGATTGAGGACCAAACTGGACTCTAGTACCAATTTGTTGGGTAAATTGTATCAAAAGTTACTTGACAAATGATGATAAATTGAGAGAAAATTAGAGGGTGATTGAGGGAAAAAAGTTTATTGATTATTGTGTATTTCAATTGCAATGAGGTATGGTATTTATAGACACACTAGCCACCTAAATCAAATTTCAAACAAATAGTCTAAAATAGACAGATATATCTAAAAGTGATATATCCACCCATATATATATTCTTAAAGCTATATGTTTAACTAAAATTGATATACCCCTAGATATATTCTTAAAGCAGTTTGAATTAGCAACAATAAAAGGAAGTAAGGTGAAATGTCCACTAGCTTTACAAAGTGTGCAAATTTCTTAAGTCTTTGTATGGTTTGAATTAGCTAGTATAAAATGGTATGAACAATTATTATACTTTCTTAAGACAACTGGACATACATAGGTTTAATCATATCATACTATTTTCATTAGGAGAGCACACTTTCCTTTTAAAAATTTCTAGTATATGCTGATGGCATAGTCCCGATAGGAGATAATAAAAAAGAATTAGAAGTTGTCAAAAAATGTCCTATAAGATGCCATTGGGATTAAGGGTTTAGGGTCCAAGTTTTTTTTCTAGGATTGAAGGTTGCACACTCTAAATAAGAAATTATTATGTGTCAAAAATTGTAATGTCTCAATTTTTTTATTGAAATTTGAACCTAGGTTGTAAGTCAAACAAGATTCCCATGGACCCTAGCAACATACTCCATCATATAGTAGTGTGCCTCAAATAGATGTATCAAAAAATAAAGCACGGATTAGAAAGCTACTTTGTTTTACCACTACAAAGACCTACAATTCCTTCGGTGTGTAACGCTCGAGTGAGTTCATAGATTCAACCACTTTAGCACATATCAAATATGTGACGAAGGTATTAAGACACCTTAAGAGAAATTCTGGTATTGATTTGTTTTTTCCTGTAATTCTGCATTCTATTTACTTGAATTCAATAATGCTGGCCATGGTGATTGCCTAAATACTAGAAAATCCATCACTAACTATTGTTTGTTCATTTTCCACTCTTTAATTTGTTGAAAAAACTAAGAACCAACATATTATATCTAAATCTCTTCAAAAGTCGAGTATAGAGCCATAACTGTAACCAATTATGAGCTAGTGAGCTACAATGACTGTCTTATTTGCTTGAAACTTGCACGTACAATGTCTCAAAATTCCGTAAGTGTATTTTGATAAATAATTTGCTTTTCATATAGAATTTAATTTGTATTTTAATAACAAAAGTGATTTTTATATAGCATTCAATCATGTTTTATATGATAACAAAACACGAATATAATGATTGTCATATTATAAATGAAAAATTATGATGTGATTGAATGGAATTATTCACTTTGTACTATTTTTCATGATTTAATATTTTAGTTTTTATTTAGTTATTCTTGACCTTAATGTCATTTGTGTGTTGACGATCATATGAATTGAACTTATGTTCGTAGTGATTACTGACCCTAATGTTGTGAACCTAAAATATGATAATTATTTAAATTTAGTAATTGATTTAGGAATAAATAATTATAAGTTTATGATTGAGAAATTAACGAGTGTTCTTTTCTGTTTTTACTTCGAATTCACCTAAGAGATTAGAGAATTGTCTTAAAAAGAGTAAGTTATACACCAAGGAATTGAGTATAACGATTGTGTTGATTTATCACAATTCTAAAAAACCTCTTAAAAAAATAGACGCAGTTACTAACAATGATAATCAATGGACTTGAAACAAAACCTAATCCCTTTATTAATATAGAATTTTCTAACAACTTTCTTTTAGAAAATTACTTCAAGAAAATAGACACTTAGTGTTCCGGACTGGACCAATGACTAGGCATGGCCCAATCCACTTCTGCTCCCAGAACGAACCAATTGCCTATGTCCAACCAATATATGGCAGCATTTACCTTTCTGCCCCTCTACCAGACACATATGGTCAGAGGGTCCACAGGGTCACCTGCTCCTCCTCGGTATTCCAGCCTGTCATGCACGACTCTACCATCCAGAAATAGCCACGACGCCCGTGCCCGGAACTACGTCTTTGCCCGTGGCAACGGCTAGTTTCGGGCACCTCTGCCCGTTCTAACGGCTAGTTTTTGGCAGTTACCTATTCTTCGGGAAACAGTTATTTCACCCCGAAAATAGGGACCGTTGACCACGCACTGGGGGCATTATAAAAAGCCTCTCATTTGAGAGGGTCAGGTATTCTAAATCATCCTAAGAAACACATACTTTTGTACTTGCCTTTTTCCTCTCCCGATTCTTACTTGAGCATCGGAGTGCCTTGCCTTTTTCCTAAGAAACACCCTTTCCTCATCATACACACCTAGCATCACAGACGTCTTTCTTGGCCCACTTCAGGTTCTGATCAACCGTCAAGATCAGTCGCGCCGTCTGTGGGAACCCTGTTATCCCCATCTTAACACCCACCTTAGATTCAAGACGAAAATAACTCTCTGTCCAAGACTCCGATCATGGCAAGCCAAGATCACGTTCGTGATGCTCGCAACCCTGCTTTTCTCTCTATCAGTAAGACTGATACTGACGGGACTGAACCTTTCCTCGGAGGCGACGCCCACCATCTGAGAGATGGGGCCACTGCATCTCCCTCTCCCACTCACACTGATCGTGTCGAAGACCAGTCCTCCCTGGACATCTCAACAAAACCAACCTCTTAATCCTCCAACAAAACAAGAGGATTGAGGCCTTGGAAGAGTCTGCCCGACCAAGATCCCCTCAGCCGAGGAAAGATCGCCAACGATCTAGAAGTCCACCTCTCTGACGTGAAAGTAACTATCTGGCACGTCAGGAACCAGAGTCCCATGCCGTCTGGAAGCGTGAACACATTTCCCTGCGGAACCAGTATTCTCCAGGAAACAAGAGGACCAGGAGGGACCAGTGTTCACCCCCTGTCAGGTCAAAGGGTCGGGCACGAACCCCGTCTCCCCGCAGAAATCACCGCTCAGTCCCTGAGCAAAGCACCCGCTCCCCATCATGGACCAGTACCAGCAGCGACGACAAGCCTCACGGCCCGTTGTCTCAGGAGATTATGGTTATGCGCCTCCCCAAGGGATTGGAGAAACCACCGTCTTTGGGAACTTACGATGGTATGACAGACCCTGACTAGCACATCGAAAATATCGATGCGCTGCTCGACTATCATGGCGTCCGGGGCGCCATCAAATGTCGTTTGTTCCTTACCACACTCAGGAAAGGAGCAATGACCTGGTATACACAACTATCCAACGAGTCCATCACCTTGTAGAGGCAACTAGGGAGAATGTTTTCCAGATACTTCATGGCATCCCGCCGCCACCCAAAGACCGATGCCTCCCTTGAGGCCATTATTCAAGGGAACGATGAGTTTCTCCGAGCGTACATCGAGAGGTTTAATAAAGAAGCGGTGCAGGTCCCCACCACCGATGACATGAAGAAGTTATTGCTCGAGCAAAGGCTTCGTCCCCGCACAGAGTTCTCCAAAGTTGTTGGCATTGCTCCTCCCAGGACTCTGGACACCTTCCTCCTTAAGGCGCAAGCATATATCCAATACGAGGAGAAAGAGACGGCAAGCTCCGCCCGGGTCTCACGCCACCAGGAAAGGGCCTCCAAAAATGATGAGCCCTCGACATCTCGTCGGGGAGATAGAAGACGTGAAGATTGTCCCCGGGAATCCCGGGACAACAAAGGGCCCTTCGGCTGCTTCCATGATTAAACTCCCCTAACCATCTCCAGGGAGAAAATCCTCTCCGAATGCGCCAACTCGGAGTTCAAACAAGCAGGGGTTCGATTCCCTAAGCAGATACCGACCATGTCGAACACTTACAAGTCGAAATACTACCATTTCCACAAGAGGCACGACCACACTACTGATGACTGCATCCACCTAAAGGATGCCATAGAGATACTGATCAGGGACGACCACCTGAATTAATTTACGAAGAAGAGGGAAACTCCCCGACAAGACGCCGAGGAGTCGAAGAAAGTCGAGGAAGAGGTGCCTTCCTCAGAAGAGACAAATCTTCAGGTCGCCATGAGAATATCGCGGCCTGAGGACTTCTATGTTCCTGAAGAGCTCAACGCTCCCCCTACTTCGCAGCCCATAGCCCGTGGGAAACTTTCCCCTCCGCCATGGTCATTTCCAGAGGGGGCTTCAACAAAGTCACCGTGGGCTCTGTGAAAAGGAAGTTCGAGCACCTGCTCAGCACGAGCTCCAACAAGAGTACAACACTCGTCAATGTCCGGGGAGAATCGGTCCCCATCTCTCTCTACCGAGAGAAACTCCTTGGAGGGGCCCCGAACTCAAGCATTCCACTGCTTGTAAGAGCCCTGATGGCAAATTTTGATGTTCGCCAAATCTTAGTTGACCAAGGCAGCTCGGTCGACATCATGTACTCGCAGCTGTTTTCAACCCTCCAGCTAGATGAATCGCACCTCACTCCCTACGTGGGCTCTGACCTACAGGGCTTCAACAGGTCAGTCACAAAGCCCTGGGGATATGTCGAGTTAATCGTGACTTTTGGATCTGCAGAGACGACCAGATCTATCAAAGTCTAATTCCTAGTTATCGACTACCTGTCTCTCTATTAGTGCATATTCGGGTGGCGAACCTTGGCCGAATTGGTGACCGTGCCATCAACTATTCATCTCAGAATGAAGTATTACACTTCTAAGGGTATGGTTTCCAGCTTACACGGGGATATCGAGGCTGCAAGGAGATGCTTCGAAGCGGCCACCAAAGGACTCAACACCATTGCTGCCAAGCCGAAGACTTCCAACAAGCCGGCATTACCCAGCAGCTCCGAGGAAGCCAAGCCGCTGCCCCGCGTCGACTCCATCGATCTCGAAAACCGCTTCTCTGAAGATGACCAAAAGGAGACCCAGACTTGCCCGAGCACCTGTCAACTTCGACCAACACCAACAACGACTCCCATCCAATGCGCTCGATTCCGGATGACGAGTTTGAACTCGTCCTGCTCGGCGACGACCTTCACCGAGGAGTCAAGATAGGGATCGGCCTCCCCGACATAGAGAGGAAATAACTCAAAGCTTGCCTCTGAGAGAACGCAGACGTTCACCTGGAGCACCACGGAAATGCCCGACTTAGATCCTGCGGTCGCCTGCCATCAACTCACAATTGACCCCGCTGCCAAGGCTGTAGCACAACGCAGGAGAAAGCAGTCTCTGGAGAAAACGGAGGCTGCATAACAAGCTATAAAAGACCTCCTCGAGGCAAACTTTATTTCGGAAGCCAAGTACACCACTTGGCTGTCCAATGTTGTACTCGTCAAGAAATCTAATGGAAAGTGGCGTATGTGTGTTGATTATACTGATCTTAATAGGGCATGCCCTCAAGATGCCTACCCCTCCCCAATATAGATAAACTCGTTGATAATTCTGCCGGTTTTAAATTGTTATCATTCATGGACGCCTATTCGGGAAACAACCAAATACCAATGGCGAAAAGTGACAAAAAATACACAGCCTTCATGACCGAGTCGGGCAACTATTACTACAACGTAATGCCCTTCAGCTTGAAAAACGCTGGCGCGAACTATCAAAGGATGATGAACAAGGTTTTCCGAGGAGAAATCGGCGACATGCTCGAAGTCTATATGGACGATATGATCGTGAAGTCCCACGAGGAAACCGATCACACGGCCTATTTAAGAAAAGTTTTCGAGCAGGCCAGGAAATACCGGACGCGTTTCAACCCGGAGAAATGCACATTCGGGGTACGGGCGGGCACGTTCCTCGACTTTTATCTGACGAAACGAGGAATCGAAGCTAACCCCGACAAGTGCAGGGCCTTCTCCGAGTTTTCTTCGCCCAGCTCAAAGAAATCCATCCAATCCCTCAACAGGATGCTCGCTTCATTATCTCGTTTCGTGGCCAAGTCTGCCCAGCACGCACTACCCTTCTTCAAACTCCTCCGCAAGGACGTAGAATTTGAATGGACTGAAGAATGCGACCAGGCTCTCCTCCACCTAAAACGAGCACTATCGGAAGCCGTGAGCGCCGCCCTCATCCGTGAGACGCCCGACGGGAAAAAGCCTATATACTTCATGAGGAAAGAATTACAGGGACTAGAGCTGAGATACCAATAAATAGAGAAGGTAGCTCTGGCCCTCATCAACGCTGCAAGGAGACTAAGGCACTACTTTCTAGCCCACACAATCGTGGTCCGAACAGATCAACCCGTGAAGCAACTATTAGGACGTCTAAACATGACCGACAGAATGCTTAAGTGGTCATTGGAGCTATCCGAGTTCGACATTTAATATGAGAGCAGAAAGGCCCTCAGGGCCCAGGCGCTGGCCGACTTGATCGCAGAGATGACGTACCGATTCCCCCACGTGAGGGGCACGCTAATGGACTATCTTCGTCGACGGGGCATCCAACTCGGCAGGAAGCGGGGCAGGTATTGTAACGGTCTGTTTTTGATATTTCCTATTTTTGTGCTAATTGATGTTTTGTTATTGAGTCTTTTATTTAATTGAGCAATATTTATGTGAATGGTGAAGTTGGTGTTTTATTAGCCTCGCCGGGCGAAGTATGTGTCGCCGGGCGACGTGTACGTTTCTGTGATGTTTTGGATTTTGTGTACTTAATAGATATTTATGTTAATTATGATGTTGGTAAGTTAATATGTTGTTTTTATATATGTTGTATTTTTACCGTTTTTGGAGATTTCGCGGGAAAATTAGAATAGAGGGTATATTAGATATTTTATAATTAGTGGTATTTAATTAATAGTTAGTTTTAATATTTATTAGAAGTGTAGATTTTAAGTTAAGAAAATATAATAAGTTAGTAAGTTAGAAAGTATTATAAGTTAAGAAATTATAATATAATGATAAGTTATAAGTTAAGAAAAAAAATGAATATAAGTTAGAAAATAGGAAAAGGATAGTAAGAAAACCTCAAAGAGGAAGAATAGAGAGGAAGGAAGAAAAGTGGAAGAAAAGTTGGAAAATTCACCAAACGAGCATAGGGAATCGGTTTCTTATCGGGTAAGGGTGCGAAACTCGGTTATTATATCATTGTGTACCATTATATCCGTTTGTTTTTGAATTGTTTGGATTGTGTAGGAAAATATTGAGTTTAGGTTAGTTTTTGACATAACCGATAAAATCGGGAGTTTTTACGGATGAAATTCGAAACAAATTGTGTAGTTTAGTCGAGTGAGGTGAAGCCGATGTTATAGACACTCGTTTCGTTAAAATCGGGTGATAATTGAAGATTTTGTGTTTTTGAGTTTTGATTATGTGTATGAATAGTGATTACGAAAAGTCGAGGAATCGAGTTTTTCTTGATCCTAATAGTTGCTATATGATGTAAATAGGTTGTATAACAATTTGTTTCATGAGAAATGATGGATTTATGAGGTTTTTATGTTGATTTTCGTGGCTGACAGCAACATTTTCGCAACAGCAGATTTTCTGGTTTTTTTTGACAGTATTTTCGCAACAGCATTTTCTGGTTTTGACAGCATTTTTGCAAAACTTCAAAAATTCATATCTTTTGATCCGTAAGTCGGTTTTAACCCCCGTTCGAAGCGTTGGAAAGCTAACGAGATGTTCTTTCTAGGAAAAATAGTTTTGGGGTCTGAACTTGGTCCAATCGGTACAGTTTTTATGAACCGTTTCGTAGTGTCGGGCGTCCGGTTTATGTTTTTGCGTTATTTTGAAATATTCATATCTTGTTAACCGTTTATCGTATTTAAGAGTTCTTTATACCGAATCGAAGCTGTCGATGAATACTTTTTGATGATGATAGAAAATATTATTTTTGGCCGACTTTTAGCCGACTTTTTCGAAAAACCGAAAAATGGAATTTTGAGTTATTTTTCAATATTGTAAGACATATTATGATATGTTATGAGATGACTTGTGTGATGATTCTTTGATGGGAATTTGATGTTGTGGAATGGTATATTGGTGTTTGTGGCTATTTTGGGCAATTGTGTGCATTACTTTATATGTACTTGAAATACATGATTATTGTTAATACATGAGCATTTGATGTTGGCATGAGTCATTAATGTGTCAAGTATCATGATATGCATTCTTGCATTGGAAGATTCATAGATGAATCAGTTTTATCGTCTTACGCCCTGAAATAATGGTAGAAGCGATTAATCACAAATGATTGTGCGCCCTGAAATAGTGGACTATGGCAATCGGATTGTGCGCCTTGAAATAGTGGACTAGAGCAATCCATAAACGTCGTACGCCCTGAAATAATGGTTTATAGCGACGGGGAACATCGTAGGCCCGACGGGGAGTTACTCTATGTAACGAGCGATGATTCCAAGAGTTCCTGGGGGACTAATGAATTACAAGGTTGGATTGGTACCGCATGCATAGAGTCGTTGTGTCGGTCTCTGTGCATTTGCATAATTCATTGTGTGAATGATTATGTGAGGAATTCTTGTGATAGAATTACTATGCATTGTTTTAATGTATGTGCTTATGTGATTGGTGCGTGATTATTGATTTAATATGTCTTGTATTCGTTTACAAGTTTCATTAATGTGTGGTGAGAAATAATTGTTCATATTTTGCTAAGTGTTTATAATATTATGCAATTGTATTATAATCCTGTTTCTCACCTTTCTGCTGTGGTTTAATGCTGTAATGGCATTGCAGATTAGATGCTGGAGTCTTTTTACGAAGATTAGGTCTTCATCTTTTGTCGTTCCGTCGGTTTTGATATGTAACACGGGTAGTCGGGGTTCGAGTGTTTATATGTAAACTTTTGGCATGTGTATAGTTGTGTGTATAAATATGAATATGACAAACTTATCACTTGTGATAACATCAGTTATGGATGTTCCGCTTTAATTCTGTAACTGAATGCTGATATTTTGGAACGGAGTTCCTTTGTTTATAAAAACTATCCAGGTGTTATATATCTTTATGAGCAGGTTGTTTTTAGTTCACGTTGATGTGACATCTCTGTTTATATCTAAATGACTTAATCTTTGCTTTGATGTTTTATTATAAGATTATTTTTTTATTCCGTTTTTGTACGGGGTATAGAAGGGGTGTTACATAAAGTGGTATCAGAGCCAGTGTCTGTTTGGTCTGTCCGACCGTGTCTTTGTGTCGTTGTTGGACTGTTGCACTCTGTTGAGTGGTTGTTTAACCATAATTTGCTATCATTGGAAATGTTCAGATTATGGCGGGAAGACGTGATGCTGCTATGACTGCGGCCATGCAAGCTATGGCGCAAGCGATGCAGAATTTGCCGAATGCTGCGGCGGACGAGGAGTCGCGTAGTATGGATAAGTTTCAGAAGAATAACCCACCGAGCTTCAAGGGTACTCATGATCCTGATGGAGCACAACTTTGGATGAAGAAGATTGAGAAGATCTTCCGTTTCATTAGGTGTTCCGAGGAACAGAAAGTGCAGTATGGTACTCATGTGCTGGAAAAGGAGGCTGAGGACTGGTGGATAAATGCTTCTCAGAGGTTTGAGGAGGATGAAATTGTGGTTACTTGGGCTGTGTTCAAAGATGCTTTTCTGGAGAAGTATTTTTCGGAAGATGAGAGAGGTAAAAAGGAAATTGAATTTCTTGAACTGAAGCAGGATAATTCCTCTGTTGCGGATTATGCTGCTAAGTTTGAAGAACTGGTGAAGTTTTGTCCCAATTATAATACGGCTGGTTCGGAGAGGTCTAAGTGTCTGAAATTTGTGAATGGCTTGAGGCCAGAAATCAAGCAAGGTATCGGTTATCAGGAGATAAGACAGTTTTCAGTGTTGGTGAACAAGAGTCGGATTTTTGATGAGGATAGCAAAGCACGTGCTACTCATTACAAGAATCTGAATGATAAGAAAGGAAAGGGGCAGTTCAGAGGTAGGCCTTATGCTACCCCTGTTGATAAAGGGAAACAGAAGTTTACTTTTGATAGGAAGCCTAGTGGTGGAGGAATGATTTCTGCTGTGAAATGTTACAATTGTGGTGGTTTAGGTCATCGTATATCGGAATGTAAGAGGAATATGAATAATGTGGATAAGTGTGCTAATTGTGGTTTGAAGGGTCATGTGGCTGCTGATTGTAGGAGGAAGAATGGGGTTACATGTTATAATTGTGGGGAAGTTGGTCATGTTAGTACGAGGTGCACGAAACCAAGACAGGCTCAACCTGGAGGAAAAGTGTTTGCATTGGCAGGAACTCAGACTACTAATGCAGATCGTCTGATCAGAGGTACATGTCTTATTAATAGTAATCTTTTAATTGCTATTATTGATACTGGAGCGACTCATTCGTTTATTTCGATTGATTGTGCGAAACGTTTGAATTTGTTGACGTTGTCGATGAGTGGAGATATGGTTATCCAGACTCCAGCTACGGGGTCGGTGACTACTTCTCTTGTTTGTTTGAGTTGTCCTTTGTCGATCTATGGTCGAGATTTTGTTATGGATTTGGTTTGTTTACCGTTGAAGGATCTGGATGTGATTCTGAGAATGAACTGGTTGGAGTTAAATCGTGTTAATCTTGATTGTTATCTTAAGTTGGTGCGATTTCCTTCTCTTGAAGAAGAAAAGGAATCTGGTTTCTTATCTACCAAAGAGTTGAAGGAACTTTTGGCAGAGGAAGCTCAGTTGTTCGGGTTGTTTGCATCGTTGTCTGTGGAGAGTCAAGTTACAATTGAGAGTTTTCTTGTTGTGTGTGATTTTCAGGAGGTGTTTCCGGATGATTTTTCAGATGTGCCGCCAGAAAGAGAGGTGGAGTTTTCTATAGACCTAGTTCCTGGTACTAGACCTGTATCTATGGCTCCATATCGGATGTCAGCATCTGAGTTGGTAGAGTTGAAGAAGCAATTGAATGAGTTGTTGGAAAAGAGGTTTGTGAGGCCTAGTGTATCACCTTGGGGTGCACCTGTTTTGTTGGTTAAGAAGAAAGATGGGAGTATGCGTTTATGTATCGATTATCGTCAGTTGAATAAGGTGACGATTAAGAATAAATATCCACTTCCAAGGATCGATGACTTGATGGATCAACTGGTAGGTGCAAGTGTGTTTAGTAAGATTGATTTAAGGTCAGGATACCATCAAATTCGGGTTAAAGAGGAGGATATTCAGAAGACGGCCTTTAGGACACGCTACGGGCATTACGAGTTTGCTGTGATGCCGTTCGGGGTTTCTAATGCGCCAGGAGTGTTTATGGAGTATATGAATCGTATATTCCATGAGCATTTAGATCAATTTGTTGTTGTGTTTATTGATGACATTTTGATTTATTCTAAGTCTCAGGAAGAACATGCGGAGCATTTGCGAATTGTGTTGCAGATTCTGAAGGAGAAGAGACTTTTTGCTAAGTTGTCCAAGTGTGAGTTCTGGTTGTCAGAAGTGAGTTTTCTTGGGCATGTGATTTCAGGTAATGGTATTGCGGTGGATCCATCCAAGGTAGAGGCAGTTCTACAATGGGAGGCTCCTAGATCTGTTACTGAAATTCGAAGTTTTCTGGGGTTAGCTGGATATTACCGAAGGTTTATCGAAGGTTTTTCCAAGTTGGCACTTCCGTTGACCCAACTGACTTGTAAGGGTAAGGCGTTTATTTGGGATATTCGATGTGAAGAGAGTTTCAACGAGCTGAAGAAGAGATTGACTACAACTCCGATTTTGATCTTACCGAATCCTAGTGAATCGTTCGTGGTGTATTGTGATGCGTCTATGATTGGTTTAGGTGGTGTTTTGATGCAAGACGGTAAGGTGGTTGCTTATGCTTCGAGGCAGTTACGAGTTCATGAGAAGAATTATCCTACTCATGATTTGGAATTAGCTGCGATGGTTTTTGTATTGAAGATTTGGAGGCATTATCTCTATGGTGCTAGATTCGAAGTCTTTAGTGATCATAAAAGTTTGAAATACTTGTTAGATCAGAAAGAGTTGAATATGAGGCAGCGTAGATGGTTGGAACTTTTGAAGGACTATGACTTTAGCTTGAATTACCATCCTGGTAAAGCTAATGTGGTAGCTGATGCTTTGAGTCAGAAATCTTTGAGTATATCTGCTTTGATGGTGAAAGAGTGGGAACTATTGGAGCAATTTCGAGACTTGAGTTTGGTATGTGAGCTTTCGCATGAGAGTGTGAAGCTGGGTATGTTGAAGGTTACTAATGATTTTCTGTTGTCTGTTAAAGAGAAACAGAAGTTGGATTTGAAACTTGTTGATTTGTTGCTTGTTGGGAATCAAGAAGTGAATGGTGACTTTAAAGTGGATGATCAGGGTATTTTGAGATTTCGTGGTAGAATTTGTATACCTGATGATGCAGAGTTGAAAAAGATGATTCTTGAGGAAGGACACCGGAGTAGTTTGAGTATACATCCTGGTGCTAATAAGATGTACCAAGATTTGAAGAGGATCTTTTGGTGGTCTGGTTTGAAAAGAGATGTGGCTTAATTTGTGTATGCGTGTTTGACTTGTCAGAAGTCAAAGGTAGAACATCAAAGGCCTGCAGGATTAATGCAACCGTTGGATATTCCTGAGTGGAAATGGGATAGTATTTCGATGGATTTTGTGACGGGTTTGCCTAATTCTCCGAGTAGGCATAATGCTATTTGGGTGATCGTGGATAGACTGACTAAATCGGCGCATTTCATTCCGATTGATATCAGTTATTCTATGGAGCGTTTGGCTGAGATTTATATTAGTGTGGTTGTGAAGTTACATGGCGTTCCGTTGAGTATTGTTTCTGATCGTGATCCGAGGTTTACTTCCAGATTTTGGGAAAGTTTGCAAAAGGCGTTAGGTTCTAAGCTGAGATTGAGTTCTGCTTATCATCCGCAGACTGATGGTCAGACGGAGAGAACAATTCAGTCATTGGAAGATTTACTGAGAGCTTGTGTTCTTGAGCAAGGTAGTGCTTGGGACAGTTTTCTTTCGTTGATCGAGTTCACGTATAACAACAGTTTCCATTCGAGTATTGGAATGGCACCTTTTGAGGCACTGTATGGAAGAAGATGTCGAACACCTTTGTGTTGGCATGAATCTGGTGCAAGTGCGGTAGTTGGACTGGAGTTAGTTCAACAAACGACGGAGAAGGTGAAACTTATTCGGGAGAAGATGAAAGCTTCTCAGAGTAGGCAAAAGAGTTACCATGATAAGAGGAAGAGGGATCTGGAATTTCAAGAGGGAAATCATGTGTTTTTGAGGGTTTCGCCGGTGACTGGTGTTGGACGTGCGTTGAAGTCGAGGAAGCTTACTTCGCGGTTTATTGGTCCATATCAAATATCCGAAAGAGTTGGTGCAGTGGCTTACAGAATAGCATTGCCACCGAATCTTTCGAATTTACATGATGTGTTTCATGTTTCACAGCTACGGAAGTATGTTCCAGATCAGTCTCATGTGATTCCGATGGATGAGGTTGAGGTAAGAGATAATCTTACGGTTGAGGTATTACCGGTGAAGATTTTAGGCCGAGAGTTGAAAAGGTTAAGAGGCAAGGAGATTGCACTTGCGAAAGTGGCGTGGGGAGGCGCTGCGGAGGGTAATTTGACATGGGAATTGGAAAGTCGGATGCGGGAGTCGTATCCGGAGTTGTTTGAATCAGGTAATATTTTCGAGGACGAAAATTTCTAAAGTGGGGGAGAGTTGTAACGGTCTGTTTTTTATATTTCCTATTTTTGTGCTAATTGATGTTTTGTTATTGAGTCTTTTATTTAATTGAGCAATATTTATGTGAATGGTGAAGTTGGTGTTTTATTAGCCTCGTCGGGCGAAGTATGTGTCGCCGGGCGACGTGTACGTTTCTGTGATGTTTTGGATTTTGTGTACTTAATAGATATTTATGTTAATTATGATGTTGGTAAGTTAATATGTTGTATTTTTACCGTTTTTGGAGATTTCGCGGGAAAATTAGAATATAGGGTATATTAGATATTTTATAATTAGTGGTATTTAATTAATAGTTAGTTTTAATATTTATTAGAAGTGTAGATTTTAAGTTAAGAAAATATAATAAGTTAGTAAGTTAGAAAGTATTATAAGTTAAGAAATTATAATATAATGATAAGTTATAAGTTAAGAAAAAAATGAATATAAGTTAGAAAATAGGAAAAGGATAGTAAGAAAACCTCAAAGAGGAAGAATAGAGAGGAAGGAAGAAAAGTGGAAGAAAAGTTGGAAAATTCACCAAACGAGCTTCGGGAATCGGTTTCTTATCGGGTAAGGGTGCGAAACTCGGTTATTATATCATTGTGTACGATTATATCCGTTTGTTTTTGAATTGTTTGGATTGTGTAGGAAAATATTGAGTTTAGGTTAGTTTTTGACATAATTGATAAAATCGGGAGTTTTTACGGATGAAATTCGAAACAAATTGTGTAGTTTAGTCGAGTGAGGTGAGGCCGACGTTATAGACACTCGTTTCGTTAAAATCGGGTGATAATTGAAGATTTTGTGTTTTTGAGTTTTGATTATGTGTATGAATAGTGATTACGAAAAGTCGAGGAATCGAGTTTTTCTTGATCCTAATAGTTGCTATATGATGTAAATAGGTTGTATAACAATTTGTTTCATGAGAAATGATGGATTTATGAGGTTTTTATGTTTATTTTCGTGGCTGACAGCAACATTTTCGCAACAGCAGATTTTCTGGTTTTTTTTTACAGTATTTTCGCAACAGCATTTTCTGGTTTTGACAGCATTTTTGCAAAACTTCAAAAATTCATATCTTTTGATCCGTAAGTCGGTTTTAACCCCCGTTCGAAGCGTTGGAAAGCTAACGAGATGTTATTTCTAGGAAAAATAGTTTTGGGGTCTGAACTTGGTCTAATCGGTACAGTTTTTACGAACCGTTTCGTAGTGTCGGACGTCCGGTTTATGTTTTTGCGTTATTTTGAAATATTCATATCTTGTTAACCGTTTATCGTATTTAAGAGTTCTTTATACCGAATCGAAGCTGTCGATGAGTACTTTTTGATGATGATAGAAAATATTATTTTTGGCCGACTTTTAGCCGACTTTTTTGGAAAACCGAAAAATGGAATTTTGAGTTATTTTTCAATATTGTAAGACATATTATGATATGTTATGAGATGGCTTGTGTGATGATTCTTTGATGGGAATTTGATGTTGTGGAATGGTATATTGGTGTTTGTGGCCATTTTGGGCAATTGTGTGCATTACTTTATATGTACTTGAAATACATGATTATTGTTAATACATGAGCATTTGATGTTGGCATGAGTCATTAATGTGTCAAGTATCATGATATGCATTCTTGCATTGGAAGATTCATAGATGAATCAGTTTTATCGTCTTACGCCCTGAAATAATGGTAGAAGCGATTAATCACAAATGATTGTGCGCCCTGAAATAGTGGACTATGGCAATCGGATTGTGCGCCTTGAAATAGTGGACTAGAGCAATCCATAAACGTCGTACGCCCTGAAATAATGGTTTATACCGACGGGGAACATCGTAGGCCCGACGGGGAGTTACTCTATGTAACGAGCGATGATTCCAAGAGTTCCTGGGGGACTAATGAATTACAAGGTTGGATTGGTACCGCATGCATAGAGTCGTTGTGTCGGTCTCTGTGCATTTGCATAATTCATTGTGTGAATGATTATGTGAGGAATTCTTGTGATAGAATTGCTATGCATTGTTTTAATGTATGTGCTTATGTGATTGGTGCGTGATTATTGATTTAATATGTCTTGTATTCTTTTACAAGTTTCATTAATGTGTGGTGAGAAATAATTGTTCATATTTTGCTAAGTGTTTATAATATTATGCAATTGTATTATAATCCTGTTTCTCACCCTTCTGCTGTGGTTTAATGCTGTAATGGTATTGCAGATTAGATGCTGGACTCTTTTTACGAAGATTAGGTCTTCTTCTTTTGTCGTTCCGTCGGCTCTGATATGTAACACGGGTAGTCGGGGTTCGAGTGTTTATATGTAAACTTTTGGCATGTGTATAGTTGTGTGTATGAATATGAATATGACAAACTTATCACTTGTGATAACATCAGTTATGGATGTTCCGCTTTAATTCTGTAACTGAATGCTGATATTTTGGAACGGAGTTCCTTTGTTTATAAAAACTATCCAGGTGTTATATATCTTTATGAGCAGGTTGTTTTTAGTTCACGTTGATGTGACATCTCTGTTTATATCTAAATGACTTAATCTTTGCTCTGATGTTTTATTATAAGATTATTTTTTTATTCCGTTTTTGTACGGGGTATAGAAGGGGTGTTACAGGTATCATCTTGGAAAACGACAAGGGAATTATTATCGAAGTCTCGCTTACCTTATCTTTCCCTACTTCCAACAATCAAGCCGAGTACGAAGCCTTCCTCGCCGGTCTACGCCTGTCCGAGGACTTGGGGGCCGAAGAAGTCGTTATCTGCATCGATTCTCAACTCGTGACCCTTCAAGTTCGAGGAGAATATCTGGCCAAGAACGACAACCTGTCCGAATATTTATCCCCGGTCAAGGAAAATATGACAAAGTTTTCAATAGTAGAAGTAAAACATGTTCCCCGCGAACATAATGTCAGAGCAGACGTGTTGTCTAAACTGGCGAGCACGAAGAAAAAGGGCGGAAATAAATCTGTCATCCAGGAGGTGCTTCCTCGACCCAGCATCGAGAAATCCTCCATGATCCTCGACGTGCAAGTCATCGGCGACAACAACTGCTGGATGGCCCTCGTTTATGATTACCCCGCTAAGGATGAACTCCCGTCCGACCCCAAACATGCCAGCATAGTCAGGCGCAGAACCTGCTCCTACGTCCTAATCGAAAACAAGCTCTACAGGCAAGGGTTCTCCATCCCTTTACTCAAGTGCGTCGAGGAAACTGTTATTTCGCCCCGAAAATAGGGACCGTTGGCCACGCGCTGGGGGCATTATAAAAACCCTATCATTTGAGAGGGTCATGTATTCTAAATCATCCTAAGAAACACATACTTTTGTACTTGTCTTTTTCCTCTCCTGATTCTTACTTTAGCATCGGAGTGCCTTGCAGGTACATCCCCTCCTCATCACACACACCTATCATCACAGACGTCTTTCTTGGCCTACTTCAAGTTCTGATCAACCGTCAAGATCACTTACCAATGGTGATAATCACCGGACTCGAAACGAAACTTGATCGCTTTATGAATACCAAATTTTCTAACAACTTTCTTCTAGCAATTTATTTTTGCAAGTTAAATATAAAATTCCTCCATATTTACTTTCATAGCACCTTAATCACCTTGTAAAATAATTCAATCCGCCTGGAGACAAATTTATGATTTTATTATTTATAATGAACACGTTTGCTAATTAGTTAATAGTCATATTTAATCACGATGTAACTGTGACAATATTTTATGAAATCTTATTTAACCAAAATTTATGATAAGTTTTAAGTTCTTTGCAATAGCCATCTTATCTTATACACCCTAAAAAAACGACTATGCATACACACAATTTTCAATAAATGATTCTCTAGATAGACCTTTTGAACATTTTAAGCCTTAATTTGAAAGAGTGTATTGAGATATTAAAATGAAAATAAATTGTAGAGTTAGTTAACAACACATTTTCAATTTGTTAGTTGGTCACTATCCTAACATTTTTTCAACCATGGTTTTTTAAACTAAAAAATTTATTACATTAATGCATTCAATACATTCTTGATCGTTTTTTTTTTAACAGACAATACATTCTTGATCGTTGATTGAGATTAAACGATCAAAATTTTAAGTTCAATATTTTTATTTGAAATAAAATAAATTTTATATTTAAATTTAAGTAATTAAATCTTGTTTCAATAAAAATAAATATTCGAATGCTTAAATGCGGCAATCTATGAAGGTAGGGAATTTGATTTCGTTTCCACGTTAATCCATACTTATAAATACCTTCAATATCTCTTAATTCTGTTGGGGGAGTTTACTAGGAAGCATTGATACATAGTATAGGATTAGGCACCTTTGTGAGAGACATACCATTTGTCCACCTAAAACCTTAAGGTGATAGGTGAGTGAGTTTTCCCATTTATAAATGCTCAAAGTCATCACATTCCTATCCAATGTGGGACTATTTTCCCACTTACACATGCTTATATCATTCCAATACGTCTCTTTAAGTGTGAGTCCACAATGTTCCCCCTTTTTTTATACTTGTACCGTCGTTGACACCTTTTTCAAGGCCCTTTTTATTAGGTATTTCGAATACACCTCTTCCTTGGGCGTTTCGATTTCAACGGAACACCATTTCCTGGGCATTTCGATACAACCGGTCCTTTTCTCGAACCAAAGGCTCATGATACCATTTTGTTAGTGCGTGAGGCACTTTTAGTAAGGAGAGAAAGAGAGAGAATAAGGAAATAAGGATTTATACTATTGAATTGTGTAAATAATTATACAAGCTAGGACTATTTATATACAACCCTAATTGGGTTTGGGCTAACACAACTTGGATTATATCTAAATATTAAATCTAATTAAATCTAATTATATCAAATCAAATCTAATGTAATATTTCAACACACTCCCATAATCCAAGTTGTCGGGTCTACGCTAGTCATAGTTGATCTGAACTATTCCTAATTTCTTTCTTAAATTCAGGAATCTGTCGATCTTCAATCCTTTGGTGAAAATGTCGGCCAACTATGCTTCACTTGAGCAATGCCTAACTTCAAGTTCACCTAGATTTACCTTTCCCTCAAGAAGTGAAATCTGGCTTCGATATGCTTACTCTTTCCATGCAAAACTGGATTCTTCGCCAGATTTATAGCTGACTTGTTGTCGATTTGCAACACAAGAGGTTTCTTCACTTCGACCTCCATTTCTTCAAATACTGATCTGATCCAAATTGCTTGACATGCAGCATAGGATCCTGCTATATATTCAGCTTCACACGATGATAATGCCACCACAGGTTGCTTCTTCGAACACCATGAGATTGAGGCACCAAATACTTGAAAGAAATAGCGAGTTGTACTTCTTCGATCTTCCTTATCTTCACACCAATAAGCATCTGAAAAGCAATTAACTATTTCTCCTTTGCCTTCAGAATCTCGTCGAAATAGAATTCTAAAATCTGTTGTTCCTTTTAAGTATCTCAGAATTCTTCTTGCAGCTTTCATGTGTGACACTCTTGATTCACCCATGAATCTGCTCACTAATCCGACTGCAAAACATATATCAGGTCGACTATTGTACACATATCTCAGAGATCCAACTATTTGTTTGAAAAAAGTTACATCAACTTTGTCTTCCTCTCCATGCTTCTCCAACTTCACGTTTGGTTCGACAGGTGAGGATGCAGGATTCGAATCATCCATTCTGAATCTCTTGAGTATCTCTTTGACATACTTTCTTTGATGTAGCACCATACCTTGCTTCGACAGATGAAATTCCATGCCTAGGAAATAAGAGAATTTTCCCAGATCCGACATTTCAAATTCCTTCTTCATCAGCTCTTTGAACTTCGACAAGTTCTTCAGGCTATTTCTAGTTACTAACAAATCATCGACATATAAGCAGATGATTGTTATATCTTGTGCTACAACCTGAACATAGACACCATACTCAGACTTGCATTTGATAAATCCCAATTCAACTAAGTATGAGTCGATCTTCTTGTTCCATGCCCTAGGTGCCTGCTTGAGGCATAGAGCGCTTTATGCAACTTATATACTTTACTCGCTTCCTTTTGAATCACAAATCCAGGAGGTTGTGTGACATAGACCTTTTCGTCTAACGGACCATTAAGAAAAGCTGACTTCACATCAAAGTGAAATGTCGACCAACCTTGGTTACATGCCAATGCTACCACTAGTCGAACAGTCTCCAGTCTTGCTACTAGAGCAAATACTTCAGAGTAGTCAAGTCCTTCTCTTTGAAGAAACCCTCGAGCTACTAATCTTGCTTTATGTCTTGCTATCGACCCATCAACATTGTGTTTCAACTTGAACACCCACTTTACTTCGATAGCTTTTGTATGTGCTGGCAATTCGACTAACTCCCATGTGTTATTTCTTTTGATTGCCTGTAACTCTTCGACCATAGCTAACTTCCATTGTTGATTTTTTAAAGCTTCGTTATGGTTGATTGGTTCAGCACCTGCAAGTAAAGCAAAATGAACTAATTCTCCATCTGGTGTGACTTCATCATCACCAGCCACTTCATAATCATGAAGTTTTGTTGGTGGAACTCTATTTCGCCGAGGTTTTTGCCTTGTTTCAGCCACAACCTCTGTGTCGGGAATGTCAGCAACTGCTTCTACTTCGACTTCGACTGGATTCTCAACAATTCCTTCAACTTCGACTTCATCAGTTTCTTCGTCGAAATCAGAGCTCATCAATGACTTATTAATTGAATTACTAGAATTCCAATCCCAGGTAGAATTTCATCAATCACAATATCTCGACTCAACACAATCTTCTCATTAATTGGATTGAATAACCTATATACACCAATCTTATGATATCCTACCAGAATCATAGGTTCACTCTTGTCATCAAGCTTCATTCTTCTTGCATCAGGAACATGCTTGTAACACATAGAGCCAAACACCTTCAGATGACTCACTGATGGTCGTTTGCCACTCCACACTTCTTCAGGAACCTTGTTCTTCAATTGTTTAGTAGGGCACCTGTTCAGGATATAAACTGCAGTCGAAACAACTTCACCCCATAAAGATTTTGGCAAATTCTTATGCTTGAGCATACATCTCGCCATATCCAATATGGTTTTGTTTCTTCTTTCAGCAATTCCATTATGTTGAGGAGTATAAGGAGCACTTATCTCATGATCAACACCATGTTTTGCATATAATTTTTCAAACATCTTCAAAGTGTATTCGCCACCTCTATCTGTTCGCAGAACTTTGATCCTCTCCTCACTCTGGTTTTCGACAAGCATCTTGAATCTCTTAAAGATTTCAAATACTTCATCCTTTCTCTTGATCATATAGATCCACAACTTTCAACTAAACTCATCGACAAACGAAACAAAATATCTGTTTCCACCAATGGTATGTTCTTCGAACGGACCACATACATTTGAATGTACAACTTTGAGTATGCAGGATGATCTCATTGGCATAGTCGAAATGAAAGAATTTCTGGATTATTTTCTGACTAAACAACCTTCACAGAGTTTGTCAGGCATCTCAATACTTGGAATACCAGATACCATATCTTGAGTAATCAGCTGATTGAGTGATCGAAAGTTCAAATGTACAAACCTCAAATGCCACAACCAACTATCCTTGTGGTTGACAATAGTTTTTAGACATTGTACTTCAGTCAAATTAATCATGGTCTTAAACGTTCTGTTCTTCGACAACGAAGATTTCAAGACCAAATTGTTCTGGGTGTCGAACAATTTCAAAACTCCATCTTTCATGACAACTGAGAAGCCTTATTCGACCAGTTGTCCAACACTTAACATGTTGCACTTCATTCCAGGTACATAGAACACATCTCTGATCATAACTTTTGCTCCATTACTCAGTTGAAAGACTATGTTGCCAGTACCTTCTGCTTGCAACGAACTGTTATCAACAAGTTTTATCTTGCTCTTCTTCGACTCATCAAAATCTGCCAACCACTCCTTTCGACCAGTCATGTGATTTGAGCAGCCTGAGTCGAGGAACCAGATCTTGGATTCGACATGGTTATCTGCCACTGCAGCCATAACCACCATACCACATTCAGAATCATCTGAATCTTGGCATGCAAGGTTCGCTCCTTCATCCTTGCCTTTTTTCGATCCATTGTCTTTCCTGTACCAACAATGTTTGGCCAAATGACCCCACTTTTCACAGTTATAACACTGCATACTTTTCTTATTTTCTTTGTCCTTTCGATAGTTTCCTCCCCCTCTTTTTGTGGATTCAGAAGCTCTATCTTCGACCTGATTCTTGTGAGGGTTCAACCAAGACTTCTTTCCTTGAGTCTTGTCGACATTTCCTTTGAATTTGTTGGAATCACCATTCCTTTTCCATGACTGAGCCTGCAGTGCTTGTATCGAATCTTGAACTCCCTTTCTTTCGACAATCCTCATCTCATGCGCCTCCAACGAACCAACCAAGTCTTCCACTTTTAGGGTTTCAAGATTGTTGGATTCTTGAATAACTACAATAACGTGATCAAAGTGAGAGGTCAACGTTCTCATTACCTTCTCAACTATCATCTTATCAATTATGGTTTTGCCACAACCCTTCATGAGATGAACGAGTTTATGAAACTTCGACACGTATTCTGCAACTTTTTCGTCTTCTCCCATCGACAACAACTCATATTGTCGACGCAAGGTTTGTAACTTGACAACCTTTACTTTCTCACCTCCTTCATAGTACTTCACTAGAATATCCCATGCCTCCTTCGCCGTTTCAACATGAGAGATTCTGTCGAAGTTAGCAGCATCGACCTCTGTCTGAATGCAATAAGAAACCTTGCAATCTTTCTTCTTGACTTTGTTGTGGCCTTTTTTCTATTCTTCGGTTGCATTTTCAGCCAACACAGGAACACCGCTGGTAACCACTTCTAGGGTATCATGGAAGCCAAATAAGGATTGCATTTGTTTTTTCCATCGGATCCAATTCTTACCGTCAAGCATTGGAAGGGGATTCGAAATGCTCTTATCACCAGCCATCTTCGCAGCGGTTGATTCACTTGCCCTGGAAACACGATCTCTGACGTGAAGTTCTTGAACACTCGATCAAGAACAATAACCAGAAGCTCTGGATACTAATTTGTTGAATCAGACTCTGATACTATTTGTTGGGGGGAGTTTACTAGGGAGCATTGATACATAGTGTAGGACTAGACACCTTTGTGAGAAACACACCACTTATCCACCAAAAATCTTAAGGTGATAGGTGAGTGGATTCTTCCATTTATAAATGTTCAAGTCACCACATTCTTATCTAATGTGAGACTATTTCTCCACTTGTTCATACTTGCTTATATTATTCCAATAAATTCAACACAACTGAACATCATTTCAATCATTTTGTACTCAGTTTGTCCACTTTCCTATAGAAATTACATTTGAATATTACAGTAAAACCTTAACGAAATTGTACTAAGATTTGAATATTATACATTTATATCAAAAACTTTTTAATTTTTACTTATTTCTTAATGAGTGTCGTTTTATGTTTTAAAATAAAATCACTTTTACTTTCTAAAGTAAAAATAAAAATTATTTTTTAATCATGTCATCAAATTTTTATTAGTACATTATTTTCAAAGCATCATATTTTACTTTATATTAATGATGAATACACACATCAATAATTGCCGCAATAAAATAATTATTAAGAGTAATTTAATAAAACTGATGTGTTTAATTATCTATTAATTACTTTATTATATTTTTTAATTGCTGTCTAAAATTTTAATGTAATTTAGCTTAAAATATAATTTCAATGTACTTTGATAATCAGACACCCAAAATTAATTTTGATTTAACTAAACAATATAAATTAATAAGAATTAATTTTATCCAACTATTTTCAGACACAAATAAATTCATATTTATCAAACTTTTAATAAAAATAAAAAATTTCAAAATTAATTCTATTAAATCACCAAAAATAAATGTTTGAAACAAATAGTGGCAATCTCCGTGATTCAGCGAAACATGGACGTCCATTTCCGTAAAAAAACATCAACTACAACAAACCTTTATTAAACTCCCTCTTTCACCTTCTCTCTCCCTCACTCTGGCGTCTTCGAGTTGCATAGCGAAGTCGTAAAAGGTTCTCTCTCTCTCTCTCTCTCTCTCTCGATCCCCAAATCTAGGGCTTCTTCTTTCTCTGCCAAATTTCATTAAATCACTGCCTCAATTTTCGTTACCAAATCTTCGTTTTCAGTACACTTCAATCTCTAAGCTCCTATTATTCTTCACATCTCTCTCTGCTGATTTCAGTTATTTCTTCTCAGTTTGTAAATGCGAGATTTAGATCTTTGATTTCTTTTTTTTCCTAATTAGTTTTCAATATATACTCTTTTTTTGTTCAATTTGTGTTTTTTTTTCTTTTATTATTGAGCTTGTTACCTTCTTGATTTGAGGTCAGATTTGTCACAGCGTGTAACTCTGATGGTTAATTGGTTATGATAACTTTAATATTGTGGGGAATTGCTTATAAGAAGCTTAAATATGTGGCAAAATTTAGTTTTTGTTTATTGTTTTTGTAAAAAAATCCATGGAGAAAGAAGTAAAATTAGGAACTGGTGTGCTCAATCCTGGGTTTTAATAATGGATAATAAGATTTGAGATTCCTTTTTTTATTGTTTCTTTTATTGTGATTGTAACTTTTTTAAACATTTAAAATGGACAGAAAACTGATATCATTAATATCTTTGTTACCTATTTGTAGTTACATGAAGTTTGTGTTCAATATTGATTTGATTAAATAATTGAAGTGGGAATTATTGCTTGTAAGTTAGTCTTTGATTTTGTCATCTGTTTTAGATCTGGTTGAGCTTTTGAGCTCTGCCAGCACTAACTAATTTGCTGGTTATATTGATGTTTTAGGCTCTGTTTGGTAAAAATGGTTGTTAGCTGATAGCTTTTAGCTGACGACTGATAGTTGTGGATGATTGGTAATTTATACCTGATGACTGGTAACTAATAAGTTAATTTGAATGTTTGGTGTTGATGACTGATAGCTAGGGATGATTAGTTATTTATAGCTGATGACTGATAACTAATAAGTTAATTTGACTGTTTGGTAAATTAACAGTTACACCTTTTATTCTTTGCTTTTTGTTCTTCAAGAAAGAAGAGAACTTTTTTCTTGACGTAGTTCTCTTTATCTTTAATTGAAAGTTTACTATGGTTTGTTTCTCACTGTGTGGATGTGTGTATGCATGTATATAAGTTTAATGAAATATATATATGCTGCTTCTAAAACTTAGTTTTGGTTTCAGAAGATGGACAACATGCACAGCTTCTGGCAGTTAGGGGATGAGCTTCGGGGCCACTCAAAAGCATCTGAGGATCACAAATGGCTAATGGTTGCTTCTAAGTTAGCTGAGCAGAGATCAAAGGCGGAGCGCTTTAACAACCTTGATCTTTCGAAGGGTCCCATGGAAACAAGGCCAAGGGATAAATTTGGGTTTCAGGAGGAGAACAAATTTGACACTCTTAACTTGAGCATGTTAAACCTAGAATCTAAATTTACTGAAAATATGAACAAAAGCTCGCTTCGGAATGGTGTCTACAATATGAATGCTGTGTACCAGAAAAGCAATGCAAACTTTGTGGGTAACATGAACAGTAACAAGTATAGCGGAAATGTTCAGCTCAACAAAGACCCACACAGCAACAACAATAACAACAACAATGAAAACAACACAAATGCTACTGACAAAAGGTTCAAGACTTTGCCTGCAGCAGAGACACTCCCACGCAATGAGGTGCTTGGAGGTTATATCTTTGTTTGTAACAATGATACAATGCAGGAAGACTTAAAACGTCAGCTATTTGGTGCGTGCACCCTAAGTTTGATATATATTTCAATCTTAAAGATTATTATTCATATGCTTCCTGAAGACTGACTCTTCCAATATTTTTGGCAGGTCTGCCTCCCAGGTATCGAGATTCGGTCAGGGCAATAACACCGGGTTTACCTCTATTTCTTTATAATTATACCACCCATCAGCTGCACGGCATTTTTGAGGTAGGCTATGCTTATTTTCTCATAATATAGTTAATTTTGTTACTCTCCAGACCGTGCTTGGAAGTACCATATTTAAGGGATATGCAGGATTAAAATTGTATGCTTTTTAAAGGATATTGGTAAGATACTAGGATAACACCCAAGAACAGTTGGGTGCTATTTAATTGAAACCTATTCTTGTGGCTTAAGAGCTAGAAATCTCAGCCAAATACAGGCATGGCAATATCTCTTTATGTTGGAATTCAAAAACTCCAACATAGAGAAGCAATGGTATAGGGCATAGCTGGTGGTGGGATTACCTAATTCATTGAATGTAAATGAATTTGTTAAAATTTGGCCTTGTTGTTTTTGTCTCTCTCTCCATTACTTTGGTACTATTTTGCTATGTTCTTCTGACCAGAGATACATAACCAAATATCTTTGAAAATATATAGGTTCTTTCTTGGTTTCATTATTATCTTTTCCCTTTTCAATCCTTTAAAGAAACGCCAAATGTGCTGTAGTCAATTTGCTAACTTTGAGACTTCTGGGTTGCAGGCAACATGTTTTGGGGGCTCTAACATAGATCCAACTGCATGGGAGGATAAAAAATGCAAAGGCGAGTCAAGGTTTCCAGCTCAGGTATAACATACAATTTCGTAGTGGAAGTTAATCCATATATTATTTTGTTTGGGAGATGTTGAATGAATAATATTGTGTTCCTCATCATTCACAGGTAAGAATCCGTGTCAGAAAAATTTGCAAGGCACTGGAAGAAGATTCATTCAGGCCAGTATTGCATCATTATGATGGTCCAAAGTTTCGCCTTGAGCTGTCCGTTCCAGAGGTATGAGGGAGTATTGCTTTTCCATTTTCAAAAACGATACAGTATTTTATGATATCGGTTTCTAATGGGGTGTGATTCTGACTTTTTCCAGACCCTGGATCTAATGGATCTATGTGAACAAGCTGGTTCTGCAGCCTAAGCAAATAATCCATCATGCAAAATAATACATAGGTTTCAGTGTGTCTGCTGTGCGCTTTTGGCAGATTTTCCATATGAAGCGTAAGCTTGGAAAGTAGTGTTTGGCGGATCATATTTGGATAAGTTGGGGAGGTAACATGTTTGTCGAGAGTTCGAGCTATGTTCTAAATAAATGTTTGTTGTGTCCGCTGAAGCTGCATTGTAGCTATTGCATATACCATCTTATGATTGATTGCTATGGTATCATAGAGATGACTGTCTGTATTGTTGAAGTAAAGTGTTTATGTTAAACCTAAAAAGAAAAAACATGTAAAAGCATTGTAATTGTGTACTTTTATATTGACTTGTTCGAAGTGATCTTATGTTTCATATATTTCAATAACTCTGATATTGATTATAGATCTGATCTATTTGATAATATTTTTCAATTTCGGTAAAATTAATTTAAACCTATCATTTAAAAAGTTATTGAAAAATATAATTGTACCAACACACAAATATATATTACACAGAAATGGAAGTTAAAGGGATATCAACTGTAATGTAAACTCTTATCTTATGTGTTATGTTAAAAATATCTTTGATTTATAAATGTATACTACTTGAAATTAAGGTTGATTGAATGTCACATGGATTTCCCGAGTTGAATTGAGAGAATCTGTCTTATTTCATTCTCATTTATCGAAATAGAGATAATTACAAATGATAAATATATTTTATTAATTTAATTAATAAATTTGATTAATAAGTAATATATGTGTTTCCCTAATTTAATAAAGTTTATGTTTCAAATTGTATATATGGCATTTCAGTTGTTTTACACCCATTAAAGAATGTAAGTAATTTTCTATGGGATTAAGAAAATTTATAAAAGTACTTTTTTTAAATAATGATATGCAAGAGAAAAGTTTTAAAAATGTAAGATGAGATAGTAATAAATAGTCAAGAGTATAAAGATATGTAAAACGATGAATAATTTATAAAAAGATTTGTAAAAGGATATGCACGTTAAATTTATAAAAAGATTGGGTGAAGGTTCTTGAAGTTTGTGTAGAAGTCTTAGAAGGTTTGTGGGTTCATCCTATGTAAAAATTCAAATTGCAGATGAAGGTAGGGGGTGAGGGGGGTGACAATAAGCCAGACCGATAATAAGGGTCTATGAGTTTAGTTTATATAATTTCAGGTCAGACCAAACTTTTTTTTAAATGACTTTTTTATAAGCCTATTTCGTTAAAAATGTTAGACTTCATACAATAAAAAAAATCTTTTAAGCCTAACATGCTAGCCTATTTAAATAAATATGAATATTTTTTTTATTATCATTATGTTATGTTATGTACTTTGAATTAAAATACATAAATGAAAATTGGTTATTTTGGAGAATTTATGAAAATAAGATGAAAACACCTTATGAACAATGTTATAAGTTATTTTCATAAGTTATCTTAAACAAATAATCTCACAAAACTTATGCTAATAAGTAAATTAAAATAAGTCAATGTAATCAAACTTTTAGTCTCATTTGTTTTTTAGTTTATTAGTCTATTTAAAATAACAGGCTTTTATGTAACAGGTTGACCAGACTTTAGAAAAGGTCAGACTCAAGCTTAAAAATAAGCCTATGACAGGCTACAGGACAAACTTAAGCTTTAGATTTTTTGGCAGGCCATGCTTAGGCTTGACAAAGCCTAACTCGGCCTAGCCTATTTCCACCCGTAGTTGAAGGTTGTTTTGCTGATACAATAAAAGCTCAAACTTGATTTTAGTGAAAATCTCAAAGAAAATTTTTTGGGAACTGAAATAAGCCAAATGATTTAGACCGAATTATCATACATCTCTGATGCAATCTTTCTATCCCTTATCTTCTTTACTTTCATTTTTTCATTTTCTTTCTATCATGTTTCTCTCCTTTTCCATTATTCCGATGTTATTCCACTATTTGTTTTTACTGACGTAAACATTTTCAAAATCAAGCAATTTTATAAATCTCTTTTGAATTTCGAATATCACAATTCATCTCTTTCTTGTTTTGGGAGTTACTTGATCAACAAGTAGAATCATATACTAACTCCTATTATAAGACTAATCGTTTCAAGATGTAGTATGATGACTTGAAATACTTCTTTTAGTAAAAGGATTTTTTATGAACACACTTCTACCATTTGATGGTGAAAGATTTATCATATATATAAAAGAAGAATGATTTTTTTATTGAATATATTGATATTGATTTGCGGGAATAATGAAGTAGTGAATAAACTTAGAAATATGTGGACCACAAAAGAAAATAGAAAAGTGTAACAAGAATTTAAATCGAAGTACTTCAGGATAAGGGCGTTAAACACTAGAGATTACTACTATATTTATAACAATAGCACTACTAGAAAAGTGCGAGACACTCATAAAAAGTTCTTTGAATGATCTACTGAGATCAATAGAGAAATAATGAAAACACTTTTTCAAGAAGTTGAGACACCAAGTAATAATGAAGAAAATATTTAAATACGGTTCTCAAATATTAAAACTCTTGGAAACAATTTTAAAAATGTTGTTCCTAACGAATATTTAAGATTCAAGAACGATTATCATAAATCTGATTCAAAATGTGACTCCGAAGACATAAAAGATTGTTAGTTCCTGGATTGGCTGGAATTTTGGTAAAACAAAGTATGTTCAATGTTGATGTCAAGGTGCTGATGTTGCAACATTGAAGTCTTAACACTGGGCTGTGTTAAGTAATTAATAGCTGAAGTTGGATGTCTGATGTCACATGGCGATGTTGTAACATCAGATCTGCAGAATTAACAACAGCAGGCTGTGATGTTGTTAGGGTTGCGTATTAGCTGGAATTGTGGAGAGCAAGCTGTCTCATTGGATGCGAATATCTTGGGATAGATATTTGCTGTTGCATAGGAGATCTGGTGCAGATTTGTAGGAGATTTAAAAGGTTGAAGATTTAAAAAGATTTTAGGAAGAAAATCTGTTTTAAATATTCAGTTTTAAATAACAAATCTGGGAGATATTGTAGCAAGTCCAAGACCAATTCAAGGAGCTATATAAAGCGCACAAGACCAAAGGAAAAAGCGACAGAAAACATTCATAAGATCAGGAACTGGAGGCTTAGTGTCTAGAGTTTGTTTAGAGTGCTTGTATTTACACTATTCTAGGGTTTGAATAGGTGTTGAGTTTCTGTCCTCTCTAGAAGCTGTGAAGCAATAGAGAGTGGTTGCTTGATCGAAGCTGTGAAGTAAGATCAAGGGTACTCAAAGTGGTTTCTTTGAGAGTTTGTAAGGGATTGAGTGGTGTTCTCATACCTAAGTGGGTTCTTAGGTAGGAAGTCATTAGTAGAGTATAAGTTTAGGAGATTGTCAACGGATTGTTGAGTCTGTAAATTATATCTACAAGTAGTGAATTCCATCCCTGGCTTGGTAGCCCCCAGAGTAGGTTGGTTGTAACCGAACTGGGTCAACAATTCTTGGTGTTATTTTACTGTTATTGCTATCCATTGTGCAGAGTGTGTTGTTGTGACATCACACCTTAACATCACACGTCTGATACCAGAATTTTAATTGGTATCAGAGCAGGCATCCTGTCTGTCTCTAGGTGAGATCTAGAGAAGTTACTTTCTGGTGTAAAGATGGACAAAGAAGTTGGAGGATTTGTCAACAGACCCCCTATTTTGGATGGATCCAATTATGACTATTGGAAGCCAAGGATGACCACTTTCTTAAAATCCTTGGACAGTAGGGCTTGGAAGGCTGTTATTAAAGAATGGAAAGCTCATGTCATGTGTGAGAAGGATGATGCTGGCAAAGATAAAGAAGGCACCTCTAAGCCAAAGCCTGAAGAAGAGTGGACCAAGGAGGAAGATGAGCTTGCCCTTGGAAATTCCAAAGCTCTGAATGCAATCTTCAATGAAGTGGATAAGAATATCTTTAGGTTAATCAATACCTGTGAAGTTGCTAAGGAAGCATGAGATATCTTGCAGGCAACACATGAAGGAACATCTAGAGTCAAGATGTCAAGACTTCAGATTTTAACATCAAAATTTGAAAGCCTAAAGATGAAGGATGATGAGACTATTCATGACTTCCACATGAATGTTCTGGAGCTGGCTAATACATCCAGTGCTCTTGGTGAGAAAATGTCAGATGTAAAGCTTGTAAGGAAGATCCTTAGATCCCTTCCTAAGAAGTATAAGATGAAGGTCACTGCCATTGAAGAATCACAAGACATCAGCAAGATGAGAGTAGATGAGCTCATTGGATCTCTTCAAACTTTTGAGCTGGGCTTGAATGAGGAAGAACCAGAAAAGAAACCAAAGAGTATAGCCTTGGTGTCAAATGATGCAGAAGAAAAAGGAAAGAGTTCTGAATCGCAGGAGGATCTATCTCAGGCCATAGTGATGTTGGGAAGACAGTTCACCAAAGTATTCAAGAGAATGAATAATAACTCCAGGTCTAATGTCAAGAACATGACTTCTGACACCAGCAAGAAGGATGAAGATAAAACTGCCCAAGATAAAGGAGTTCAGTGCTTTGAGTGTGAAGGATATGGGCATGTCAAGAAAGAATGTCCCACCTTCTTGAAAAAGCAGAAGAAGGGCATGACAGTTTCCTGGTCTGACTCTGATAGTGAAAGTGAATAAGAGTCAGCAAAGCATGTTAGAGCCCTAACAGGAGCTGTTGTTTCTGATGATGATTCTAGTGATGGAGAAGTAACTTATGAGGAGTTAACATCTACTTATCAAGAGCTGTGTTTTAAAAGTGCTGAGATTTGTCAAGAAAACAAGTGCCACAAGCAACAGATTGCTCAGATAGAGAATGAAAAGACTGATCTGGAAAATGAAGTTGTGCTAGTTAGAGCTCACCTTGATCAAATGACCAAGTCTGTTAGGATGCTGAGCTGTGGTACAGACACACTTGACAAGATCCTTCAGACAGAAAAGGTTGCAGGTGATAAGTCTGGTATAGGATATGTGGCAAGCACCTTAGGAGCAAAGGAGGAGGTGTCCCAACCTTTGTCTCAAACAAAGAGACAGGAGTCTACCCCTAAGAAGGTTGTTCAGCCTCAGAATGTTGAGAAAAAGGATGGTCCCCAACAGAGGAAGATGCAGCCTGAAGGAGCTAGTCAGTATATGCCCCCACAATACCACAAAAGCATGCAAGCTGCTCAGTTCAAACAGCACATGTCTCATAAGGTGTCTCAACATCAAGACAACTGGTATGGTTATGGATATGGATACACCAATGCTGTTCCTCATGGAAGAAGAAAACCACACCATCATGGGAGACAATCCAAGAAACAACATTCTCAGTCTTCTTATGGGAGAAGATACCAGCATAATAGATGGCAGGGCAGTTATGGTAGGAGGAGACCATATTATGGCTGGCAGCCTAAGCAATCTCATCATGGCAGAAGATTCAGAGATGAAAGGGTGAGATGCTATTATTGTGGAAGGTTTGGACATATACAGTACTTTTGCTACAAGCTGCATGGATACCCTCAACCTCAAAACAGATGGAGAGAGTACAGGCCCAAAGTTGTTAAACAATGGGTACCTAAGGAGAAGGTGAAGTGCTTATTGGCTTACATGGCTGATAGAGAGTTTAAAGAAGGAACATGGTATTTTGACAGTGGGTGTTGCAAACACATGTCTGGATGTAGATCCATGTTTGCTGAAGTCAGTCATTGTCCCTCTCATGAGGTTATATTTGGCAATGGAGAAAAAGGTGTTGTTGCAGGAGTTGGGAAAGTGCAAGGTGATGGTAGACCTGAACTTGACAATGTTCTGTTTGTCAGTGGTTTAAATGCAAATTTGATCAGCATAAGCCAATTGTGTGATGAGGGTCACAAAGTAAACTACACTAAGGATGAGTGTGTGGTATCTGATGAACATAATCAGGTTGTTATGAAGGGTGTCAGAACCAAAGACAACTGCTATCAGTGGATTTCTCTTGAAGGAAATTCAACTAATGATGTTCAAGTTGATGTTATAACATCAGACTATGACATCAGGATGCTGAAAGGCCACTCAGAGTTAGTGAGTCCTGATGTGAATTGTTTAAAAGGAAAGTATTTATGGAGGGAAAAAGTCATTGACACTCCAAATCAAACTCCTTGCCTCAGACCCCCCTTTCCCGGTGTTGCAACATCACGCTTCTTCAAAGCCCTGTTCTCGCAACGAATTAACTTCTTCGTCTTCAAGAATCAACCCTCACTGAAAAGAGTCATGACGTCTCCATCCAAGAAATCTGAGTGTCAGAGTTCCACAAAAGGAAGAGCTAGGGTTTCCACTGACGAAGGTTCAGCATTCGATCCTATGGACATTGAGCCCCTCTCAACCATTCTTCCTGAATCAGGTACTACGAGACCCACTAAACTTACTCCCAAGAGACCTGCTACTGTCTTTAAGAATCCTGAAACAATGAAAGTTGTTACTAGCGTGTTATTTGGTGACAAACCTAGAACTACTAACCCGCATCCACAAACTACTGAGGAAAGGGTAGATGTTGATAAGTGCATGGGGCAAATCGTGGACAATTTTTTTGAGAAAGGACTTCCTATTAAGGGTATATCTAGACCCCTGAGACAAATGGCTGTTGATCAGGGTACAAGAGAAAAGAGTGACATGCAATCTACTGATACAAATCTTCACAGATTGGTGGTCTCCGTAATCGAAGATGCTGAGAAGGAAGTTGAAAGTAATACTGAAGCAGATGATACTCATGTTGAAGGGGATGTCAGAACATCGCCTAGTAGGGATGATGAGACTACTCCTGGAGGAGAAAAGAGTACTGATGTGATTAATGTTGATGACTTATCTGATGATGAAGTCATTGGAAGAGCAGTGCCTGGTCTGGCTAAGAGACTAAGAACAAGGAAGGAAAAGCAGAGTGAATCTTATCCAAAGAAGGCTTCAGATGATAAGAAGAAAAATACTGTTGTTGGGCCAACTAAAGCTTGGAGCAAGGTCGAAGTGACTCCAAGAAAGAGGAAGATTGTGGAACAATCTGAGTTTGAGCATGATGATGAGGATGATGTTCAAAACATCACTCATGTCAGAAAATCTATCGCAAAAAGGATTGCAGACAAAGTCCCAGATGTGCCTGTGGATAACATCTCCTTCCACCGTGCTAGCAATGCCTATATGTGGAAGTTCATTTGCCAAAGGAGAATTGCTCTTGAGAGAGAGATTGGCAAAGAAGCCATGGGGATTAAAGAAGTGATGGAAGGAATTAAATCTGCTGGGTTAATGAAAACTGTGTGTGGATTTTCAAGGTGCTATGATGGTCTGGTAAAGGAATTCATAGTAAATCTTCCGATAAATATCTCTGACCAGAGCAGTCCGGATTATATGAAGGTTTTTGTCAGAGGAAAATGTGTTGAGTTCTCTCCTAAGATTGTCAACAGCTACTTAGGAAGAGAGGATGCAGAGTATTCAAAACTGGAGGATACAGATAATGAAGTGTGCAAGGTAATTACTGCTGGACAGGTTAGAGTATGGCCATTAAAAGAAAAGCTACCAACTAGCAAACTGAGTGTGAAGTATGCTATACTACACAGGATTGGAGCTGCAAACTGGGTGCCCACGAATCATAAAACCACCCTAGCTGTGGGATTAGGAAGACTTATCTATGCTGTTGGTACACAGAAAAAGTTTGACTATGGCACATACATATTTGATCAGACTGTAAAACATGCAACAACAAATGCTATTAAAATGCCCATAGCATTTCCTTCTCTCATTAGTGGAGTCATTCTGAGTCAACAACCAGGAATATTGACTTGTGCAGATAAAGCATGCAAGAGGAAGTCTCCTTTATCCTTGCATCAGAAATTGTTTATGGGAAGCCATGTTGCAGATATTGTGTCAACATCAAATGCAGGTATCAAGAAGAAAACTTCCAAGGCTGATTTGATAGCAGAGCTGAAGGCAACCCGCAAAGACTTGGATGTTGTGATTAATACCAGTCTGACTAGAAAAGAAAAGATTGAGAAGATGATCCAAAGTTTGGAACAAGATGATCATGCTGACTCTGAAGATGAAGGACAAGATAGTGCAGATGAAGCAAGTTCAGAAGAAGACTAACCTCCATCTGCTGTTTTTAGATAGTAGTTTCTGATTTTAGTTTTTTTGCTGTGCTGGTTATGTAATTTGAATATTGTGCTGTTATATGCACTAGTTTTGTTTTTAGTTTCCTTCTATGATTTGTTTTGCCTGGTTGCTAACTGTGAGGCTAACAATGAGAGCTAGGGTGTACTGACTATAGTTAATAGGGATTCTAACTGAAGTTTGCCTAATTGTGGCTAAAAAGGGGGAGAAAATAGCCAAGATAGTCAAGAGTATCAAAGAGTGTTACTGCCAAATGCTGCTAATGTGATGCAGATATTAAGGGGGAGTTTTGACTGAGCTAGTGAAGATATCATAGCATTTGAAGAGTGCAGCCAGCAGACATCAAGGGGGAGAAAAGTACTGCACATTGTGAGCTACTGAACAGCTGTGATGCTGGTTCATATTTTTGAGGGGGAGCACCAATTGGCTGTTGTCAATAATGAAGATGGTGCTGCAGCAGATCAAGTGATGAAGACTATGAGTATTGTCAAACTGCTGCTGATGGAGTTTCAAAACTTTTGAAGTTTTTCCGCTGTTGAAGTCTCTGAAGATGCAGAGTGCAGAGATTGTTTTAGCCAAAATTAGCCAAAGGGGGAGATTGTTAGTTCCTGGATTGGCTGGAATTTTGGTAAAACAAAGTATGTTCAATGTTGATGTCAAGGTGCTGATGTTGCAACATTGAAGTCTTAACACTGGGTTGTGTTAAGTAATTAATAGCTGAAGTTGGATGTCTGATGTCACATGGCGATGTTGTAACATCAGATCTGCAGAATTAACAACAGCAGGCTGTGATGTTGTTAGGGTTGCGTATTAGCTGGAATTGTGGAGAGCAAGCTGTCTCATTGGATGCGAATATCTTGGTATAGATATTTGCTGCTGCATAGGAGATCTGGTGCAGATTTGTAGGAGATTTAAAAGGTTGAAGATTTAAAAAGATTTTAAGAAGAAAATCTATTTTAAATATTCAGTTTTAAATAACAAATCTGGGAGATATTGTAGCAAGTCCAAGACCAATTCAAGGAGCTATATAAAGCGCACAAGACCAAAGGAAAAAGCGACAGAAAACATTCAGAAGATCAGGAGCTGGAGGCTTAGTGTCTAGAGTTTGTTTAGAGTGCTTGTATTTACACCATTCTAGGGTTTGAATAGGTGTTGAGTTTTTGTCCTCTCTAGAAGCTGTGAAGCAATAGAGAGTGGTTGCTTGATCGAAGCTGTGAAGTAAGATCAAGGGTACTCAAAGTGGTTTCTTTGAGAGTTTGTAAGGGATTGAGTGGTGTTCTCATACCTAAGTGGGTTCTTAGGTAGGAAGTTATTAGTAGAGTATAAGTTTAGGAGATTGTCAACGGGTTGTTGAGTCTGTAAATTATATCTACAAGTAGTGAATTCCATCCCTGGCTTGGTAGCCCCCAGAGTAGGTTGGTTGTAACCGAACTGGGTCAATAATTCTTGGTGTTATTTTACTGTTATTGCTGTCCATTGTGCAGAGTGTGTTGTTGTGGCATCACACCTTAACATCACACGTCTGATACCAAAATTTCAAAGATGTCAGGATAAATAAAATAAGAAGGAGATCATCAAGAAACTTAAATAATTAATTCAATTTCTCAAAGAATACAAATTCAAATTCATATGAAGAATCATCCAAAGGCAAAGAGAATCTTGATATGTAATTTATCAAATAGTTATGAAACATGTAATTTATTGAGAAATAAAATTTAAAGTTTACATGAAACTTTGATAAATTTTACTAAAGGCAAGGATAATCTTGATATGTTCTTATCAAATTAAAGAGCTATGTATAGCAAAGCTGGTTTAGGTTATCGATCAAGTAATAATGATAAATATTGTATAAGTATATGTCATACGAAGAAGAAAATAAACCACTTTGTTTATAAATGTAAGTAGAGTCATAATATTGGTCATCTTGAACCTTATTGTTTTTGCAAACTATATGATTTAAGATGGTCTAAAGGATACATCTCCAATGAGACAATATATATTAAATTCACGAACGCTAAAGGACCCAAAAATATTTGGATACTAAAACTAAAAACCTAATTGTTGTGAATTGATGTCGTCAAGAACAAACCAAAATATGAGAAAAAGATTGAGTTTCTTGAACAAACACTAGAAACCCTATTAGGTTTTACAAAAGGGAGAGAAGAAGGAAGAATAAGAATAAGAATACAAATTGGTTTAATATGTTTTTCTATTCACTTACTCAATAAGGGTTCAAAGATTACAAGTGAATACCAACAATTAACCTCTCTCAACAACCTGAGAGAACTAGTCTATTTATAGACTACTAAGCTAACTTAGGCAACAAGCTAACTTAACAATTGAGCTTACAAGCAAGGCCCAATTCGACATGCTAACTTAAACACAAAGCTAAAATATTTCGACAACATGCTTGAACAGACTTTGACTCCAGAATGCACAACTCCTGTCGAACAATGAAACTTCCCTTTTCGACACTAGAGTTTGATCCAAAATACTACAAATCTCCACCTTGGAACAAACTCTACACTAACAAGGGAACAAACAAGTTTTTATCATGCAGTTTTATCAACTGCATAAAGTGGAAAAAATTGCTACTCGGCAATGTCTTGGTGATCATATCAGCATCATTGTCACCAGTCGAAACCTTCAGCACTTGAATTTCTCCACGCTTGATTATCTCTTTGACGAAGTGCAGCCTCACATTGATGTGCTTGGTTCACTCATGATAGGCTGAATTCTTTGACATGTGTATTTCACTTTGACTATCACATTTAATAATTATAACTCAAACTTGAAGTTTCAACTCCTTAGCAAAACCTTCAAGCTACAATGTTTCTTTCACAGCTTCAGTGAGAGTGATATATTCCGCTTCAGTGGTTTATAAGGCAACAGCCTTCTAAAGTGTTTCTTTCCAACTGATTGTTGTGCCAAACATAGTGAACACATATCCAAAAATAGATTTTCTAGAATCCATACAACCTACATAATCAGAGTCGAAAAATTCTTCAATTTCAACTTTTCTATCATCACCACATACTCCACCATAAATCAAGACTCTGCTCAGAGACCCATTGATGTACCTAAGAATCCACTTTAATGCTTGCGAGTGTGCCTTCCCAAGATTGGCCATATACCTGCTTACAAGGCTCACTCCGTACGCTATGCCTGGACTCGTACAAACCATAACATACATCAAAGAACCTACTATACTAGCATATGGAATGCTATTAATATAAGCTCTTTCGACTTCAATATTAGGACTTTGAGTCGTACTTAGCTTGTACTAAAGATTAGTCGGTGTTAGAACAGGCTTTGAATTCGACATACCAAACTTGTCGAAAATTTGAAGGTGAGAAAAATACACAAGAAGGGGGTTGAATTGTGTTCATTGTTTTTACTTTGGTTCTGAACAAAGTTCAGATTCTAAACCATGTTCAAATTCTGTTTATAAGTTGAAGCAGAATAATAACAAAAGCAAATAAATAACAACAAAACACACAAAGATTTATACTGGTTCCTCCCAAACTGAGAGTAGTCCAGTCCCCTTGCAGCACAAGAGTTTTTCCACTATAATCAAATCATGATTACAATTTCTTATGCCCTCAAGCATAAGACTTTTTTGCTCAGACCCTAAGCCCGAGACTTCCTAGACTTCTTGCTTAAATCCCTCATGTTCAAGACTTACTGTTTAAATCCCACAAATTTAAGACTTCCTGCTTAGACCCTTAGCCCATGACTTCCTGCTTAAACCCCTCAGGTTCAAGAATTATTGCTTAAATCCCACGGATTCAAGACTTCCTGCTTAGATTCCATGAATCCAAGACTTCCATACTTAAACCCCTCAGGTTCAAGACTTTTGCTCATAATTCTCGAGTACATCCTTGCTCAAATTCCTCGAATCCAAGACTTCTGCTTAGACCTTCAGTCCAAGACTTTTCACGCTTAATCAATAACTGATCAAGGCTTCAATGCTCAAACACATAGCAAGAGAACTACTTGGCTCAAGCTCACATCAAGAGATTTTGATGCTCAAGCACATAGCAAGAGACTTTCTTTCTAAACTACTAAACATATTCTGTTTAGTAGAATAGACAATAGGGTGTACTTGATACAATCAGAGGTACAGGGAAATAACCATAACAAAGATCATAGCTCTTAACATTTCTAAGATATCCACTGTTTAATAAATCTTAAGGCTTTGTACAATTTACAATAATTAACAGAATTTATGCATCCTCGATTGTGTTGGCTCTTTTTCTTTATTTTCCTTGTTGATTCCAGATTGAATCTTCATCTACTTATATAGCAGTTACAGAATGATAGTCGTTGGAAGAGATAACTTATAAAAGTTTCTTTGTTACTCTATAGTACAAGAGACGCTGAAGATAGATACACCAAAAGATCTTTATCCATTGCGTAAATCTTTTTACCATAACGTCTTCCTTGTGATCTTGTATTATAGATCCGTTGAGAGTGGATATCTGTAAAGCATGTCAACTCTTCTTGAGCCATGTGAACACAGTTCTAGCAGACAAACTGATTTGACATTGTAGCTTGCTTTCTGCAGTTCGGATAACTCAACTTTGTCACTGGTTCTGAATGATCACCAGAAGCTGATACATTCAACAAGTGTAGATATAATATATTTCTCTTCTGATGCTAATACCTTCAGCTTCAGTGTCTACGCCAACCTATATTATCAAACTTCACTTAAAGAACATTCTTCAGTTCTGAACCACCAGAAGCCAATAACTAAGATTCTCTCAAATGTGTCCTTATATCATATTCTGAATAAATTCTTCTTAAGCTTTGGAACCTGCATACTTAGAACACACATTAAATAACAATGGTTCTAACAATCTTCCCCTTTTTGATGATGACAAACGTAAGTATATAAGAACAATGTTGGGCTATTTTAATTTTCTTGGCAATATCAGAGTCTGAGGTTTTTAAGCTCCCCCCGAGTCTAATAGTCCAAAGGTTGAGGTTTGTAAGCTCCCCTTAAGTTCTATATTCAAGAAAACTAAAATATATCTCCCAGGTAAAACAAATAACCGAAGTAACAAAATTATAAATGAACAACATTTAAAATCTGAAGGGTTTAGATTTCTATTAAATACTTCTATATCTTTCTTCCCCTTTTGTCACATCAAAAATATTTAAACACAAAAGATAAAAGGACAAGAGAAGATGCAACTAAAGCAAATATAAAAAAACATTGTCCCAAGATAGTCAAAGATACTTTATAGGTTTTTAGAGTAGCTAGAGTCAAACAGAGTACCAATATCAGAAGACCAGTTTTTATTGGTGCAAGGATTCCATACTGTACATCAATGACTACTTAAGACACACTATAAAAGCAAATCGACATAGTTTCCTCAAGAATTCATCTAATTCACAAAAATATTTCAAGCAAAACTTAGTTATGAAGAGAAAATCTCATAACCAAATTCCTCAGAAGAGTGAAAAACAAGATTTTCAAGAGAGTTAAATTTGCTGATGAAGGCTGAAGCAGCAAGCGAGAAACGTTTGACAATTAAGGAACTTTATGCAAAACTTCATGCTGAGCGGCAAAAGAGAAACAAAAATAGAAGGAAGAGGAAGTGTTCAAACAAGATTGGCTGCCTACAGAGCACACACTTCAGGGTCGAAAGTGCTTAGGAAGACACCTAAGGATTCTTCCATTGAGGATGAAGATTCTTCTTCTGAAGATCAAGAAGCATGACAATTATGGAAGGAATTTGTTTGTAACATTGAGAAAGATGACTAAAGCAACAAAGAAGACTAGGGATAAACTAATTTATTGTACTGTCTTATCTATTCTCATGTAATTTTTCAATTGCAATGAAGTTTCCCTTTTTAAGTTTCCAATTATTTAAGCCTGCAAAAGCAAGTTTCATTCATTTTTAAATCAAGAGAGAAATATAAAACATTAACTGATGAAATATGTATAATGAACAACTCGATTAAACAAACTGAAATATAACAGGTTCATAAGCATGTCATTAAACAAATAAATAGGTTCTACATCCTAAACCTAAGGTTTCTTCAATAATTCCATGAATCTCTTGAGATCAGAACCAATTTCTTCTTGCCTAAGAAAAATAGACTTTTATTGAGCATCCACTGATAGTTGGTTAGTAGCCATCTGAACTATCATCAACTCTTGACATTCAGCAGCTGAAGCTACCTTAGCTTCGAGATTAAGAAGATGCTTCTGGCTAGATGTAGCGACTTCCTTAGAAAAGAAATTCTTCAGACTTTGAATGACTGAGTTAGCAGACTTTCTAAAGTTTTCCCATCTAGCATCATAAGCCACAAGATCAATAGAAGTGAACCCTTCTTCCATTATTGCTTTTGCCTCGTTATATAACCCAGTCATAAAAACTTATAACTGAGAAAATAATGTTGGTGTAAGCCCTAAAGGCCAATACTTTTGGTACTTGTATTGAATTATTTATTAATAATAAAAGGCATTTCTTTATTATGTTTGTTTTTTCAAAGTGATAAAGTCCCTAGAATAGCTAGTTCGTTTAATGAAATACTAAGTGTGACTTAATCATGAGATTCCATTAAACATAAGGACACTATTCTTAAAGTATCCGTAGTCGAGCTTTAATGTGAAATGGGATAACCTTAAAGCATTAAGACTATTATGTAGATAGACTGATGATCACATCTCATGGATCATGGATAAGGAGTTATCAAGTCTTAACATAGGTATGAATATTAGGAGTAATATTTATACTGGATTGACCCATTATGAGAGTACTACATAGAATGTTATGCAAAGTGTCATAAGTTACTCTCATGGTGATAGTGGTGTATACCACCCTTCGACCTGAAACCACTATGGACCCTATATGTAGAGTCAAGTACTTTATTGCTGATCAAACATTGTCCGTAATTGGATGACTATAAAGGCAGTTATGGGTACTTCATAAAGCATGCTGAGGGACATGAGTGGCCTAGATAGAATTGGCCCATCCTGCATAACAGGATAAATGTCTAAGGGCCCAATATTGAACTGAACAAGGATGACACGGTATATGCCTTGTGTTCAATATAGACATAAGGGCAAAAGGATAATTGTACATACAAGCACTATCAAAAAAGGTTTTGTCAGATCACTTGACAATTTCGTGACTTGGGTAGCAGTGATGTGTTACTAGATACCGCTCACTGTTTATTATGTTAAATGCATGATTTAATATAATTACCAATGTCGCAAAATCCTATAGGGTCACATACATAAGGACAGTTTGATAAGAGGTAGAGTAAATAAGACACATCGTAAGGTACGATGTACTTAAGTAAATATGTAACACCGTAAGGTACGATACACTTAAGTGGAATACGGATTGTGGTAAGGTACCGTGTGCTTAAGTGATATACGGTACATCATAAGATATGGTGTGCGTGCACTTAAGTGGGTTTTTTTAACTTGCAGCCCACACAAGTGGTTCTATAAATATAACCCTTGTGCAGAAGCATAAATTTTTGATGAAAATTCAGTTGTGAAACCCCAGCCGTATTTTCCTTCTCTGTCTCTGTCTCTGTCTCTGTCTCTCTCTCTCTCTCTCTCTCTCTCACTCAAAGCCTTCAATCGTAGCAGCTAGCACTGAGACTGAAGGAAGCTGTTCGTGTGGACTGGGTAGAGGCGTTGTTCATCGTACATCACTCGTGATCATTCCTTCGATTCAGAATCAAAGGTTTCATCGCCACAAGAGGTAACCATTCTATCACTAATCATGATCTTTCGTAAGGATCGCTAAAGGGAAATTTTAATTTCCGTTGCGTTTTGAATCGCGATTTCCCTTCAAGTACATGGTTAGGTAGAGGCTGATAGTTGGTTATATGCTGAGATGACATAGGTGAGTTTGTTTCATGCAGAGTTTCTTGAACGAATTCAACAGATTTTTCTTAACCTAAAGCATGGTTTGATGGAGATGAATGTTAAGTGGTTTCTTGATGATTTGATGGGAACGGTTGAGCTTGGTTATTTTCCTCTGGTTTTGGATCAGATTTAACGCAATTAGTTTCATCATTAAGATGATTCTGTATTTGTTGATCTGTAATGGTTTTGGTGGAACTGTGTGAGGGCGACGCAACATTAAGAGGCTTAGCATCCAAAGCACTATCAGATTCAACAAGTTTTGGTGGAGGTGAGTCTGCTTGAATGCTAGTATTAAGACTGTATTGATTGGTTTGGTTAATGGATTGGTCAAGTGCTGAAACACTGTTGTTTTGTATTTTGTCTAGAGGGGTCTTTGAAAGAACAGAAAATTCTGTACTTTCAGGGATGATTGATTGATAAGGTTGTATGGCCAAAATAAAGGTTTGGTTGGATTTAGCAGGTGATGGTGGGGGTGAATTTCTCAGTGAAGAATTAAGATTAAAGTTATTAACTGATTCAGCCTCAATACCTGATCCTGATGCTAATGAAATAAGTTCTAATGCAGCCTCAACCTCTTTGCCACTTGTAGCTGGGCTCTCATTCAATTAATTCCTAGATCCACCATCTTTTCTGTAGACACATCTTCCATTACTTCTTCTGGAGTATTTTCTTCTGCTTCCTTTGTTGGTGTAAGCCCTAAAGGCCATTACTTTTGGTACTTGTATCGAGTTATTTATTAATAATAAAAGGCATTTCTTTCTTATGTTTGTTTTTCCCGAATAATAAAGTCCCTAGAATAGCTAGTTTGTTTAATGAAATATTAAGTGTGACTTAATCATGAGATCCCATTAAACATAAGGACACTATTCTTAAAGTATCCGTAGTCGAGCTTTACTGTGAAGTGGGATAACCTTAAAGCATTAAGACTATTATGTAGATAGACTGATGATCACATCTTATGGATCATGGATAAGGAGTTATGAAGTCTTAACATATGTATGAATAGTAGGAGTAATATTTATACTGGACTGACCCGCTATGAGAGTACTACATAGAATGTTATGCAAAGTATCATAAGTTACTTTCATGGTGATAGTGGTGTATACCACCCTTCGACCTGAAACCACTATAGACCTTGGATGTAAAGTTGAGTACTTTATTACTGATCTAAAATTGTCCGTAACTGAATGACCATAAAGATAGTTGATGGGTACTCCACAAAGCATGCTAAGGGACATGAGTGACCTAGATGGAATTTGTCCATCTTGCATAATAGGATAAATGTTTAAGGGCCCAATATTGATCTGTGAAATTCTGGCCTTATGCAGACAGCAGATGTCCTAACAAATGTCATGACATTGTGCTACATAATCATCTAAACTTGGAGGCGCAATTGTAGACTAATACCTTGAATATCAGAACAGCAGCCTCACAGATGTCACAACATCTGATCTAACATGTCAGTCAAGAACACATGAACAAAACTGTAAATTGCAAAAAGTTAAATAAGACAGTAATTGTTAACCCAGTTCGGTGCAATTCACCTACATCTAGGGGATACCAATCCAGGATGAAGACATCACTATCTGTAGAACTGTTACAAAGCTAAACTCCCCCGTTTACAACTTTATACCTAACATCTACCCATTGAACATCTTTATCAAGGGCTAAACTCTAAGATTTACAACCCTGATATGAGATACCCCACTCACATCCTAATCACAACCTGTGCTATCTCTGTCTTCTGCCATCACAAAACCTGTCACGGTTTCTTGACCTTCAAGTTATCTTGGACTTGCTTCAAAGCTTCGTCCAAGAACCATACAACAACCATTACCTATAGGTTTCTGGTTGTGTCCCTGTACATATTCCTTCCACCCTGCATCCCAAAATACAGAGTGGAGACTTACAACTCCTAAGAGAGCCAACGACTCTCAAACCCTAAACCCTTATTCAACGCAAAGGAACTAGGTTACAAAGTTACAAGTGATACAAACATACAGTTCCATGTAAACCCTAGGTCTAAGTCTTCATATATAGTCTTCAGTTGTCTTTGGGCTTTCAATCTTTTCTCCTGTGATTCCTTGATCCACTCTTGCAACAGAATAAAACCTGCTAACATAATAAGCCAGTCAGGATGTCGAGTCACCATGCTGGGACATCTCCTTCGACATCTTTTTCTTCTGCAGATTCTTCAATTATATTATCAAAATGTTTTAACCAAAATTTAGTCAAACAATAGGTGCTTTCAATCTCCCCCTTTTGACAAATTTTGGCTAAAACATTTTCTTCTGCTTTTTGCTGCTAGCAAGACTCCTATATCAAGACTTATCTTGAGAATTGATTGGAGCTAAGGTCTGAGAGAATCTCCCCCTTAACACATTTCCCTTCCTTCCAAGAGAGGTCCAGAAAGAAGTCTGAAAGGGTTAAGAAAACAGAAGACTCCTCCAGAAAAGAAACAGCAGTTGTAGACTTCATAACACTGAGAGCATAGATTGCATAACTCAGGTAAAAAGACACAACCTGCTTCACAACTCAGATCACAAGACACAAGACAAAAAGAATTTGTTAAGATGTCAGAATATCTTAACCAACATTCTTGCAAAACAATTGCAGAAATGTACCCAATCTCAGACAACATCAGAAAACCATTCTCCCCCTTTTTAGCCAAAACTTGGCAAAAGTGACCAAGACAACTCCAAACCCAGATGCAACAGACCCAGATTTTGAAGAACCCCATCTATCACCAACCCTGAGAGAGTATTGAGACGAAGAAGGACAAAGTAATCCTATTTATAGCCGAGTCATTTCCTTAGGAAGTAACGAACTTCAAATAAAACGCCAGTAAATTCAAATATCATTTATCGAGGCTAATAACTCTACTAATAGCGCTTTGACCAAGACTACTTTGACATTTTCTTCTTTTAAGAACACTGACCAGAGAACCCTTTACATGCAGACATGTTTTATAACAATGTCCTGACATCATGTCAGACATTGTCTATTCTTCCAGGTTCTTCTTCTGATTTGACATCACAAAGATTTCTTTACACAAATATATGATCCCAGTCTGCAAGAGAAAAATAAATTCTCCCAGACTCAATCAATGATTCTTAAGCATCCAATAAGAACCATTCAAGTATGCATTGCCAAGTTTCCCACAACTTGCAACAACACTCTAATGTCAAGACATCCTCCTTGACATCTCAGTTTGCTTGACACGCAAATGTAAACTGGAATTTCCACTGCCTCCTCGCAATAATTCATCTTAGACCAAGGGGCCTCTCCCCCTAACTAAGGTAACTGGTGCTCCTCAACTGAACACCCAAGCTAATGACTGGAAAACATAAGACGCATCTTCATGTCTTCAAGAGCGCTTCCTCTGTTCAACACACCTGCTGAACGCAACCATTAACTCATTATTGTTTCCTCTGACAAGAAACAATAATTACTCACACATGATCAATGTCATGCATCCCATGAGTACGTGTAAACAAATCATAACAAACTCTTGACTTGAGATCAAACTCCCATTGATCCCCCTCATTCCACAACCATCTTATACACCTCACGAACTCCTCTTGAATTCTCATGTATAGATATCACGTTGCTTGAGGCACAAACCAATTAAATTAGAATGCTTCCATTCCTCAAAGAGACGCGCAGGGTCCCTTAGTTTGTTATCACAATGTCAGCTATCGTATGCATGCTCCAGAACTTCACAGTGACTAAACTGATCCACTACTAGCATGACTTGCTCCAAGGGCTCAGAATGCCGTATGCAATATTTTCCACTGACCTCACCAGGCCAGCATTAGAGATAAACCCCCAATCCAAGACAATCATTCCTATCATTCTCCCGTATAATAATCTAGAATACTTCTGATTTATGGTGAATCTCCACTTCTGAACATATCCAGGAAATAGACTTCCATGCAATTAACACATGATCCACTTCAGTCTTCAAACACTTACATCTTTCTTCCAAGGAACCCTTCTGCTCCATCATTCTCCCGGATGATCATGTAGACACTTCTTGGACACGATGCAAGTAACTGGTTCATCACAGAACCTTAGATCCTTCACCAAGGATATCTAACCCAAGGATGTTCTAACATAAGTTAGAACATCTTCTGCACATCACAGACACCACACACCATCGTTCTTGATATGCTCCACTACTGGACTTACTATCAGCATAGTAATCCACACTGAAGATCTTCACACAACACTGAGCCACCAGCTTGAACAAAGAAGACTTCAGGAACCCAGAGAGAAATAAACTCTCAACCACCAAGAAGGTATGCTTCCATTCTCAACCCAGAACTTCTGCCACAAGCTCCCAGAGAACCAGAACCTTCAACAAATTTAACCAACTACTCTTTTACAAAAGAGCAATCAGTTTCAAGCATCCTGCTTGAACGCTCATCGCGAAGCCAATCAAATGCCACCTTTTGATTGTCCTCACTCATCTTCAGAACTCCCACAAGATACCCTGATCTACTAATGAAACCAGATCTTCAAGTCACATGAACTACTTGCCCAATAGCAAGACATCTTGGATTCACCAAGCCTCTTAGTCACGTAACATCTTCCCATCCATAGCTCCCGCAAACTGCTTGAGACAAACCTTTTTGAAGCATCCACAATTATCATTCTCCTGTAGATCACCTTATCTTAAGTTGATGTGCCACTTCACCAACTGAGATTCTGATGTTGAACTAGATGTCAAAACATCTAGTTGTTAAATTCAGCTCCTTCTTCTGCCACTTGAAAGAACTTTCTCCCTTTACATAAACAGATTTCCATGCTCTCACAGACTTGATTCACCAACCAAGTTTGAGTAGATAACCTCCATTCTGTAGATTTTGCAGTTATTCCATACAAGCTCACACCTTGATGAATACCTGCCAGTGCTTTTCCAAAGACTTCAAACCCGCTGCTGTCTGAATCTTCAGAAGTTATAGTTAGAAACTACCCCTATAGCTATACCAAGGATGCCACATTTCCTTGAGTAGATCCGTCTTCACGAAGTTGCTGATATTTCCACCTATCTGAACTCCATGATGAGCATTATGGAATGCCCTAAAGTTCCTGGATCAGAAATAAACCAATCCAAGTAGTCATCAAGATTATGATGTTATCATAGTCTTCCATCTCCATCTTCAACAACATCACCATCTGAACAAGTCATTCACAATACTTTCCAGGAACAGACGCTAAGCCAATAATCCCAGGTCAACACCTAGGAGAGTCCTGAGCGAATGTAAAACTCCTCCCATGATTCTTTAAACCTCTGATGAAAAGATGTCAGAACATCTGACAGAACATCCTCAATCTTGAATCTCAAGGATAATCAATTAAATACTTGTGGATTCCACAAATAGCAATTGATCTTAAATCCTTGTACAATAACCCTTCTTCACTGCTGTAGCTGAGCTCCACCAGATCATGTCATGAACACTTGTAAAGTATTCAATCTTGTTGCAAGTATCTTCTTCAATGACAATGTTGAGATACCAAGGTTGCCACCCTTGACTCAAGTAACTAAGACTTTCTCTGAAAAGGTTTTATTTACCTCAACAATTCTTCAATCAGATTGGATCCACTCTTAGGGTCAAGGAGATAAACCCTTCCTTGCTGTTTATGGATGATGAAAATAAATCACCTCCTTGTTCTTCAGATTGTGTCTCAAGGAAACACCTTCTAGTCAGAAGAGTAACTAGAAGACTCTAGATACACGACATAGATGTCTTTATGAGTGGACTTGAGAGAATTCTCAAGTATCTTTGACAACCTAGCCGCCCAAACATTTATCAAACTCCTAGAGAAAGAACCTGATAAACTTTTTAACTCAACACTTCTCCTCTTCAGTTGACTCCAAACTGCACAAGGAAACCAAGTTTCCAAGTACCAAGTCATCATACCAGATATCTGATCACAACTTCCTTCACTCCATCGCTCCCGACTTTGGAATAAAAGAATGCAGATACCTTTAAAATTATAGAGGCCGACGATTGAGACCTTCCACCAACTGTCTTCAGTAACAACTCCAGAATCCCATAATTCTAGAGCTCTTCCATCAGAAACACATGCAGCGGAACCACCAAGGAAACAGATCCTGCTTTCCCTAATAAGATGTCAGAACATCTTACAAGACACACCAACAAGAGAACTAGCCACTTCTCCTGTAGTTGTTGTAGAACCTCCTCAGCAACATGAACAACCTCTGGGTTGTTCCCACAAATCCATCTCATCCATTAATACTCATGAGTATGTCTGAGTTGATTGATCTGATCCCCAAAACTCCTCCTTGTTTAAACGCCAGAAAGTATCTCCCATGGATCTCATCCAGAACCAGACATGATGCATGCTCTGATACCAATTGAAATTCTGGCCTTATGCAGACAACAGATGTCCTAACAAATGTCAAGACATTGTGCTACATAATCATCTAAACTTAGAGGCGCAACTGCAGACTGATACCTTGAATATCAGAACATCATCCTCACAGATGTCACGACATCTAATCCAACATGTCAGTCAAGAACACATGAACAAAACTGTAAATTGCAGAAAGTTAAATAAGACAGTAATTGTTAACCCAGTTCGGTGCAATTCACCTACATATGGGGGATACCAATCCAGGATGAAGGCTTCACTATCTGTAGAACTGTTACAAAGCTAAACTCCCCCGTTTAAAACTTTATACCTAACATCTACCCAATGAACATCTTTATCAAGGGCTAAACTCTACGATTTACAACCATAATATGAGATACCCCACTCACATCCTAATCACAACCTGTGCTATCTCTGTCTTCTGCCATCACAGAACCTGTCACGATTTCTTGACCTTCAAGTTATCTTGGACTTGCTTCAAAGCTTTGTCCAAGAACCATACAACAACCATTACCTACAGGTTTCTGGTTGTGTCCCTGTACATATGTCTTCCACCCTGCATCCCATAATACAGAGTTGAGACTTAGAACTCCTAAGAAAGCCAACGACCCTCAAACCTTAAACCCTTATTCAACACAAAGGAACTAGGTTACAAAGTTACAAGTGATACAAACGTACAGTTTGATGTAAACCCTAGGTCTAAGTCTTCATATATAGTCTTCTGTTGTCTTTGGGCTTTCAATCTTTTCTCCGGTGATTCCTTGATCCACTCTTGCAACAGAATAAAACTTGCTAACATAATAAGTCAGTCAGGATGTTGAGTCACCATGCTGGGACATCTCCTTCAACATCTTTTTCTTCTGCAGATTCTTCAATTATATTATCAGAATGTTTTAGCCAAAATGTAGTCAAACAATAGGTGCTTTCAATCTGTACAAGGATGACACGGTATATGCCTTGTGTTCAATATAGACATAAGGGCAAAAGGGTAAGTGTACACACAAGTACTATCACAAAAGGTTTTGTCAGATCACATGACATTTTCGTGACTTGGGTTGCACTGATGTGTTGCTAGATACTGCTCACTGTTTATTATATTAAATATATGATTTAATATAATTGTCAACGTCACAAAATCCTACAGGGTCACACACATAAGGACAAACTGATAAGAGATAGAATAAATAAGGAACACTATAAGGTATGGTGTACTTGAGAGAATTATCGAACACCGAAAGGTACGGTGTACTTAAGTGAAATATGGAACATCGTATAATATAATAATAAGAGTTATTATTATTATTATTATTATTATTATTATTATATGAAGCATTTAAGTTAGGCTTTTTAGCTTGCAGCCCACACAAGTGGTTCTATAAATACAACCCTTGTGTAGAAGCTTTCTGAACATGATGAAATTCAGTTGGTGAAACCCTGGCCGTATTTCTCTCTTTCTGTCTCTCACTCAAAGTCTTCATTCGTAGCAGTTAGAGTTGAGATTGAAGGCACTTTGTTTGTGCGGACTGAGTAGAGGCATTGTTCTTCATTCAACGCACGTGATCATTCATTCGGACCTGCATCAAAATTGTTAATCACCACAAGAGGTAACTGTTTCTATCACTGATCATGCTCATTCGTAAGGATCACTAAAGAGAAAATTTTAATTTCTGTTGTGTTTTGGATCGCAATTTCCCTTCAGTGGTATCAGAGCCACTTACGAAACCATGAATCTGGTAGATGTTTATTTTCTGTACTTTCTGATTTAATTCGATTAGAGCACAGAATAAATTAAATAATAAAGAAAAATAATTTTTGGCATTATGTTGTGTATGATTTGGATGATTTGATGTTGACTATGCTTCAGAATCTGACTTTTTTATGGTGAAGCAGCGATACATCGATCATTCATAAGCTACACAAAAGTGATTGATCAATTTCATATAAGATATGAATAATCGGATGCAATGGCGGTATATTTGATACACCTTTTGTTTCATCGATTCGATTTTTGTGATGATTGTATTTCATGTGATTGGTCAATCTTCTTTTGCTTCTGAATCTGACATTTGTATGGTGAAGCAATGACATTTCGATCAATCGATTTGAATAATCGATTGTTATGATTTTGATAGTATAAATGAGTTGCATTAGAGTTTTTGACAGCACAAGAGTCGTGTTGTCAAGAGTTATTTTAAGGTTTAGAAAATTTTATATTATAATAATAATAACTGTTATTCTTTTTTTTTCTTATCGCACTCTGGTTCCTAGGGGAAAGGGGCCCTAGTAATCCAGAGCTCGTGCGGAGAGGCATGCGCACTGGCCAAGCATGTTGTTCCGTACCTGGGAATCAAACCCGGTATTCCCCGGGTACGTCCTTGGATGGGGCTCCTTTGCCACTGGAGCACAACCGCTTGGTTATAATTGTTATTCTTATTATAAGTATTTTATTTTGTTTTATAATTTAATAACAAATGTTGTTATTGTTATTATAAATTACATACACATGTTGCAGTAATAGTAATGAGATGTTGTCTATATCATACAATAAGTAAAATAAAAGTTATTATAACAATATTTATATGTAATATGTAATATGTATTACTATGTATACAATATGCTGTTTTCTTGTACCGAAATACTCATTCACAGTTACCTCACGGCTATTGTGTATATGTATAATGAAAAGTTTTCAAAAGAACATGATAAAGTATCATATTATTATTTAATTAAATAATAATAAATTGTTGTTATTATTTATTTTAAAATAATTTGGTATATGTTAATAACCAGACAGTAGAAACGCCAATTAACTCATGATTAATCGTCAAAGTTTAATTTAATTTATTTAATTAACAAAATTTAAATTCATAATGATAATAATAATAATAATAAAATGTGTTTATTATTGTTTTCTTGTGGTGATCAGTTATGACCTTAGTTTTCCTTTATTTTATTTTGGGATTTAAAATACGACCTGCATGTCGTGCCTCTCTTTTAATCTCTTGATGTAATTTATTTTCTCATCTCACTCCCTAGTATGTAAAACGAGTATTCTTTGATGTAATGTAATGTTATAAAGAAAAAGAATAATACAAGATCAAAGGAGGACAACCTTGGAGATCTTGCTTGGAGAAGTGTAGATTGTTATTAGGTTTTGCTTAGGTTCTCTCATTGGCTTGGGAGAACAATTGCGCTAGGGGCCATAACTGTTTCATTTTGTATGTATGTTGATGCATGTGAGAGACGATTTATATGATAAATAAGCTGATGAGATCAAACTAATTGAAAAATTCCTTCAAAATTGAATATTAAGTTCATGCTTTCCAAGTTTTAGAACTCATCAAGACTAGTATCGAATAATGTAGGTTTCGCCTAACACTAGGTGCATGTTTTATATTGGTAAAGTGCGATGGGATAAATGTAATATCCAATTTCTAAAACAATGGGTCAAACTTAACTAAAAAAATTATAATAAGATTATATACGTTTAGAAGCAAAAGTTGAGAATGATCCACATGATGGATTAGAATAAGGAGTTATTCACCCAACTGAAAATATTCAAGAATTATATTAGATACAATTGGAAGGAGTTCCAACCTAAATAACTGATCTTTGTGTAATCAGCCTAACTGATTTTTGTGTAATCAGCCTAACGGTGACTTAAAACAAAGTGAAATATGGATCTCGATCCACTAGAAAATCTTCCAACGGGATTTTTTCGAATCAAATGGTGAGGGTCATTTGGTTTGAGTAAAATAGTGGGAGCATATTTAATTAAAGGCCTAATTGAATATGTTGGTTTTAATTGATACTCATAATTTCACATTTTTTATGTATATTACCATGACAACAAACACCTCTAACAATATTTTGCGATCAATCCTTGATAAAGAAAAATTGTTTGGGATAAATTTTATGGATTGGCACTGAAACCTGAGGATTGTCCTCAAACATGATAAAAAGTTGTATGTCTTAGAGACACCTGTTCCTGAAGAGGAGCCTCCTAGTTCTGCTCCTAAGGCTGAAAGAGATGTTTATAAGAAGCATGTCAATGATGCCAATGAAACTGCTTGCCTCATGCTGGCTACCATGAATTGTGAATTGCAAAAGCAACATGAAAGCATGGCAGCGTTCGATATGATCGAACAACTGAAGATGCTCTATCAAGAGCAGGCAAGGTATGAGAGATTTGAAGTTTCAAAAGCCTTTTTTCAAGGAAAGCTAGTCGAGGGAGCCTCAGTGAGTCCCAATGTACTCAAGATGATTGGGTATGTGAAGAACCTTGAAAGATGGGATTTTTTGCTAAAAAAGGAGCTTGCGGCTGATTTGATCCTGCAATCGTTGCCGGGAGCTTCAGTCAATTTGTCCTGAATTTCAACATGAATGATATGGACAAAAGTCTTACAGAGTTGCTAAGCATGTTAAGAGCTACTGAGAAGAATCTGAAGTCAAAAGGGAACTCCATTCTGATGGTCAGTAATGGAAAGAAGTAGAACAAAAGGCCCACCAAGCAGAGTGGTAAAGGGAAGGGCAAGGAAGTTGCCAGACCTAAACCTAATGCTCATGCTTTGAAGCCCAAATGAGGCATAACAAAGGATGACACTTGCTTCTATTGCAGTAAGACCGGACACTGGAAGAGAAACTACCCAAAGTACTTAGAAGATAAGAAGAATGGAGTGGAGAGTTTGGCTTTAGGTATTTTTGTTATAGAAATAAATTTATCTACTTCTGCCTCATGGGTATTGGATACTGGATTTGGTTCTCACATTTGTACTAATGTACTGGGGATAAAAAGGAGTAGAGATGTTGCAAAAGGTGAATTTGACCTATGAGTTGGAAATGGAGCCAAGGTTGCTGCTTTAACTGTAGGAGCTTACGTATTAACTTTACCTAGTGGTTTAATAATTCAGTTAGAGAACTGTTATTATGTACCTGCAATTAGCAGTAATATTATTTCTGTTTCTTGTCTGGACAAGTTTGGTTTTTCATTCATAATAAAGAACAATTGTTGCTCCATTTATTTGAATGATATATTCTATGCTACTGCACAATTGAACAATGGATTGTATGTCCTTGATCTTGAAATGCCAATTTATAACATTAATACTAAAAGGATGAAACTTAACGAGTTAAATCCAAGTTACCTTTGGCATTGTCGCTTAGGCCATATAAATGAGAGGCACATCTCCAAACTCCACAAAGATGGACTATTGGACTCTTTTGATTATGAATCATTTGATACATGCAGATCTTGTTTAATTTAAAAGATGACAAAGTCCTCATTCACATGAAAAGGTGAAAAGGGTAATGATATTTTGGCCCTCATACATACTGATGTATATGGACCACTGAACATACCAACCATATGAGGTTTTCAATATTTTATCACATTTATTGATGATTTCAGCAGATATGGTTATGTGTATTTAATGAAACACAAATCTGAATCCTTTGAAAAGTTCAAGGAGTTCAAAAATAAAGTAAAAAACCAACTATGTAAGAATATTAAAACTCTTCGATTAGATCGAGGCGGTGAATATTTAAGTCTAGAGTTTGATGACCATCTCAAAGAGTGTGGGATTCTATCCCAACTCACTCCTCCTGGAACACCACAATGGAATAGTATATCTGAGAGAAGAAATCTAACCTTGTTAGACATGGTCCGTTCCATGATGAGTCACTCCGATCTTCCAAACTCCTTTTAGGGACATGCACTACTGACAACAGCTTACACACTTAACTGTGTTCCATCCAAAAGGGTTGAGAAGACACTATATGAGATATAGAGTGGTAAGAAACCACATATGTCACCAACCATAGAGATATGGATATCTCCTAACTGATACAAGTGATGTATTACTCATGGATCAAGATGAGCCTGTAACCTACCAAGAGCCATAACTGGTCCTGAGTCTGAGAAGTGGCTAGAAGTCATGAAATCTAAAATGGATTCCATGTACACAAACCAGGTTTGGACCTTGGTAGAGTCTTCTGTAGGAGTTAATCCTATAGGATGCAAGTGGGTCTTCAAAAAGAAGACTGACATGGATGGTAAGGTACATACCTATAAGGCAAGACTAGTTTCTAAAGGCTATAAACAAATTCATGTGGTAGACTATGATGAAACCTTTTCTGTACGTTCTGAGGTTTTTGGATTGGCTGCATTTTGGTAAAACAACTTGCTGTTAGCAAGATGTTGAACCAGATGTTCTACCATGACATTCAGACATCATGTTCTGCATGATGTTGTGTCATGTTCTAGGACATGTTACACCAGATAGTTAGGGCATGTCTATTTTGGTATTTTTAGTGTGATTTTTGAGTGTGTTCTAATTCACACACGTGTGTTTTTCATAGGAATATAATGTGAGATTTTATGTTTTGAAAAATTCTATTTTTTTTCATACAAAGGATCCCTGAGCCTTTTTAGGAAAATTTTTATTTTGTTCCTATTATTGTGCAGGATGATTTCCAGCCAACTTATACTAATTATTGCTATTTGAAGCCCACATCTAGTAGGTATGAAGGCTATTTAAATTGAAGAAAAACCCTATTGAAAGAAGAGAGAATAACGTGAGAATTTTGGGAATAAGAATTAGCCATTGTTTTGGTTGGTCTTTAGGTTTTTCTGTTTGTTAATTGTATGTCACTCATGTATCATCTAATGCATTGAGGCTGACTGATTATTCGTTGTCCACTCTAAAGCTTTTAAGAAAGAGTGTATTGTTTTTGGTTGAAGCTTTTAAGCAAAACTGAGTATTGTCTTGGAAGTGTGCCACTTCTATTGTTTGTTGTTGTTTATACAGTCACTGAGATTGGGACTGTTTGATTTCTCTGAGGAGATTAAGAAGTGAGAAGGGATTCTCATATCTAGATGGTGATTTCTAGGTAGAAGTTTGCACGGGTAGTGATTAGGTGATAAGTTGTAAATGGGGGAGTTTAACTTTGAACTAATACTATTAGTGGATTTCCTTCTTGGCTTGGTAACCCCCAGATGTAGGTGAGTTGCACCGAACTAGGTTAACAATTTTGGTGTTGTTTTTTTATTTTTCTGTCATTTAAATTATGCATCTCTGTTTGTGTGATTACTCTGTTTTGATCCCAGTGTTGTGACATCTATCTCGACATCTGGCATCTGCTTCCTAGAATTTCAATTGGCATCAGAGCAGGTCACCCTGTTCTGTTTTTGGATGAACTCCAGGGAGTTTTTATTCTGGTACTATAGACAAGGAAGGAGGAGGAAATGTTAATAGTCCTCCAATCTTGGATGACACTAGTTATGACTATTGGAAGGCACGTAGCATGGCTTTCTAAAAATCTATGGATAGCAGAACTTGGAAGGCTGTCATCAAGGGCTAGGAGTACCCTGTGATTAAAGATAAAGATGGAAAAGAAACTTTAAAGCCAGAAGATGATTGGACCAAGGAGGAAGATGAGACAACTCTTGAAAACTCCAAAGCCTTGAATGCTTTGTTCAATGAAGTTGACGAGAATATATTTAGGCTGATTAACACTTGCACTGTGGCTAAAGATGTTTGGGAAATTTTCAAGACAACTCATGAAGGGACATCTCAGGTGAAGATGTCTAGGCTTCATCTTCTCACTACCAAATTTGAGAATCTGAAGATGAGAGAAGATGAAAGTATTCATGAATTCCACATGAATGTGCATAAAATAGCTAATGCCTTTAGTACCTTGGGAAAGAAGATATCAGAGGAGAAATTGGTGAGGAAGATCCTTAGGTCTCTTCCTAAGAAATTTGGCATGAAGGTCACAACCATTGAAGAGGCTCAAAACATCAGCAGTATGAGAGTTGATGAATTAGTGGAATCTCTCCAAACATTTAAACTGACCTTGAATGATAGGATTGAAAAGAAGAACAAAAGCGTTGCTTTTGTTTCCAATGCTGAAGATAAAGAAGGATGGGCTAACCTGGATACTGATGAGGGACTGTCAAATACAATTGTTTTACTTGAGAAGCAATTCAATAGAATTCTAAAGAGAATGGATAGAAGGGGAAGACCAGGTGTCAAGGACATCACCTCTGACATCAGAAATAACTCTGATTCTTAAAAGAATACCATAACTGAAGAGAAGTCAGATCAAAGTAAAGGGATTCAGTGCTATGAGTGTGAAGGCTTCGGTCAAATAAGGCCAGAGTGTCCCAACTATCTCAAAAAGAAAAAAGGATTCGTTGTTTTTTTGTCTGATGATGATGAGTCAGAAGATGAATCCAACTCAGAAGCTGTTACTACTCTCTGGGGCAGATGGGCTGATGAAGTGGAAGTGTAACATCCTAATTTTCCATACTTTAAATAATATATCTGATTAGATTTGAGATTTTTACATCGCTAATTATTAAAAACTAATAATTGAAACTAGCACATATAATAATTAATTTATCAATTAATTACCCTTTATTTTTATTAGTAATATTATTATTCGATTTGAATATCATCGTTTCATTTTAAAAAATAAACTTTGAAATTAGTACTTAAAATACTTAACTTTAAGTTAATTAATTATTTATATTATTTTATTATTGTTGTTGTAATGTTATTATTTGATTTGATTTGATTTGAATATTATCATTTTACTCTACAAACTAATTAGTAAATAAAATGATCTTAAATTAATAAATATATCAAATAATTATCCTTGTTATTATTATTATTATTATTATTATTATTATTATTATTATTATTATTATCATTTCATTTTTATAAAAGAAATATATATCTCATTTTTCTATTAATATTCTACATCATCTTATGTCATAAAACATTAAGATATCAAGTTCCTATACCTTTCTCATAAAGTATTTTCACAAAGTCATACTAGAACATCTAAAGAACTATTGATGTAAGATTAATAAATATTTGATAAAGACATATTTACTAGCAAGAGTTGAAAAATTAGAAGGTATGGGCAAAAGAAGATACATTTATGTTATTTTAATATTTTTCAACTAGTATAAATAGGGGTCTTTCCCACCCCATTTTCATTCACTCATTCACAAATAATCTTTCTTACCTCTCTATTTCTTTCCTTCTCTAGTTTCTTCATATAGCAATATTAGTTTTAGTTATCGAGGTTCTCACGGTGTCGGTTCGTAACTTTTAGAGTTATTTTGTGGTAAAAGTTCTTCTAAAGTTTCAAAGGAGTTTTATACGTCAAAGTTCTTCCCAAATCATTTTCATAAGTAACCGGTAAGCCATTATAATGTCCATTTTATTTTAATTATATTATTTTAAGTATGTTATTTATATAAATGTTATTTTAAAATTTCTATGCAAATTCCGTCCAGACGTCGAGATATTGAACTTATAAAGTCCAAAATAAATTTTACCATTTTAAGTCGTTATAATGCCTAAGTATTATTATAATTTAAATGTTATTAGGAATATACTCTTGATAATTTTCTAAAACAAACAAATTCAAAAGGAGGTATAGTCTATTTTATATTTGAATTTAATAATTATTTAAATATAATGGAGGTTATTATTAAATATTTTAATAAATAAATATTTCAAGTTGTAATGGAATTATGATTAATTAACCATAAATTATATTCTAATTATTTTATAAACTCCGTACAATGCAACAGTTATCGTAAATTAGGTTCTTAGCATAGATCGAAGAAAACGCTCGTGGACTTTCAACAACACTCAACAACAAAAGGTGGGGGCAAGATTTCATATACGTTGAGACGGTTAGTGTAAAATAGCTTAATATATATGTGTGTAGTGGTGATCCAAGCCATACTTACAATAAATAAGTAAGGAGAGCCTATTCTCGAATAATGATTTTCATGAATCATTGAGGGAGGTTACGCCGACCTTAATTATTTATCATATGAATAATCTATGACAATTTGAGGTTGTATTGTGCTTGCATTGTTTGATTAATTGTCTAATTTGTTTATTTTATTTATACTTGAATCATTGTGACTGTTAGACTAAGAATAATGATTTATTAAGGAGAGAACAACATTACTAGATATTAAGCATTAGATCTCCAATAACATAAGGAAAATTGGATACATTGAGTAGTTGTATTTGGTTAGATTCTGGCTAAGGAAAGACTTGGTCAACCATGTCCTTTACGGTCCACATCTCTTACCTGGGAAGTTAACCATACAATTATTCATTGTACAAAGTGAACTGATTATGTAGAGATAAGGATCATGCCAAGAAGAAATACGACAAGACATGTGATGGATTTGACACTCAACCTAAGTATCTAGATAATAAGTATAACCTTAAGGGTTGATACGATATTTCCCAAGTATTAACTTAATACTTATGGTTGAGTGTTGCCACAGGATGATTGAGTGATCATATAGACTTGCATTGAGGAATGTGTAAGTCCACTGCCGTGCGGTATGGGACGCACGAGGTTGATCGGTCTCCTACAATCTTGACGGGGATTATTATCTATGCATGCTAGTGTAACACCATTCTAAACCCCACAGAATAATACATCATAAATCAGAGTAAGATAACATGCATCTCAAATAAGGGTGTCACATATAATTCAAACATCACACATACACCTGTCATGCTCGATAACACTTAAATTAAACTCATGGTTTTCATATACTTTCACATAGCATGTAGCAGCGGAATCACTTTCATTCATAATGAAATTAATAAATGGTCCCATAAATAACTCATTCATATCACCACTTAGGCATGAAAGCCAAAACTTAACATAATTCAAATAACGATAGCAAAATAAAATAGAGTACATAAAGTATCTCTCAAAACATAAATCAAAACGTTTCCAGTGTTACATGACCAAAGAATGACTTGACCCAAAATAAATAAGGAAAATAAAGTAAATAACTCCAACAGCTACCCTCGTGCTAGAAGCAACTCTACTCTTCAGTACCTGAGTGATGTCGTATAAAACATCATTCCAACAGAAGGGTGAGAATTCACATAATTATCGAAATCATATAATAATATATAACATAGCATACATGCATAGCATAAATATTCTCACACTTCAAATGCTTAGCATCACTCAAGCAACCATACTATTCATAAGTACATACTCACAAATCCACAATTTCACCAATTCATCAAATTCACATAATGCACATAATCTCATATTGCAATCATGGACACAATATGACTCAATACAAGACTCAAATGCAATACTCATGCATGTGGTACCAATAATTGTTAATATTTTTTGGTTTTTACATTAAACTGGGTCCGTCCTCTAAACCAATAGCACACAAAAGCCCGTCCTCTAAGCTTCAAACCCCTCTCTAGGTTTGGGACAAGTCACTAGTTCCCACGGAACTAACAAGCATTGCCTCTTGACTACAATGATGCATGTTCATGTTCAACAACCATATGCAATTAAGACCATCCCTCAATCTTAACATCCATGCATATCTTCAATAATTCATCGTAATTGAATTACCACACAATTACACATACTTGTACATATTTATGAATCATCCACACACAATTCACTTTCAAATGGTATACAACACATTTTACAATACAATCACGAATGTATTATCATTACAACAAGCAATAACTATCATGCATCATGTTGTCACACACCAAAATATACTTATACAAGCACACACATAAGTATTCAATAAATTATCCACAAATAATTTCACAATCGGAAACAAACAGTGCAACAATTCATTAATAGATCATATACACAATTGGCTTACCAAACATATTAGATATAAAAATATTGGGCAACCAATTATATTATCTATACTATGTTATAGCTCTATTCATTAGCTTTCCGACGCTTCGAACGAGGACCAAAACGGACTTACAGATCAAAAGTTATGATCGAGACAATTCCGGGTATAAAATCCAGCGAGCTGACACGGCCCGTGGCACTCCAAAGTCAGAAAATCACATTTTTGCACTTAAAAATAGGGGGGCTGACACAGACACCCGTGTCAGGTGACACGGGCGTGTCAGGGCCCAGAAAAACCTATTTTTACTGTCGGAGGCCTTCCGGACCTCCGATTTCGAATCTGTAAAAAGTTATAGTTCCAGAATTCAAAATACTACCATTATATGACAATTATAACAGACCACAACACATATTTAAGGATCCTACCATCATACATCATGTAATCATCAATTTCAAAATCATGGAAATTAGGGATTTTTATCCTAAATATGATACTACCCATCATACACTATCATACAATCCCATAACCATGTAAAGACCAACCCTTACCTTGGTTTCTTGATGAACTCTTGAGTTTCCTCCTTAGGTTTTCTTCTCCTCTTTTCCCTTTTTCCTTTTCTCTATGTTAGCTTCTTTTCTTCTTTTACCCTTATTAACTCTATTTTTCTCTTTATATATAAAACCCTTATAACAACTAATTCTAGTAACTAATGGGCTTACTAATCATATCCCCACCTTTACTCTTCACAGTCTCGTCCAATAGGCCCAATTATCTTATTTATACTATTTCTATATCATTTCCACCAAATAAAATAATCCAAATAAATTAATTACGCACAAAATCACACAATTAATTAATTAATATAATATATATAAATAATGACTAAAAATTGGGGTTACAACCCTCCCCAACTTAAAAGATTTTCGCCCTCGAAAATTACCTCAAACGAACAGATCAGGATAAGACTTTCTCATCTGTCTCTCAAACTCCAAAGTCACGTTTTCACCTGCTGGTCCTCCCCAAGCTACCTTCACCAAGACAATCTCTTTACCTCGAAGTTACTTCAATTCCCGATCCTCTATCTGCGTAGGTGATGTGTCCATAGTCAGGTTATCTCTCACCTGAACATCATCTACTTGGACTACATGAGACGGATCCGAATGTATTTCTTCAATTGAGATACATGGAACACATGTGGCAAAGCAACCCGGTAGGCCACCTTTCCTATTCTCTGCAAAATCTGGTATGGACCGATAAAACGCGGCGTTAACTTACGCGACTTCAATGCCCGACCAATACCAGTGACCAGAGTAACTCTAAGAAACACATGATCTCCTTCTTGAAATTCAAGTGCTTTCCTATTCTTGTCATGATAACTCTTTTGACGACTCTGAGAAATCTTCATCTTCTCATGAATCATCTTAATCTTATCAGTAGTCTGCTGGACTATCTCAGGTCCAACCACAACACTCTCTCCCGACTCATACTAACACAATGGCGTCCTACACCTCCTACCATACAAGGCTTAAAACGGTGCCATTCCAATACTCGAATGAAAATTGGTGTTGTAATTAAACTCAATTAAAGGCAAGTAGCTATCCCAAACACCTCCTTTTTCCAACACATAAGCTCTCAAAAAATCCTCAAGTGACTGAATCCTCCTCTCCGTCTGACCATCTGTCCGTGGATGATAAGCAGAACTCAACCGCAATTCGTACTTAAAGCACTTTGCAAACATTCCTAATATCTCGAAGTAAACCTCAGATCTCTATCCGACATAATGCTAGACGGAATACCACTAGTAAGCTTCAGCATACCAAGCTTAACTCCAAGAGAAGTCTCCTCACAAACCAAACACATATCTCAAAATTGCTCAATCATCTCTAACTCTCTTACCATTATCATCGACATATGCAAATATTTCCTACTCAATGCATCAGCTACGTTTGCTTTACCTGGATGATAATTCAAACCAAAATCATAATCTTTCAGAAGTTCCAACCATCTTCCTCTGCCTCGAATTTAACTCTTTCTAATCAAAGAGATATTTCAAGCTCTTATGATCACTAAACACTTCAAATCTCGATCCGAACAAATAATGCCTCCAAAGCTTCAATACAAACACAACAGCAACCAACTCTAAATCATGCATCGAATGATTCATCTCATGCAATTTAAATTGCCTTGAAGCATAAGCTATAACTTACTGATGTTTCATCAACACACCTCCCAATCCCATCAACGAAGCATCACAATATACAATAAACAGTTCTTCCAGATTAGGCAAAATCATAACAGGAGCTGTCGTCAACCTTCTCTTAAGCTCTTGAAAACTTTGTTCACACTTTGCATCCCAAAAAAAAGCTTGACCCTTCCTAGACAACTGCGTCAACGACAATGATAACTTGGTAAATCCTTCAATGAATTTACAATGATAACCTGCCAAACCAAGAAAACTTTTAATCTCAAAAACTGATTTCAGAGCTTCCCACTGCGATATAGCTTCAACCTTCAACGGATCGACTGCAATATCTCTACTCAAAATCACATGGCCAAGGAAACTCACTTCCTTCAACCAAAACTCGCACTTAGAAATTTTAACATACAACTGCTTCTTTTTCAACACTAAGAACACAATTTTCAAATGCTCAACATGATCCTCTTCACTCTCCGAATAGATCAAAATATCATCAATGAACACAACTACAAGCTTGCCCAAATACGGATGGAAAATCCTGTTCATGTACTATATAAGTACACCCAGTGCATTAGTCACACTAAACGACATCACAGAATACTCATAATGACCATACCTGGTTGTAAAAGCAGTCTTCTGAATTAATAGCCACCTTGTTCAATTGTCTATAGTCCATACAAAGCCTCATAGAACCTTCTTTCTTCTTAACCAACAAAACTGGCGCACCCCACGGTGACACACTCGGACGAATGAATCTCTTCTCAAGCAGATCTTTGAGTTGTCTCTTCAACTCTTTCAATTCTAATGCGGACATATGATATGGAGCCATTGATACCGAACTAGTTCCAGGAACTAAGTCGATCGCAAACTCCACTTCACGTTCCAACGGTAAATCACTTATCTCATCAGGAAAAACTTCCGAAAAATCACAAACAATTGGCAAAACACCAACTTCTCCACCTTCAATAATACTCAAAGTTTCCATCAACATAAACATCTCAGCACCATCCTGCTCTGACTCGTTCACTTGCTTAGCAGACATAAACATGTATCCTTCATTCCTAGGTTCAAGAAAAATAACCGTCTTATCAAAACAGTTGATATAAACATGGTTGAACTCCAACCAGTTCAACCCAAGGATAACAACAGATTGATCTAAGTGCAGACACACTAAATCAACTCCAAAATCCTTACAAAAATACTGAACGGATAATTCAAACACACATATGGAGAAGTTATTGAACCCATAGCAGGAGTATCAATAACCATACCTCCATTCAAAAACATAAGACATTTGGATCTCTCAGCATTAGCAGTGTTATAATGAGGACAAAACTTAATCAACTCCTCAAATCTTGCTGCATACTCGGCCATAGTTGAGTTACCCTGCTTCAGCTCAAGGAACTCAATTTCCTTCTTCCCACACACATCTTCTGGAAAATACTTCTCCAGAAACGCTTCTTTGAAAATAACCCAAGTAACCTCAACTTCCTCTTCTTCAAACCTCTGACGAGTATTACCCCAACAGTCCTCAGCTTCCTCTTCAAGCATATGAGTGCCAAACTTCACTCTCTGCGCATCTGAACAGTTCATGACCCAAAAGATTGACGGATTATTCCTCTGAAACTTCCCCAAAGCGCGAAACTCACCATCATTGTTATTCCCAGCATTCACATTGCCTTACAGATTCTGTCCAATCACTCCAGCCAACATTGCCAAAGCTTCAACAATTGCTTCGTCATTCCTGCCTGCAACCATTATTCTGAGAGTATCTAATAACAAACTCTCATTTAAACAAACAATACCGATAGTGTTACACACACATATCGAATATAAAAGGGAATAAACACATTAACAACTTGGTCAACAGACAAACCTTGCTCTGATACCACTAATGTAACACCCTTCTAAGCCCTACGGAATAATACGTCATAAATTAGAGTAAGATAACATGCATTGCAAATAAGGGTGTCACATATAATTCAAACATCACCACTTAGGCATGAAATCCAAAACTACACAAAATTTAAATAACGATAGCAAAATAAAATAGAGTACATAAGTATCTCTCAAAACATGAATCAAAACGTTCCCAGTGTTACATGACCAGAGCATGAATCGACCCAAAATAAATAAGGAAAATAAAGTAAATAACTCCAACAGCTACCCTCGTGCTAGAAGCAACTCTACTCTTCAGTACCTGAGCGATATCGTATAAAACATCATTCCAACAGAAGGGTGAGAATTCACATAATTATCGAAATCATATAATAATATATAATACATAGCATACATGCATAGCATAATTATTCTCACACTTCGAATGCTTTATAAACATAGCATCACTCAAGCAACTATACTATTCATAAGTACATACTCACAAATCCACAATTTCACCAATTCATCAAATTCACATAATGCACATAATCTCATATTGTAATCATATACACAATATGACTCAATACAAGACTCAAATGCAATAATCATGCATGTGGTACCAATTACTGTTATTATTTTTCAGTTTTTACATTAAACTGGGTCCGTCATCTAGACCAATAACACACAAAAGCCCGTCCTCTAAGCTTCAAACCCCTTTCTAGGTTTGGGACAAGTCACTAGTTCCCATAGAACTAACAAGCATTGCTTCTTGACTATAATGATGCATCTGTAAGTTTAACAACCATATGCAATTAAGACCATCCCTCAATCTTAACATCCATGCATATCTTCAATAATTCATCGTAATTGAATTACCACACAATTACACATACTTGGACATATTTATGAATAATCCACACACAATTCACTTTCAAATGGTATACAACATATTTTACAATACAACCACGACTGTATTATCATTACAACAAGCAATAAATTTCATGTTGTCACACACCAAAATATACGTATACAAGCAGACACACAAGTATTCGATAAATTATCCACAAATAATTTCACAACCGGCAGCAAACAGTTCAACAAATCAATTAATAGAACGTATACAAAATTGGCTTCCCAAACATATTAGATATAAAAATATTGGGCAACCAATTATCTTATTTATACTATGTTATAGCTCTATTCATTAACTTTCCGACACTTCGAACGGGGACAAAAATGGACTTATGGATCAAAAGTTATGATCGAGACAATTTCGAGTATAAAATCCTGCGAGCTGACACGGCCGCCCGTGTCAGGGGACACGGCCCGTGGCACTCCAAAGTTAGAAAATCACGTTTTTACACTTCAAAACATGGGGGCTGACATGGCCACCCGTGTAAGGGCCCAGAAAAACCCATTTTCACTGTCGGAGGCCTTCCGGACCTTCGATTTCAATTCCGTAAAAAGTTCCAATTCTAGAATTTGAAATACTACAATTATATGACAATTATAATAGACCACAACATATATTTAAGGACCCTACCAGCATACATCATGTAATCATCAATTTCAAAACTATGGAAATTAGGGATTTTTATCCTAAATATAATACTACCCATCATATAATCCTATATCAATGTAAAGACCCACCCTTACCTTGGTTTCTTGATGAACTCTTGAGTTTCCTCCTTAGGTTTTCTTCTCCTCTTTCCCCCTTTTCCTTTTTTCTATGTTAGTTTCTTTTCTTCTTTTTCCCTTATTAACTCTATTTTTCTCTTTATATATAAAACCCTTATGACAACTAATTCTAGTAACTAATGGGCTTACTAATCATACCCCCACCTTTACTCTTTACATTCTCATCCAATATGCCCAATTATCTTATTTCTATTATTTCTATATCATTTCCACCAAATAAAATAATCCAAATAAATCAATTACGCACAAAATCAAACAATTAATTAATTAATATAATATATATAAATAATTACTAATAATTAGGGTGTTACAGTTAGGCAAGGCAAGGTTCTTGGCCTGAATTCTCATGGACGATCGACTTATAACACCTAGACTCCATGTGAAGTTAGGTGGCGTAGCTCTTGGTAATTGGGAGTACGTTGGTGGCATGTGGTCTTGTGATATTTGATCTTGGTAAATGGGATAGATATCATTGACATTGTTTAGTGGCCTGAGTCAGCATATAGTTCAGAGATGCATTAGAATAAATAGAGATAGAGTATATGTAATTATGGGTTAAAGATACGCTTGTTTGAATAATTGTGGTTGCCATATATATTATTATTTTACACACTCATTCCCACTTTTAAACTTGTGCATAAATCTTAGCCCTGTGTCCTTTTTATCTTGCATTTTGGGTTAATCTATGACGATTAGACGACGAGCTCAAATCTTGCTTACTTCCCGATAGTTCAGAAGGAAAGCATATGAAGTGACGTGGAGATGGGTTACTATAACATCTAGATTAGGGGTTGTTAACGTTTTTTCAAACGCTGATCATATCCCTACTACTACAGTCAGTATAGGTGTTAGTCTTGTTGGACTTAGGAGGTCCTTTTTGTTATGCTTTCTTTTGGTTTCCTTTCTGTAGTTTTATTTTATGTTTTATCTATGTGGCAAGGACATTAGTCTTAACAATGTTAAGCTCTATGTAAAATATATTTGAAGCATATGTATGTGAAGCAATATGTTTTTAATTAATTCAGTCTTGTTATTTAAAAGCTTCAAATTTTCTGTATTTTTATTAAAGGTTTCATTAGAATTTCACTAGTGGGACATAAGCTATCTCAGGAAGCATGTGATGAAAATGATCTTTATGAAGATTTGGATGTGGACTACAAGGAGGCCTGCAACAGATGTGAAGAATATCAGAAGATAGAGGAAAATCAGAGGAAGGTCATAACTGATTTGGAAAATGAGAAGAAGGAACTCTTAGGGATCGTCTCTCATCTTCAGAGTGAGATAACTCTCCTGAATTCCAAGCTCAGTGATGTTACATGATCCTTGAGAATGATGAAGAATATGGCTGATCAAATAGAAGATACAAAAGTCCATTATTATTATTCTGGTAATAGACAGAGAAGAATGCCTGAAGAAAACTATTTTCCTTCTGAAAGAGAGAGGAGGACAACAATGTCTAACCACATGTTACAACATTCTGGCAGACATAATGAACCTCCATATAATTCCCAATCTTGTTGGAGATGTCGTTACTGTGTAAAATATGGTCACATAAAGCCATTTTGTTATAAATTGTATGGGAATCAAGTATCTTCAGTGGAGTCTAAGGAAAATCCAATTTGAAAGAAGAGAAGTATTACAGACAGGGGTGTGAATCTAATAGCTCACACATCCTTGAGAGCCTCAACTAGAGAAGACTGGTACTTTGAAAGTCGATACTCTAGATATATGACAGAGGTTCAGAAGTTGTTGATGGAAATTAGGTCTCGGCCTACAGGTGCTGTCAGATTTGGTGGTGGTGTTAACGGATAGATAAAAGGAGTTGGTAAGTTGGTGGATGATGTAACGCACGGTTATTTAATTAATTATTTAATTAAATATCTTCGTATTATTTGGGTGATTTGTGTTGGTTGTCGAAATGTCGTGTTGAGTTGTATGTTGGTTTTTGTCGAACTAATTTAATTAAGTTGATTTAAGTTGTAGAAATAATATAATGTTGGTAGATCAGATTTATAAAATCATTAGTGGGCTTACTTGTGGTTAGAAGTAGTATTAGTGGGGGTGTAGTATTGAGGCCCAATAAAAATAAATAGAATAATAGTTTTATTAAACTAGGTAATTAGAATTGTTGGAAATTAGTAGTAGCAGTTACGGAGAAGAAGAAGAGGAGCAAGGGTTTGGAAACAATACGTAGAGGCTGCAAGCGGGAGAACCCAATCGGAGAGTAGAGCGACCTTCAATCCAAGTTAAGGGTGGGGTTTTGACTCTATAATGGGGTATTTTATGAATGATATGTGGGTTTGGGTTTGTAGAATTATTGCCTCTGTATGTGTTGTAATGGTTGTCGTGGATGTTGAAATACGTTGGTTGTTGATGAATCGGTTGTGGAAAAATTAGTCTATGTTGCTTCAGGGTATGATTTTATTTGTTTCTGTTGTACTGTGTTGGATGATTGGTCTGAAATGGTAAATGGGGAACGGGAATAGGAACCACCTTAGGAAGGGTGACGAGTGCCACCCGTTTTGTTTTTGAGAAGGTGGCGGCGGCCACTAAGGCATGTGGCTTGCGCCACTATGAGAAGTTGATGTGGCAGGAGCCACTAAGTGAGATGGCTTGCGCCACCATTGGAATTGAGGTGGCTGGAGCCACTAGGCATGTGGCTTGCGCCACTATGAAGGAATAATGTGGCAGGAGCCACTATGTGAGGTGGCTTGCGCCACTAGGGATGTTTTAGGTGGCCAGAGACACCGATTCATGTGGCTTGCGCCACTAGTGGTGTTAGGTGGGGACCATGATGTGCTGCAGTCAATAGACCCTGCAATTACACAGTCAAACATTTCTAACCATTTGATCATGATCTAGTGGCTTTGATTTAAACAGGAATTATAAAATAAAATATAAATGGATTTTTATGAACTGTGTGATTAAGATCAAGCTGCTATGGATTCTTTTGACTATGTGATTGTGGGAAAATATTGATTGCAGGGGATTAATTTCCGTTTAGGTGGCCAGTGCCACCAGTTTATGTGGCGTGCTCCACTTTAGACATTTTCGTGGCCAGGACCTTATTTATATGTTTTCCTGATTGGTTTTCTTCCATGAGAATAAATCCGTAACCCAGTTTTACATAGAGTTTGAATCATTGGAAAATACCTAGATAAATTCTGTGAATTGTTGATGATTGTCTGTCGTAATATCAGTAGCAGTGACAACTTGTTAGAAGGATAATTAAAGCAGCATAGTGGTTAATCATAGCAGAACTTGTTGTAGAATAACACTACCAGAATAGTCGTAATAATACTAAAGCAGAACAGAAACATTAGTAATTTTAGTCGGAGAATAATTAACCGGTTTTGGAAGTCTTGTCCGAATAAATTTGAGAAGCGTTTGTGATATAAGATGGTTGGTACAGAGTAGGATATAAGTTTCCGTGATATCGTTGTGTTTAAGTTATGAAGTTGTTGATATGAATTTGTTGTTGCTGTTAAGTTGTAGGCCTATGGCCAATGTTGATTTGTTGTTGCTGTTAAGTTGTAGGCCTATGGCCAATGTTGATTTGTTGTTGCTGTTAAGTTGTAGGCCTATGGCCAATGTTGATTTGTTGTCGTGTGGTTACATAACTATTATTGTTGTCATTATGATATTCATGTTGAGTTGCATACATCGCATATCAAGTTGGAGCTGATGCTCTGTAAGTTGGTCTGGATTGGCAAAAATTTAAGTTGAAGGCTTATGCCTTGTTGACGTCAATATTAATTGGCAAGTTTCTAAGTTGGGAGTTTTGCTCCAATGGTACCACATGCATGTGCATAGCTTAAGTCACATTTCATGTTGCATAATTGTTGTTGTGTTGTTGGTTGATGTTGATAATAATGTTGTGAAGTGGTGATTTTTACATAATCCGAACTAATATATTATTTATCATATATCCGATTATATTGTGTGATATCTCACCCCTTCTGTGTATGGTGATGGTTTATACGCCATCCTGCAGGTAATCAGGAGTGAAGGCTGTCTACCTTCATTAGTTCGAGTCGGTGTCGTCGCTCTGATACGTAACACTTGGGGGGATGAACGATTGTTTTCTTTATTTCTGATTTTAGTATTGTTGCTGAATTTTAAGTTGGTTTTCATTAAAGACCTGAGGTCTTAGAGTTGTTTTGAACCAAACCAGATGTTATGGTATTTCAGTTGAATTTATGAATCCGCTGCGTATTAATAAAGTTATTTTGTGTCAAAGATTGAATTATGTTCATTTGAGTATTAAGTGTTATGTATCCATGTTTATGCAGTTAAATGCCGTTGTTTTTAAGTTGAAAATGTGGCATCCTATTTGAGTGTTGAAATTTCGAAACTCTGATTTATTATTATTCGATGGGTAAATGGGGTGTTACAGATGATGGATCACCTAGGTTGGAAGATGTTCTTCTTATGAAGGGACTAACTGTTAACCTCATCAGCATTAGTCAACTGTGTGATCAAGGTTTGTTAGCCATTTTCTCCAAGTCAGAATGCCTAGTCAAAGATGAGAAAAATGATGTACTGATGAAAGACATAAGGTCTAAAGATAACTGCTATCTTTGGGAACCTCAGATAATTGTGTACGCTTCCACATGTTCAAAAACTCAGGAAGATGAAGTGAAGCTATGCCACTAAAAACTTGGACACCTTCATCTTAAAGGAGTGAAAAAATCATGTCTGTAGGAGCTATTAAAGGAATGCCAGATCTAAAGATTGAAGATGGGAAAGTCTGTGGTGAGTTTGAAGTAAGAACGCAGATCCTGATGTCACAACCAATGTTGCGTCATCAAACTTCTTCAAGAACACTGAAACTTCTCCACATGGGGGTTGTTGGAATTATAGAGACTGAAAGTCTGGGTGGAAAGAAGTATTTTTATGTGGTGATGGATATTTCTCTAGGTTTACATGGTTAAACTTTCTTAAAGAGAAATCAGACATTTTTGAAGCTCTTATAGTTTTATGTCAAAGTGTTCAGAAGAAGCAGATGAGAAGGATTGTCAAGATCAGAAGTTATCAGGACCAGGAGTTTGAGAATTCAAAATTTACTGAATTTTGTGAGTCTCAAGACATCTATTATGGTTTTTTATCTCAGCTAGATGGAACATTTGAGCAGAAGACTTTGGATATACAAGAATCAGCTAAAGTCATGCTTCATGCTAAGGGCTTGCCATATCCATTTTGGGCTGAAGCTATGAATACAACTTGCTATGTTCATAATAGGGTCACTCTGAGAGAGGAAACTTCAATCACTCTCTATGAGCTATGGAAAGGACGAAATCCTATAGTGAAATACTTCCAAGTTTTTGGAAGCAAAAGCCATGTTCTGACCAACAAAGATAAAAGGAGTAAGGGGGATTCCAGAAGAGTTGAAGGGATATTTCTAGGTTATTCTTCAAGCACCAGAGCTTTTAGAATATTTGAATCCAGAACTAAAATGATAATGGAATCTGTCAATGTGATATTTGATGATTCAAAACAAAAGATGGATGTTGAGGACAATGTTGGAACATCCTCTGTGCAGATTGATGAGGCAGGAAGGGAAGAGAACTATAATTTCTATAGAATTATGTTAGATAACTCTTAAGATACTTCAGGTCTCTCGGGTACAGGTCATTCATATCGAACCAAAGATCTTACGACAAGACACTCGATAAAAGAAAACATTACAGAGTTTACAAATAAATTATCACTCTCATATGAGATAATTCCTACTGCCCAAGAGAAGAAAATCTTAAAATGCCCCCTGATTCAGGAGATGCATCTCCAGACGCACCCCAAACACACACAACTTATGCCAATTCTTAGTGGCACCCTAGGAGTGTGAATTTTTTTGACCCGATGATGCATCTCCAGAGTTTGTCCATAGATGCATTTCCGTAACATTGTGAAACAAAAATAAAATTAGAAAACCAGAAAGTTGTATATTGATAGAATAAAATTTTCATTCATAATATAAAATCAGTATGACATAGATGATGTCAACATAAAATGAAACATTACATTTCAATATCCAGGTGGACGCTTCAACATCTTCACAATATCTTCGACCGATCTTGAAAGCGTCGCTTCTAACTCGATCAGAATATTTGTTTCGAAATAGAAAAATGTATTCCACATATCCCTTACATCTGCATCCGTCTTCATATCATAGTTGTTGTACTCAATCTTGTCGTCATTGTTAATTGACGGTGAATGATATTCAAGAATCATAATTTTTGGATGAGTGTTTTATGAACTTATTACGGAGATACATTTCCGAAAATATATGACATGTAAAAGTGACAAAAATTTTAAAATTGTACCCGAAACCTCCATAGATGCATCTTCGAAAAATCCATTGAACTGCTCAACTATCAATATATTTGTTGAAAATACTCGGATATGCATCTCCGAAATGATTTTTGTGTTAATTTGGGATGACACTTGTTTGGTGCGTCATAAAAGTGGCGCATGGTGCGTCCAAAGATATATCTCCTAAATCTGAGGGACATTATTCAATTTTTCATAGGGGATTTTTCTATTCCATAGAGTGAGATAAGAAATTCCCTAAATTAGACTCAGACTTGATAAAGTCTACCTCGGTCGAGTCTATTCCCATACCTACTTGCTAATAACTTTGTTGAAAATTCAATAAGACTTAATGATTTTAAAAAATAGAATTTTTTAAAAGTAAGTGGATCTAGATTGATCCAAAAACTATTTGATCTCAATTTCACTAGTTGGCACAACAAAATTAAAGAAAAAAATTATTATAAATTATATGATACACAATTAAACAGAATGAGAGAGAACAAGTTCATGATTGTTGAAATTGATGCATATTTCAAGAACATTCTAGTAAAATAAATGACAAAGTTTAGAGAAAACTAAAATAGTCTAAAGTTTTTACATGTTTCTAGATTGTTCAAAAAATTCTTGCAGATTAACTTATAGCCTAGAAAGATCTATGTCAATGTAATATAGAAAAGACAAACAAAAGCCTAGATAGTTCTATTCTAGAAACATCCTCAAGCACCTATAAATAAACAAGTATATGTGTAATTGTGTTAAAGCCTTTAAGGTTCAATGTCAATAACATTGAAGGCTTCACCATACTATTATTCTCCTGCTACAATAAGTCGATTACTTATGTGTTGCCTCTTGTTCCGTGTTACAATCAGTGGCGTAGACAGGACCCCAGACTAGGGGGTGCAAAATTTTATATTAATATTATAATAAAATTAATTTTTATTATATATATATGTGTGTGTATATATATATATATATATATATATATATATATATATATATATATTGTGAAGTCAAGCTTCTTCAACATCATGTTTTGATGAAGACAACTACTATGTGCATTTATCAAATGATGAGAAAGAGCATCATGTGCAAGACTTAGCATTCAAGAAATTCACATTTCATGGAGGTATAATGACAATTCTAATCAAATACTAAAGTCTTAGATGCTCAATCAATCAAACACATTGCATACTTCTTTCATGATCATGACATGTTTAGAATAGGCAATTCTCACTTTTTCACTGATGCAAATTGATTTACACAAAGGTACAATCGATTTGCACCTGCTATTGCCTAAAAACACTTTGCTGAAATTTTCACATTTTTTCACTGTGCAATCGATTTGCATATATGTGCAATCGATTGTATGCTGTAGTTTTTTGAAAATTTGATACGTTAAGCCATGTATAATCGATTTGCACCTAGGTGCAATCGATTTGCACCTGGATAGAATTGAAAAATCACTATTTTTCATAACACCTCTTCATGCCTCTCTTCATGGAACCTTTTCATTATGCATTGGCATTTGTTCATGATATTTTTACAGTCATTACCATGTTTCATAAGTGTGTTATGTACTTATAAATACTTGAAATTTCAAATAAAAAATTCACCTCTTTCAATCAAACTTTCAAATTATCAAAATTCACTTTTCAAGTCTTTAACTTTCATTCAAGAAATTTTCTGCATACTTTCACATCATCCAAAACAGAAAACTCTTGAGCAATCTAACACTTTAGTGTTTGTAAATTATTATTGTTGAAAGAGAAGATCAATCTTGTGATTGATATATTCACGAATCAAGTTTCAAACACATCTACAAAAATTAAGATTTATTGTAAAAATCCTAAGTTCTAAGAATTGTTTGGATTTAGGTGTTAACTATAAGGTGAAGGATTGTTTCTCTTATAGGGTTTGTTATATTCCTTGTTGTCCAGGTTTGTTGAAACAAAAGGTTGAGTTTGAGAGGATTGTTCTCATTTCAACTTGGTTGTAAAATCTAAGAGGTTGCTCTTGGTGTGATATTGTTAGATTCTGTATAGAAAGGCTAGGATAGTCTTGTCTTAGGATCTAAAATTATTAAAAATCTCTTTCATGTTGAAAGGGGACTGGAGTACTCTCGGTCTGTGAGAGGAACCATGATATATCACCGTGTCATTTACTTTCCGTACCTTATCGCATTTCATCACTTAGTAACTTTAGGAAAGTAAAAATCAAAACCGTCGAAAAACTGTGAAAATATTCTAAGGAACCTAATTCACCCCCCTTCTTAGGTGTATTCCTACTTACAATTGGCATCAGAGCAGGTTATAGGTAACCTATTCCTTCAAGATTCAGTATGGCTTCCACAAGCGCAAATCCGATTTTTAAAGATGGCGGTAGTAGCAACAAGCCCCCTCTATTTTCTGGAGAATATTTTAACTTTTGGAAAATCAGAATGAGAGCACACTTAGAAGCACAAGGAGATGGAATATGGGAAACTGTTGAAAATGGTCCACATCAACCAATGAATGTAGTAAACAATGTTGCAACCTCAAAGATTAAAAGTTCTTAAACTGACGATGATAAAAAGAAAGTGCTCGATGAAAAGAAAGCCATTAACATATTACAAAGTGCATTAAGTATGGACGAATTCTTCTGCATTTCACAATGTAAATCCGCGAAAGAAATTTGGGACATTTTGGTGGAAACTCATGAAGGAACCGCTGAAGTTAAACGATCTAGATTGAACACATTAAGTCAAGAATATGAGATGTTCAGAATGCAGCCCCGAGAATCAATCCTCGACTTGTAAAAAGGATTTGTGCACTTGACAAATCATTTGAAAGCACTCGGTAAGACTTCTACTAATGATGAATTAAATCTTAAAGTGCTTAGATCTTTAAATAGGGAATGACAACCAAAGGTGACAGTGATATCAGAAAAGACAAGTCTTTCTACCATGATATCCACTTCCTTGTTCGGAAAACTTCAAGAGCATGAATTAGAACTTGAAAGATTAGAGAAGCATGAAATACAAGTAAAAGATTCAAAAGACGTTGCCTTAAAGTTAAAAGTTAAAAATTATGACAACAATCAAGAGGATGAGTCCAATAGTGATGAAAATGATGATCTTATCAAGAAGTTTGAAAAGTTTCTCAGAAAAGAAAGAAAAAGGGAGACCATTAAAGGGGAAGCACCAACAAGGAAGATTAAATGCTTTGAATGTGGAGAAAGAGGACATGTTAAAAGTGAATGCCCTACACTTCAAAAGAAGAATAAATTCAAGAGAAAGAATCTTAAAAAGGAAAAGAAAGCATATGTAGCATGGAATGACAGTAAAATAAGTTCATCTTCAGATGAAGAACATGTAAATCTTGCATTGATAGCAACACACCATTCCGATGAAGAAGAAGAAGAGGTTAGTAATGAAATATCTTCTTGTGATAATTATTCTTTAGGTGCTATTGAAGAACTCTTAAATGAATGCAAAGTATTGTATAAAACAATATCTTCACAAAAGAAACAAATTACATCTTTAGAAGAAAAAGTTGATATTATGGAAAAAGAAGCAAAAGATGAGAAACAAAAGAAAATTAGTGAAGAAAAACAAGAGTTGGTATGTAAAAATTGTGAATCACTTTATTTCCAAATTGTTCAATTAAAAAGAGTCCTTGAAAGGTATGAAAAGGGACAAGTTGGATTGGAAAATGTTCTTAGCCAATAAAGGTATTCTAATGATAAAAGTGGGCTTGGTTATTCAAAATTTTCTAGACCAAGTTCCAACAAAACTATCTTTGTTAAAGCTAGTGATCAATTATCCAAAGAGAAAGTGTACAAACCAAAGGTTGTTCATCATTATCCTAAAAGGAAAAGATTTGTTAGAAAGAAATCTCATACTCCTAGATATAGAAGTAAGTTTGTTCCTACATGTTTTTATTGTGGTATAAGTGGCCATACACCTAATGCTTGCTATGTTAGAAATGTTAGTGTGACAAGTGGGCATTATGTGTGGGTTAAGAAGGGAACTAACTATGATGGACCCAAAGCACATTGGGTACCAAATAAAACTTAATTTATTTTGTAGGTTTGCTTGAAGACCACTTCAAATCTATGCTTTGTTGATAAGTGGTTGTTATAAGTTTTTGATGGGAGGCATAAACTAACTTTCAAGTCTAGTTCGAAAGTCCAAGGGTTATTTCACATATGAGGAATACCTTAAAGGAAGAATTCTTGGCATTGACAAAGTTGAAGCACTAACTTTCACATCCATTGATATAACATCACGTTTACAAAAGATGAATGTTTGATGAAGTTACTTTTGAGGTGAAACTAATTGGTATAAATTGTTTTTACTTTCATTAAATTCTTTATGTATTATAAAACTTTTCCCATCCTTTTTACTAATGACAAAGGGGATGTGTATGCTTTTCTCTAACAATTGTAGCCCAAAAGATGAAAATTCTTTATAAATCAAGGGAGAGCTTTGATCAAGGGGGAGTTATCAAAGTTAGGGGGAACATTTACATAAGAAATTCTCATTCATTCTAAAAGATTCAAGCATCTCAATTTTCAATGGTTGTCATCATTAAAAAGGGGGAGAATGTGAAGTCAAGATTCTTCAACATCATGTTTTGATGAAGACAACTACTCTGTGCATTTATTAAATAATGAGAAAAATCATGATGTTCAATACTTAGTATTCAAGAAATTCAAATTTCATGGAGGTATAATGACAATTCTAATCAAATACTAAAGTCTTAGATGCTCAATCAATCAAACATCATTGCATACTTCTTTCATGATCATGAAATGTTTAGAATAGGCAATTCTCACTTTTTCACCGATGCAAATCGATTTACACAAAGGTACAATCGATTTGCATATATGTGTAATCGATTGCATGCTGTAGCTTTTTTGAAAATTTGATACGTTAAGCCATGTGCAATCGATTTTCACATAGGTGCAATCGATTTGCACCTGGACAGAATTGAAAAATCACTATTTTTCATAACACCTCTTTATGCCTCTCTTCATGGAACCTTTTCATTATGCATTGGCATTTGTTCATGATATTTTTACAGTCATTACCATGTTTCATAAGGGTGTTATGTACTTATAAATACTTGAAATTTCAAATAAAAAATTCACCTCTTTCAATCAAACTTTCAAATTATCGAAATTCACTTTTCAAGTCTTTAACTTTCATTCAAGAAATTTTCTGCATACTTTCACATCACCCAAAATAGAAAACTCTTGAGTAATCTAACACTTTAGTGTTTGTGAATTATTGTTGTTGAAAGAGAAGATCAATCTTGTGATTGATATATTCACGAATCAAGTTTCAAACAATATACAAAAATTCAGATTTATTGTAAAAATCCTAAGTTCCAAGAATTGTTTGGATTTAGGTGTTGACTATAAGGAGAAGGATTGTTTCTCTTATAGGGTTTGTTATATTCCTTGTTGTCCAGGTTTGCTGGAAACAAGAGGTTGAGTTTGAGAGGATTGTTCTCATTTCAACTTGGTTGTAAAATCCAAGAGGTTGTTCTTGGTGTGATTGTTAGAGTCTGTATAGAAAGGCTAGGATAGTCTTGTCTTAGGATATAACATTATTAAAGATATCTTTAATGTTGAAAGGGGATTGAAGTACTCTCGTTCTGTGAGGGGAACCAGGATATATCACCGTGTCATTTACTTTCCGCACTTTACCGCATTTCATCACTTAGTAACTTTAGGAAAGTAAAAACAAAACCGTTGAAAAATCGAGAAAATATTCTAAGGAACCTAATTCACCCCCCTCTTAGGTGTATTCCTACTTACACACACACACAAACACACACACACACATATATATACATATATATCTATATCTGTATGTGTTCTGGACTGGACCAATGGCTAGACATGGCCCAATCCGCTTCTGCTCCAGAGCGGTCCAAATTACCTAAGTCCAATCCACAGAGGGGCAAAAGTTACCTTTCTGCCCCTCCAACCGGGCAAGGAATGCAACGTTCCTCCCCAGAGTTACTGCCCGTCACGCACGGCTTCATTGCTCCCCGAACAGCTATGGGCAGGTGCCCGGAACTATGCCTATGCCCGACATAACGGCTAGTTTTGGGCACACTGCCCCACATAACGGCTAGTCTGGGTTGTTACCTATTCTTTGGGGAAAATGGTTATTTCGCCCCGAAAATAGGACCGTTGGCCACGCGCTGGGGGCTCTATATAAACCCTCTCGCTTGAGAGGGTCAGGTATCCAATATTCACCCTAAGAATTCATACTTCGTACTTGCCCCTTTTCTCTGACCCTTTCTTACTTGAGCGTCGGAGTACCTTGCAGGTACACCCCCTCATCTCCATACGACCAGCATCCCTGACGCACTTGGCGGCCCGATTCTACAGGATCTGATCCAACCTTCATGATCAGTGGCGTCGTCTGTGGGAATCATTGTTCTCCCCATGTTTCTTTCCTCAGAAACCGAAGATCAAAACAATTCTCAAACATCATCACGATCATGGCCTCCCAAGATCATACCTAGGATGCTCTCCAAACCACCATCCTCCCTGTCAACAAATCTGACATTGACGGCCAGTCATCTCTCCTCCGAGATACCTGTTTCCTCAGGGACGGAGCCACTGCTTCTCCTTCCCCTACCCCTGCTGATCGCAACAACGATCAACCTTCACTTGACGTCTAGCTCGTTCCTGTTCCGCCCAACGCCGACCCGGCCATGGCAGCCCTCTTGGAAGCAATCAACAAGACCAACACACTGATCCTACAGAAAAATGAGAGGATTGGGGCGTTAGAAGAGTCCAACCGTCCAAGATCCCCTCCTACGTGGAGGAACCAAAGACGATAAAGGAGCCTGCTTCCCCAGAGATACATCGACCGAAGACTGCGCCAAGAGCCTCATCCTCGCGCAGCCCGGAAGCGCGACCAAATCTCCCCGCGTGACCAGACCGCTCACGACCGCAAGAGGACTCGAAGGAACGAGCAATCTCCGCCGGTCAAGTCTAAAGGATGGGCCCGCTCACCTTCTTCTCGAAGGAACCCCTCACCTTCCCCTCGAAGGAACCGATCACATTCTCCTCAAAAGAACTGCTCCCCTTCTCCCCGGAGGAACCACCACCGCGAGCATCCCATTCGGTCCCCGTCATACACTAGTTCTAGCAGCGATGATGACCCTCGCGGCCCGTTGTCCCCGAAGATCTTGGCTACCCATCTCCCAAAAGGCTTGGAGAAACCCCTGTCACTTGGCACGTATAACGGAACCACTGACCTCGATGAGCACATCGAGAACATCGATGCGCTGTTAGACTACCGCGGCGTACGGGGCGCCATCAAATACCGACTGTTCCCGACCACGCTCCGAAAGGGAGCAATAACATGGTACAAACAACTGCCCGAGGAGTCCATTACCTCGTGGAGACAGCTGGGCAGGATGTTCTCGTGGCACTTCACAGCATCTCATCGCCACCCCCAAAACTGAGGCCTCCCTTGGAGCCTTAATCCAAGGAAAAGATGAACCTCTCCGCACATATATCGAGAGGTTCAACAAGGAAGCTGTACAAGTCCCTACAACGGACGAAATGAAGAAGTTTCTGCTCGAGCAAGGGCTCCGCCCAGGCTCTGAGTTTTCTAAAGCCATTGGCCTCGCACAACCGAGGAACTTAGACGCCCTCCTCCTGAAAACCCAATCACACATTCAGTACGAAGAGAAGGTTGCGGCCAGCAACGTCCGAGCATCACGCCATCAGGAGAATGCTCGGGCATCCAGAGGAGAGGAAGCCTCGACATCTCGTCGGGGAGAACAGAGGCACGAGGATCGTCCTCGTGACTCCTGTGACAACAAGGAGCCCTCCGGGCGGTTCCATGACTACGCTCCCCTGACCGTCTCCAGGGAAAAGATCTTGTCCGAATGTGCCAATTCGGAGTTTAAGCAGGCAGGGGTCCGCTTCCCCAAGTAGCTGCCGAATAGACCAAACGTAGACAAATCAAAATACTGTCATTTCCACAAAAGTCACGGCCATACTACAGAAGGCTGCATCCATCTGAAGGATGCCATTGAGATACTGATCAGGGATGGGCACCTGAAATAGTTCGCCAAGAAGAAGGACACTCCTTGGCAGGACGCCCAGAAGTCCAAGAAGATAGAGGAGGAGATACCCTCCTCAGAAGACGCCAACATACAGGTCGCTATGTCCATATCGCGACTGGAGAACTTCAACGTCCTGGACGGGCTCAGCGCCCTTGCTTATTTTGCGGCCCACAGCCCGTGGGAGACTTTTCCCTCCGCCATGGTCATCTCTGGCGGGGGCTTCAACAAAGTCACGGTGGGCTCCGTGAAATGCAAGTTTGAGCATCTAATCAACACAAGCTCCAATAAAGTGACCACGCTCGATCAGGCCCAGAAAGGCTCCGTACCCATCTCCTTCTACCGGGAAGAACTCCTCGGTGGATCCCCGAACTCGAGCATACCTTTGCTCGTCAGAGCCCGATTAGAGAACTTCGACGTTCGCAGAATCCTAGTCGACCAAGGCAGCTCGGTCGACATCATGTACTCTCAGCTGTTCCCAACGCTTCAGCTGGACGAATCGCACCTTACCCCCTATGTAGGGTCCGATTTACAGGGATTCAACGGTTCAGTGACCAAGCAGTGGGGCTACGTCGAACTGATCGTGACCTTCAGATCAGCTGAGAGGGCCAAATCCATCAAGGTGCAATTCCTGGTGATCGACTGCCCGTCGCTATACCATTACATTTTCGGAAGGCCAACTCTGGCCGAGTTGGTAGCGGTACCCTCAACGGTCCACCTAAAGATGAAGTATTAAACTTCGAAAGGAATGGTCGCCACCCGGCACGGGGATATCGAAGCTGCATGTAGGTGTTTCGAGGCAGCTACAAAGGGGTTCAACGCCATTGCGTCCAAGCCAAAAGCATCGGGCAAGCCAGCATTGCCAAGCTACTCCGAGGAAGCCAAGCCTCTTCCCCAGGTCGACTCCATCGACCTCGACAGTCGCTTCCAGGAAGAAGACCAGCAGGAGGAACGAGCAGCTTCAGCCAACCCGTCCACATCGTCCGACAGCGGCCCCCATCCGATGCGCCCAATACCGGATGGAAACTTTGAGATCGTTCTGCTCGGTGATGACCCTCAGCGGGGAGTGAAGATTGGAGCAGATCTACCCGACATTGCGAGGAAGCAGCTCAAGGCATGCCTCAGCGAGAATGCCAACCTCTTTGCATGGAGCGCCGCCGAAATGCCCGGCTTGGATCCCTCCGTCGCATGCCACCAGCTGACAATTGACCCGGCCGTCAAGGCCGTAGCACAACGTTGGAGAAAGCAGTCTCTGGAGAAGACGGAGGATGCTGAAAGAGCTGTAAAGGACCTCCTCGAGGCCAAACTCATTTCGGAAGCCAAGTACACCACTTGGCTGTCCAACGTTGTATTAGTTAAAAAATCTAATGGAAAATGGCGCATGTGCATTGATTACACCGATCTCAATAAGGCATGCCCGAAGGATGCCTACCCCCTCCCCAATATTGATAAACTTGTTGATAATTCTGCTGGTTTTAAACTTTTATCGTTCATGGACGCCTACTCGGGCTATAATCAAATTCCGATGGCAATGTCCGACAAAAAATATTCGGCCTTCATGACCGAATCGGGCAACTATTACTACAACGTAATGCCCTTCGGCCTGAAGAACACCGGAGCAACATACCAACGAATGATGAACAAGGTATTCCAGGGAGAAATAGGCGGCATGCTCGAAGTCTACATGGATGACATGATCGTAAAGTCCCACGAGGAAACCGATCATACTGCCCATTTGAGAAAGGTCTTCGAACAGGCCAGGAAATACAAAATGTGTTTTAACCCAGAGAAGTGCACGTTCGGTGTCCGGGCAGGCAAATTCCTCGGCTTCTACTTAACGAAATGAGGAATCTAAGCCAATCCCGACAAATGCCGAGCATTCTCTGAGTTTCCTACGCCCAAGTCCAAAAAATCCATCCAGTCCCTCAACGGGATGCTCGCGTCACTATCTCGTTTTGTGGCCAAGTCCGCCCAGCATGCCTCACCATTCTTCAAACTCCTCCGCAAAGAGGCAACATTCGATGGACCAAGGAGTGTGACGAGGCCCTTCTCCATCTGAAACGAGCACTCTCAGAGCCACCGGTCCTCTCTCGCCCGGACAATGGCAAAACGTTGTACCTGTACCTCGCCATAGCAACTGAAGCAATGAGCGCCTCTCTCATCCGCGAGACACCTGACGGGCAGAAGCCCATTTATTTGACGAGCAAAGCGCTACAAGGACTAGAGTTAAGATACCAACAGATAGAGAAGGTGGCGCTGGCCCTCATCAACGCAACCAGAAGATTAAGAATTTACTTCCTGGCTCACACGATCGTGATTCGAATAGATCAACCCATAAAGCAGCTGCTCGGACGTTCAGACATGGCCGGTCGGATGCTCAAATGGTCATTGGAACTGTCTGAATTCGACATCCAATACGAAAGCAGAAAAGCCCTTAAGGCCCAAGCTCTGGCCGACTTCGTCGTGGAAATGACATTCACAGACTCCCCCGCGAGCGAAGTGCACAGATGGACCATTTTCGTTGACGGTGCCTCGAGCTCGGCAGGGAACGGCGTGGGCATCATACTGGAGAGCGACGAAGGAATCATTGTTGAAGTTTCACTCACCTTGTCCTTCCCAACCTCCAATAATCAGGCTGAATACGAGGCCTTCCCCGCAGGGCTATGCCTTGCCAAGGACCTGGGCGCAGAAGAAGTCGTCATTTGCACGGATTCACAACTCGTGGCCCTCCAGGTCCGGGGAGAATACCAAGCCAAAAACGACAACCTGACCGAATACTTGGCCCTGGTCAAGAAGCAGATGGCAAAGTTCACAACAGTGGAAGTGAAACACGTTCCCCGCGAACATAACGTGCGAGCAGACGTGCTATCCAAACTAGCCAACACAAAGAAGAAAGGCGGAAACAAATCCGTTATACAGGAAGTACCTCCTCAACCCAGCATCGAGAAGGCCTCCCCGACACTCGAAGTGCATGTGATCAGCGACAACAACTGCTGGATGACCCCTGTCTACAACTATCTCACCAAAGACGAACTTCCGTCCGACCCAAAGGAGGCTAGCACAGTCAGGCGAAGAGCCTGCTCTTACGTCTTGGTCGAAGATAAACTCTACAGGAGGGGATTCTCCATTTCGCTGCTCAAGTGTGTCGAGGAAGAAATGGTCGCGCACATCCTGCGCAAAATCCACGAAGGAATCAACGGCCAATATCTTGGAGGAAGGTCGCTTGCCCGAAAGGCCCTCCGAGCAGGGTACTATTGGCCGACTATGCAGCACGACGCGAAAGAACACGTGAAAAAATGCGATAAATGCCAACGACACGGGGACATGCACCTAGCTCTACCTAACGAGCTCAAGGCTATGTCCTCCCCGTGGCCATTCGCCTGGTGGGGCCTAGACATCCTAGGACCCTTCGTGGTAGGATCAAGCCAGAACAAGTACCTAATAGTGGGCGTAGACTATTTCACAAAATGGATAGAAGCGGAAGCTCTAGCCAAAATAACTGCCCTCAACATCCTGCGTTTCTACAAAAGAAACATCCTTGCACGTTTCGGTATCCCCCAAGCAATAGTAACGGACAACGGGACACAATTCACGGACAGGAAGTTCCAAGACTTCATCGTCCAACTAGGCACAAAGTAGCACTTCGTATCCGTCGAGCACCCTCAAACAAATGGGCAGGCTGAAGCAGCCAACCGAGTCATCCTTCGAGGCCTCAAGCGAAGGCTGGACGAAACAAAGAAGGCATGGGTCGAGGAACTGCACAGCGTACTCTAGGCATACTGCACAACTCCACACTCAACGACCGGGGAAACACCTTTCCGTCTAGCATACGGGACCGAGGCTGTAATTCCCGTCGAAGTTCACGTGCCCTCTAGGCGGACAGAGTCGCCCCTAGACGAGGAGATGAACGACGAGTCATTGCGAGAAGAACTCGACCTTGTCGAGGAAATTCGAACCGGAGCAGCCCTCTGCGAAGCCTCACTGAAACAAAAAATTACCATCAAGCACAACGCCAAGGTGATACGATGAGAGTTCGACGTGGGAAGCCTTGTTCTAAGAAGAAACCATAAAGACTCTCGAGAAGGCAAACTAGGAGCCGACTGGGAGGGGCCCTATCGCGTCCGAGCAAAAACAGAAAATGGGGCCTACTTCCTGGAACATCTCACCGGGGAAGAACTTGCTCGACCATGAAACGCTGAAAAGCTAAAACAATACTACAGCTAAATTCTCGATTTGACCCGTCACAACGACGGACGTCAGCTACCGACCACTATGCACGTCTAGGTACAAGTGTCGCATACGAATAAAGCAGAACCTCGCTCAGTAATGAGCCGGGTAACTGCTCGACAGCGGTCTTCGATCGAGCATCACTGTGGTCAAAGTACCATGACTGGCAGAACCCCAGCTCGCGATGGGACGTTCACGCCGCAAACTCAGGCCTCAAACGCGACCTGAGCTCCACACCCCCGCCAGGATATTCCCCGGCCGTTCGACCAGTTCCCCTCACTGTCGAACACATCTACAACGAGCAATCCCCCCAAATTATTCACACAAGTCAAATACCCCCTATCACGGGCGGACATACATTCACAACGAGCATGAGTACAACACTTAGCAAAAAATAAAAGCAAGTAAATTCATGCAGATAACAGAATCGAACATATAATTACTTAACATGATAAGTGGCCACAAGGACCATGATTGTACTGGGTTACATCAAACGGGGGCCACGCCCCTCAAGAAATAAATTACAACAATTACACGGCACGCAGGCCGGACAAATTACAACATCAAAAATACAAACTCCTCACTCATCCACATGCTCGGTAGGCTCGGACTGAGGCCCCTGGTCCTCCGCGGGCTGATCCTTGTAATTCCCTTCAAGGAGAGCATCGAGCATGATGATCCGGCCATCCTCAACGTACACCAGATAGTGGGTGCCCTCGACAGAAAAGTCAAGGTCAGGGTTCACCTCCCGCAGTTGAGCCACGACATTCCCGAAAGACTCCTCCGCGACGACAATACCATCGTCCTCGGCCGTCAGCAAACGGGCAACCAGCTCGGATCTCGTCTTCAATGCCTTCACATCTTCTGGCTCATCATCACCTGGGGCATTGGCCGCCCTCAGCCGCTGGACCAGCTCCTCGGCAACTTTCTTCTTCGCCGCCAGCGTGGAGTTCTCCTTCTTCAACCAAACCACCTCCTCATCAGCCTTCTTCCGAGCATCTTCGACAGCCTTAGCTTCTTCTCTGAGGGACGCCATGGAAGCCCAAGCAACGGCAAGTTCAGCCTCTATTGCTGAGTCCCCTTCGGTGTAAACGGCCACCATCTCCAGCATCCTGACCAAGGCGGAAGCATCTTGAGCCACCAACGCCCTCTTGCTCGGGCGGTCCATGCTTTCCAAGCAAAGAGACTCCGCCCGACGCACAATCAGAGAGTTCCCCTCGAAGAATTTCCTGTCATGGATGCAAGGAGGAAGCTCAAACTTCCCCTTCTCCGATGCCCGAGTGAGATCCACAGCATCAGTGATTCTTGGCCGCTTGGATCGACCGGTCAAAGGAAGAGGAGACCCCCGGGGAGAAGGAGTAGGAGAAGAAGGGGTCCCCGCAGGAGACTGCACGGGAGGAGGAACACGGGCACTAGCAAACCGAGACTTCGGAGGAGCTGCCCCGGCCTTGTTCCTCGCAAGAGCATTCCTCACAACTCTGTCATGGGCCTGAGGCATCTCACCTGCACAAACAAAATACGAGCATGTTAGATACGAGGAAAAGAAATGACGCGAACAAAATCTAAAGAACTAAGACTACCAAGCAGCTTCTCGGCATCCACGGGAGTCTTGCACTCTAGTAGTGCCTTAATATTGATAAATCGACGGTCAACCCTCTGGCTCCCGTCCTCCTCGAAGATCGGACTACCCTTGCTCTTCCAGCACTCAGCAAGTCGGAAGGAGTTGACCCACTTCACCAGCACCTCGTACGCCACGGCGTCTTGCCCGCGTAGCTCGCTCGGTTGGAAGACATAGTGTAATACCCCAAAATTTTCCCTCTCACTTCTTCATATCATTTAGCATAAGCTTTCATTTCATTGCATTGCATTCAAGCATAGAAAAAACAAAACATCAAGCATTGCATTGCATCTTGCATAAGGGCATGTGATCAGTGGTTCTTCAGAGGTGTTGATATTCCAAAGCTAAAGAATAAGAGACAAGTATTTCTCACAAGCCTCAAGGGTCCCTTAAGCCATATATCAGCTCACTTTGATCCCACAAGGCATGGGAAGAGAAGAATTCATTAAGAAGATTGGGCAGTGCATGATCTCCTACACAAGGCAGTAAAAAATGGGGATCTGACCCCCCAAATGGGCAAGCTCTTTGAGTTTTTATCACCTCCAAATGGCATATCTCATCTTTTTTTGAGAGGATACACATCATATTCAGAGGAATTTGGATTTGGAGGATGTGTTATTTCCTCCTAACCAGAGGGTGGCAAAATTAGGGTTTGAACTAAAATCAGTTTATCTCTGATTTTTTGGGCAAAACTTGATCTCATGGTACTCCCTATGTTCTTAAGTGTATATGGATGGAAAATTGCTCATCAATTGGTTTCAAAGGAGTTTTAATTGGTCAGTTGTTTGATAATCAAGAAATTGGGTAAAAGTCAATTGTGCAGTGGAAAAAGTCAACTCCTGACTTTTTTAGGTCAAAATCATGAAATTCATGTTGCATATGTTCAATGGACAAAATTTGATCAAGAAATGATGGAGGAATAATGAAAAATCAAGAAATCACAACACTGCCAAAAATGGAAACTTTAGGGTTGCCAAAAATAGTAAGTTTGGACCATTTTGCACCCTACTTTGAGGCCCTCTTTCTCCAAGATAAAAGCTTCAAACCTCAGGCCCAAATTGAGCCAACTAAAGTTCATGTTCTAAGCTTCAAATCCATATAAAGAACTCCTCCATTGGGTAAAAATTGAGTGAATTATGGTTGATCAAAGTTTGAGAAAACTAGGTCAAAAACCAAGTCATGGCAAGGCAAGTGCAGGCCCATGCGCCATACTTTTGTCGAACACTTGGTGTGCCAAATGTCCAGCCACTTTTCTCAATGATGGAAGCTCCAAACGAAAAAATGTTGAACATCAAAGTTGTTCATCTCAATGTCCTCTTCAACTTTGATGTTGGACATTTTTCCATTTGAGCAAGTTATGATGGGGTTATGATGGTCCCAAGTTGACGCGTGCATGCTGAATTTTCCAAGTCAGGTTGCCATGCCAACCTACCAACTTGCCACGCCCATGCACCAGTTCTGAGCCATGATGTTTGGAGTCATTTTACACCACTCTACAAGCCTCTATTCAATTCAATTTCAACATCAAAATTATTCTCCTATATCTACTATTTCATTTGCCACCAAAATCACACATTTCCATTCATTAAAGTGAGAGAATTTCCTCACAAAACTTCCTTGTTTTAATTGATATTAAGCTGCTATAAAATCAGAAAAAAATGACATTGTTGTTGTTGTTAATTCAAATATTCACATACATACTACACACCAGTCCACTTTCTATTTCATTAAACTAAAAATTTCCTTACATCACCACCATCCATTTTAAACCTAACCATACACTTCATAAACTCACCCACACCATAGTAAATCTTCCCAACTCACCTCTAACTGTCATGACTCAGTTAGTTAGAGTCTACTCAGTTAACCTCACACCAACTCACTTAACTAACTCAGTTTACCATGGTTAAACACACTTAACCCTAACTATATAAACTAATTTACACACAATTTCAAGGGATCTCTCTCATTTTTCCACATTCTCAGAAATTATTCTCAATCATTCTCTCCACTCTCTCTAATCTCACACATTTTCTCACATTTTCCTCACAAATTCTCAAGGAATCTTAACTTTTTCTCTCACTCTCAAGAGTTCAGATCCAGATTTCTCTCTCGTTTCTTCACCATTTTCGAAGATTTTTGGAGCAGCATCATCTCCATAACCTCCACTGTCTACTATATGCATTGGATTTTCTTGAATCCACCATCGAAAAATCTCAAGTTTCACTCATCACTCCCAAATTTCTACTCCAAGCAAGTATTGGATCTGGTTTTAGCCTTTATTTGGCTTAGAGTGTTGATTTGAAGATCTTGCAAGAAGTTCTTGGATTTCTAAAACAAAAAAGTGCATCTCACAAGGTTAGAGATCTTGAAACTTTTCCTTTAGTTCATCATAATTTTAGAGATTTACAATGTGAAATTAGTAATCATGCATTGCATCTGGAAGTCCTGAAATGATGGCACACCATTGGTTGTTTAATTTGGAGTTTATGTGATTTTGTGATTTTTGTGAAATTCATGTTGACTGTGTCAATTTTGTGCCATTTTTCCTGATGATAGAATGATCTTTTGGATATTTAATTGGTATATTCATGATCTATTATGTTTGGGCTTCAGTTTGGTATCTTATTTCGTTAATTTTCATTAAGATTTGATGGAGTTATGTGAGGTAGAAACTTGGAAAAAAATCTGCGTATTTTTGTGTGTTGTATGAGTTTAATTTTCACTTTGCATGGAGTAATCATGAGGATGATGAGGTGGCTGCACGGTATTGGTGGAGTTCTTGCTTTTAATGATTAATTACAATGATTAATTGGTGATGAATAAATGATTGGTGAGAGAGAGACCGCATGTGGCGAGTTATGATTGGTGCGTTTTAATCACTTTGCGGCTGTCCAATGATAAGAGGACACCGCATTAATGAACACATGAGTTCTTCACGTGATGCTTCTTGGTTCTTCAGACGTTCACGTGTGGGCGAGGGTACATTAGGTTGTGTGAGCGTGCATCAGGAGCCGTTGATTTGGAGATCTTAGCTTGATCGTGTGGTTTGAAGGGAAGGTCCATGGAATTAGTTATGCACACATCACCACACGATTTCACAAGCTTAGTGGACTGGTTTAAATTGTTTTTTACACCCCCCTCTTTAGAAGCCCAATGTTTTTAAACTAGGAAATTACTTTGGCTGCACCCCCATTCCAATTCCTTTTGTATTTTGATTTCTTTTCCCTATCTGTTTGGTTTTCTATTTTTAAAAATAGTAAGACATTGTTAAAAATCCCAAATAAATTCATGTGGCATCTTAATACATTAAAATAATTTTTAACAATTTTTCATTCTGACTTTAGTGATTTTAGAGCATAATTCCAAATTTGTCATTTGATTTCTTTTTCAAGTGAACTCTTCCTTGATGATCAAACTTGTACATTTTATTTCTCCCACTTACCACAACAGTTTTTGCTCATTCTTTTTGTAGTGGTTAGATAACATACTGAAGCATATGAAAATATTTTGTTTTCATTTTTAACTCACTTTTCTCATGTGTTTTTATGTGCATATTTGGACTTTCTTTGGATGTGTTTCAAAGTGAAGTTGTGAGATTAATTGAGCATGATTCTTGTTGAATTTTGTGCTGTGCTTTTTACATGTGATTACATTCTGACTTAATTGATTTGTATCTATTTTCATAATTTTTCAAATCCATTTTCTATTTGTTTATGCATGCTAGAATAGGAGCCCTTTTGTGAAGTTTTGTTAACATCATTTTCACATGTTTTAGGTAGGCATTCTGGCCATCTTATTAGGATTTGTTTATGCATATTTTGTATGTCATTTGTATTATATTATAGGTTACCTTTGTTGCATTATAAGTCACTTGGGTTTGCATTTGCATTTGGTATGAGTTTGTGCATTCTGATTTGAACTTTGACTTGTTTCTATCTCTCACTTCCTCTTATGCTATATGAAATTCATGTTTGCATTTTTGTGTGCCATTTCACATGTCTTATTCACATCTTAATAATGCTATGCCACTTCCCTAGGTATGCATTTATCATTTTAACATGTTATGCATCTTTAATGTGTCAATTTGTGCATATATTGGAACATGTTTCACTTCTCTTTTCTTCTACTTCTTCTTATCCCTTCTACTTGAATTCTTTTATCCATGATTGGTGTGATATTTCATATGCTTTATAAGGCATTGGTGACTTGAATGTGATTCTGACCTTGATATTGCATAGAGCATTATGGCATGATCACTTTGCATTCCCATCCATTCTTCATCTATTCTTTTCATAATGTAACTCTTTAGTGATTAGGACATTACTCGTACATAGTTGATTTGTGTTTGATGTCTTAACATTAGGGAGTACTCTTATTGTTTAGATTCTGACTTTGATTAGTTTGTATCTCTTAGGATCCTATTTCCTTAGTTCTTAATTGATTTGATCATCACTTGTTGTTTCTTCCTTTATTTCATACTTGTAAATATTGTGAACTAACCTTTTCGTGTAGGTGCATGGTAAGTAAGTGTGGAGACATAGTTCCACATACACTCCTCTCCCTCATCTTCTCTTATTTCATTTAATCATTCAAATTTGTGTTTGATAAGCATTTACATGCTTTCCTTGAATAACCTCTTATTAATCCCTCTTTAAGATCAACTTAACTTCCATTTTGGAAGTAAGTTGTTTCTTTTGCTCTTCTTCTCATTTCTTTTAGAAGTAGGTTTGTTAAACCACATTAACCATAGGATCTCCAAGCATGCTAACACTAGGGTTTGAGTCTTAGTCTCCCTTATTAGTTTCACCTTTTGCTCCATTTGAGTCACTTCTTCTCTTCTCATAATAAAAGTAAAAAACACTTAATAAAGGCATAACAAATATTGTATTTAGGCCTTTCATGTGGGAACAAGGAGGTGAGGGGTCTTCTCTCATTTCTTTGGGAATGTTTAGCATACGTCCCGTCTGGGGACGATGTGCGAGGCATTCAATCTCACATGAGGGACTTAAATACAATGTGAGTTACTAAACACCAATAATCAAAACAATTATTGCTTAAAAGACAAAAACAAACAATAACTTCTTTCCTTCAGGAACTCTTTTCTCATCTCACTCATTCTCAACGTATGAACGCGCTTCTTCTCGTTCTCTTGCAAGATGGCAACGCACTCGGACCAGCGAGCCTACAACGCCTGAGCTAGAACGTTAGCCGTTCCCTAAAAAACACAAGCAATCCATCCCTAGTGAGGGGAACTACGTCGCTCTGATTCTAATGTTCCCGATGAGATACGTAGGCAGTGGGGTATGGCCCATTCGAGCACCTCTTTTATTTTCCCTACATTTGTTTGTCGTTCTCTTTCCATCCTTTTTCCAGTATCCTTTCTTTACACCTTTTGATCGAGACAAACAAGCGTGGATCCCATCGGGTACGATGGACGCGAGGGGGTGCTAATACCTTCCTCTCGCGTAACCGACTCACGAACCCAGTTCTTTTGGTCGCAAAACCATGTTCTTTCCTTCCTCCAGGTTTATGCAGTGTTTCCTTTCCCTCTCTTGGGATAAATACACATTGCTGGTGACTCTGATTACTTGGATACTGTATCTTGCTGTATTTTGCTGTTTTACTGTATTGCTGTTCACTGTATTACTGCTTTACTGTACATTACTGTATTTATCGCATTTTAGCATTTGCGTTTCGTATATTATGCTGTACTGGACTGTTCTGTTTTCTGTTTGGTGGGATGGGGTGTTATGAGAGATAAGCCCACTACCCAGGCTTGAGTACACACATAGGTATTAGAGTGGATAGTCATGACGCTTACGTGGTGGTGACCACGTATTGTTGTTCATGAGACCCACAACCAGACGAGGTTTTATCAGGAGCTTTCTGCTACTGCATGTTATGCAGGACAATAGTTCTTCTCTTGAGGAACTGTCGACTCTGGTGACCATTCCCGAGGACTCAGTTGTGGCACTCCTCCCGAGATGTGACAGTGGCAGACCACATTATGTGGCAAACCCATTACATATTCTCAATCCGAGGACTCAATGCTGAGAACTTGCTATAGGTGTCCCTTTTGGAAAGAGAATCAGCGGAAGCACTCCTCGATTGGCGATAGTATTGTACCCCGAGGGATGAATGTACTATTGCTTCTCGACCTCAGTGCCAGAAGCTGAGGACCTTTCGTTTTGGAGAATCGGTTGAGGCCTCCTCGATTGATGATGATGCCAAACCAGAAATGGTGAACGTATCATCATTTCTCGACCTGAGAGCCCGGGATACTGAACATCCTAGTACCCACATGTGAGAAGGGCGGGTTGTTTACAGGTTTGCAGGTAACCATAACCTTCTACATACCCGGTTTTCTGGCGTCGTTACACAAAAGGATAATTCATCCTGTTATTTTCAGATGGTTCTTATTTATGGTTCTATATTAATCTCAGAGCTACACTGACACCGTTCACTGTTCAGCACAGACACTTGGCACCTTGATACCATGCCCTTTGCATTGCATTATCATATCCTAACATACCTGTTTATTCATTTCCAGGTGCATATTTTACCCTTGATTCCAGTCATCAGGTCCACACAGAGATGAACACTAAAGAGAGGAAAAATATCACTAGTTACAAGTTCTTCACGCCTACTTTGGGCCCTATTATTATCTTGAAGGGAATGGCAAGCCCTGAAGTGCGGACAACTTTTGAGGAGAAATATGGTTGGATCTTATCTTTTGTGTACAATGTCAGTGAATACGAGTACAAGGGTCTCCATACTTTGATGCAGTTCTATGACCCTCCGCTGAGGTGTTTTGTATTTCCAGATTATTTGTTGGTACCTACCTTGGAGGAGTATTCCAACATGTTGGGGATTGCTATCAAGGAGGAGCCTCCTTTCTTTGGGTCTGTGGGTGATCTTGACTTTGGAAAAGTGGCTGGTGCTCTTTATTTGAGTAAATCAGAGTTAGAAGCCAATGTCTCCAACAAAGGAAAGATTCGTGGTTACAAGCTGGAATATCTGATTAGGAAGGCTCAGGAGGCAGCTAAAGGCGAGAATTGGGTTGTTTTTAATGCTTTGCTAGCCCTTTATGTATACAGCATTGTATTGTTTCCCAACGAGCCGAATTTCATTGATACGGATGCCATACAGATATTCATGATGAAAAATCCGGTACCAACACTGCTGGGAGATCTTCACTACTCCTTGTACAACCGAAACGAAAAGAAAAGAGGAGGGATAATTCATTGCTGTGCACCTTTGTTCTATAAGTGGTTTGCAAGCCGCTTACCACAATCAGGGGCTTTTGTGGATTCCAAAGATTCTCTAGAGTGGAGTCAGCGTTTAATGGGGTTAGTGGCCAAGGACATCATATGGGTAGATCATGGGCTGATTGGCAAGAATATTATCCACAGCTGTGGTAAGTTCCCTAATGTTCCACTGATAGGAAGAAAGGGGGGAATTAACTACAATCCTTCTTTGGCCATCCGACAATTTGGGTACGCCCTGACGGGTCCGCCTATTAAGAGAGATGTAGAGGAGTCCCTATATTTTCATGCATCAGATGGTTGGGAAACAACACAAAAAGCTTCTGAACGCTGGGTTAGCATACTGAAGAAGGGGAAAGTTGCTCTAGGCAAACCCAACAACCGGGCTTATCCAGCATATGAAGAGTGGGTGAAGAAAAGAGTTGAAGATTTTCTCTTGCCTTTTGGTAAGGCAACCCGTTTGTATCCGGAGAATGAGAAAGCAAGAAGCACTGCTACTGTGGAAGAAGTTGACAAGTTGCAAGCCTTGGTGAAAAAGCTTCAAGGAGAGAATTCCAAGTTGAGTAGCCGTCTTCAGAATGCTCTACATGCCAACAAGGAGCTGGAACGGAAAGCCCAAGATGCTGAAAGAGTCCTAGCAGCAAAAGAAAGGGATTTTGTCGAAAGAGCGCAACATTTTCAGAAAATCAGCAAAGGTGCTGATGCTGCTACTCAAGCCCATAAGCAAACTAAACAGGCCTTAGCGCAGAACAAAGAGAAGTTAGCCAAGTTTCAGCAAGCTTGGGATGAGGTCAGGCTCGAAAATGCTGAGTTACAGGAACAGTTGAAGATTAAAGACGAAGAGCTTAAGAAGGCACATGAGCAGAGGAGAAAGTATCGGGAAAGTCTCGGTAAAAGTCAAGAACAGTTAGAAGAAGCTAGAAGAGAGCTGAAGAATACCAAGAAAGAGCTTGAAGAAGTCCTGATGGAAAGGGAGATACTCAAGACGCAAGTTGGCATAAAAAGACACAAAGGAGTGTGAGATGACGAAGCTTTGATGCTGCATATGGGTTCTTTAACTGAGGCTCTTGAGAAAAGGGATGTCTTGATCAAAGAGATGATTGAAAAGCCGAATCACCAGCGTAATCGCATACTCTTTGAGGAGATCAAATACACAAGTGATAAGCTAAAGGACGTGGAGTTATCAGACTGATGTTCTTTTTCTTGTAATTTGTTGTTAATGGTTACCATCAGGCTTGTTGATGGATCCATCTTTCCCTTGTATTTCATTTGTTGATGAATCTCTTTTGAATGTACTTGAATACTTTATTGAATGGGGATGAGCAGTTTTATTCAGAATTAGTCCTTATCAGATATCTGTACACAAGCACATGACCACGACACGTCTCTTTATATCACGATTTCTGATCTTCAGATTTCTGTGGTTAAGATTGGAATCAGGGTGTAAGGCACCTCGGAAATGATAAACATGACATTTGCATTGCATTGCATATCATTTCGCATTTTGTTGCTTGCTTTTTCAGGTACCTGTTGCGGGGTCTCTAACCTTTATTTGGTTTCAGGCATTATAGCTGAGAATCATATTCACCGATACTCAACTCGAAGAAATCAAGCAAGGATTATGGATCAAGTGCAGAGTGATTTGGCTGAAATGAGGGCACGCATGGACCAGTTCATGACTCTCATGACTGGTATGGCACAAGCTCAGGAAAGATTGAGGCTTCTGGTCGAGCATCCAGAAACTACGCCTGAAGGCAACCAGAATGACAATTCACAGATAAGGATCACTCATTCTCTTGGTGGCAATCCTCCTCCTGGTGGTAACCCTCCTCTTGGCGGTAATCTGGGTAATGGAAATGGCAGAAGTGCTGGTGTTGTTCAGGAAGATGCTCAGGAAGAACAATTTACCCTACTGGATGCTGATATGGGTAACCAGGGTGACCGAAGGCACGATGAGTTAGCTGAGAAGATCCGAGCCATAGAATGCAAGAATTCTATGGGTATTGATGTTACTAGTTTAGGGCTGGTACCAGGAGTCAGGATTCCTCCAAAATTCAAGCCGCTTACTTTCGATAAATATCATGGCAATACGTGTCCCCAGACACATATCCAAGCTTATTTTGGGAGGATTTCAGCCCATACAGATGATGAAAAGTTATGGATGCATTACTTTCAAGACAGTCTGGCTGGGGCTTCCTTGACCTGGTATATGAAATTGAACAGAGCTGCTGTGAGAAGTTGGAAGGATCTGGCAGAAGCATTCCTAAAGCAGTACCAGTACAATATTGACATGATGCCCAACCGCACGAAATTGTAGGGGTTGTCACAGAATGCTAAGGAAAGTTTCAAGGAATATGCTCAAAGGTGGAGAGAGATGGCTACACAGGTTCAACCTCCTTTGCTGGATAGAGAAATGGCAGACATGTTTATGGGCACCCTGCAAGGGGTATACCTTGATAGATTGGCGGCCTGTCCCTCAACCGGATTTGCTGATATCGTGATTGCTGGAGAAAGAATCGAGAGTCTGTTGAAGCTGGGAAAGATCCAAGATGTAAGTGGGGCTGGCTCTTCTGGGACGAAGAAACCATTTGCTAGTGGTCAGAAAAGAATAGAAGGTGATACAAATGCTGTATATAGAGGACGAGGAAAAGGACGTTCTCAAGCCTACCATCAAGTAGGTGCAGTGACAATACCAGCGCCATCTGTTCAACAACAACAACCACAACATCAAGCTCAGCAGCAGCAGCAGCAACCTCATTTCCAACAGAGGTCTAGGCAGAGGGATCGTAAGATTGACCCTCTCCCTATGACTTATTCAGCATTGCTACCACAGTTACTCAAGTTGAAGTTGGTTGAGCTTCATACTATGAGACCTCCTGCCGCTGGCAACTTGCCACCTAATTTTGATGTTAACGCTCGCTGCGAGTTCCACTCAGGTGCTCAAGGGCACTCCATTGAAAAATGTTGGGCATTCCATTATAAGGTGTAGGACTTGATTGATGCTAAAGCGATCAACTTCTCGTTACCTCCTAATGTTCTACAGAACCCCATGCCTGATCATGGTGTGGCAGATGTGCGTGCTATTGAAGACGGAAAGAGGTTATATTTGGTAATGGATATCAGTCAGGTGGAGACTTCCTTGATGGTTGTAAAAGATCGTTTGTTGAAGGGACAGGTGTTCCCGGGATGTGATCAAAATTGTTCTGAGTGTTTGGGCCAAGAGAATGGCTGTGATAAGTTGAAAGTTGGTCTGCAGAATCTAATCAATGATGGCCGGCTACAGTTTGGCAGGGTTGTGAAAGATACTGATGAGGTGTCAACCGTGGCCATTTATTACACTCCCGCTGAGATTCAGGTGCCTGTAGGTACAGCTCCTGTAGCAAGTGTTGTGCAAGAAAGACCCAGTCCTGTTACCATCACGGTGCCCGGACCAGTACCGTTTACAACTACGAAGGCAATCCCATGGCACTATGGGGCAGACGTGTACTATGAAGGGAAAAAGCAAGAAGTCGGGACATCAGCCAGTTCAAATATTGACAATGTGGTGGTGTAGGTGGCTTTACAAGAAGTGGAAGGTTGTTTGCCCCCCAAACTTTGCGAAGTGATAAAGAAGCTGAAGCTGCAGCAAAAATCAAAGGAAAACAGGTGGTCGAGAGTGTGCTTGTACCTGAAACAGAGACAAAGATTGCTTTTGACAATGAGGTGGAAGAGTTCATGAGGATAATAAAGAAAAGTGATTAGAAGATTGTCGATCAACTGAACCAGACGCCCTCGAAAATTTCAATTCTGTCATTGTTGATGTGTTCTGATGCGCACCGGGAGGCTTTATTGAAAGTGTTGAAGAGAGCATATGTTCCACAGGAAATCACTGTTAATCAGCATGAAGGTGTGATTTCCAACGTCAATGTCAGCCATGGATTGGGTTTCACAAGCAGAGATTTGATGTATGAAGGGAGAAACCACAATAAAGCTTTGCACATTACGATGGAGTGCAGGGGTGCAGTGTTGTCTCATGTACTGGTAGACACTGGTTCCTCGCTTAATGTCTTGCCAAAGAAGGCGCTAATGAAGTTAGAGGTTGATGGTTTGATTTTAAGGCCCAGTGAGTTGGTTGTCCGAGCGTTCGATGGAATGAAAAGATCTGTGTTTGGTGAAGTAGATTTGCCCGTGCAAATTGGACCGCAGGTGTTCAAATCTACACTCCATGTGATGGACATACAGCCTGCGTATAGTTTCCTATTAGGCCGCCCTTGGATTCATGCAGCCGGGGCTGTTACATCCACCTTACATCAAAAGCTGAAATACGAGTTCGAGGGATAAGTTGTGACAGTGTGTGGCGAAGAAGATATTTTTGTTAGCTACTTGTCCACGTTCAAGTATATTGAAATGGATGGGGAAATTCACGAGATGCTTTGCCAGTCATTTGAAGCGGTGAATATTGACAATGTGCCTGAATCTCCCGTTGCACCAGATAGAACTGGTACGTCCATTTTGTCCTATAAGCAAGCTGTCGAGGTGGTCAGAGCAGGCAATGCCCAGGGTTGGGGCAAGTTGATAGAGACACCAATGAAGGAAGACAAATTTGGTATTGGCTATCATCCCTCTATGACTTCAGCTGAAGAGAACAGTGGACCCATCACTTTCAGCAGTGGAGGGATCATTTACCTAGAGCAGTCTTGTGCAGCTACAGAAGATGGTGTTGATAGTGACTGTGACTTGGACAACTGGGTACGCCCACGTGCTCCGGGACAGTCATTGCAGAATTGGTCTGTTGAAGAAGTCATCCAGGTTACTCTCCAGACAGAGTAATTTTTCTTTGTTTTTCTAACCATAATGCATGTTAAAATCTTGCGCTCTGCCCAAGGCGTATAGATTCATTTGTAGGGCCACCCTGTTAGCATTTGCAATTTTAATCATTAATAAAGGACGTTTTGTACTCAAATTTTGTTCTCTGTCTTTCATTTTTATTTTTGCACAAAAAATAATAAAATGGGAATGTTTCATTTCTTTTTGTTTAAAAAAATAAATTCTAAAATAAAGCATGAACCCGTTCGTGCAGACTTGATCCTCCGGATTTCATTGATAACGGTTCTGCTATGGCTATGTATGACTTTGACAAGCTGATTTATCAAGCCGAAGAAGGGGATAAGAAGGGTTGTGAACTCTCTGAGGAACTGGCCAGATTGTTAAAACAAGAGGAAAGGACCATCCAGCCTCATCAAGAGACCATAGAGATCATCAATATTGGTACCGAGGATGCTAAGAAAGAGATCAAGGTTGGCGCCAGCCTGCAAGCAGATGTGAAAAAAGCTTTGACTGAGATGTTGTGTGAATATGTTGATATCTTCGCCTGGTCGTATCAAGACATGCTAGGGATGGATACTGAAATTGTTGTACACAGGCTGCCATTGAGAGAAGAATGCCCGCCAGTCAAGCAGAAACTTCGTCGGACTCATCCCGATATGGCCATAAAGATCAAAGAAGAAGTTCAGAAGCAGTGGGACGCTGGGTTTCTTGCTGTGACTAATTACCCTCCCTGGGTTGCCAACATTGTGCCAGTACCAAAGAAAGACGGAAAAGTGAGAATGTGTGTGGATTATCGAGATCTTAACAAAGCTAGCCCGAAAGATAATTTTCCACTACCCCACATAGATGTGCTGGTTGATAATACAGCTCAATTTTCAGTGTTCTCGTTTATGGATGGCTTCTCCAGGTACGACCAGATTAAGATGGTGCCTGAGGATATGGAGAAGACCACGTTCATTACTCTGTGGGGTACCTATTGTTATAAGGTGATGCCTTTTGGGTTAAAAAACGCAGGGGCAACATACCAGCGGGCAATGGTAACATTGTTTCATGACTTGATTCACAAAGAGATTGAATGTTATGTAGATGATATGATTGCCAAGTCGAGAACAGAAGAGGAACATCTGATTAACTTGAAAAAGCTGTTTGAAAGGTAGAGAAAGTTCCATCTAAGGCTGAATCCTAACAAGTGTACTTTTGGGGTGCGTTCTGGAAAGCTGCTGGGTTTCATTGTGAACGAAAAAGGGATTGAGGTTGATCCTGCCAAAGTGAAAGCAATACAAGATATGCTTGAACCAAGAACAAAAAAAGAGGTTCGTGGTTTTCTAGGTAGATTGAACTACATTGCAAGGTTCATATCTCACCTAACAGCCACATGTGAACCAATATTCAAACTGCTAAGAAAAGATCAAACGGTCAGGTGGAATGACGATTGCCAATTGGCATTCGATAAAATAAAAGAATACTTGCAGGAACCTCCAATTCTCATGCCTCCAGTTGCAGGAAGGCCTTTGATAATATATTTGACAGTGCTGGAAGGTTCTATGGGTTGTGTTCTCGGTCAACACGACGAGACAGGTAGGAAAGAGCATGCTATCTACTACCTGAGCAAAAAGTTCAATGACTGTGAGTCCCGGTACTCAATGCTTGAAAAGACATGCTGTGCACTTGCATGGGCCGCCAAGCGATTGAGGCAGTATATGATCAGGCACACAACTTTGTTAATTTCCAAAATGGATCCTATCAAATACATCTTCGAGAAACCAGCACTAACGGGCAGAGTTGCACGATGGCAAATGGTTTTGACAGAGTATGATATTCAGTATACTTCCCAAAAGGCCATCAAAGGAAGTATCTTGTCGGACTATCTTGCGCAACAGCCAATTGATGATTACCAACCCATGAAATTTAATTTCCCTGATGAGGACATCATGTTTCTCAAAGCTAAAGACTGCGAGGAACCACTCCCGGAGGAGGGGCCAGACCCTGAATCCAAATGGAGTCTGATGTTTGATGGGGCTGTCAACATGAATGGGTGCGGAGTTGGAGCAGTTCTTATCACGCCGGAAGGTGTTCATATGCCTTTCACTGCCTGAATAACTTTCGGATGCACCAACAATGAAGCAGAATATGAAGCTTGTATAATGGGGATTGAGGAGGCGATTAATTTACGGATTAAGGCCCTTGATATCTTCGGTGATTCAGCTTTGGTAATCAATCAAGCGAAAGGGAGTTGGTACACGCATCAAGCAAATATAGTCCCGTATAGAGATTATACAAGGAGATTGCTGACATTTTTCACAACCGTGAAGTTATACCATATTCCCCGAGATGAAAATAAGTTTGTAGATGCCCTGGCTACTTTGTCTTCCATGATTAAAGTGCAAAGATGGAACCATGTACCTAAGATCGAAGTGTCTCGTCTTGACAGACCTGCATTTGTGTTTGCTGTTGATGCAACGTCTGATGACAAGCCATGGTTTCATGACATCAAGTGTTTCTTGAAAAGTCAAGAGTATCCGCCAGGGGCATCTACTAAAAATAGGAAGACGTTGAGAAGGTTATCTGGTAGCTTCTTCTTGAATCAGGATGATGTGCTGTACAAACGGAATTTTGACATGGTTCTACTCAGATGCGTGGATAGACACGAAGCAGACCTGTTAATGCAGGAAGTGCATGAAGGCTCTTTCGGTACCCATGCCGGAGGTCATGCAATGGCTAAGAAATTATTGAGGTCAGGGTATTACTGGTTGACCATGGAGTCAGATTGCTGCAAGTACGCCCGCAAGTGTCATAAATGCCAGATTTATGCAGACAAAGTGCATGTTCCTCCAAATCCATTGAGTGTCATGTACTCTCCTTGGCCCTTTGCAATGTGGGGCATTGATATGATCGGGAAAATTGAGCCTACTGCTTCAAACGGCCATCGTTTCATCTTGGTCGCCCTTGATTATTTCACTAAATGGGTAGAAGCAGCATCTTATGCCAATGTCACTAAGCAAGTGGTAGCTTGTTTCCTGAAGCGGGATATCATTTGTCGCTATGGAGTGCCCGAGAGAATCATTACTGATAATGGCTCTAATCTGAACAACAAAATGATGGCTGAGCTGTGCCGGGACTTCAAAATTGAACACCACAACTCTTCTCCGTATCGCCCGAAGATGAATGGCGCTGTGGAGGCGACCAACAAGAATATTAAGAAGATTGTGCAAAAAATGGTTGTCACATACAAAGATTGGCATGAGATGTTACCATTTGCTTTGCATGGGTACCGAACATCAGTATGCACGTCCACTGGGGCAACACCATTTTCACTTGTATACGGTATGGAGGCAGTACTACCGGTTGAAGTTGAGATTCCACCCCTCAGAGTCATGATGGATGTCAAGTTAGACGAAGCTGAGTGGGTTCGCGCCAGGTTTAATCAGTTGAGCCTTATTGAGGAGAAACGACTGGCAGCGGTGTGTCATGGGCAGTTATACCAGTGGAGGATGAAGCAGGCATTTGACCAAAAAGTGCGTCCTCGGGTTTACAAAGTGGGAGATGTGGTACTCAAAAGGATCCTTCCTCCTAGTACAGATCACAGGGGCAAATGGACTCCCAACTATGAAGGTCCATTCGTGGTTAAGAAGGTCTTCTCGGGCGGAGCCTTGTTACTTACAACCATGGACGGCGAAGACTTTTCATCCCCTGTCAAACTCAGACGTAGTAAAAAAATACTTCGCATGAATAGACCCGCTGGACAAAAAAAAAGAAAAGTCCAGGCAAAAAAGGGCATCCCGGCGAACCACAAAAAACAGAATAAAAAGGTTCGGGCAAAAGTTAGGGAAATAAAAAAATAAAAGGATTGTACACCCGGTGAGTTGAAAATACGCAAGGACAACTCAGGCAAAAAAGGGTATCCCGGTGGATTGAAAACCCGAAAGGGCGGTCCATGCAAAAGAGGGATTTAAGCGAACGATTACGGTCTGAGTTATCTGTAATCCATCACCGTTTGAACAAATGACATTCCAAAGGGTAGGAATCGGTCTGATCATTCCTCAGAAGGCAAGGTCGGGGAGTCTCGAAGACATACTGGCCATAGCAAAATTGAGACTAAGTGGAATGTCGTTTTCACATTGTCATTAGGATAGTTTCTTTTCTCAATTTTCAGCGATCACCTCTTTCCAGGGATTGCTTCCTGATGTAATTGCCTATTCTGGGCTTTTCTTCAATGAATTGAATTTTAGTAAAAAGCTTCTTATTTTGTTTTACTGCTTTGTTTGCAAAAATGTCCGAATTTTTGATAAAACATCGCATTTGAAAACATGGTGGCTTTACAATAACACGCGCAGAAAAACATTTAAAATTACTTTGAATGTTGAACAATCTTGGATGGTGGATTCAAATCACGCAATATTCTGGGGCATGTGTGTGTATTCTTTTGTTGCAGGTAACAGATCCAGACGATTTCAAGCACAAGTGTCATTTCTCCTAGACGAGTAATCACTTATTCCCACGCAGAAGACTGGGGCAATCATGTTCAAGGAAGAGTCCACATGTCACCCTATTGCCACAATGTTTACTGGTGGAGTCCATCATTCGGTCGACGGTCGGTCACGGCGTTTCGCTATCGGTGAATTGAGTTCAACTGGATAGTGTTGTATCTTATTAAGTCGATTCTCTCATTCAGTACTCCCAACAGCCACAAGCTTTTCTGTGTCGATAACGGTTGCGAATTCCCCAGTAGAGTTGCTTTGCAGACACCGAAGTTGTTGGTCAATCCTCAGTGAAGTTGCTAGGAGTTTGAAGATGCTTAATCTTCTGTAAAATCCTCTTAGGACGTATCTTCAGATCAGTCTTGTATCATGGAGCAAGAAGCAAGTTGTTGACCTTCCCGGGCATGGGGCATATTGAATTTCTCCGGCAGAAGATGTTCTAGATCTATCATCCCCAGTAGAGTTTGAGGACGTTTGGTCTTCTGTAAAATCCTCTTAAAAGGCATTCCCAAGCGCGAGATGCTTAGAAGCGGTTTTCCCCAGCAGGGTATGGTAAACTCATTATCTCCAGCGGAGTCGTCAAATGTAAAGTTCGCCTAACATGGGGCATTGTGGTACTTATCCTAAGCTCAACATAATTTATTCCTCAGCAGACTACCGTGGAGTTGCTTTGGGTTTCCCAGCAGATCTCCAGGGATTGTTTCCCAGCAAGTTACAGTGAAATGTTCTGACCAGGATTTGCATATCCCCGGCAGAGTAGCCCTGATTCCCTACAAGATCGTATCTCTGATAATTGTCTTCCCCACAGAGTTCAGCATTGAATCTTGTCAACAACACTCCCCAACTGAGTTGTTGTTTTCCCCGTAGAAGTTTAGTAGGTCAACAGAATCTATTCCTCAGCAAGGTGATAGTACATTTCTCCCTGCAAAGGATCTCGGGTTTAATAGATCCCTAAGCAGAGTTTTAATAACCTTTGTTCCATAGCAGGACGTCATTTAAAAATTCTCATCCCCAACGGAGTTGCTGTGACCAAGATTCATCCCCAAGCAGATGAAGTGATTTCTGGCAGAGTCATCAATCCTCTCGATTCCAACAGTCTAATTTATTTTTGGCAAACTTGGCGATTCGAAGCAGACGGAATGTTCATTCATTCTCTAGCAGAGATATTATCCTTTCAGGAGTCTCCGAGATCAAATCCTTGACTATTGTTCCTCAGCAGAGTCAGCAGAGATGTCTGACACGGATGCAGAGAGTAATCCAGTATTGGAATTCTTAAAGTCCAACCGTAGATTGGCAAAAGGTCCATCAAAGGGTGGCAAATTCTTAAAGTCCAACCGTAGATTGGCAAAAGGTCCATCCAAGGGTGGAAAATTCTCAAAGTCCAACCGTAAATTGGAAAAAGGTCCATCCAAGGGTGGCAAATTCTTAAAGTCCAACCGTAGATTGGTAAAAGGTCCATCCAAGGGTGGCAAATTCTCAAAGTCCAACCGTAGATTGGCAAAAGGTCCATCCAAGGGTGGCAAAGTCTTAAAGTCCAACCGTAGATTGGCGAAAGTCCACCCGTAGTGTGGCAAGTCAGTAGTCGTCTGACTCCCTTTAAAAGACCGCAGCTAAGTCCAACTGCAGATTGGCAAAAGACCATCCAAGGGTGGCAAATCATCAGCAAGTCCAACCGTAGATTGGCAAAAGTCCACCCACAGTGTGGCAATTCAGCTGTAAAGTCCAACTGTAGATTGGCAAAAGTCCACCCGCAGTGGGCAAGTCAGTAGTCTTCTGACTCTATTCAAAAAGGCAGTCCATCCGTAGCGTGGCAGGCCAGTAGTCGTCTGGCGTTGTACAAAAGACGTTGTTAAAGTCCACCCGTAGTGTGGCAGGCCAGTAGTCGTCTGACATTGTACAAAAGACGTTGTTAAAGTCCACCCATAGTGTGGCAAGCCAGTAGTCGTCTGGCGTTGTACAAAAGACGTTGTTAAGGTCCACCTGTAGTGTGGCAGGCCAGTAGTCGTCTGGCGTTGTACAAAAGACAGCCCTCCAGTGTTATTTCTTCCCATCAGAGTTTTATTCAAGCAGAGTTCATTTGGTTGGGTTTATATCCCTTTTTCTTCTTCTCCACAGAGTGCAAATTTTCTGGTTATTTTTGGTATTTAATCCCTCCATACCTTGAAAGTCTGACGGCAATCGCTATCATCCATTCAGGTCTACAGTGATTGAATAGAGGCAGCTGTAATACCCCAAAATTTGCCCTCTCACTTCTTCATATCATTTAGCATGAGCTTTCATTTCATTGCATTGCATTCAAGCATAGAAAAAACAAAATATCAAGCATTGCATTGCATCTTGCATAAGGGCATGTGATCAGTGGTTCTTCAGAGGTGTTAATCATCCAAAGGTAAAGAATAAGAGCCAAGTGTTTCTCACAAGCCTCAAGGGTCCCTTAAGCCATATATCATCTCACTTTGATCCCACAAGGCATGGGAAGAGAAGAATTCATCAAGAAGATTGGGCAGTGCATGATCTCCTACACAAGGCAGTAAAAAATGGGGATCTGACCCCCCAAATGGGCAAGGTCTTTGAGTTTTTATCACCTCCAAATGGCATATCTCATCTTTGTTTGAGAGGATACACATCATATTCAGAGGAATTTGGATTTGGAGGATGTGCTATTTCCTCCTAACCAGAGGGTGGCAAAATTAGGGTTTGAACTAAAATCAGTTTATCTCTGATTTTTTGGGCAAAACTTGATCTTATGGTATTCCCTATGTTCTTAAGTGTATATGGATGGAAAATTGCTCATCAATTGGTTTCAGAGGAGTTTTAATTGGTCAGTTGCTTGATAATCAAGAAATTGGGGAAAAAGTCAACTGTGCAGTGGAAAAAGTCAACTCCTGACTTTTTGAGGTCAAAATCATGAAATTCATGTTGCATATGTTCAATGGACAAAATTTGATCAAGAAATGATGGAGGAATAATGAATAATCAAGAAATCACAAAACTGCGAAAATGGAAACTTTAGGGTTGCCAAAAATAGTAAGTTTAGACCATTTTGCACCCTACTTTGAGGCCCTCTTTCTCCAAGATAAAAGCTTCAAACCTCAGGCCCAAATTGAGCCAATTAAATTTCATGTTCTAAGCTTCAAATCCATATAAAGAATTCCTCCATTGGGTAAAAATTGAGTGAATTATGGTTGATCAAAGTTTGAGAAAACTAGGTCAAAAACCAAGTCATGGCAAGGCAAGTGCAGGCCCATGCGCCATACTTTTGTCGAACACTTGGTGTGCCAAATGTCCAACCACTTTTCTCAATTATGGAAGCTCCAAACGAAAAAATGTTGAACATCAAAGTTGTTCATCTCAATGTCCTCTTCAACTTTGACGTTGGACATTTTTCCATTTGAGCAAGTTATGATGGGGTTATGATGGTCCCAAGTTGACGCGTGCATGCTGAATTTTCCAAGTCAGGTTGCCACGTGAACCTACCAACTTGCCACGCCCATGCACCAGTTCTGAGCCATGATGTTTGGAGTCATTTTACACTACTCTACAAGCCTCTATTCAATTCAATTTCAACATCAAAATTATTCTCCTATATCTACTCTTTCATTTGCCACCAAAATCACACATTTCCATTCATTAAAGTGAGAGAATTTCCTCACAAAACTTCCTTGTTTTAATTGATATTAAGCTGCTATAAAATAAGAAAAAAATGACATTGTTGTTGTTGTTAATTCAAATATTCACATACATACTACACACCAGTCCACTTTCTATTTCATTAAACTATAAATTTCCTTACATCACCACCATCCATTTTAAACCTCACCATACACTTCATAAACTCACCCACACCATAATAAATCTTCCCAACTCACCTCTAACTGTCATGACTTAGTTAGTTAGAGTCTACTCAGTCAACCTCACACCAACTCACTTAACCAACTCAGTTTACCATGGTTAAACACACTTAACCCTAACTATATAAACTAATTTACACACAATTTCAAGGGATCTCTCTCATTTTTCCACATTCTCAGAAATTATTCTCAATCATTCTCTCCACTCTCTCTCTAATCTCACACATTTTCTCATATTTTCCTCACAAATTCTCAAGGAATCTCAAGTTTTTCTCACACTCTCAAGAGTTCAGATCCAGATTTCTCTCTCGTTTCTTCATCATTTTCGAAGATTTTTGGAGCAGCGTCATCTCCATAACCTCCTCTTTCTACTATATGCATTGGATTTGCTTGAATCCACCATCGAAAAATCTCAAGTTTCACTCATCACTCCCAAATTTCTACTCCAAGCAAGTATTGGATCTGGTTTTAGCCTTTATTTGGCTTAGAGTGTTGATTTGAAGATCTTGCAAGAAGTTCTTGGATTTCTAAAACAAAAAAGTGCATCTCACAAGGTTAGAGATCTTGAAACTTTTCCTTTAGTTAATCATAATTTTAGAGATTTACAATGTGAAATTAGTAATCATGCATTGCATCTGAAAGTCCTGAAATGATGGCACATCATTGGTTGTTTAATTTGGAGTTTATGTGATTTTGTGATTTTTGTGCAATTCATGTTGAATGTGTCACTTTCGTGCCATTTTTCCTGATGATAGAATGATCTTTTGGAGATTTAATTGGTATATTCATGATCTATGAAGTTTGGGCTTCAGTTTGGTATCTTATTTCGTTAATTTTCATTAAGATTTGATGGAGTTATGTGAGGTAGAAACTTGGAAAAAAATCTGCGTATTTTTGTGTGTTGTATGAGTTTAATTTTCACTTTGCATGGAGTAATCATGAGGATGATGAGGTGGCTGCGCGGTATTGGTGGAGTTCTTGCTTTTAATGATTAATTACAATGATTAATTAGTGATGAATAAATGATTGGTGAGAGAGAGGCCGCGTGTGGCGAGTTATGATTGGTGCGTTTTAATCACTTTGCGGCTGGCCAATGATAAGAGGACACCGCATTAATGAACACATGAGTTCTTCACGTGATGCTTCTTGGTTCTTCAGACGTTCCCGTGTGGGCGAGGGTACATTAGGTTGTGTGAGCGTGCATCAGGAGCCGTTGATTTGGAGATCTTAGCTTGATCGTGTGGTTTGAAGGGAAGGTCCATGGAATTGGTTATGCACACATCACCACACGATTTCACAAGCTTAGTGGACTGGTTTAAATTGTTTTTTACACCCCCCTCTTTAGAAGCCCAATGTTTTTAAACTAGGAAATTACTTTGGCTGCACCCCCATTCCAATTCCTTTTGTATTTTGATTTCTTTTCCCTATCTGTTTGGTTTTCTATTTTTAAAAATAGTAAGACATTGCTAAAAATCCCAAATAAATTCATGTGGCATATTAATACATTAAAATAATTTTTTACAATTTTTCATTCTGACTTTAGGGATTTTAGAGCATAATTCCAAATTTGTCATTTGATTTCTTTTTCAAGTGAACTCTTCCTTGATGATCAAACTTGTACATTTTATTTCTCCCACTTCCCACAACATTTTTTGCTCATTCTTTTTGTAGTGGTTAGATAACATACTGAAGCATATGAAAATATTTTGTTTGCATTTTTAACTCACTTTTCTCATGTGTTTTGATGTGCATATTTGGACTTTCTTTGGATGTGTTTCAAAGTGAAGTTGTGAGATTAATTGAGCATGATTCTTGGTGAATTTTGTGTTGTTATTTTTACATGTGATTACATTCTGACTTAATTGATTTGTGTTCTATTTTCATAATTTTTCAAATCCATTTACTATTTGTTTATGCATGCTAGAATAGGAGCCCTTTTGTGAAGTTTTGTTAACATCATTTTCACATGTTTTAGGTAGGCATTCATGCCATCTTATTAGGATTTGTTTATGCATATTTTGTATGTCATTTGTATGATATTATAGGTTACCTTTGTTGCATTATAAGTCACTTGGGTTTGCATTTGCATTTGGTATGAGTTTGTGCATTCTGATTTGAACTTTGACTTGTTTCTATCTCTCACTTCCTCTTATGCTATATGAAATTCATGTTTGCATTTTTGTGTGCCATTTAACATGTCTCATTCACATCTCAATAATGCTATGCCACTTCCCTAGGTATGATTTTATCATTTTAACATATTATGCATCTTTAATGTGTCAATTTGTGCATATATTGGAACATGTTTCACTTCTCTTTTCTTCTACTTCTTCTTATCCCTTCTACTTGAATTCTTTTATCCATGATTGATGTGATATTTCATATGCTTTATAAGGCATTGGTGACTTGAATGTGATTCTGACCTTGATATTTCATAGAGCATTATGGCATGATCACTTTGCATTTCCATCCATTCTTCATCTATTCTTTTCATAATGTAACTCTTTAGTGATTAGGACATTACTCGTACATAGTTGATTTGTGTTTGATGTCTTAACATTAGGGAGTACTCTTATTGTTTAGATTCTAACTTTGATTAGTTTGTATCTCTTAGGATCCTATTTCCTTAGTTCTTAATTGATTTGATCATCACTTGTTGTTTCTTCCTTTATTTCATACTTGTAAATATTGTGAACAAACCTTTTCGTGTAGGTGCATGGTAAGTAAGTGTGGAGACATAGTTCCACATACACTCCTCTCCCTCATCTTCTCTTATTTCATTTAATCATTCAAATTTGTGTTTGATAAGCATTTACATGCTTTCCTTGAATAACCTCTTATTCATCCCTCTTTAAGATCAACTTAACTTCCATTTTGGAAGTAAGTTGTTTCTTTTGCTCTTCTTCTCATTTCTTTTAGAAGTAGGTTTGTTAAACCACATTAACCATAGGATCTCCAAGCATGCTAACACTAGGGTTTGAATCTTAGTCTCCCTTATTAGTTTCACCTTTTGCTCCATTTGAGTCACTTCTTCTCTTCTCATAATAAAAGTAAAAAACACTTAATAAAGGCATAACAAATATTGTATTTAGGCCTTTCATGTGGGAACAAGGAGGTGAGGGGTCTTCTCTCATTTCTTTGGGAATGTTTAGCATACGTCCCGTCTGGGGACGATGTGCGAGGCATTCAATCTCACATGAGGGACTTAAATACAATGTGAGTTACTAAACACCAATAATCAAAACAATTATTGCTTAAAAGACAAAAACAAACAATAACGTCTTTCCTTCGGGAACTCTTTTCTCATCTCACTCATTCTCAACGTATGAACGCGCTTCTTCTCGTTCTCTTGCAAGATGGAAACGCACTCGGACCAACGAGCCTACAACGCCTGAGCTAGAACGTTAGCCGTTCCCTAAAAAACACAAGCAATCCATCCCTAGTGAGGGGAACTACGTCGCTCTGATTCTCATGTTCCCGATGAGATACGTAGGCAGTGGGGTAGGGCCCATTCGAGCACCTCTTTTATTTTCCCTACATTTGTTTCTCGTTCTCTTTCCATCCTTTTTCCAGTATCCTTTATTTACACCTTTTGATCGAGACAAACAAGCGTGGATCCCATCGGGTACGATGGACGCGAGGGGGTGCTAATACCTTCCTTTCGCGTAACCGACTCCCGAACCCAGTTCTTTTGGTCGCAAGACCATGTTCTTTCCTTCCTCCAGGTTTATTCAGTGTTTCCTTTCCCTCTCTTGGGATAAATACACATTGCTGGCGACTCTGTTTCGGTGCCACTTTCGCGTTTGTACTTGGATGAAAATCCCAGGAGCGACAGATGGCGATTCTGCTGGGGACGAACCCAGAATCTCTGGTTTCCTTAGCGAGTCAATCCTAGCGCTTGTTTGTTTTTCGTTCATTGGGTGTTTACTTGGATGCTGTATTTTGCTGTATTTACTATTTTACTGTATTGCTATTTACTGTATTACTGCTTTACTGTACATTACTGTATTTATCGCATTTTAGCATTTGCATTTCGTATATTATGCTATACTGGACTGTGCTGTTTTCTGTTTGGCAGGATGGGGTGTTCTGAGAGATAAGCCCACTACCCAGGCTTGAGTACACACATAGGTATTAGAGTGGATAGTCATGACGCTTGCGTGGTGGTGACCACGTATTATTGTTCATGAGACCCACAACCAGACGAGGTTCTATCAGGAGCTTTCTGCTATTGCATGTTATGCAGGACAATAGTTATTCTCTTGAGGAACTGTCGACTCTGGTGACCATTCCTGAGGACTCAGTTGCGGTACTCCTCCCGAGATGTGACAGTGGCAGACCACATTATATGGCAAACCCATTGCATATTCTCGATCTGAGGACCCAATGCTGAGAACTTGCTATAGGTGTCCCTTTTGGAAAGAGAATCAACGAAAGCACTCCTTGATTGGCGATAGTACTGTACCCCGAGGGATGAATGTACTATTGCTTCTCGACCTCAGTGTCAGAAGCTGAGGACCTTTCGTTTTGGAGAATCGGTTGAGGCCTCCTCGAGTTAGGATGCAGTTGCGTGGGGGCCAGTTTTAAATGCACGAACACTGACTGTTGAAAATTAGTGAACGGCAACCTCAAACCCAACTCCTTGAAAGCGTATTTGTACATGGTAAAACAGTCCCCTAAGTGCGTACAGACACGATCGTCTAAGGAAGGGAAGTGCACCTTCCACTCTCCCTCCGGTCCAACCTCCGTGAAAACGTCCACCAAGTACTTTGCGAAAGTGGACACATGCTCGGCAGGTTCGGCCACCTCCCACTCCTCCGCGGAGAACCCGTCGACGTCCTCGTCCATGTCGTCCAACTCTTCCTCCTCCCCGACATTGCTGGAAGAACTTGAAGTCGTAGAACCTAAAGCCGTCGAGCTGCTATTATCTTCGGAGCCCGTTTCTTTCTCGGACGTGTCTATAATAACCTTTATATCTGGCCCCTTCGCCATTACAATCACCTGAAAATTAGAGAAGAAAGTGAATTCGACAGCAAATCAAATCCACCCTTCCACCACTAAGTCAAGTGAAAGGGCGCGCAAAGGGCTGAGGACAACGTCCCCGACCTAAGCCCTAACGTCAAAGGAAAAGCTGAACCTCCCCGCGAGGAGACGCTCGAAACTAATCATCCCCGAGCAAGGAACTTCCCCGCACTCACACCCAGTTTCCGTTTGAAGCTTCGCCGAAAATCGCAAAGCTTCACCGGGATCTGGGAATGTTTTGCCGGAAAACTCATCACCCACTCAGAGGATGAACAGACACGGCGGTCACACATGCATAGCTGCCGCAATATCGCCGCGAACCACCCTCCTCGCTGAAATGCACCACTAATTCCGGCAACATGTCAGAGGTAGAAAAATGGTACAGCCACCGTCCACCACCAACAATCGCCGGAAACTCACTCATTTCGTCCTCTAAACCTAGCCCTAACCACATGCAACCTACCATTGACAACAAAAAGGATTTAAACAAGCAAAGGATCAGAAAACTTACTTGATTTAAGTAGACGAAAGTAGCTGCTCGAAGCTTGAAGCGGTGGTCGGAGTAGGCAGACGGCGGTTACGGGCAAGAATTCTGAAGGAAACAGAGAGAAATCAGAGCAAAAAGTTCCAAATGGAACAATTTTCTCCTTTTTTATACAAAGGGGCACGTGAGAACACGCGCTCGTAGGCTATGATGGCTATCCACTAGCCATCATTGCCTATTAACTGCTACACGAAGCTCTAGGCACACGTGGCGTCCCATCGTTTCCAATTCTATCTGACCGTTACTCTCCCCAAACACTGGGCAATAAGGTCACACCACGAATTTCACGAACACCAGGGGTCACGGGCTCATTAAGACAATCCTCCTCGTCTTCAAACGACGACTCCATGCTAGCTCCCCGGAGCAACGAACTATCCTTAAGTCATCACTCCAATGCTCGGGAGCAACGACTTGGGGGGCTCCTGTTCTGGACTGGACCAATGGCTAGACATGGCCCAATCCACTTCTGCTCCAGAGCGGCCCAAATTGCCTAAGTCCAATCCACAGAGGGGCAAAAGTTACCTTTCTGCCCCTCCAACCGGGAAAGGAATGCAACGTTCCTCCCCGGAATTACTGCCCGTCATGCACGACTTCATTGCTTCCCGAACAGCTATGGGCAGGTGCCCGGAACTATGCCTATGCCCGACATAACGACTAGTTTTGAGCACCCTGCCCGACATAACGGCTAGTCTGGGTAGTTATCTATTCTTTGGGGAAAACAGTTATTTCGCCTCGAAAATAGGACCGTTGGCCACACGCTGGGCGCTCTATATAAACCCTCTCGCTTGAGAGGGTCAGGTATCCAATATTCACCCTAAGAATTCATACTTCGTACTTGCCCCTTTTCTCTGACCCTTTCTTACTTGAGCGTCAGAGTACCTTGCAGGTACACCCCCTCCTCTCCATACGACCAGCATCCCTGACGCACTTGGCGGCCCGATTCTACAGGATCTGATCCAGCCTTCACGATCAAATGTGGATGTACATTTACCCAACTTTCTATATTCCTTAACTCCTATGAGTTAATTTCTTAACCTTTCTGTATTTCCTAAGTTAATGGATATTCATTGATCATGTACTATAAATAAGATCCACATTCCAATATAAAAGAGACTTTTGCAGAAGATAATATAATATCACTTCCTGGTGATCGACTGCCCGTCGCTATATAAGTGCAATTTCGGAAGGCCAACTCTGGCCGAGTTGGTAGCGGTACCCTCAACAGTCCACCTGAAGATGAAGTATTACACTTAGAAAGGAATGGTCGCCACCCTGCACGGCGATATCGAAGCTGCACGCAGGTGTTTCGAGGCAGCTACAAAGGGGCTCAAAGCCATTGCGTCCAAGCCAAAAGCATCGGGCAAGCCAGCATTGCCATGCAGCTCCGAGGAAGCCAAGCCTCTTCCCCAGGTCGACTCCATCGACCTCGATAGTCTCTTCCAAGAAGAAGACCAGCAGGAGGAACGACCAGCTTCAGCCAACCCATCCACATCGTCCAGCAGCGTCTCCCATCCGATGTGCCCAATACCGGATGACAACTTCGAGATCGTTCTGTTCAGCGATGACCCTCAGCGGGGAGTGAAGATTGGACTAGATCTTCCCGACATCGCGAGGAAGTAGCTCAAGGCATGCCTCCGCGAGAATGCCGACCTCTTTGCATGGAGCACCGCTGAAATGCCCGGGTTGGATCCATCCGTCGCATGCCACCAGCTGACAATTGACCCGGCCGTCAAGGCCGTAGCACAACGTAGGAGAAAGTAGTGTCTGGAGAAGACAGAGGCTGCTGAAAAAGCTGTAAAGGACCTCCTCGAGGCCAAATTTATTTCGGAAGCCAAGTACACCACTTGGCTGTCCAACGTTGTATTAGTTAAAAAATCTAATGAAAAATGGCGCATGTGCATTGATTACACCGATCTCAATAAGGCATGCCCGAAAGATGCCTACCCCTCCCCAATATTGATAAACTTGTTGATAATTTTGCTGGTTTTAAACTTTTATCGTTCATGGACGCCTACTCGGGCTATAATCAAATTCCGTTGGCAATGTCTGACAAAAATTATACGACCCTCATGACCGAATCGGGCAACTATTACTACAACGTAATGCCCTTCGGCCTGAAGAACGCCGAAGCAACGTACAAACGAATAATGAACAAGGTATTCCGGGGAGAAATAGGCGACATGCTCGAAGTCTACATGGACGACATGATCGTAAAGTCCCACGAGGAAACCGATCATACTGCCCATTTGAGGAAGGTCTTTGAACATGCCAGGAGATACAAAATGCGTTTTAATCCGGAGAAGTGCACGTTCGGTGTCCGGGCAGGCAAATTCCTTGGCTTCTACTTGACGGAATGAGGAATCGAGGCCAATCCCGATAAATGCCGGGCATTCTCGGAGTTTCCTACGCCCAAGTCCAAAAAATCCATCCAGTCCCTCAACGGGATGCTTGCGTCACTATCTCGTTTCGTGGCCAAGTCCGCCCAGCACGCCCTACCATTCTTCAGACTCCTCCGCAAAGAGGCAGCATTCGAATGGACCAAGGAGTGTGACGAAGCCCTTCTCCATATGAAACGAGCACTCTCAGAGCCACCGGTCCTCTCTCGCCCGAACAATGGCGAAACGTTGTACCTGTACCTCGCCGTAGCAACCGAAGCAGTGAGCACCACTCTCATCTGCGAGACACCTGACGGGCAGAAGCCTATATATTTCATGAGCAAAGCGCTACAAGGACCAGAGTTAAGATACCAACAGATAGAGAAGGTGGCGCTGGCCCTCTTCAACGCAGCCAGAAGATTAAGACATTACTTCCTGGCTCACACGATCGTGATTCGAACAGATCAACCCATAAAGAAGCTGCTCGGACGACCAGACATGGCCGGTCGGATGCTCAAACGGTCGTTGGAACTGTCCGAAATCGACATCCAATACGAAAGAAGAACAACCCTCAAGGCCCAAGCTCTGGCCGACTTCGTCGCGGAAATGAAATTCGCAGACTCCCCCGCGAGCGAAGCGCACAAATGGACCATTTTCGTTGACGGTGCCTCGAGCTCGGCAGGGAGCGGCGCGGGCATCATACTGGAGAGCGACTATTGAATCATTGTGGAAGTTTCACTCACCTTGTCCTTCCCGACTTCCAATAACCAGGCTGAATACTAGGCCTTCCTCACGGGGCTACGCCTTGCCAAGGACCTGGGCGCAGAAGAAGTCGTCATTTGCACAGATTCACAACTCGTGGCCCTCCAGGTCCGGGGAGAATACCAAGCCAAAAAAGACAACCTGACCGAATACTTGGCCCTGGTCAAGAAGGAGATGGCGAAGTTTACAACACTGGAAGTGAAACATGTCCCCCGCGAACATAACGTGCGAGCAGACGTGCTATCCAAACTAGCCAGCACAAAGAAGAAAGACGGATACAAATCCGTCATACAGGAAGTACTTCCTCGACCCAGCATCGGGAAGGCCTCCCCGACACTCGACGTGTAGGTGATCGGCGACAACAACTGCTGGATGACCCCTATCTACAACTATCTCGCCAAAGAAGAACTTTCGTCCGACCCAAAGGAGGCCAGCACAGTCAGGCGAAGATCCCGTTCTTACGTCTTGGTCGAAGATAAACTCTACAGGCGGGGATTCTCCATTCCGCTGCTCAAGTGTGTCTAGGAAGAAATGGTTGCGCACATCCTGCGCGAAATCCAGAAAAAGGAATCAATGCCCAACATCTCGGCGGAAGGTCGCTTGCCCGAAAGGCCCTCCGAGCAGGGTACTATTGGCCGACCATGCAGCACGACGCGAAAGAACACGTGAAGAAATACGATAAATGCCAACGACACATGGACATGCACCTAGCTCCGCCTAACGAGCTCAAGGCTATGTCCTCCCCGTGGCCATTCGCCTGGTGGGGCCTAGACATCCTAGGACCCTTCGTGGTAGGATCAAGCCAGAATAAGTACCTAATAGTGGACGTAGACTATTTCACAAAATGGATAGAAGCGGAAGCTCTAGCCAAAATAAATGCCCTCAACATCCTGCGTTTCTACAAACGAAACATCCTTGCACGTTTCGGTATCCCCCAAGCTATAGTAACGGACAATGGGACGCAATTCACAGACAGGAAGTTCCAAGACTTCGTCGCCCAACTGGGCACGAAGCAGCACTTCGCATCCGTAGAGTACCCTCAAACAAACGGACAGGCTGAAGTAGCCAACCGAGTCATCCTTCGAGGCCTCAAGCGAAGGCTGGACGAAACAAAGAAGGCATGGGTCGAGGAACTGCACAACGTACTCTGGGTATACCGCACAACTCCACACTCAACGACCGGGGAAACGCCTTTCCGTCTAGCATATGAGACCGAGGCTGTAATTCCCGTCGAAGTTCACGTGCCCACTAGGCGGACAGAGTTGCCCCTAGACGAGGAGATGAACGACGAGTCATTGCGAAAAGAACTCGACCTTGTAGAGGAGATCCGAACCGGAGCATCCCTCCGCGAAGCCTCACTGAAACAAAAAATTACCATCAGGCACAATGCCAAGGTGATACGACGAGAGTTCGACGTAGGAAGCCTTGTTCTAAGAAGAAACCACAAAGACTCTCGAGAAGGCAAACTAGCAGCCAATTGGGAGGGGCCCTATCGTGTCCGAGCAAAAACGGAAAATGGGGCCTACTACCTGGAACATCTCACTGGGGAAGAACTTGCTCGACCATGGAAGGCTGAAAAGCTAAAACAATACTACAGCTAAATTCTCGGTTCGACCCGTCACAACGACGGGCGTCAGCTACTGACCACTATGCACGTCTAGGTACAAGCGTCGCATATGAATAAAGCAGAACCTCGCTCAGTAACGAGCCGGGTAACTGCTCGACAGCGGTCCTCGATCGAGCATCGCTGTCGTCAAAGTACCATGACTGGCAGAACCCCAGCTCGCGATGGGACGTTCACGCCGCGAACTCAGGCCTCAAACGCGACCTGAGCTCCGTACCCCCGCCAGGATATTCCCCGGCCGTTCGACCAGTTCCCCTCACTGCCGAACACATATACAACGAGCAATCCCCCCAAATTATTCTCACAAGTCAAATACCCCCTATCACGGGCGGACATGCATTCACAACGAGCATGAGTACAACACTTAGAGAAAAACAAAAGCAAGTAAAATCATGCAGATGGAAGAATCAAATATGTAATAATTTAACATAATAAATGACCGCAAGGGCCACAATTGTACTAAGTTACATAAAACAGGGGCCACGCCCTCCAAAAATTAAATTACAACGGTTACACGGCACGCAGGCCGGACAAATTACAACATTAAAAACACAAACTCCTCACTCTACCGCGTGCTCGGCAGGCTCGGACTAGGGCCTCTGGTCTTCCGCGGGTTGATCCTAGGTAAGGAGAGCATCGGGCATAACGATCCAACCATCTTCAACGTGCGCCAGATAGTGGGTACCCTCGTCGGAAAAGTCAAGCTCGGGATTCACCACCCGCAGTTGAACCACAACGTTTTTGAAAGACTTCTCCGCGACAACAATACCATCATCCTCGGCCGTCAGCAAACGGACAACCAGCTCGGATCTTGTCTTCAATTCCTTCACGTCTTCCAGCTCATCGTCACCTGGGGCATTGGCCGCCTTCAACCGTTGGATCAACTCCTCGACAGACTTCTTCTCCGCCGCCAGCGTCGATTTCTCCTCCTTCAACTGAGCTACCTCCTCCTCAGCTTTCTTCCGAGCATCGTTGGCACCCTTAGCTTCTTCCTTGAGGGACGCCATGGTAGCACGGGCAGCAGTAAGTTCGGCCTCAGTTGCCGAGTCCCCTTCGGGGTAAACAACTGCCATCTTCAACATCCTGACCAAGGCAGAAGCGTCCTGAGCCACCAATGCCCTCTTGCTCAGGCGATCCATACTTTCCAAGAGAAGAGACTCCGCCCGAGGCACAATCAGAGAGTTCCCCTAGTAGAACTTCCGATCATGGATGCAAGGAGGAAGCTCGAACTTCCCCTTCTCCGACGCCCGAGTGAGATCCACAACGTCAGTGATTCTTGGCCGCTTGGATCGACCTGTCAAAGGAAGAGGAGACCCGCGGGGATCAGGAGTAGGAGAAGAAGAGGTCCCCGCAGGAGACTGCACGGGAGGAGGAACACGGGCACCAACAAACTGAGACTTCAGAGGGGCTGCCCCAACCTTGTTCCTCGCAAGAGCATTCCTCACAACTCTGTCGTGGGCCTGAGGTATCTCACCTGCACAAACAAAATACGAGCATGTTAGATACGAGGAAAAGAAATGACGCGAACAAAATCTAAAGAACTAAGACTACCAAGTAGCTTCTTGGCATCCACGGGAGTCTTGCACTCCAGCAGTGCCTTAATATTGATAAATCGACGCTCAACCCTCTGGCTCCCGTCCTCCTCGAAGATCGGACTACCCTTGCTCGTCTAGCACTCAGCAAGCCGGAAGGAGTTGACCCACTTCACCAGCACCTCGTACGCCACAGCGTCCTGCCCGCGTAGCTCGCTCGGTTGGAAGACATAGTCATCGGGCTTCTTGGCAAAGTGGTAAGGCGCCCAATGGATGGGAAACTTGTAGATTCTTCACCCAATAAACTTCTCATCCTCTTCGTGCAGATCGTTCCCATCCTCGTCAACCTCGATCTCCCAAACATATGTACTGTCCTGGGCAGCTTCGGACAGGGGCTCGACGACGTAATACCGTTCCTTAAATGTCCGTATCGACTCCGAAAACGGTTTGAACAACTTGCGGGGCAGCTTCAGAGAAACCCAGCCGTACTTCCTCCCCGACTGCTGCCGTTGGAGATGAAAGATAGTGAAGAACAAAGGAAGAGTAGCCCCTATGGAGAGATGCTCGCATACCAGCTCGAACTCCCGGATGAAGGCCAACGAGTTAGGATGCAGTTTCGTGGGGGCCAATTTTAAATGCACGAACACTGACTGTAGAAAATCAGTGAACGATAACCTCAAACCCAACTCCTTGAAAGCATATTCATACATGGTAAAACGGTCCCCGAAGTGCGTACAGACACGATCGTCCAAGGAAGGGTAGTGCACCTTCCACTCTTCCAAGGACTTTATGAAAATGGACACATGCTCGGCAGGTTCAGCCATCTCCCACTCCTCCGCGGAGAACCCGTCGACGTCCTCGTCCATGTCGTCCAACTCTTCCTCCTCCCCGACATTGCTGGAAGAACTCGAAGTCGTCGAACTCGAAGCCGTTGAGCTGCTATTATCTTCGGAGCCCGTTTCTTCCTCGGACGTATCTATAATAACCTCTCTATCTGGCCCCGTCGCCATTACAATCACCTGAAAAGTAGAGAAGAAAGTGAATTCGGCAGCAAATCAAATCCACCTTTCCACCACTAAGTCAAGTGAAAGGGCGCGAAAAGGGCTGGGGACAACGTCCCCGGCCTAAGCCCTAACGTCAAAGGAAAAGCTAAAACCTCCCCGCGAGGAGACGCTCGAAACTAATCATCCCCGAGCAAGGAGCTTCCCCGCACTCACACCTAGTTTTCGTTTGAAGCTTCGCCGAAAATCGCAAGGCTTCACCGGGATCTGGGAATGTTTTGCCGGAAAACTCATCACCCACTCAGAGGATGAACAGACACGGCGGTCACACATGCATAGCTGCCGCAACATCGCCGCGAACCACCCTCCTCGCTGAAACGCACCACTAATTCCGGCGACATGTCAGAGGTAGAAAAATGGCACAGCCACCGTCCATCACCAACAATCGCCAGAAACTCACCCATTTCGTCCTCTAAACCTAGCCCTAACCACATGCAACCTACCATTGACAACAAAAAGGAGTAAAGCAAGCAAATGATCAAAAAACTTACTTGATTTAAGTAGACAAAAGTAGCTGCTCAAAGCTTGAAGCGGTGGTTGGAGTAGGCAGACGGCGGTTACGGGCAATAATGCTGAAGGAAACGGAGAGAAATCAGAGCAAAAAGTTCCAAATGGGACGATTTTCCCCTTTTTATACAAAGGGGCACGTGCGAACACGCGCTCGTAGGCTATGATGGCTATCCACTAGCCATCATTACCTATTAACTGCTACACGGAGCTCTAGGCACACGTGGCGTCCCATCGTTTCCAATTCTGTCTGACCGTTACTCTCCCCGAACACCGGGCAACAAGGTCACGTCCACAAATTTCACGAACACCAGGGGTCACGTGCGCATTAAGACAATCCTCCTTGTCTCCAAACGACGACTCCATGCTAGCTCCCCGGAGCAACGAACTGTCCTTAAGTCATCACTCCCATGCTCGGGAGCAATGACTTGGGGGGCTCCTGTTCTGGACTGGACCAATGGCTAGACATGGCCCAATCCGCTTCTGCTCCAGAGCGGCCCAAATTGCCTAAGTCCAATCCACAGAGGGGGCAAAAGTTACCTTTCTGCCCCTCCAACCGGGCAAGGAATGCAACGTTCATCCCCGGAATTACTGCCCGTCACGCACGACTTCATTGCAGAAGTTACCTAAGTTAATGGATATTCATTGATCATGTACTATAAATAAGATCCACATTCCAATATAAAAGAGACTTTTGCAGAAGATAATATAATATCACTTTTCTTCTTCTCTTTATCTCCTTCATCTCTGTATCATTTTGGTTAATTTCATATTATATATATATATATATATATAATAACATTGTGAGTTACCCTTTTCACATGGGAAAAAAATCATATTTGAAACATTTGTAATTTTAACTAATACTAGTATTATTAATAATACTAGTACTACTCATTAACAATTTATTAATAAAAAAATGTCGAATCAATAGAAAAGTGATTTCTCAATCCTATCATCGAATCAATAGAAAAGTGATTTCTCTCTTCTGGTATTAAATGAATATCAAAACAAAAGGTTTTCTGGCTTGTGGTGCAAAGTTAAAAAAGTCAGGGGTGCAAAATATGAAATTATAAAATTATAGGTGCAAGCTTTAAGAATTCCGGGGGTTCACTTGCACCCCCTCAGTGCCATGTGGCTCCCCCCTGATTACACTATCCAACTACATTCTAAACTAACATTGGTATAAGAGTTTTTTACACTATTAAACTACATTCTAAATTATCATTATTCCTTCAAATACTAACGGTGGTTTTTTTCTGAGGTTGAGCTTCTAAAGAATAATAAGAGAAAAACACGAAAATGTATTGGCTTGAAATTAGTAACAATTTAGTGTTGAGTTGCTGCTAGAGGTAACTAACAATTTAGTGTTCGTCCGACTCATTGATTATAAAGTAAGACTAATTATCAATGAAGTAGTAAAACATCAGAAGAATTGAATCACATTGATGACAGTAACGTTCTAGCTCTAATATGGTTTCAACCACATAACAATTCAAAGCACAAAGATGATTTGCTCAACTGTAGCACCAAAAACTAGAAAAACATGACAGAAAACTTGAAGCAATGATTTGCAAAATGAAACTAAAACTAGAAAACAAGACAAAAAACTGAAACAATTTAAAAACCATGTTCAAAAGCAAGACATCACTTGAAAAAAAATCTAAATAAAGAAAATTTGTGGTTCTTCTCATTGCTGGTTTTGTCTTTAACGAGTTTCAACAGGTTCTCCAGCTTCTCCTGATGATCCTCAAGAAAATCAATATCTTTCTCTCCGCCATCCTCATCAAGCAAATTCATGCCCTCGGTGATTGCATTGTTGATCTCCTCACTTTCTTGAGGGGTCAGGTTTAAATTTTGATCATTCTTTAAAGCTTTCTTCATATTATAAAGACTTAAATCTAATGCATTCAGTACATTGGCCTTTTCTAAAAATTTCTCATCTTCCACCTTGTACTTCTCACCTTCTCCAAGCGCTTTTTTAATTTTTTTAGTGGACAAACTTTCTTTGTAGTGGTTTATGGTAATCTCATTCGTATTGCCGGTGGATTTCTCCGTAGCAGAAACAGTCAAAACACCATTTTCATCTATAGCAAAACATACATTGAAACCATAGCCACGAGGTGCAGGGGGAATACCCGAAAGTCTAAAAGAACCGAGCAGATTGTTATCACTGGCTCTAGTTCTCTCACCCTCATAAACCTCAATCAAGACGTAAGATTGGTTATCTGCAACTGTTACAAAACCTTTTGTCATCCTGACGGGAATGCAAGTGTTCTTAGGAATCACCACACTCATGACATCTCCTAATGTAACCTTACCAAGAGACAGTGGTGTAACATCTCGCAGCACCAAGTTCGGAACATTTTTAAAGCCTTCACTCAACAAAGCAGCCTGTACAGCAGCTCCATAAGCAACCGCCTCATCAGGGTTTATGCTCATACACAAATCCTCTCTGTCGAAAAATTCCTGTAATAGTTGTTGCACTTTGGGAATCCTAGAAGACCCGCCAACAATCACAACATCATTTACATTACTCTTATTCATCCCAGCATCTACAAGACAACTCTCAACTATTTTCATACACTTTTTAAAGAGGTCTGCATTGATTTCTTCAAACTTGGCACGAGTTATCGACGAAGAAAAGTCGAAGCCTTGGAATAAATAGTCCACCTCAACGGTTGCGACAGAAGCAAAAGAGAGCGTCCTTTTCGCCCTTTCGCATGCCGTTCTCAACCTCCTCAAGGCTTTTGGATTACCAGTAATATCAATTTTGTTCTTTCTCTTTAGTTGTTTTACAAAGTAGTTGACCATTCTGTTATCAAAATCTTCTCCTCCTAGGTGAGTGTTTCCGGCAGTGGCCTTAACTTGAAAGTCCGTGCCTTTTATTGTTAGGACAGACGCATCGAAAGTGCCACCACCAAGATCAAACACAAAAATATTGTTTTCACCAAGACATTTTGTTCTCTTGTTGAGGCCATATGCAAGAGCAGCAGCGGTTGGTTCATTAATCACTCGTATAACATTAAGGCCAGCCATGACACCGGCATCTATGGTGGCTTTTCGTTGGGAATCATTGAAATAAGCCGGCACAGTAACAACAGCATTCGTTACCGGGAACTCTACAAATTTCTCTGCAACTTCTTGCATCTTTGTGAGAACCATAGATGATATTTCCTCAGCACAAAAGTGTTTCTCTTCACCCTTGTATTGAACAACAATCACGGGTTTGTCATCGTCACCGGCAATGACTTTGAATGGCCACAAATTCAAATCATTTTGAATAACAGAATCACTAAACTTCCTCCCTATTAACCTTTTAGCATCTGAAAAAACAATATTAATAATTAAAAATAGACAGATAATATTAATAGCATTAGGTTAATAAAGTTTATCAGATAATAAAAATTCACCAAAGACGGTATTGGTTGGGTTAGAAGCAGCTTGATGCAAAGCAGCATCACCAATGAGCCTCTGATCATCCTTGAAAGAAACAAAAGAAGGTGTAATTCTATTGCCTTGATCATTGTGAATAATCTCAACCCTATTGTGTTCATCAAGCCACACAGCAACACATGAATATGTTGTTCCAAGGTCTATTCCCACAGCACATCCTTCATACTTTTTTGCCTTTTTTGCCATGTGAACTCTTGAAGTTTACTGATAGGTTCACAATCTCTCTTTAGATTTTGACTCACATTAACTTCCTTTTATTGTGGATTTTCTTTGTGTTGTGATAGGTTAGGTTAGGTTTTTACGAGGGGAGTGGGGGTTAGGTTTTCTTTGTGTTGTGATAGGTTAGGTTAGGTTTTTACGAGAGAAAGGTTCTTTGATATAATAATTTTATGCTAATTAATTAATAAAAAATTATAAAAATGAATATTATTTTAGATAGTAAAATTTGTTCTGCTAACTTTACAATTTTTTTTTAATATAATAAACTAAAAAGATTTGAATAAATGGGATGAACTCATGTTTCTATAACTACCAAATAAACTGGAACAACTTAACAATTTTAATATTTTATATTTGAGGCGCATCTGATACATGATTTTAAGGAAATAATAAAATACTATAATATATTATCAACACTTAAATTTGAGAAAACACAAAATTCAAAAGCAATTGAACTGCGACGATAACCGTTGAAACTGCTATAAATTTATAGAATATTTTTAAATATAATAAATATAAAAATGATAGAAGAATTTAAAACTTTAACATGTATACGAATTTATAATTATAATGTGTATAAAAATAATTGAAGAACCTAAAATAATTATGATACTAATATATTATGAAACATCTTGAAAAAACTAAAATAATAAAAAAAACTGATAAATATTTGCATGAAAACGTACATAAATTCATACATTTAGAAATATCTAATAAAAAGAGAGAAATTTTAAATTCATTTAAAATTTAATTTATTTTTTAATTGGATTAAGTGTTTCACGATGCAATTGTTTAGAGTTCATTGGATATTTTCTAACTTCTATAACTTAAGTATAGTGTGTAGGGCTGAAAATGAGTCGAGTCGAGCCGAACTCGCTTCAGTTCGGCTCGACTCGTTAAGAATTGGTTCAACTTAAATATCAGTTTGAGTTCGACACGAACTTTTTTTTAAGCTCAAACTCGACTCGTTATAAGTTTACGAACAGTTCGGTTCAACTCGTTAAGTTCATCTCGTTAGGTTCAGCTCACTTACTTCACGAACTTAAAAACTATTTTTTAAATCTATATTTTTTTATATATTTGATACTTTAAAATAATATTTTAAAAAAAAAGAAAATGCTGAAATAAAATAAAAGTTATCAGATTGAAATATAATTTTGTCTCAAAAATATATTAATTCAAAAACTACACAACTTTCAAGAGATACATTTGAATGTCTAATTCAAAAACTACTCAATTGGAGTTTAAATTTGTCTAAAAAATCCACAAATTCATCTAAATATTTAGGAACCTTTACAAATTTAATGAAATAGTAGAGAAAAAATTACTAGAAATTGATACATTTCTATATGTACATCACTTGCCACCTTCAGTACACATGTTATTTTCAAATTTCTAAGACCTCCAACAAGGATGACTTTAAATGTAATTGTCAGCTTTACTACCATAACTAGTACAGAAGAGACAATGTAGGGTTAATATTTAGAGTAAATCTTTAAACCTACTCTTAAAGACAATATAATTATTCTCATATATAATCGAGTTAACTCATGAATCTAATGAGTCGAACTATGTATAGTTCAAGTTCAGCTCATTAGTTAACGAACTAAGTTTTTCGCTCATATTCAGCTCATTTGGTTCATGAACCTAGTTCAACGATTTAATTATCAAACCGAATTCCAAATTATTTTCGAGTTGGTTCGCTTCATTGTCAGCCCTAATAGTGTTTTTTTTTTCAATAAGCAAGGAATAATTATATTAAGCGAGAACAATGGGTTCTCGAACCCGCTAACAGAAAACCGAGACAGAGTTCGACAGAAAAGAAAATTACAATCCAATTACGCTTAAGATAAATAGAACAAAGGGAACTTGGAAAATTCATAAAAAGCATAATTGGTCCGAGTAATTTTCTCGATGAAAGACCATCTCCAGACTAAGGCTTTGATCTCCCAAACCGTATCCAAAACGTTCCAATTAGCGCTTCTAAAAGTAATACCATTTCGCAAAGTCCATAAGTACCACACGGTAGCCAACCAAATGCATCCTTCTCTCGCCTTCCTCACTCTACTCTTCTTACAAAAGGAAGACCACTTAAGAAAACTATGCTTAAGGTTAGAAGAGCTAAAGTCCCCGAAACCGATCCAATCCGCCATTTCCTTCCAAACTAAAGCCGCTACATCACAAGTCAAAAAGATATGCGACACCGTCTCAATGTCATTAGTGCACAAAACGCAGTCCATCCCACCTCCCGAAAAAGAACAACCACGAGGAACAAGGGAGTCTTTAGTAGGAAGTCTATCGATGAAACACCTCCACCCAAAAGCCTTGATTTTAAAAGGGACTACCATCTTCCAAAGTAATGAAAAAGCTTCATAAAAAATGTTGCTAGGACCAAGAGGAGTTCTATAATGACAAAGGAGATCATAAAAGCTTCTAACCGAATAACCTTGCGCCCTACAAGGATCCCACTCCACCGAATCTTTCCCATCCCCACTCGGACCAGCCAACTCAATAAGCGAGAGGAGCTGCTGCCCAGAATTCTCGCCTGGCTGATCCACCCCCGGCTGCTGAAGAAGACGGACCGAGGTGTCCATACCCCCGAGCCCTAATAGCGTGTAACAACAACAACAACAACAATAATAATAATAATAATAATAATAATAATAATAATAATAATAATAATAATAATAATTATTATTATTATTATAAAATATAATTTACCTTTTTTAGTGAAGTAATGTTTTTAAAGTAGTTTATTTAAGTAAATTAATAATAATTTTTTCACTACGTCACATTTGGTACTTTAAAGCGTTTTTAAAGCTTAAGCTTTTAATGATCTCGACACAAATTAGATCTCTTGTACTTGGATATGAGTCATTCTTAACTCATCCAAACTTTATGTCAGAGGAGAACTCAACTAATTCTTAGGGTTACATATCAATCAAATAGATAGCAGAACTTTGATAAGCCATCTGAAATATTATTTACAGTTGCTCAAGAAATATGACAAGAAGAATTTGAAAACAATATTAATCTATATGGCATCAAAGATACTAATTGATAGATATAAAATCAAAGTTCAGATAGAGATGCAAAATATCGCGCTATAATAGAATATTTTCTTTATTTAATAGCAAGTAAATTTGATATTATGTTCAGCGTGTATATTTTTTTTATAGGCAATAGTATAATCATATATATAAGTATAAGGTAGTAGGGGTATCTCAACCCAACATACAATAATACAAATAGAAAAACACCTAGAATTCCTACATCCAAAAGTCCCCATCAAAATGATAGTCCCCAACAACACATAGCACTAAAATCCTACAGAAAATCGGTCGGACATTTAATCCATTCATATAGGTAACACTTTGGTTCACCTTTAGACGATAACGCTAGCCACCACCAAGAGAAATTAATAGAACGATGAATGATTTCTTCCTGGTCCCCAATAACAATATTGAAGTTTATTTGATTTCTACACCACCAAATACTCCAACACGTTGAAACCAAATTATACATGTCAACCTGCTCGATGTAACACCCTTCTAAACCCCGAGAAATAAATATAAATAATCAGAGTATTTATCATGCATCTCACAAAAGGGTGTCACGTATATTTTCAAAACATCACACTAGCATCTGACATGCTCATTAACACTTAAATGATTTCGTGCTTTTCAAAAACTTTCACTTAGCATGTAGCAGCGGAATCACTTCCATTAAGGATCTCATAACATTCAAGTCTCAAATAAACTTCCTTCATTAAATCAACTTAGGCATAAAAAGTCACTTCACCATAAAATTCAAATCAAATTAACAAATAAATAGAGTATACAATCGTATCTCTCAAAACATGAATCAAACGTTCTCCAGTGTTACAGAATCAGAGCACGACTCGACCCAAAATAAATAAGGAAGCTAAACAAGCTACTCCAAATAGCTATCCTCATACTAGCAAGTAACTCAAATCTTCAGTACCTGAGCGATGTCGTATAAAACATCATTCCAACAGAAGGGTGAGAATTCACATCAATATTGAAATTATAAGATAATGATTACTAAAGGTATACAAACATAATTATAATCATTCTCACACTTCAAAGTTTCATCAACAAGCATCATTCAAGTAACCATACCATTCACAATTTCGCCAATTCAACAAGTCACATACATACACATACTTCCATGTAACAAACATATATGCAATGTGACTCGATGCAAGACTCAATGCAACTCATGCCATGTGGTACCAACACTTGTTATTATTTTTTGGTTTTTACATTTAAACCGGGTCCGTCCCCTAGACCAATAACAAACAAAAGCCCGTCCCCTAAGCTTTCAAACCCCACTATAGGTTTGGGACAAGTCACTAGCTCCCACGGAACTAGCAAACATTGCCTCTTGACACAAATGATGCGTATGCAATCAACAACCATATGCAATTAAAACCATTCCCTAATCTTAATATCATGCATATCATCAATAATTCATCACGAACTAAGAGAGAGAAGCTATCCCTTCCCTCTAAACCCTTGTGCCTCTTCTTCTTCCCTCTTTCCCTCTTCGTTTCTCCTTTTCTTCTATGCACCAGAACAATGTACCAAGTCCACTAAACTGCTCGTTCGAGTATCGCTATTCTCTTTGGTAGTTAGGTTCAACATTGTTAGATCGGTCTGGGTTTGGTTTAAAGTCCTAACCTTCGGGTTAGGGACCTTCCTCCCAGCGGGTCTTATTCCACAGTGTTGTCCCTTTTACCGTGGGTGGCGGTGTCTTTCGAAGCTGTTCTTCGGCGTCCTTCGGTGGTGTTGCTTGGCATTTTTGGTTTGATAGTTTAATTGTTTGTTATGGGCGAAAGAGAGATGGCTGGTGAGAGGCTAGGGGTTTGGGAGGTGGCTGCGAAGAAGAAGGGCCGTCGCGCGGTTTTAGGTCGAAGGTCTATCTGGAAGCACAGCTCAGGTAAAGGTATCGAAACTGATTTACGAGATGCGTCAACATTCTTCTTCACTGAATTCCCAGAATATTATGATGCAAGACACATGTTCAACACATTTAATGAGCATGGTTTAGTTTTAGAAGTGTTCATTCCGGGGAGAACAGATAGGAGAGGGAAGAGATTTGGGTTCGTTAGGTTCAAAAAGGTCGAAGACGAACATCTTTTTGCCATTAAGTTGGATAATATTATCCTTAATGGCCATAAGATTTTTGTTAACCTTCCTAGATTTCAGAGAGTTGAACATGTCGCTGGAGGCCATACGGATTTGCAGAACGTTGGAGTGGTTAAGAAATTACCTGTTGACTCTGTGGTTAAACCTATTCCAATTCCGGTTACCAAAGTCAGAGGAGAGGGAGGCAATTCGTATGCTCAAAAGGTCAGAGGGGGAGTTGAATGGAATAGGCGACATCAGAACCCTGTCCTTTTGGGGGATAAACCCAAGTTCGCACATTTGAGTTTCACCGTCAGTGACGAAGAATTGGAGAGATTCACTCAAGCATATGTGGGAGTTCTGGAGAGCCCTGGGTCAGCCATAGATGTCTTAGATACCTTCCAAATGGAGGGCTATTTTAACATTAAAGTCACACCTATGGGTACTCATCTTTGCTTACTGGAAGAAGAGAATCAGGGTGATATTGCAAAGTTGGTGGAAGAAGACAAAGAGTGGGTTGGTAGGTGGTTCTCTGATGTTCATATGTGGTCTCCATCTGATGTTGATCAGGAAAGGCTCACTTGGGTGAAGATTTTCAGACTACCGTGTCACGTTTGGGGCAAATTTTTTTTTAAGTTTCTCGCTGGTACTATTGGTGTTTTTGTCAAAATGGATGAGGACACGCAGAAACAAACCAGATTGGACGTTGCACATATTTTAATTCGAACGAAGTTCGCTCTGAATCTCAACGAAGTTATCTCAATTGATGTCAATGATATTACTTTTCGAATCAAAATCATCGAGGATTCCTTTGGACCTTTTACGAGGGATCATCGTATGCTGTAAAAGAGCCAGTTTGTAGACGATAGTTTTGAAGAAATTGCATCTACTTCTTCTGAGGAGGATCCCCTTCTGGATGTTTTCAATCCTGCTAGCTTCCAGTCAAAGGATTCTGAACCTATTCTTGAAGGTGATGTTCTGGGTGGGATTAATCTCAGAGATAAGTCATTAGGGTGTGTTGACGTGAACGATTCTCAAGGATTGGCGAGAACTGGAGGAAGTGTTGGCTCTAGGATCAGAAGTGACAATAGAGAAAATTCTAAAGCGGTTCACCATTCAACTCAGGACAGAGACTCTTCTTCATTCGAGTCTGAAGTAAGTGTGGGGAGTAGCGATAATGTGAACTCCAAGGAAGTCCTTGTGCCTTGCTCTTTAGAGGTTTTAAATAGAAAAGCTGGGTCTGTTGGTTTTGCGAACGCTAGAGAGGAGGACAAAACATCTAGTCTGGTAAGCACATCTGATGTGGAAATCCAGAAATTACAATCTGAACCAGTGGGCGATAGTCGTGATAAGGTGGGCGATGTTTCGAATTTGAAGGTGTTTCCCAAGAAGAAGAAGGTGTTGATTGGCGATATTTATCAGAAGTTAAAAATTTCCTTCAAACCATCCTATTATGCTACCTTGCTCCAAGCTGATACTTCCTTCCCTGTTGGTTCTCCCTCCTCTTGTCATTCTGGTACCAACGCAGGGGACGATGATAATCAAGTTTTGCCTCAGGGCCATTGTAATTCTCCTTCTATTGATAATTCAATTGGAGAGTCTGGTTTTCTTAATAGTAATTCTCGCATTAAGAAAAAGTTGGAAAATCTACCAATGAGAATTTGGGTTTCTATTAAAAAGTTGAGCATTGACGCGGAAGAAGACGACGAAGTTTTGGAGTCCATTTTACGCAGGATGGATGATCATGACAGAAAATCTAAGAAGTGTAAGAAGGTGGCAGCTAGTGAGTTTTCATGAATATAGTTTCTTATAATATTAGAGGGTGCGGGGGTGACTTCAAACGTAAAAGAATTAGCAACAATATTAAGAATGGTGGCGGTGAAGTCTATTTTATTCAGGAAACTAAATGTTCTTCAATGTCTGATGATTTGGTGTTTAGTTTATGGGGGAATAGGAACTGCCAATGGTCGGCTTGTGACTCCGTTGGTTTATCTGGTGGATTACTCACTATTTGGAAAGAAGGAATGTTCAAACCAATTTGCAGCTTTAATGGGAAAGGTTATCTGGGTATTCAGGTTGAGTGGCTTGATAGAAATGTTTATCTCCTAAATGTGTATTCACCTTGTTGCATTAAAGAAAAAAGGGAACTATGGTCCAAGATTCTTGATTTAAAATCTAAAGCAGATCCTGGAGAGTGGATAATAGGAGGTGATTTTAATGCAATTAGGAAATCGAGTGAACAATTTGGTTGCACGAGTCATAAGAGGAGATACATGGCTGAATTTTCAGAATTCATAAGTTTGAGTGGGTGTGTAGATCCTCCTATTTCTGGGGGTAAGTTTTCGTGGTTCAAATCAAAAGGCAGGTCGTGTCGTCGTCTCGATAGATTTCTCGTGTCACCTGGAATTTTGAATGGTTGGAATTCGGTAGTACAGAAGTTTGGGGAGTGTGACGTCTCTGACCATAGGCCAGTCTGGCTCACTGCCAAAATTATCAACTGGGGTCCTAAACCCTTCAAATTCATGTCGTGCTGGTTTGATCATCCTAGTTTCATGTCTTTTGTGAAAGAGCAATGGGAAGCTTGCGTAGTGGTCGGGAAGGCCTCGTTTGTTCTTTCCAGAAAATTCCAATTTCTGCGAGAGAAGTTGAGATGGTGGAATGCAAACATTTTTGGTTGGATTGATACTCGAATCAAGTTGGATGTAGGCATTATCAACGATGTGGAGGATTTGATTGGGCTGAACAATGACCAGTTAGCTACACAAGAGATTCATAAGAGGAATGAAGCCGAAGACGACTTATGGAAAAATTTGAGGATCAAGCATAGTATTTTAAGGCAAAAATCTCGTTCGAAGTGAATGCATGACGGGGATTTTAATACCAAATATTTTCACGCTGCCTTGAAATCTCGGCTGAATCTGAACTCAATTTCTTCTGTTTGTATTGATGACAGGCTGATCGAAGATGTGGATGGCGTTAAAACTGCTGTCAAAAATCATTTTCAAAAGAGGCTTAGTAGTTGCAGCTGCTCTAGACCTCTTCCACGCATTGGAGGCAACAGATTTAAACGTTTATCAGTACATGACAGTGAGGTGCTTGATAGTGAGGTAGACCTTTTTGAGATCAGACGCGCAGTGTTCGACTGTGGCGGTGACCGGAGTCCTGGGCCTGATGGTTTTACCTTTGAGTTCATCAAAAGGTGTTGGGATTTAGTTGGGCATGATTTTTCTAAATGTATCCTTGAATTCTTTGAGGGTGAGAAGCTTCCTAAAGTTCTTGCCTCTTCTTTCTTGGTTTTTATCCCGAAAAATGACAGTTTGAAGAACTTGGATGATTATAGACCAATTTCTTTAGTTGGAGTTGTTTACAAAGTTGTGGCGAAAATTCTTGCTAATAGACTTAAAGGCATTATTGGTAGTATCATATCAAATTCTCAATCGGCGTTCATTGAAGGAAGAAATATCCTTGACGGCGTCTTATTGTTAAACGAAGTCATTGATTTAGCCAGAAGATCAAGGAGTGAGTTAATGCTTCTTAAGGTGGATTTTGCTAAAGCATATGATTGCGTCGAATGGAATTATTTGCGCGATGTTATGAAAATTATGGGCTTTGGAGAGAGGTCCAAAGCAATGGATAGTAGGTCCAAAATATGTCAATCCTCTTCTTCTCGTTTGAGAAATCTGGCCGCAGTGGCATTTAAAAAGATGAAAGAAAAGGTTCACAGAAGGCTCTCCATTTAAATATTCACACCAATATTGGTATACCTTCATGTTTGTCCAACTTGAAGGATGAAGTTGCCAAGGAGTCATTGCCAGGTGCTTCAGAATCTCTATCTCAAAGGTAGTGAAGGGAAGACGAAGACCCATGACTGAGAAAACGCATTCATAAAAGTGTATGGCACAACCGCCATACTTGTCACATATTCTTTCATCCTCATATGGACTTAAAATTCCCTAGTACGAAGGCAGACCAACTTTTATAAAAGTGTCATTAAGACCACCTGCTTTAGCAAAAGTAGAAACAATAAAAGAATATATAGGATCCATTCAAGAAGATGGAATATCCTTCTGAAACTTGTGATTTTTTTTTTGTGATTTCTTGTATATGTCAGACTAACTTTACAGTTTCAGGGAAATAAAACACTAAAAAGAAGGTAATCAATAGACAAGAAAAAGAATGACTAATAAGAAAAAAAGCATTGGCACTTTTAAAGGAGGTTATATTCTAACATGCAAAAGGATTTTACCAAACACGTCTAACATCCACACGAAACACTCAGGAACTTTGATTTCTAAGAACCGTAACGATGATACCTCCTAAATAATTTACTGAAATATTTTTAAAAAATACTCTCTCTCCCATTAATTTTAGTATTAAATATAATTCATTTTAGAATGGAATATTTTTTGAAAACACTCTCTCTACCATTATGTTTAACTTTTGATATTAAATTTTCTGTTTAAAATACAATTTTACTAATTTGATAATTATAAATTGAGAAATGCACGAATGTTTTCGAGGTACTGGTTAAGAGATAAAAAGATAAGTTGAACCTTCTTTAAGATATTTAAAACATATGTTTTTTTTCTAAAAATATATGTATTCAATACACTAAAAGTAAAAATAATTGATTTTTTTAAAGAATATTTGTCGTACCTCGAAAAAATGAGAACGACCTCGCGAAGCGCAATCGCACGCCCGCGGGATGGACTTAACAGAGTCGCCACCGATCTTTATTTATTCCATAGAAGGAAATGGAAAATATCAAATAAAAACCCCTAAAAGAAAAGATAAGAAATGGTCACCGCAACCATATTCTGAGTTCGGGAGTCAGTTACGCAAAGGAAAGGTATTAGCACCCCTCACGTCTGTTGTACTCAACGGGAACCGTTTAGTTAAGGTTAAATGTATGTTAGCTTAAGGTTAGTTTCTAGTCTTCTACTTAATGGGAAGGTAAATGATTACTGTTAAAGGAGAGAGAACCTAAAGAGGTTTTATTACTAGGGTGCTCGCAAAGACTCTGCAGTCTCGTGCCTACGTATCCTTATGAGGATGGAATCAGAGCAATCGTAGTTCACCTAACTACGTGAGGAACCATTGACTATGGTCAGAGTTCCAAGGAAAATGAGTATTCATGATCATGATACTCACGTAGAGTTAAAGAACTCTCTAATTTTAAGTTGTAATGGGATTGAATGGCTATGAGACTAAAGGGAAAATATCCTATGACTATGAGGTCAAGGGAAGATGTCAACTATGACTATGAGGTCAAGGATTGAAGGTGTTTTAGTTTCTTTATGAGAATCAAGATCTGTCCATAAAAATGGAGTTTTGAGTATGATTTGATGTATTTTAATAATGATGATCATCAAATGATCAAAGAGTTTATGCTAAAGTGTTAAACTCTAACACTCTCTATCATTCAAGATTAGTTTGAGAAAATTGTTTGTTGGACAACGAACATTGATAAAGATCAATGGTTTAAAGAGTTGTGCTAGAGTGCTAGACTCTAACATCTCTTAGTCCAAATTGTTATTGAGTGTTTTGAGGACGAAAGAAAGAAATGATTGGCTACCTCAATGTGCAAGACTTGAGACCAATCTTTCAAAGGGTTATGCTAGAATGCTAGATTCTACCAATCCTTTTCTTTCAAGTTTATTTCAAAAAGATTTGATGTACTTCGAAGTATTGATATCCTTAAAGAAGGATGGATTCTTGAGATGACGATTGACAAAGGTAAGAGGTGGCAAAACAAAAAAGGTGAAAGGTGGAAAATAGTAAAAGGTGGCTCGCCAAGAATTAGGATTCTTGTGCCTACGTATTCTCATTGAAGAATGAGAAATCAGAGCGTCCGTAGTTCTGAGTACTACGGGTTGTTAGTTGAAGTATGTGAAGTGACTGGCGAACATCTGAGCAAATGTTCAAAGAGTTATGCCAGAGTGCTAGACTCTAACGGCTCTTATGCGTTCAAAATGTTGATGAAAAATATTTGATGGATAATGAACACTTGATGAAAATCAATTGTTCGAAGAGTTGTGCCAAGATGCTAGATCCTGACGGCTCTTATTCATCCAAGTTATGATTAAGATTGTTTTGATGGACAACGAGCTTTGATGGTAAGAAAGCTCAAAAGGGTTATGTCAAGAGGCTAGATCTTAACGGTCCTTGTGTGTCCAAGTTAATATGAAAGTTGTTCGATGGACCATGAACGCTTGATGAAAATCAATTGTTCGAAGAGTTGTGCCAAGATGCTAGATCTTGACCGCTCTTATTCGTCCAAGGTTATTATGAAATTTTTTTAAGACGAAAGAGGAGAATGAATAGCTACCCTAATGCGCAAGGCTTAGGACTAATCATTCGAGGGTTGTGCTAGAATGCTAGATTCCAACAATCCTCTTCTTTCATATTCTTTTGAAAAGGATTGATCGATTTGATTTCAATCGGTTTAGTATTAATTGAGTGAAGTTTTGAAATTGGTTTTGAAATTAACATCTTAATAAAATGACCATATCCAATGTCAAGGAAAAACTCTAAAACACTCCAAGGCAAACTTTCGAAAAGGCTCTCAAGACAAGGTTGATTTTCAAAAGAAGTACAAAAATAAGATTAGGCATATTTTTGGAATTTTTAGAAATAAATAAGATAATAAAATAAAAATGAAAATAAATTTATAGAAAATTAAATTAAGCATAAAAAGTATTTATGAATTTTTGGGGAATTTTTAATGAGGAAAACAAACTATTTTTTAATAGTGCAAAATTGAAATGAAAATATTTAAAACAAGAAATAAAACAGGGGGGGTGCAAGTGGAAATCAGCCTGAACTAAAATTGCCTTGCTCTTACGTATATGGGCCTAACAGGGGGTGGCGTTAGCAGCACAACAAGCCAGGCCCAATAGGGTCCGAACCCACACGGTCTTGGGGATGTCCATGGTGCTCCTTTAAACGAAACGGACACGTGGCCAGGTAAAGGCCCTCAGATCACGCTACAGTCAAAATAAACCTAGATCTAAAGGTTGATAATGGGCGTACATACGGTGGACACTCAGGGGATCACACTAGAACAAATATCATATGAAACACCGGTGACACTTGTCACCGGTCTACCTCTCCAACGCAACAAGCACTGTACACGTGGTTCTCAGATCAAAATGTGACAATGAAGAACAGGAGTGGTCAAAAGGAAACTCTCATAATTCTATGTTCTCTCTCTCTCTAAAAGAGCAAGAGCTCTGTCCTCTCTCTACAATACCTCCCACGGAACCCTAAATGGCTTGTCGGAGAAGATGGAGCGCGGCGGATGTAACGCCCCAGTTTTTGTCAGTTTTATTTAATCGAGTCTATTTGATTATTTTATTATTATATCATTTTATTCTTGACTTTTATTTGGCAATATATTATTTTTCATCGTTGTTTATGTTTTATCGCATTTTGAGAGTGTTTGAGAGATATTTGAGCTGAGGGGTATTTTGGTCATTTGGGTAGTAGATATTTTATATAAATAGAAAGTGGAGAGAGAAAAGATAGAAAGGAAAAGAAAAAGAGAGAAAAGTGAGAAAGAAGAGAAAAGAAGAACAAGAGGAGAAAAGTGGGAAAATGCTAGAAATCATCAAAATCAACGGTTAGGATTCGAATTGAACGGGTAAGGGTGTGAAATATCGTTATCTTAACTTTGTATACGATTATGTATGATTTCATTTCGGTTGTTTTGGATCGTTTTCATATATTTTTCATTTTAGGTCGAAATGAATAAAGTCGATAAAAACCGATGTTTTCACGGTTAGAATTCAAAATAAATTACGTAGTTGTATCGAGGAAGATTAGGTCGTCGTATAGCGTGCTTTTTATTCGATTTGGTGATGTTTGAAAATTCGGGTTTTTGAAAGGTTGAAATTTAATCGAAAATCGAACGTCGTAGAAATTTCGTTTATGTGTTCTAAATTGTTCTTATGTATTTGATGGTTGCGCGTATGTGTTTGTTTCGAAGAAAATAATTGAATCGGTCGGATTTTCGGGCAAAATAGCCGAAATCCGTAGCGGCCCGCAGGGCATTTTCTGGTTTTCGGGGAAACTTCGGAAATTCATATCTCTTGAACCGTAAGTCGGTTTTGACCCCCGTTCGAAGCGTTGGAAAGCTAATGAGATGTTCTTTCTAGAAAAAATGGTTTTGAGGTCTGAACCTGGTCCAATCGGAACAGTATTTTCGAAACGTTTCGTTGTGTCGGGCCTCCGGTTTATGTTTTTGCGTTATTTTGAAATATCCATATCTTTTGCGTTGTTTATCCGATTGAGGTGTTCTTTATATGGATGTGAAGCTAAAAATATGTTCTATGATTTGGTGAAGAAAAATATTATTTTTAGCCGACTTTTAACCGACTTTTCCGGTAAACCGTAAATCAAATTGTTTGGTTATTTGTGAAAACGTTCGGTTGCCGTTTGACACAATTGATTGAATGTATGTGGATTGTGTGTGATGAATGCATGACTATATTGTGAATATGTATGCATGTCAAGATTGTCATGAGTCATGTTGTATGTGAAGCATCATGATGTGCATTCTTGCATTGTGGGGTTCTAAGATGAATCCGTTGTAACGTCGTAAGCCTTTTGAGAGGCGGGGGCACTAGTGCAAAGTGACGAATATAATTTTAAAATTTACACCCATTATACGGAAAACGGGTGTAAATAAGAAATATGGTGGCAAATTTGTAAATAAAATGTCATTTTAAGTATTAGTAGGTGACAATAGACACTCTATTTAAAAAAAAGGTGTAAATTAAAAATATTATTATAATAAATTAAAATCATTATTATAATCAAATCTCTATTATTCCCGTTAAAGATAAAACGGGTGTAAATTTAAATTGGCTAAAAAATTGTTTATTTTAATAATATTAAATATCAATCTTAAATATATTAATAAAACACAATATATGTTTTATGAGTTTAATTGATATTAACATATCCCTTTTTCTCATGAGTTTAATTGACTTTTCTTTCTCTTCTCTGTAGCCTCTTTTCTTCTCTTTCAAAACCCTTATTTTCCTTCTTTCGTACAGCCTTCCCTTTTTCTTACTGCTACTCCTCGTTTCTTTTTAATTCAACCACACAAAATAGTAATCTTATTGGGCCTACTAATCATACCTCCTTATTTTCTATTTCTCACACAACAACTAAACCCAATTTAATTAAATAAATAGTCCAATTTAATAATATTATTTCTCCGATTAAACTGACTAATTATTCGACTATCCACTGAACAACTCAAACAACATAATAATCCAATTTCTCCTCTTAGAATAATACCGACAAATTCCCAACTTCGACACTTTCCAATAAATAATTCCTTTAATAATTTAATTAAATAATTAATTAAATTCAGGGCGTTACAACTCTCCCCCACTTAGGATATTTTCGTCCTCGAAAATTTATCCGCCACAACCATCCTCAACGCGAATTCCGCATCTAACTCTCTGATCCTCAATTCGCGTTCGGCAACACTTCGACTACTACTTTCCCGATATAACAACAACTCAACCTGATATAAATCCAATGCCAATCATTCGACATCTCTATGACTTACTTGTTAACAATTTACCAACTACCTCAGAAATCTCTCGACTTATCAACACTTAAAGTAGTAACAACTATAACATGCTTATACGTGGAGATACAACCTCGCCTCATCATCTTGGCAACATAATCGGTACTAATTTATCAACTACTTCCACAATACATTGCAATATCAACTTTTAAGGTAGCAACAACCATAATACACTTATACGTGGATATTCAACGTTACATCTTCATACTAACAACATCTTTCGCATAAATCGAATACACAACTTCATCCCCATCAATGTACATGCCAATTATCAACAACCACCAACAACTCTATTCACCTCGTCGTATCACTCTTATAGTGACATCAACATACCCAACATAATCAACTTCGTAATGTTAGGTAATATTACTTCTTACTTACGGTGACCAGCAACAACATCATGACAACGAGAACACAATCACTATAACATCAACTTAGCCGCATAACTCAACGAATATGCACACCGCTCACCGTCAACCAACAACCATAATAACATACTTATAGAATCAGCAAAGTTTATGAGAAAGCATAGTACTCAGGCACATCATGCTTCAGCTGCGCGACTCTGATTATCCATCTTAAGTCACCATCTTATTAAAGTCCCCGTCAACCATGTGGGTTACAAGTCTTAATCTAGTTCGGACTCCCTTTTACATCCACCATAAAATCGTTGTTCACTTGCTATCCTCAATCCTTCACCTTGATACGCTAACTCGCATATAAACCAATTATTTCGGGTTGATCAATACTCCTCAACTCTTTCCTGGCTACTCCTCTATTCATTCACACCCACTGGCGAACAACTATTCGTATGCTATAACATCCACCGCTTTACTCACCATCAAGATAACGAGGTATGTCTATACCACCCAACACGATTCCGTCCACTATCAACAGGAGATTAAGGGTGATCATTTCCTCAATTTGTCAATAGACAGCCGGCAACCATAATGGTGGCATAGATCATCATGACCCAACTACAATAGCGTCCTTTACCTTGTGCTCAAGATTACCTAAGCATACGGCTCCATCATTCCTCTAAGGCTTACAAACGTGTTCTTAATTTCTTTATTTCTAACTTCGTCAGCGATACACCACGTCCCAAAATCCAACACATATTCTCCTATACAAGTTAGTTGTACAACACAATCATTAAATATCCTTCCAGTACCGGAATCGCTACCACATAAAGTACCATCCAAATCGGTCCACTTCCACCGAAACATTTACCCAAGTTAAGAGCTTTAACAACAATAACAAACCTTCTTCTATCTTCATAATTTCATAACTTCGATGATCCATATAGTTTCACACTTGATTCTCATTCCAATCACAATCTCAACAATACCATCTCATCATCTGGTTGGTGATAGAACTTCCAAAAATTTCCGACTCATGTCGACACATCTCGCCACTAACACACAATCCACTTTACTATTTAACCTTCCTCAAAGATTTCTATACTTTAATCATTTTTAACCATTATACGCCGCACTTCCATGTGCTCCTCCGACACTCTTACCTTCTTCCCATTACCAAACGTCTTTATACTTGACTTCATCTTACTATTTCCAGCAAGAATTATCTAACTTCCAACACGATTATCTTCTACATTACAGACCTCCCAGACACAAAATTATATTCCAAAATGAAGGGAATTTCATGTAGATTCCAGAACTTCAAGAATCTCTCGAATCCAAATTGCGAGTAAAAAGTTATCGTCCTTCCAATGGGACTGGTCAAGAGATCCCGTATGCAGAATTCTACAAATATCAGCACCAGACCCACACATTCAAACGCGTTTTTCTCCCTCTTCAAAAACTTTTTGAAGGATAAATTTATATGCCAATGGTAGGGAATTTCGTAAGCTTTCCAAAAAGTCCAGAATCGCTTCCATCAGAGTTACGAGTAGAAAGTTATGCCATTTTTACTGAAGGTTATTCCATAAATAAGAAAATAAAAAAAAAAACCGAAATTGGTGAACATGAGTTCTACCTCTTTCTCTTACTTCCAAACTCTTCGCATTTCCAACTACGACTCGCGGTACAAAAGATTCCAACAACTCCAACGACTTCTACAACCTTTTTCAATCACTTACCAATAATCCCACATCAAGGTCTACAGCAATCCGTCACTGAATCAGTGATCCAACATCGACATCTTACGCAAGGCTACTTAAACAACGACTCCACAGTTCACCAATAATGCTGGATATAGCAATTTTCTAAATTCCATCTTATAACAATCATCCTTTTTCCAAGACACTCCAACTTGTTAAACAACCAAAATCTTAAATCCATGTTATCTTCGAATTCGGAAAACAACAAAGCTTCAACAACACTTGCACTGTCGCCATCAGTAGCATACAGAACCGACATCTTACAACTGAAGCATATCTGAGAAGCACAACTTCTCCCCCACTTAGCATTCAAACCAACTCCTGCAAACAATCGACTAGAAAGCAAACAAGTACCGACAGTGTTTCACACACTTGTCGCGTACAGAGGAATAAACAACATTAGACAACATTGGCCGGACAGACCGACCTGCTCTGATGCCACTAATGTAACACCCCATTACTACCCGGTAATTATAAATAAAATCAGAGTCATCATATTCAACTTAAAACAGGATGCCACATTTTTCAACTTAAAAATCATTAACACAATAAATAATCATGAAAGATACATAACACGTTCAAGGAGAATTCATAAATCATCATGTAGTCTTCAAATAACTCAACTTTATAAAATACTACGCATCAAATTCATAATCAAAGTTATAACATCTTTATCCAACAAAATCAAATTAAAAATAAAACAACAAGTACTCTTTAGCAATTCAACTTAAAAATTCAGCATTTAAACAACTAAGCAAAAACAAGACGTGCGTCATCCCCCCGTGTGCTACGTATCAGAGCGACAACCACCGAATCGAACTAAAGGTAAGCGGCTATTCCTCTTGATTTCCTGCACGTTGCCAACATAGGGACAACATTCAAACAAAAGGGGTGAGATATCGAATTTTATAAACGAAGTATGATAAATAATACATAGATAGGAATCATACAATTATCACCACTTCACATCAACAACGACACAACAATCCACAACAACTTGAAAAATGCAACTTTAATGCGACTCGGCTATGTTATGCATGTGGTACCATTTGGAGTAAAACTCCCTACTTTAAATTGCCAGTTTATCGAGGCATTAAGGCATAAGCCTTCAACTTTCAACTTTCAACTTGTGCCAATCCAGGCCAACGTGGTGTGAGCAACGACTCTGACATAAAATGCAATGTATGCTTTATGACATGCACAACTCATCAACATAGACAACTCAACAACATCCACAACATAATCAACTTAAAACAACATAACAACTTATACAACGTTGGCTATCAAGCCTACAACTTAAAACTTATATGTATATCAGAACGAAACAATATAACTCAGCTATACCTGCAAATAAACTTTTTCGACATAATTTTAACAAACAAATCAACGAAAATCATCTACTAAACTACCCGACATACCCCGTCAATTTTCATTAAATTTCGGGCAACTAAATTTTCCGCCTAAATCGGCTAAACCGACTAAAACTGCATTATTTTCACTTCTGCTGTGAATACTAGTTTATTATAAAATTCTGTGACTTTTCTGGTTTCTAATACAATGCCCCTGCTATAGTTTAAACTTTCTGTCATGAAAATAAAAACAACATTTTTCTGTCAAACTTCAAAATACTACCTCTTCTGTCAAAAGTAATCCATTATGTTTCTATTATAACCTGTCACATTGATACACAGTCCAAATATATTACACTATCAGTCCTACGCATTACTTCTAATTAATTTACTCACTAGGTGTATCACGTTTAACCATTAATTAATTTATTAATCAATCCATTAAACTAATTCACCTAATTTAATCACTGAATTAGTCACTCACAATAACATATAAGTGGTCCCACCTGGCATATGGCTCTCACTATGGATTTGGTAGCTCTCATCATGGATTTATGGTGGCTCTTAATTTGAATTATTAAAAAGTAGTAAGTCTGTAACTTAGTAAAAGTGGTAGAAACAAATACATTATCCATCTTTTATGGGTGACTTGCGCCACCCTATGCATGTTTCCTAGTGGCTTGCGCCACTTATATAGGAAGGGTAGTGGCTGGCGCCATGTACCCATGGCCCACGCCATGTGATATTTCTTTGTTTTGCGTGGCCTACGCCACCCTTATCTGTGTGGTGGGTGGCTTGCACCACCCGTGCATCTACAGTAACCAATTTTCGTCCCAACCAAATTTTTCCCGAAACAACAATTTCACTACAATGTTTACAAAATCAATCCAACGATAAAATTTAACAACATCGACTCATCAGTATTAACATAGAAACAACAACATTACAACAACAGAATCACAATTCAACAACATCAATATCAATTTCCACACAGACAACAACAACTTATCAGAAAATCAATGGAAAACAGTCATATAATCCCCAACCCTTATATCATTCATCATAACCCGATTATAATAGTCGAACCCACCCTTACCTTGGAATGACGGTCTCTCTATAATTATCCGGCCGAATCCGCTTCGCCGCAGCTTCCAACTTTTGCTCTGCAATTTTCTACGACCATTCTCCATGACTTTTCTTTCTCTTCTCTGCAGCCTCTTTTCTTCTCTTTCAAAACCCTTATTTTCCTTCTTTCGTACAACCTTCCCTTTTTCTTACTGCTACTCCTCGTTTCTTTTTAATTCAACCACACAAAATAGTAATCTTATTGGGCCTACTAATCATACCTCCTTATTTGCTATTTCTCACACAACAACTAAACCCAATTTAATTAAATAAATAGTCCAATTTAATAATATTATTTATCCGATTAAACTGACTAATTATTCGACTATCCACTGAACAACTCAAGCAACATAATAATCCAATTTCTCCTCTTAGAATAATACTGACAAATTCCTAACTTCGACAATTTCCAATAAATAATTCCTTTAATAATTTAATTAAATAATTAATTAAATTCAGGGCGTTACAACTCTCCCCCACTTAGGATATTTTCGTCCTCAAAAATTTATCCGCCACAACCATCCTCAACGCGAATTTCGCATCTAACTCTCTGATCCTCAATTCGCGTTCGGCAACACTTCGACTACTACTTTCCCGATATAACAACAACTCAACCTGATATAAATCCAATGCCAATCATTCGACATATCTACGACTTACTTGTTAATAATTTACCAACTACCTCAGAAATCTCTCGACTTATCAACACTTAAAGTAGTAACAACTATAACATGCTTATACGTGGAGATACAACCTCGCCTCATCATCTTAGCAACATAATCGCTACTAATTTATCAACTACTTCCACAATACATTGTAATATCAACTTTTAAGGTAGCAACAACCATAATACACTTATACGTGGATATTCAACGTTACATCTTCATACTAACAACATCTTTCGCATAAATCGAATACACAACTTCATCCCCATCAATGTACATGCCAATTATCAACAACCACCAACAACTCTATTCACCTCGTCGTATCACTCTTATAGTGACATCAACATAGCCAACATAATCAACTTTGTCATGTTAGGAAATATTACTTCTTACTTACGGTGACCAGCAACAACATCATGACAACGGGAACACAATCACTATAACTTCAACTTAATCGCTCAACTCAACGAATATGCGCACCGCTCACCGTCAACCAACAACCATAATAACATACTTATAGAATCAACAAAGTTTACGAGATAACACAGTACTCTGGCACATCAAGCTTCAGCTGCGCGACTCTGATTACCCATCTTAAGTCACCATCTTATTAAAGTCCCCGTCAACCATGTGGGTTACATGTCTTAATCTAGTTCAGACTCTCTTTGACATCCACCATAAAATCGTTGTTCACTTGCTATCCTCAATCCTTCACCTTGCGACGCTAACTCGCCTATAAACTAATTATTTCGGCTTGTTCAATACTCCTCAACTCTTTCCTGGCTACTCTTCTATTAATTCAAACCCACTGGCGAACAACTATTCACATGCTATAACATCCATCGCTTTACTCACCATCAAGATAGCGAGGTATGTCTATACCACCCAACACGATTCCGTCCACTATAAACAAGAGATTTAGGGTGATCAGTTCCTCAATTTGTCAATAGACAGCCGGCAACCATAATGGTGGCATAGATCATCATGACCCAACTACAATAGCGTCCTTTACCTTGTGCTCAAGATTACCTAAGCATACTGCTCCATCATTCCTCTAAGGCTTACAAACGTGTTCTTAATTTCTTTATTTCCAACTTCGTCAGCGATACACCACGTCCCAAAATCCAACACATATTCTCATATACAAGTTAGTTGTACAACACAATCATTAAATATCCTTCTAGTACCGGAATCGCTACCACATCAAGTACCATCCAAATCGATCCACTTCCACCGAAACATTTACCCAAGTTAAGAGCTTTAACAACAATAACAAACCTTCGTCTTTCTTCTTAATTTCATAACTTCGATGATCCATATAGTTTCACACTTGATTCTCATTCCAATCACAATCTCAACAATACCATCTCATCATCTGGTTGGTGATAGAACTTCCAAAAATTTCCGACTCATGTTGACACATCTCGCCACTAACACACAATCCACTTTACTATTTAACCTTCCTCAAAGATTTCTATACTTTAATCATTTTCAACCATTATACGCCGCACTTCCATGTGCTCCTCCGACACTCTTACCTTCTTCCCATCACCAAACGTCTTTATACTTGACTTCATCTTACTATTTCTAGCAAGAATTATCTAACTTCCAACACGATTATCTTCTCCATTACAGACCTCCCAGACACAAACTTATATTCCAAAATGAAGGTAATTTCATTTAGATTCCAGAACTTCAAGAATCGCTCGAATCCGAATTGCGAGTAAAAAGTTATCGTCCTTGCAATGGGACTGGTCAAGAGATCCCGTCTGCAGAATTCTACAAATATCAGCACCAGACCCACACATTCAAACACGTTTTTTCTCCCTCTTCAAAAACTTGCCGAAGGCCAAATTTATATGCCAACGGTAGGGAATTTCGTAAGCTTTCCGAAAAGTCCAGAATCGCTTCCATCAGAGTTACGAGTAGAAAGTTATGCCCTTTTTACTGAAGGCTGTTCCATAAATAAGAAAATAAAAAAAAAACTAAATTGGTTAACATGAGTTCTTCCTCTTTCTCTTACTTCCAAACTCTTCGCATTTCCAACTACGACTCGCGGTTCAAAAGATTCCAACAACTCCAACGACTTCTACAACCTTTTTCAATCACTTACCAATAATCCCACAGCAAGGTCTACAGCAATCCGTCACTTAATCAGTGATCCAACATCGACATCTTATGCAAGGCTACTTAAACAACGACTCCACAGTTCACCAACAACGCTGGATATAGCAACTTTCTAAATTCCATCTTATAACAATCATCCTTTTTCCAAGACACACCAACTTGTTAAACATCCAAAATCTTAAATCCATGTTACCTTCGAATTCGGAAAACAACAAAGCTTCAACAACACTTGCACTGTCGCCATCAGTAGCATACAGAACCGACATCTTACAACTAAAGCATATCCGAGAAGCACAGCTTCTCCCCCACTTAGCATTCAAACCAACTCCTGCAAACAATCGACTTGAAAGCAAACAAGTAACGACAGTGTTTCACACACTTGTCGCGTACAGAGGAATAAACAACATTAGACAACATTGGCCAGACAGACCGACCTGCTCTAATGCCACTAATGTAACACCCCATTACTACCCAGTAATTATAAATAAAATCAGAGTCATCATATTCAACTTAAAACAGGATGTCACATTTTTCAACTTAAAATTCATTAACACAATAAATAATCATGAAAGATACATAACACGTTCAAGGAGAATTCATAAATCATCATGTAGTCTTCAAATAACTCAGATTTATAAAATACTACGCATCGGATTCATAATCAAAGTTATAACATCTTTATCCAACAAAATCAACTTAAAAATAAAACAACAAGTACTCTTTAGCAATTCAACTAAAAAATTCAGCATTTAAACAACTAAGCAAAAACAAGACGTGCGTCATCCCCCCGAGTGCTACGTATCAGAGCGACAACCACCGACTCGAACTAAAGGTAACCGACTATTCCTCTTGATTACCTGCACGTTGCCAACATAGGGATAACTTTCAAACAAAAGGGGTGAGATATCGAATTTTATAAACGAAGTATGATAAATAATACATAGATAGGAATCATACAATTATCACCACTTCACATCAACAACGACACAACAATCCACAACAACTTGAAAAATGCAACTTTAATGCGATTTGGCTATGTTATGCATGTGGTACCATTTGGAGTTAAACTCCCAACTTAAAATTGCCAGTTTATCGAGGCATCAAGGCATAAGCCTTCAACTTTCAACTTTCAACTTGTGCCAATCCAGGCCAACGTGGTGTGAGCAACGGCTCCGACATAAAATGCAATGTATGTTTTATGACATGCACAACTCATCAACATAGACAACTCAACAACATCCACAACATAATCAACTTTAAACAACATAACAACTTATACAACGTTGGCTATCAAGCCTACAACTAAAAACTTGTCTGTATATCGAAACGAAACAATATAACTCAGCTATACCTGCAAATCAACTTTTTCGACATAATTTCAACAAACAAATCAACGAAAATATCTACTAAACTACCCGACATACCCCGTCAATTTTCGTTAAATTCCGGGCAACTAAACTTTCCGCCTAAATCGGCTAAACCGACTAAAACTGCATTATTTTCACTTCTGCTGTTAATACTAGTTTATTATAAAATTCTGTGACTTTTCTGGTTTCTAATACAATGCCCCTGCTATAGTTAAAACTTTCTGTCATGAAAATAAAAAAAACATTTTTCTGTCAAACTTCAAAATACTACCTCTTCTGTCAACAGAAATCCATTATGTTTCTATTATAACCTGTCACACTGATATACAGTCCAAATATATTACACTATCAGTCCTACGCATTACTTCTAATTAATTTACTCACTAAGTGTATCACGTTTAACCATTAATTAATTTATTAATCAATCCATTAAACTAATTCACCTAATTTAATCACTGAATTAGTCACTCAGAATAACATATAAGTGGTCCCACCTGGCATATGGCTCTCATCATGGATTTGGTGGCTCTCATCATGGATTTATGGTGTCTCTCATCATGGATTTATGGTGTTACTTTATTTGAATTATTAAAAAGTAGTAAGTCTGTAACTTAGTAAAAGTGGTAGAAACAAATACACTATCCACCTTTTATGGGTGGCTTGCGCCACCCTATGCATGTTTCCTAGTGGCTTGCGCCCCTTATATAGGAAGGGTAGTGGCTGGCGCCATGTGCCCATGGCCCACCCCATGTGATATTTTTTTGTTTTGGGTGGCCTGCGCCACCCCTCTCTGTGTGGTGGGTGGCCTGCGCCACCCGTGCATCTACAGTAACCAATTTTCGTCCCAACCAAATTTTTCCAAAAACAACAATTTCACTGCAATGTTTACAAAATCAATCCAATGATAAAATTTAACAACATCGACTCATTAGTATTAACACAGAAACAACAACATTACAACAGCAGAATCACAATTCAACAACATCAATATCAATTTCCACACAGACAACAACAACTTATCAGAAAGTCAATGGAAAACAGTCATATAATCCCCAACCCTTATATCATTCATCATAAACCAGTTATAATAGTCGAACCCACCCTTACCTTGGAATGACGGTCTCTCTATAATTATCCGGCCGAATCCGCTTCGCCGCAGCTTCCAACTTTTGCTCTACAATTTTCTACGACCATTCTCCATGACTTTTCTTTCTCTTCTCTGCAGCCTCTTTTCTTCTCTTTCAAATCCCTTATTTTCCTTCTTTCATACAGCCTTCCCTTTTTCTTACTGCTACTCCTCGTTTTTTTTTTAATTCAACCACACAAAATAGTAATCTTATTGGGCCTACTAATCATACCTCCTTATTTGCTATTTCTCACACAACAACTAAACCCAATTTAATTAAATAAATAGTCCAATTTAATAATATTATTTCTAATATTATTTCTCCGATTAAGCTGACTAATTATTCGACTATCCACTGAACAACTCAAACAACATAATAATCCAATTTCTCCTCTTAGAATAATACTGGCAAATTCCCAACTTCTACAATTTCCAATAAATAATTCCTTTAATAATTTAATTAAATAATTAATTAAATTCGGGGCGTTACAGCCTCTTTGGAAGGCATCCTCCAAGGGAGGAACGAATCTCTCAGAGACTACATTGAGAGATTCAACCGAGAAGCTGTCGAGTTACACAATCAACGACATGAAGAAGTTCCAGATCGCGCGGGAACTGCGTTACGGGGCCGAGTTCGCCAAGTTTGTGGGCATCCATAGACCCCACAGCTTGGAAGACCTCCTCCACCGAGCCTAAACGTACATCGATTTCAAAGAGTCGGAGGCCGCCCACATCGCCCTTGACTCACAACACCGGGATGTAAACCGGGATGGCCCCCGCGGCCACCGAGATGAAGTAAACCGGGATGGCCCCCGCGGCCACCAAGGACTCTCGCGAGCAGAGGGGTCCAGCTGGCCGGTTTATGGAGTACACTCTGCTCAACGCTCCTTGGGAGCGAATTCTGTCCGAGTGCGCCAATTTGGAGTTTCAAAAGGGGGGTGTCCGCTTTCCAAAGCCGACACCCCCAAATCAAACACGGACAAGTCAAAGTACTGCACGTTCTATCGGAGCCATGGACATATCACGGAAGATTGCATCCACCTCAAGGATGCAGTAGAGATCCTAATCAAGGAAGGGCATCTAAAACAGTACGCCAAGAGGAACAACGCTCCTTGTCCAGATGCCCGGGACACTCAAAGTGTCAAGGAGACTACACCTCATTCTGGGGAGAACCGACTGCAAGTCGCCCTGAGTGTCACTCGACCTGAAGACTTCTACATCCCCGAAGGGATCGAGTACGCTGAGGCAGTTCGCAGTATGTGGGCGAACTTCCCCCACCCCCCCCCCCCCCGAGGACCCTGTCACAGCCCGCAGCACATGGGAAAGTTTTCCCACGGCGATGGTTATATCCGGCGGGGGCTTCAACAAGGTTTCCGTCGGTTCAATCATACGGAAGTTCGACGAGCTAGAATCTGCGACCTCATGACAAACTGCCATTTTTTAGAAGGTGCAAGGGAGGTCGAACCCCATCACCTTCTACCTCGAGGAGCTGCCGAGCGGGGCGTCCAACTCGACCATCCCTCTCCTGATCAGGGCGCAGATGGCAAACTTTGATGTTTGCCGAATCCTGGTCGACCAAGGGAGTTAGGTGGACATCATGTACGCCCACCTCTTCGAGATCCTCCAGCTTGACGAGAAGCATCTAACCCCTTACGTGGGCTCGGATCAACAGGGTTTCAATGACACCACCACCAGACCGTGCGACTATGTTGAATTGATGGTCACTTTCGGGAACGAGGACACTGCCCGAAAAGTCAAGACTCACTTCCTCGTGGTAGAGTGCCCTTCCATCTACAACTGCATCCTGGAGAGAACAACTCTGGCCGAGCTCACGGCAGTACCATCTATAGTACATCAGAAGATGAAGTACTACACCGCACGGGGTCGGGTAGTCACCATTCGCGGGGACATTGAAGCTACGAGGAGATGCTTTGAAGCCGCGACCAAGGGACTGAGCTCGATAAATGTCTAGCCCAAGGCTGGAGATGAAGACATGAGCTTCCAAAAGTGTTTTGATGACGACATTGTCTCAAGTATCAAGATAGATCAACAAAAAGAATGGTCAAAGGCATCAAGATCAAATAGTGAATTTTTAACTTATTCTTTATCAGGACTTGATGGTTACTAAAGATTGGATGCAAAAATTATGGTATAAATATTTAATCTCTATTTGGTAATATAAGTGTTCTAAATCATCTCTACTTCATGTCATGATCATTGGAAATTTTGTGTGCATCAAAGTTCTGTTAAGCATTCTGTTTTTAGCAATTTTTCAAAAACTGGCTTGAGTAATCGATTACCCAAAGGGAGTAACCGATTACTCTATTGGAATTTTCAAAAAATTTGCACGTTGGAAGTAAGTAACCAATTACCCACTTGGAGTAATCGATTACCACTGAACCAGTGACAAAAATTCTTTAGTTTTTTTCATGTTTCTTGTTTCAAATTTCCTTCTAATGAACCATGACATCCTTTGACTATTTGCATCTATTTGTAGAGGTGTCTAGGCATTTTAAAAACTCTCAATTTTCAGATTTTAATCTCACCTCCTTACAAAATTTCAAATCAATTGCTCATTAACTTTCAATCCCCAAAAATATTTCTAAGTGTTCATCAAAATTTTTCTAAAGTGAAACTTTGCATAAAACTTCATTCTAAGCATCATAAGTTTCATTTGCATTCAAAGAACACTTGCATTATTGTCTTGAGTATTGAGTGCTACAAAGGAGAAGATCAATCTTGTGATTGATAAAGCATCAAGATTCCATCTATAAGAAATTCTTACAAAATTCAGATTTACATCTTTTTATGATATCTTAATTTCAAAATTGTTGGAATTATGTTCAGTTGGTTGTTATCCTTGTTATCCGGATTGTGGATACAAGAGGTCTATTGTGAGAGATTAGTTCTCGGTTGGACTTTAAACTTGTAAAATCCAAGAGGGTGTTCTTGGTGGTTTATTGTTAGTGTCTTGTATAGAAAGACTAGGAAGTGTCTTGTCTTGTTCTAACAATAGTGAATCTCTTTCAAGTTGAAATGGGACTGGAGTACTCTCGACCTGTGAGGGGAACCAGTATACTTCCTGGTGTTATTTACTTTCCGTCTTTACCGCATTTCATCACTTAATCTCTATACACATAATTTACCCCCCTCTTAGGTGCATTTATAACTTACAATTGGCATCAGAGCAGGTTAGGTAACCTGTTCCTACAAGATCCAGAATGGCTTCCGCAAGCATAAACCCGGTTTTCAAAGACGGTGGAAGTAGTAACAAGCCCCCACTTTTCTCTGGAGAGTATTTCGATTTTTGGAAGATTCGTATGAGGGCACATCTTGAAGCACAAGGAGAAGGTATATGGGAAGCTATTGAGAATGGTCCGCATAATCATGTGAATGTGGTCAATGGTGTTGGTACTGCAAAATTAAAGAGTACATATGATGAAGATGATAAGAAAAAAATTCTATATGAAAAGAAAGCTATCAATCTTCTTCAAAGTGCTTTAAGTATTGATGAGTTCTTTCGTGTTTGTCAATTAAATCGACAAAAGAAATATGGGATACTTTGGTAGAAACACATGAAGGAATAGCTGAAGTTAAAAGATCCAGACAAAACACTTTAAGTCAAGAATATGAAATGTTCCGAATGCAGTCCGGAGAATCCATTGTCGCATTACAAAAGAGATTTGTTCATTTGACTAATCACTTAATGGTACTTGGTAAAACATTCTCAAATGATGAATTAAATCTCAAAATTCTAAGATCATTGACTAGAGAATGGCAACCAAAAGTAACAGCAATATCGGAAAAGAAAAGCCTCTCTACAATGACTTCCGTATCTCTATTTGGTAAACTCCAAGAACATGAATTAGAACTTGGACAACTTGAAAAACATGAAATTCAAGACAAGAAGGCCAAGGGCATTGCATTAAAAGTAGATACAAAAGGAAAACAAAATGATGATTCATCGGAGGAAGACGAAAATTTCATGCTTCTAGTAAAAAGACTCGGTAAATTTTTTGGAAATAAAGACAAGTCTTTTTATGCTAAAAGAAAGAAACATTTTAAGAAAAAGGATGCTACCACTTCATCTCAAGATATCACATGTTATGAATGTGGAAAGTAAGGTTATATTAAGCCCGAATGTCCACAACTTGCAAAGAAAGGAAGTTTCAAAAGCAAGAAGGAATCAAAGAATAAAAAGGCATACATTGCATGGGAAGATAACGACATTAGTTCATCATCCGACTCGGAGAGTGATAAAAGTGCAAAACTAGCACTTATGGCTACACCCAATTCCGAAGATGAAAATGACGAGGTTAGTACTAAATTTTCTCTTTATGATAATGATGCACAAGAAGCTATAAATGAACTCTTGAGTGAATGTAAGGTCTTGTGTAAAACAATTTATTCACAACAGAAACAAATAACATCTTTAGAAGAAAAAGTCGGTGTTATAGAAAAAGAGTCAAAAGATGAAAAACAAAAGAAAACTAGTGAAGAAAAACAAGAGTTGGTATGTAAAAATTGTGAATCACTTTCTTTCCAAATTGTTCAATTAAAAAGAGTCCTAGAAAGATATAAGAAAGGACAAATTGGATTAGAAGAGGTACTTAGTCAACAAAGATATTCCAATGATAAGAGTGGACTTGGTTACTCAAAATTTTCTAAACGAAGTTCCAATAAAACAATCTTTGTTAAGGCCAGTGATCAAACTTCTAAAGAGAAAGTGAACAAACATAGGAATGTGCATCCTTATCCTAAAAAGAAAAAAACTCCTACAAAGAAAATTTTTTCTAACAAAAAATCCTATGTTCCTAGATATAAAAGCAATTTTGTTCCTACTTGTTTTTATTGTGGTATTATTGGCCATACACCTAATGCTTGCTATGTAAGAAACTTTAGTGTTGCAAGTGGGAATTATGCGTGGGTAAAGAAAGGTACTAATTATGAAGGACCCAAGGCTATTTGGGTACCTAACAAAACTTAATTTGTTTTGTAGTTTTGCTTGAAGACCACTTCAAATCTATGGTATCTTGATAGTGGTTGTTCGAAGCATATGACCGGAGATATAAATAAGTTTTCAAATCTAGTGTTTAAGGCCAAGGGTTTTGTCACTTATGGAGATAACAATAAAGGAAAGATTCTCGGCGTAGGCAATGTTGGTGCACCACCTTTCACAACAATTGAAGATGTGCTTTATGTTGAAGGCTTAAAGCATAACCTTATTAGCATAAGCCAACTTTGTGACAAAAGATTCAATATCAAGTTCACTAAAGATAAATGTTTGATAGAAGACGAAGTCACTAATGAGGTAATGCTTAAAGGTAATAGAATTAATAATATTTTTATTATTTCCCTTAATGACACTTCTTTGAAGGTTAAATGTCTTATGGCAAGCAATAATGATTCATGGCTTTGGCACAAAAGGATTGCCCACATTCATATGGAGCATTTTACTAAATTAATTAAGCATGATTTAGTTATTGGTTTACCAAAGATAAAATATGTCAAAGATAAGTTGTGTGATGCATGTCAAAAAGGGAAACAAACCAAGTCAACTTTCAAATCTAAAGATCTGGTGTTCACTTCAAGGCCACTACAATTGTTGCATATGGACTTATTTGGTCCATCAAGAATAAGAAGTTTCGGAAGTAATGTATATGCTTTATTTATTGTTGATGATTTCTCTAGATATACTTGGACTTTCTCTTTAGTGCAGAAAAGTCATGCATTTAAGGCGTTCAAGAAATATGCAAAGCAAATTCAAAATGAGAAGTCCCTTTCAATTGCCTCCATAAGAAGCGACCATGGTGGAGAATTCCAAAATGCTTCCTTTGAAGAATTTTGTGAAGAACATGGAATATCTCACAACTTCTCGGCACCAAGGACTCCTCAACAAAATGGAGTGGTGGAGAGAAAGAATAGGTTATTGGAGGAACTTGCAAGAACAATGTTTAGCGACTCAAATCTTCCAAAATATTTTTGGGCGGACGCGGTAAGCACGACATGTTTTGTAAGTAATCGTGTTAACATAAGACCTATTATAAAGAAGACTCCCTATGAACTTTTCAAAGGGAGGAAACCAAACATTGCTTACTTTCAAATTTTCGAATGCAAGTGCTTTGTCTTAAACAATGACAAAGACAATCTTGGTAAGTTTAATGAAAAATCGGATGAAGGTATATTTCTTGGCTATTCTCTTTCTAGTAAGGCTTATAGAATTTATAATAAAAGAACTTTAACAATTGAAGAATCTATGCATGTTAAGTTTGATGAATCTAACCCCTCCAAGGAGGATATTGTTTTATGTGATGATGATGATGAAATTGTAGAAGTTCCTCAAGAAGATACTTTAAAAGAGAATCAAGTGGAACACCAAGAAGAACCAATTCAACAAGTGTCAAATGTATATGATCTACCCAAGGAATGGAGGACTCATAGAGATCATCCAATTGACAAAATTATTGGTGATATTAGTCAAGGTGTAGCAACAAGATTAAATCTTAAAGATGCTTGCTTAAACATGGCGTTTGTCTCACAAATTGAACCTTCCAAAGTTGGTGAAGCCTTAAGTGACGACCATTGGATTATTGCTATGCAAGAAGAATTAAACCAATTCGAAAGGAATCAAGTTTGGGAACTTTTTCCTAGACAAAGTGATAAACACATCATCGGTACAAAATGGGTGTTTAAGAACAAACTTGATGAGAATGGAATAATTATTCGAAACAAAGCAAGGTTGGTGGCACAAGGTTACAATAAAAAAAAAGGCATTGATTTCGAGGAAACACTCGCTCCGGTTGCAAGGTTAGAAGCTATCCGTTTATTACTTGCTTATGCATGCTCATTAAATTTTCCGCTATACCAAATGTATGTCAAAAGCGCGTTCTTGAATGGCTACATCAATGAAGAAGTCTATGTCAAACAACGCCGGGCTTTGAAGACTTCAAGAATCCTTCACATGTCTTCAAGTTGAAGAAACCTCTTTATGGCTTAAAGCAAGCACCAAGGGCGTGGTATGATTGTCTAAGCAATTTTATTTGTGAAAAGGGATTTGTAAAAGGCAAAGTTGACAAGACATTGTTCATTAAGAAAGTAAAAAGCTATACATTGTTAGTTCAAGTCTATGTTGACGACATCATATTCGGTTCAACGAACAAAGATCTTTGTAAAGGATTCTCATTGATGATGCAAGGAGAATTTGAGATGTCAATGATGGGAAAGATGAATTACTTTCTTGGACTTCATATCAAGCAACTAAAGGATGGTATCTTCATCAACCAATCCAAGTATTGCAAAGAATTATTGAAAAGATTCGACATGGATAGTTGCAAGGCTATGGCTACACCAATGGGATCCAGAACCTATGTTGATCAAGATGAATCAGGTGCTTCCATTGATATTACCAAGTATCGAGGTATGATTGGTTCATTATTATATTTGACGACAAGCCGTCCTGACATAATGTTTAGTGTGTGTTTATGTGTCCGTTTTCAAGCAAATCTAAAGGAGTCACATCTCATCGCTGTGAAAAGAATCATGAAGCATCTCAAGGGAATGACGAACGTTGGTCTATGGTATCCGAAAGGTAGTATGTGTGATTTAGTTGGTTATTCTGACCGGATTATGCAGGTTTCAAAACTGATAGAAAAAGCACGAGTGGAACATGTCGCATCCTAGGAAGTGCATTAGTATCATGGTCCTGTAAGAAACAAACATGTGTTGCTCTCAGTACCGCAGAAGTGGAATACATAGCAGCAAGAAGTTGTTGTGCTCAGATTCTTTGGCTAAAGCAACAATTGAGTGATTACAGAATCAATCTCGAATGCATCCCTCTTCGGTGTGACAACACAAGTGCTATCAATATCACAAAGAATCCAGTCATGCATTCTCGTACAAAACACATAGACATTCGACATCATTTTCTCCGTGATCATGTGCTTAAAGACGATGTTGAAGTCTCATTCGTGGATACACATAATCAACTAGCAGACATCTTCACAAAACCGGTCACAAAAGAACCATTTTACAAGATTCGAAGAGAACTTGGCATTCTAGATGAAGGTGATGTATAAATCTTCAATAATTATTCATTATACATAATAATGAAGCCAAGGTACACATTGTTTTAATGTTTTAATTTTCTACAATATCTTTTTAAAATGTATTTTATCTGAAAAATATGCTTTTTTCTTAATTTTCTTCTAGTTTATCTAATTTTTATGATATGAGTTTGTCTCTCAAAGTTGCATTACTATGTGTATTAACATCTCCAATTTTTTTTTTTTGAAAAATCACATATTTTATGAGTTGCAAAGCTACTGTTTTTCCACTTTTCATTCAAGTAATTGATTACTCAAAGGGAGTAACCGATTACTTCATCATTTCGCTGGTAAATTTATCTAAGTTGTGTCTAAGTAATCGATTACTCAAAAGCAGTAACCGATTACCATTGTAACTTTCAGAATTTTTTTAAAGCATTTTTATGTTTAAGTTACTGTTTTTATACTTTAAGACTTGTAGTTTGTCAACTTTATGGTATGTTGTTTTGAACTTAGTCTTGTTTGGTACTAGTACAATGTTTGGTATTTAAACACTATGTGTTTTATGAATGATAATGTTTGTTATGTATGTGTTAAGTAATGTTGTCATTATGTTTCATAATATTTGTTATTTTTGCTTACATAACATCCTTTTCCCATCCTTTTTTCTAATGACAAACGGGGAGAAGAATTGTTCCATATTTTCTTGGTTTCTCTACACTAATAATGCAGAATTTTTAAGCTCCTTAAAAAGTGTTGGATTTAGGGGGAGAATCTATTAGGGGGAGATGTTACTAGAGAAACTTGCTTGGTCTTGCTTGTTTCAATATTTTTCAAATTTATTGGGTTGTCATCATTAAAAACGGGGAGAATGAAGACATGAGCTTCCAAAAGTGTTTTGATGACGACATTGTCTCAAGTATCAAGATAGATCAACAAAAAGAATGGTCAAAGGCATCAAGATAAAATAATGAAGTTTTAACTTATTCTTTATCAAGACTTGATGGTTACTAAAGATTGGATGCAAAAATTATGGTATAAATATTTAATGTCTATTTGGTAATATAAGTTTTCTAAATCATCTCTACTTCATGTCATGGTCATTGGAAATTTTGTGTGCGTCAAAGTTTTGTTAAGCATTCTATTTTTAGCAAATTTTTAAAAACTGGCTTGAGTAATCGATTACCCAAAGGGAGTAACCGATTACTCTGTTGGAATTTTCAAAAAATTTGCACGTTGGAAGTGAGTAACCGACTACCCACTTGGAGTAATCGATTACCACTGAACCAGTGGCAAAAATTCTTTAGTTTTTTTCATGTTTATTGTTTCAAATTTCCTTCTAATGATCCATGACATCCTTTGGCTATTTGCATCTATTTGTAGAGGTGTCTAGGCATTATATAAACTCTCAATTTTCAGATTTTAATCTCACCTCCTTACAAAATTTCAAATCAATTACTCATTAACTTTCAATCTCGAAAAATATTTCTAAGTGTTCATCAGAATTTTTCTAAAGTGAAACTTTGCATAAAACTTCATTCTAAGCATCATAAGTTTCATTTGCATTCAAAGAACACTTGTATTATTGTCTTGTATATTGAGTGCTACAAAGGAGAAGATCAATCTTGTGATTGATAAAGCATCAAGATTCCATCTATAAAAAATTCTTACAAAATTCAGATTTACATCTTTGTATGATATCTTAATTTCAGAATTGTTGGAATTAAGTTCAGTTGGTTGTTATCCTTGTTATCCAGATTGTGGATACAAGAGGTCCATTGTGAGAGATTAGTTCTCGATTGGACTTTAAACTTGTACAATCCAAGAGGGTGTTCTTGGTGGTTTATTGTTAGTGTCTTGTATAGAAAGACTAGGAAGAGTCTTGTCTTGTTCTAACAATAGTGAAATCTCTTTCAAGTTTAAAGAACCAGTCTACTTCCTGGTGTTCTTTACTTTCCGTCTTTACCGCATTTCATCACTTAGCAATTTTTAGGAAAGTAAAATTCAGAATCGTCAAAAAATTGAGAAAAATCTCTATACACCTAATTCACCCCCCTCTTAGGTGCATTTATAACTTACAGGAGAGAAGTCAGTCTCGGATGTGGTGCAAAAGCCACTTCCTCCTGTCAATGCGGTGGACCTCGACTGTCGTTTTCCCGGAGAGCAGGAAGAAGGGGGGCAGCAAACAACGACCTCCCAGCTGAAGGCAACAGGCAACCTCTCCATCCAATGCGCCCCATCCCAGATGGAGATTTAGAGCTCGTCGCCCTCAGAGACGACCCAGATAGGAGCGTGAAGATTGGGACCGGGCTCCCCGACATGGCGAAGAAGCAGCTGAAGACATGCCTCCAGGAGAATGCTAATTTGTTCGCGTGGAGCACTTCGGAGATGCCTGGGCTCGACCCAGAAGTTGCTTGTCATCATCTCACTATAGATCCGGCCGCTAGGGCCATAGTGCAATGTAGGCGTAGGCAGTTTCCCAAGAAAGTGTAGGCTGCTGAAAAAGCTGTAAAATACCTCTTAGAGGCAAATTGTATTTCGAAAGCCAGGTACACGACCTGGCTGTCCAACGTTGTACTTGTCAAGAAAACTAATGGAAAATGGAGAATGTGTGTTGACTATACCGACCTTAACCGGGCGTGCCCGAAATTTTTTTATCCTTTGCCTAACATCGACTAGCTGGTCGACAACCCTGCAGGTTTCAAACTTTTGTCCTTCATGGACATCTACTCGGGGTACAATCAAATTCCCATGGCCAAGGCCGATAAGCAGCACACCACCTTCATGACCGAGTCAGGCAATTACTACTACAACGTAATGCCCTTCGGCCTGAAGAACGCCGGCGCAACCTACCAGCGGATGATGAACAAAGTCTTCCAGGGAGAGATCGACGACATGCTCGAGGTATACATGGACGACATGATCGTCAAGTCTGCAGAAGAAATCGACCATGCTGCCCATCTCACAAAGGTCTTTGACACTGCGAGAAAATGCAGGATGAGGTTCAACCCCGAAAAATGCACCTTCAGCGTCCGGGCAGGAAAGTTCCTCGATTTTTACCTCACGAAATAGGGAATCGAGGTAAACCCCGAAAAATGCAGGGCGTTCTCTGAAATCCAAACCCCGAACTCGGAGAAGTCGATACAATCGCTGAATGGGATGCTGACCTTGCTTTCCCGCTTTGTGGACAAGTCCGCACAGTACGCACTCCCATTTTTCAAGCTTCTACGACAGAAAGCCACGTTCGAATGGATCGAGGAATGCGAGCTAGCGCTCCTCCACCTCAAACAAGTCATTTCACAACCTCCAGTCCTCTCCCAACCAGAGAACGGGGAGAGGTTATTCCTGTACCTCGCCATCACGAGCCAAGCAGTCAGCACAATCGTTATCCGGGAAACCCCAGACGGGCAGAAGCCGATTTACGTTGTCAGTAAAGCCCTCCAAGGACCGAAGCTTATATACCAGCAGATCGAGAAGGCCTCCCTGGCTCTCGTCACCGTGGCCAGAAGGTTGCGCCATTACTTCTTGTCCCGCATGATCGTGGTGAGAACCGAGCAACCCGTACGATAACTCCTCGCCCGACCAGACATGGTGGGGAGGATGCTCAGATGGTCGCTCGAGCTCCCTGAGTTTGACATACAATACGAGGGGCGGAAGGCCCTGAAAGCTCTGGTTTTGGCAAACTTCGTGGCAGAAATAACCCTCCCAGAGCCTTCGACCAATGGATCCCAAAGGTGGACGATTTACGTCGACGGGGCATCCAGCTCGAAAGGCAGTGGAGTAGGCATCATCCTCGAAAATGAGGAAGGTATCCTGATCGAAGTCTCCCTCACATTGTCTTTCCCGACATCGAACAATCAGGCCGAGTACGAGGCTTTCCTCGCCGGGTTACGCCTGGCAGAAGACCTCGGGGCCAAAGAGGTAAAAATATTCACAGACACCCAGCTCGTGGCATCCCAGGTACGGGGAGAGTACCAGGCCAAGAACGATAGCCTTATCGAATAATTGAACTTAGTGAAGGAAACAATGAAAAGGTTTTCCTCGGCGGAAGTACAACATGTACCACGCGAACACAACACTCGAGCAGACGTTCTATCAAAACTCGCGGGCACAAAGAAGAAAGGCATGAACAAACCCGTCATTCAAGAAGTTCTCTCTCGTCGGAGCATCGAGACTCCCGTCTCCACGAATGACGTGAATGCCATTGGAGATAGCCATAGCTGGATGAACCCGATGTGCGAGTACCTCCGCACGAGCAAGCTACCTGACAACCCTAAAAACGCCGGAGTGGTTAGGCGTCGGGCATGCTCTTATACGATCGTCGAAGACAAACTTTATTGACGCGACTTCTAGATCCCTCTTCTCAGGTGCTTCGAGGAGTCCAAGGCCCCCGGTATTCTTTAGGAAATCCATGAGGGGATCAACGCACAACACCTCGGCGGACGATCTTTAGCCCGCAAAGCGGTACGAGTAGGATACTACTGGCCCACCATGCAGCAGGACGCCAAGGAGCATACCAAGAAGTGCGACAAATTCCAACAACACAAGGACATGCACCTGGCCCCACCCAGCGAGCTCAAAACACTGTCGTCCTGTTAGCTCCTAATTTCGACGCCTGACATTGGGATAGGGATTTCTTCCAAAAAAGAAAATATTTGAAGTGTTTATGAAGCTTCAACAGAAGTGTGGCTATGAGAAAGTATGGTCGAAATATAATCTTTTTGTAGAAGAGAGAAGGTTTAAAAGACTTAGAAATATTTCTAAGAGTTTTGGAATGGTTTTCGACGGAGGATAGGAAATGCCGTTCGACACAAAGGATTTAAAAATTCAAAAAGAAGAGGGAACAGTTACTTCTATCCAATTCTTAAGTGGGACAGGTGGTGTTCGTTCAAGAGTCCAGGACATGTACGATGCCAAATGTTTCGTCCTGATTGAAGACCTGTTAGTGGGTAGTTATTTTCTATCATTATAAATATCGATTTTTAGGAATAATTTTGTGTGTGTTCCATTGTATACAAAATTCAGTGTGCTCAAAGTACCAGCAGAGATAAACGAGTGTGTGAAAATGTATGTTGGAGTAACATCATTTTTTATGATTCAATGAAATTTACCAAGTTCGTTTTATTAAAAGTCTTTTTCATTTCATGCAAGTTAAGTTTAGATTTTTACCAGCCTTTTCGACCTAGTTCTCTTTAAAAACCTTTTACTTTTTAGTTACTTTAAGTTTCTTGAAGAAATCTTTCTTTTCACTTCTTTACTCTGTAGAAATACATAAGTTTATAAAAGAAATCAATTTAGCACATGTCCTAGGATTTGGCACGCCCAGTGGGACCCGTGCAAAATAATATTTATTACAAAACATAGTCTTTGTGATTTGAATATCCTTTTTGTGTCAAGTACTTCGCTGTATGTTATTAAGAAGTGGAAAGGTAGCCACCAAAAACGAAGAAAGACCAAAAAGAAAATATACGAGGAAAATGGCAAGTATTAACCAGCCAAATAGTTCAAATCCTCAAACTACATCAGGTGTCAATGTAGATCCAGTCCCATGGTCTTCGACTGGAAGACCCACCGTTCTTGCGTCTGTATCAGAAACTATGCCATCTATGGCAAGTTCGACACCAACACATTCTATTCCCCATACTAAACGAATTTTGATGTATGTTGGGCCAAGGGGACCCCCAGTAACCCCTCCTCCGATAGAAACGTCTACTTATCGACAGTTTCCACCACCAGGTTTTTCAATGCCCTTAAATGGTCGAGAACAACCTTATGGAATGCCAACTTCCATGATGATGAATTTACAAACCACACCCTCGGTGTATTCTGAGCCCATAATGTCATCACCTTTACAAGGGTCGGGGTCTGGAGTAAATATGGGTCGAAACTAATCTTTGGGAGTAGGATATTCAACCCAACTTCCAGGTTTGACGAACACCACTGCAGCCTATTTAAGGCAGCAAATGGATGAAAGCAACCATCAAATGGTCCATATGATGTCCCAAACCATGGGGGAGATTTTTCAACCTTTAATCCAAAATACTACCCAGACCAATCAGCAAATGGTTGCGCAGATAACGCGCCATGTAGATTTCTTTGGTGTGCCTAATCCTCCTCGACACCCTCAGAGAGAGTATATAGCAGCGAATCATGGGGTAGTATTCGAAGAGGACCCCACTATTAACCAAAACCAACAAAATCTAGGAAATATTCCTCAGGTAAACATGCCAAACCAGGTAGCAGTCGAACCTCCTAGGATTCAACAACCAGGGCCTGTAGGACAACAACAAAGAGTTGTTTTGGTGAATAGAAATCAGGATGTTGATAATGTCGTACAACAAGTTTGACGTAATGACATGGAAGCAGATAACAATCTGGCAGCCATGGTCGAAAGGATAATGGTTCAAAATAGGGTAAATTTTGGCTTGCGAAGGACAAATTACACATCTCCAATATCAGAGTATATTCTCCAGTCGGAATTACCCCCTAGAACAAAAGTCCCTAAGTTTACTAAGTTCTCTAGGGATACCACTGAATCTACTGTCGAACACGTGGCTAGATACGTGATAGAGGCTGGGGAAATTGCAAATAATGAGAACCTTCAGATAAAGTACTTTCCAAGTTCTCTGACGAAGAATGCCTTCACGTGGTTTACGACTTTGCCACCTAGTTCGATTCACAATTGGACCCAATTAGAACGATTGTTTCACAAATAGTTCTATATGGGATAAACGAAGATTAGTTTGAAAGAGTTGGCTAGTATAAAACGTAAATTCACAGAGCCAGTTGATGACTGAAGATGGCTGGTTTATACCTGAGTGAATCGCACATTCAAAGATACAACAGAGTCCCCACCGAACTTTATTTAGTCCCAAAGGACAGGTAAAATATCGATAAAACCCAAGGGGAAGAGAAACGGGAACGGGGGTCGGTTATGCGAAAGGAAGGTACTAGCACCTAACACATCCGTCGTACTCGACGAGAACCATTTTGTTTGCTTCTAGGCTTGGATGGGTTATCTATCTAAAGGCTTCTTGCTAAAGAAAGGAGAGAGAGAGAGAGAGAGAGAGAGAGAAGAAAGGGAAAAAAAGAAAGAAAAGAAACAAAGTAAGGAAAGTGCTCGCGGAGGATTGTGGCCCTCGTGCCTACGTACCCTCATAGTGCAATGAGGAAATCAGAGCGCCGTAGTTCAGGGAACCAGGGGACAGAAAGAGGAAAGGAAAAAGATGGAAGTGTGCTCGCCAAGATCATCGCGATCTCGTGCCTTCGTATCATACATTCGAGAGAATGCAGAATCAGAGCTTCCGTAGTTCGTGGAACTAAGACGGAAAAGAAAAAGGAAAGGAAAGGAAAGAAAAGTGGTGTCAAAACCAAGAACAAAGAAAGAAAGGAAACTCCGATGGGGATTCCAAAGAAACGGTGTCAAAACCATGGAAGGTAAAAGATTACAAAGGCTAACGACTGAGCTGGAAAAAACAAGAGTGGTGTCGAAACCAAGAAGATAACGAAGCAAAAAGATAACAAAGACTACACTGGGGAGAAGGAAAAAAAATTGCTGGGGACCAGAGGGTAGTGACCCTACTGGGGATCCAAAGAAAAAGAGTTCTGTATATTAACTGACTGGCAGTGGTTAATCGAGAAAGAGAATAAGGCTCTGGTATGGGACAAGTTATTGGTGTTAACAGACAGGCTGTGATGAACCAAAAAGAGAGAGTACTGAACCAAGAGAAGGTGTTTGATTCTGAGGGGGTTTTAGTATTTTAACTGCTAAATAGTGGTTAATCGAAGAAAGAAGGGATTGTAACTCTGTGGGGACAGAGGAGCATTGGTTTTACCAAATGAACTGTGATTAACCAAGGAAAGAGGGTGTAGAACCAAGCAAAAGGTTGTGACCCAAAGGGGATGTTGGTATTGACTGAACAAACAACATTTGACCAACAGAAAGGTATTGAACCAAGAGAGGTTGCTAACCATTGAAGATTCAGTGTTAACAGGAAGAAACTGTGATTACCCAAAAAGAAGAGCGAGCGATTAACCAAGAGAATGTGATTAACTCAAAAAGGGGTTCAATATTTTAACAGGCGGACTGTGGTTAACTGAAGAAAAGGGTCATTAACCAAGAGGAGGTGATTAACCCAAAAGGAAACTCAGTGTGTTAACAGACGGACTGTGATTAACTGAGAAGGAGTGCAAAAATGGATGTTTTAACTGACAGGCAGTTGTTAACCAAGCAAAGGGAGAAGAACCAAAAGAAGGTTGCGAACTCCGCAGGGATTCACGGTTTTAACAGACAGACTGTGATTAACCGAAGAAAAGAGATTGAGACTCTTCAGGGGAATTAAAAGGCAAAGATTGACCACAAGAAGAGAGGAGTATTGAAACAAAGAGAGTTTGCTAGCGCAAGAACAATGATCTCAACCCAAAGAGGTGGTTGATCAAAAGGAGAGATTGAAAGAGATAAGAGTGATCAAGGATCGACTCGACTGGGGAAGAAGATACGCTACCGCCTGGAGTTAGAGGTGACTAAGCCAAACACAGGGTCATTTGTCCCCTATTTGAAGTAGTCAGAATGAGAGTAGGAATTCTCCCTTCTCATTCCTTCTCTAACACACAGGGTGTAGTGCAGAAGTTGAAACGGACAGAGTAATAACTCCAAGTTGTACAGTGCTCCTGAATTTTGTGAACTTGACAGCGTAACAGCTCTAATTTGTACAATGCTCCAATGCAGCGCATAACGCGTCGTGCAAAACTCCAACTCCGCGGGGGGAAAAGAGAGAGAGCTCTAAAGGAAGCCTAAAGAGAGGAAAGGGGAAGGATCAACTAATCGAAACATGGTTTCGATCAATCAATCAAAGGGAAGTAATGCTGTAATTTTCCAAAAGATGAAAAATCATTAAAGCAAAAGAGGTGATTTATTGATTATACAAGATTAAGCTCATTCATGAAGAAAGAACTTAATGCAAAACAAAGAGAGGGGGTGCAAAACAGTACCACATGACATTGAAAATACAACAAAAACCATGTATCAAGTGATCAGAGATAGAGCAAGAATACTCATGTTCATACAATGCCAAAAATATGAACAAATTGAATAATCGAAAATGTGCATCGAAAGTTCATGAATATGCTTTAACGTGAAGTTAAATGACACTTAAAACATCCATAAAAATCAAGCATATCAATCCATGGAAGTTAGAATGAGAAAGCATGGCAAACACACTTGAAAATGCAAGAAAATGACCTTCTGGTTCAGTGTTAATCGATTAACGCTATTGCACTGCAAAGTGTTAATCGATTAACACTTGAAAAAGTGCAAAAAACACTGGTTAATCGATTAACACTATTGCACTGCAAAGTGTTAATCGATTAACACTGGACAAGGAGCAGAAAATCAGTTTTGAAAAGTGCTTTTGGCCAACTTTTTGATTGTGCAATCACTCCAATGCTAGGGCAAACAATTATGCACGAAAAATCAATTTTAAAAGCAGCAAATGAGCAACAATAGAATCAATTAAACAATCAAGATCATGGATCAAGCAATGGCTTAATCAATTCACATGCAACAACGTTGAAACTACATCATGAATGATACGAAAACGATCGAAACAGAAAAATAAAAGAGATCCACCAACCTACAAGGCTGAGATGTGCCTTGGTAAATGTTGCAAAGTGATCTTGATGAAGATAATCAAAGAAAACTAGAGGAATCTTCAATTATAGCCGAAACGTATCGAAACCGATCAAATTGCGACGAAAACTCCGAAATGAGGATTATCACCGAAGAAGCTTGAATTAATCACTTGAGATGAATCCAAAAGCTACTGAAGCTCCACAAAATCCAATAGAATGGAGAGATGATGAAGGTTAAGCTCAAGAATAAGCACTTTCAAGGTGAAAGTAGCTTTTCTTCAATGGTGAATTAAGAGCTTTTGTGAGGTTTGGGAGTAGAATTGAGATGAAGATGAAGAAGTTGCAGAAACTTTGGAAAGAAATGTGGGAGAATTGAGAGTGAAGAAAGTGTGAATTTGTGTGAATGATTGTGGAGGATTTGTGAAATGAATGAAGCTTTGTTTATATAGACTTTTGGTTTGGAGTGTGAGAGGTTTGGAACTAGCTTTGGACTTAGCCTTGGGTTTTGAACTAGGCTAGGAGTTAGTTACACATGACTCACTGAGTCAAGGTAGTTAACTCGGTTAGTTAGGACTAACTCGGTAACAATCCCAATGTGAGCTCCAACATCCAAAGGTTGATATGCTTGGAAAACAAGGAACATGGTGCACTTAATTTAGAGTGATGCATTAGAGTAAATGCCCTTGGAATGTGTTGAATAGTCTTGACATGTCTAGAGATGTCTAGAATATTCCTCATGCTGCTAGAATACTGTAGAATCAAAGCCCAAAGTGTGTGCAAAGGTGCTGTCATGAAAAAATAGCAAATTGTGCCTATTCTGCATGTGTTAATCGATTAACACAATTGCACTGCAATTGGTTAATCGATTAACCAGGCCAAAATATGCCCAATTTGCCTAAAAATGGTGTTGTGGTCCCGGTTTCGATTTTCCACTCCTTGTATTGATGAATAGGCATAGAAACCCTCATTTTGTGCTTGTGTTTGATGATGATGATAATCTTGTGAGGATGAGATTAATCGGGCTTGAGAAACCTGAAAATCCTGCAACAAGAAACACAAAGAGAAAAATGCAAATGCGTATGCTGACGATGCGAGTGCACATGCTTATGCAAAAGCGCAAAAGAGGAGGTCAAATTTCGGGTTACGACAGCTGCCCCTATTTAATCCTCTTGGACCTGAATGTATGAATTGCGATAGTATTTCGATGATTCAAGGTAGAAGGGGATTAAATAAAAGAGTATCTCAAAAATTTGCCCGACGGCGATGAAAAAGAGAGGTGCAAGTGTAAAGAATACTTGAAGTTTTGCTGAATATCTGCTGGAGAGATGAATTAGGCCAAAGGAAAGGGAGCATGCTCAATGCATATGCTATGTATGCGTCGATCTACATGATGCGTGACATTATGCAATGCAAAAGTGCAGGTTGAGGTAATGTGCGGTGGTTAGGCAAGGATTGTAGCAAAATGAGCTCGACATCCTCAGCTGGGGAGAAAACCGATCCTTCCGGAGAAAGGCCCATGAATGGTGACAATTTTGTTGGGGAAGAAACCGAAAAGTTTCAAACCTCTAGATTATCACCATTGTCTCTGCTGGGATGAAAGAATCTTGACGATCTTCCTGTCATGACTGACTTCGCTGGGAAATGGAACCAGGAAACTCCAAGCTCCAAATGACCACTGACTTTGATGTGGACACCCTGACTGACTCTGTCTGGGGAATTCACAAAGCTCGGAGGATCTTCTCTGCTTGGGGAAGACAAGGAACTGAACCGCACTGTAACAGTTTAGACATGCTGGGAATGATGTGCAACCCATGCTGGGGAAAATAACCACCAAGTCTCCGATTGAAATACATCATTCGGCCACTCTAATGGGGATATTACGGATTTGCTGGGAACATAGGAAGTGAATGAACTTCTCCAAGAATCCCTAATGGCACTTGCTGGAGATGTGATGGCTCAGTAGGGGAAATAACAACCTCTTCAAAGAACCACTCACGATGCAAATCGGGCATTAGGCTTGCAAACGGATATTACCGATTATCTTGTAGGAATTACCAGTAAACTACGCAATGCATAATTCTTTCTCCATTGATTTTAGTTTTTTATTATTCTCAACGTTTTATGGTATTATGTGATCACAAATAATTGTTTAATTTGCAAACAAAATACTGAAAAGAAAACAATTGAGAAGTCAAATGATGCATTTTTATTGAAATGTAAAAAATGTTTGTACATAAGATGTGTACAAGGATGCAAAAATCCTTGATGAGGAAATTCACAAAAAATTGAAAAACAAATGTAAATGGCAAAGGGAAATCATGTTTTTCATTGATTACAACATTGACTACCCTCTACTGCAAGTCTAGGTTCCAACGCCTTGCACCAGTTGATGATGATTGGGCTGCTCTATTACCGTCTGAAATCCAGCTATGATGAAGAGAAGCTCAAGTGTTCACAGTCAATGCCTTTATCACTAATTTTTTCCAAGACATTTTTGTTTATTATTTTTTTTTCGTTCACCGGGATACCCATTTTTGCGTAAGTCGCCCTTGCGGGTTTTCAACTTAGCGGGCTGTTATTGCTTTTTTCCATTGTCCCTAACTTTTACATGGACATTTCTTTTTCTTGGTCCATCGGGACACCCATTTTTACCTAGATTGTCCTTGCGGATGTCAATCTAGCGGGCTATTATTCATTTTTTTCAGGCATAATATTTTTTTGACTGTATCAGAGTTCACGGGCGATGGTAACTCCTCCCCATCCATGGTAGTGAGGATCAGGGCTCCACCTGAGAAGGCCTTCTTGACAATAAAGGGGCCTTCATAATTGGGAGTGCACTTGCCACGTGGATCCGAGTGAACAGGTGAATACCTCTTGAGCATGAGTTCCCCTTCCTGGAACATTCGAGGGAGAACTTTCTTGTCAAAGGCTCGCTTGAGGAGTCTTTGATACAACTGACCATGACAAACAGATGTAAGGCGCTTCTCCTCGATGAGATATAGCTGATCATATCTGGATTGTACCCATTCGGCTTCGTCAAGTCCTGCTTTCATGATGACTCTGAGCGAAGGAATCTCCACTTCAAAAGGTAGAACAACCTCCATACCATACACAAGTGAATACGAAGTTGCCCCAGTAGAAGTGCGAACTGAAGTTCTGTAGCCGTGTAGTGTAAATGGAAGCATTTCATGCCAATCTTTGTAAGTGTTGACCATTTTTTGGACAATCCTCTTAATGTTTTTATTTGCTGCTTCGACGACACCATTCATCTTGGGCCGATATGGTGACGAGTTGTGGTGCTCGATCTTGAATTCTTGACACAACTCCTTCATCATTTTGTTATTCAGGTTGCTTGCATTGTCAGTGATGATGTTGCTAGGAATGCCATAGCGACATATTATCTCTTTCTTGATAAATCTGGAAACCACTTGTCGTGTAACGTTTGCATAAGAAGCAACTTCAACCCACTGGGTATAGTAATCGATAGCAACTAGAATGAATCGATGACCTTTGGAAGCCTTCGGTTCGATCATTTCAATCATATCGATGCCCCACATGGAGAATGGCCAAGGTGAAGTCAAAACATTCAATGGAGTCGGAGGCACATGGATCTTGTGTCCATAGATCTGGCATTTGTGACATCTTTTGGAAAAGTTGTAACAATCTACCTCTATTGTTATCCAATAATACTCAGCCCGAAGGATCTTCCTTGCTATAGCAGGACCTTTAGCATGTGCACCCTCGCAACCCTTATGTATGGACTTTATGATTGTGTGTGCTTCATGTCTATCCATGCATCTGAGCAACACAGAATCATAATTCCTTTTGTATAGTACACCACCACTTAAGAAGAACTTGGCGCAGAGCCGCCTGAGAGCTTTTTTGTCAGTGATAGTAATACCCTCAAGATATTCCTGTTTTTCCAGATATCTCTTAATGTCGTAGAACCAAGGCTTGTCATCAGACTCGTCCTCGATTGCTAAACAATGCGCTGGTTCATCCAAATGATCGATGCGGATAAAAGGAGCTTCATTCTTCCACTTGACCTTGAGCATGGATGCTAAAGTGGCAAGAGCATCAGCTAATTGATTTTCCTCTCTAGGAATGTGATGAAAAGTAATCTCATCAAAGTAAGGAATCAACTTTGCTATGTGTTGTTGGTACGGAACTAGCTTGGAATCCCGAGTCACAAAGTTCCTTTTGACTTGGCCAATAACCAAAGCAGAATCTTCATAGACCTCAAGAATCTTGATTCTCATATCAATTGCCGCTTCAATACCGTAGATACACGCTTCGTATTCAGCCATATTGTTGGTGCACGCAAAGCATAACCTGGCAGTGAAGGGAAGATGAAAACCTGTCGGAGGGATGAGGATAACACCAATTCTACGACCTTTAGCATTGGAGGCACCGTCGAACACGAGCGTCCATCGCGCCCCTGGTTCGGGTCCTATGTTAGGGTCTGGAGTTTCATAGTCTTTGATAAACAGAACATCCTCATCTGGAATGTCAAACTTCATTTGTTGATAACCCTCTACAGGTTAATGAGCAAGGTAGTCAGACAAGACGCTCCCTTTTATTGCTTTCTGGGTAACATGTTGGATATCATACTCAGTTAACAACATTTGCCACCGAGCAATTCTTCCAGAGCCAGTAGGCTTTTCAAATATGTACTTTATCAGATCCATTTTGGATATCAACAAAGTACTATGGCAAATCATGTATTATCTTAGGCGTCGAGCGGCCCAGACCAGAGCGCAACAAGTTTTCTCCAAGAGTGAGTATCTGGTCTCACAATCAGTGAACTTCTTGCTCAGATAGTAAATTGCATGTTCTTTTATGCTAGTGTCATCATGCTAACCCATTACACATCCCATTGATTCACCGAGAACAGTGAGATACATGATTAATGGCCTACCAGGAACCAGCGGTACTAAGATCGGTGGTTCTTGCAAATATTGTTTTATTTTGTCAAATGCTTCTTGACAATCATCGTTCCATTCAACCGATTGATTTTTTCTTAGCAACTTGAATATTGGTTCACAGGTAGCCGTCAAGTGAGAAATGAACCTTGAGATGTAATTAAGTCTGCCCAGAAAGCCACAGACTTCTTTTTCTGTTTTGGCAGGCGACATGTACTGAATTACCCGAACCTTGTCAGGATCAACCTCAATGCCCTTCTGACTCCCAATAAAGCCCAATAGTTTACCAGATCGAACTCCGAAGGTACACTTCGCAGGATTCAACCGTAATCTAAACTTCCGGAGTCTGTCACACAGTTTCCTCAGATGAACCAGGTGATCATCTTCAGTTTTAGAGTTGTCATGGCACGTTGGTAAGTTGCCCCTGCATTCTTCATGGATCATATCGTGAAAGAGGGTTGTCATGGCACGTTGGTAAGTTGCCCCTGCATTCTTTAAACCGAATGGAATAACTTTGTAACAATATGTACCCCATGGCGTGATGAAAGTAGTCTTCTCCATATCAGTTGGGGACATCTTGATCTAGTTGTATCATAAGAAACCGTCCATGAAAGAAAAGACAGAAAACTGTACAGTATTGTCTACCAAGACATCAATGTGAGGTAAAGGAAAATCACCTTTTGGGCTTGCTTTGTTGAGATCTCGATAATCCACACACATTATGAATTTCCCATATTTCTTTGGAACCGGGACGATGTTAGCAATCCATTCAGGATATTTGGAAGTGGCTAGGAACCCAGCATCAAGTTGTTTCTTTACCTCTTCTCTGATTTTGAGTGCCATGTCGGGTATAGTACTTCTGAGTTTCTGCTTGACAGGAGGACATCCGGGCTTGAGTGGCAAGCGATGTTCAACGATGTTGGTATCCAACCCTGGCATATCTTGATAGGACCAGGCGAATATATCAACATACTCTTTGAATAGCTTGACCAACTCGGAGTGTACATGCTTAGCGAGGGATACACCAACCTTGACTTCTCTTCTGACCTCATCAGTACCAAGATTGACAACTTCAACTAGCTCTTTGTGTGGCTGAATCTCTCTATGCTCGTGCTCAAGGAGCCTTGCTAGTTCAGCCGGTAATTCACAATCTTCCTCACCATCTTCTTCGGCTTGGTTAATTGGAATTCCAAAATTACAACGGATGTTTGCCATATTGTTATCAATGCATTTATTAGTTCTGCATGTTTATGAATATGTTTAGAATGAGCTATTTTGAAAAGGTAAAATAAAAGAAACTTTTGCCATTTGTTTGTGAAAAATAAAATAAGGAATGAAGATAGAGCATGATTTTGAATGCAAAAAAACTCTTATTTATTAATCACATAATATTTCAAAAGCGTGAAGCCCATTACAAGCTACCCACTCGTCTCGGGCGAGGACGAGGGAAAAAAAACAAAATGCATTACATGTTATTTGGAAAAACCATAGGAATCACGATTGATATCCAATTGTTGAGCTTAAAACTCGGCGGACATTTGCGCACAAAGCTGGAAGTCTGATTGCCAGGACCAGCATCATATGTAGCTGCCACGATGTCATCTTGTTGGAAACCCGCACTATTGAACTTGATCAAGTTGCATTGCTTCTGACCAGATGAACTAGATTGCCGACCAGGATGATAACCCAATCCAAATGGATCATGCTTCTTAACCACGTCAATCACGTGCCCCTGGCCTGGCAAGGCACCTCTCTGGACAGTTTCTTTGGCACTTTTGGCGGCTGCTAAAGTCATTAGTGGTGATCAACTTTGATTAGATGAAGTCGAGCTGACATCTTTGAACTCGAGACACTGCAAAGGCACCTCAACTATGCCTTCTTCAGTCTCGATGTATCGGAAAGATGACAATTCACTTATAATCAAATCCTCTTCACCACAGACGATGACCAACTAATCGTCGTACATGAACTTCAATTTCTAATGCAAAGTGGACGTGACTGCCCCTGCAGCGTGAATCCATGGTCGACCCAAAAGAGAATTGTACGCAGGATTGATATCCATTACTTGGAAAGTAATGGTGAACAAATGCGGCCCAACCTTGATAGGTAAATTAACCTCTCCCATGACTTGCCTCCTAGAATCATCAAAGGCTCTGACAACTAAGGAGTTTGGCCTTATCTTAGTTCCCTCCACCAAAAATTGACTTAATGTGCCCTTAGGCATGACGTTAAGAGAAGAATCGGTATCAACTAGAACACGAGATAACAGGATGTCCATGCAAGTTACAGATATGTGCAGTGCTTTGTTATGGGCGGCTCCTTCAGGAGGCAATTCTGATTCATTAAAGCCCAAGTATCTGCTCGCAGCTATATTAGCCACTACATCATCAAAATCGACAACGGATATGTCATGCATAACGTGAGCAGTTTCAAGACCTTTAACAAAGCTGATCTATGCGCGGGTGAGCTCATGAGTAAGGACAAAATCGAGATCCTTGAGGGAGTTTGCCCCAGCTGATCCACAATTTTAAAGTCACTCTTCTTGATCAACTTTAGGAACTCTTGATCATCAATTGTTTCTTTGTTCTTTGAAGCATCCTCAGACGGGATAGTGGGCACTCGCACAACAATGGTTGATGCCCCTTGTTGAACCACAGGGGATACCGATGTGGGCGTCTCCTTGGGAGGAACAACTGTTAGGACTTGCACGGGCTTTGTGGTAACTTTCGGAGCAAACAATCGTCCACGACGAGTCATACCTCCAGCGGTTGTAATATTCACGATCTCAGATTCAGCAAACCTTATCTCTTGACCTCCAGAAAACACAGTAGACCCATACCTCCAAGGTACCTCCTTAGAATTCTGATATGGAAACGGCTTTGGAGGGTAAACGACAATAGGTTGTATCTTCTTATGGGATTCCACAGGAACCTTCATATAGAGGATGGTGAATGGCTCGATAGTAACAACCTCTTCAACAGACTTAGACCTGGCAAATTGCACTTCACCTCGGTTCATAAAAATTTGGACACAACCCTTCAGCCTTCGACACTGGTTAGGATTATTGTCACAGATCTGACATTTACCGTGCAATCCTTTCAACAACCCATGTTCATTCAATCTCTTGAAAACCACATTCATCGGAGTCTTTACCTCGTCAACATCCATGATCAATTCAACCCTTGAACTATCCTCAATCATGTTCACTGCAGGTCTACCGTGATTGGGCAACGGATTATGCTGAATGTTAGGACCTTCTTCAGTAAAAGTCAAAATCTTTCGATCAATGAGTTCTTGAACCTTGGTTTTGAAAACAAAACAATCTTCTGTTGCATGTCCTATGTATCTGGCATGATAGGCACAAGACACATTCGGATTATGCTTCAGACCAAACGGAGGAATTACATGCGCAATCTCTTTGGGAGTAATTGCCCCTTGGTGGATCAAGTAAGGGAACAATTCAGTGTATGACACCGAAATTCTGTCGAAATTCGGACGCTTACGATTTCCTTGATGGTTGTTATTCTGACGGTTCTGATTCTGCTGATTTTTGTTGTTATGTTGATTCTGTTGTTGTTTCTGAGTATTCTGAATTGGTTGTTGCGGATAATACTGATATGGAAGTTGTTGATATTGTACAGCAGCAATGTATGGATATGGATAGTATGGCATGGGAGCCATGGGTGCTTGATACTGAGGAGAAACTTGAGCTGTTACAGCGTTGGCTTCACCTTCATACTTCTTTGACAGACTGATCTGAGACTTCCTAGTATTTTTCTGCTGGGAAGCAGCACTCGAAATCTTTCCAGTCTTTAAACCGTTCTCAATCCGTTCACCAATGGTCACAACATCAGCGAAGTTCGATGAAGAACTACCCACCATTTTCTCATAGTAGGATTCTTGCAACGTGCCCATAAAGATGTCAACCAACTCATTGTCAGAGAGAGCAGGCCGCACACGAGATTCCATCTCACACCATCTTTGTGCATACTCTTTGAATGTTTCAGCTGAGGGCTGAGCCTGATTCTGCAACTGTAATCTGGTCGGCGCCAGGTCAAGATTGTATTTGTATTTCTTCACAAACGCTTCAGACAGATCCCTCCAAGTACATATTTTTCTGCGTTCTAAGCCCATGTACCAATCCAATGAAGCACCAGACAAACTATCTTGAAAACAATGAACTAGCAATTCATCATTATCAATATAGGATGCCATCTTCCTGCAGTACATCGTAATGTGACTACGCGGTCAACTCAAACCTTTATATTTTGGAAGCTCAGGTATCTTGAATTTCTGCGGCAATACAACATTTGGTACCAAACACAAGTCTTTGGCCTCCAAGCCAAAAGAAGAAAACCCCTCAATAGCTCTGATACGGTCTTCCAACAACTTGTAGTCAGTGGGTCTACTCTGATTTGCGGGCCTGAAAAAGAATCTGATAATTTGGTAGCTGAGATGCGGCAGGAGTGTGCACTTGTGGAGTAGAAAACTGAGATGGATATACCAAGCTCGGACTAACCATCTCACCAGTATTCGGACCCATCTGAACACAAAACGGATAATTCGGAGGAGGTACCACAACAGAAGAAGATGCCCCAGGATAGAGCATTCCAGGATGGACATTCTGAACAGCAGTTTGAGCAGCCTGAGATGAAACCGGAACATGAATACGGCGACCCCTATACACATGCTCTTCTTCATCAGGAGCTTCAATGTCAGCCAACCCAGGAATCTGACAATTCTGACCATGAAAATTCTCATGATCGTCATTCACTATGGGAGGTGGAACCGGAGTAGGCATACCCCACGGATATGCAGCAGTATTCCCATTAGGCATGGGCTCAACAAAAGGCTGATATGGTACGAAGGCACTAATATTGTTTGCAATCTGAGGAGTGTAATTCGGAGGCATGCCCCATGGGAAACCAACTGGCATCTTGTTCACACTAGACTGAACAATAGGTTGATTCACAGGCTCAACGGACACTTCAACTGTAACAGGAGAAAGAACAACAACATGAATAGTCGTAACAACAGGAGACACAGTGACAACGGTTGCATCAGTGGCAGTTACAACAACAAAGGTGGAAGCAGTAGCAGCATCCTTCTGAGCACGAAGGAGTTCCATGATAGCGTCCATGTTCGTCTAAAACTGGTACATCCGACCTTGGAATTGAGCCAGAGTTTCCTTATAAGCGGTGTTCTCAGCTTCGAAGTCAGCCATGATTCTGGATTTACGTGAGCAGGTAAAATACCGATGTCGAGTCGTCGTCTTGCTACAAGTGGAAGACGGACAAGGATGAGCAACTGTTTCGGATGAAGGGACGTGCATATGTGTGCAAATGAATGTATGATATGCATGCAAAACTAATTTTTTTAAATTCCAGGAATTCTTAAACTTATCTTTGTTGACAGTAATCATAAAGCATATAAGTAAAGGAATAAAATATAGAGATTGATAAGAAACTGCAGTCATTCAACAATAAGGGAAAGAAGTATCAATCAAGTACAAATCAAATATCTGCCTTTTGGGCTACAACAAAATCAGCATGGATCCTATCAAAGACCACTCTGCAAACAGATAAAAAGTGGAAAACGGGCCAAGGAAGATGGTGCGGCAATACATCAGCATATGCATCCCTCTACAACCCAGGCAAGTCCTTGAGTGTATGCTCAACGAATCTAGTTAGACGGTCGTGTCTCTCTCTCCAATACTTCGCATCCTTCATGAGGTTGCGCAACAAAGAATGGTTAGGTCCTTGAAGCATATCCTAAAGAAAGACCTCTTTCTAATCCAAGAGGTTCTGCAGATGACGGCTTTGTTGCTCGCAATGAGTACTCTCTGTACTGAGCTGCCTGATCTGTTCTCAGCTCTGATGTGCTTGATCTTGCAGCTTCTGAATCTCGCTGAAGACTTTTTCGAGCTTGGCTTGACACTGAGAATGGTTATTTGCTAACTGATTAGCATGGTCATGCTCACTCTGCCACTTTGTCTTGAACTCGGATAACTTCTCTCGAAGCTCTTCAAGTTGCTTTTTGTAGCTCAACTCATCCATATGAGATTGATACTGGGTATCGGCAAGCTGCCTCTTTTTTGAAGTAAGTCCCTCATAGGTACTCTTTAAAGCATCACCCACTTTCCTTTGCTTGTTCTGTTCAACCTCTACCTCCTTGAGCATGCGCTCCCGCTTCTGATGGAGCTCAATCTGTAGGCTATCCTTCTCGGAAATGACTCTACCAAGGTTGAGATGAAGATCAGCATTCTCCTTCTTCAACTTCTCAATAGTCAATTTTAGTTGATCAACCTCAGATGGAGGAACAATGGCAAGTGTAGGAAGCTTGGCATTCCTGGAAGGCTCAGGAGAGAATGGCAACAAGATCTCTTTGAGGCGCTCTTTGACCCAAAGTGTGTAAGCTTCCTTGGCTATGCAATTCTTCTTACCCAAATCGGCTCTTCCCTCAAGATGAATCTGAGTCCAAGCAGCACTAAACCTCTTCAATAAACCCATGTCATCAACCCCTTCATGAAAGATGAACTCTTCCACTACCTCAGGATCTGGATCAGCAATCATAGGATATCCCAATTGTTGGAATGCAAGTCTCGGATTGAAGTTAATTCCACCCTTTGTACCCAAGAGAGGCACATTGGAGAATTTCCCACAATGAAGAATGATCCTGACATCGTCGTAGACTCGAGAATACCAAGAAATGTCATCAGTAGTAAGAGACATGATTCGTTGAGATCACTTGAGATTATCCTTATTCTCAACAAAGGGACCCTTCTGTGGAAGGTGAGACATAAACCATCGGTACAGCAGAGGAGCACAATAGACAATGGTTCCCTTCTTTTTTTCATTCTTCGAATGAATAAAATGATAGGTATCAGCACGAAGCGTCGGAACAGGGTTCTTGGACAAGAAGATACTGATGGCAGCCTGGTCAATGAAATCCTCCATGTTCGGAAACAAGACAATCCCATATATCAGCAGAGCAAGAACGTCGTTGAAATCCTTCCAGTTTCCATCCTTAGCAAAAGAAATGGCCTTGTCAACCAAGAACTTCGAAGCAAACCCTCGAATACCTTTCCCTTTGGTCTTGAGATTATCCTCCACATCCTTCTTACTAATGCAAAGAGCATCAGCAATAAGGGGAATCTTTGGACAACCACTAGTGTAGGCAAAAGGAACCTGTTTCTTGATCTCAACCCCCAGAATATAAGCATACTCCTCAAGTGTAGGTGCTAGCTGATAATCCTAAAATGTGAAGCACCTAAGTGGCGGGTCATAGAACTGAACTAAAGTATGAATAGCAGTGACGTTGACTTCAGTGTTGAGGATGGACAACAGATTACCATAAGTGTCTTTGAAAATCCCTTTGTTATCTCCAACCACAAGGGATGTTAAACCTCTCAAAATACCAAGCTTGGGCTCCACAAAATTGTAGCTGTCATACCCCAAATTTTGACCACTAAGATTCCCCATCATTGTGCAAATCATCATCACCATATAGATGGACCATCATACCTCTTTAGTCTCCCCAAAGATGGGTGAACATCCACTACAATCAAACTTAGGGTTTCAAGCCCTCTCAGAGCTCTTAGACAAAGGATCAATCAAGGAATGACATGATCTTCAACTTGTCTAACCTCTCAAACATCCACAATGGATCAAGAGGACTCCCACATCAAGGATTAAGCACAAGGCTGCAACAGTCCAAGTGGATTAACCCTCAAGATCGCCAGTGTCACCAAATTAGGGTTTTGGTCGATCAAGGCCTCCAGATAGAATTTTTCCTCTGGGCATGAGCCAAAGGCTTTAAAGCACAACCTAAGATGTTCCAAGGGACATCATGAACCCAATCATCAAGTCAATTTTGCCTCAGGGGATGCATTCATAAAAAATTCGGAATTAGGGTTTCTTGACCTAATTCAGTCCTAAGTTGACTTTTGGGACAAAACATGAGCCAAGACCTCAAGAAATTATTTGAGGGTCTCTAATAAACAAAATTGATCCATTTGCAACAATGGATTGATCCAAGAATCTTGATCAACAAGTTTCAAATTCATCAGAACCACAATTAGGGTTTCGCGAGAAAAGTCAACTGTGCCTTTGACTTTTGACACAGGCATGCTCCCAAACCTTGGGACATGATTCAATACACCCTATAACACCTTTGAAATCACTCCATCAAGTTTGATTTAGGTCAAGGACTTGATTTCATAGAGGATCGCACAGTTTGGAATTCATCTGATAAACAGTCAACTGTGCCCAAACGTCAAAGTTTGACTTTTTTTTTATTTTTTGATCAATTATGGTTCCCTAACCCTAAAATGATGTTAATGTGTGATTGGAATCATCATTCATCAAGAAAAATCAAGAAAAGTGGGATAACTTGTAAAAGGGGTAACCATAAAAAACTTAGAAATTTTCCTAAGTTATGGAACAAAGTGGCTAGGGTACCAACTTCCAAGGATCATAACTTGTGATCCAAGAAACCATTTTGGTTAGTCCAAAGCTGGATTTGTAGCTCTCATGGTACTCCATAAAAGCTTCAACTACACCTCACTCAAACTCATTGTGGATTCTGAGTTATGATTGGATCAAAATCACTAAAAACATGAAAGTACAACTTTTCCAACACTTAGAGAAAATTCTTTCCAAGACAGATTTTGTTGAAACACCAAAACTTATGAGGTTTTTTCACATAGTTGGAAGTGGAATCAATTCCAAAGGTAAACATCAATATTGTTGCATATTTTGATAAGAATTCAAAGAGCTTATTAGCATGAATTGATCCAACCTGAGCCAAGAGAAATCCATGCCCAAAGTCATGCTGCTGCAAGTGTTTTGGAAAAATCAGTTTGCACTTTTGCTTGCTTTACACGATTTCTGATTCAAGACCAATGATCCCTATGCTAGAGTCATCTAATCTGATCCTAATCCAAAGGATCCAACTTGCAAAGCTGAGTCCAAAAGCCAAAGGATCTTCCAACTTGAGATCAATGCATTTTGGCATATTATGCCTTGAATTCAAGGGCATTAATGTGGAATAGTGCACTTTCAAGATTCTCATTCTCCTCAATCAAGTTCTCTGATTAAACAACAATAAAAACATCTGAAGAATGTGGATTTGGTCAAGACATAGCCCTGCTCTTGGGAGGGGCTAGGTTGCCTTGCATGAGAAGAAATGCCACCAAGCCAAAGCCATTGAATGTGATATGATCCAGCAGCCATTCACTATTCCTCCAAGACAAGAGTTGATCACCTATAAATAGAGGTTCCAATTGATCATTCAAATCACCCCAAAGCAACTTACAACATTGCTTTCTCTCATTCTCTCTTAAGTGCCAAATTTCTTTATTTTTTAGCAACCACCATCAGGTTTTGAGTTGCAACCTTAAGCAATCCATTCTAATTGCTCAAACACATCACATATGATGTATATGAGGTATTCAAACACTTAAACCATCCCGGTAACACCTTTAGCTTAAAACCACTCTTCAACCAAGCCATTATGCCTCAATTCTGCAGTTGGATTCCTCCAACCTGATCCAAAGTTTTTCAAAGTGTTCCAAGGCTTGTAGTTCACTCAACAACATCCATTGAAGCTGTAGGGATCATCAAATCACTTCTGGAACACCCTTTGTACAGAGTTCCATTTCCGCTTGCATCAAGGTAAGCCTCAAAACTACATCTTCATGATCCATGCATATTTCCTCGCATGATACTTTTGCCAATTGCTTGTTATCATATGTTGTGTGTTTCCCCTCAATCTATTGTGGTCTACAATTCGTATATAGGATTTCCTTGAGTGCATGCCAATTTTAGGGTTCTTCAGGTTTTACCTTGTTATGTTCTGCTTCAATCCATTTCAACAAAATTGAATATTGCCATCATGATCCTTGTTAAAAAACACATGAGTTTGGTGTTTGAATCATGTCAAATGGATGAGAGACGAGTGAGATAGGGTGCTTCATGCACGAACTCGAGGAGGAAGATGGCCATGGCGCCATTCTTCAGGTTTTCCAACCAAGTTTGCCTTATGTTTTTCATTTGCCATGTATATAATGAATTGGCATTGCGCCCTAGTGGAAACACTAGTATGTTTGTGAGTATTAGTAAGCGAAAGGTCTGGGGTTCGAATCCCCCTCGCCCCAAACCTCTTTTTTTATCACTTTTCCCTATTTTCTTATTTTACATATTATTTTATTAATGATTGGAAAAATTAATTTCTCACTCAATTTTTATCATTTTTTATTGGTTCTTTTTCTAAAAAATCACAAAAATGTTGAAATATTTTATTCCACAAAAAAATCAAATTTATATTATTTATTTAATATAATTGGTATTTTTGTGAATAAATTCATTTTTTTATTATTTTAAACATTTAAAAGTGAATATTTATTTTGAAAATCAAAACCAAATGAGTTCTAAATCATCTTGTGATTAAAACCTCATTTTTCAAACCTTAAACAAAAATCACAAGTGGTTTATCCAAACTTATTTGGTATTTTTATCATTTTTATTGATTTTCTTTAAATATTAACTTTTAAAGGAAAACAAAATTAGGGTTTCTTTGATTTTCACCCGCACAAATATTTTTAATAATCTTTGGGTCTCTAATAGAGTGTAAGTCCCAATCCTTTTGTAAATAAACCAATCGTGGGCCTCACTTATTGTATAAGTGCCTCTGAACAATTTCAAATGAACGGCGCGATCGTCGCCTTCTCAACAAAAACAATTGGGCCTACCCTTGTGTTGTAAGTCCCATTTTTCTTTTCAAAATAATCTTTGGGCCTCTAATAGAGTGTAAGTCCCAACCCCTTTGTAAATAAAACCATTTTCGGCCTCAGATATTGTATAAGACCCACTGTGTTTTCAAAAAACCTCGGCGTGGTCGCCGTTTTCAAACAAATAACCCTGGGCTTCTCCTTGAACTGTAAGTCCCATTTCTTGTACAAAAATAAATCTTTGGGCCTCTAATAGAGTGTAAGACCCATCCCCTTGTACATAAAAACTTTTGGGCCTCACATATTGTATAAGTCCCTCTGTACAGTATGAGATGTGCATGATTAGTGGACCTCAAAGCAAGGCATATTTTAAAGAGTTCAAGTTGAGATGCTTACCTCTTTAGGATCTTTTTGGGCAATATGTCAAGTGCCTTGTTCCAGAAATGTTTTGATGCTTTGAACACTCTTAAATGATCCCTTAGAAGCTTTTAGGATTATTGGAATCAGCTGGAAACCTTAGGAATGGAAATTGGCCCTTTCTTGCAAAAGGGGCAAAAGTGGCCAAAATAGCAACTCTCTCAAATGATGTTCCAGATGTGTGAAACCATTTGGGATAGTTCAAGGATGATATTTGGAGTATGTTTGAGGTTTTATCTGGTTCTAAAAGTGACTGAATCAAGACATGGCTTGAAAAATGCAAAAAGGCCTTATTGTGGGGTTTTGAGAGGGGACTGTGATTTTGGTGTTACAGGTCACTTGTGAGAGTTTGGACAACTTCTACATGATGTTTATGAGGTGTGTGTGTGATTGATTTGGTTGGAATAGCTCTCAAACTCAAAACTCGATAGTGACTGGCCTTAGAAGGCAAAATTGGAAGTGAGGAGGAGATTTTGAGGAAAGCATCTGTTTGATGGCTTTGGTGTACTCAAACTGAGCACAAATGAGATCTATTTATAGTAGAGCAAGTTTATTTTGGCTTCAATAGTGAATGGAAACTGCTGCAGAGGTTTGGCAAATGTTGATCAATAGGAATCCAAGTCTCCTCTAGCCATTGAATAGAGGTTAGAGCACAGGCTGCTGGTTCCCTAGTTCTTGGATAAGTCTTGACTGAATTCAGTTGGAAAGGGCTCAGTCCGTGCCACCTTGGTGCATCCATTGAATGCTCCAAAACAAAATTGGAGTCTTGTCCCCTCTTTAGGGTTTTTTAGGCTTAGCATGCTACTTTTGGTTCCAAGGACTTGGGAGGCTGATGGATCAGTCTTTGTCCCTTCTTGGTCTCCCCCTGAGGTGTTCAGATGGATAAACTTGTTTGTCATTTGTACAAATTGCTCAAATCGAGCAAAATGCATAAATCTGCCTAGTTATGAAAATTGCAGCAAGGCATATTGCCACTGTCATAACTCTTAGCTCAAATGGAATTTCATGGGGTTCTTGGCAATTTTGGTAAGCTCTTATATGATACAACACATGTGTGATCATAGTTTGTCTTGATACTTTTTGGATCCAAGTGAAAAATGCCCCTACATTTTGGAAAAAGTGAAACAGATTCTGACTTAGTGAAAATTTCACTAAGTGTTGGAAAAAGTTGCATTTCATGTTTTTAGTGATTTTGATCCAATCATAACTCAGAATCCATAATAAATTGGAGTGAGGTGTAGTTGAAGCTTTTGTAGAGTGCCATGAGAGCTACAAATCCATCTTTGGATCAGCCCAAATGGTTGCTTGGATCTCAAGTAATGATCCTTGGAAGTTGGTACCCTAGCAACTTTGTTCAATAACTTAGAAAATTTCTAAGTTTTTTATGGTTACCCCTTTTATAAGTTATCCCACTTTTCTTGATTTTTCTTGATGAATGATGATTCCAATCACGCATTAACATCATTTTAGTGTCAAAGAACCATAATTGTGAAAAATCTCAAAAAGTCAAAGTTGACTTTTGTGCACAGTTGACTTTTTGTCAGATGAATTCCAAACTGTGCGATCCTCTATGAAATCAAGTCCTTGACCTAAATCAAACTTGATGGATTGATTTCATAGGTGTTATAGAGTGTATTGAATCATGTCCCAAGGTTTGGGAGCATGCTTGGGTCAAAAGTCAAAGGCACAGTTGACTTTTCCTGCGAAACCCTAATTGTGGTTTTGATGAATTTGAAAATTGTTGATCAAGCTTCTTGGATCAATCCATTGTTGCAAATGGATCAATATAGTGTTTTAGAGACCCTCAAATCCTCTCTTGAGGTCTTGGCTCATGTTTTGTCCCAAAAGTAAACTTAGCGGTGAATTAGGTCAAGAAACCCTAATTCCTGATTTTTTATGAATGCATCCCCTAAGGCAAAATTGACTTGATGATTGGGTTCGTGATGTTCCTTGGAGCATCTTAAGTTGTACTTTGAAGCATTGGCTCATGCCTAGAGGAAAATTCCATCTGGAGGCCCTGGTCGACCAAAACCCTAATTTGGTGACACTTGCGATTTTGAAGCTTAATCCACTTGGACTGTTGCAGCCTTGTGCTTAATCCTTGATGTGGGAGTCCTCTTGATCCATTGTGGATGTTTGAGAGGTTTAGACAAGTTGAAGATCATGTCATTCCTTGATTGATTCTTTGTCTAAGTGCTCTGAGAGGGCTTGAAACCCTAAGTTTGATTGTAGTGGATGCTCACCCATCTTAGGGGAGACTAATGAGGTATGATGGTCCATCCATATTGTGATGATGATTTGAAAAATGATGGGGAATCTTAGTGGACAAAATTTGGGGTATGACAGATGTTCCTATTTAATCTTCTTGGACCCGAAGGTGTGAATGACAAAGGTATTCGGGCATTCGGGGTGCAAGAGCATTACATATCGGAATACCTGAAATTTTGATGGTGGTTATGAATGGTAGCTTACGCATTCATCTTCTTTTTCTAAGCGATGATGCTTAAAAAAGGTAAAACTTCCCCTCGATCCTGGTTTTCTACCAAGGAACTGGTCTCAGTTTTCTTTTGAAAATAAACTTCCCCTTGATTCTGGTTTCCTACCAAGGAACTGGTCTTAGTTGCTGAAATAAACTTCCCCTCGATCCTGGTTTCCTACCAAGGAACTGGTCTCAGTTGCTGAAATGAACTTCCCCTCGATCCTGGTCTTCAGCCATGGAACTGGTCTCAGTTTCTAATATAAACTTCCCCTTGATCTTGGCCTTCAGCCAAGGAACTGATCTCGGTTGCTGAAATGAACTTCCCCTTGATCCTGGTCTTCAGCCAAGGAACTGGTCTCAGTTGCTGAAATTGCTGAAATGAACTTCCCCTCGATCCTGGTCTTCAGCGAAGGAACTGGTCTCAGTTTCTAATATAAACTTCCCCTCGATCCTGGCCTTCAGCCAAGGAACTGGTCTCAGTTTCTTTTGTCAATAAACTTTCTTGACAAGGGACGCTGTTCGTAGCAGTTTTTCCTCAAACTTCTCGCCGAATTTTTCCTGGGGAGATGCCATTTGATGGAAAAACTTTTGATGCCAGATTTGCTGGGGAAACCCATTCGTCTGAGCTGTTGAGGTGCACAAACATCTTTGTGGGAGACGCCATTTGTTGACTCTACCGGGGAAATCAAGTCTCTTGAAAGACTGCTTTTCGCTTGGGGGGTATTACGTCACACTTTTCCCGAGATCTTCTCGGAGAAACGCCATGTGATGCAATCTAATTTGGAGGTGCTGATGACCTTTTCGTCAGCGAATTTCTGGAGGGAAAACTTCTATATTGCCGAAGCTTTGATTATGAGGCTTTCTCTGGGGATTTTCCTTAATCCGGGAAAGTGAAGATGTCATCTTCACGCGAAGAGTGACATTTGTCGAAGGTCTTCTTGTTTTTCAGAGGTTTAAGTTATCAAAGTGGTCAAGGTGTCACCTTCAATCCAGAAATAAATTGGAGGAGATATCGTTTAGATGATTTACTTCCTGACGCAGAAAGAACTGACAACTCGATTGTGAGGACTTTTATCACTAGGGGATAAGACCGACTAGAGTGATAGTGATGCAATATGAATATGAATATGAATTTAAATCAATAATGCATGATGTGTGTATGTATATGCTGATAAAACTGATGCGACATACAGACTAATGGATGAACACGACTGGATACTCTGCCACAGTGGGAGATGAAAAGTATCACTGGTTCAGAATAGCAATTCTGCCTTGCTTAGGAGAGATAGTCCATGTTGGGAGCTACGTTGGTCGGACTTAGGAGATGAGAACTCTGTCGGGGGGTGTCAGATGAAACATGGTCTCTGACACAGTTGATCCTTCGTTCAAACATACTGGTTTAGAAGGAGTACTTTAATTCTGCACTTTGAAGTTCGATTACTTCGTGAGAAGCGCTCGACGTTCTTTCGATGTTCAACAGTCAAAAGAAATTGCCATCTTTATTTTAAAAGCAGAAAAAGTTTAACAAGTGAATTCATTTTTGTTTTATTTCAAGAATCGTCAATCATGTTAAAACGCCATTCTGTAAAGCTAAAACAAATAAGAATTACAAACAAATGCACAAGGGCTCAAATTTTATTGATAGGATGGAAATCAACCAAGCGCGTGATTCCATAGAGTATTTACAAAGTTTATAAAATCGTAATTTTAAGGGAAAAGGGCTACATTGAAACATAACGACCGTTATCCTTCTACCAACTTTGAATTCTGGACATCCTGAGCTTCCGTCGAAGATGACCTTGACTGGAGTTTTCCTGATGGATGGCATGACTGCTGCTGGGGGAGTTGCCCCTGTTGAACATAGTTACTTGCCATTAATCCCTAACTTTTGCCTGGATTGTACTTTGAGATTTCCAATCCACCAGGATGATTTTTTATTATGTCTCTAATTCTTTCCTGGACCGCCCTTTCGGGTTTTCAATCCACCAAGACGTTTTTTTTATAGTTTTTTTTTAGTTTAGTTTAGGCGAAGTATTTCATGACTACGTCAACATTTGTGGGGTAGGCAAATTCCTCTCCATCCATGGTTGCGAGTCTCAAGGCGTCGCCTGAGAAAGCTTTCTTGACCACATAGGGGCCGTCATAATTCGGAGTCCATTTGCCCCGAGCATCAGTGAGGAATGATTGTATCTTTTGAGCACAAGGTCTCCTTTCCTGAAGACGCGAGATCGGACCTTTTTGTCAAATGCCTTCTTCATTCTCTGTTGATACAACTGACCATGGCATAGTGCCGTTATTCATTTTTCTTCGATCAGATTCAGTTCATCGTGTCTACTTTGACACCATTCATCCTCTGTTAGCTTAGCTTCCATCAATACCTGGATTGATTGGATCTCTACCTCTATGGGGAGCACTGCTTCCATGCCATATACTAGAGAGAAAGGGGTTGCCCATGTTGAAGTGCGGACAGATGTGCGATAACTGTGAAGAGCAAAAGGTAGCATTTTGTGCCAGTATTTGTAAATTACAACCATCTTTTAAACGATCTTTTTGATGTTCTTGTTAGCCGCTTCTACCGCTCCGTTCATCTTGGTTCGGTAGGGAGATGAGTTATGGTGTTCGACCTTGAACTCAGCGCACAACTCTTTCATCATCTTATTGTTCAAGTTAGATCCATTATCAGTAATGATCTGGTTTGGAACACCATAACGGCATATGATATTGTTTTTGATAAAGCGGACCACGACTTGTCGGGTTACATTGGCGTATGATGCTGCTTCGACCCACTTGGTGAAGTAGTCAATGGCTACTAGAATGAACCGATGTCCGTTCGAAGCCTTAGGTTTAATCATGCAAATCATGTCGATTCCCCATATAGAAAAAGGCCATGGGGAAGAGAGATCTTTGAGATGCATTGGCGGTACATTGATTTTGTCTGAGTATATCTAACACTTATGACACTTCCTCATGTACTTGTAGCAGTCGGATTCCATTGTCAACCAATAGTACCCCGCTCGTAGAATTTTCCGCGCCATTGTGTGTCGGTTGGCATGAGTACAAAAGAATCCTTCATGAATTTCTTTTATCAGCATGTTTACTTCTGGTCTGTCTACGCATCGGAGCAAGACCATGTCAAAGTTTCTCTTATAGAGTGTATCACCGCTCAGAAAGAAGTTCTCTGCCAGTCTTCTGAGGGTCTTTCTGTCCTTTCTGGATGCCCCAGGAGGGTACTCTTGTTTCTTAAGGAAGCACTTGATATCGTGATACCAAGGTTTGCCATCTATGACTGCTTCAATTGTGAATATGTAGGCGGGCCTTTCTAGGCGCATTATGTTGATCTTAGGTAAGTCGTTCCATTGACCTACACTAATCATGGAAGAGAGAGTGGCTAAGGTATCAGCCATGTGATTCTCCTCACGAGGGATGTGATGAAACTCGATTCTGTTGAAGAATGGTAACAACCTTCTCGCGTAGTCTTTGTAAGGAATCAGTCCTGATTGGTATGTGTTCCAATCTCCTTTGATTTGATTGATAACCAGAGTTGAGTCGCCATAAACATCAGAGTTTTTGATCCTTAAGTCAATTGCTTCTTCGAGACCCATGATACAAGCTTTATATTCGGCCTCGTTGTTTGTGCACTTGAATGTCAATCGGGCAGTGAAAGGAATGTGGGTACCCTGAGGTGTTATGATGATTGCCCCAATTCCGTTTCCGTAATGATTGACAGCTCCGTCAAAGATAAGCCCCCATTGGGAACCTGGTTCTGGCCCTTCACTGGGAAGTGGTTCATCACAATCTTTCATTTTTAGATACATGACATCTTCGCCTGGGAAATCAAACCCGACCGATTCCTGATCGTCAATCGGTTGATGAGCCAAATGACCGGCTAAAATACTTCCCTTAACGGCTTTCTAAGCGTGGTACTTGATGTCGTATTCTGATAACAACATCTGCCAACAGGCAATTCTCCCCGTGAGAGCAGGATTTTCAAAGACGTACTTGATTGGATCCATTTCGGAGATTAACCAAGTAGTGTGACGAATCATATACTGGCGAAGACGTTTGGCTACCCAAGTCAGAGCACAACAAGTTTTCTCGAGTATAGTGTACCGAGTTTCATAGTCGGTAAACTTCTTGCTCAAATAGTAAATGGTAGACTCTTTCCTTTTTGTTTCGTCTTGTTGGCCAACACAACCCATGGAGTCTTCCAAGACTATTAAGTAAATGATTAGTGGCCTTCCTTCCACTGGAGGTGATAGAATTGGTGGGTTCAACAGATACTCTTTGATACTGTCGAAGGCGGTTTGGCAGTCATTTGTCCAAACGCAGTCCTGATTCTTTTTGAGTAATTTGAAAATCGGCGCGCATGTCGCGTTCATGAGGAATATGAATCTGGAGATGTAGTTCAAACGTCCCAGGAATCCCCTGACTTGTTTTTCAGTATTTGGAGAAGGCATTTCTTAAACGGCCTTGACTTTGTCAGGATCAACCTCAATTCCCTTTTGGCTGACGATGAACCTAAGAGTTTCCCTAAACGGACGCCGAAGGTGTACTTGTTGGGATTCAAGCAGAGTTTATACTTCCTCAACCGCTCAAATAGTTTTGACAGGTGGGTAACATGCTCCTCTTCTGTTTTAGATTTGGCAATCATGTCATCTACATTTACTTTGATTTCTTTGGGTATCATGTCATGAAATAGAGTAGTCATGGCCCTTTGAGAGGTTGCCTCGGCGTTCTTTAAAACGAACGGCATTACCTTGTAACAAAAAGTGTCCCATAGGGTAATGAATGAAGTTTTATCCATGTCTTTCGGCGCCATTTTTATCGAATTATAGCCCGAGAATCTATCCATGAAGGAGAAGACTTTGAAATTTGTTGTACTGTCTACCAGCATGTCAATGTGTGGTAAAGGAAAGTCATCCTTCGGACTAGCCTTGTTTAGATCTCTATAATCGACACACATTCTGAACTTTCCGTCCTTTTTCGGAACTGGTACGATGTTGGCTAACCATTGAGGATATTCTTACGTGGCGAGGAAACCCGCGTTAATTTGTTTCTGTACCTCCTCTTTGATTTTGATGGCCATGCCTGGATGAGTTCGTCTTAACCTCTGTCTTACCGGTGGACATTCTGGTCTCAACGGTAGATGATGTTCCATGATGCTGGTATCCAACCCTGGCGTGTCCTGGTAGGACCAAACAAATACATCGGGAAATTCTTAGAGAAGCTTTGTCAAACTTTCTTTGACAGCTGGACTGAGCAGTGCCCCAATCTTGATCTCTTTTCTTTCTTCCTCTGAACCCAAGTTGACTGTTTCCAACGGCTCTTTGTGAGGTTTGATGGACTTTTCCTCTTTCTTGAGTAATCGGGAGATCTCTTATGGGATTTCTTTGTCATCTCCTTCTTCATCCTCAAATACCGGGAATTCAAAGTTGGGAGAAGGCATCGGATCGTATGTTTCAACGGGGTTTAAAACAAGTAATCTGCATGACGTGATGATTTGTGTTTAGAAGAGATAGAGAAAATGCAAGAGTGTGTGCAGTGTATTTTTTTACTGCTTGTTTTTATTATTGAGTTATTTTTTAGGATTACCATTTTCTGAAAAAGCGAAAAGAGAAAACAACAATAAATGCGGAAATTACAGAATGACGTTTATTTATTTATTTATGATTTTGTCGATTCTTGAAACTACAGCCCTATAAAACAAAACTCTGTCGCTTTGGGCGAAGCGAAGAGGGAAATTTACAGAAAGTGAGCCCTATCAAAACATCAGTTTCACCTGTGCAGGGTGAAAGGTTAAGATAAAGACGGCAATTACTTTGACTTATGAACAAGCTTCGAAACATCGAGAGTAACCCATTGGCGGCGAACTCCTCGGTGAATCACAAAGTCTGGTACCTTCTTTGATTTGTCTTCACAAATTACGCTGATTTCTGGTGGAGCAAGATCATTGGAATCTGTCTCCCAGGAAGAATTATCGTAAGAGGATTCCTCAGTTGTATTTTGCATAGTATTTGTGCTCTCAGGCAAATCTCCCCATCCAGTTGGCTGGATGTCTTCGAGCCTGATACGAGAGCTTTCGGGAGCAGTGCACTTGACCAAGAAGTCGTATTTGCCACTTGGTTGTCCTAAGGTGTCTCACACTTATTTGGAACTAGAGGAGTCATCTCTCTCGATGACGTTGACCTCGAGAAAAGCATAGTTAATGAATTCTAGTCCTGCAAACTTTGCAAATTCATCATCGCACTGGATATTTTCTGAATGACCTGAGTGTTGATCCCATGACAGGGTGGGGACGCAGGTATTTTTTCCAATGATGCTCAGTTGATTTTCATTGTTCGACTGATTTTCTTGCCCTAAGTCTCCCGGGTACGGCTGCCAGATAGGCAGACCATCCATCAGGCCATAATAGTCATGGTCAAAGTTGTCTTTCATCAGAGCGTCCTCCTCTAATGAGTTGGGTGGAGCACGACATCCTTCTGGATCACAATCTCCGTATATCATTTCGACATCTGACCTCGGTATAAATCTCGGACTTTGTGCCGGAAAGCAAAATGATGTAGGCACCTCTTCCTGAGACATATAACCGTCCTCGTTAAGATAGGATTTCCATTCTTCATCTGTATCGGAGGAATCTCCCTCGTTGATGGTATGTACTTCTTGAGACACTAGGGGAAGGAAACCTCCATTATGGAAGAAGTTTTGAATGGGATGAAGACTTTCACCGTTAGCAGCTGTATGGGTAAGGATTGCAGAAAAACCTAGACCCTTTGTTTTATTATCAGTAGGAATGACAAGCTGTCCTCATCCCTTTGCATTATTACTTTTGATCACCTCGAGAGCATCTTTGTACGAGGATATTGATGTTCCTTTCTCTAATTGATTCTCATTGCTCACCGAGAGTTCCTGGAACTGAGTTCCAACAACCTCCTCGGGTTCTACACAAGTGGATAGTGAAAGGTTACTCACGATCAAGGCTTGTTCTCCACAGACCGTGACGAGTTGGTCATTCTTGACAAACTTCAGCTTCTGGTGAAGTGTCGAAGTGACTGCCCCAGCCTAGTGTATCCAAGGTCTTCCTCATAAGCAACTGTATGTTTCCCGGATGTCCATGACCTGGAAAGTGACTAGGAAAGTGTGAGGACCGATAGTTATGGGAAGGTCGACTTCGCCGATAACTGTTTTTCTGGACCCGTCAAATGCTTTGACGATGAACTCACTGCCTCTCATCGGAGATCCTTTGAATGATGGTCGCCTTAGGGTGGACTTTGGCATAACATTGAGAGCCGATCCGGTGTCTACCAGTACGCTGGCTAAAGCATCGTCCTGGCAGTTGACTGTGATATTGAGCACCATGTTGTGACTTTTGCCTTCCTCTGGCAATTTCTCATCACTAAACCCCAAGTTGTTGCAAGAAGTGATGTTAGAGATGATGCTATCAAACTGTCGTATTGACACATCCTGTTCCACAAAGGCCTGCTCTAAGACTTTCTGTAGAGCCTCTCTGTGGGCTTCGGAACTGAGTAAAAGTGATATCACTGAGATCTTTGAAGGAGTTTGTAACAGCGGATCAACAATGTTGTATTCACTCCTTTGGATGAGCTTTAGCATCTCATCATCTTTTTTGAAAGGTCAGGATCACTGGATAGACCGACTGGTGGATTAGAAGCTTCCGTTTAAAGTTCCTTTTCTTTGTTAGGTTCTTCAACTCCTTGGTTGAAGATTCGACCACTCCGTGTTACCCGACTGATGTCTGCAATATTCACGATGGAGGGTAATGGAATTTCCTTTCCATTCTTAATTGTTGTTGCACCGTATTTGTAAGGGATAGCTTTATCAAACTTGTACAGCGCTGGTCCCGGTTGATAGATAACTTTAGGAGCCTTCTGATTTCTCTGACTGTCGTAAGTAACTTCAATCAGTTCCTGGTTAGGGACTTTCTATTCGTCAAGTAAAGGGATGATGGTATAAACATCCTTGGTCCTTTCATGATCAGAGATTACTATGATGTCCTTAATCTGATCAGCGAAATAGTCTGGCATCTAGTTGATTGATCCAGAACTTGGACACGGTCGAATCTCCTTGGGAGCCAACTGACCTTGAAGGGCTGCTCGCACGAGGTAACATCCTTGATTATTTTCTGAGCAGACTCCACATCGCTCATAGTTATGTGGTGGCACCTGGCAACGTCCGCTTTGAATGCAGTGTAACCTCACTAGATCTGTTTCCAGAGATCAGACATCCTGACTTTGATGCCTAATAGGGTTTCCGTTAACCACACTGATTTGTTGTGTGTCTTCTCTAGATAGATCGGATGCCACTAGTGGTGTAACAAGTGTTGTAAAGTTCTCTGAACGAGAGCTCAACCTTGGTTATTCTCACAACATACTTTACAGTTCTGATAATTATGTGAAGTGAGAAAATTGAGTAAGACTTTCTTGGCGTGTAACTCCACCAAGCTGGTATTCATCAAACGAATATCGAAGATTTGAATCATGTTGATCTAATAGGGATTTCTATCATGGTAATCCTGGATCCATCCAAGATCCATCTGACGCTGGAGGGCCTCGTGTACAAAAGAGCATCCCTGTTTGTTTACCTAGCAAGTTAGACAGGAGTTGTAATCATGCCGTGGAAGATTATGATGTTGGCTTTGCCTTGAGTGGATTGCCACCAAGTTGACATTCATTGCACGGATGTCATGGTTCTGAATGATGTTGGAACTCGTATAAGTCATGTTAACTCCACGAACTCGATGCTCTTGGATCCACCCGAGATCCAATTGTTCCTGTAGAGCTGATTGCACCACAAAACATCCTTGATTGTTCTTAGAGCATACATCACACTGGTGATAATTGTGAGGCGGCACATGGCCATATCCACTCTGTCTACAATACATCTTGACCAAGTTGGCTCTCAATAAGAGTACATCGTGAATTTGATTGCTGTTATTGGACTCTCCCTCTATCAAATTTACCGCAGCTTTCTCGTGTTGAGGCAGCGGGTTTGTGAGAACATTTGGATTCGTATCCTTGAAAGATAAGACCCCGCTCCTAACAAGCTTTTGCACATCGGATTTGAAACTGAGATAGTTTTCTATGTTATGCCCTTGTCCTCCTTGATGGTAAGGGCAAGTTTGATCCGCTTTGAACCAAAAAGGCGAATTTTTCAGAATTGTAAGAGGAGCCCTGGTTTGGACGTGCCCCTTGGCCAGTAAGAGTGGATACAGTTCTGTGTACAACACCGATATAGGATTAAACCCTGGTGGTTGCGTTGTACGATTGTTGTTATATGGAGAACGAGCCTGCTGAAGAGGCTGTTGTGTCCTTTGCTGATATTGCTGTTGATTCGGTTGGCTCTAAGAAACCTAAGGTTGATACGTAGTAACAGGCGCGGGGTTGATAGCACGAGTTATAGCTGCTACCGATTGGTATCGTCACCTTTGTTTTCCGAGAGAGATATTCCCAATTTCCTACTCTTTTTTTCTTAGGGAGAGCACTACCGTATCATTTTCTACTACTTGATGATCCTGCGTCCTTAACTAAACGTCATTCTCGGACTGCTTCCTCAAGATGAACTCCCATGCCCACCATCTCGGTGAAGTCACTGGGCGCACTGGCGACCATTCTGTTGTAGTAAAATGAGCTTAAGTTTTTCAAGAAGATCTTTGTTATCTCTTTTTCTTCAAGAGGTGGACAAATCTGGACGGCGATTTCACGCCATCTCTGAACATACTCCTTAAAGGTTTCCTTGTCCTTTTGTGACATCGATATGAGTTGATCTCTGTCTGGTGCCATGTCCAGGTTATACTTATATTGTTGAACAAAGGCAGTGCCAAGATCTCTGAAAGTGCCGATCTTAGTGCGGTTCAAACCCATGTACCACTTTAATGCGGCACCGGTTAAACTATCCTGAAAGTAGTGAATTAGTAGCTCCTGGTTCTTTGTCTGAGATGACATTCGCCGAGCGTACATCACCAAGTGGCTTTGAGGGAAAGAGTTACCCTTGTACTTTTCAAAATCAGGTACCTGGAACTTAAGCGGAACTTTCACATTAGGGACCAAACAAAGGTCTGCGGCGTCTTTTCCAAATAAATTCTGACCGCGAAGGGCTTGCAGTTCTTTTTACATTTCCAGGAATTGTTCCTGGAACTCATTCATTCTATCGAACATACTTTCGTTTCCACCAGAAGGTATTTGTGGAATCTATCCTTCCGGGACAGTGTGTACCACGGGCGGTGGTATAGTCATTATGGTCGAGACTCTCGGTGCCTCTGGAAGTTTGTAACCTTTAGGAGTTGCTGTCATGCCCCTGGCATCTTCACTTTCCCGAAGTTTGTAACCTTCAGGCCCAGTGGCTCCTGCTGAAGTTTCTGGATCTTCAGTGATCAGCGGAACATATCCCTCCGGGATATAGTTGATAGGCATGCCCCAGGGACGATCTTTTGGCATTTTGTACCTAGGATCATACTTTTCCACTACGGGGGTTGATGTGATCTCTGAGATCACAGTCCTTTGTTGTTGCATTTGAGCTTCTGCTAGAGCTTGCATGTCGTTATGAAGCTTTCTCAGATCCTCTTTCAGAGTGTCAATCTCTTCCCTCAACTCTCTGTTCTCTTCCTCGAGATCATCCATCTTTTTCTGACGATTGTCCCGAGTATTGTACGAATGAGACAATTTGAATCTAGAATCGAGACGCAAACGTAAGATTCGTAGGTAAGAAGAATGCGTTTATGCGAGAATGATGAATGATATGCAATGATTATATTAATTATTTTTTTTTGTTTAATCAAAATAAACTTCAACAATAGGATTACAAATATCAAACTGTGGGGAAACCCCATTTTATTTAATTCAAAGGATTGCAGAAATGGAAATACAGTAATTTACATAGTGCTGTAAAAGGAAATCTAAACTTATGGGTCATGAGTCCTCTCTGGAGCGAGCTCAGGTGCTGGTTCCGGTACTTTCCTTTTCTTTGACCGGGGCTCTTGGGCCATTGTCGGGTTGTCATTCTTTGCCAAGTGAAAAGAGTGAGCAAATTTCTTTGGTCGTCTTGATTTTCTACAGCGTGTTGCTCTAAAATCTCGATTAGAGCATCTTTTTCTCTTAATAGCTGCTGTATTTTCTAGCGCTCTACATTGAGAATACGATACTTGTTCCTCTAAGACCTCTTCTCCTGCTGAACTTTGTTGAGAGTAACCTGAAGCTTTTCCGTCTCAGACATAAAATAAAGGAAAGAGTCCCTTAATGGAAGAACTTCCTGACGAGGGTAAGGCATCCTCAGCTTGAGAGCTCTAGTTTGTACCCAGTGGAGATAAGGTTCCACCGAGACACAGTCTGGTTTTCCTAGAGACTCTCTTCCTTTCCTATGAACGTGTTTCCAAGCATGCACTATTTCTGTCTTTAGTGCCCTGTCATTTTCTCCTTCCTTGAAGAAAATACCTTCCAGATGAGCATTTTGCAGGACATGCCTCATCGGATATCCAAATTGATGACGACCTAAAATTAGATGATAGTTGATTCCTCCCTTAATTTCTATAAGGGGTACATTTGGGAAATTTCCACAACGGTCAATGATTCTGATCCCGTCATAGATTCGATTGTACCAATCGATGTTAGAGTTGGTAAGAGACATGATTCTCTGCAACCAACGTAAAGTATTCTTAGGATCCCAAAATGCAGCAGAGTTGGGTAAGTGGGAAATGAGCCATTTGTACTGCAGGGGTGCACAGCATGTGATCGTTCCTCCATTGTACAAATTCCTTAAGTGTACCGAATGTTAAGTATCTGCGAGCAAGGTCGGTACAGGGTTTCCAATCAGAAAAATCTTAATGGCGTTGATATCAACAAAGTTATCAATGTTGGGAAACAAAAATAACCCGTAGGTAAGCAAAACAAAGATGCTTTCGAAAGTGGCCACGTTCCCTATACTAGCAAAGTATAGAGCTTTCTTTGTCAAGAACTGGGCTGGCAAACCCTGGATTCCACCCTTAGTGGTCATGTGAGTCCTGACTTCTGACTCGTCCAATTAAATTGCTCTTGCAATGGTTTGGTCCTTTGGAATTTCTTCTAGTCCAGAAAAGGGAGCTTGATCAGTAATATGCAAATCAGTCAGGTGAGAGTACTCCTCTAGTGTTGGTGCTAGTTGATAATCCGGGAATATGAAACAGTGATAGACCGGATCGTAGAATTGGATTAGCGTGGACAGGATTCCTTCAATTACATGGACCCTTAACAAGAACAACGGTCCTCCATACTTGGCTCTGAAAGCCTTGGGGTTGGTGATCATTCTCGCCAGACGTCTTAAATCCTCTAGTATTGGAACCTTGAAGGTGTACTTATGAGTTTTCCTTCTACCGAAATCCATTAGCGCAATCCCTTTATCTAACATTTGCAATCATTGTCTTAGTTTAATTTGAAAAAGAGAGACTAGAAGAGAAGATTTTTCTTTGTTTTAATATGTTTTTTAATGAAATGAATGCATGAATGCAGCACGCAAAAACATAGAAAAAATATAGGGTCAAAGGGTCGGTGTCATGAAGTCAAGGCTCTACCCATCCCCAAAGGTTTATACTGGTGATTTTTTGTACTTGCCCGCAAAATCATTGACCCCTCTTGGGATAACAATAGCAAGCGGATCGCCAGCGAGCTGATGCATCTTAGAGTGATCTCATATGAGGGTAATATTGCGTGACAACTATTTCCGATAGCTTCCGCACTACAAAATGGTTTCAGTCTACTAAAAACCTGAGCTTCTCAGATAACCCAGTCGACCACACTACTTTCAACAACCGAAGTCGTATAGGCAATGTATCTGCAAAGGGAGTCTCCACTGAGTTTGATGGTCGACCGGGGACTCTTAACTGGGATTCACTCCCTGCAAGATTACCCATATAATGCCATCACCTATCTTAGGTGTATACTAAATCTTTCCACATGCTGCATCACACGCATTCCCATTAGCAGAAAAATAAACACAAATATAAATTAGGAAAAGCAGTATATATATTTGTCTTAATCATCCTAGATCTCTAGTCTTATGATCCTATACAGACAATGACTCCCCAGCAGATTCGCCATTTCTGTGACATTTTGTTGAATTTAAGGTTTCCACCGAAGATTGTAAGAAAGAGAACTTGGCCCTACGGTGGGCGCCATTTTTCTGTAGCGCGATTTTTGTGGTCTTGAATCACGATCGCTTGGGTACTACAGTTCGATTCATTTTTTATTCTATTGAGCTGATTAAGGAAGGGAAATAGATGTCTCCAATTAACCCTGCTTGCATACTAAGTTTAAACAGCTGACTGTTAGTTTACAGATGCTATTAAGATGTGGGCCCTTCTTCGGTTTATTTAGTTAAGACACGAATGTCTGGACTATTTGCGAGGTTTTTGGTAAGATGTTAGGATTTGGTGCTTTTGGGTTGATATATGGGGGTACTGGATTTTGGGTTTTTTGATTAGTATGCTCGCTAAGATTTTTGCAATCTTATGCCTACGTATTCCCGAAACAGGGAAATCAGAGCGATCATAATTCCTCCTATTCTATGGGAGGAAAAATAGGTTGTTTTGGTGTCTTGGTCAAAGCCCAAGACGTGAAGCGAAAGGTGATTTGTATCTTGTTCAAAGCCTAAGATGTGAATCTAAAGGGTTTTGGCTAAGAGAGAATTTGTCATCTCTAAAGAGGAGTTGTCGATGTTTGTATGCTGTGAACAAGGAACAACTTTGATGCTAAAAGATTGATTGACTCAACCGAGGTTTTCTTTATATGAAGCCTAAGAGGAGGCGGGAAGTTTTACTTTTCTGGGGAAAACGTTCTTTATGTCTTGTACAAAGCCCAAGATTGAGGCTAAAAGGGATTTTGACTCCGCTGGGGAGAATGTATCTGGTATAAAGTCCAAGATGGAGGCAGAAATGGTTTGACTCAACAAGAGAGTACCTTTATCTGTCCTGTGTAAAGCCCAAGACGGAGGCTAAAAAGGTTGAATCAACAAGAGTGTCTTGAACGGGTGATTGACTCAACAAGAGAGTCTGAAGGTTGTTTGACTCAACAAGAGAGTCTTTTATACTCAACAAGAGAGTGATTTGCTGTCTCGTACGAAACCCGAGATTGAGGCTAAAAGGAGATTGACTCAACAAGAGAGTCTGGAGGTTGTTTGACTCAACAAGAGAGTCTTTTATACTCAACAAGAAAGTGTTTTATATGTCTTGTACAAAGCCCAAGACGGAGGCTAAAAGGAGATTGACTCAACAAGAGAGTCTTTTATACTCAACAAGAGAGTGATTTATATGTCTTGTACAAAGCCCAAGACGGAGGCTAAAAGGAGATTGACTCAACAAGAGAGTCTTTTATACTCAACAAGAGAGTGATTTATATGTCTTGTACAAAGCCCAAGACGGAGGCTAAAAGGAGATTGACTCAACAAGAGAGTCTTTTAAACTCAACAAGAGAGTGTTTTTATATGTGTCTTATATAAAGCCCAAGACGGAGGCTAAAAAAGGGATCGACTCAACAAGAGAGTCTTTTATACTCAACAAGAGAGTGCTTCTCTATCTCGTACAAAGCCCGAGATGGAGGCTAAAAGTGGGTGACTCAACAAGAGAGTCTTTTATACTCAATAAGAGAGTGTTATGTTATCTCGTACGAAGCCCGAGATTGAGGCTTAAAGGGGATTGACTCAACAAGAGAGTCTTTTATACTCAATAAGAGAGTGTTATGTTATCTCGTACGAAGCCCGAGATTGAGGCTAAAAGGGGATTGACTCAACAAGAGAGTCTTTTATACTCAACGAGAGAGTGTTTTTATATGTGTCTTGCATAAAGCCCAAGACGGAGGCTAAAAGGAGATTGACTCAACAAAAGAGTCTTTTATACTCAACAAGAGAGTGTTTTTATGTGTCTTGTACAAAGGCCAAGACGGAGGCTAAAAGTGGTTGACTAAACAAGAGAGTCTTTTATACTCAACAAGAGAGTGTTATGCTATCTCGTACAAAGCACGAGATAGAGGCTAAAAAGGAGGCTGACTCAACAAGAGAGTCTTTTATACTCAACAAGAGAGTGATTTTCTATCTCATACGAAGCCCGAGATTGAAGCTAAAAAGGAGTTTGACTCAACAAGAGAGTCTGAAAAGGTTAGCTCCGCTAGAGAGAATCATTTGTACAATGCCCAAGAGGAGGCTGCCTTACCGCTGTGGATTCTGGAGATGCTGAAGCAGGTCCAAGTATGGGGAACTCTCATGAGAGAGACTGGGTTTCGGAGTGATCGATGTTTCTTCCTATGTTTGAAAGGAACTTGAGAATGTCTTTGAGACTCAAGGGTCTTAGACTATCCAAGTCTAGAGTTTTATCTTTTGTACAATGCCCAAGAGGAGGCACGGGTATTAAGGGGTGAGCACTAACCCTACAACGGCCGGAGTTTTGACGCTGGAAAGACTGCTCTAGGAAAGGACGACTAAGTTCTGTCTTATACCTTTAAGAGGTGGTCAGGGTCCTTGTATTAAGCCCAAGAGAAGGCATGAGAATTTCTAAAAAGCCGAAGGGTCCTTGTACAACGCCCAAGAGGAGGCGGGGATGCTTTTAGGAAGCTTGTGGGTCCCCAAACCAAAATAAGTTCAAGACATGCTATTCACAGAGAATAGATCAAGCTAGGAAAGTTTGAGGATTTGGAAGAAACTCAAGAGATGCCATTCACGGAGAAAAGATCATCTCTGGGGAGTTAGAGTTTCTTTGACAATTTCTAAGGGTGACAGTCTGAGAAAGGATTCACCGAGAATGCTGCCTTTCACGTTTCCATATTGTTCAACCCCAAGAGGAGGGAAGACTGTATCTGGAAATCCTATGGGGATCTAGTTTTGTTTGTATTTAAGAGTGACCAACAAGGCTTTACCTAGTGCTTGACGTAGTTGCCGGGAAAAACTCTAAATAACTATACTAGTATTACACAGTGGATATGTGACAAGTATATAAAAGGATGTGAAAGAAAACTTACACTGAAGCAGCCCCACAATACAGTTATATACATATGAAAGCGGTAAATGAAAGCGGATAAACACTTACCCGTTGTAGAGCTTCCATGTTGTTTTGTTAGTTGTTCAACAAAGAAAGTTTTGATAACAACATATATTTGAATTCAAAATCAAATGAGAAAGTGCTTTGAAAAAATTATTGGGGCTTACAGCTCAAGGAGAGGCCCAAGTTTTAACGATGATCGCACCGTTGTTTTGAAAACTGTACAGAGGGACTTATACAATATGTGAGGTCCAAAAGTTTTTATGTACAAGGGGGTGGGTCTTACACTCTATTAGAGGCCCAATAAATTGTTTTTGTACAAGTGGTGGGGCTTACAGCTCAATGAGAGGCCCAGGGTGATTTTTGTTAAAGAGGCGACGATCGTGCCGAACTTTTTGACGGTATCGGGACTTATACAATACACTGAGGCCCAAACTATTTTGGTTTAAAAAAAGGGTTGGGTCTTACACTCTATTAGAGGCCCACAAGTGTTTGAGAAAAACAATTAGGACTTATAGCTCGAGGAGAGGCCCAGATGATTTTGTTAAAAAGGCGACGATCGCGCTGTTGTTTTTTTTGAAAATACAGTGGAACTTATACAATAACTGAGGCCCAAAAGGCGGTGTATTTACAAAGAGGTTGGGTCCTACACTCTATTAGAGGCCCAAAGATGGTATTTAAAGAATGTGGCTTACAACTCAAGGAGAGGCCCAATTGGTTTTATTTTAAACTGGCAATCGCGCCGAGATTTTTGAAAATGTGTTGGGACTTATACAATGACTGAGGCCCAAAAGTTTTTGTATTCAAAGAGGGATTAGGTCTTACACTCTATTAGAGGCCCAAAGAGTTTGAAAAAGATTTGTGAGGGTGAAAATCAAAGAAACTCTAATTTTGTTTTTCTTTAAAACTAAATATTTAAAGAAAATCAATAAAATGATAAAAATACCAAATAGATTTGAATAAACCACTTGTGGTTTTTGTTTAAGGTTTGAAAAATGAGGTTTTAATCACAAGATGATTTAGAACTCATTTGGTTTTGATTTTCAAAATAAACATTCACTTTTAAATGTTTAAAAACAATTAAAATGAATTTATTCACAAAAATACTAATTACATTAAATAAATAATATAAATTTGATTTTTTTTGTGGAATAAAATATTTCAACATTTTTGTGATTTTTTGAAAAAAGAACCAATAAAAAATGATTAAAATTAAGGAAGTTATTAATTTTTCAAATCATTAAAAATAATATGAAAAATAATAAAAAAACGTGAAAAAACCATTAAAAAGGAGTCTGGGGCGAGGGAGATTCGAACCCCAGATATCTTGTGTGCAGTGTGCGCGCCTTACCACTGGGGTGGTGATACATCCGTGTATCAAACCCCAGCCACAAATATACAAGGCTTGCCTTGTTCTTGGGCTGGCCAAGGCAAGGCAAGGCAAGGTTTTTGGTCAGAAACGTGAAGGCCATAACTTCCTTATTTCTTCATGGATGGAGACAAAATTTATATGCATTTGGCCTAGAATTTCCTAAGGAATCCAATGGTGGTGGTGGTTTTTCCAGAAAATGAATCCTCCTCAAAACCCGAAAGTGGTTTTGAAATAGGCCATATTGTGAATTTTCTGTGCTACCTCTTGGTGCAGCCATGAATTACATGATGAATTGGTTCAAACACAACACATATAACATGTATGAGATGTGCATGATTAGTGGACCTCAAAGAAAGGCATATTTTAAAGAGTTCAAGTTGAAATGCTTACCTCTTTAGGAGCTTTTTGGGCAATCTGTCAAGTTCCTTGTTCTAAAAATGTTTTGATGCTTTGAACACTCTCAAATGATCCCTTAGAAGCTTTTAGGATGATTGGAATCAGCTGGAAACCTCAGGAATGAAAATTGGCCCTTTCTTGCAAAAGGGGCAAAAGTGGCCAAAATAGCAACTCTCTCAAATGATGTTCCAGATGTGTGGAACCATTTGGGATAGTTCAAGGATGATATTTGGAGTGTGTTTGAGGTTTTATCTAGTTTTAAAAGTGACTGAATCAAGACATGGCTTGAAAAATGCAAAAAGGCCCTAATGTGAGGTTTTGAGAGGGGACTTTGTGATTTTGGTGTTACAGGTCACTTGTGAGAGTTTGGACAGCTTCTACATGATGTTTATGAGGTGTGTGTGTGTGTGTTTGGTTTAGTTGGAATAGCTCTCAAACTCAAAACCCGATAGTGACTTGCCTTAGAAGGCAAAATTTTTGGAAGTGACAAGGAGATTTTGAGGAAAACATCTGTTTGATGGCTTTGGTGTACTCAAACTGAGCACAACTGAGCTCTATTTATAGTAGAGCATGTTTTTTTTGGCTGCAATAGTGAATGGCAACTACTGCAGAGGTTTGGCAAATGTTGATCAATAGGAATCCAAGACTCCTCTAGCCATTGACTAGAGGTTAGAGCACAGGCTGCTGGTTCCCTAGTTCTTGGATAAGTCTTGACTGAATTCAGTTGGAAAGGGCTCAGTCCATGCCACCTTGGTGCATCCATTAAATGCTCCAAAACAAAATTGGAGTCTTGTCCCCTCTTTAGGGTTTTTTAGGTTTGGCATGCTACTTTTGGTTCCAAGGACTTGGGAGGCAGATGGATCAGTGTTTGTCCCTCCTTGGTCTCCCCCTGAGCTGTTCAGATGGATAAACTTGTTTGTCATTTGTACAAATTGTTCAAATCGAGCAAAATACACAAATCTTCCTAGTTACGACAGTTGCAGCAAGGCATATTGCCACAGTCATAACTCTTAGCTCAAATGGAATTTCATGGGGTTCTTGGCCATTTTGGAAAGCTCTTATAAGATAAAACACATGTGTGATCATTGTTTGCCTTGATACTTTTTGGATCCAAGTGAAAAATTCCCCGGCATTTTGGAAAAAGTGAAACAGATTCTGACTTAGTGAAAATTTCACTAAGTGTTGGAAAAAGTGGCATTTCATGTTTTTAGTGATTTTGATCCAATCATAACTCAGAATCCACAATGAATTGGAGTGAGGTGTAGTTAAAGCTTTTGTATAGTGCCATGAGAGCTACAAATCCATCTTTGGATCAACCCAAATGATTGCTTGGATCTCAAGTTATGATCCTTGGAAGTTGGTACCCTAGTAACTATGTTCCATAACTTAGAAAATTTCTAAGTTTTTTATGGTTACCCCTTTTATAAGTTATCCCACTTTTCTTGATTTTTCTTGATGAATGATGATTCCAATCACACATTAACATCATTTTAGGGTCAAAGAACCATAATTGTGAAAAATCTCAAAAAGTCAAAGTTGACTTTTGTGCATAGTTGGCTTTTTGTCAGATGAATTCCAAACTGTGCGATCCCTATGAAATCAAGTCCTTGACCTAAATCAAACTTGATGGATTGATTTCATAGGCGTTATAGGGTGTATTGAATCATGTCCCAAGGTTTGGGAGCATGCCTGGGTCAAAAGTCAAAGGCACAGTTGACTTTTCTCGCAAAACCCTAATTGTGGTTCTGATGAATTTGAAACTAGTTGATCAAGCTTCTAGGATCAATCCATTGTTTCAAATGGATCAATTAGTGTGTTAGAGACCCTCAAATCCTCTCTTGTGTTCTTGGCTCATGTTTTGTCCCAAAAGTCAACTTAGGGGTGAATTAGGTCAAGAAACCCTAATTCCTGATTTTTTATGAATGCATCCCCTGAGGCAAAATTGACTTGATGATTGGGTTCATGATGTTCCTTGGAGAATATTAAGTTGTGCTTCGATGCATTGGCTCATGCCCAGAGGCAAATTCCATCTGGAGGCCCTGGTCGACCAAAACCCTAATTTGGTGACACTGGCGATTTTGAGGCTTAATCCACTTGGACTGTTGCAGGCTTGTGCTTAATCCTTGATGTGGGAGTCCTCTTGATCCATTGTGGATGTTTGAGAGGTTTAGACAAGTTGAAGTTCATGTCATTCCTTGATTGATCCTTTGTCTAAGAGATCTGAGATGGCTAGAAACCCTAAGTTTGATTATAGTGGATGCTCACCCATCTTTGGGGAGACAAATGAGGTATGATGGTCCATCCATGTTGTGATGATGATTTTCACAATGATGGGGAATCTTAGTGGTCAAAATTTGGGGTATGACAACCATTAATGTGGAATAGTGCACTTTCAAGATTCTCACTCTCCTTAGTCAAGTTCTCTGATTAAACAACAAAAAAACATCTGAAGAATCTGGATTTGGTCAAGACATAGCCCTGCTCTTGGGAGGGGATAGGTTGCCTTGCATGAGAAGAAATGCCACCAAGCCAAAGCCATTGAATGCAATCTGATCTAGACGCCATTCACTATTCCTCTAAGACAAGAGTTGATCACCTATAAATAGAGGTTCCAATTGATCATTCAAATCACCCCAAAGAAACTTACAGCATTGCTTTCTCTCATGCTCTCTTAAGTGCCAAATTTCTTTGTTTTTGAGAAACCACCATCGGGTTTTGAGTTGCAGCCTTAAGCAATCCATTCCAATTGCTCAAACACATCACTTATGATGTATATGAGGTGTTCAAACACTTAAACCATCTCTGTAACACCTTTAGCTCAAAATCAATCTTCAACCAAGCCATTATGCCTCAATTCTACAGTTGGATTCCTCCAACCTGATCCGAAGATTTTCAAAGTGTTCCAAGGCTTGGAATTCACTTAACAACATCCATTGAAGCTGTAGGGATCATCAAATCACTTCTGAAACACCCTTTGTGCAGAGTTCCATTTCAGCTTGCATCAAGGTAAGCCTCAAAACTACATCTTCATGATCCATGCATATTTCCTCGCATCATACTTTTGCCAATTGTTTGTCATCATATGTTGAGTGTTTCCCCTCAATCAATTGTGGTTTACAATTCGTATATAGGATTTCCTTGAGTTCATGCCAATTTTAGGGTTCTTCAGGTTTTACCTTGTTATGTTCTAATTCAATCCATTTCAACAAAATTGAATATTGCCATCACGATCCTTGTTAAAAAACACATGAGTTTGGTGTTTGAATCATGTCAAATGGATGAGAGACGAGTGAGATAGGGTGCTTCATGCACGAGCTCGAGGAAGAAGATGGCCATGGCGCCATTCTTCAGGTTTTCCAACCATGTTTGCCTTATGTTTTTCATTTGCCATGTATATAATGAATTGCCATTGCACCCTAGTGGAAACACTAGTATGTTTGTGAGTATTGGCAGGCGAGAGGTTTGGGGTTCGAATCCCCCTTACCCCAGACCTCTTTTTTATCACTTTTCCCTATTTTCTTATTTTTCATATTATTTTATTAATGATTTGAAAAATTAATTTCTCACTCAATTTTTATCATTTTTGATTTGTTCTTTTTCTAAAAAATCACAAAAATGTTGAAATATTTTATTCCACGAAGAAATCAAATTTATATTATTTATTTAATATTATTGGTATTTTTGTGAATAAATTCATATTTTATTGTTTTAACCATTTAAAAGTGAATATTTATTTTGAAAATCAAAACCAAATGAGTTCTAAATCATCTTGTGATTAAAACCTCATTTTTCAAACCTTAAACAAAAATCACAAGTGGCTTATCCAAACTTATTTGGTATTTTTATCATTTTTATTGATTTTCTTTAAATAGTTACTTTTAAAGGAAAACAAAATTAGGGTTTCTTTGATTTTCACCCTCACAAATCTTTTTAATAATCTTTGGACCTCTAATAGAGTGTAAGTCCCAATCCTTTTTTAAATAAACCAATTGTGGGCCTCACTTATTGTATAAGTCCTGTCATACCCCAAATTTTGACCACTAAGATTTCCCATTATTGTGCAAATCATCATCACAATATGGATGAACCATCATACCTCATCAATCTCCTCATAGATGTTTGAGCATTCACCACAATCAAGGACTAGGGTTTTAAGCCCTCTTAGAGCCTTAGACAAAAGACCAATCAAGGAATGACATGATATTCAACTTGTCTAAACCCCTAAAACATCCACAATGGATCTAGAGGACTCCCACATCAAGAATCAAGCACAAGGTTGCAGCATTCCAAGTAGATTAAGCCTCAAGATCGCCAGTGTCACCAAATTAGGGTTTTGGTCGACCAGGGCCTCCAGATGGAAATTTTCCTCTGGGCATGGGCCAATGCTTCAAAGCATAACTTAAGATGCTCCAAGGGACATCATGAACCCAATCATCAAGTCAATTTAACCTCAGGGGAAGCATTCATCAAAAAATCAGGAATTAGGGTTTCTTGACCTAATTCACCCCTAAGTTGACTTTTGGGACAAAACATGAGCCAAGACCTCAAGACATGGTTTAAGGGTCTCCAATAAACTACATTGATCCATTTGCAACAATGGATTGATCCAAGAAGCTTGATCCACAAGTTTCAATTTCATCTGAATCGCAGTTAGAGTTTTTGAAGAAAAAGTCAACTGTACCTTTGATTGTTGACCAGGACATGCTCCCAAATCTTGGGACATGATTCAATACACCCTATAACACCTATGAAATCAATCCATCAAGTTTGATTTAGGTCAAGGACTTGTTTCATAAAGGATCCCACAGTTTGGAATTCATCTGACAAAAAGTCAACTATGCACAAAAGTCAACTTTGACTTTTTGAGATTTTTCACAATAATGCTTCTTTGACCCTAAAATGATGTTAATGTGTGATTAGAATCATCATTCATCAAGAAAAATCAAGAAAAGTGGGATACCTTGTAAAAGGGGGTAACCATAAAAAACTTAGAAATTTTATAAGTTATGGAACAAAGTAGCTAGGGTACCAACTTTGGAGGATCATAACTCCTAAACCACAAGGCCATTTTTCCCTAATCAAAGCTGGATTTGTAGCTCTCACGGACCTCTACACAAGCTTCAATTACACCTCATTCCAATTCATGATGGATTTTGAGTTGTGGAATGATCAAAATGGCTGAAAACATGAAATGTCACTTTTTCCAACACTTAGTGAAATTTTCACTAAGTCAGAATCTGTCTTGCTTTTTTTCCAAAAGTAGGGGGATTTTTCACTTGGATCCAAAAGGTATCAAGACCAACTATGATCACACATGTGTTGTATCATATGAGAGCTTTCCAAAATGGCCAAGAACTCCATGAAACTCCACTTAAGCCATGAGATATGACCATGCCAATATGCCTTGCTGCAAACTGTCATGGCAAGGCAGATTTGGGGATTTTGCTCGATTTGCTAAAATTTTGCAAAGGGCAAGCAAATCTATCCATCTGAACACCTCAAGGGGGGACCAAGGAGGGACAAACACTGATCCATCAGCCTCCCAAGTCCTTGGAACCAAAAGTAGCATGCCAAACCTAGAAATGCCTAAAAGAGGGACAAGACTCCAATTTTGGCTTGGAGCATTTAATGGATGCACCAAGGTGGCATGGACTGAGCCCTTTCCAACTGAATTTAGTCAAGACTTATCCAAGAACTAGGGAACCAGCAACCTGTGCTCTAACCTCTAGTCAATGGCTAGAGGAGACTTGGATTCCCATTGATCAACATTGGCCAAACCTCTGCAGCAGTTGCCATTCACTATTGCAGCCAAAACAAACATGCTCTACTATAAATAGAGCTCATTTGTGCTCAGTTTGAGTACACCAAAGCCCTACAACACTTGCTTTCCTCAAAATCTCTTTCTCTAGGCAAAAATGCCTTCTTTAACAAGGTAACTCTGAGTTTTTGAGTTAGAGAGCAATTTCATCATATCTCATGATCCAAACACATCCAATATGTCATATATAAGCTGTCCAAACTCTCACAAGTGACCTGTAACCCCAAAATCACAAAGTCCCCTCTCAAAACCTCAAAAGTGGACTTTTGTGCATTTTTCAAGCCATGTTTTGATTCAGTCACTTTCCAAACCAGATAAAACCTCAAACACACTCCAAATATCATCCTTGAATTGTCCCAAATGGTTCCACACATCGGGACCATCATTTGAGAGAGTTGTTATTTTGGCCATTTTTGCCCCTTTTGCAAGAAATGATCAATTTCCATTCCTGAGGTTTCCAGCTGGTTACAACCACTCTAAAATCTTCTAAGGGATCATTTGAGGGTGTCCAAAGCATCGAAACATTTCTGGAACAAAGCACTTGGTAGATAGCCAAAAGCTCCAAAAAGAGGTAAGCATCACAACTTGAACTCTCTGAAATATGCCTTGCTTTGAAGTCCATTGATCATGCATCTCTTATACATGTTATAAATGTTGTGTTTGCACCAATTTATCATGTAATTCATACCTGTACCAAGAGGTAGCACAAAAAATGCAAACCATGGCCTATTTTAAAACCACTATCGGGTTTTGAGGAGGATTTATTTTCTGGAAAAACCACCACCACCATTGGATTCCTTAGGAAATTCTAGGCCAGATACATATAAATTTTGCCTTCATCCATGGAGAAATGAGAAAGTTATGGCCTTCACGTTTCTAGCCAAAATCTTGCCTTGCCTTGCCTTGGGCCAGGCCAAAAACAAGGCAAGCCTTGAATATTTGTGGTTGTGTTTCAATACACGGATGTATCACCACCCCAGTGGTAAGGCGCGCATGTTGTACACAAGAAGTCTGGGGTTCGAATCCCCCTCGCCCCAGACACTCTTTTTGCTATTTTTTCCACTTTTTACTATTTTTCATATTATTTCTTAATGATTTGAAAAATTAATAACTTCCTCAATTTTATTTATTTTTTATTGGTTCTTTTTGCAAAAAATCATAAAAATATTGAAATATTTTATTCCACAAAAAATCAAATTTGTATTATTTATTTAATATAGTTGGTATTTTTGTGAATAAATTCATTTTTAATTGTTTTTAAACATTTAAAAGTGAATATTTATTTTGAAAATCAAAACCAAATGAGTTCTAAATCATCTTGTGATTAAAACCTCATTTTTCAAACCTTAAACAAAACTCACAAGTGGCTTATCCAAACTTATTTGGTATTTTTATCATTTTTATTGATTTTCTTTAAATAGTTACTTTTAAAGGAAAACAAAATTAGGGTTTCTTTGATTTTCACCCTCACAAATCTTTTTAATAATCTTTGGACCTCTAATAGAGTGTAAGTCCCAATCCTTTTGTAAATAAACCAATTGTGGGCCTCACTTATTGTATAAGTCCTGTCATACCCCAAATTTTGACCACTAAGATTTCCCATCATTGTGCAAATCATCATCACAATATGGATGAACCATCATACCTCATCAATCTCCTCATAGATGTTTGAGCATTCACCACAATCAAGGACTAGGGTTTTAAGCCCTCTTAGAGCCTTAGACAAAAGACCAATCAAGGAATGACATGATATTCAACTTGTCTAAACCCCTAAAACATCCACAATGGATCTAGAGGACTCCCACATCAAGAATCAAGCACAAGGTTGCAGCATTCCAAGTAGATTAAGCCTCAAGATCGCCAGTGTCACCAAATTAGGGTTTTGGTCGACCAGGGCCTCCAGATGGAAATTTTCCTCTGGGCATGGGCCAATGCTTCAAAGCATAACTTAAGATGCTCCAAGGGACATCATGAACCCAATCATCAAGTCAATTTAACCTCAGGGGAAGCATTCATCAAAAAATCAGGAATTAGGGTTTCTTGACCTAATTCACCCCTAAGTTGACTTTTGGGACAAAACATGAGCCAAGACCTCAAGACATGGTTTAAGGGTCTCCAATAAACTACATTGATCCATTTGCAACAATGGATTGATCCAAGAAGCTTGATCCACAAGTTTCAATTTCATCTGAATCGCAGTTAGAGTTTTTGAAGAAAAAGTCAACTGTACCTTTGATTGTTGACCAGGACATGCTCCCAAATCTTGGGACATGATTCAATACACCCTATAACACCTATGAAATCAATCCATCAAGTTTGATTTAGGTCAAGGACTTGTTTCATAAAGGATCCCACAGTTTGGAATTCATCTGACAAAAAGTCAACTATGCACAAAAGTCAACTTTGACTTTTTGAGATTTTTCACAATAATGCTTCTTTGACCCTAAAATGATGTTAATGTGTGATTAGAATCATCATTCATCAAGAAAAATCAAGAAAAGTGGGATACCTTGTAAAAGGGGTAACCATAAAAAACTTAGAAATTTTATAAGTTATGGAACAAAGTAGCTAGGGTACCAACTTTGGAGGATCATAACTCCTAAACCACAAGGCCATTTTTCCCTAATCAAAGCTGGATTTGTAGCTCTCACGGACCTCTACACAAGCTTCAATTACACCTCATTCCAATTCATGATGGATTTTGAGTTGTGGAATGATCAAAATGGCTGAAAACATGAAATGTCACTTTTTCCAACACTTAGTGAAATTTTCACTAAGTCAGAATCTGTCTTGCTTTTTTTCCAAAAGTAGGGGGATTTTTCACTTGGATCCAAAAGGTATCAAGACCAACTATGATCACACATGTGTTGTATCATATGAGAGCTTTCCAAAATGGCCAAGAACTCCATGAAACTCCACTTAAGCCATGAGATATGACCATGCCAATATGCCTTGCTGCAAACTGTCATGGCAAGGCAGATTTGGGGATTTTGCTCGATTTGCTAAAATTTTGCAAAGGGCAAGCAAATCTATCCATCTGAACACCTCAAGGGGGAACCAAGGAGGGACAAACACTGATCCATCAGCCTCCCAAGTCCTTGGAACCAAAAGTAGCATGCCAAACCTAGAAATGCCTAAAAGAGGGACAAGACTCCAATTTTGGCTTGGAGCATTTAATGGATGCACCAAGGTGGCATGGACTGAGCCCTTTCCAACTGAATTTAGTCAAGACTTATCCAAGAACTAGGGAACCAGCAACCTGTGCTCTAACCTCTAGTCAATGGCTAGAGGAGACTTGGATTCCCATTGATCAACATTGGCCAAACCTCTGCAGCAGTTGCCATTCACTATTGCAGCCAAAACAAACATGCTCTACTATAAATAAAGCTCATTTGTGCTCAGTTTGAGTACACCAAAGCCCTACAACACTTGCTTTCCTCAAAATCTCTTTCTATAGGCAAAAATGCCTTCTTTAGCAAGGTAACTCTGAGTTTTTGAGTTAGAGAGCAATTTCATCATATCTCATGATCCAAACACATCCAATATGTCATATATAAGCTGTCCAAACTCTCACAAGTGACCTGTAACCCCAAAATCACAAAGTCCCCTCTCAAAACCTCAAAAGTGGACTTTTGTGCATTTTTCAAGCCATGTTTTGATTCAGTCACTTTCCAAACCAGATAAAAACCTCAAACACACTCCAAATATCATCCTTGAATTGTCCCAAATGGTTCCACACATCGGGACCATCATTTGAGAGAGTTGTTATTTTGGCCATTTTTTGCCCCTTTTGCAAGAAATGATCAATTTCCATTCCTGAGGTTTCCAGCTGGTTACAACCACTCTAAAATCTTCTAAGGGATCATTTGAGGGTGTCCAAAGCATCGAAACATTTCTGGAACAAAGCACTTGGTAGATAGCCAAAAGCTCCAAAAAGAGGTAAGCATCACAACTTGAACTCTCTGAAATATGCCTTGCTTTGAAGTCCATTGATCATGCATCTCTTATACATGTTATAAATGTTGTGTTTGCACCAATTTATCATGTAATTCATACCTGTACCAAGAGGTAGCACAAAAAATGCAAACCATGGCCTATTTTAAAACCACTATCGGGTTTTGAGGAGGATTTATTTTCTGGAAAAACCACCACCACCATTGGATTCCTTAGGAAATTCTAGGCCAGATACATATAAATTTTTGCCTCCATCCATGGAGAAATGAGAAAGTTATGGCCTTCACGTTTCTAGCCAAAATCTTGCCTTGCCTTGCCTTGGGCCAGGCCAAAAACAAGGCAAGCCTTGAATATTTGTGGTTGTGTTTCAATACACGGATGTATCACCACCCCAAGTGGTAAGGCGCGCATGTTGTACACAAGAAGTCTGGGGTTCGAATCCCCCTCGCCCCAGACACTCTTTTTGCTATTTTTTCCACTTTTTACTATTTTTCATATTATTTCTTAATGATTTGAAAAATTAATAACTTCCTCAATTTTATTTATTTTTTATTGGTTCTTTTTGCAAAAAATCATAAAAATATTGAAATATTTTATTCCACAAAAAATCAAATTTGTATTATTTATTTAATATAGTTGGTATTTTTGTGAATAAATTCATTTTTAATTGTTTTAAACATTTAAAAGTGAATATTTATTTTGAAAATCAAAACCAAATGAGTTCTAAATCATCTTGTGATTAAAACCCTCATTTTTCAAACCTTAAACAAAAATCACAAGTGGCTTATCCAAACTTATTTGGTATTTTTATCATTTTTATTGATTTTCTTTAAATAGTTACTTTTAAAGGAAAACAAAATTAGGGTTTCTTTGATTTTCACCCTCACAAATCTTTTTAATAATCTTTGGACCTCTAATAGAGTGTAAGTCCCAATCCTTTTGTAAATAAACCAATTGTGGGCCTCACTTATTGTATAAGTCCTGTCATACACCCAAATTTTGACCACTAAGATTTCCCATCATTGTGCAAATCATCATCACAATATGGATGAACCATCATACCTCATCAATCTCCTCATAGATGTTTGAGCATTCACCACAATCAAGGACTAGGGTTTTAAGCCCTCTTAGAGCCTTAGACAAAAGACCAATCAAGGAATGACATGATATTCAACTTGTCTAAACCCCTAAAACATCCACAATGGATCTAGAGGACTCCCACATCAAGAATCAAGCACAAGGTTGCAGCATTCCAAGTAGATTAAGCCTCAAGATCGCCAGTGTCACCAAATTAGGGTTTTGGTCGACCAGGGCCTCCAGATGGAAATTTTCCTCTGGGCATGGGCCAATGCTTCAAAGCATAACTTAAGATGCTCCAAGGGACATCATGAACCCAATCATCAAGTCAATTTAACCTCAGGGGAAGCATTCATCAAAAAATCAGGAATTAGGGTTTCTTGACCTAATTCACCCCCTAAGTTGACTTTTGGGACAAAACATGAGCCAAGACCTCAAGACATGGTTTAAGGGTCTCCAATAAACTACATTGATCCATTTGCAACAATGGATTGATCCAAGAAGCTTGATCCACAAGTTTCAATTTCATCTGAATCGCAGTTAGAGTTTTTGAAGAAAAAGTCAACTGTACCTTTGATTGTTGACCAGGACATGCTCCCAAATCTTGGGACATGATTCAATACACCCTATAACACCTATGAAATCAATCCATCAAGTTTGATTTAGGTCAAGGACTTGTTTCATAAAGGATCCCACAGTTTGGAATTCATCTGACAAAAAGTCAACTATGCACAAAAGTCAACTTTGACTTTTTGAGATTTTTCACAATAATGCTTCTTTGACCCTAAAATGATGTTAATGTGTGATTAGAATCATCATTCATCAAGAAAAATCAAGAAAAGTGGGATACCTTGTAAAAGGGGTAACCATAAAAAACTTAGAAATTTTATAAGTTATGGAACAAAGTAGCTAGGGTACCAACTTTGGAGGATCATAACTCCTAAACCACAAGGCCATTTTTCCCTAATCAAAGCTGGATTTGTAGCTCTCACGGACCTCTACACAAGCTTCAATTACACCTCATTCCAATTCATGATGGATTTTGAGTTGTGGAATGATCAAAATGGCTGAAAACATGAAATGTCACTTTTTCCAACACTTAGTGAAATTTTCACTAAGTCAGAATCTGTCTTGCTTTTTTTCCAAAAGTAGGGGGATTTTTCACTTGGATCCAAAAGGTATCAAGACCAACTATGATCACACATGTGTTGTATCATATGAGAGCTTTCCAAAATGGCCAAGAACTCCATGAAACTCCACTTAAGCCATGAGATATGACCATGCCAATATGCCTTGCTGCAAACTGTCATGGCAAGGCAGATTTGGGGATTTTGCTCGATTTGCTAAAATTTTGCAAAGGGCAAGCAAATCTATCCATCTGAACACCTCAAGGGGGAACCAAGGAGGGACAAACACTGATCCATCAGCCTCCCAAGTCCTTGGAACCAAAAGTAGCATGCCAAACCTAGAAATGCCTAAAAGAGGGACAAGACTCCAATTTTGGCTTGGAGCATTTAATGGATGCACCAAGGTGGCATGGACTGAGCCCTTTCCAACTGAATTTAGTCAAGACTTATCCAAGAATTAGGGAACCAGCAGCCTGTGCTCTAACCTCTAGTCAATGGCTAGAGGAGACTTGGATTCCCATTGATCAACATTGGCCAAACCTCTGCAGCAGTTGCCATTCACTATTGCAGCCAAAACAAACATGCTCTACTATAAATAGAGCTTATTTGTGCTCAGTGTGAGTACACCAAAGCCCTACAACACTTGCATTCCTCAAAATCTCTTTCTCTAGGCAAAAATGCCTTCTTTAGCAAGGTAACTCTGAGTTTTTGAGTTAGAGAGCAATTTCATCATATCTCATGATCCAAACACATCCAATATGTCATATATAAGCTGTCCAAACTCTCACAAGTGACCTGTAACCCCAAAATCACAAAGTCCCCTCTCAAAACCTCAAAAGTGGACTTTTGTGCATTTTTCAAGCCATGTTTTGATTCAGTCACTTTCCAAACCAGATAAAACCTCAAACACACTCCAAATATCATCCTTGAATTGTCCCAAATGGTTCCACACATCGGGACCATCATTTGAGAGAGTTGTTATTTTGGCCATTTTTGCCCCTTTTGCAAGAAATTATCAATTTCCATTCCTGAGGTTTCCAGCTGGTTACAACCACTCTAAAATCTTCTAAGGGATCATTTGAGGGTGTCCAAAGCATCGAAACATTTCTGGAACAAAGCACTTGGTAGATAGCCAAAAGCTCCAAAAAGAGGTAAGCATCACAACTTGAACTCTCTGAAATATGCCTTGCTTTGAAGTCCATTGATCATGCATCTCTTATACATGTTATAAATGTTGTGTTTGCACCAATTTATCATGTAATTCATACCTGTACCAAGAGGTAGCACAAAAAATGCAAACCATGGCCTATTTTAAAACCACTATCGGGTTTTGAGGAGGATTTATTTTCTGGAAAAACCACCACCACCATTGGATTCCTTAGGAAATTCTAGGCCAGATACATATAAATTTTGCCTCCATCCATGGAGAAATGAGAAAGTTATGGCCTTCACGTTTCTAGCCAAAATCTTGCCTTGCCTTGCCTTGGGCCAGGCCAAAAACAAGGCAAGCCTTGAATATTTGTGGTTGTGTTTCAATACACGGATGTATCACCACCCCAGTGGTAAGGCGCGCATGTTGTACACAAGAAGTCTGGGGTTCGAATCCCCCTCGCCCCAGACCCTCTTTTTGCTATTTTTTCCACTTTTTACTATTTTTCATATTATTTCTTAATGATTTGAAAAATTAATAACTTCCTCAATTTTATTTATGTTTTATTGGTTCTTTTTGCAAAAAATCATAAAAATATTGAAATATTTTATTCCACAAAAAAATCAAATTTGTATTATTTATTTAATATAGTTGGTATTTTTGTGAATAAATTCATTTTTAATTGTTTTTAAACATTTAAAAGTGAATATTTATTTTGAAAATCAAAACCAAATGAGTTCTAAATCATCTTGTGATTAACACCCTCATTTTTCAAACCTTAAACAAAAATCACAAGTGGTTTATTCAAATCTATTTGGTATTTTTATCATTTTATTGATTTTCTTTAAATATTTACATTTAAAGAAAAACAAAATTAGGGTTTCTTTGATTTTCACCCTCACAAATCTTTTTTCAAAGTTAGTGGGCCTCTAATAGAGTGTAAGACCCAATCCCGCTTTGAAACCAAAATAGTTTAGGCCTCAGTCATTGTATAAGTCCCAACACATTTTCAAAAATCTTGGCGCGATCGCCATTTTTCAAACAACTTAATGGGCCTCTCCTTGAGCTGTAAGCCCCACCACTTGTGCAAAAACAACTTAGTAGGGCCTCTAATAGAGTGTAAGACCCTATCCTTTTTGAAACCAAACCAATTTTGGGCCTCAGTTATTGTATAAGACTCACTGCGATTTCAAAAATCTTGGCCCGATCGCCATTTAAAACTATTTGGGCCTCCCCTCGTGTTATAAACCCCATTTATTTTCTTTAAAAAAACTCTTTGGGTCTCTAATAGAGTGTAAGACCCATCCCCTTGTACCTAAAACTAATTTGGGCCTCACTTATTGTATAAGTCCCTCTGTACAGTTTACAAGACAACGGTGCAATCATCGTTAAACCTTGGGCCTCTCCTCGAGCTGTAAGCCCCAACAACTTTTCAAAGCACTTTCTCCTTTGATTTTGAATATATGTTGTTACCAAAACTTTCTTTGTTGAACAACTAACCAAACAGAAGGTAAGCTCTACAACGGGTAAGTGTTTATCCGCTTTCATTTACCGCTTTCATATATAACTATATTGTGGGGCTGTTTCACTGTAAGTCTTCTTTCACAAACTTTTATATACTTGTCGAATATACACTGTGTAATACTAGTATAGGTATTTAGAGTTTTCCCCGACAACTACGTCTAGCACTAGGTAAAGCCCTGTTGATCACTCTTAAATACAAACAAAACTAGATCCCCATAGGATTTCCAGATACAGTTTTCCCTCCTCTTGGGGTTAAACAATATGGAGACGTGAAAGGAAGCATTCTCGGTGAACCCTTTTTCAGACTGTCACCCTTAGACATTGTCAAAGAAACTCTAACTCCCCAGAGATGATCTTTTCTTCGTGAATGGCATCTCTTGAGTTTCTTCCAAATTTTCAGACTTTCCTGGCTTGATCTATTCTTGGTGAATAGCATGTCTTTAACTTCTTGGGGTTTGGGGACCCACAGGCTTCCTAAAAGTATCCCCGCCTCCTCTTGGGCATTGTACAAGGACCCGTCGGTTTCTTAGAACTTCTCATGCCTTCTCTTGGGCTTAATACAAGGACCCTGACGACCTCTTAAAGGTATAAGACATAACTTAGTCCTCCTTTGCTAGAGCAGTCTTTCCAGCGTCAAAACTCCGGCTATTTTAGGTTTGATACTCATCCCTTAATGCCCGTGCCTCCTCTTGGGCATTGTACACTCTAGACTTGGACAGTCTAAGACCCTTGAGTCTCAAAGACATTCTCAAGTTCCTTTCAAACATAGGAAGAAACCCCGGGCTCTCTCATGAGAGTTCCTCACACTTGGACCTACTTCAGGATCTCCAGAATCCACAGCGGTAAGACAGCCTCCTCTTGGGCTTTGTACAAATGATTCTTCCCAGCGGAGCTAACCTTTTCAGACTCTCTTGTTGAGTCAAACACCTTTTAGCCTCCGTCTTGGGCTTTGTACAAGACATATAAAAACACTCTATTGGCTCTCTTGTTGAGTCAATCTCCTTATAAGCCTCTGTCTTGGGCTGCGTACAAGACACATAAACACTCTCTTGTTGAGTATAAAAGACTCTCTTGTTGAGTCAAACCCTTTTAAGCCTCAATCTCGGGCTTCGTACGAGACAGTAAAACACTCTCTTGTTGAGTATAAAAGACTCTCTTGTTGAGTCAATAACCTTTTTCAGACTCTCTTGTTGAGTCAATCACTTTCTTGTTGAGTATAAAAGACTCTCTTGTTGAGTCAATAACCTTTTAGCCTCCGTCTTGGGCTTTGTACAAGACATATAAAATCACTCTCTCGTTGAGTATAAAAGACTCTCTTGTTGAGTCAACTTCCTTTTAGCCTCAATCTTGGGCTTTGTACGAGACAGAAATAACATTTTCCCCGGAAAAGTCAAACTTCTAGCCTCCGCTTAGGCTTTGTATAAGGAAAACCCCGGTTGAGCCAATCAACCTTTTAGCATCAAATTTATGCCTTGCTCACATCATACAAACATCAACAACTCCTCTTTAGAGATGAAAAACTCTCTCTAACCATTTAGCTTCACATCTTGGGCTTTGAACAAGATACAAACCACCTTTAGCTTCACGTCTTGGGCTTTGAACAAGACACCAAAATAACTTTTTTTCCTCCAATATAATAGGAGGAACTACGATCGCTCTGATTTCCTTGTTTCGTTAAACGGGAATACGTAGGCATAAGATTACAAAAAATCTTAGCGAACATACTAATCAAAGACCCAAATCCAGTACCCCCATATATCAACCCAAAAGCACCAAGTCCTAACATCTTACCAAAAACCTCGCAAATGATCCAGACATTTTGATTTTAAAAAAATAAACCGAAGAGGGACCCACATCTTAATCGCATCTGTAACCTAACAGACCGCTGTTCAAACTCAGTATGCAAGCAGGGTTAATTGGAGACATCTATTTCCCTTCCTTAATCATCTCAATGGGATAAAAAATGAATCGAACTGTAGTACCCAAGCGATCGTGACTCAGGACCACAAAAATCGCGCTACAGAAAAATGGCGCCCACCATGGGGCTGATAAAAAGAGACTTTCTTACAATCTTCGGTGGGAAACTTTAAATTCAATAAGATGTCACGGAAATGGTGACTCTGCTGGGGAGTCATTGTCTATATAGGATCATAAGACTAGAGGTCTAGGATGATTAAGACAAATATATATACTTCTTTTCCTAATTGATATCTGTGTTTATTTTTCTGCTAATGGGAATGGGTGTGATGCCGCATGAGGAAAGATTGAGTATACACCTATGATAGTGTCATACCCCAAATTTTGACCACTAAGATTTCCCATCATTGTGCAAATCATCGTCACAATATGGGGGAACCATTATATTTCATCAGTCTCCCCAAAGATGGGTGAGCATCCACTATAATCAAAATTAGGGTTTCAAGCCCTCTCTGAGTGCTTAGACAAAGGATCAATCAGGGAATGACATGATCTTCAACTTGTATAACCTCTCAAACATTCACAATGGATCAAGAGGACTCCCACTTCAAGGATTAAGCACAAGGTTACTCCCTTCTAGGTGGATCAAGCTTCAAGATCGCCAGTATCACCAAATTAGGGTTTTGGTCAATCAGGGCCTCCAAAGGGAAAATTTCCTTTGGGCATGAGCCAAGGATCCAAAACATAACCTATTATACTCCATGGAACCTCATGGACCCATTCATCAAGGCAATTTTGCCTCAGGGGATGCATTCGTCAAAAATCAGGAATTAGGGTTTCTTGACCTAATTCACCCCTAAGTTGACTTTTGGGACAAAACATGAGCCAAGACCTCAAGAGAGGGTTTGAGTGTCTCTAATACACTATATTTATCCATTTGTAACAATGGATTAATCCAATAAGCTTGAGTAACAAGTCTCAATTTCATCTACACCACAATTAGGGTTTCGCGGGAAAAGTCAACTATAACTTTGACTTTTGACTAGGACAAACTCCCAAGCCCTAGGACATACCTCAATATACCCTATGACACCCATGGAACATGTCCATCAAGTTTGATTTAGGTCAAGTACATGATTTCCTGAAGAATTGCACAGTTTGGAATTCATCTGATAAAAATTCAACGGTGCACAAAAGTCAACTTTGACTTTTTGAGATTTTTTACCAAAATGGATTTTTAACCCTAAAATGATGTTAATATATGATTTGAATCATCATTCATCAAGAAAAATCAAGAAAAGTTGGATAACTTGTAAGAGGGGTAACCATAAAAACTTAGAAATTTTTCCAAGTTAAAAAATAAAGTGACGAAGGTACCAACTTTAGAGGATCATAACTCCTAAACCACAAAGCCATTTTTCCTCATCCAAAGATGGATTTGTAGCCCTCATTACCCTCTACAAAAACTTCAACTACAAGTCATTCCAATTCATTAAGGATTTTGAGTTATGGAGTGATCAAAATGGCTGAAAAATGAAAATGTCACTTTTTCCAACACTTAGTGAAATTTTCACTAAGTCCAAATCTGCCTTCATTTTTTTCCAAATGTAGGGGGATTTTTCACTTGGATTCAAAAGAGATCAAAACCAAACATGTTCAAACAATTGTTGTATCATGTAAGGGCTTTCCAAAACGGCCAAGAACATTACCAAATTCCATTTGAGTCATGAGATATGACATTGGTAAGTTGCCTTGCTGAAATCTGTCAAGGCAAGGCAGAATTTGCATTTTTGCTCGATTTGCCAAAATCAGCCAAATCCAAATACTCCTATCCACTTGGACACATCTGAGGATTGAATCTAAAGGGGACAATCACTGATCCAAGCCTCCAAAGTCCTTGGAACAAGAAAAAGCGTGTTGAACCGAGAATTGCCAAAATAGGGACAAGACTCCAAATTTGGATTGGAGCTTTCAATGGAAGCATCAAGGTGGCATGGACTGAGCCATTTTCATTTGAATTCAGTTAAGACTTATCCAAGACCAAGGGAACCAGCAGCCTGTGCCCTAACCTCTAGTCAATGGCTAGAGGAGACTTGAGCTTCCATTGGCCAACATTGAACAAACCTACTCAGCAGTTGCCATTCACTATTCCTTGAAAAACAAACTTGCTCTACTATAAATAGAGCTCAATTGTGATCAGTTTGAGTACACCAAAGCCATCAAACAGATGCTTTCCTCAAAATCTCTTCTTTCACTCCAATTTTGCCTTCTAAGGCAAGTCACTATCGGGTTTTGAGTTTGAGAGCTTTTCTAACCAAACCAATCACTCACACACCTCACATACATCATATAGAAGTGATCCAAACACTCACATAACATCTGGAACACTGATTTCACAAAATCACCAGCCAATTGCTCAAGTTCATGACAGTTTTGCAGTTGAGGTGCCATCCTCAATTCCAAACCATTTCAATCCATTCCAAGCACTCAGACACATCACTTGGCACCTAGGGAAGCTATCCACATCATTGGAACCAAGTTGTAACACCTCCAACACCAAACACGATCACCAGCTGCAAGTGGTAAGCATGAGCTCTTCTAACTCTATGATCCATGCAATTTTTGCTGCACAATAATTTGGCCATATGTTCATAATCATGCATGGAATGTTTCCCCTCAATTGATTGCATTGTTTGAATCGTGTATCAAAAATCCTAGCCTTCATGCAGAAATTAGGGTTCTTGAGGATTTTTCATAATTTCTTGTTATATGTTTAATTGAAATGAAATTAATTGACATAGACATGATCGTGAGGTTGAGACGAGCATAATGATATGTGGATTGCATGTTATAATCAAGTATTCAGTGAGATTAAAGAGAAAATGCAAATCTGGCCAAGCCCAGAACACGCGCGTGTTCTTGGTGTGTTCTTGGCGCCTTTTTTCAAAATATGAATATTTGAATTTTGTGATTTTTATTTAATTGATTCAAAAATTAATTTCACTCTGAGTTTTAATGATTTTGAGTTAATTCTTTTTTTAATAATTCACAAAAATGTTAAAATATTTTATTTTCCCAAAAAATCCCAAAAATATTATTTATTTCATATAATTGATATTTTTGCAAAGAATTAATATTTTAATTTTTTTGACATTTTAAATATTTTTTCTACATTGATTTTGCAATTTTTAATGCCATCTAATTATTTTGTAGGTTAATACTTAATTTTTGAAGCATTAATCCAAGATCACAATTTGTTTTTCATATGTTAAACAATTTTGATCATTTTAATTGAATTTTTATTCAATTAAATACATTTTTGAAAACAAATTAGGGTTTTTGGATTAATTCAACCCTCATAAATCATTTTCAAAACTTTGGGCCTCTAATAGAGTGTAAGACCCAATCCTTTTTGACCAAATAATTTTTGGGCCTCAGTGTATTGTATAAGTCCCGATACCGTAAAAAACAAACGGCGCGATCGTCGCCTTTTGAAAAATAACCCTGGGCCTCTCCCCGAGCTATAAGACCCATTCAAAACTCTTGGGCCTCTAATAGAGTGTAAGACCCAACCCCCTTTTAACCAAAACATTTTGGGCCTCAGATATTGTATAAGCCCCTTCGCGTTAAAAGAAAATCTCGGCGAGATCGCCATTTCAAAAACAAACTTTGGGCCTACCCTCGTGTCATAAGACCCGTCTCTTTTTCTTTAAACTTTCTTGGGCCTCTATTAGAGTGTAAGACCCAACCCCCTTGTACAGAAAACCTTTTTTGGGCCCCAGTCACTTGTATAAGTCCCTTTATACAAATTCAAACAGTGCACTCACTGATAAAACCCTGGGCCTCTCCTTGAGCTGTAAGACCCAAATCATTCTTTTTCAAAGCATTTTCTCCTTTGATTTTGAATATACTATTGTTTTCAATCTTTCTTTGTTGAACAACTAACCAAACAGCATGGAAGCTCTACAACCGAGTAAGTGGTTATTGCTTTCATTTACCGCTTTCATATACATATAACTGTATTGTGTGGCTGTTTCACTGTAAGTCTTCTTTCATAAACTCATATCAACTGTGTAATAATAGTATAGATATTTAGAGTTTCCCCGGCAACTACGTATAGCACTAGCATTAAGCCCGTTGATCACTCTTAGAAATAGTCTAAACTAGATCCTCACAGGATTACCAGACACAGTCTTCCCTCCTCTTGGGATTAAACAATATGGAGACATGAAAGGCAGCATTCTCTGTGAACCCTTTCATAGACTGTCACTCGTAGAAGTTTTCAAAGAAACTCTACTCCCCAGAGATGATCTTTTCTCCGTGAATGGCATCTCTTGAGTTTCTTCCAAATTCTCGAACTTTCCTGGCTTGATCTATTCTCGGTGAATGGCATGTTTTGAACTTCTCGGGGTTTGGGGGCCCACAGGCTTCTTAAAAGCACTTGTCAAGGAACTCTACTCCCCAGAGATGTTCTTTTCTCCGTGAATGGCATATCTTGAGTTTCTTCTAAATTCTCGGACTTTCCTGGCTTGATCTATTCTTGGTGAATGGCATGTCTTGAACTTCTCGAGGTTTGGGGACCCATCGGCTTCTTAAAAGCAATCGGCCTCATCTTGGGCATCGTACAAGGACCCACAGGCTTCCTAAAAGCAACCCCGCCTCCTCTTGGGCTTAGTACAAGGACCCTACAGCTTCTTAGAAGTATTCACAGCCTCCTCTTGGGCTTCGTATAATGATCTCTTCCTCCGGGAATGATAGCCTTCTCTTGGGCTTCGTACAAGGACCTATCGACTTCTTAAAAGCTTCCAGCCTCCTCTTGGGCTTCGTACAAATTATCCCGAAGACCTCTTAGAGGTATAGGAATATAACTTAATCATCTTCATAGAACAATCCTTTCATAGAGTCTACTACTGTTTCTCAAAGCATAGTACAAAAGATGAAACTCTAGACATGGACAGTCTAATTTCCTTGAGTCTCAATGACATACTCAAGTGACCCATTCAGTAAATAGGAAGAAAACCCGCAGACTCGGACAATCTCAATACCCTTCGAATTTCCCACTTCCTTAAAGAACATGAATAACCCGGATCCTTGAATCAGATCCTTGAGTACAGTGTTGCTCATATAAGAACTGATTTTCTCTTTAAAATCAGTATACTGGACCTGTCACTTAATTGAAACAGTAACCCTAGCCTCCTCTTGGGCTTTGTACAATGATTCTCCCCAGCGGAGTCAAAAAACGTCTAGCCTCTCTCTCGGGCTTTGTACGAGACATGTAAGAAACTCCCTCGTTGAGTCAATCACCCTTTCGCCTCCATCTCGGGCTTTATACGAGATACAAAAAGGTTCTTATCAAGCCAAACAAACAAACAACAGCCTCCATCTCGGGCTTCGTACGAGATACAAAAAAACTCTCTTGTTGAGTCAAATAGCCTTCATCTCGGGCTTTATACGAGATACCAAAAGACTCCATCGTCGGGTCAAAACCTTTTAGCCTCTCTCTCGGGATTTGTACGAGACACATATCAGCCTCCTCTTAGGCTTCATATAAGAAAACCACTGGTTGATCCAATCAACCTTTTAGCATCAAAGTTTTGCCTCATTCACAGTACACAAACATCAACAACTCCTTCCCCTTCATCTAATCGCTGTAAGTGGCAAGCCTCTGGATCATCTACATCCATGCCACTGTCCTTCTTTTAGCATGAAAAATTACTAAGTAAAGATGGCACTGCTCTACACTGAGTTAAAGTCTTCTCCTTCAGGTTAAAATCCCCTATAAAGGAAATTATGGCATTGCTAGGATCCGCGTATCCCAGTTAAAGTAATCCTCCTTTACAGTCAGTCAACCAACAGTTGTGACAAATAACCCCCTCTTTAGAGATGACAAATTCTCTTTAAAGTGGAAACCTTTTAGCTTCATATCTTGGGCTTTGAACAAGATATAAACCACCTTTAGCTTCACATCTTGGGCTTTGAACAAGATACAAATCACCTTTCGCTTCACGTCTTGGGCTTTGAACAAGACACCAAAACACCCATTTCCTCCCATACGCTCTGATTTCCCTGTTTCGGTAAACGGGAATACGTAGGCATAAGATTGAAAGAAAAATCTTAGCGAGCACACTAAACAAAAACCCAAAATCCCATACTCTCACGTATCTATCAAAAGCATCAATCCTAACATCCTAACCCTTGTTCCCCGCTAGAAAGTCCTAGAAAGAAAGAAAACCGTATTGGCGAAAATACAAATAACCAGTACAAGGCCCCCCACATTGATAGAATTCGTAACTTAACAGACCGTTGTTTAAACTCAGTATGCAAGCAGGGTTAATTGGAGACATCTATTTCCCTTCCTTCATCACCTTTAATAGGATAAAAAATGAATCGACCTATAGTAAGCTCAAACCGCAGAGAGCGACCAGCGCTTAAGAACCGCGTCCAAAATCGCTCGCTACAGATAGGTGATGGCATTATAAGGGTAATCTTGCGGGGAGTGAATCCCCGTTAAGAGTCCCCGGTTGACCATCAAACTCAGTGGAGACTCCCTTTGCAGATACATTGCCTATACGACTTCGGTTGTTGAAAGTAGTATGGTCGACTAGGTTATCTGAGAAGCTGAGGTTTTTAGTAGGCTGAAACCATTTTGTAGTGCGGAAGCTATCAGAAAATAGTTGTCACGTGATACTAACCTCATCTAAGATCACTCTAAGATGCATCAGCTCGCTGGCGATCCGCTTGCTGTTGTTATCCCAATAGGGGTCAATAATTTTGCGAACAGGTACAAAAAATCACCAGTATAAATCTTTGGGGGGGGGGGGGGGTAGAGCCTTGACTTCATGACACCGACCTTTGACCCCATGTTTTTTCTATGTTTTTGTGTGCTGCATTCATTTAAAAAACATTAAAACAAAGAAAAATCTTCTCGTCGAGTATTTTTTTAAAATTAAACTAAGACAATGATTGCAAATGTCAGAGAAAAGAGATTGCGCTAATGGATTTTGGTAGAAGGAAAACTCATAAGTACACCTTCAAGGTTCCAAAACTAGAGGATTTAAGAAGTCTGGCGAGGATGATAACCAACCACGAGGCTTTCAGAGCCAAGTACGGAGGTTTGCTGTCCTTGTTAAGGGTCCATGTAATTGAAGGAATCTTGTCCATACTAATCCAGTTTTACGATCCGGTCTATCACTGTTTCACATTCCCGGATTATCAACTAGCACCAACACTAGAGGAGTACTCTCACCTGACTAATCTACATATTACTGATCAGGCTCCCTTTTCTGGACTGGAAGAAATTCCAAAGGATTAGACCATTGCAAGAGCGATTTATTTGGATGAGTCAGAGGTCAGGACTCACATAACCACTAAGGGTGGAATTCCGGGTTTCCCAGCCCAGTTCTTAACAAAGAAAGCTCTATACTTTGCTAGTATAGGGAACGTGGCCGCTTTTGAGAGCATATTTGTTTTGCTCACCTACGGGCTATTTTTGTTTCCCAACATCGATAACTTTGTAGATATCAACACCATTAAGATTTTTCTGATTGGAAACCCGTACCGACTTTGCTCGCAGATGCTTATCATTCTGTACACTTAAGGAATTTGTATAATGGAGGAATGATCACATGTTGTGTACCCCTGCTTTACAAATGGTTCACTTCCAATTTTCCCAAGTCTGTCGCATTTTGGGATCAAAAGAATACTTTACGTTGGTCGCAGAGAATCATGTCTCTTACCAACTCCGACATCGATTGGTACAATCGAATCTATGACGGGATCAGAATCATTGACCGTTGTGGAAACTTCCCAAATGTACCCCTTATAGGAACTTAGGGAGGAATTAATTATCATCCAGTTTTAGTTCATCGTCAATTTGAATACCCGATGAGGCATATCCCGCGTAATGCTCATCTGGAAGGTCTTTTCTTCAAGGAAGGAGAAAATGACAGGGCACTAAAGACAGAAATAGTGCATGCCTGGACACACGTTCTTAGGAAAGGAAGAGAGTCTCTAGGAAAACCAGATTGTGTCTCGGTGGAGCCTTATCTCCACTGGGTACAAACTAGAGCTCTCAAGCCGAGGATGCCTTACCCTCGTCAGGAAGTTCTTCCATTAAGGGACTATGCCATTTATTTTATGTCTGAGACAGAAAAGCTTCAGGTTACTCTTAGCAAAGTTCAGCAGGAGAAGAGGTCTTGGAGGAACAAGTACCGTATTCTCAATGTAGAGTGCAAGAAAATACAGCAACTGTTAAAAGAAAAAGATGCTCTGATTGAGATTTTAGAGCAACATGCTGTGGAGAATCAGGATGACCAAAGGAATTTTCTCGCTCCTTTCGCTTGGCAAAGGAATGACAACCCGACAATGGCCGGAGAGCCCCAGTCAAAGAAAAGGAAAGTACCAAAACCAGCACCTGAGCTCTCCTCAGAGAGGACTCAGGATCCATTAGCTTAGATTTCCTTTCGCAGCACTATGTAAATTACTGTATTTCCATTTCCATAATCCTTTGAATTCAATAAAATGGGGTTTCCCCACTGTTTGATATTTGCAATCCAATTGTCGAAGTTTACTTTGAATAAACAAAAACATATAATTAATATAATAATTGCATATCATTCATCTTTCTCGCATAACACATTTTTCTTACCTACTAATCTCACGTTTGCGTCTCGATTCTAGAGTCAAACTGTCTCATTCGTACAATACTCGGGCCAATCGTCAGAAAAAGATCGATGATCTCGAGGAAGAGAACAGAGAGTTGAGAGAAGAGATCGACACTCTGAAAGAGGATCTGAGAAAGCTTCATAACGACATGCAAGCTCTAGCAGAAGCTCAAATGCAACAACAAAGGACTGTGATCTCAGATAGCACATCAACGCCCATAGTGGAAAAGTATGATCCTAGGTACAAAATGCCGAAAGATCGTCCCTGGGGCATGCCTATTAACTATATCCCGGGAGGATATATTTCGCTGATCACTGAGGATCCGAAAACTTCAGCAGGAGCCGCTGGGCCTGAAGGTTACAAACTTCGGGAAAACAAAGATGCCAGGGGCTTGACAGTAACTCCTGAAGGTTACAAACTTCGGGAGGCACCAAGAGTCTTGACCATAATGACTATACCACCGCCCGTGGTACACACTGTCCCAGAAAGGACAGATTCCACAGATACCCTCTGGTGGAAACAAAAGTATGTTCGACAGAATGAATGAGTTCCAGGAACAATTCCTGGAAATGCAGAAGGAACTGCAAGCCATTCGCGGTCAGGACTTTTTTGGAAAGGACGCCACAGACCTTTGTTTGGTCCCCAATTTGAAAGATCCGCACAAGTTCCAGGTGCCCGACTTCGAAAAGTACAAGGGTAACTCTTGCCCTCAAAACCCCTTGGTGATGTACGCTCGGCGAATGTCAGCTCAGACAAAGAACCAGGAGCTACTGATCCACTACTTTCAGGATAGTTTAACCGGTGCCGCATTAAAATGGTACATGGGTTTAAACTGCACTAAGATCGCCACTTTCAGAGATCTTGGCGCTGCCTTCGTTCAACAATATAAGTACAATTTGGACATGGCACCAGACAGAGATCAGCTCAGATCAATGTCACATAAGGACAAGGAAACCTTTAAGGAGTACACTCAGAGATGGCATGAAATTGCCTCTTAGATTTGTCCACCTCTTACCGCTTAGATTTGTCCACCTCTTGAGGAAAAAGAGATGACAAAGATCTTCTTGAAAACCTTAAGCTCATTTTATTACCACAGAATGGTCGCCAGTGCACCCAGTGACTTCACCGAGATGGTGGGCATGGGAGTTCGTCTTGAGGAAGTGGTCCGGGAAGGACGTTTAGTTAAAGATGCTGGATCATCAAGCAATACAAAAAGATACGGTAGTGCTCTCCCTAAGAAAAAAGAGCAGGATATTGGGAATATCTCTCTCGGAAAGCAAAGGTGACGATACCAACCAGTAGCAGTCGTAACTCCTGTTATCAACCCTGCGCCTGTTCCTACGTATCAACCTCAGGTTGCGCAGAGCCAATCGAATCAACAGCAATATCAGCAAAGGACACAACCGCCTCTTCAGAAGGCTCATCCTCAGTACAATAACAACCGCACAACGCGACCACCAGGGTTCGACCCTATACCAATGTTGTACACATAACTTTTTCTATTGTTACTGGTCAAGGGGCATGTCCAAACCAGGGCTCCTCTTACAGTACTGGAAAATCTGCCTTTTTGGTTCAAAGCGAATCAGACTTGCCCTTACCATCAAGGAGGACTAGGGCATAACATAGAAAACTGTCCCAGTTTCAAATCCGATGTGCAAAAGCTTGTCAGGAGTGGGATCTTATCTTTCGAGGATACAAATCTGAATGTTCTCAAGAACCCGCTTCCTCAACACGAGAAAGCCACAGTAAATTTGATAGAGGGAGAGTCCAATAACACCTATCAAATTCACGATATACTCTTATTGAGAGCCAACGTGGTCAAGATGCATTGTAGACAGAGTGGATACGGCCATCTGCCACCTCATAATTATCTTCAGTGTGATATCTGCTCTAAAAACAATCAAGGATGTTCTGTGGTGTAATAAGCTCTGCAGGAACAATTTGATCTCGGATGGATCCAAGAACACCGAGTTCGTGGAGTTAACATGACTCATGCAAGTTCCAACATCATTCAGAACCACGACATCCATGCAATGAATGTTAACTTAGTGGTAATGCACTCAAGCCAAAGCCAGTATCATAATTTACCACGGCATGATTACACTTCATGTCTGACTTGCTCGGTAAACAAATAGGGATGCTCTTTTGTACAAGAGGCCCTCCAGCATCAGATGGATCTTGGATGGATCCAGGACTACCATGATAAAAATCCCAATCAGATTACCATGGCTCAAATCTTTGATATTCGTTTGATGAATACCAGCTTGGTGGAGTTACACGCCAAGCAAGTTCAACTTGGTTTTCTCACTTCACATGATTATCTGAGCTGTACACTATGCCGTGAGAGTAACCAGGGATGTGCTCTCATTCAAAGAACTTTGCAACACTTGTTAAACCACTGGTGGCTTCCGATCTATATGGATGAAGACATGCAACAAATCAGTGTGGTTAACGGGAACCCTACTCGGCATCAAAGTCAGGATGTTCGATCAATGGAAATAGACCTAGTGAGGTTGCTTTGCATTTAAAGCGGACGTGGCCAGGTGCCACCGCATAACTATGAGCGCTGTAAAGTCTGCTCAAAAAATAACCAAGGATGCTACCTCGTGCGAGCAGCCCTTCAGAGTCAGTTGGACCGCAAAGAGATTCAACAATATTTAGTTCCGGGGTCTATCAACTGGACACCAGACTATTTCGCTAATCAGGTTAAGGACTTTGTCGTAACCTCTGATCATGAAGGGACCAAAGATGTTTGTACCATCATCCCTCTACTGGACGAATCAAAGGTTCCTAGCCGGGAATTGATTGAAATTACTTACGACAGTTAGAGAAATCAGAAGGCTCCTGTAGTTATTTATCTACCTGGACCAGTGCCGTATAAATCCAATAAGCCGATCCCTTACAAATACGGTGCAACAACAGTTGAGAATGGAAAGGAAATTCCATTACCCTCCGTCGTGAATATTGCAGATATCAGTCGAGTAACACGGAGCGGTAGAATCTTCAATAGAGGAGTTGGAGAACCTAGTAAAGAAAAGGAAGCTCTAACAGAAGTTCATAATCCACCAGTCAGTCAATCTAGTGATCCCGACCTTTCAAAGAATGATGATGAGATGTTGAAGCTCATCCAAAGGAGTGAATACAACATTGTTGATCAGCAGTTACAAACTCCTTCAAAGATCTCTGTGTTATCTCTTTTACTCAGTTCCGAAGCCCACAGAGAGGCTCTACAGAAAGTGTTAGAGCAAGCCTTTGTGGAACAGGATGTGTCAATACGACAGTTCGATAACATTGTCTCTAACATCACTTCCTGCAACAACTTGGGTTTAGTGATGAAGAACTGCCGGAAGAAGGGAAAAGTCACAACATGGCGCTCAATATCACAGTCAACTGCCAGGACGATGCTTTAGCCAGTGTACTGGTAGACACCAGATCGACTCTTAACGTCATGCCGAAGTCCACTCTAATGTGACTATCATTCAAAGGACCTCTGATGAGAGGCAGTGAGGTCGTCGTCAAAGCATTTGACGGATCCAGGAAAACAGTTATTGGCGAAGCCGACCTTCCCATAACTATCGGTACTCACACTTTCCTAGTGATTTTCCAGGTCATGGACATCCGTGCAACATACAGTTGCTTATTAGGAAGACCTTGGATACACCAGGCTGGGGCAGTCACTTCGACACTGCACCAAAAACTGAAGTTCGTCAAGAACGATCAACTCGTCACGGTCTATGGAGAACAAGCCTTGATCGTGAGTAACCTTTCATTATCTACTTGTGTAGAGTCGAAGGAGGTTGTTGGAACTCATTTCCAGGCACTTTTGGTGAGCAATGACAATCAATCAGAAAAAGGAACATCGATTTCCTCGTACAAAGATGCTCTCGAAGTGATCAAAAGTAACAACGCAAAGGGATGGGGACATCCTGTCATTCCTACTGATAATAAAATGAAGAAGGGTCTTGGTTTTTCTGCAAACTGTACCCAGACAGCAGCTAACGATGAAAGTCTTCATCCCGTTCATAACTTCTTCCACAGTGGAGGTTTCCTTCACCCAATGTCTCAAGAAGTACAAACTATCAACGAGGGAGATTCCTCTGACACAGATGAGGAATGGAAGTCCTATCTTAACGAGGACGGTTATATGTCTCAGGAAGAGGTGCCTACACCATTTTGCTATCCAGCACAGAGTCCGAGATTTATAACGAGGTTACACGTCGAAATGATATACGGAGATTGTGATCCGGAAGGATGTCGTGCTCCACCAAACTCATTAGAGGAAGACACTCTGATGAAAGACAACTTTGACCACGACTATTATGGCCCGATGGATGGCCTGCCTATGTGGCAGCCGTACCCAGGAGACTTGGGGCAAGAAAATCAGCCGAACAATGAAAATCAACTGAGCATCATTGAAAAGAATACCTGCGTCCCCACTACGTCATGGGATCAACACTCAGGTCATTCAAAAAATATCCAGCACAACGATGAATTTGCAAAATTTGCAGGACTAGAGTTCATCAACTATGCCTTTCCCGAGGTCAACGTCATCGAGAGAGATGTCTCCTCCAGTCCCAAAGAAGTATGGGACACCTTGGGACAACCGAGTGGTAAATACGAGTTCATGGTCAAATACACCGCTCCTGAAAGCTCTAGCATAAGGCTCGAAGACATTCAGCCAACTAGGTGGGGAGATCCACTTGAGAGCACAAATATTCTGCCAAATACAACTGAGGAACCCTCCTACGACAACTCTTCCTAGGAGACAGATTCTAATGATCTTGCTCCACCAGAAATCAGCGTTATTTCTAAAGACAAATCAAGGAAGGTACCAGACTTTGTGATTCACCGAGGAGTTCGCCGCCAATGGGTTGCAGTCGATGTTCCGAAGATCGTTCATAAGTCAAAGTAATTGTCGTCTTTATCTTAACCTTTCACCCTGCCCAAGTGAAACGGATGTTTTGATAGGGCTCACTTTCTATAAATATCCCTCTTCGCTTCGCCCAAAGCGACAGAGTTTTGTTTTATAGGGCTGTAGTTTCAAGAATCGACAAGTTCATAAATAAATAAACGTCGTTCTGTAATTTCCGCATTAATTGCTGTTTTCTCTTTTCGTTTTTCAGAAAATGGTAATCCTAAAAAACAATTCAAATAATAAAAACAAGCAGTAAAAAAAAAATACACTGCACACACTATTGCATTTTCTCTATCTCTTCTAAACACAAATCATCACGTCATGCAGATTGCATGTTTTAAACCTCGTTAAAACATACGATCTGATGCCTTCTCCTAACTTTGAATTCCCGGTATTTGGGGCTGAAGAAGGAGATGATGATGAAATTCCAGAAGAGATCTCCCGATTACCTAGACAACAGGAAAGGTCCATTAAACCTCACAAAGAGCCGTTGGAAACGGTCAACTTTTGTTCAGAGGAAGAGAGAAAAGAAGTCAGGATTGGGGCACTGGTCAGTTCAGCTGTCAAAGAAAGTTTGACAAAGCTTCTCAAAGAGTTTCATAATGTATTCGCTTGGTCCTATCAGGATATGCCAGGGTTGGATACCAGCATCGTGGAACATCATCTACTATTGAAATCAGAATGTCCTCCGGTAAAACAGAGACTAAGATGGACTCATCCAGACATGACCATAAAAATCAAAGAGGAAGTGCAAAAACAAATTGACGCGGGTTTCCTCGCCACATCAGAATATCCTCAATGGTTAGCCAACATCGTACCAGTTCCAAAAAAGGACGGAAAGGTCAGAATGTGTGTGGATTAAAGGGATCTAAACAAGGCAAGTCCAAAGGACGACTTTCCTTTACCGCACATTGACATGCTGGTTGACAGTACAACAAAGTTCAAAGTCTTCTCCTTCATGGATGGATTCTCGGGGTATAATCAAATAAAAATGGCGCCGAAAGACATGGAGAAGACTTCCTTCATCACCCCATGGGGGACTTTTTGTTTCAAGGTAATGTCGTTCGGTTTGAAAAACGCTCGGGCAACCCATCAAAGGGCCATGACTACTCTGTTTCATGACATGATACACAAAGAAATCGAGGTATATGTCGATGACATGATTGCCAAATCTAGAACAGAGGAGGAGCATGTGACCCACCTGTCAAAACTATTCGAGCGGCTGAGAAAGTACAAACTCCACTTGAATCCCAACAAATGCACCTTCGGTGTCGGTTCAGGGAAACTCTTGGGATTCATCGTCAGCCAGAAAGGAATTGAGGTTGATCCTGACAAAGTCAAGGCCATTCAAGAAATGCCTTCTCCGCGAACTGAAAAACAAGTCAGGGGATTCCTGGGACGTTTGAACTACATTTCCAGATTCATATTCCTCATGACCGAGACATGCGCGCCAATCTACAAATTACTCAAAAAGAATCAGGATTGTGTTTGGACAGAAGACTGTTAAACCGCCTTCGACAGTATCAAGGAATATTTGTTGAATCCACCTATCATGTCACCTCCAGTGGAGGGAAGGCCCCTAATCATTTACTTAATAGTCTTGGAAGACTCCATGGGTTGTATACTTGGCCAACAAGATGAAACCAAAAGAAAAGATTCTGCCATCTATTATTTGAGCAAGAAATTCACCGACTGCGAGACTCGGTACACTATGCTTGAGAAAACTTGCTGCGTTTTGGCTTAGGCAGCCAAACGTCTTTGCCGGTATATGATTCGGCACACTACTTGGTTGATCTCAGAAATGGATCCAACCAGATATGTCTTTGAAAAACCTACTCTCACGGGAAGGATTGCCCATTGGCAGATGTTGTTATCAGAATATGACATGGAGTACCATGCTCAGAAAGCCGTTAAGGGAAGTGTTTTAGCGATCATTTAGCTCATCAACCGATTGACGATCAAGAATCAACCGGGTTTACTTCCCAGACGAAGATGTCATGTATTTAAAAATGAAAGACTGCGATGAACCGCTACCCAGTGAAGGGCCAGAACCAGGTTCCCAATGGGGACTAATCATTGACGGAGCTGTCAATCATTATGGAAACGGATTGGGGCAATCATCATAATACCTCGAGGTACCCACATTCCTTTTACCGCCCGACTGACATTCAAGTGTACAAACAACGAGGCCGAATACGAATCCTGTATCATGGGTCTCGAAGAAGCAATTGACTTAAGGATCAAAAACTTGGATGTTTATGGCGACTCAGCCCTGGTTATCAATCAAATCAAAGGATATTGGAACACATACCAATCAGGACTGATTCCACACAAAGATTACTCGAGAAGGTTGTTACCCTTCTTCAATAGAATCGAGTTTCATCATATCCCTCGTGAGGAAAATCACATGGCTGATGCATTAGCCACCCTCTCTTGCATGATTAGTGTAGGTCAATGGAACGACTTACCTAAAATCGACATAATGCGCCTTGAAAGGCTCGCTTACATCTTCGCGATTGAAGCAGTCATAGACGACAAACCTTGGTATCACGATATCAAATGCTTCCTTCAGAAACAAGAGTACCCACCTGAGGCACTAAGGAAAGACAGAAAAACCCTCAGAAAGCTAGCAGGCAGCTTCTTCCTGAGCGGTGACACACTCTATAAGAGAAACTTTGACATGGTCTTGCTCCTATGCGTAGACAAACCATAAGCAAACATGCTGATAAAAGAAATTCATGAAGGATCCTTTGGCACTCTGCATGCCAACAGACACACAATGGCGAGAAAAATTCTGAGAGCAGGGTACTACTGGTTGACCATAGAATCCGACTGCTACAAGTATATGAGGAGATGTCACAAGTGTCAGATATACTCGAACAAAATTCATGTACCGCCAATGCATCTCAAAGTTCTCTCTTCCCCATGGCCTTGTTCCATATGGGGAATCGACATGATTGGCATGATTGAACCTAAGGCTTCAAACGGACATCGGTTCATCCTTGTAGCCATTGACTACTTCACCAAGTGGGTCGAAGCAGCGTCATATGCCAATGTAACCCGACAAGTTCTGGTCCGATTTATCAAAAACAATATCATTTTCCGTTATGGTGTTCCAAGCCAGATCGTTACCGATAATGGATCCAACTTGAACAATAAGATGATGAAAGAGTTGTACGCAGAGTTCAAGATCGAATACCATAACTCATCTCCCTACCGACCTAAGATGAACGGAGCGGTAGAAGCGGCTAACAAGAACATTAAGAGGATTGTTCAAAAGATGGTTGTAACCTACAAAGACTGGCATGAGATGCTACCCTTTGCTCTTCACGGTTATCGCACATCTGTCCGCACTTCAACAGGGGCAACCCCTTTCTCTCTAGTATATGGCATGGAAGCAGTGCTCCCCATAGAAGTAGAGATCCCATCAATCCGGGTATTGATGGAAGCCAAGTTAACAGAAGCTGAGTGGTGTCAAAGTCGACATGACGAACTGAATCCGATTGGAGAAAAGCGAATAACGGCTTTATGCCATGGTCAGTTGTATCAGCAAAGAATGAAGAGAGCATTTGACAAAAAGGTTCGACCTCGCGTCTTCAGGAAAGGAGACCTTGTGCTCAAGAAGATACAATCCTTCCTCACTAATTTCCGGGGCAAATGGACTCTGAATTATGACGACCCTTATGTGGTCAAGAAAGCCTTCTCAGGCGGAGCCTTGAGACTCGTAACCATGCACGGAGAGGAATTTGCCTACCCCACAAATGTTGACGTAGTCAAAAAATACTTCGCCTAAACAAAAAAAAACGTCTCTGTGGATTGAAAACCCGAAAGGGCAGTCCAGGCAAAAATTAGAGACATAATCAAAAATCATCCCGGTGGGTTGGAAATCTCAAAGTACAATCCAGGCAAAAATTAGGGATTAATGGAAAGTAACTACGTCTGATCAGTTCAACTCCTCAACAGTAATGCCATCCATCAGAAGAAAAACTCCAGTCAAGGTCATCTTCGAAAGAAGCTCAGGATGCCCAGAATTTAAAGTTGGTAGAAGGATAACGGTCGTTAGGTTTCAATGTAGCCCTTTTCCCTTAAATTACCATTTTCTCAAACTTTGTAAATACTCCATGGAATCACGCGCTGGGCTGATTTCCATCCTATCAATAAAATTTGAGCCATAGTGCTTTTGTTTATAATTCTTATTTGTTTTAGCTTTATAGAACAACATTTTAACATTATCAACGATTCTTGAAATAAAACAAAAATGAATTTACTTGTCAAAATTTTTCTGCTTTTCAAAATAAAAATGGCAATTATTTTTTATTGTTGAACATCGAAAGAACATCGATCGCTTCTCCAGAAGTAATCGAGCTTCAAAGTATATAATCAAAGTACTCCTTCTAAACCAGTGCACCTGAATGAAGGATCAGCTGTGTCAGAGACCATGTTTCATCTGACACCCCCGACAGAGTTCTTACCTCCTAAGACCGGCCAAGATAGCTCCCAACAGGGAATATCTCACCTAAGCAAGGCAGAATTGCTACTTTTGGACCAGCGATACCTCTTCGTCCCCCGCAGTGGCCGAGTATCCCGTCGTGTTCATCCATTAGTTTGTATGTCACTTCAGTTTTGTCAGCATATACATACATACATCATGCATTATTAATTTACATTCATATTCATATTGCATCACTATCACTCTAGTCGGTCTTATCCCCTAGGGATAAAAGTCCTCTTATCTATTGAGTTGTTAGTTCTTTCCTCGTCAAGAAGTGAATCCTCTAAGCAATCTCTCTCCAGTTTATTTCTGGATTGAAGTTGGTCTTCGACCACTTTGATAACTTGAACCTCTAAAAAATCAGAGAACCCTCGACAAACGTCACTCTTCGCAGTTGAATATGATGTCTTCGCTTTCCCGAAAGGAAAATCCCTAGGGAAAGCCTCTTATTCAAAGAGTCGGCAATACAATCATTTTTCTCCGAAAAAAATCTGCTGACGAAAAGGTCATCAGCGCCTCAAAATTGGGTCACATCATATGGCATTTCACTGAGAAGATCATGAGAAAATTATGATGTAATATCCCCAAGCAGAAAGCAGTCTCTCAAGAGACTCATTTTCCCTAGTAGAATCAACAAATGGCGTCTCCAACAGAGAAGTTTGTACACCTCTACAACTCAAACGACTAGGTTCCCCAGCAACTCTGACCTCAAAATTTTTCCCATCAAATGGAATCTCCCCAGGAAAATTCGGCAAGAAGTTTGAGGAAAACCGCTACGAACAGCGTCCCTTATCAAGAAGTTTATGACAAAAGAAACTGAGACCAAATTCTTGGTAGGAAACCAGGATCGAGGGGAAGTTTACATCAGAAACTGAGACCAGTTCCTTGGTAGGAAACCAGGATCGAGGGGAAGTTTACATCAGAAACTAAGACCAGTTCCTTGGTAGGAAACCAGGATCGAGGGGAAGTTTATTTCAGAAACTGATACAAGTTCCTTGGTAGGAAACCAGGATCGAGGGGAAGTTTATTACTAAAGAAACTGAGACCAGTTCCGTGGCTGAAAACTAGGATCGAGGGGAAGTTTTACCTTTTCTAAGCATCATTGCTTAGCAAAAGAAGATGGATGAGCAAACTACCATTCATAACCACCATCAAAATTTTGGGAATTCCGATATTTAATCCTTTTGCACCCTGAATGCCCGAATACCTTCGCCATTCACACCTTCGGGTCCAAGAAGATTAAATAGGGGCATCTGTCATACCCCAAATTTTGACCATTAAGATTTCCCATCATTGTGCAAATCATCATCACAATATGGATGAACAATAATACCTCATCAATCTCCTCAGAGATGTTTGAGCATTCACCACAATTAAGGACTCGGGTTTCAAGCCCTCTCAGAGCCTTAAACAAAAGATCAATCAAGGAATGACATGATATTCAACTTGTCTAAACCTCTCAAACATCCACAATGGATCAAGAGGACTCCCACATCAAGAATCAAGCACAAGGTTGCAGCATTCCAAGTGGATTAAGCCTCAAGATCGCCAGTGTCACCAAATTAGGGTTTTGGTCGACCAGGGCCTCCGGATGGAAATTTTCCTCTGGACATGGGCCAATGCTTCAAAGCATAACTTAATATGCTCCATGGGACATCATGAACCCAATCATCAAGTCAATTTAACCTCAGGGAAGCATTCACCAAAAAATCAGGAATTAGGGTTTCTTGACCTAATTCACCCCTAAGTTGACTTTTGGGACAAAACATGAGCCAAGACCTCAAGACATGGTTTGAGGGTCTCCAATAAATTACATTGATCCATTTGCAACAATGGATTGATCCAAGAAGCTTAATCCACAAGTTTCAATTTCATCTGAATCGCAGTTAGGGTTTTTGAAGAAAAAGTCAACTGTACCTTTGACTGTTGACCAAGACATGCTCCCAAACCTTGGGACATGATTCAATACACCCTATAACACCTATGAAATCAATCCATCAAGTTTGATTTAGGTCAAGGACTTGATTTCATAGAGGATCGCACACTTTGGAATTCATCTGATAAAAAGTCAACTGTGCACAAAAGTCAACTTTGACTTTTTGAGATTTTTCACAATTATGGTTCTTTGACCCTAAAATGATGTTAATGTGTGATTTGAATCATCATTCATCAAGAAAAATCAAGAAAAGTGGGATAACTTGTAAAAGGGGTAACCATAAAAAACTTAGAAATTTTCTAAGTTATGGAACAAAGTGGCTAGGGTACCAACTTTGGAGGATCATAACTCCAAAACCACAAGCCCATTTTTCCCCATTCAAAGTTGGATTTGTAGCTCTCATGGCCCTCTACAAAAGCTTCAACTACACCTCATTCCAATTCATCATGGATTTTGAGTTGTGGAATGATCAAAATGGCTGAAAACATGAAATGTCACTTTTTCCAACACTTAGTGAAATTTTCACTAAGTCAGAATCTGTCTTTCTTTTTTTCCAAAAGTAGGGGTTTTTTCACTTGGATCCAAAAAGTATCAAGACCAACTATGATCACACATGTGTTGAATCATATGAGACCTTTCCAAAATGGCCAAGAACTCCATGAAACTCCACTTAAGCCATGAGATATGACCAGACCAATATGCCTTGCTGCAAACTGTCATGGCAAGGCAGATTTGGGGATTTTGCTCGATTTGCTCAAATTTTGCAAAGGGCAAGCAAATATATCCATCTGAACACCTCAAGGGGGGACCAAGGAGGGACAAACACTGATCCATCTGCCTCCCAAGTCCTTGGAACCAAAAGTAGCATGCCAAACCTAGAAATGCCTAAAAGAGGGACAAGACTCCAGTTTTGGTTTGAAGCATTTAATGGATGCACCAAGGTGGCATGGACTGAGCCCTTTCCAACTGAATTCAATCAAGACTTATCCAAGAACTAGGGAACCAGCAGCCTGTGCTCTAACCTCTAGTCAATGGCTAGAGGAGACTTGGATTCCCATTGATCAACATTGGCCAAACCTCTGCAGCAGTTGCCATTCACTATTGCAGCCAAAACAAACTTGCTCTACTATAAATAGAGCTCATTTGTGCTCAGTTTGAGTACACCAAAGCACTACAACACTTGCTTTCCTCAAAATCTCTTTCTCTAGGCAAAAATGCCTTCTTTAGCAAGGTAACTATGAGTTTTTGAGTTAGAGAGCAATTCCATCATAGCTCATGATCCAAACACATCCAATATGTCATATCTAAGCTGTCCAAACTCTCACAAGTGACCTGTAACACCAAAATCACCAAGTCCCTTCTCAAAACCTCAAAAGTGGACTTTTGTGCATTTTTCAAGCCATGTCTTGATTCAGTCACTTTCCAAACCAGATAAAACCTCAAACACACTCAAAATATCATCGTTGAACTGTCCCAAATGGTTCCACACATCTGGAACATCATTTGAGAGAGTTGTTATTTTGGCCATTTTTGCCCCTTTTGCAAGAAAGGGCCAATTTCCATTCCAGAGGTTTCCAGCTGGTTCCAACCACTCTAAAAGCTTTTAAGGGATCATTTGAGGGTGTCCAAAGCATCAAAACATTTCTAGAACAAAGCACTTGGTAAATAGCCCAAAAGCTCCAAAAAGAGGTAAGCATCACAACTTGAACTCTCTGAAATATGCCTTGCTTTGAAGTCCACTGATCATGCATCTCTTATACATGTTATATGTGTTGTGTTTGCACTAATTTATCATGTAATTCATACCTGTACCAAGTGGTAGCACAGAAAATGCAAACCATGGCCTATTTCAAAACCACTATCCGGTTTTGAGGAGGATTTATTTTCTGGAAAAACCACCACCACCATTGGATTCCTTAGGAAATTCTAGGCCAGATACATATAAATTTTGCCTCAATCCATGGAGAAATGAGAAAGTTATGGCCTTCACGTTTCTAGCCAAAATCTTGCCTTGCCTTGGGCCAGGCCAAAAACAAGGCAAGCCTTGTATATTTGTGGTTGTGTTTCAATACACTGATGTATCACCACCCCAGTGGTAAGGCGCGCATGTTGTACACAAGAGGTCTGGGGTTCGAATCCCCCTCGCCCCAGACCCTCTTTTTGCTATTTTTTCCACTTTTTACTAGTTTTCATATTATTTCTGAATGATTTGAAAATTTAATAACTTCCTGAATTTTAATTATGTTTTAATTGTTCTTTTTGCAAAAAAATCACAAAACTATTGAAATATTTTATTCCACAAAAAATAAAATTTATATTATTTATTTAATATAGTTGGTATTTTTGTGAATATATTCATTTTTTATTGTTTTTAAACATTTAAAAGTGAATATTTATTTTGAAAATCAAAACCAAATGAGTTCTAAATCATCTTGTGATTAACACCTCATTTTTCAAACCTTAAACAAAAATCACAAGTGGTCTATTCAAATCTATTTGGTATTTTTAACATTTTATTGATTTTCATTAAATATTTACTTTTAAAGAAAAACAAAATTAGGGTTTCTTTGATTTTCACCCTCACAAATCTTTTTATAAACTTAGTGGGCCTCTAATAGAGTGTAAGACTCAATCCCGCTTTGAAACCAAAATAGTTTGGGCCTCAGTCATTGTATAAGTCCCAACACATTTTCAAAAATCTTGGCGCGATCGCCATTTTTCAAACAACTTAATGGGCCTCTCCTTGAGCTGTAAGCCCCACCACTTATGCAAAAACAACTTAGTAGGGTCTCTAATAGAGTGTAAGACCCAATCCTTTTTGAAACCAAACCAATTTTGGGCCTGTGTTATTGTATAAGACCCACTGCGATTTCAAAAATCTCGGCGCGATCGCCATTTAAAACTATTTGGGCATCCCCTCGTGTTATAAGCCCCATTTGTTTTCTTTAAAAAAACTCTTTGGACCTCTAATAGAGTGTAAGACCCATCCCCTTGTACATAAAACTAATTTGGGCCTCACATATTATATAAGTCCCTCTGTACAGTTTACAAGACAACGGTGCAATCATCGTTAAACCTTGGGCCTCTCCTCGAGCTGTAAGCCCCAACAACTTTTCAAAGCACTTTCTCCTTTGATTTTGAATATATGTTGTTACCAAAACTTTCTTTGTTGAACAACTAACCAAACAACATGGAAGCTCTACAATGGGTAAGTGTTTATCCACTTTCATTTACCGCTTTCATATATAACTGTATTGTGGGGTTGTTTCACTGTAAGTCTTCTTTCACAAACTTTTATATACTTGTACGTCCAATATCCACTGTGTAATACTAGTATAATTATTTAGAGTTTTTCCCGGCAACTACGTCTAGCACTAGGCAAAGCCCTGTTGGTCACTCTTAAATACAAACAAAACAAGATCCCCATAGGATTTCCAGATACAGTCTTCCCTCCTCTTGAGGTTAAACAATATGGAGACGTGAAAGGCAGCATTCTCGGTGAACCCTTTCTCAGACTGTCATCGTTAGACATTGTCAAAGAAACTCTAACTCCCTAGAGATGATCTTTTCTCCGTGAATGGCATCTCTTGAGTTTCTTCCAAATTCTCGGACTTTCCTGGCTTGATCTATTCTCAGTGAATAGCATGTCTTGAACTTCTAGGGGTTTGGGGACCCACAGGCTTCCTAAAAGCATCCCCGCCTCCTCTTGGGCGTTGTACAAGGACCCGTCGAATTCTTAGAAGTTCTCATGCCTTCTCTTGGGCTTAATACTAGGACCCTGACGACCTCTTAAAGGTATAGGATAGATCTTAGTCCTCCTTTGCTAGAGCAGTCTTTCCAGCGTCAAAACTTCGGCCATTTTAGGATTGATACTCATCCCTTAATGCTCGTGCCTCCTCTTGGGCATTGTACACTCTAGACTTGGACAGTCTAAGACCCTTGAGTCTCAAAGACATTCTCAAGTTCCTTTCAAACATAGGAAGAAACCCTGGTCTCTCTCATGAGAGTTCCCCACACTTGGACCCACTTCAGGATCTCCAGAATCCACAGTGGTAAGACAACCTCCTCTTGGGCTTTGCACAAATGATTCTTCCCAGCGGAGCTAACCTTTTCAGACTCTCTTGTTGAGTCAAACACCTTTTAGCCTCCGTCTTGGGCTTTGTACAAGACATATAAAAACACTTTCTTGGCTCTCTTATTGAGTCAATCTCCATTTGAGCCTCTGTCTTGGGCTGCGTACAAGACACATAAACACTCTCTTGTTGAGTATAAAAGACTCTCTTGTTGAGTCAAACCCTTTTAAGCCTCAATCTCGGGCATTGTACGAGACAAAAAAACACTCTCTTGTTGAGTATAAAAGACTCTCTTGTTGAGTCAATCACCTTTTTCAGACTCTTTTGTTGAGTCAATCACTCTCTTGTTGAGTATAAAAGACTCTCTTATTGAGTCAATCACCTTTTAGCCTCCATTTTGGGCTTTGTACAAGACATATAAAATCACTCTCTCGTTGAGTATAAAAGACTCTCTTGTTGAGTCAACTTCCTTTTAGCCTTAATCTTGGGCTTTGTACTCAAACTTCTAGCCTCCACTTAGGCTTTGTATAAGGAAAACGCCGGTTGAGCCAATCAAGCTTTTAGCATCAAATTTGTGCCTCGCTCACAGCATACAAACATCAACAACTCCTCTTTAGAGATGACAAACTCTCTCTAACCCATTAGCTTCACATCTAGGGCTTTGAACAAGATACAAACCACCTTTAGCCTCACGTCTTGGGATTTTAACAAGACACCAAAACAACTTTTTTTTCCTCCCATAGAATAGGAGGAACTACGATCTCTCTAATTTCCCTGTTTCGTTAAACGTGAATACGTAGGCATAAGATTACAAAAAGTCTTAGCGAGCATACTAATCAATGACCCAAATCCAGTACCCCCATATATCAACCCAAAAGCACCAAGTCCTAACATCTTACCAAAAACCTCGCAAATGATCCAAACATTCTGATTTTAAAAAAATAAACCAAAGAGGGACCCACATCTTAATTGCATCAGTAACCTAACAGACCGCAGTTCAAACTCAGTATGCAAGCAGGGTTAATTAAAGACATCTATTTCTCTTCCTTAATCAGCTCAATAGAATAAAAAATGAATCGAACTGTAGTACCCAAGCGATCGTGACTCAGGACCACAAAAATCGCGCTACAAGTCCCTCTGAACAATTTCAAATGAACAACGCGATCGTCGCCTTCTCAACAAAAACAATTGGGCCTACACTTGTGTTGTAAGTCCCATTTTTCTTTTCAAAATAATCTTTTGGCCTCTACTAGAGTGTAAGTCCCAACCCCTTTGTAAATAAAACCTTTTTGGGCCTCAGATATTGTATAAGACCCACTGTGTTTTCAAAAAACCTCGGCACGATCGCCGTTTTCAAACAAATAACCCTGGGCTTCTCCTTGAGTTGCAAGTCCCATTTCTTGTACAAAAATAAATCTTTGGCCCTCTAATAGAGTGTAAGACCCATATCCTTGTACATAAAAACTTTTGGGCCTCACATAATGTATAAGTCCCTCTGTACAGTTTACAAAACAACGGTGCGATCATCGTTAAAATTTGGGCCTCTCCTCGAGCTGTAAGCCCCAACAATCTTTTCAAAACACTTTACCCTTTGATTTTGAATTCAAATACATGTTGTTATCAAAACTTTCTTTGCTGAACAACTAACCAAACAACATGGAAGCTCTATAACGGGTAAGTTGTTATCCGCTTTCATTTATCGCTTTCATATGTATATAACTGTATTGTGGGGCTGTTTCACCGTAAGTCTTCTTTCATATCCTTTTATATACTTGTCACATATCCACTGTGTAATACTAGTATAGTTATTTAGAGTTTTCCCCGACAACTACGTCTAGAACTAGGTAAAACCCTGTTGGTCACTCTTAAATACAAACAAAACTAGATCCCTTGTAGGATTCTAGATACAGTCTTCCCTCCTCTTGGGGTTAAACAATATGGAACAAAGAGAAAGGAAGTATTCTCGGTGAACCTTTTCTCAGACTGTCACCCTTATAAATTGTCAAAGAAACTCTAACTCCCCAGAGACGATCTTTTCTCCGTGAATGGCATCTCTTGAGTTTCTTCCAAATTCTCGAATTTTCCTAGAATGATCTCTTCTCTGTGAATTGCATTTCTTGAACTTCTCTTGGTTTGGGGACCCACAGGCTTCCTAAAAGTATCCCCGCCTCCTCTTGGGCATTGTACAAGGACCCTTCTGCTTCTTAGAAGTTCTCATGCCTTCTCTTGGGCTTCATACAAGGACCCTGACGACCTCTTAAAGGTATAAGACAGAACTTAGTCATCCTTTGCTAGAGCAGTCTTTCCAGCGTCAAAACTCCGGCCGTTGTAGGGTTGATACTCATCCCTTAATACCTGTGCCTCCTCTTGGGCATTGTACAAAAGATAAAACTCTAGACATAGACAGTCTAAACCTCTTTGAGTCTCAAAGACATTCTCAAGTTCCTTTCACACATAGGAAAAAAACACCGATCACTCTGGATCAATCTCCAGCAGAAACCCGGTCTCTCTCATGAGAGTTCCCCACACTTGGACCCGCTTCAGGATCTCCAGAATCCACAGCGGTAAGGCAGCCTCCTCTTGAGCTTTGTACAAATGATTCTCCCTAGCAGAGCTAACCTTTTCAGACTCTCTTGTTGAGTCAATCACTCTTTAGCCTCCGTCTTGGGCTTTGTACAAGACATATAAAAAACCCACTCTCTTGTTGAGTCAATCCTATTTTTAGCCTCTGTCTTGGGCTTTATACAAGACATATAAATCACTCTTTTGTTGAGTATAAAAGACTCTCTTGTTGAGTCAACCTCCTTTTAGCCTCCATCTCGGGCTTCGTACGAGATAGAAAAACACTCTCTTGTTGAGTATAACAGACTCTCTTGTTGAGTCAATCCCCCTTTAGCCCCCATCTTGGGCTTTGTACAAGACACATATAAAACACTCTCTTGTTGAGTATAAAAGACTCTCTTGTTGAGTCAATCTCCTTTAGACTCTCTTGTTGAGTCAATCAACTATTCAAGACTCTCTTGTTGAGTCAGCCTTTTTTAGCCTCTGTCTTGGGCTTTATACAGGATAGATAAAAGTACTGTCTTGTTGAGTCAAACCATTTCAGCCTCCATCTTGGGCTTTATACAAGATACATTCTCCCCAACGGAGTCAAAAGTCCCTTTTAGCCTCAATCTTGGGGTTTGAACAAGACAGAAAGAACATTTTCCTTCGGAAAAGTCAAACTTCCCGCCTCCTCTTAGGCTTCATATAAAGAAACTCCGGTTGAGTCAATCAACCTTTTAGTATCAAATTTGTGCCTTGCTCACAGCATACAAACATCAACAACTCCTCTTTAGAGATGAAAAATTCTCTCTCAGCCAAAACCTTTTAGCTTCACATCTTGGGCATTGAACAAGATACAAACCACTTTTAGCTTCATGTCTTGGGCTTTGAACAAGACACCAAAACAATCTCTTTCCTCCCATAGAATAGGAGGAACTACGATCGCTCTGATTTCCCTGTTTCGACAATACGTAGGCATAAAATTACAAAAATCTTGGCGAGCATACTAATCAAAAACCCAAAATCCTGTACCTTCAGACATCAATCGAAAAGCATCAGACCTAACATCTTACCAAAAGCCTAGACACTATTTTTAAGCGAATAACCCTAAAGAAGAACCCCCTCTTGATAGCATCTGTAAACCAACAGTTTTGACTATTTAATCTCAGTTTGCAAGCAGGGTTAATTGGAGACATTTATTTCCCTTCCTTAATCAGCTCAACAGGATAAAAAATGAATCAAATTGTAGTTCCAAAGCGATAGTGATTCAAAACCACAAAAATCGCGCTACAGTAGCCAAAGATGCCACGACAACCATTACTCATCTCTATGACAATGTCAACAAAAGATAAGTCTTCGAATAACCTGGAAATGCATATGCAAAAATTAGTTTACATGATGATATGATATGCAACACAAGCATAAGAAGCCAGCACTGTCTGAATAATCTGGACATCTGCATATAATTTTGTGTTGGTACAACATAATTTAATGTGTCGGTGTAACATCTGATGTGCGTGAGAGAAAAGGTATGAAGTGGCTTGTTTTCCTGCAAAACCCATCCCCCTCACAGTTGTGAACTAGACACAACAAGGTGGTCCCTAGAAAGGTCGCCCAAACCATAGGACTGAGAATGAAAATCCCCCACCGTAATGAATTCTCACAGGACGGAAGTATTCTCAAGTGAATCACGATCTGGGATGTGGCTCTCGTGATAACCCAACTGTAGCGAGCGATTTTGGATGCGGTTCTTAAGCGCTACTGCTCTCTGGGGTTATTTTACTACAGGTCGATTCATTTTTTATCCTATTAAAGCTGGTGAAGGAAGGGAAATAGATGTCTCTAATTAACCTTGCTTGCATACTGAGTTTAAACAGTGGTCTGTTAGGTTACGGATGCGATCAATGTGGTGGGGCCTTTCTTGTGCTATTTTGACAGAATGACAGGTTTCTAGCGGGGAACAAGGATTAGGATGTTAGGACTGATGCTTTTGATGAGAGTATGGGATTTTGGGTTTTTGTTTTGTGTGCTCGCTAAGATCTTTTCTTTCGATCTTATGCCTACGTATTCCCGTTTACCGAAACAGGGAAATCAAAGCGTTCGTAGTTCCTCCTATTCTATGGGAGGAAATGGTATTTGGTGTCTTGTTCAAAGCCCAAGACGTGAAGCAAAAGGTAGTTTGTATCTTGTTCAAAGCCCAAGATATGAAGCTAAAAGGGTTTGTCTTTAGAGAGAATTTGTCATCTCTAAAGAGGGTCTGTTTGTCACAACTGTTGGGTGACTGGTTATAAAGGAGGATTACTTTAACCGGGATGTGTGAATCCGACAATGCCATAATTTCCTTTATATGGGTTTTTTAACCTGAAGGAGAAGACTTTAACTCAGTGTAGAGCAATGCTATCTTTCCTTAGGAATTTCTCATGCTAAAAGAGGGACAGTGGCATGGATGTAGATGATCCAGAGGCTTGTCGCTTACAGCAATTAGATGAAGGGGAAGGAGTTATTGATGTTTGTGTACTGTGAACGAGGAAAAACTTTGAGGCTAAAAGGTTGATTGGATCAACCAGTGGTTTTCTTATACAAAGCCTAAGAGGAGGCTATTATGTGTCTCGTACAAAGCCCAAGAGAGAGGCTAAAAGGTTTTTGACTCGACGATAGAGTCTTTTGGTATCTCGTATAAAGCCCGAGATGGAGGCTATTTGACTCAACAAGAGAGTTTTTGTATCTCGTACAAAGCCCGAGATGGAGGCTAAAATTTGTTTGGCTCAATAAGAACCTTTTTGTATCACGTATAAAGCACGAGATGGAGGCGAAAGGGGTGATAGACTCAACGAGGGAGTCTCTTATGTGTCTCGTACAAAGCCCGAGAGAGAGGCTAAACATTGTTTGACTCCGCTGGGGAGAATCATTGTTCAAAGCCCAAGAGGAGGCTATTGTAACTATTTCAGTTGAGTGACAGGTCCAGTATACTGATTTTGAAAGAGAAAATCAGTTCTTATATGAGCAACACTGTACTCAAAGATTTGATTCGAGGATCCGGGTTATTCCTGTTCTTTAAGGAAGTGGGAAATCCGAAGGGTATTGAGACTATCCGAGTCTACGGGTTTTCTTCCTATTTAACGAAGGGGTCACTTGAGAATGTCTTTGAGGCTCAAGGGTATTAAACTGTCTGTGTCTAGAGTTTTATCTTTTGTACTATGCTTTGAGAAATAGTAGTAGACTCTTTAAAAGGATTGTTCTATGCAGATGACTAAGTTCTGTTCCTATACCTCTAGGAGGTCGTCGGGACAATTTGTACGAAGCCCAAGAGGAGACTGGAAGCTTTTAAGAAGCCGACGGGTCCTTGTACGAAACCCAAGAGGAGGCTATCATTCCCAGAGGAAGATATCATTATACGAAGCCTAAGAGGAGGCTGTGAATACTTCTAAGAAGCCGAGAGGTCCTTGTACTAAGCCCAAGAGGAGGCGGGGTTGCTTTTAGGAAGCCTGTGGGTCCTTTTACGATGCCCAAGAGGAGGCCGATGCTTTTAAGAAGCCCGTGGGTCCCCAAACCCCGGGAAATTCAAGACAGGCTATCCACGAGGAATAGATCAAGCCAGGAAAGTCTGAGAATTTGGAAGAAACTCAAAGATGCCATTCACGGAGAATACATTCATCTCTGGGAGTAGAATTTCTTGACAATTCCTAATGAGGACAGCCGAAGAGAAGACTGTATCTGGTGATCCTATTGGGGATCTAGGTGTCTATTTCTACGCATAAACGAAACGGCTTCACCTAGTACTAGACGTAGTTGCCGGGGAAACTCTAAATATCTATACTATTATTACACAGTTGATATGAGTTTAGGAAAGAAGACTTACAGCGAAACTGCCCCACAATACAGTTATATGTATATGAAAGCAGTAAGCGAAAACGTGTAAACACTTACTCGGTTGTAGAGCTTCCATGCTGTTTGGTTAGTTGTTCAACAAAGAAAGATTGAAAACAACAGTATATTTCAAAATCAAAGGAGAAAGTGCTTTGAAAAAGAAAGATTTAGGGCTTACATCTCAAGGAGAGGCCCAGGGTTTTACCAGTGAGCGCACTGTTGTATTTGTACAGAGGGACTTATACAAGTGACTGAGGCCCAAAAAAGGTTTTCTATACAAAGGGATGGGTCTTACACTCTCTCAAGAGGCCCAAAAAGTTTTAAAGAAAAAGAGTGGGGCTTATAACACGAGGGTAGGCCTAGATGATTTTTCGTTTGAAATGGCGATCGCGCCGAGATTTTCTTTTAACGCAAAGGGACTTATACAATAAGTGAGGCCCAAAATGTTTTGGTTAAAAGGGGATTGGGTCTTACACTTTATTAGAGGCCCAAAAGTTTTGAATGAGCCTTATAGCTCGAGGAGAGGCCCGGAAGGTTATTTTTCAAAAGGCGACGATCGCGCCGTTTGTTTTTTTCGGTATCGGGACTTATACAATACACTGAGGCCCAAAAATGATTTGGCCAAAAAAGGATTCGGTCTTACACTCTATTAGAGGCCCAAGGTGTTTTGAAAATGATTTATGAGGGTTGAATTAATCCAAAAACCCTAATTTGTTTTCAAAATGTGTTTTAATTGAATAAAAATTCAATTAAAATGATCAAAATTGTTTTACCTATGAAAAACAAATTGTGATCTTGGATTAATGCTTCAAAAATTAAGTATTGACCTACAAAATAATTAGAAGGCATTAAAAGTTGCAAAATCAAGGTGGAAAAAATATTTTAAATGTCAAAAATAATTAAAACATTAATTCTTTGCAAAAATATCAATTATATAAAATAAATAATATTTTGGGGATTTTTTGGGAAAACAAAATATTTTATCATTTTTGTGAATTATTAAAAAAAGAATCAACTCAAAATCATTAAAACTCAGAGAGAAATTAATTTTTGAATCAATTAAATAAAATCACAAAATTCAAATATTTGAATTTTCAAAAAATGGCGCCAAGAACACACCTAGAACACGCGCGTGTTCTGGGTTTGCCCAGATTTTCATTTCTCTTCAATCTCACTGAATACTTGATCATATCATGTAATCCACATACCAATCAACTCGTTTTAACCTCACGATCATGTCTATGGCAATTAATTTCATTTAAGTTAAGCATAAAACAAGAAATCACGAAAAATCCTCAAGAACCCTAGATTCTGCATGAAGGCTGGGATTTTTGATACACGATTCAAACAATGCAATTAATTGAGGGGAAACATTCCATGCATGATTATGAACATATGGCCAAATTATTGTGCAGCAAAAATTGCATGGATCATAGAGTTAGAAGAGCTCATGCTTACCTCTTGCAGCTGGTGATCGTGTTTTGTGTTGGAGGTGTTACAGCTAGGTTCCAATGATCTGGATAGCTTCCCTAGGTGCTATGGAGTGTATCTGGATGCTTGGAATGGATTGAAATGGTTTGGAGCTGAAGATGGTACCTCAACTGCCAAACTGTCAAGAACTTGAGCAATTGGCTAGTGATTTTGTGAAATCAGTGTTCCAGATGTTACGTGAGTGTTTGGATCACTTCTATATGATGTATGTGAGGTGTGTGAGTGATTGGTTTGATTAGAAAAGCTCTCAAACTCAAAACCCGATAGTGACTTGCCTTGGAAGGCAAAATTGAAGTGAAAGAAGAGATTTTGAGGAAAGCATCTGTTTGATGGCTTTGGTGTACTCAAACTGATCACAATTGAGCTTTATTTATAGTAGATCAAGTTTGTTTTGCAAGGAATAGTGAATGGTAACTGCTGAGTAGGTTTGGCCAATGTTGGCAAATGAAAATCCAAGTCTCCTCTAGCCATTGACTAGAGGTTAGGGCACAGGCTGCTGGTCCCCTTGGTCTTGGATAAGTCTTGACTGAATTCAGTTGCTAAGAGCTCAGTTCATGCCACCTTGATGCTTCCATTGAATGCTCTAATCCAAAATTGGACTCTTGTCCCTATTTTGGCAATTCTAGGTTCAACATGCTATTTCTTGTTCCAAAGACTTTGGAGGCTTGGCTCAGTGATTGTCCCCTTTAGATTCAATCCTCAGAGGTGTCCAAGTGGATAGGAGCATTTGGATTTGGCTGATTTTGGCAAATCGACCAAAAGTGTAAAAATCTGCCTAGCCTTGGCAGATTTCAGCAAGGCAACTTGCCAATGTCATATCTCATGGCTCAAGTTGAATTTGGTAATGTTCTTGGTCATTTTGGAAAGCCCTTACATGATACAACAATTGTTTCAACATGTTTGGTTTTGATCTCTACTGAATCCAAGTGAAAAATTTCCCTACATTTGGAAAAAAGTAAAGGCAGATTCTGACTTAGTGAAATTTTCACTAAGTGTTGGAACAAAGTGACTTTTCTTGATTTTGATCACTCCATAACTCAAAATCCATGAGGATTTTGGACATAGGTCAGTATGAAGCTTTTGTAGAGGGCAATGTGATCTACAAATCAAGTTTTGAATGGGGAGCAATGACCTTATGGTTTAGGAGTTATGGTCCTCCAAAGATGGCACATTAGTGTCACTTTTTCCATAACTTAGAAATTTTTCTAAGTTTTTATGGTTACCCCTTTTATAAGTTATCCCACTTTCTTTGATTTTTCTTGATGAATGATGATTCAAATCATACATTAACATCATTTTAGGGTTAAAAATCCATTTTGGTGAAAAATCTCAAAAAGTCAAAGTTGACTTTTGTACACAGTTGACTTTTTATCAGATGAATTCCAAACTGTGCAATTCTTTAGGAAATCATGTCGTTGACCTAAATCGAACTTGATGGACATGTTCCATGGGTGTCATAGGGTATATTGATTCATGTCCTAGTGCTTGGGAGCATGTCCTGGTCAAAAGTCAAAGTTACAGTTGACTTTCCTCGCGAAACCCTAATTGTGGTGTAGATGAAATTGAGACTTGTTGCTCAAGCTTCTTGGATCAATCCATTGTTCCATATGGATCAATATGGTATATTAGAGACCCTCAAATCATGTCTTGAGGCCTTGGCTTATGATTTGTCCCAAAAGTCAACTTAGGGGTGAATTAGGTCAAGAAACCCTAATTCCTGATTTTTGAAGAATGCATCCCCTGAGGCAAAATTGACTTGATGCTTGGGTCCATGAGGTTCCATGGAGTATAGTAGGTTATTTTTTGAAGAATTGGCTTGTGCCCAGATGAAAAATTTCCATCTGGAGGCCCTGGTCGACCAAAATCCTAATTTGGTGACACTGTCGATCTTGAGACTTAATCCAGCTAGAAGGGAGCAGCCTTGTGCTTAATCCTTGAAGTGGGAGTCCTTTTGATCCATTGTGGATATGTTAGAGGCTAGACAAGTTGAAGATCAAGTCAATCTTTCATTGATCCTTTGTCTAAGGCTCCTAGAGGGCTTAAAACCCTAATTTTGATTGTAGTGAATTCTCAACAACCCTTGAGGCATTTGATGAGGCATGATGGTTCATCCATATTGTGATGATGATTTGCACAATGATGGGAAATCTTAGTGGTCAAAATTTGGGGTATGACAGATGCCCCTATTTAATCTTCTTGGACCCGAAGGTGTGAATGACGAAGGTATTCGGGCATTCGGGGTGTAAGAGGATTAAATATCGAAATACCTGAAATTTTGATGGTGGTTATGAATGGTAGCTTACGCATTCATCTTCTTTAGCTAAGTGATGATGCTTAGAAAAGGTAAACTTCCCCTCAATCCTGGTCTTCAGCCAAGGAGCTGGTCTCAGTTTTCTTTTGAAATAAACCTCCCCTCGATCCTGGTTACCTACCAAGGAACTGGTCTTAGTTTCTTTTGTCAACTTCACCTCGATCCTGGTTTCCTACCAAGGAACTGGTCTAAGTTGCTGTTGTAAACTTCCGCTCGATCCTGGTTTCCTGCCAAGGAACTGGTCTAAGTTTCTTTTGTCAATGAACTTTCTTGACAAGGGACGCTATACGTAGCGATTTTCCTCAAACTTCTTGCCGGATTTTCATGGGGGGGGGGGGAGGGGGAAGATGCCATTTGATGGGAAAAAGTTTGACGTTAGACTCGCTGGGGAGCCCAATCGTCTGAATTGTAGAGGTACACAAACTTCTCTATTGGAGACGCCATTTGTCGACTCTATCTGGGGAAAATGAGTCTCTTGAGAGACTGCTTCCGCTTGGGGTTTTACATCATACTTTTCTCAGGATCTTCCCGGAGAAATGCCATATGATGGGCTCCAATTTTGAGGTGCCGGTGACCTTTTCATCAGCTGTTCTTTCAGAGAAAAATTGTCGTATTGCCGAAGTTCCGATTAAGGGGCTTTCTCTAGGGATCTTCCTTAATCTGGGAAAGCAAGGATATCATCTTCAATGGTGAAGAGTGACATTTTTCGATAGTTCTCTAGTTCTTCAGAGGTTCAAGTTATCAAAGTGGTCGAGGACTGACTCTAATCCAGAGATACACTGGAAACGAGATTGTTCAAATGCAGCATTTTCTAACGAGGCAAGAACTAACAACTCGATTGATAGGACTGTCATCACTAGGGGACAAGACCGACTAGAGTGATAGTGATGCAATATGAATATGAATGCAAATCAAATGCATGATGTATATATTTTTATGCTGACAAAACTGACGCGACATACAAACTGACAGGTGAACACGACTGGATACTCGGCCATCGCGGGGCGAAGAAGTACCGTTGGTTAAGAATAGCAATTCCACCTTGCTTAGGAGAGATAGTCCCTATTGGGAGCTACGTTGGTCGGGCTTAGGAGATAAGAACTCGGCCGAAGAGGTCAGATGGAATAGCCGCATCCGACACTGTTGATCCTTCATTCAGGCGCACTGGCGTAGAAGGAGTACTTTGATTCTGCACTTTGAAGTTTGCCTACTTCTGGAGAAGCGGTTGATGTTCTTTTGATGTTCAACAGTCAAAAGAAATTGCCATCTTTACTTTAAAAGCAGAAAAAGTTTTAACAAGTAAATTCATTTTGGTTTCATTTCAAGAATCGCTAATCATGTTAAAACGCCATTCTGTAAAGCTAAAACAAATAAGAATTACAAACAAAAGCACAAGGGCTCAAATTTTATTGATAAGATGGAGATCAGCCAAACGCGTGATTCCAAAGAGTATATACAGAGTTTGAAAATGGTAATTTACAGGGAAAAGGGCTACGTTGACACATAACGACCACTATCCTTCTACCAACTTTGAATTCTGGGCATCCTAAGCTTCTGTCGAAGATGACCTTGACTGGATTTTTCCTCCAATGGATGTGTAGCGAGCGATTTTGGACGCGGTTCTTAAGCGTTGTTCGCTCTCTGCGGTTGAGTTTACTACAGGTCGATTCATTTTTTATCCTATTGTGAGCTGAATAAGGAAGGGAAATAGATGTCTCCAATTAACCCTGCTTTGCATATTGAGTTTAAACAGCGGCCTGTTAGGTTACGAATGCTATCAATGTGGGGGGGCCTTTGTACTGGTTATTTGTATTTTCGCCAATACGATTTTCTTTCTTTCTAGGACTTTCTGGCAGGGAACAAGGATTAGGATGTTAGGACTGATGCTTTTTGATAAATACATGAGAGTATGGGATTTTGGGTTTTTTGTTTAGTGTGCTCGCTAATATTTTTCTTTCAATCTTATGCCTACGTATTCCCGTTTACCGAAACAGGGAAATCAGAGCGTTCGTAGTTCCTCCTATTCTATGGGAGGAAATGGGTGTTTTTGGTGTTTTGTTCAAAGCCCAAGACGTGAAGCAAAAGGTGGTTTGTATCTTGTTCAAAGCCCAAGATATGAAGCTGAAGAGTCTATTTGTATATTGTTCAAAGCCCAAGATATCAAGCTAAAGGTTTGACTTTAGAGAGAACTTGTCATCTCTAAAGAGGGGTTTGTATGTCACAACTGTTTATAAAGGAGAATTACTTTAACCGGGATTTGTGAATCCGGCAATGCCATAATTTCCTTTATAGGGGATTTCCAATCTGAAGGAGAAGACTTTAACTCAGTGTAGAGCAATACTATCTTTCCTTAGGAATTTCTCATGCTAAAAGACGGACAGTGGCATGGATGTAGATAATCCAGAGGCTTGTCGCTTACAGCGATTAGATGAAGGGGAAAGAGTTATTGATGTTTGTGTACTTTGAATGAGGCACAACTTTTGATGCTAAAAGGTTGATTGGATCAACCAGTGGTTTTCTTATACAAAGCCTAAGAGGAGGCTAATATGTGTCTCGTACAAAGCCCAAGAGAGAGGCTAAAAGGTTTTGACTCGACGATGAAGTCTTTTGGTATCTCGTATAAAGCCCGAGATGAAGGCTATTTGACTCAACAAGAGAGTTTTTTGTATCTCGTACGAAGCCCGAGATAGAGGCTGAAATTTATTTGGCTCAATAAGAACCTTTTTGTATCTCGTATAAAGCCCGAGATGGAGGCGAAAGAGTGATTGACTCAACGAGGGAGTCTCTTATGTGTCTCGTACAAAGCCCGAGAGAGAGGCTAAACGTTGGTTGACTCCGCCGAGGAACATCATTGTATAAAGCCCAAGAGAGGCTAGGGTTACTGTTTCAGTTAAGTGACAGGTCCAGTATGCTGATTTTGAAAGAGAAAATCAGTTCTTATATGAGCAACACTGTACTCAAGGATTTGTTTCAAGGATCCGGGTTATTCCTGTTCTTTAAGGAAGCGGGAAATTCGAAGGGTATTGAGACTGTCCGAGTCTACGGGTTTCCTTCCTATTTTTGAAGGGGTCACATGAGAATGTCTTTGAGACTCAAGGAGATTAGACTGTCCAAGTCTGGAGTTTTGTCTTTTGTACTATGCTTTGAGAAACAGTAGTAGACTCTTTGAAAGGACTGTTCTATGCATATGACTAAGTTCTGTTCCTATACCTTTAGGAGGTCGTCGGGACAATTTGTACGAAGCCCAAGAGGAGGCTGGAAACTTTTAAGAAGCCGATCGGTCCTTATACGAAGCCCAAGAGAAGGCTATCATTCCCGGAGGAAGAGATCATTATACGAAGCCTAAGAGGAGGCTGTGAATACTTATAAGAAGCCGTAAGGTCCTTGTACTAAGCCCAAGAGGAGGTGAGGGTTGCTTTTAGGAAGCCTGTGGGTCCTTGCACGATGCCTAAGAGGAGGCCGATGCTTTTAAGAAGCCGATGGGTCCCCAAACCCCGAGAAATTCAAGGTAAGCTATTCACAAGGAATAGATCAAGTCAGGAAAGTTCGAGAATTTGGAAGAAACTCAAGAGATGCCATTCACGGAGAAAAGATCATCTCTGGGGTGTGAAGTTTCTTGACAAGTACTTTTAAGAAGCCTGTGGGTCCCCAAACACCGAGAAGTTCAAGACATGCCATTCACTGAGAATAGATCAAGCCAGGAAAGTTCGAGAATTTGGAAGAAACTCAAGAGATGCCATTCACGGAGAAAAGATCATCTCTGGGGAGTAGAGTTTCTTTGACAACTTCTATGTGTGACAGTCTATGAAAGGGTTCACAGAGAATGCTGCCTTTCATGTCTCCATATTGTTTAACCACAAGAGGAGGGAAGACTGTGTCTGGTAATCCTATGGGGATCTAATTTAGACTATTTCTAAGAGTGATCAGCGGGCTTAATGCTAGACGTAGTTGCCGGGAAAACTCTAAATATCTATACTATTATTACACAGTTGATATGAGTTTATGAAAGAAGACTTACAGTGAAACAGCCCCACAATACAGTTATATGTATATGAAAGCGGTAAATGAAAGAATAACCACTTACTCGGTTGTAGAGCTTCCATGCTGTTTGGTTAGTTGTTCAACAAAGAAATATTGAAAACAACAGTATATTCAAAATCAAAGGAGAAAGTGCTTTGAAAAAGAAAGATTTGGGGCTTACAGCTCAAGGAGAGGCCCAGGGTTTTATCAGTGATCGCACTGTTTGAATTTATACAGAGGGACTTATACAAGTGACTGGGGCCCAAAAAGGTTTTCTGTACAAAGGGATGAGTCTTACACTCTCTCAAGAGGCCCAAAATGATTGAAAGTGAACAAAGATGGGTCTTATAGCTCAAGGAGAGGCCCAAAAGTTTTGAATAAAAAGAGTGAAATGGGTCTTACTACTCGAGGGTAGGCCCAGTTGATTTTTCATTTAACATGGTGATCGCGCCGAGATTTTCTTTTAACGCAAAGGGGCTTATACAATATCTTAGGCCCAAAAGGTTTTGGTTAAAAGGGGATTGGGTCTTACACTCTATTAGAGGCCCAAGTGTTTTGAATGGGTCTTATAGCTCGAGGAGGGGCCCAAGGTTATTTTTCAAAAGGCGACGATCGCGCCGTTTGTTTTTTACGGTATCGGGACTTATACAATACACTGAGGCCCAAAAATGATTTGGTCAAAAAAAGGATTGGGTCTTACACTCTATTAGAGGCCCAAAGTGTTTTGAAAATGATTTATGAGGGTTGAATTAATCCAAAAACCCTAATTTGTTTTCAAAAATGTATTTAATTGAATAAAAATTCAATTAAAATGATCAAAATTGTTTAACATATGAAAAACAAATTGTGATCTTGGATTAATGCTTCAAAAATTAAGTATTGACCTACAAAATAATTAGAAAGCATTAAAAGTTGCAAAATCAAGGTGGAAAAAATATTTAAAATGTTAAAAACAATTAAAACATTAATTCTTTGCAAAAATATCAATTATACAAAATAAATAATATTTTTGGGATTTTTTGATAAAATAAAATATTTTAACATTTTTGTGAATTATTAAAAAAAGAATCAACTCAAAATCATTAAAACTCAGAGAGAAATTAATTTTTGAATCAATTAAATAAAATCACAAAATTCAAATATTTGAATTTGAAAGAAATGGTGCCAAGAACACACCAAGAACAGGCACGTGTTCTGGGCTTGGCCAGATTTGTGTTTTCTCTCCAATCTCACTGAATACTTGATTATATCATGCAATCCACATATCATTATGCTCGTCTCAACCTCACGATCATGTCTATGTCAATTAATTTCATTTAAATTAAACATATAACAAGAAATCATGAAAAATCCTCAAGAACCCTAGTTTCTGCATGAAGGCTAGGATTTTTGATACACGATTCAAACAATGCAATTAATTAAGGGGAAACATTCTATGCATGATTATGAACATATGGCCAAATTATTGTGCGAGGAAATATGCATAGATTGAGAGATGACCAAGTATATGCTTACCTCTAGGCCGTGACAGCAAGAGCAAATTAATTTCTGAGTTGGAGGTGTTACAGATGAGTTGTGATGATCTGAACAACTTCCCTACACCCTATGGAGTGTGTTTGAATGATTGGACTTGATGGAAATTGGCTGGATCACTTCATGGCATCTCAACTGTACTTTGGTTAAAACCTTGAGCAATTGACTGGTGATTCTGAGAAATCAGTGTTCCAGTTGTTGTTTAAGTGTTTGATCAGCTCATATGTGATGTATGTGAGGTGTGTGAGTGATTGGTTTGAGTGGAATTGCCCTCTAGCTCAAAACCCGATAGCTACCTTGCTAAGAAAGGCATTTTTGCCAAGAGAAAGAGATTTTGAGAAAGGCAATTGTTGTAGGCCTTTGGTGTACTTAAACTGATCACAATTGAGCTCTATTTATAGTATAGCAAGTTTGTTTTGCAAGGAATAGTGAATGGCAACTGCTGAGTAGGTTTGTTCAATGTTGGCCAATGGAAGTTCAAGTCTCCTCTAGCCATTGACTAGAGGTTAGGGCACAGGCTGCTGGTTTTCTTGGTCTTGGATAAGTCTTGACTGAATTCAAATGAAAATGGCTCAGTCCATGCAACCTTGATGCTTCCATTGAATGCTCCAATCCAAATTTGGACTCTTGTCCCTATTTTGGCAATTCTAGGTTCAACATGCTATTTCTTGTTCCAAAGACTTTGGAGGCTTGGCTCAGTGATTGTCCCCTTGAGATTCAATCCTCATATGTGTCCAAGTGGATAGGAGTGTTTGGATTTGCACAATTTTGGCAAATCTAGCAAAAATGCAAATTCTGCCTTGCCTTGACAGATTTCAACAAGGCAACTTGACAATGTCATAACTCATAGCCTAAATGGAATTTGGCAATGTTCTTGGCCATTTTGGAAAGCCCTTACAAGATACAACAACTGTTTGAACATGTTTGGTTTTGATCTCTTTTGAATCCAAGTGAAAAATCCCCCTACATTTGGAAAAAAATGAAGACAGATTTGGACTTAGTGAAAATTTCACAAGTGTTGGAAAAAGTGACATTTTCATTTTTCAGCCATTTTGATCACTCCATAACTCAATATCCTTAATGAATTGGACTTAGGTCTAGTTGAAGTTTTTGTAGAGGGTAATGAGAGCTACAAATCCATATTTGGATGAGGAAAAATGGCTTTGTGGTTTAGGAGTTATGATCCTCCAAAGTTGGTACCCTAGCCACTTTATTTTTAACTTAGAAAATTTTCTAAGTTTTTATGGTTACCCCTTTTACAAGTTATCCAACTTTTCTTGATTTTTCTTGATGAATGATGATTCAAATCACACATTAACATCATTTTAGGGTTAAAAATCCATTTTGGTGAAAAATCTCAAAAAGTCAATGTTGACTTTTGTGCACAGTTGACTTTTTATCAGATGAATTCCAAACTGTGCAATTCTTCATGAAATCATGTCCTTGACCTAAATCAAACTTGATGGACATGTTCCATGGGTGTTATAGGGTATATTGAGGTATGTCCTAGGGTTTGGGAGCATGTCTTGGTCAAAAGTCAAAGTTACAGTTGACTTTTTCCTTAAAACCCTAATTGTGGTGCAGATGAAATTGAGACTTGTTGCTCAAGAAACCCTCTCTTGAGGTCTTGACTCATTATTTTCCCTAAAAGTCAACTTAGGGGTGAATTAGGTCAAGAAACCCTGATTCTTGATTTTTGATGAATGCAACCCCTAAGGCAAAATTGACTTGATGATTGGGTCCCTGAGGTTACATAGAGAATATTAGGTTGTGTTTTGGATCATTGGCTTGTGCCCAGATGAAAATTTTCCGTCTGGAGGCCCTGGTCGACCAAAACCCTAATTTGGTGACACTGTCGATCTTGAGGCTTGATCCACCTAGAAGGGAGCAGCTTTGTGCTTAATCCTTGGAGTGGGAGTCCTTTTTGATCATTTGTGTATGTTTGAGAGGTTTAGACAAGTTGAAGATCATGTCATTCCTTGATTGACCCTTTGTCTAAGGCTCTGAGAGGGCTTGAAACCCTAATTTTGATTGTAGTGGATGCTCACCCATCTTTGGGGAGACTGGTGAAATAAGATGGTTCCCCCATATTGTGATGATGATTTGCACAATGATGGGAAATCTTAGTGGTCAAAATTTGGGGTATGACAGATGCCCCTATTTAATCTTCCTGGACCCGAGGGTGTGAATGACGAAGGTATTCGGGCATTCGGGGTGCAAGAGGATTAAATATCGGAATACCCGAAATTTTGATGGTGGTTATGAATGGTAGCTTACGCATTCATCTTCTTTAGCTAAGCAATGATGCTTAGAAAATGTAAACTTCCCCTCGATCCTGGTCTTCAGCCAAGGAACTGGTCTCAGTTTTTTTTGTCAACTTCCCCTCGATCCTGGTTTCCTACCAAGGAACTGGTCTTAGTTTCTTTTGTCAACTTCCCCTCGATTCTTGTTTCCTACCAAGGAACTGGTCTTAGTTTCTGAAATAAACTTCCCCTCGATCCTGGTTTCCTACCAAGGACCTGGTCTTAGTTTCTGAAATAAACTTCCCCTCGATCCTGGTTTCCTACCAAGGAACTGGTCTTAGTTTCTTTTATCAATAAACTTTATTGACAAGGGACGCTATGTGTAGCGGTTTTCCTCAAACTTCTCGCCGAATTTCCCTGGGGAGATGCCATTTGACGGAAAAAGTTTTGATGTCAGAAACTCGAATCTGTTGAAGAAAGGTAGCAACCTTCTTGCATAGTCTTTGTAAGGAATCAATCCTGATTGGTATGTGTTCCAATCTCCTTTTATCTGATTGATAACCAAGGCTGAGTCGCCGTATATGTCTAAGTTTTTGATCCTTAATCAATTGCTTCCTCGAGACCCATGATACAAGCTTCGTATTCGGCCTCGTTGTTTGTACATTTGAACGTAAGTCGAGCAGTAAAAGGAATGTGGGTACCCTGAGGGGTAACAATTATTGCCCCAATTCCATTTCCATAATGATTAACTGCTCCGTCAAAGATAAGTCCCCATTGGGAACCTGGTTCTAGCCCTTCACTGGGTAGCGGTTCATCGCAATCTTTCATCTTTAGATACATGACATCTTCGTCTCGGAAGTCAAACCTCACTGATTCTTGATCGTCAATCGGCTGATGAGCCAAATGATCGGCTAAAATACTTCCCTTAACGGCTTTCTGAGCATCGTACTCTATGTCATATTCTGATAGCAGCATCTTCCAACGGGCAATTCTTCCCGTGAGAGCAGACTTTTCGAAAACATACTTGATTGGGTCCATCTCGGAGACAAACCAAGTAGTGTGATGAATCATGTATTGGCGAAGACGTTTGGCTACCCAAGCCAAAGCACAACAAGTTTTCTCGAGCATCGTGTACCGAGTTCCGCAGTTGGTGAATTTCTTGCTTAGATAGTAAATGGCAGACTCTTTCCGTTTGGTTTCGTCCTGTTGGCCAAGTACACATCCCATTGAGTCCTTTAGAACTGTGAAGTAAATGATCAGTGGTCTTTCTTCCACTGGAGGTGATAGAATCGGAGGATTCAACAGATATTCCTTGATACTGTCGAAGGCGGTTTGGCAGTCCTCTGACCAAACGCAATCCTGTTCTTTTTTAGTAACTTGAAAATCGGTGCACACGTCGCGGTCATAAGGAATATGAATCTGGAGATGTAGTTCAAACGTCCCAGGAATCCTCTGACTTGTTTTTCAGTTTTTGGAGAAGGCATTTCTTGAATAGCCTTGACCTTGTCAGGATCAACCTCAATTCCTTTCTGGCTGACGATGAACCGAAGGTGCACTTGTTGGGATTCAAGCGGAGCTTGAATTTTCTTAAACGTTCGAACAATTTTGACAGATGTTCAACGTGCTCACTCTCTGTTTTAGATTTGGCAATCATATCATCGACATATACCTCGATTTCCTTGTGTATCATGTCATGAAACAGAGTAGTCATGGCCCTTTGATAGGTCGCCCCGGCGTTCTTCAAACCGAACGGCATTACCTTGTAACAAAAGGTGCCCCATGGGGTGATGAACGAAGTTTTCTCCATGTCTTTTAGCGCCATTTTGATCTGGTTATAGCCCGAGAATCCATCCTTGAAGGAGAAAACTTTGAACTTTGCTGTACTGTCCACCAGCATGTCAATGTGTGGTAAAGGAAAGTCGTCCTTTGGACTAGCCTTGTTCAGGTCTCTGTAATCGACACACATTCTGACTTTTCCGTCCTTTTTGGGAACGGTTACAATGTTGGCTAACCATTGAGGATATTCTGATGTGGCGAGGAAACCCGTGTCAATCTGTTTCTGTACCTCCTCTTTGATTTTGATGGCCATGTCCGGGTGAGTGCGTCTCAACCTTTGCTTTACTGGCGGGCATTCCGATCTTAATGGTAAATGATGTTCCACGATGCTGGTATCCAACCCTGGCATATCCTGATAGGACCAAGCGATTACATCGGGAAATTCTCTGAGAAGCTTTATCAAACTCTCTTTGGCAGTTAGACTGAGCAGTGCCCCAATCCTGATTTCTTTTCTCTCTTTTTATGAACCCAAGTTTACCGTTTCCAACGGTTCTTTGTGAGGTTCAATGGACCTTTCCTCTTGTTTGAGTAGTTGGGAGATCTCTTCTGGAATTTTGTCATCATTTTCTTCTTCAGCCTCGAATACCGGGAACTCAAAGTTGGGAGAAGGCATCGGAACGTATGTTTCAACAGGGTTTAAAAGAAGCAATCTGCATGACGTGATGATTTGTGTTTAGAAGAGATAAAGAAAATGCAAGTGTGTGGAGTGTTTTATTTTACTGCTTGTTTTTTATTATTTTTTTTTTTAGGATTACCATTTTCTGAGAAACGAAAAGAGAAAACAATAATTAATGCGGAAATTACAGAACGACGTTATTTTATTAATGAACAAGTCAATCCTTGAAACTACAACCCTATACAACAAAACTTTGTCGCTTCGGGCAAAGCGAAGAGGGAAATTTACAGAAAGCGAGCCCTATCAAAACATTCGTTTCACCTGGGCAAGGTGAAAGGTTAAAAGACGACAATTAATTTGACTGGTGAACGACCTTCGGAACATCGACAGCAACCCATTGGCGACGAACTCCTCGGTGAATCACAAAGTCTGGTACCTTCCTTGATTTGTCTTCAGAAATGACGTTGATTTCTAGTGGAGCAGGATCATTGGAATGTGTCTCCCAGGCAGAGTTGTCATAGGAGGATTCCTCAGTTGTATTTTGCAGAGTATTTGTGCTATCAGCTGTATCTCCCCATCCAGTTGGCTGGATGTCTTCAAACCTGATACGAGAGCTTTCAGGAGTGGTGTACTTGACCATGAAGTCAAATTTTCCACTCGACTGTCCCAAGGTTTCCCACACTTCTTTCGAACTGGAGGAGTCATCCCTCTCGATGACGTTGACCTCGGGAAAAGCATGGTTGATGAATTCAAGTCCTGCAAACGTTGCGAATTCATCTTCATGTTGAGTAGCTTCTGAATGACCTGAGTGTTGATCCCATGACATGGTGGGGACACAGGTATTCTGTTCAATGATGCTCAGCTGATTTTCATTGTTCGGCTGACTCTCTTGCCCTAAGTTTCCTTGGTACGGCTGCCACATTGGCAGGCCATCCATTGGGCCATAGTAATTATAGTCAAATTGGTCTTTCATCAAAGTGTCTTCCTCTATTGAATTTGGCGAAGCACGGAATCCTTCCGGATCACAAACTCCATATATCATTTCGACGTCTGACCTTGGTATAAATCTCGGACTCTATGCGGGATAGCAAAATGGCGTAGGCACCTCTTCCTGAGACATACAATCGTTCTCGTTAAGGTAGGACATCCATCCTTCATCTATATCAGAGGGATCTTCCTCATTGATAGCATGAACTGTCTGAGACACTGGGTGAAGGAAACCTCCACTGTGGAAGAAGTTTTGAAGGGGATGAAGACTTTCGTCGTTGGCAGCTGTCTGGGTACAGGTTACAGAAAAACCAAGACCCTTCTTTGTTTTATTGTCAATAGGAATGATAAGTTGTCCCCATTCGGTTGTAATGGTACTCTCGACCGCTTTGATAGCATCGTTGTATGAAGAAATGGAAGTTCCTTCTTTGAATTGATTGTCCTTGCTCACCGATAGTGCTTGGAACTGAGTTCCAATTACCTCCCCGGGTTCTATACCAGTAGATGATGATAATTTGCTTACAAGCAAGGCTTGTTCCCCATAAACTGTGACAAGTTGATCGTTCTTGACGAACTTAAGCTTTTGGTGGAGGGTTGAAGTAACCGCTCCAGCCTGGTGTATCCAAGGTCTTCCTAATAAACAAGTGTATGTTGCCCGGATGTCCATGACCTAGAAAGTGACTTGGAAAGTATGAGGACCAATGGTTATGGGAAGATCAACTTCACCGATAACTGTTTTTTTGGATCCGTCGAACGCTTTGACGACGACTTCGCTGGTTCTCCTCGGAGGGCCTTTGAATGATAATTGCATCAAAGTGGACTTCGGCATAACATTCAGGGTTGACCCTGTGTCTACCAGTACGCTGGCTAAAGCATCATCCTGGCAGTTAACTATGATATTGAGTGCCATGTTATGACGACGACCCTCTTCAGGTAAATCCTCATCAAAAAATCCCAAATTGTTGCAGGAAGTGATGTTAGAGACAATGCTATCGAACTATCTGATTGTTACATCCTGTTCCACAAAGGCTTGCTCCAAAACGTTCTGTAGAGCCTCCCTATGCGCTTCTGAACTGAGTAACAGTGATAATACTGAGATCTTTGAAGGAGTTTGTAATAGTTGATCAACAATGTTGTATTCACTCCTTTGGATGAGCTTCAGCCTCTCATCGTTGTTTTTCAAAAGGTCAGGATTACTGGATTGACCGACTGGTGGATCGGGAGCCTCCGTCTGAAGTTCCTTTTCTTTGTTAGGTTCCCCAACCCCTCGGTTGAAGATTCTACCACTCCGTGTTACTCGACTGATGTCTGTAATATTCATGACGGAGGGTAATGGAATTTCCTTTCCATTCTCAATGGTTGTTGCACCGTATTTGTAAGGGATAGCCTTAGTTGATTCATACGGTAATGGTCCCGGCAGATAGATAACTATGGGAACCTTCTGATTTTTCTGACCATCATAAGTAATCTCGATCCGTTCCCGGTTGGGAACTTTAGATTCGTCAAGTAGAGGGATGATGGCAAAAACATCCCTGGTCTTGTGATGACCAGAGATGGTGACAACATCCTCAATTTGATCAGCAAGGTAGTTCGGCGTCCAGTTGATAGGTCCAAAACCTGGATATGGACGAATCTCTCCACGATCCACCTGACCCTGAAGGGCTACTCGCACAAGGTAGCATCCTTGGTTACTTTCTGAACAGACGCTACAACGGTCATAATTGTGTGGTGGCACCTGGCCACGCCCACTTTGAATACAATGTAACCTCACTAGGTTAGCTTCCACTGAGCGGACATCCTGACTCTGACGCCGAGTAGGATTCCTATTACTGATACTAATTTGCTGAGTATCTTCATCCATGTAGATTGGCATCCACCAATGATTTAACAAGTGCTGAAGTGCCTCCTGGACAAGGGTACAACCTCGATCGTTTTCGCAACCCGCCTTACAGTTGTGATAATTATGTGATACCAGGAATCCAAGTTGGACCTGTTCAGCATGTAACTCTACCAAGTTGGTATTCATTACGCGAATATCAAAGATCTGAACCATGTTGATCTGATAGGGATTCCTATCATGGTAGTCTTGGATCCATCCAAGATCCATCTAACGCTGGAGGGCTTCTTGTACAAAAGAGCAACCTGTTTGTTTACCGAGCAAGTCAGACAGGAATTGTAATCGTGTCGCGGCAGATTATGATACTGGCTTTGCCTTGAGTGCATTGCCACCAAGTTGACATTCATTGCACGGATGTCGTGATTCTGAATGACGTTGGAATTTGTGTAGACCATGTTAACTCCACGAACTCGGTGCTCTTGGATCCATCTGAGATTCATTTGTTCCTGTAGAGCTGCTTGCACTACAGAACATCCTTGGTTGTCTTTAGAGCAGATATCACACTGGTGATAGTTATAAGGTGGCACATGGCCATATCCACTCTGTCTAGATTGCATCTTGACTAGATTGGTCTTCAACCAGAGTACATCATGAATTTGATAGACATTGTTAGTTTCTCCTTCTATCAAATTGACTGCAGCCTTCTCGTGTTGAGGCAGCGGGTTCGTAAGAACATTAGGATTTGTATCCTTGAAGGATAAGACCCCGCTCCTAACAAGTTTTTGCACGTCAGATTTAAAACTGAGACAGTTCTCTATGTTATACCCTGATCCTCCTTGATGATAAGGGCAAGTCTGGTCCACCTTAAACCAAAAAGGCGAATTTTCCGGTACTGCAAGAGGGGATTTAGTCTGGATGTGCCCCTTGGCCAGTAGTAACGGAAATAGTTCTGCGTACGATATGGGTATAGGATCAAATCCTGGTGGTCGCGTTGTATGGTTGTTATTGTATGGAGGACGAGCCTGCTGAAGAGGTTGTTGAGTCCTTTGCTGATTAGGTTGGCTCTGCGCAACCTGAGGTTGATACGTAGAAATAGGCGCAGGATTGATAGCAGGAGTCACAGCTGCTACTGGCTGATAACGTCGCCTTTGCTTTCCGAGAGAGATATTCCCAATATCTTGCTCTTTTTTCTTAGGGAGAGCACTACCGTATTTTTTAGTAGAGCTCGTCGATCCAGTGTCTTTTACCAAACGTCCTTCTCGGACGGCTTCCACAAGACGTACACCCATGGCTACCATCTCGGTGAAGTCACTGGGTGCACTGGCAACCATTCGGTCATAGTAAAATGAGCTTAAGGTCTTTAAGAAGATCTTTGTTATCTCTTTTTCCTCAAGAGGCGGACAAATTTGAGCGGCAATTTCACGCCACCTTTGAGCATACTCCTTAAAGGTTTCCTTGTCCTTTTGCGACATTGATCTGAGTTGATCTTTGTCGGGTGCCATGTCCAAATTGTATTTGTATTGTTAGACGAAGGCAGTACCAAGATCTCTGAATGTGCTGATCGTAGTACGGTTTAAACCCATGTACCATTTTAATGCAGCACCGGTTAAACTATCCTGGAAGTAGTGAATCAGTAGGTCCTGATTCTCCGTCTGAGCTGACATCCGCCGAACGTACATCACCAGATGGCTTTGAGGGCAAGAGTTACCCTTGTACTTTTCAAAGTCGGGCACTTGAAATTTGTGCGGAACTTTCACATTGGGGACTAAGCAGAGGTCTGCGGCGTCCTTTCCAAATAGATCCTGACCGCAGATGGCTTGCAGTTCTTTCTGTATTTCCAAGAACTGCTCCTGGAATTCATCCATTCTATTGAACATAGTTTCCTTTTTACCAGAAGGTATCGGTGGAATCTGTCCTTCCGGGACAGTGTGCACCACAGGGGGTGGTACCGTGACTACGACATTGAATCTTGGCGTTTCCCGAAGTTTGTAACCTTCAGGAGTCTTCAGTATGCCCTTGGCATCTTCGCTTTCCCGAAGTTTGTAACCTTCAGGCCCAACGGCTTCTGTTGTGATTCCCTGATCTTCAGTGATCGGCAGAACATATCCTTCCGGGATATAGTTAACAGGCATGCCCTAAGGACGATCTTTCGGCATTTGATACCTAGGATCATAATTCTCCAATATGGGTGTTGAGGTGATCTCTGAGATCACAGTTCTTTGTAGCTGAGCTTCTGCCATGGCTTGCATGTCATTACGAAGCTTTCTCATATCCTCTCTCAGAGCGTCGATCTCTTCCTTCAACTCTCTATTTTCTTCCTCAAGATCATCCATCTTTTTCTGACGATTGGCCCGAGTATTATACGAATAAGACAGTTTGACTCTAGAATCGAGACACAAACGTGAGATTCGTAGGGAAGAAGAATACGTGATGTGAGAATGATGAATGCAATGATTATATTAATTGTTTTTTTGGTTTAATTAAAATAAACTTCGACAATTAGATTGCAAATATCAAACAGTGGGGAAACCCCTTTTTATTGAATTCAAAGGATTACAGAAATGGAAATACAGTAGATTACAAGGTGTAGAAACAGAAACCTAAGCTAATGGGTCCTGAGTCCTCTCTGAAGAGAAATCGGGTGCTGACTCTGGTACTTTCCTTTTCTTTGACCGGGGCTCTTGGGCCGTTGTCGGGTTGTCATTCCTTTGCCAGGTGAAAGGAGTGAGCATATTCCTCTGGTCATCTTGATTTTCCACAGCATGTTGCTCCAAAATTACAATCAGAGCATCTTTTTCTTTTAGTAATTGTTGTATTTTGGTGCACTCTACGTTGAGGGTGCGGTACTTGTTCTTCCAAGACCTTCTCTCCTTTTGAACTTTGTTGAGAGTAACCTGAAGCTTTTCAGTTTCCGTCATGAAGCTTTTCGTGATGCGGATAAGGCATTTTTAGCTTGAGAGCTCTAGTTTGTACCCAATGGAGATAAGGCTCCACCAAGACACAGTCCGGTTTTCCTAGAGACTCCCGTCCTTTCTTATGAACATGCTTCCAAGCGTGCACTATTTCCATCTTTAGTGCTCTGTCGTTTTCTCCTTCTTTGAAGAAAAGACCTTCCAGATGAACACCCCTTGGGACGTGTCTCATCGGGTATCCAAACTGACGGCGAACCAACACCGGATGATAGTTGATTCCTCCTTTAGTTCCTATAAGGGGTACGTTATGGAAGTTTCCACAATAATCAATGATGTTGGGAAACAACGTAAGGCCCTCTTACAATCCCAAAAAGCAGCAGACTTAGGCAAGTGAGAGATAAACCATTTATAAAGCAGAGGTACACAGCATGTGATCTCCCCTCCACTGTACAAATTTCCCAAGTGTACAGAATGATACGCATCTGCGAGCAAAGTTAGCACAGGGTTTCCAATGAGAAAAACCTTAATGGAGTTGATATCGACGAAGTTATTGATGTTGGGAAACAAAAATAACCCGTAGGTGAGCAAGACAAAGATGCTTTCAAAAGCAGTCACGTTTCCTATACTGGCAAAATACAGGGCCTTCTTTGTCAAGAACTAGGCTGGCAAACCTTGTATGCTACCCTTAGTGGGTATGTGAGTCCTCACCTCAGACTCGTCCAAATGAATTGCTCTTGCTATCGTCTGATTCTTTGGAATTTCTTCCAGTCCAGAAAATGGAGCTCGATCAGTGATATGTAGATCAATCAGATGAGAATACTCCTCCAGCATTGGTGCTAGCTGGTAATCTGGGAATGTGAAACAGTGATAAACCAGATCGTAAAACTGAATGAGCGCATCCATGATTCCCTCAATAACATGGAGTCTTAATAGTGGTAGCAGACTTCCGTGCTTGGCTCTGAAAGCCTCAGGGTTAGTGATCATCTTTGCTAACCTTTTCAAATCCTCCAGCTTTGGAACCTTGAAGGTATACGTATGAGTTCTCCTTCTACGGAAATCCATTAGTGCAATCCTTTTCTCTGATATTTGCAATTACAGTCTTAGTTTAATTTGAAAAACAGAGAGACTAGAAGAGAAATTTTTTTGAATGTTTTAATGTTTTTTAAATGAATGCATGAATGCAGCACCAAAAAACATAGAAAAAACATGGGGTCAAAGGGTCGTTGTCATGAAGTCAAGGCTCTACCCATCCCCAAAGGTTTATACTAAGGTGATTTTTTTACCTGTACTCATTATCATCAGCTCCTCCCAGGAAAGCAAAACAACAAGCGGATCGCCAGCGAGTTGTAGAGCAATCTTAGAGTAAGTGACATTCACCGAGAATAGATCACTAGCCTCAAACGAGGGTAGTATCGCGTAACAACTATTCCCGATAGTTTCCGCACTACAAAAGGGTTTGGCTCCTCAGCTTCTCAGACATCACAATCGGCCCATTGTCTAGGTGAGAGAATGGGTTGCATTGGTCAGCCTCCACTGAGGTTGATGGTCGACCCCGTCGCCATCACTTATCTTAAGTGTATACTCAATCTTTCCACATGCGGCATCACACGCATTCCCATTAGCAGAAAAATAAACATGTATAGCAATTAGGAAAAGTAGTATATATATTTGTCCTAAACATCCTAGACCTTTAAAGCTATGAATCTTAAGTTCCTGACAGAAATGGGTTCCCCGGTGGAAGCCCCAATCTGTGGTTTTTCACACAAGAGAAGAAAAAGGAAATCAAAATTAGGCCCCATGGTGGGCGCCATTTTTCTGTAGCGAGCGATTTTGGACGCGATTCTTAAGCGCTGGTTGCTCTCTGCGGTTGAGTTTACTACAGGTCGATTCATTTTTTATCCTATTGTGAGCTGAATAAGGAAGGGAAATAGATGTCTCCAATTAACCCTGCTTTGCATACTGAGTTTAAACAGCGGTCTGTTAGGTTACGAATGCTATCAATGTGGGGGGGGCCTTTGTACTGATTATTTGTATATTCGCCAATACGGTTTTCTTTCTTTCTAGGACTTTCTGGCGGGGAACAAGGATTAGGATGTTAGGACTGATGCTTTTTGATAGATACATGAGAGTATGGGATTTTGGGGTTTTTGTTTAGTGTGCTCGCTAAGATTTTTCTTTCAATCTTATGCCTACGTATTCCCGTTTACCGAAACAGGGAAATCAGAGCGTTCGTAGTTCCTCCTATTCTATGGGAGGAAATGGGTGATTTTGGTGTCTTGTTCAAAGCCCAAGACGTGAAGCGAAATGTGGTTTATATCTTGTTCAAAGCCCAAGATATGAAGCTGAAGAGTCTATTTGTATCTTGTTCAAAGCCCAAGATATGAAGCTAAAGGTTTGACTTTAGAGAGAACTTGTCATCTCTAAAGAGGGGTTTGTATGTCACAACTGTTTATAAAGGAGAATTACTTTAACCGGGATTTGTGAATCCGGCAATGCCATAATTTCCTTTATAGGGGATTTCCAGCCTGAAGGAGAAGACTTTAACTTAGTATCTAGCAATGCTATCTTTCCTTAGGAATTTCTCATGCTAAAAGAGGGACAGTGGCATAGATGTAGATAATCCAGAGGCTTGCCGCTTACAGCGATTACATGAAGGGGAAATAGTTGTTGATGTTTGTGTACTGTGAACGAGGCACAACTTTTGATGCTAAAAGGTTGATAGGATAAACCAGTGGTTTTCTTATACAAAGCCTAAGAGGAGGCTAATATGTGTCTCGTACAAAGCTCGAGAGAGAGGCTAAAAGGTTTTGACTCGACGATGAAGTCTTTTGGTATCTCGTATAAAGCCCGAGATGAAGGCTATTTGACTCAACAAGAGAGTTTTTTGTATCTCATACGAAGCCCGAGATGGAGGCTGAAATTTGTTTGGCTCAATAAGAACCTTTTTGTATCTGGTATAAAGCCCGGATGGAGGCAAAAGAGTGATTGACTCAACGAGATAGTCTCTTATGTGTCTCGTACAAAGCCCGAGAGAGAGGCTAAACGTTGGTTGACTCCGTCGGGGAGCATCATTGTATAAAGCCCAAGAGAGGCTAGGGTTACTGTTTCAGTTAAGTGACAGGTCCAGTATGCTGATTTTGAAAGAGAAAATCAGTTCTTATATGAGCAACACTGTACTCAAGAATTTGTTTCAAGGATCCGGGTTATTCCTGTTCTTTAAGGAAGCGGGAAATTCGAAGGGTATTGAGACTGTCTGAGTCTACGGGTTTCCTTCCTATTTTTGAAGGGGTCACTTGAGAATGTCTTTGAGACTCAAGGAGATTAGACTGTCCAAGTCTGGAGTTTCTTCTTTTGTACTATACTTTGAGAAACAGTAGTAGACTCTTTGAAAGGACTGTTCTATGCATATGACTAAGTTCTGTTCCTATACCCTTAGGAGGTCGTCGGGACAATTTGTACGAAGCCCAAGAGGAGGCTGGAAACTTTTAAGAAGCCGATCGGTCCTTGTACGATACCCAAGAGAAGGCTATCATTCCCGGAGGAAGAGATCATTATACGAAGCCTAAGAGGAGGTTGTGAATACTTCTAAGAAGCTATAGGGTCCTTGTACTAAGCCCGAGAGGAGGCGAGGGTTGCTTTTAGGAAGCCTGTGGGTCCTTGCACGATGGCCAAGAGGAGGCCGATGCTTTTAAGAAGCCGATGGGTCCCCAAACCCCGAGAAATTCAAGGCAATCTATTCACAAGGAATAGATCAAGTCAGGAAAGTTCGAGAATTTGGAAGAAACTCAAGAGATGCCATTCACGGAGAAAAGATCATCTCTGGGGATTAAAGTTTCTTGACAAGTGCTTTTAAGAAGCCTGTGGGTCCCCAAACCCCGAGAAGTTCAAGACATGCCATTCACCAAGAATAGATCAAGCCAGGAAAGTTCAAGAATTTGGAAGAAACTCAAGAGATGCCATTCACGGAGAAAAGATCATTTCTGGGGAGTAGAGTTTCTTTGACAACTTCTATGTGTGACAGTCTATGAAAGGGTTCACAGAGAATGCTACCTTTCATGTCTCCATATTGTTTAACCCCAAGAGGAGGGAAGACTGTGTCTGGTAATCCTATGGGGATCTAGTTTAGACTATTTCTAAGAGTGATCAGCGGGTTTAATGCTAGACGTAGTTGCCGGGGAAACTCTAAATATCTATACTATTATTACACAGTTGATATGAGTTTATGAAAGAAGACTTACAGTGAAACAGCCCCACAATACAATTATATGTATATGAAAGCGGTAAATGAAAGCAATAACCACTTACTCGGTTGTAGAGCTTCCATGCTGTTTGGTTAGTTGTTCAACAAAGAAAGATTGAAAACAACAGTATATTCAAAATCAAAGGAGAAAGTGGTTTGAAAAAGAAAGATTTGGGGCTTATAGCTCAAGGAGAGGCCCAGGGTTTTATCATTGATCACACTGTTTGAATTTGTACAGAGGGACTTATACAAGTGACTGGGGCCCAAAAAGATTTTCTGTACAAAGGAATGGGTCTTACACTCTCTCAAGAGGCCCAAAATGATTGAAAGTGAACAAAGATGGGTCTTATAGCTCAAGGAGAGGCCCAAAAGTTTTGAATAAAAAGTGTGAAATGGTTCTTACTACTCGAGGGTAGGGCCAGTTGATTTTTCGTTTAAAATGGCGATCGCGCCGAGATTTTCTTTTAACGCAAAGGGGCTTATACAATATCTGAGGCCCAAAAGGTTTTTGTTAAAAGGGGATTAGGTCTTAGACTCTATTAGAGGCCCAAGTGTTTTGAATGGGTCTTATAGCTCGAGGAGAGACCCAAGGTTATTTTTCAAAAGGCGACGATCGCGCCGTTTGTTTTTTACGGTATCGGGACTTATACAATACACTGAGGCCCAAAAATGATTTGGTCAAAAAAAGGATTGGGTCTTACACTCTATTAGAGGCCCAAAGTGTTTTGAAAATGATTTATGAGGGTTGAATTAATCCAAAAACCCTAATTTGTTTTCAAAAATGTATTTAATTGAATAAAAATTCAATTAAAATGATCACAATTGTTTAACATATGAAAAACAAATTGTGATCTTGGATTAATGCTTCAAAAATTAAGTATTGACCTACAAAATAATTAGAAAGCATTAAAAGTTGCAAAATCAAGGTGGAAAAAATATTTTAAATGTTAAAAACAATTAAAACATTAATTCTTTGCAAAAATATTAATTATACAAAATAAAAAATATTTTTGGGATTTTTTGATAAAATAAAATATTTTAACATTTTTGTGAATTATTAAATAAAGAATCAACTCAAAATCATTAAAACTCAGAGAGAAATTAATTTTTGAATCAATTAAATAAAATCACAAAATTCAAATATTTGAATTTGAAAGAAATGGCGCCAAGAACACACCAAGAACACGTGCGTGTTCTGGGCTTGGCCAGATTTGCATTTTCTCTCCAATCTCACTGAATACTTGATTATATCATGCAATCCACATATCATTATGCTCGTCTCAACCTCACGATCATGTCTATGTCAATTAATTTCATTTAAATTAAACATATAACAAGAAAACATGAAAAATCCTCAAGAACCCTAGTTTCTGCATGAAGGCTAGGATGTTTGATACACGATTCAAACAATGCAATTAATTGAGGGGAAACATGCTATGCATGATTATGAACATATGGCCAAATTATTGTGCGAGGAAATATGCATAGATTGAGAGATGACCAAGTATATGCTTATCTCTAGGCCGTGACAGCAAGAGCAAATTAATTTCTGAGTTGGAGGTGTTACAGATGAGTTGTGATGATCTGAACAGCTTCCCTACACCCTATGGAGTGTGTTTGAATGCTTGGACTTGATGGAAATTTGCTGGATCACTTCATGGCATATCAACTGTACTTTGGTTAAAACCTTGAGCAATTGACTGGTGATTCTGAGAAATCAGTGTTCCAGTTGTTGTTTAAGTGTTTGATCAGCTCATATGTGATGTACGTGAGGTGTGTGAGTGATTGGTTTGAGTGGAATTGCCCTCTAGCTCAAAACCCGATAGCTACATTGCTAAGAAAGGCATTTTTGCCAAGAGAAAGAGATTTTGAGAAAGGCAATTGTTGTAGGCCTTTGGTGTACTTAAACTGATCACAATTGAGCTCTATTTATAGTAGAGCAAGTTTGTTTTGCAAGGAATAGTGAATGGCAATTGCTGCGTAGGTTTGTTCAATGTTGGCCAATGGAAGTTCAAGTCTCCTCTAGCCATTGACTAGAGGTTAGGGCACAGGCTGCTGGTTCCTTTGGTCTTGGATAAGTCTTGACTGAATTCAAATGAAAATGGCTCAGTCCATGCCACCTTGATGCTTCCATTGAATGCTCCAATACAAATTTGGAGTCTTGTCCCTATTTTGGCAATTCTAGGTTCAACATGCTATTTCTTGTTCCAAAGACTTTGGAGGCTTGGCTCAGTGATTGTCCCCTTGAGATTCAATCCTCAGATGTGTCCAAGTAGATAGGAGTGTTTGGATTTGCACAATTTTGGCAAATCGAACAAAAATGTAAATTCTGCCTTGCCTTGACAGATTTCAACAAGGCAACTTGACAATGTCATAACTCATAGTCCAAATGGAATTTGGCAATGTTCTTGGCCATTTTGGAAAGCCCTTACATGATACAACAACTGTTTGAACATGTCTGGTTTTGATCTCTTTTGAATCCAAGTGAAAAATACCCCTACATTTGGAAAAAAATGAAGACAAATTTGGACTTAGTGAAAATTTCACTAAGTGTTGGAAAAAGTGACATTTTCATTTTTCAGCCATTTTGATCACTCCATAACTCAAAATCCTTAATGAATTGGACTTAGGTCTAGTTGAAGTTTTTGTAGAGGGTAATGAGGGCTACAAATCCGTCTTTGGATGAGGAAAAAAGGCTTTGTGGTTTAGGAGTTATGATCCTCCAAAGTTGGTACCCTAGCCACTTTATTTTTAACTTAGAAAATTTTCTAAGTTTTTATGGTTACCCCTTTTACAAGTTATCCAACTTTTCTTGATTTTTCTTGATGAATGATGATTCAAATCACACATTAACATCATCTTAGGGTTAAAAATCCATTTTGGTGAAAAATCTCAAAAAGTCAAAGTTGACTTTTGTGCACAGTTGACTTTTTATCAGATGAATTCCAAACTGTGCAATTCTTCATGAAATCATGTCCTTGACCTAAATCAAACTTGATGGACATGTTCCATGGGTGTCATAGGGTATATTGATGTATGTCCTAGGGTTTGGGAGCATGTCTTGGTCAATAGTCAAAGTTACAGTTGACTTTTTCCTTAAAACCCTAATTGTCGTGCAGATGAAATTGAGACTTGTTGCTCAAGCTTCTTGGATTAATCCATTATTACAAATGGATCAATGTAGTTCATTAGAGACCCTAAAACCCTCTCTTGAGGTCTTGGCTCATGATTTTCCCTAAAAGTCAACTTAGGGGTGAATTAGGTCAAGAAACCCTAATTCCTGATTTTTGATGAATGCAACCCATAAGGCAAAATTGACTTGATGATTGGGTCCATGAGGTTCTATGGAGCATATTAGGTTGTGTTTTGGATCATTGGCTTGTGCCCAGATGAAAATTTTCCATCTGGAAGCCCTGGTCGACCAAAACCCTAATTTGGTGACACTGTCGATCTTGAGGCTTGATCCACCTTGAAGGGAGCGACTTTGTGCTTAATCCTTGGAGTGGGAGTACTTTTTGATCCTTTGTGTATGTATGAGAGGTTTTGACAAGTTGAATATCATGTCATTCCTTGATTGACCCTTTGTTTAAGGCTCTGAGAGGGCTTGAAACTCTAATTTTGATTGTAGTGGATGCTCACCCATCTTTGGGGAGACTGGTGAAATAAGATGGTTCCCCCATATTGTGATGATGATTTGCACAATGATGGGAAATCTTAGTGGTCAAAATTTGGGGTATGACAGGATGGTGTAACTGCTGCTGAGGGACTTGCCTCTGTTGAACATAGTAACTTGCCTTTATCCCTAATTTTTGCCTGGATTGTACTTTGAGATTTCCAATCCATCGGGATGATTTTTTTTCATGTCTCTAACTTTTGCCTGGACCGCCCTTTCGAGTTTTCAATCCACCGAGACGTTTTTTTTTTTTTTAGTTTAGGCGAAGTATTTCTTGACTACATTAACATTCGTGGGGTAGGCAAATTCCTCTCCGTCCATGGTTGCAGGTCTCAAGGCGCCGCCTGAGAAAGCTTTCGTGACCACATAGGGGCCATCATAATTCGAAGTCCATTTGCCCCGAGAATCAGTGAGAAATAATTGTATCTTCTTGAGCACAAGGTCTCATTTCCTGAAGATGCGAGGTGGAACCTTTTTGTCGAACGTCTTCTTCATTCTCTGCTGATACAACTGACCATGGCATAGTGCCGTAATTTGCTTCTCTTCGATCAGGATTAATTCGTCGTGTCGACTTTGACACCATTCAGCTTCTGAAAGCTTAGCTTCCATCAATACCCGGATTGATGGGATTTCTACTTCTATGGGGAGAACTGCCTCCATGCCATATACTAGAGAGAAAAGGGTTGCCCTTGTTGAAGTGCGAACAGATGTTCGATAACCATGAAGAGCAAAGGGTAGCATTTCGTGCCAATCTTTGTAGGTTACAACCATCTTCTGAACAATCCTCTTGATGTTCTTGTTAGCCGCTTCTACCACCCAGTTCATCTTGGGTCGGTAGGGAGATTAGTTATGGTGTTCGATCTTGAACTCATCGCACAACTCTTTCATCATCTTGTTGTTCAAGTTAGATCCATTATCTGTAATGATCTGGCTCGGAACACCGTAACGGCAGATGAGATTGTTTTTGATAAAGCGGACCACCACTTGTCGGGTTACATTAACATATGATGCTGCTTCGACCCACTTGGTGAAATAGTCAATGGCTACCAGGATGAACCGATGTTTGTTTGAAGCCTTAGGTTCGATCAAGCCAATCATGTCGATTCCCCATATGGAAAAAGGCAACGGGGAAGAGAAAACTTTGAGATGCGATGGCGGTACATGAATTTTATCGGAGTATATCTGACACTTGTGACACCTCCTCATGTACTTGTAGTAGTCGGATTCCATGGTTAACCAGTAATACCCTGCTCTCAGAATTTTTCTCACCATTGTGTGTCCTTTGGCAAGAGTGCCAAAGGATCCTTCATGAATTTCTTTCATAAGCATGTCTGCTTCTGGTCTGTCCATGCATCGGAGCAAGACCAAGTCAAAATTCCTCTTATAAAGAGTGTCACCGCTTAGGAAGAAGCTGCTTGCTAGTCTTTTGAGGGATTTCCTGTCTTTTCTGAGTGCCCCAGATGGGTACTCTTGTTTCTGAAGGAAGCATTTGATATCGTGATACCAAGGTTTGTCATCTATGACTGCTTCGATCGTGAAGACGTAGGCGGGCCGTTCAAGGCGCATTATGTCGATCTTAGGTAAGTCATTCCGTTGACCTACGCTAATCATGGAAGAGAGAGTGGCTAAAGCGTCAGCCATGTGATTCTCATTACGAGGGATGTGATGAAACTCGACTCTATTAAAGAAAGGTAACAACCTTCTTGCATAGTCTTTGTAAGGAATCATCCCTGATTGGTATGTGTTCCAATCTCCTTTTATCTGATTGATAACCAGGGCTGAGTCGCCGTATACGTCCAAGTTTTTGATCCTTAAATCAATCGCTTCTTCGAGACCCATAATACAAGCTTCATATTCGGCCTCGTTATTCATACATTTGAATGTAAGTCTGGAAGTGAAAGGAATGTGGGTACCCTGAGGGGTAACAATGATTGCCCCAATTCCGTTTCCATAATGATTGACAGCTTCGTCAAAGATAAGTCCCCATTGGGAACCTGGTTCTGGCCCTTCGCTGGGTAGCGGTTCATCGCAATCTTTCATCTTTAGATACATGACATCTTCGTCTGGGAAGTCAAACCCGGTTGATTCTTGATCGTCAATCGGTTGATGAGCCAAATGATCGGCTAAAATACTCCCCTTAACGGCTTTCTGAGCGTGGTACTCTATGTCATATTCTGATAACAACATCTGCCAACGGGCAATTCTTCCCGTGAGAGCAGGCTTTTCGAAGACATACTTGATTGGATCCATCTCGGAAACCAACCAAGTAGTATGACGAATCATGTATTGGCGAAGACGTTTGGCTACCCAAGCCAAAGCGCAATAAGTTTTCTCAAGCATCGTGTACCGAGTCTCGCAGTCGGTGAACTTCTTGCTCAGATAGTAGATGGCCGACTCCTTCCTTTTGGTTTTGTCCTATTGGCCAAGTACACATCCCATTGAGTCTTCCAAGACTGTGAGGTAAATGATCAGTGGTCTTTCTTCAACTGGAGGTGATAGAATCGACGGATTCAACAGGTATTCCTTAATACTATCGAAGGCGGTTTGGCAATCTTCTGACCAAACGCAATCCTGGTTCTTCTTGAGTAATTTGAAAATCGGCGCACATGTGGCGGTCATGAGGAATATGAATCTGGAGATGTAGTTCAAACGTCCCAAGAATCCTCTGACTTGTTTTTCAGTTTTCGGAGAAGGCACTTCTCGAATGGCCTTGACCTTGTCAGGATCAACCTCAATTCCTTTCTGGCTGACGATGAACCCTTAAAGTTTCCCTGAACGGACACCGAAGGTGCACTTGTTGGGATTCAAGCGGAGTTTGTACTTCCTCAAACGCTCGAATAGTTTTGACAGGTGGGTCACATGCTCCTCTTCTGTCTTAGATTTTGCAATCATATCATCGACATATACCTCGATTTCTTTGTGTATCATGTCATGAAAAAGAGTAGTCATGGCCCTTTGATAGGTTGCCCCGGCGTTCTTCAAACCGAACAACATTACCTTGTAACAAAAGGTACCCCATGGGGTAATGAATGAAGTTTTCTCCATGTCTTTCAGCGCCATTTTGACCTGGTTATAGCCTGAGAATCCATCCATGAAGGAGAAAATTTTGAACTTTGCTGTGCTGTCTACCAGCATGTCAATGTGTGGTAAAGGAAAGTCGTCCTTTGGACTAGCCTTGTTCAGGTCTCTGTAATCAACACATATTCTGACCTTTCCTTCCTTTTTGGGAACGGGTACGATGTTGGCTAACCATTGAGGATATTCAGATGTAGCGAGGAAACCCGCATCAATCTGTTTCTGTACCTCCTCCTTGATTTTGATGGCCATGTCCGGGTGAGTCCGTCTCAACCTCTGCTTTACTGGCGGACATTCTGATCTTAACGGTAAGTGATGTTCCACGATGCTGGTATCCAACCCTGGCATATCCTGATAGGACCAAGCGAATACATCGGGAAATTCTCTGAGAAGCTTTATCAAACCCTCTCTGGCAGTTGGACTGAGCAGTGCCCCAATCCTGATTTCTTTTCTCTCTTTTTCCGAACCCACATTGATTGTTTCCAACGGCTCTTTGTGAGGTTCAATGGACCTTTACTCTTGTTTGAGTAGTCGGGAAATCTCTTCTGGAATTTCGTTGTCAACTTCTTCTTCAGCCCCAAATATCGGGAACTCAAAGTTGGGAGAAGGCATCAGATCGTATCTTTCAACTAGGTTTAAAATAAGCAATTTGCATGACGTGATGATTCGTGTTTAGAAGAGATAAAGAAAATGCAAAAGTGTGTGCAGTGTATATTTTTTTACTGCTTGTTTTTATTATTGAATTGTTTTTTAGGATTACCATTTTCTGAAAAACGAAAAGAGAAAACAACAATTAATGCGGAAATTACAGAACGATGTTATTTTATTAATGAACAAGTCGATTCTTGAAACTACAGCCCTATAAAACAAAACTCTATCACTTTGGGCGAAGCGAAGAGGGAAAATTTACAAAAATCGAGCCCTATCAAAACATTCGTTTCACCTGGGTAGGGTGAAAGGTTAAAGATGGTGTCATACCCCAAATTTTGACCACTAAGATTTCCCATCATTGTGCAAATCATCATCACAATATGGATGAACCATCATGCCTCATCAAATGCCTCAAGGGTTCTTGAGCATTCACTACAATCAAAATTAGGGTTTTAATAAGCCCTCTCAGAGCCTTAGACAAAGGATCAATCAAAGATTGACTTGATCTTCACCTTGTCTAGCCTCTAACATATGCACAATGGATCAAAAGGACTCCCACTTCAAGGATTAAGCACAAGGCTGCTCCCTTCAAGGTGGATTAAGTCTCAAGATCGACAGTGTCACCAAATTAGGGTTTTGGTCGACCAGGGTCTCCAGATGGAAATTTTTCATCTGGGTGTAATACCCCAAAATTTGCTCTCCCTTTTTATCATCATTGCATGGCATTATCATTTATCATATCATATTCACCTCATTAGCATTGCATTGCATGTAACATAGAAAAATGAAGCATAGCATCCCTCTTACCATCAGGGCATGTGATCAGGTGGAAGGTGGACAATCAATGGATCCTTCAAAGCACAAAAAAGGTCAATCAAGTTTCTTCAAGGCAAGCCAAGGGTCTCTCATGTCTCATACTACCTTAATTGATCATCCACAACCTCAAGAAGGTGAGATTCAATAGGAGATTGAAGCACCACATCTTTCATTATGCAAGAGGTTCAAAAAACTAAAGGAAAACCCTCAAAAGAGATAGCTCATTGATCCAAAATCATCCTCAAGTGGCATATCTAATCATCCTTTAAGAGGATACACAACATACTCTGAGGAATTTGAAATTGAAGACTGCACATTTTTCTCCTAGGAGGAGGGCACCAAGACTAGGGTTTCCAATTAAATCAGGTTATCCTTGATTTTTTGGACAAGACTTGATGTCATGTTATTCTATATGTCCTTGAGTGTATGGATGTGGAAAAGTGTCTCTCAATTGGTTTTGGAAGTGGTTCAATTGAAAGAAAGATAAAAAATCAGAGAATTTGGGGCCAAGTCAAATAATCAGGAGAAAAAGTCAACCCTTGACTTTTTGAGGCCAAATTCATGAAATTCATGTTATATGTGACCAATGTACAAAATTTGATCAAGAAACTCCAAAAGAATCATGAAAAAATCAAGAGGTAGAAAGTTGTCATTTTTGGAGTAAGAAGGGTTACTAAAAATAGTAATTTTGGACCACTTTGCACTACACTTTGAACCAAGGCCCTTTAAAATTGAAGCATCAAATGAAAATTCCACCAGGCCACAACCAAAGGTCTTGCTTTAAGCTTCAAATCCATGTGTAGAACATCCCCATTGGATAAATATTGAGATAGATATGGATGATCAAAATTGGAGGAAAATAGGCCAAAACCATGTCATGACCAAGGATTTTCAAGGCACGCGCGCGGTCATTTTCACAAGCATGTGGTGAGCCAAATGTCCACCCATTTTTCATCAAGATAAAAGCCTCAAATGGAAAAATTTTCAACATCAAAGTTGTTCTTTGTAGTGTCATCTTCAATATTGATGTTGGGAAAATTTTGAATTGATCAAGTTATAAGTGGGTTATAGTGGTCTCAAGATAGGTTGATTAGGATGAACTTTCATGCATGTCACTTGCCATGCCATGGCTTGCTTTGTACGCATATGAGCCAGTTTGTTTTCCATCTGTTGGTGGTCATTTTTAGACATATTTGAGGCATCATTTCACTCCAATTTTCAAACCAACATTGTTCCCCAAGGTGTCCTCTTTCCAAAGAACTCATAAACTCACCAAGTCCTTCATTGAGTAGAGAGAAAAACTTCAACAAACTACCCTATGTTGGAACTGGTACATTGACAGCATGTTGCACAATTTGGTTCACTCATACTACAAACACTTCCACACTTTATTTCCACATTTGGTCAAACATATCACCTACACAATACACACTATCACGTGCCATACATGGGAATAGAAAGAACAAACTTGCTTAGCAAGTTTCTGATGCACAAGCTCTTGCTACACAACCGTGCCAATTCACTTTCTCCTTGCTCCCACCATAACTGTCATGAACCAACCTCACCCTATCACAATCCTCAATGACTCGCCCCTAACTAACTTGACTCAGTTAGTTAGGGTGCACTCAATTAACCAAGTTGTGACTCATTTAACTGGCTCACTAAACCATGGTTAAAGCTTACTATAAAACAAATCACACACTCTAACTTCAGTTCTAACTTCATTTTCTCACATTCAACTCAGAAACTCTCTCTATTCTCTCTCAATTTCTCCACATTGCAACTGATTTTCGAGCTCCATTTCATTCATCTTCCTCATCTTCATCTCAGAATCTCTCTGATTCTCTCTCCATTTTCATCACATTGCAACTATTTTGAAGCTTGGATTTCAGCTCTTCTCCACTGAAGCATCATCCATTTTTGCATCTAAGCCTTTATTTGGCCAAGAGAAGCTCAAAGAGGAAGCAACATCTCTGGTTTTCTGAAGAACACATCAAGATCATAAATCTTCAGGTACGAATCTCTTCCATTATAGACATAATGTGAAGATGTTATCAGGTTCTTGATGCTTCCTATAAGCTCAAGAACTTGTCTGGCTAGTTGATAGGCCTTTAGAGGCATAGTTGAAATGTTAGGGCAAATCTTCCTCTGTTCGATTCTCTCATCTCATGAATGTTTTGTGCATTTTGTCTTTGGATTCGTGTTCTACATAAGTTCAACATCATTTTGGTGTAATATTTGTGCATTTCTGTGAGATCCAAAGTTTGCAGGTGGTGGTTCTCGCCGGAGAAGGTGACCAGAGGTCCCTCTCCGGCCAGTTGGTTTCAATTGTTAGGGTTTACCAGGTTTCAATCTTGTCCGTCCAAGTTTCATGATCGTGCGGTCCAAGAGCTGACAGCACATTAAAATTCACATGCAAATCATGTGCACAATTTCTGAATTGGACATGAGCCTTTATGCTATCTGCACCTCCTCATTTTAAGGCCCAATCATATTGAACTGATGTTTTGCTAAGTTCACACCCCCATTCATATTGCATTTTTATTTTATTTTCATTTTTTCTACACGTTTCATAATTGAATTTTAAAAATACCAAACTTCATCATAAAATTCCACAAAAATTCATGAGCCTTCTTAAAACATTTAGGAAATTTTTGATGATTTTAGTTTCTGATTTTATGACCTTTTGCCCCTATTCCACAATTTTCTTTGATTTTCTTTTGTATGCATTCTTAATGTGGTACATGATTTTGTTTAATTTTGTTCTTGATGATTACAAATTATTTTGAGTTGCTTCTTTTTGTAGTGAGTCATTAACATCTTGAATTATGTTAAGTGATTTTTATGTGATTTTTTAGGTCCTGTTATGGCATGTTTTGATGTTCATCTTTGCATTACTTTGCATGTGCATCCAATTTGATTTAAGTGCATTGTATAAAGCCTTTTTGCCTTGAATTTTTACATGATACTTTGATATGTGATTCATCTCTGATTTGTGAACCTCAATACCATGTTTTCATAATTTTCATGAACTCATTTTATTTTTTTTTTAAATATCTCATTTGAAGCATTACAACATGTCATATCCTTGTAATCTTTGTGCATGTTTACATGATTGCTTTTGTGCATACTTGCATGATCATTTGCCTACTTTGTGAACTATTCATTTGACATTATAGGTCATTGGTACATATTATGTGTCATCATTGCATGTTCACTTTCATTTAAATTTTGTGTGTCCTTAATATGAAGTACTTGTGTTTTCTTTTGAATTTCCATTTCATTTCTTCTTCTACCACTTCTTAAATGTCTTGAGGTGTGATCCATGAATACTTGTGAGATGTTTGTGAATCATTTTCATTTCATTTCTATTCTGATCCTTGGATTACATGTTTCATTTAGGCATGTTTCTTCTCTTTCTTTTCACCTTTCATCTCCCTTTTCTTATGGTAGCATGTTCTAAGGTCATGGATGATGCTTGTTGGTTGTTTACTTGAACTTGCATGATAATGATCATTTGTTTTCCATATGATGTACATTCTGGTTGTGACCAATAGGATTTGATTTCTCTTCTAATTCTTTTGAGTTTTATGGTGCATTAAATGTTCTTTTACTTCTTATACTTCTTATACATGTTTACTAACCATGTAGGGGCTTTGGTAAGTTGCAATTGAGTGTGGATAAGGAATCCACATTCAAACTTCTTTCCTCTCATCTTTTACAATTCCATTTTTGTGTTTGTTAAGCACTTATGTATTTTCTCTTAATAACTCATTACTTTCCCTTTTGAATTACAATTCATCTTCTACTTTAGAAGTGAATTGTTTAATTCATTCTTTCTTTAGACTTTAGGTTTTGAAACCTCACAAACCATTAGGATTACTCCCTTAACTAATCAATTAGGATTGAGTCTTAGTCCACATAGATTTTACCTTTCTCCTCTCTTGAGTCTCTCTTCTCATCTTAAAGAAAACTCAAAACATCTAATAAAGGTAGGCATTTATTGCATTTAGGCCTTTCATATAAAGAAAATATTATAAGGGGTCTTCTCTTATAATCTTAGAATGTATAGCATATGGCCCATCTTGGGTCAATGTGTTAAACATTTGATCTTGTATGAGGGACTTAAATGCAATACTTGTTGAAGGTGCAAATAATAAAAACACTTCTTCATTCCATAATCAACAAAACACTTAATAAACACAAGTATGCTAGTGTGGTTGAACCTTGACAATTGGAACTAAGTGTGGGGGTCTTCTTCACTCTTAGTGTGTTTTCTTGTTCATTCCATCTTGGAATATGAGAATGTACACATTCCAATGACTAAGATTCAGATACACTGTCATATGCAAACAAATGAAAAAACTTCTAAAATACAAAACAAACAATAACGTCTTTCCTTCGGGAATTCTTTTCTCATCTCATTCACTCTCAGCGTACGAACGTGCTCCTACTCGTTCTCTTGCAAGATGGTAACGCACTCGGACCAGCGAGTCTGCAACACCTGAGCTAGAACGTTAGCCGTTCCTAAAAAAACACAAACAACTTTCCCTTAGGTGAGGGGAACTACGTCGCTCTGATTCTCATGTTCCCGATGAGATACGTAGGCAGTGGGGTAGGGCCCATTCGAGCACTTCTTTTATTTTCCCTACATTTGTTATTCTTTCTCCTTTCTTTCTTTCAGTTCCTTTTCCAGTATCCTTTTCTATCACCCTTTGATTGAACAAGTAAGTGTGGATCCCATCGGGTATGATGGACGTGAGGGGGTGCTAATACCTTCCTCTCACGTAACCGACTCCCTTACCCTTTCTCTTGGTTGCAAGACCATGCTCTATCCTTTCCCTCAGGTTTACGCAGTGTTTCCTTTCCCTCTCTCGGGATAAATACACATTGCTGGCGACTCTGTTTCGGTGCCACTTTCGCGTTTGTACTAGGATGAAAATCCCGGGAGCGACAGTTGGAGACTCTGCTGGGGAAGGGTTGACCTATTGCTGGTCCATCCTAAGTGAGTCAATCCTAGCGCTTGTTTGCTTTTCTTTCATTGGGTGTTTACTGCTGTGCTTTATGTTGCTGTTTATTTACTTTACTGTATTTACTGCACTTTAGCATTACATATCATATATTATATTGTGTTGCACTATTTTTTCTGTTTGGCGGGATGGGATTTCTCAGAGATAAGCCCATTACACAGGCTTGAGTATACACTTAGAATTAGAGTGGAGAGTAGTGGGACCTACGTGCCGTTTGGAGTGTGTTGGGTGTTCACGAAATTCACAGCTAGACGAGGCTATCTTGGGACACGTCATGGTATGCGCATCTTGCGTATTCCAGGATGTCGATCTAGAGAGCTGTCGACTCTAGTGACTGATCATGAGGACCTTAGTGGAACCATCCCTCTTTAGTGGTGACAGTGGCAGACCACATTCTGTGGCAAACCCATTCGCACCCGAGGGGCCACTTTGGAACTTGCATAGGATGACCTTTATTTTCTAAGGAGAGTCAGTGGACGACCTCTTTGATTGGCATAACATTGTATCCTACGGGCTGAATGTGCTATTGCTTCTCAAACCTCCGAAGCTGACAAGCCTTATTTTCTAAGAACCACATGTGAGTATGGGCGGGATGTTTACAGGTTTGCAGGAAACCCAGCCTCCTACCTACCTTACTTGTGATTCTATGATGATTTCAGACATTGTATCCTATGACAGTGATTTGAGTGTTCATCTCAGATATTGCCGGATTCAGTACGGAGACACAGTGCACACAGTTCAATACAAACACAGACACTTGATTACCTGATCACATGCCCTTTTGCATTGCATTATCATATCATAACGGTTATGTTTGTCATTTTCAGGTGCATAATACATTTCTGATTCCAATCCATGGGTTCAACAGAGATCGTTGCCGAGAGAAAGAACAACGTGTCTTACAAGTTTCCAGACCCTGTCTTGGATTCATTGCTCAAAGTTATAGATATGGCTGGTCCGGGTATTCTTGATAGGTTTCAGAAGAGCTACGGGAATTTGGTTGGGATGGTCCGTACAATCACAAAGTATGAACATGATGCCTTGCACACTCTGCTGCAGTTCTACGAGCCTTCGTTGAGATGCTTTCTCTTTCCGGATTACATTTTGATGCCAACACTGGAAGAATTCTCATTTATTTTGGGAATTCCGATCACGCCGGCAATACCATTCTTCTTTGGTAGTTCCCCTAGCGTAAAAGAAATTGCTGCTGCGTTGCAGATGGATCAAACAGTGATAAAGAGTGGTGTGAGCAGTAAAAATGGAGTTAACGGATTTCATTTAGAATTTCTGTCTGGACAAGCTCAAGAGGCTGCAAATGCTAAAAATTGGACGGTTTACAATTCCATTCTGGCTCTTTGCATATATGGCCTAGTTCTCTTTCCCAATCAGCAAGACTTTGTGGATATGCAAGCAACAAGAGTTTTCGTCCTTAAAAATCCAGTCCCTACTTTGTTAGGAGATTTTTATCAGTCTGTGCATCACAAGAACGAGAAAAGAAGGGGAGGATCTGTTAGTTGTTGTACTCCACTGCTGAGTCATTGGTTTTTCAAACATTTGCCTCAGACAGGTGCCTTTGTGGAAACCAAAGATGTGGTGAAATGGTCTAAACGATTGATGGGTTTAACCGCGAATAACATTGTATGGTTTGACCACCGGTTGTTGAGAATAGAGCTTGTCACAAGATGCGGAAATTTTCCAAATGTACCTTTGATTGGCAGAAAAGGAGGGATCAATTATAATCCAGTTTTGGCCATCCGACAGTTTGGGTATGCTTCCAGGGATCCTCCTACAGAGCAAGATGTGGAAGAATCTTTATTCTTTACAGGAACTAAAGATGCGAAGGTGGTAGAAGTAGTAAATGCTTGGAAAGATAAGCATAAAATTGGAAAAGCAGTTTTTGGGAAAGGAGATTGTAGGTCTTATCCTGAATATGACAGATGGATTGAGACGAAAGTAAAGGAATTGCTTTTACCCTTTTCAAGGGGACCTCTTTTATGTTCAGTACAGCCAGAACAACCCACCATGGTGGCTATTGAAGAATGTGAGAAGTGGAAGAAAATGGTCAGAGAGCTGCAGATAGAGAATTCTGGAATGAGCAGATGTCTTCAGAAAGCTCTAGCTGACAACAAAGAGTTGGAAAATAGAGCATTGAAAGTGGAAAAAACCTTGGCTGACAAAGAGGAAGATTTTGATGACAGAGCTCGGTACTTCCAGAAACTTACTTTGGGAGTAGATGACACTAGTCAGGCTCACAAGATTACAAAACAGGCTTTAGCCCGAAGCAAGGATTCATTAGCTCAACTTCGTCAAGCTTGGGATGAAGTCAGAATTGAAAATGCTGAGTTACAGGATCAGGCGAAGATTAAAGACGAGGAGCTTAGAAAGGCACATGAGCAGAGGAGAAAGTATCGGGAAAGTCTCGGTAAAAGTCAAGAACAGTTAGAAGAAGCTAGAAGCGAGCTGAAGAATACCAAGAAAGAGCTTGAAGAAGCCATGATAGAAAGAGAGATACTCAAGACGCAAGCTGGCATAAAGAGACACAAAGGAGTGTGTGATGACGAAGCTCTGATGCTGCATATGGGTTCTTTAACTGAAGCTCTTGAGAAAAGGGATGTCTTGATCAAAGAGATGATTGAAAAGCCGAATCACCAGCGTACCCGTATACTTTTTGAGGAGATCAAATACTCAAGTGATAAGCTGAAGGATGTGGAATTGTCAGACTGATGTTCTTTTCCTTGTATTTTGTTGTTAATGGTTACCATCAGGCTTGTTGATGGATCCATTTTTCCTTGTATTGCATTTGCGGATGAGCATTTCTTAAATATACTGGAATACTTTGTTGAATGAGTATGAGCAATTTATTCAGAATTACTCTTTATCAGATATCTGTACACAAGCACATGACCACGATACGTCTCTTTATATCACGGTTTCTGGTCTTCAGATTTCTGTGGTTTGGATTGGAATCAAGGTGTAAAGCACTTGGGAAATGACAAATATAACATTGCATGGCATTGCATATCATTCTGCATTTATGTTACTTGCTTTTCAGGTACTCGTTTTCAGGTCTCTAACCTTTATTTGGTTTCAGGCAGTATAGCTGAGAATCATATTCACCGATATTCAACGCGAAGAAATCAAGTAAGGATTATGGATCAAGTGCAAAGTGATTTGGCTGAAATGAGGGCGCGTATGGACCAGTTCATGACCCTCATGACTGGCATGGTGCAAAATCAGGAGAGATTGAGGCTTCTGGTCGAGCGTCCAGAAAATGGGCCCGAAGGTGATCAGCATGACAATTCACAGGTACATGGCATTCCTCCTCCCGGTGGCAACCCTCCTCCTGGTGGTAACAATCGGGGTAATGGAAATGGTAGGCATGTTGGCGTTACTCTTGAAGATCCTCTGGAAGACCAATTTACTCTGCTGGATGCTGATGTGGGTAATCATGGTGATCGAAGGTATGATGAGTTGGCAGAAAAGATCAGGGCCATAGAATTCAAGAACGCTATGGGCATTGATGTTACTAGCTTGGGGCTGGTCCCAGGAGTCAGAATTCCTCCTAAATTCAAACCTCTCACTTTTGATAAGTATCATGGCAATGCGTGTCCCCAAACGCATCTTCAAGCTTACTTTGGGAAGATTTCAGCCCATACGGAGGACGAGAAGCTATGGATGCACTATTTTCAGGACAGTTTGGCTGGAGCATCCTTGACCTGGTATATGAAGTTGAATAGAGCCGCTGTGAAGAGTTGGAAAGATCTGGCAGAAGCGTTCCTGAAGCAATACCAGTACAATATTGACATGGCGCCCAACCGCACTCAATTGCAGGGGTTGTCACAGAATGCCAAGGAGAGTTTCAAAGAATATGCACAGAGGTGGAGGGAAATGGCTGCACAGGTTCAACCTCCCTTGTCGGATAGAGAAATGGCAGACATGTTTATGGGCACCTTGCAAGGGGCCTATCTTGATAGATTGGCTGCTTGTCCGTCAACTGGATTTGCTGATATTGTGATTGTGGGAGAAAGAATAGAAAGTCTGTTGAAACTTGGAAAGATCCAAGATATAAGTGGGGCTGGCTCTTCTGGGACGAAGAAACCATTTGCTAGTAGCCAGAAAAGAAGAGAAGGTGATACGAATGCTGTGTTTCGAGGACGAGGCAGAGGGCGTTCTCAAGCTTATTATCAGGTAGATGCTGTAACAATCCCAACACCGTCTGTTCAGAAACAATAACCCCAATAACAAGTTCAACAGCAACAACAACAACCTTTTTTCCAGCAAAGGTCTAGGTAGAGGGATCGTAAGATGGATCCTCTCCCTATGACTTATGCAGCGCTGTTACCCCTGCAACTCGAGTTAAAGTTGGTAGAACTCCGTACTATGAAAGCTCCTGCTGCTGGAAACCTGCCACCTAACTTCGATGCTAATGCTCGTTGTGAGTTCCACTCAGGTGCTCAGGGGAACTCCATTGAAAAATGCTGGGCTTTCCACCATAAAGTAAAAGACTTGATTGATGCTAAAGCCATCAATTTCTCTCCCTCTCCTAATATTACTCAGCATCCCATGACTGATCATAGTACAGCAAATGTGTACGCTATTGAAGATGGGAGGAGATTGAATCTGGTGGCAGACATCCATCAAGTGAAAACTTCTTTGTTGGTTGTAAAAGATCATTTATTGAAGGGACAGGTGTTCCCGGGCTGTAATCAAGATTATTCTGAGTGTATGAATCAGGAGAATGGCTGTAATAAGTTGAAGGTGGGTTTACAGAATCTGATCGATGAAGGATGTCTACAGTTCGACAGAGTCGTGAAAGACACTGACGAGGTATCAACCGTGACCATCTATTATACTCCCGCTGAGATTCAAATGCCGGTCAATGCAGTTCCCGTAGCAAGTGTTGCGCAAGAAAGGCCCAGTCCTGTCACTATCACGGTGCCAGGACCAGTTCCGTTCACATCCACAAAGGCTATCCCATGGCACTATGGGGCAGACGTGTATTACGAAGGTAAAAAGCAGGAAGTTGAGTCGTCAGTCAGCCCAAATGTTGATAATGTAGGGGGTATAGGGGGCTTTACAAGAAGCCGAAGGTTGTTTGCTCCCCAAACCTTGAGAAGTGATAAAGAGGCAGAAGCTGCAGCAAAGGCTAAGGGTAAACAGGTGGTTGAAAATGCGCCTACACCTGAAGCAGAGACAAAGATTACTTTTGATAAGGAGATGGAAGAATTCATGAAGATAATCAAGAAAAGCGATTATAAGATTCTGGACCAACTGAATCAGACCCCTTCAAAGATTTCAATCTTGTCACTATTGATGTGCTCTGATGCGCATTGGCAGGCGTTGTTGAAAGTATTGAAGAGTGCATACGTGCCACAGGAAATTACTATTAATCAGCTCGAGGGCGTAATCTCCAATGTTAATGTTAGCCATGGCTTGGGCTTTACAAGTAGAGATTTGACTGCTGAAGGAAGAAACCACAATAAGGCTTTGCATATCACGATGGAGTGTAAGGGCGCAGTGTTATCTCATGTACTGGTAGACACTGGTTCATCACTCAATGTCTTGCCCAAGAAGGCGTTAATGAAGCTGGAAGTTGATGGTTTGATCTTGAGGCCTAGTGAATTGGTGGTCAGAGCATTCAACGGGACTAGACGATCTGTGTTTGGTGAAGTGGAGTTGCCCGTACAAATTGGACCGCAGGTATTCAAATCCACGTTCCATGTAATGGACATACAACCTGCATATAGCTGCTTATTGGGACGCCCTTGGAATCACGGAGCCGGGGCTGTTACTTCTACTTTACATCAAAAGCTGAAGTATGAGTTTGAAGGGCAGGTTGTGACGGTGTGCGGTGAAGAAGACATCTGTGTGAGTCACTTGTCCACATTCAAGTACATTGAAATGGATGGGGAAATTCATGAGATGCTGTGCCAATCATTTGAAGCGGTCAATATTGACGATGCACCTGAGTCTTCTTCTGTACCAGTCGGGGCCGGTACCTCCATTTCATCTTACAAACAAGCTGTCGAGGTCGTCAGGGCAGGCAACGCCCAAGGTTGGGGCAGGTTGATAGAGACCCCAATGAAGGAAGACAAATTTGGTATTGGTTATCATCCCTCTACAACTTCAGATGCGGGGAGCAATGGACCCATTACTTTCAATAGTGGGGGAATTATCTACACGGACCAGTCTTGTGCAGCTACAGAGGATAGTGTTGACAGTGATTGTGACCTGGACAACTGGGTACGCCCTCATGCTCCGGGACAACAAGTGCAGAACTGGTCCGTTGAAGAAGTCATCCAAGTTACTCTTCAGACAGAGTAATTTTTCTTTGTTTTTTTCTAACCATAATGCATGTCAAAATCTTGCGCTCTGCCCAAGGCGTATAGATTCATTTGTAGGGCCACCCTGGTTGCATTTGCAATTTTTAATCATTAATAAAGGACGTTTTGCAATCAAATTTTGTTCTCTGTCTTTCAGTTTTTATTTTTGCACAAAAATAATAAAATGGCAATGTTTCATTTTCTTTTGTTTTTGCTTAAAAATAAATTCTAAAATAAGGCATGAACCCGTTCATGCAGACTTGATCCTCCGGATACCACTGATAACGATTTTGATATGGCTATGTATGACTTTGACAATCCGATTTATCAAGCCGAAGAAGGGGATGAGAAAGATTGTGAACTCCCTGAAGAACTGGCCAGATTGTTGAAACAAGAGGAAAGGGACATCCAGCCTCACCAGGAGACTGTAGAAATCATCAATATTGGTACCAAGGATGCCAAGAAAGAGATTAGGATTGGTGCCAGCTTGCAAGCAGATGTGAAGAAAACTTTGACTGAAATGTTGCGCGAGTATGTTGACATCTTCGCCTGGTCGTATCAAAACATGTCGGGGTTGGATACGGATATTGTTGTGCACAGGCTGCCATTAAGAGAAGAATGTTCGCCAGTCAAGCAGAAACTTCGTCGGACTCACCCCGACATGGCTTTAAAGATTAAGGAGGAAGTCCAGAAGCAGTGGGATGCTGGGTTTCTTGCGGTGACTAAATATCCTCCGTGGGTAGCCAACATCGTGCCAGTACCGAAGAAAGATGGAAAAGTGAGAATGTGTGTGGATTATCGAGATCTTAATAAAGCTAGCCCGAAAGATGATTTTCCACTACCTCATATTGATGTGCTGGTCGATAATACAGCTCAGTTTTCAGTGTTCTCATTTATGGACGGTTTCTCCGGGTACAACCAGATCAAGATGGCACCTGAAGATATGGAGAAGACCACGTTCATTACTCCGTGGGGTACATATTGCTATAAAGTAATGCCTTTTGGGTTGAAAAACGCAGGGGCAACGTACCAGCGGGCGATGGTAACATTGTTTCATGACTTGATTCATAAGGAGATCGAATGTTATGTAGATGATATGATTGCCAAGTCGAGAACAGAAGAGGAACATCTGATTAACCTGAAAAAGCTGTTTGAAAGGTTGAGAAAGTTCCGTCTAAGATTAAATCCAAACAAATGTACTTTCGGTGTGCGGTCTGGAAAGTTGTTGGGTTTCATTGTGAGCGAAAAAGGAATTGAGGTTGATCCTGCTAAGGTGAAAGCAATACAAGAAATGCCTGAACCGAGAACAGAAAAAGAGGTTCGTGGTTTCTTGGGTAAATTGAACTACATTACAAGGTTCATATCTCACCTAACAGCCACGTGTGAACCAATATTTAAACTGCTAAGAAAGGATCAAACGGTCAGGTGGAATGACGATTGCCAAGTGGCATTCGATAAGATAAAAGAATATTTGCAGGAACCTCTAATTCTAATGCCTCCAGTTGAAGGGAGACCACTGATAATGTATCTGACAGTGCTTGAAGGTTCCATGGGTTGTGTTCTCGGTCAACATGACGAGACAGGTAGGAAGGAGCATGCTATCTACTACCTAAGCAAAAAGTTCAATGATTGTGAGTCCCGGTACTCAATGCTTGAAAAGACATGCTGTGCACTTGCATGGGCCGCTAAGCGATTGAGGCAATATATGGTCAGGCACACAACCTTGTTGATTTCAAAAATGGATCCTATCAAGTACATTTTCGAGAAACCAGCACTGACAGGCAGGGTTGCACAGTGGCAAATGGTTTTGACAGAGTATGACATTCAGTACACTTCCCAAAAGGCCATCAAAGGAAGTATCTTGTCAGACTATCTCGCGCAGCAACCGATTGATGATTACCAACCCATGAAATTTGACTTCCCTGATGAGGACATCATGTTTCTCAAAGCTAAGGACTGCGAGGAACCACTCCCGGAGGAGGGGCCAGACCCTGAATCCAAATGGAGTTTGATGTTTGATGGGGCTGTCAATATGAATGGGTGCAGAGTTGGAGGAGTTCTTATCACGCCGGAAGGTGTTCATATGCCTTTCACTGCCCGAATAACTTTCGGATGCACCAACAATGAAGCAGAGTACGAAGTTTGTATAATGGGGGTCGAGGAGGCGATTAATCTACGGATTAAGACCCTTGATATATTCGGTGATTTAGCTTTGGTAATCAATCAAGTGAAAGGGAGTTGGTACACGCACCAAGTAAATCTAGTGCCGTATAGAGATTATACAAGGAGATTGCTGACATTTTTCACAACAGTGAAACTGTACCATATTCCTCGAGATGAGAATAGGTTCGCTGATGCCTTGACCACTTTGTCTTCCATGATCAAAGTGCAAGGATGGAACCATGTACCTAAGATTGAAGTATCCCGCCTTGACAGACCTGCATTTGTGTTTGCGGTCAACGCAACGTCCGATGACAAGCCTTGGTACCATGATATTAAATGCTTCTTGAGCAATCAAGAGTACCCGCCCGGGGCATCGTCCAAAGACAGGAAGACGTTGAGAAGGCTAGCTGGTAGTTTCTTCTTGAACAAAGATGGCGTGCTGTATAAGAGAAATTTTGACACGGTCCTGCTTAGATGTGTGGATAGACACGAAGCAGACCTGTTGATGATTGAAGTGCATGAAGGCTCTTTCGGTACCCATGCCGGAGGGCATGCAATGGCTAAAAAGTTGTTAAGATCGGGATATTATTGGTTGACTATGGAGTCAGATTGTTGCAAATATGCCCGCAAATGCCATAAATGCCAGATCTATGCAGACAAAGTGCATGTGCCTCCAAATCCGTTGAGTATCATGTCGTCGCCTTGGCCGTTTGCCATGTGGGGCATTGATATAATCGGAAAGATTGAGCCTACAGCTTCTAACGGTCATCATTTCATCTTGATGGCGATTGATTACTTCACCAAATGGGTTGAAGCTGCATCCTATGCCAATGTTACAAAACAAGTGGTAGCTCGTTTCTTAAAACGGGATATCATTTGCCGATATGGAGTTCCCGAAAGAATCATTACTGATAATGGTTCTAATTTGAATAACAAGATAATGGCTGAGTTATGCCGTGACTTCAAAATCGAACATCACAATTCTTCTCCGTACCGCCCAAAGATGAATGGCGCGGTCGAAGCGGCCAACAAAAATATCAAGAAGATTATGCAGAAGATGGTTGTCATGTACAAAGATTGGCATGAGATGTTACCATTGGCTTTGAATGGGTATCGAACGTCGGTACGCACGTCCACTGGGGCAACCCCATTCTCACTTGTATATGGTATGGAGGCAGTGCTACCGGTTGAAGTGGAGATTCCGTCCCTCAGAGTCATGATGGATGTTAAGCTAGATGAGGCTGAATGGGTACGAGCCAGATTTGATCAGCTGAGCCTTATTGAGGAAAAGCGATTGGCGGCTGTATGTCATAGGCAATTATACCAGCGCAGAATGAAGCAGGCATTTGACCAAAAGGTGCGTCCTCGGGTTTACAAAGTCGGAGATGTGGTACTCAAAAGGATCCTTCCTCCCAATACAGATCACAGGGGCAAATGGACTCCTAACTATGAAGGTCCATTCGTGGTTAAAAAGGTCTTCTCGGGCGGAGCCTTATTGCTTACAACCATGGATGGCGAAGACTTTTCATCCCCTGTCAACTCGGACGTAGTCAAAAAATACTTCGCATGAATAGACCCGCTGGATAATAAAAATAAAAAAAAATCCAGGCAAAAAAGGGCATCCCGGCGAACCAAAAACAGAATAAGGTTCGGGCAAAAATTAGGGATATAATTGAAAAAAATTGTACACCCGGTAAGTTGAAAACCCTAAAGGGCAACTTAGGCAAAAAAGGGTATCCCGGTGGATCGAAAACCTGAAAGGGCGGTCCACGCAAAAGAGGGATGTAAGCGAATGACTACGGTCTAAGTTATCTGTACCCCATTACCGTTTGAACAACTGACATTCTGAAAGATAGGAATCAGTCTGATCATTCCTCAGGAGGCAAGGTCGGGGAGTTTTGAAGACATACTGGTCATAGCAGAATGGAAACTCAGTGCAATGTCGTTTTCACATTGCCATTAGGATAGTTTCTTTTCTCAATTTTCAGCGATCACCTCTTTCCAGGGATTGCTTCCTGATGTAATTGCCTATTCTGGGCTCTCAGTCAATAAATTGAATTTCAATAAAAAGCTTCCTATTTTTGTTTTACTGCTTTGTTTGCAAAAACGTCCTAATTTTTGATAAAACAATGCATGTGAAAACATGGTGGCCTTGCAATAACATGCGCAGAAAAGGTATTCGAAAATTACTCTGAAGGTTGAATAGTCCTGGATGGTGGATTCAAACCACGCAAAATTCCGGAGCATGTATGAGTACTTTGTTGTTGCAGGTAGCAGGTACAGATGATTTTAAGCACAAGACGAGTAATCATTTACCCCACGCAAAAGACTGGGGCAATCACGGGTAAGGATGTCTGCGTTCATCGCTCGGTCGACGGTCGTTCATAACGGTTCGATATCAGTGAATTAAGTTCAACGGGGGTACCGTCGTATCTCATTAAGTCGATTCTCTCATACAGTACTTCCAACAGTTACAAGCTTTCCTGTGTCGTTAACGGTCACAAATTCCCCAGAAGAGTGGTCTCGCCGATACCGAAGCTGATGGTCATTATCCCCAGCGAAGTCGCAGGAGTTTGAAGAGGCTAAATCTTCTGTAAAATCCTCTTATGACATCCTCTTCGGGGATAAATTGTTGGTTTTCCCAAGCATGGGGCATGTTGTTTCCCCAGCCTGAAGTGTTGATCACCCCCAGTAGAGTTTGATGGTCATTATCCCCAGTGAAGTCGCAGGAGTTTGAAGAAGCTAAATCTTCTGTAAAATCCTCTTATGACATCCCCTTTGGGGAAAAATTGTTTGGTTCCCCAGCATGAAGTGTTGATCATCCCCAGTAGAGTTTGAGGACAGTTGGTCTTCTGTAAAATCCTCTCAAAAGGCATTCCCCAGCACGAGACGCTTTAAAGTAGTTCTCTCCAGCAGAGTTTGTTATAAACTCGTCATCCCCAACGGAATTGTCTGAGGGAAAGTTCGCCTAACATGGGGCATTGTGGTACTTGTCCTAAGCTCGACAGTCGTATTCCTCAGCAGACTACCGTGGATTTGCTTTGGGTTTCCCCAGCAGATCTTTAAGGACTCTTTCCTAACAAGTTGCAGTGGAATGGTATAACCAGGATTTGTATGTCCCCGGCAGAGTAACCCTGATTCCTCGACAAGATTGTATCTCTGGTCATTGTATTCCCCACCGAGTTCAGTGTTGAGTCCTGTCAACAATAATCCCCAGCTAAGTTGTTCTTCTCCCCACTGGAGGCTTATTGATCAACAAAATCTATTTTGCGGCAGAGTGGTGATATATTCCCTCCCTAGCCAGGTTAGCAGTTTGGTGATATATTTCGCGGCAGAGTTTTAATGACCTTTTTTTTAGCAAAGAAAGTCATCCCCAAGCAGATGAAGTAATTCCTGGCAGATTTATCAAGCCCTATACTCCAAAGTCCAATTTATTTTTGGCAAGCTTGACAATTCGAAGCGGACGGATTGTTCATTCATTCTCCAGTGGAGATTGTAATACCCCAAAATTTGCTCTCCCCTTTTGTCATCATAGCATGGCATTATCATTTATCATATCATATCCACCTCATTAACATTACATTGCATTTAACATAGAAAAATGAAGCATGGCATCCTTCTTACCATCAGGGCATGTGATCAGGTGGAAGGTGGACAATCAAGGAATCATTCAAAGCACAAAAAGGTCAATCAAGTTGGCTCTAGGCAAGCCAAGAGGTCTCTCATGTCTCATACTATCTCAATTGATCTTCCAAAACCTCAAGAAGGTGAGATTCAATAGGAGATTGAAGCATTACATCCTACACTATGCAAGAGGTTCAAAAATTGAAGGAAAACCCTCAAAAGAGATAGCTCATTGATTCAAAATCATTCTCAAGTGGCATTTCTCATCATCCTTTAAGAGGATACACAACATACTCTGAGGAATTTGGATTTGGAAGATGTGCAATTTCCTCCTAACCAGAGAGGGTCAAAATTAGGGTTTCTAATAAAATCAGGATATCTCTGATTTTTTGGACAAAGCTTGTTGTCATGATATTCTACATGTTCTTAAGTGTATGTGTATGGAAAATTGCCTCTCAATTGGTTTTGGAAGTGTTTCAATTGGAAGAAAGATAAAAAATCAGGGAATTTGGGGCCAAGTCAAATAATCAGAGGAAAAAGTCAACTCTTGACTTTTTGAGGCCAAATTCATGAAATTCATGTTACATATGTCCAATGTACAAAATTTGGTCAAGAAACTCCAAAGGAATCATGAAAAAATCAAGATGTGGAAAGTTGCCATTTTTGGAAGAGGAAGGGTTACTAAAAATAGCAAGTTTTGGCCATTTTGCATCAGAATTTGAACCAAGGCCATTCAAATTTGGAGTACCAAATGAAAATTCCACTCTGCCTCAATGAAAGGCCTTGCTTTAAGCTTCAAATCCATGTGTGGAACATCTCCATTGGATAAAAAATGAGGGAGATATGATTGATCAAAGTTTGAGCAAAGTAGGTTCAAAACTAGGTCATGACCAAGATTTTCAGGGCACGCGCGCAGTCATTTTAACAAACATGTGGTGGGCCAAATGTCCACTCATTTTACTCATGGTTAAAGGCTTCAAATGAAAAATCTTGCAACATCAAAGTTGTTCCCCTATGTGAGATCTTCAAGATTGATGTTCATGATTTTTTCATTTGATCAAAGGACAAGGAGTTATGATAGCTCAAAGATTGGTCAACACAACTGAAAATCCATGCCATGCACACCTTGCCATGCCATGCCACAAATTGCTCGCCCATGCACCAGTCGTTTTTCCATCTGTTTATGATGATTTTTAGACATGTTTGAGGTACCTTTTCAACTCAAGTCCAACACCAAAATTGTCCTATGATGCTTCCTCAATCCATTGACACCAAGATGATTCATTTTCGTGCCTTGGTCATAAAGAAATCCATGTTCAAACATCACCATCTGCATTGATGCATTGACTGCCATGTGTAGCAGTTCACACATTTTTTTTGGTTCAGTCACACCACAAACACTTCATCATCACCAGCTGATTTCTTTTCCTCATTTGCCCAAACATTCTTGCACGTGCTTTCTCTTTGTTACTTCTTACATGAGAAGGGAAACTTGCAAAACTTCCACCACAAGCTACTGCTGCATAACACCACCTCACCATTATCCTCACCATAAGTGACCATGAGCTCTTCCACACTAAAACAAAACCTCTCCAACTCGTGTCACTAACTGTCATGACTCATTCTGTTAACTCAAACTCAGTTAACTAACTCAGTTAACTGTAGTTCTAACCATCAACCACCAGGGTCAAATCATAACCACGCCTATATAAACAATTCTAACAGATTTGGAAAGAGATTCTGATTGTTTCACTCTCACTCCAAAAGCACTCTCAACTTTCTCTCTGAATTTTCTCTCTACCTGCACGAACTCCTCAAGTTCTTCTTCAACCTTCACAATCAAGCAAGAAGACATCACTGAAGCATGGAATAGCACAGTTATCTCCAATTTCAGATTCAGATTTCCTCTTATTCTCAAGATCAAATAGCATTTATTTTGCTCAAATTGAAGTTCTAGAAGTTCAAGAACAATTTCTCATCTCTGGTTTTCTCAAAAATCCAAAGATCTTCAAGTTTCAGGTTCCAAAAGTTCTCAAACTTTGCTTGCACGATTTGATGTTATTTTAACTGGTTGATGTGTTATTTGAGCTTATTAGAAGCTATATGAAACCGGTTAGTTGATAGAGCTTCTTAGAAGCTTAGATCCAAAACCTAGGGCTAATTTCATTGCTTCGATTCTCTCTGTTTGTGTGTTGTTTGTGAAAAATAAGCCTAGATTCATGATCTATGTGACTTCCTGAACATTTTGATGTGTATTGCATAAATTTCTGGAATGTTTGATTGATTGCAGTGCCGGAGAGTGGCCGGAGAAGGTGACCGGAGGTCCCTCTCCGGCCGGTGAGGTTTCATTAGGGTTTATATGCCAGATTAAGTCGTGTCCGTTGATTTGTTTTGATCCAAGGGTGGTGGTGGTGCCAGCGAATAAATGGAGAGGGTGTGTGTCACGTGCTTCATTTTTTCCATCTGATGATTAGCATGCGCGTGTGTACATGGTTATTAGTGTGTACTAGCAATGTGAGATGCTTGATTTGATTACCTTGACTTTTACATTGACCTGACCTAATCTGATGGTTGTGAGTGAGTCAAAATGGTTGACTGATGGTACACGCTAGTTATGGTGTTTTGCGTGCTTACTGGACCTAAGCCAGATTGATATCCACACCCCATGTTTTCAAGGCCCAATGATTTTGAACTGTTAATTTGCTATGCATGCACCCCCTTCTTTAGTTCCATTTCATTTTATTTCTCATTTTTGCTACACGTTTCATAATTAATTTTTAAAAATACCAAAACATATTGGAAAATTCTACAAAAATTCATGTGTATTCTTAAAACATTTAGGAAATTTTTCATGATTTTATTTTCTGATTTTATGACCTTTTTGCCCCTGTTCCATAATTTTCTTTGAATTTCCACTTAGATGCATTCTAAGCATGATACATGAATTTGTTTAATTTTGTTCTTGCTCATTACCAACTATTTTGACATGATTCTTTTTGCATTGATTCACTAATACATTGAAGCATGTTAGATGATTTTTGTTTGATTTTTAGGTCACTTTATCATATGTCTTGATGCCTATATTTGCTCCACTTTGCATGATGTTTCAATTTGACCTAATTGCTTTGTTTGAAGTCATTTTGCTCTGAATTTTTTCATGCTATCTTGATGTATGATGCATTTCTGACCTAGGCATTCCAATGATATGCTGGCATAATTTTCATGAATCCATTTGGTCTTTGTTTGATGCATCACATTGGATGTATAATCCATGGCATGTCATTACAACTTTAGTGCATGTTTACATGAATTCTTTTGTGCACATTTGTATGAGCATTTGCATATGTTATGAGCCATTCATATGATATTATAGGTCTTTGATACACATTATAGGTCATCTTTACATGTTCATTTCAATTTGAACTTTGTGCATCATTAACATGTATTGTTTGCCTTTTCTTTTTGAACTTTCATTTCAATTCTTCTTATATTACTTCTTGAATGTCTTGAAGTTACCTCATAAATACTTTGGAGATGTTTATAAACCCTTTTCCATTTAGTTTCAATTCTGGTTGTTGATTTACATGTTCCATTTATGCATGTCCTCTTCATTTCTTTCCATCTTTCATCTACCCCTTCTTCTTGTAACATGTTTAAATGCTAATGGGTGATGATGGTTGCTTATTCACTTGCACTTGTATGATAATAACCATTGGTTTCCATATGATGCCCATTCTGGTTGTGGTTCTAGGATTTGTTTTCTCATTTAATTCTTGTGAGTTTTATGATGCATTACATGTTCTTTTACTTCTTATACTTCTTATACATGTTTACTAACCATGTAGGGGCTTCGGTAAGTTTCAATTGAGTGTGGATAAGGAATCCACATTCAACTTCTATCCTTTCTCTTTTACAATTCCATTTTGTGTTTTGCTAAGCACTTATGTGCTTTCTTTTAATAACTCATTACTTTCCCTTTTTGAATTACAATTCATCTTCTACTTTGGAAGTGAATTGTTTAATTCTTTCTTTCTTTAGACTTTAGGTTGAAACCTCACAAACCTTAGGATCACTCCCTTAACTAATCAATTAGGATTGAGTCTTAGTCCATATAGATTTTTACCTTTATCCTCCCTTGAGTCTCTTTTCTCATCTCAAAGAAAATTCAAAATATCTAATAAAGGTAGGCATTTATTGCATTTAGGCCTTTCATATAAAGAAAAGATTATAAGGGGTCTTCTCTTATAATCTTAAGATGTGTAGCATATGGCCCATCTTAGGTCAATGTGTTACATATTTGATCTTGTATGAGGGACTTAAATGCAATACTTGTTGAAGGTGCAAATAATAAAAAACACTTCTTCACTTCATAATCAACAAAACACTTAATAAACACAAGTATGCTAGTGTGTTTGAACCTTGATAATTGGAACTAAGTGTGAGGGTCTTCTTCACCCTTAGTGTGCTTTCTTACCCATTCCATCTTGGAATGTGAGAAGGTACACATTCCAATGACTAAGATCCAGATACACTGACGTATGCAAACAAATCCAAAACACTTCCTTCTAAAAGACAAAAACAAACAATAACGTCTTTCCTTCGGGAATTCTTTTCTCATCTCATTCATTCTCAACGCACGAACGCGCTTCTACTCGTTCTCTTGCAAGATGGTAACGCACTCGGACCAGCGAGCCTGCAACACCTGAGCTAGGACGTAAGCCGTTCTCTAAAAAACACAGACAATCCATCCCTAGTGAGGGGAACTACGTCGCTCTGATTCTCATGTTCCCGATGAGATACGTAGGCAGTGGGGTAGGGCCCATGCGAGCACTTCTTTTATTTTCCCTACATTTGTTTCTCGTTCCTTTTCCAGTTCTCTTTTCGTTCCTTTTCCAGTATTCTTTTCTATCACCCTTTGATCGAGACAAGCAAGCGTGGATCCCATCGGGTACGATGGACGCGAGGGGGTGCTAATACCTTCCTCTCGCGTAACCGACTCCCGAACCCATTTCTCTTGGTCGCAAGACCATGCTTTTCCTTTCTCTCAGGTTTACGCGGTGTTTCCTTTCCCTCTCTTGGGATAAATACACATTGCTGGCGACTCTGTTTCGGTGCCACTTTCGCGTTTGTACTTGGATGAAAATCCCGGGAGCGACAGCTGGCATTATCATTTATCATATCATATCCACCTCATTAACATTACATTGCATTTAACATAGAAAAATGAAGCATGGCATCCTTCTTACCATCAGGGCATGTGATCAGGTGGAAGGTGGACAATCAAGGAATCATTCAAAGCACAAAAAGGTCAATCAAGTTGGCTCTAGGCAAGCCAAGAGGTCTCTCATGTCTCATACTATCTCAATTGATCTTCCAAAACCTCAAGAAGGTGAGATTCAATAGGAGATTGAAGCATTACATCCTACACTATGCAAGAGGTTCAAAAATTGAAGGAAAACCCTCAAAAGAGATAGCTCATTGATTCAAAATCATTCTCAAGTGGCATTTCCCATCATCCTTTAAGAGGATACACAACATACTCTGAGGAATTTGGATTTGGAAGATGTGCAATTTCCTCCTAACCAGAGAGGGTCAAAATTAGGGTTTCTAATAAAATCAGGATATCTCTGATTTTTTGGACAAAGCTTGTTGTCATGATATTCTACATGTTCTTAAGTGTATGTGTATGGAAAATTGCCTCTCAATTGGTTTTGGAAGTGTTTCAATTGGAAGAAAGATAAAAAATCAGGGAATTTGGGGCCAAGTCAAATAATCAGAGGAAAAAGTCAACTCTTGACTTTTTGAGGCCAAATTCATGAAATTCATGTTACATATGTCCAATGTACAAAATTTGGTCAAGAAACTCCAAAGGAATCATGAAAAAATCAAGATGTGGAAAGTTGCCATTTTTGGAAGAGGAAGGGTTACTAAAAATAGCAAGTTTTGGCCATTTTGCATCAGAATTTGAACCAAGGCCATTCAAATTTGGAGTACCAAATGAAAATTCCACTCTGCCTCAATGAAAGGCCTTGCTTTAAGCTTCAAATCCATGTGTGGAACATCTCCATTGGATAAAAAATGAGGGAGATATGATTGATCAAAGTTTGAGCAAAGTAGGTTCAAAACTAGGTCATGACCAAGATTTTCAGGGCACGCGCGCAGTCATTTTAACAAACATGTGGTGGGCCAAATGTCCACTCATTTTACTCATGGTTAAAGGCTTCAAATGAAAAATCTTGCAACATCAAAGTTGTTCCCCTATGTGAGATCTTCAAGATTGATGTTCATGATTTTTTCATTTGATCAAAGGACAAGGAGTTATGATAGCTCAAAGATTGGTCAACACAACTGAAAATCCATGCCATGCACACCTTGCCATGCCATGCCACAAATTGCTCGCCCATGCACCAGTCGTTTTTCCATCTGTTTATGATGATTTTTAGACATGTTTGAGGTACCTTTTCAACTCAAGTCCAACACCAAAATTGTCCTATGATGCTTCCTCAATCCATTGACACCAAGATGATTCATTTTCGTGCCTTGGTCATAAAGAAATCCATGTTCAAACATCACCATCTGCATTGATGCATTGACTGCCATGTGTAGCAGTTCACACATTTTTTTTGGTTCAGTCACACCACAAACACTTCATCATCACCAGCTGATTTCTTTTCCTCATTTGCCCAAACATTCTTGCACGTGCTTTCTCTTTGTTACTTCTTACATGAGAAGGGAAACTTGCAAAACTTCCACCACAAGCTACTGCTGCATAACACCACCTCACCATTATCCTCACCATAAGTGACCATGAGCTCTTCCACACTAAAACAAAACCTCTCCAACTCGTGTCACTAACTGTCATGACTCATTCTGTTAACTCAAACTCAGTTAACTAACTCAGTTAACTGTAGTTCTAACCATCAACCACCAGGGTCAAATCATAACCACGCCTATATAAACAATTCTAACAGATTTGGAAAGAGATTCTGATTGTTTCACTCTCACTCCAAAAGCACTCTCAACTTTCTCTCTGAATTTTCTCTCTACCTGCACGAACTCCTCAAGTTCTTCTTCAACCTTCACAATCAAGCAAGAAGACATCACTGAAGCATGGAATAGCACAGTTATCTCCAATTTCAGATTCAGATTTCCTCTTATTCTCAAGATCAAATAGCATTTATTTTGCTCAAATTGAAGTTCTAGAAGTTCAAGAACAATTTCTCATCTCTGGTTTTCTCAAAAATCCAAAGATCTTCAAGTTTCAGGTTCCAAAAGTTCTCAAACTTTGCTTGCACGATTTGATGTTATTTTAACTGGTTGATGTGTTATTTGAGCTTATTAGAAGCTATATGAAACCGGTTAGTTGATAGAGCTTCTTAGAAGCTTAGATCCAAAACCTAGGGCTAATTTCATTGCTTCGATTCTCTCTGTTTGTGTGTTGTTTGTGAAAAATAAGCCTAGATTCATGATCTATGTGACTTCCTGAACATTTTGATGTGTATTGCATAAATTTCTGGAATGTTTGATTGATTGCAGTGCCGGAGAGTGGCCGGAGAAGGTGACCGGAGGTCCCTCTCCGGCCGGTGAGGTTTCATTAGGGTTTATATGCCAGATTAAGTCGTGTCCGTTGATTTGTTTTGATCCAAGGGTGGTGGTGGTGCCAGCGAATAAATGGAGAGGGTGTGTGTCACGTGCTTCATTTTTTCCATCTGATGATTAGCATGCGCGTGTGTACATGGTTATTAGTGTGTACTAGCAATGTGAGATGCTTGATTTGATTACCTTGACTTTTACATTGACCTGACCTAATCTGATGGTTGTGAGTGAGTCAAAATGGTTGACTGATGGTACACGCTAGTTATGGTGTTTTGCGTGCTTACTGGACCTAAGCCAGATTGATATCCACACCCCATGTTTTCAAGGCCCAATGATTTTGAACTGTTAATTTGCTATGCATGCACCCCCTTCTTTAGTTCCATTTCATTTTATTTCTCATTTTTGCTACACGTTTCATAATTAATTTTTAAAAATACCAAAACATATTGGAAAATTCTACAAAAATTCATGTGTATTCTTAAAACATTTAGGAAATTTTTCATGATTTTATTTTCTGATTTTATGACCTTTTTGCCCCTGTTCCATAATTTTCTTTGAATTTCCACTTAGATGCATTCTAAGCATGATACATGAATTTGTTTAATTTTGTTCTTGCTCATTACCAACTATTTTGACATGATTCTTTTTGCATTGATTCACTAATACATTGAAGCATGTTAGATGATTTTTTTTTGATTTTTTAGGTCACTTTATCATATGTCTTGATGCCTATATTTGCTCCACTTTGCATGATGTTTCAATTTGACCTAATTGCTTTGTTTGAAGTCATTTTGCTCTGAATTTTTACATGCTATCTTGATGTATGATGCATTTCTAACCTAGGCATTCCAATGATATGCTGGCATAATTTTCATGAATCCATTTGGTCTTTGTTTGATGCATCACATTGGATGTATAATCCATGGCATGTCATTACAACTTTAGTGCATGTTTACATGAATTCTTTTGTGCACATTTGTATGAGCATTTGCATATGTTATGAGCCATTCATATGATATTATAGGTCTTTGATACACATTATAGGTCATCTTTACATGTTCATTTCAATTTGAACTTTGTGCATCATTAACATGTATTGTTTGCCTTTTCTTTTTGAACTTTCATTTCAATTCTTCTTATATTACTTCTTGAATGTCTTGAAGTTACCTCATAAATACTTTGGAGATGTTTATAAACCCTTTTCCATTTAGTTTCAATTCTGGTTGTTGATTTACATGTTCCATTTATGCATGTCCTCTTCATTTCTTTCCATCTTTCATCTACCCCTTCTTCTTGTAACATGTTTAAATGCTAATGGGTGATGATGGTTGCTTATTCACTTGCACTTGTATGATAATAACCATTGGTTTCCATATGATGCCCATTCTGGTTGTGGTTCTAGGATTTGTTTTCTCATTTAATTCTTGTGAGTTTTATGATGCATTACATGTTCTTTTACTTCTTATACTTCTTATACATGTTTACTAACCATGTAGGGGCTTCGGTAAGTTTCAATTGAGTGTGGATAAGGAATCCACATTCAACTTCTATCCTTTCTCTTTTACAATTCCATTTTGTGTTTTGCTAAGCACTTATGTGCTTTCTTTTAATAACTCATTACTTTCCCTTTTTGAATTACAATTCATCTTCTACTTTGGAAGTGAATTGTTTAATTCTTTCTTTCTTTAGACTTTAGGTTGAAACCTCACAAACCTTAGGATCACTCCCTTAACTAATCAATTAGGATTGAGTCTTAGTCCATATAGATTTTTACCTTTATCCTCCCTTGAGTCTCTTTTCTCATCTCAAAGAAAATTCAAAATATCTAATAAAGGTAGGCATTTATTGCATTTAGGCCTTTCATATAAAGAAAAGATTATAAGGGGTCTTCTCTTATAATCTTAAGATGTGTAGCATATGGCCCATCTTAGGTCAATGTGTTACATATTTGATCTTGTATGAGGGACTTAAATGCAATACTTGTTGAAGGTGCAAATAATAAAAAACACTTCTTCACTTCATAATCAACAAAACACTTAATAAACACAAGTATGCTAGTGTGTTTGAACCTTGATAATTGGAACTAAGTGTGAGGGTCTTCTTCACCCTTAGTGTGCTTTCTTACCCATTCCATCTTGGAATGTGAGAAGGTACACATTCCAATGACTAAGATCCAGATACACTGTCGTATGCAAACAAATCCAAAACACTTCCTTCTAAAAGACAAAAACAAACAATAACGTCTTTCCTTCGGGAATTCTTTTCTCATCTCATTCATTCTCAACGCACGAACGCGCTTCTACTCGTTCTCTTGCAAGATGGTAACGCACTCGGACCAGCGAGCCTGCAACACCTGAGCTAGGACGTAAGCCGTTCTCTAAAAAACACAGACAATCCATCCCTAGTGAGGGGAACTACGTCGCTCTGATTCTCATGTTCCCGATGAGATACGTAGGCAGTGGGGTAGGGCCCATGCGAGCACTTCTTTTATTTTCCCTACATTTGTTTCTCGTTCCTTTTCCAGTTCTCTTTTCGTTCCTTTTCCAGTATTCTTTTCTATCACCCTTTGATCGAGACAAGCAAGCGTGGATCCCATCGGGTACGATGGACGCGAGGGGATGCTAATACCTTCCTCTCGCGTAACCGACTCCCGAACCCATTTCTCTTGGTCGCAAGACCATGCTTTTCCTTTCTCTCAGGTTTACGCGGTGTTTCCTTTCCCTCTCTTGGGATAAATACACATTGCTGGCGACTCTGTTTCGGTGCCACTTTCGCGTTTGTACTTGGATGAAAATCCCGGGAGCGACAGAGATGTTATCCTTTCAGGAGTCTCCGAAGTCAAATCATTGGTCATTGCTCCTCAGCAGAGTCAGCAAAGATGTCTGACACAGATGCAGAGAGTAATACAATTTTGCAGATTCTGAAAGTCCAACAGTAGATTGGTAAAAGTCCGTCTTCGGGTGGCAAAAGTCCAACAGTGGATTGGCGAAAGGTCCATCTAAGGGTGGCAAATTCCGAAAGTCCAACAGTAGATTGGCAAAAGTCCGTCTTCGGGTGGCAAAAGTCCAACAGTGGATTGGCGAAAAGTCCATCTTCGGGTGGCAAAGCAGCTAAAAGTCCAACAGTGGATTGGCGAAAGGTCCATCTAAGGGTGGCAGAAGTCCAACAGTGGATTGGCGAAAGGTCCATCTAAGGGTGGCAAATTCTAAAAGTCCAACAGTGGATTGGCAAAAGTCCATCTTTGGGTGGCAAAGCAGCCAAAAGTCCAACAGTGGATTGGCGAAAGTCCATCTAAGGGTGGAAAAAGTCCAACAGTGGATTGGCGAAAGTGCATCTAAGGGTGGCAAAAGTCCAACAGTGGATTGGAAAAAGTCCGTCTAAGGGTGGCAAAAGTCCAACAGTGGATTGGCGAAAGTCCATCTAAGGGTGGCAAAAGTCCAACAGTGGATTGGAAAAAGTCCGTCTTCGGGTGGCAAGAGTCCAACAGTGGATTGGCAAAAGTCCGTCTTCGGGTGGCACGAGGCTGCAAAGTCCACCAGTAGCGTGGCAGGCCAGTAGTCGTCTGGCATTGTACAAAAGACATTATCAAAGTCCATCAGTAGCATGGCAGGCCAGTAGTCGTCTGGAGTTGCATAAAAGACATTGTTAAAGTCCACCAGTAATGCGGCGAGCCAGTAGTCGTCTGGTGTCGTTCAAAAGACAGATGTCTCCGACAATGTTTCATTGAAGATTCAATCCAGCAATGTCGGGGGGTTTCTTCTTCATCATCCAGAGCAAATTTTTGGTTATATTTGGTATTCAATCACTATATACCTTGAAAGTCCGAAAGCAATCGCTTTCAGGCATTCAGGTCTACAGCGCTTGAATAGGGGCAGCTATAATACCCTAAAATTTGCTCTCCCTTTTTATCATCATAGCATGGCATTATCATTAATCATATTATATTCACCTCATTAGCATTGCATTGCATGTAACATAGAAAAATGAAGCATAGCATCCCTCTTACCATCAGGGCATGTGATCAGGTGGAAGGTGGACAATCAATGGATCCTTCAAAGCACAAAAAAGGTCAATCAAGTTTCTTCAAGGCAAGCCAAGGGTCTCTCATGTCTCATACTACCTCAATTGATCAACCACAACCTCAAGAAGGTGAGATTCAATAGGAGATTGAAGCACTACATCTTTCATTATGCAAGAGGTTCAAAAAACTGAAGGAAAACCCTCAAAAGAGATAGCTCATTGATCCAAAATCATTCTCAAGTGGCATATCTAATCATCCTTTAAGAGGATACACAACATACTCTGAGGAATTTGAAATTGAAGACTGCACATTTTTCTCCTAGGAGGAGGGCACCAAGACTAGGGTTTCCAATTAAATCAGGTTATCCTTGATTTTTTGGACAAGACTTGATGTCATGTTATTCTATATGTCCTTGAGTGTATGGATGTGGAAAAGTGCCTGTCAATTTGTTTTGGAAGTGGTTCAATTGAAAGAAAGATAAAAAATCAGAGAATTTGGGGCCAAGTCAAATAATCAGGAGAAAAAGTCAACTCTTGACTTTTTGAGGCCAAATTCATGAAATTCATGTTATATGTGACCAATGTGCAAAATTTTATCAAGAAACTCCAAAAGAATCATGAAAAAATCAAGAGGTAGAAAGTTGCCATTTTTGGAGTAAGAAGGGTTACTAAAAATAGTAATTTTGGACCACTTTGCACTACACTTTGAACCAAGGCCATTTAAAATTGAAGCATCAAATGAAAATTCCACCAGGCCACAACAAAAGGTCTTGCTTTAAGCTTCAAATCCATGTGTAGAACATCCCCATTGGATAAATATTGAGATAGATATGGATGATCAAAGTTGGAGGAAAGTAGGCCAAAACCATGTCATGACCAAGGATTTTCAAGGCACGCGCGCAGTCATTTTCACAAGCATGTGGTGAGCCAAATTTCCACCCATTTTTCATCAAGATAAAAGCCTCAAATGGAAAAATTTTCAACATCAAAGTTGTTCTTTGTAGTGTCATCTTCAATATTGATGTTGGGAAAATTTTGAATTGATCAAGTTATGAGTAGGTTATAGTGGTCTCAAGATAGGTTGATTAGGCTGAACTTTCATGCATGTCACTTGCCATGCCATGGGTTGCTTTGCACGCATATGAGCCAGTTTGTTTTCCATCTGTTGGTGGTCATTTTTAGACATATTTGAGGCATCATTTCACTCCAATTTTCAAACCAACATTGTTCCCCAAGGTGTCCTCTTTCCAAAGAACTCATAAACTCACCAAGTCCTTCATTGAGTAGAGAGAAAAACTTCAACAAACTACCCTATGTTGGCACTGGTACATTGACAGCATGTTGCATAATTTGGTTCACTCATACTACAAACACTTCCACACTTTATTTCCACATTTGGTCAAACATATCACCTACACAATACACACTATCACGTGCCATACATGGGAATAGAAAGAACAAACTTGCTTAGCAAGTTTATGATGCACAAGCTCCTGCTACATAACCGTGCCAATTCACTTTCTCCTTGCTCCCACCATAACTGTCATGAACCAACCTCACCCTATCACAATCCTCAATGACTCGCCCCTAACTAACTTGACTCAGTTAGTTAGGGTGCACTCAATTAACCAAGCTGTGACTCATTTAACTGGCTCACTAAACCATGGTTAAAGCTTACTATAAAACAAATCACACACTCTAACTTCAGTTCTAACTTCATTTTCTCACATTCAACTCAGAAACTCTCTCCATTCTCTCTCAATTTCTCCACATTGCAACTGATTTTCGAGCTCCATTTCATTCATCTTCCTCATCTTCATCTCAGAATCTCTCTGATTCTCTCTCCATTTTCATCACATTGCAACTATTTTGAAGCTTGGATTTCAGCTCTTCTCCACTGAAGCATCATCCATTTTTGCATCTAAGCCTTTATTTGGCCAAGAGAAGCTCAAAGAGGAAGCAACATCTCTGGTTTTCTGAAGAACACATCAAGATCATAAATCTTCAGGTACGAATCTCTTCCATTATAGACATAATGTGAAGATGTTATCAGGTTCTTGATGCTTCCTATAAGCTCAAGAACTTGTCTGGCTAGTTGATAGGCCTTTAGAGGCATAGTTGAAATGTTAGGGCAAATCTTCCTCTGTTCGATTCTCTCATCTCATGAATGTTTTGTGCATTTTGTCTTTGGATTCGTGTTCTACATAAGTTCAACATCATTTTGGTGTAATATTTGTGCATTTCTGTGAGATCCAAAGTTTGCAGGTGGTGGTTCTCGCCGGAGAAGGTGACCGGAGGTCCCTCTCCGGCCGGTTGGTTTCAATTGTTAGGGTTTACCAGGTTTCAATCTTGTCCGTCCAAGTTTCATGATCGTGCGGTCCAAGAGCTGGCAGCACATTAAAATTCACGTGCAAATCATGTGCAAAATTTCTGAATTGGACATGAGCCTTTATGCTATCTGCACCTCCTCATTTTAAGGCCCAATCATATTGAACTGATGTTTTGCTAAGTTCACACCCCCATTCATATTGCATTTTTATTTTATTTTCATTTTTTCTACACGTTTCATAATTGAATTTTAAAAATACCAAACTTCATCATAAAATTCCACAAAAATTCATGAGCCTTCTTAAAACATTTAGGAAATTTTTGATGATTTTAGTTTCTGACTTTATGACCTTTTTGCCCCTATTCCACAATTTTCTTTGATTTTCTTTTGTATGCATTCTTAATGTGGTACATGATTTTGTTTAATTTTTTTCTTGATCATTAAAAATTATTTTGAGTTGCTTCTTTTTGTAGTGAGTCACTAACATCTTGAATTATGTTAAGTGATTTTTATGTGATTTTTTAGGTCCTGTTATGGCATGTTTTGATGTTCATCTTTGCATTACTTTGCATGTGCATCCAATTTGATTTAAGTGCATTGTATAAAGCCTTTTTGCCTTGAATTTTTACATGATACTTTGATATGTGATTCATCTCTGATTTGTGAACCTCAATACCATGTTTTCATAATTTTCATGAACTCATTTGATTTTTTTTTAAAATATCTCATTTGAAGCATTACAACATGTCATATCCTTGTAATCTTTGTGCATGTTTACATGATTGCTTTTGTGCATACTTGCATGATCATTTGCCTACTTTGTGAACTATTCATTTGACATTATAGGTCATTGGTACATATTATGTGTCATCATTGCATGTTCACTTTCATTTAAATTTTGTGTGTCCTTAATATGAAGTACTTGTGTTTTCTTTTGAATTTCCATTTCATTTCTTCTTCTACCACTTCTTAAATGTCTTGAGGTGTGATCCATGAATACTTGTGAGATGTTTGTGAATCATTTTCATTTCATTTCTATTCTGATCCTTGGATTACATGTTTCATTTAGGCATGTTTCTTCTCTTTCTTTTCACCTTTCATCTCCCTTTTCTTATGGTAGCATGTTCTAAGGTCATGGATGATGCTTGTTGGTTGTTTACTTGAACTTGCATGATAATGATCATTTGTTTTCCATATGATGTACATTCTGGTTGTGACCAATAGGATTTGATTTCTCATCTAATTCTTTTGAGTTTTATAGTGCATTAAATGTTCTGTTACTTCTTATACTTCTTATACATGTTTACTAACCATGTAGGGGCTTTGGTAAGTTGCAATTGAGTGTGGATAAGGAATCCACATTCAAACTTCTTTCCTCTCATCTTTTACAATTCCATTTTTGTGTTTGTTAAGCACTTATGTGTTTTCTCTTAATAACTCATTACTTTCCCTTTTGAATTACAATTCATCTTCTACTTTAGAAGTGAATTGTTTAATTCATTCTTTCTTTAGACTTTAGGTTTTGAAACCTCACAAACCATTAGGATTACTCCCTTAACTAATCAATTAGGATTGAGTCTTAGTCCACATAGATTTTACCTTTCTCCTCTCTTGAGTCTCTCTTCTCATCTTAAAGAAAACTCAAAACATCTAATAAAGGTAGGCATTTATTGCATTTAGGCCTTTCATATAAAGAAAATATTATAAGGAGTCTTCTCTTATAATCTTAGAATGTATAGCATATGGCCCATCTTGGGTCAATGTGTTAAACATTTGATCTTGTATGAGGGACTTAAATGCAATACTTGTTGAAGGTGCAAATAATAAAAACACTTCTTCATTCCATAATTAACAAAACACTTAATAAACACAAGTATGCTAGTGTGGTTGAACCTTGACAATTGGAACTAAGTGTGGGGGTCTTCTTCACTCTTAGTGTGTTTTCTTGTTCATTCCATCTTGGAATATGAGAATGTACACATTCCAATGACTAAGATTCAGATACACTGTCATATGCAAACAAATGAAAAAACTTCTAAAAGACAAAACAAACAATAACGTCTTTCCTTCGGGAATTCTTTTCTCATCTCATTCACTCTCAGCGTACGAACGTGCTCCTACTCGTTTTCTTGCAAGATGGTAACGCACTCGGACCAGCGAGTCTGCAACACCTGAGCTAGAACGTTAGCCGTTCCTAAAAAAACACAAACAACTTTCCCTTAGGTGAGGGGAACTACGTCGCTCTGATTCTCATGTTCCCGATGAGATACGTAGGCAGTGGGGTAGGGCCCATTCGAGCACTTCTTTTATTTTCCCTACATTTGTTATTCTTTCTCCTTTCTTTCTTTCAGTTCCTTTTCCAGTATCCTTTTCTATCACCCTTTGATTGAACAAGCAAGTGTGGATCCCATCGGGTACGATGGACGTGAGGGGGTGCTAATACCTTCCTCTCACGTAACCGACTCCCTTACCCTTTCTCTTGGTCGCAAGACCATGCTCTATCCTTTCCCTCAGGTTTACGCAGTGTTTCCTTTCCCTCTCTCGGGATAAATACACATTGTTGGCGACTTTGTTTCGGTGCCACTTTCGCGTTTGTACTAGGATGAAAATCCCGGGAGCGACACTCGGCACAAGCCAATGCTTCAAAACATAACCTAATATACTCCATGGAACCTCATGGACCCAAGCATCAAGTCAATTTTGCCTCAGGGGATGCATTCTTCAAAAATCAGGAATTAGGGTTTCTTGACCTAATTCACCCCTAAGTTGACTTTTGGGACAAATCATGGGCCAAGACCTCAAGAAATGATTTGAGGGTCTTTAATATACCATATTGATCCATTTGCAACAATGGATTAATCCAAGAAGCTTGAGCAACAAGTTTCAATTTCATCTGCACCACAATTAGGGTTTCGCGAGGAAAGTCAACTGTAACTTTGACTTTTGACCAGGACATGCTCCCAAACCCTTAGAAATGATTCAATATACCCTATGACACCCATGGAACATGTCTATCAAGTTTAATTTAGGTCAAGGACATGATTTCCTGAAGAATTGCATAGTTTGGAATTCATCTGATAAAAAGTCAACTGTGCACAAAAGTCAACTTTGACTTTTTGAGATTTTTCACCAAAATGGATTTTTAACCCTAAAATGATGTTAATGTATGATTTGAATCATCATTCATCAAGAAAAATCAAAGAAAGTGGGATAACTTGTAAAAGGGGGTAACCATAAAAACTTAGAAAAATTTCTAAGTTATGGAAAAAGTGACACTAATGTGCCAACTTTGGAGGACCATAACTCCTAAACCACAAGGTCATTGCTCCCCATTCAAAGCTTGATTTGTATATCACATTGCCCTCAACAAAATCTTCATACTGACCTATGTCCAAATTCCTCATGGATTTTGAGTTATGGAGTGATCAAAATCAAGAAAAGTCACTTTGTTCCAACACTTAGTGAAAATTTCACTAAGTCAGAATCTGCCTTTACTTTTTTCCAAATGTAGGGGGATTTTTCACTTGGATTCAAAAGATATCAAAACCAAACATGTTCAAACAGTTGTTTTATCATGTAAGGGCTTTCCAAAATGACCAAGAACATTACCAAATTCAACTTGAGCCATGAGATATGACATTGGCAAGTTGCCTTGCTGAAATCTGCCAAGGCAAGGCAGATTTTTACACTTTTGGTCGATTTGCCAAAATCAGCCAAATCCAAATGCTCCTATCCACTTGGACACCTCTAAGGATTGAATCTAAAGGGGACAATCACTGTGCCAAGCCTCCAAAGTCTTTGGAACAAGAAATAGCATGTTGAACCTAGAATTGCCAAAATAGGGACAAGACTCCAATTTTGGATTAGAGCTTTCAATGGAAGCATCAAGGTGGCATGAACTGGATGTGGAGAGATTCGCCCATATCCGGGTTCTGGACCCATCAACTGGACGCCGAACTACCTTGTCAATCAAGTCGATGACGTTGTCACAATTTCTGGTCATCATAGGACCAGGGATGTTTTTGGCATCATCCCTTTACTTGACGAATCTAGAGCTCCCAACCGGGAACGGATCGAGATTACTTATGATGGTCAGAAAAATCAGAAGGTTCCCATAGTCATCTATCTACCGGGACCACTACCGTATGAATCAACTAAGGCTATCCCTTACAAATACGGTGCAATAATAATTGAAAATGGAAAGGAAATTCCATTACCCTCCGTCGTGAATATTGCAGACATCAGTCGTGTAACACGGAGCAGTCGAATCATCAACCGAGGAGTTGGAGAACCTAACAAGGAAAAGGAACATCAGACAGAAGCTCCCGATCAATCAGTCAGTCAATCCAGTAATCCCGACCTTTCGAAAAATAATGACGAGATGCAGAAACTCATCCAAAGGAGTGAATATAACATTGTTGATCAGCTGTTACAGACTCCTTCAAAGATCTCGGTATTATCATTGTTACTCAGTTCAGAAGCCCACAGGGAGGCTCTACAGAAAGTCTTGGAGCAAGCCTTTGTGGAACAGGATGTAACAATTAGACAGTTCGATAGCATTGTCTCTAACATCGCTTCCTACAATAATTTGGGATTTAGTGATGAGGAATTACTCGAAGAGGGTCGCTGTCATAACATGGCGCTCAATATCACAGTTAACTGTCAGGACGATGCTTTAGCCAGCGTACTGGTAGACACAGGGTCAGCCCTGAATGTTATGTCAAAGTCCACTTTGATGCAATTATCATTCAAAGGCCCTCCGCTGAGAATCAGTGAGGTCGTCGTCAAAGCGTTCGACGGATCCAGAAAAATAGTTATCGGCTAAGTTGATCTTCCCATAACTATCGGTCCTCACACTTTCCAAGTCCCTTTCCAAGTCATGGACATCCGGGCAACATACAGTTATTTATTAGGAAGACCGTGGATACATCAGGCTGGGGCGGTCACTTCGACCCTCCACCAAAAGCTAAAGTTCATTCAGAACGATTAACTTGTCACAGTCTGCGCAGAACATGTCTTGCTCGTGAGTAGTTTTTCATCATCTACTGGTATAGAACCCGAGGAGGTTATTAGAACTCAGTTACAAGCACTGTCGGTGGGCAAGGACAATCAATCCCAAGGAGGAACCTCGATTTCCTCATACAAAGATGTTATCAAAGCGGTCGAGAGTACCGATACAAAGAAGGGTCTTGGTTTTTCTACAACCTGTACCCGAACAGCTGCTAACGATGGAAGTCTTGATCCCATTCAGAACTTCTTCCACAGTGGAGGTTTTCTTCACCTAGTGTCTCAGGAAGTACATGCTATCAATGAGGAAGATCCATCTGACATAAATGAAGAATGGAAGTCCTATCTTAATGAGGACGGTTATATGTCTCAGGATGAAACGCAAACTCCTTTTTGCTTTCCTACAGAGAGTCCGAGATTTATACCCAGGTCAGACATCGAAATGATATACGGGGATTGTGATCCGGAAGGATGCCGTGCTCCGCCAAATTCATTAGAGGAAGACACTCCGATGAAAGACAATTTTGACTACACCTACTATGGCCCGATGGATGGTCTGCCAATGTGACAACCTTATCCAGGAGACTTGGGGCAAGAGAGTCAGCCGATCAATAAAAATTAGCTGACCGTCATTGAACAGAATACCTGTGTCCCCACCAGGTCATTCGGAAACTACTCAACATGAAGATGAATTCGTAACGTTTACGGGACTTGAGTTCATCAACAATGCCTTTCCCGAGGTCAACGTCATCGAGAGAGATGACTCCTCCAGTTCCAAGGAAGTGTGGGACACTCTGGAAGAACCAAGTGGAAAATTTGGCTATACGGTCAAGTACACCGCTCCCGAAAGCTCTCGTATCAGGCTCGAAGATATCCAGCCAACTGGATGGGGAGAAACAGTTGAGAGCACAAATGCTATGCAAAATACAACTGAGGAATTCTCCTACGACAACTCTGCCTGGGAAACAGATTCCAATGATCCTGCTCTACCAGAAATCAGCGTTATTTCTGAAGACAAATCAAGGAAGGTGCCAGACTTTGTGATTCACCGAGGAGTTCTCCGCCAATGGATTATCGTCGAGGTTCCAAAGATCGTTCATCAGTCAAAGTAATTGGCATCTTTAACCTTTCACCCTGCCCAGGTGAAACGGATGTTTTGATAGGGCTCGCTTTCTGTAAATTTTCCCTATTCGCTTCGCCCAAAGTGACAGAGTTTTGTTTTATAGGGTTGTAGTTTCAAGAATCGACTTGTTCATTAATAAAATAACGCCATTCTGTAATTTCCGCATTAATTGTTGTTTTCTCTTTTCGTTTTTCAGAAAATGATCATCCTAAAAAACAATTCAATAATAAAAACAAGCAGTAAAAAAAAATACACTGCACACACTTTTGCATTTTCTCTATATCTTCTAAACACAAATCATCACGTCATGCAAATTTCTTGTTTTAAACCCAGTTGAAACATACGATCCGATGCCTTCTCCCAACTTTGAGTTCCCGGTATTTGGGGCTGAAGAAGAAGTTGACAACAAAATTCCAGAAGAGATCTCCCGACTACTCAGAAAAGAGGAAAGGTCCATTGAACCTCACAAAGAGCCGTTGGAAACGATCAATGTGGGTTTGGAAAAAGAGAGAAAAGAAATCAGGATTGGGGCACTGCTCAGTCCAACTGCCAGAGAGGGTTTGATAAAGCTTCTCAGAGAATTTCCCGATGTATTCGCTTGGTCCTATCAGGATATGCCAGGGTTGGATACCAGCATCGTGGAACATCACTTACCGTTAAGATCAGAATGTCCGCCAGTAAAGCAGAGGTTGAGATGGACTCACCCGGACATGGCCATCAAAATCAAGGAGGGGGTACAGAAACAGATTGACGTGGGTTTCCTCACTACATCTGAATATCCTCAATGGTTATCCAACATCGTACCCGTTCCCAAAAAGGACAGAAAGGTCAGAATGTGTGTTGATTACAGAGACCTGAACAAGGCTAGTCCAAAGGACGACTTTCCTTTACCACACATTGACATGCTGGTAGACAGCACAACAAAGTTCAAAATTTTCTCCTTCATGGATGGATTCTCGGGCTATAACCAGATCAAAATGGCACCGAAAGACATGGAGAAAACTTCATTCATTACCCCATGGGGTACCTTTTGTTACAAGGTAATGTCGTTCGGTTTGAAGAACGCCGGGGCAACCTATCAAAGGGCCATGACTACTCTTTTTCATGACATGATACACAAAGAAATCGAGGTATATGTCGATGATATGATTGCAAAATCTAAGATAAAAGAGGAGCATGTGACCCACCTGTCGAAACTATTCGAGCGTTTGAGGAAGTACAAACTCCGCTTGAATCCCAACAAGTGCACCTTCGGTGTCTGTTCAGGGAAACTTTTAGGGTTCATCGTCAGCCAGAAAGGAATTGAGGTTGATCCTGACAAGGTTAAGGCCATTCGAGAAATGCCTTCTCCGAAAACTGAAAAACAAGTCAGAGGATTCTTGGGACGTTTGAACTACATCTCCAGATTCATATTCCTCATGACCGCCACATGTGCGCCGATTTTCAAATTACTCAAAAAAAACCAGGATTGCGTTTGGTCAGAAGATTGCCAAACCGCCTTTGACAGTATTAAGGAATATCTGTTGAATCCGTCGATTCTATCACCTCCAGTGGAAGGAAGACCACTGATCATTTACCTCACAGTCTTGGAAGACTCAATGGGATGTGTACTTGGCCAACAGGGCGAAACCAAAAGGAAGGAGTATGTCATCTACTATCTGAGCAAGAAGTTCACCGACTGCGAGACTCGGAACACGATGCTTGAGAAAACTTGTTGCGCTTTGGCTTGGGCAGCCAAACGTGTTCGCCAATACATGATTCGTCATACTACTTGGTTGGTTTCCGAGATGGATCCAATCAAGTATGTCTTCGAAAAGCCTGCTCTCACAGGAAGAATTTCCCGTTGGCAGATGTTGTTATTAGAATATGACATAGAGTACCACGCTCAAAAAGCCGTTAAGGGGAGTATTTTAGCCGATCATTTGGCTCATCAATCGATTGACGATCAAGAATCAACTGGGTTTGACTTCCCAGACGAAGATGTCATGTATTTAAAAATGAAAGATTGCGATGAACCGTTACCCAGTGAAGGGCCAGAACCAGGTTCCCAATGGGGACTTATCTTTGACAGAGCAGTTAATCATTATGGAAACGGAATTGGGGCAATAATTGTTACCCCTCAGGGTACCCAAATTCCTTTCACTGCAAGACTTATGTTCAAATGTACGAACAACGAGGCCGAATACGAAGCTTGTATTATGGGTCTCGAAGAAGCGATTGATTTAAGGATAAAAAACTTGGACATATACGGCGACTTAGCCCTGGTTATCAATCAGATAAAAGGAGATTAGAACACATACCAATCAGGGCTGATTCCTTATAAAGACTATGCAAGAAGGTTGTTACCTTTCTTTAACAGAGTCGAGTTTCATCACGTCCCTCGTAATGAGAATCACATGGCTGACGCTTTAGCCACTCTCTCTTCCGTGATTAGTGTAGGTCAATGGAACGACTTACCTAAGATTGACATAATGCGCCTTGAACGGCCCGCCTACGTCTTCACGATCGAAGCAGTCATAGATGACAAACCTTGGTATCACGATATTAAATGCTTCCTTCAGAAACAAGAGTACCCATCTGGGGCACTCAGAAAAGACAAGAAAACCCTCAGAAGACTAGTAAGCAGCTTCTTCCTGAGCGGTGACACTCTTTATAAGAGGAATTTTGACTTGGTCTTGCTCCGATGCGTAGACATACCAGAAGCAGACATGCTGATGAAAGAAATTCATGAAGGATCCTTTGGCACTCATGCCAACGGACACACAATGGCGAGAAAAATTCTGAGAGTAGGGTATTACTGGTTGACCATGGAATCCGACTGCTACAAGTACATGAGGAGGTGTCACAAGTGTCAGATATACTCCGACAAAATTCATGTACCGCCATCGCATCTCAAAGTTCTCTCTTCCCCGTGGCCTTTTTCCATATGGGGAATCGACATGATCGACATGATTGAGCCCAAGGCTTCAAACAGACATCGGTTCATCCTGGTAGCCATTGACTACTTCACCAAGTGGGTCGAAGCAGCATCATACGCTAATGTAACCCGACAAGTGGTGGTCCGATTTATCAAAAATAATATCATCTGCCATTATGGTGTTCCGAGCCAGATCATTATAGATAATGGATCTAACTTGAACAATAAGATGATGAAAGAGTTGTGTGTATAGTTCAAGATCAAACACCATAACTCATCTCCCTACCGACCCAAGATGAACGGGGCGGTAGAAGCGGCTAACAAGAACATCAAGAGGATTGTTCAGAAGTCAGTTGTAATCTACAAAGATTGGCACGAAATGCTACCCTTTGCTCTTCACGGTTATCGCACATCTGTTCAAACTTCAACAGGGGTAACCCCTTTCTCTCTAGTATATGGCATGGAGGCAGTTCTCCCCATAGAAGTAAAGATCCCATCAATCCGGGTATTGATGGAAGCTAAGCTTTCAGAAGCTGAATGGTGTCAAAGTCGACACGACGAACTGAATCTGATCGAAGAAAAATGGATAATGGCACTATGCCACGGTCAGTTGTATCAGTAGAGAATGAAGAAGGCGTTCGACAAAAAGGTTTGACCTCGCATCTTCAGGAAAGGAGATCTTGTGCTCAAGAAGATACAATCATTTCTCACTAATTCTCGGGGCAAATTGACTCCGAATTATGATGGCCCCTATGTGGTCACGAAAGCTTTCTCCGGCGGCGCCTTGATACTTGCAACCATGGACAGAGAGGAATTTGCCTACCCCACGAATGTTGATGTAGTCAAGAAATACTTCGCCTAAACTAAAAAAAAAATGTCTCGGTGGATTGAAAACCCGAAAGGGCGGTCCAGGCAAAAGTTAGAGACATGAAAAAAATCATCCCGATGGATTGGAAATCTCAAAGTACAATCCAGGAAAAAATTAGGGATAATGGCAAGTAACTATGTTCAATAGAGGCAAGTCCCTCAGCAGCAGCAGTTACACCATCCATCGGAGAAAACTCCAGTCAAGGTCATCTTCGACAGAAGCTCAGGATGTCCCGAATTCAAAGTTGGTAGAATGATAGTGGTCGTTATGTGTCAACGTAGCCCTTTTCCCTGTAAATTACCATTTTCAAACTTTGTATATACTCTTTGGAATCACGCGTTTGGCTGATCTCCATCTTATCAATAAAATTTGAGCCCTTGTGCTTTTGTTTGTAATTCTTATTTGTTTTAGCTTTACAGAATGACGTTTTAACATGATTAGAGATTCTTGAAATGAAACCAAAATGAATTTACTTGTTAAAACTTTTTCTACTTTTAAAGTAAAGATGGAAATTTCTTTTGACTGTTGAACATCAAAAGAGCATCAACCGCTTCTCCAGAAGTAGGCGAACTTCAAAGTGCAGAATAAAAGTACTCCTTCTACGCCAGTGCGCCTGAATGAAGGATTAACAGTGTTGGATACGACTATTCCATCTGACCTCTTCGGCCGAGTTCTTATCTCCTAAGCCCGACCAACGTATCTCCCAACAAGGACTATCTCTCCTAAGCAAGGTGGAATTGCTATTCTGAACCAACAGTACTTCTTCGCCCCGCGATGGCCGAGTATCCAGTCGTGTTCACCTGTTAGTTTGTATGTCGCGTCAGTTTTGTCAGCATAAACATACATACATCATGCATTTGATTTGCATTCATATTCATATTGCATCACTATCACTCTAGTCGGTCTTGTCCCCTAGTGATGACAGTCCTATCAATCGAGTTGTTAGTTCTTGCCTCATCAGAAAATGCTACGTTTGAACGATCTCTCTCCAGTTTATTTCTGGAATGGAGTTGGTCCTTGACCACTTTGGTAACTTGAACCTCTGAAGAACCAGAGAACTCTCGACAAATGTCACTCTTCGCCATTGAAGATGATATCCTTGCTTTCCCGGATTAAGGAAGATCCCTAGAGAAAGCCCCTTAATCGGAACTTCGGCAATACGGCAGTTTTTCTCCGAAAGAACCGCTGATGAAAAGGTCATCGACACCTCAAAATTAGAGCCCATCATATGGCATTTCTCCAGGAAGATCCTGAGAAAAGTATGATGTAAGACCCCAAGCGGAAGCAGTCTCTCAAGAGACTCATTTTCCCCAGATAGAGTCGACAAATGGCGTCTCCAACAGAGAAGTTTGTGTACCCTTACAATTCAGACGATTGGGCTCCCCAGAGAGTCCAACGTCAAACTTTTTCCCATCAAATGGCATCTCCCTAGGAAAATTCGGCGAGAAGTTTGAGGAAAATCGCTACGTATAGCGTCCCTTGTCAAGAAAGTTTATCGACAAAAGAAACTTAGACCAGTTCCTTGGTAGGAAACCAGGATCGAGGGGAAGTTTACAACAGCAACTTAGACCAGTTCCTTGGTAGGAAACCAGGATTGAGGGGAAGTTTACAACAGCAACTTAGACCAGTTCCTTGGTAGGAAACCAGGATCGAGGTGAAGTTGACAAAATAAACTAAGACCAGTTCCTTGGTAGGAAACCAGGATCGAGGGGAGGTTTATTTCAAATGAAAACTGAGACCTGCTCCTTGGCTGAAGACCAGGATCGAGGGGAAGTTTACCTTTTCTAAGCATCATCACTTAGCTAAAGAAGATGAATGCATAAGCTACCATTCATAACCACCATCAAAATTTCGGGTATTCCGATATTTTATCCTCTTGCACCCCGAATGCCGGAATACCTTCGTCATTCACACCTTCGGGTCCAAGAAGATTAAATAGGGGCATCTGTCATACCCCAAATTTTGACCAGTAAGATTTGCCATCATTGTGCAAATCATCATCACAATATGGATGAACCATCATGCCTCATCAAATGCCTCAAGGGTTGTTGAGCATTCACTACAATCAAAATTAGGGTTTTAAGCCCTCTTAGAGCCTTAGACAAAGGATCAATCAAAGATTGACTTGATCCTCAACTTGTCTAGCCTCTAACATATCCACAATGGATTAAAAGGACTCCCACTTCAAGGATTAAGCACAAGGCTGCTCCCTTCTAGGTGGATTAAGTCTTAAGATCGACAGTGTCACCAAATTAGGGTTTTGGTCGACCAGGGCCTCCAGATGGAAATTTTTCATCTGGGAACAAGCCAATGCTTCAAAACATAACCTAATATACTCCATGGAACCTCATGGACCTAAGCATCAAGTCAATTTTGCCTCAGGGGATGCATTCTTCAAAAATCAGGAATTAGGGTTTCTTGACCTAATTCACCCCTAAGTTGACTTTTGGGACAAATCATGAGCCAAGACCTCAAGACATGATTTGAGGGTCTTTAATATACCATATTGATCCATTTGCAACAATGGATTAATCCAAGAAGCTTGAGCAACAAGTTTCAATTTCATCTGCACCACAATTAGGGTTTCGCGATGAAAGTCAACTGTAACTTTGACTTTTGACCAGGACATGCTCCCAAACCCTAAGACATGATTCAATATACCCTATGACACCCATGTAACATGTCTATCAAGTTTGATTTAGGTCAAGGACATGATTTCCTGAAGAATTGCACAGTTTGGAATTCATCTGATAAAAAGTCAACTATGCACAAAAGTCAACTTTGACTTTTTGAGATTTTTCACCAAAATGGATTTTTAACCCTAAAATTATGTTAATGTATGATTTGAATCATCATTCATCAAGAAAAATCAAAGAAAGTGGGATAACTTGTAAAAGGGGTAACCATAAAAACTTAGAAAAATTTCTAAGTTATGGAAAAAGTGACACTAATGTGCCAACTTTGGAGGACCATAACTCCTAAACCACAAGGTCATTGCTCCCCATTCAAAGCTTGATTTGTTGATCACATTGCCCTCTACAAAAGCTTCATTTTAACCTATGTCCAAATTCCTCATGGATTTTGAGTTATGGAGTGATCAAAATCAAGAAAAGTCACTTTGTTCCAACACTTAGTGAATATTTCACTAAGTCAGAATCTGCCTTTACTTTTTTCCAAATGTAGGGGGATTTTTCACTTGGATTCAAAAGAGATCAAAACCAAACATGTTCAAACAGTTGTTGTATCATGTAAGGGATTTCCAAAATGACCAAGAACATTACCAAATTCAACTTGAGCCATGAAATATGACATTGGCAAGTTGCCTTGCTGAAATCTGCCAAGGCAAGGCAGATTTTTACACTTTTGGTCGATTTGCCAAAATCAGCCAATTTCAAATGCTCCTATCCACTTGGAAACCTCTGAGGATTGAATCTAAAGGGAACAATCACTGAGCCAAGCCTCCAAAGTCTTTGGAACAAGAAATAGCATGTTGAACCTAGAATTGCCAAAATAGGGACAAGACTCTAATTTTGGATTAGACCATTCAATGGAAGCATCAAGGTGGCATGAACTGAGCTCTTAGCAACTGAATTCAGTCAAGACTTATCCAAGACCAAGGGGACCAGCAGCCTGTTCCCTAACCTCTAGTCAATGGCTAGAGGAGACTTGGATTTTCATTTGCCAACATTGGCCAAACCTACTCAGCAGTTGCCATTCACTATTCCTTGCAAAACAAACTTGCTCTACTATAAATAGATCTCAATTGTGATCAGTTTGAGGACACCAAAGCCATCAAACAGATGCTTTCCTCAAAATCTCTTCTTTCACTCCAATTTTGCCTTCCAAGGCAAGTCACTATCGGGTTTTGAGTTTGAGAGCTTTTCCAATCAAACCAATCACTCACACACCTCACATACATCATATAGAAGTGATCCAAACACTCACATAACATCTGGAACACTGATTTCACAAAATCACTAGCCAATTGCTCAAGTTCTTGACAGTTTGGCAGTTGAGGTACCATCTTGAGCTCCAAACCATTTCAATGTATTCCAAGCATCCAGATACACTCCATGGCACCTAGGGAAGCTATCCATATCATTGGAACCTAGTTGTAACACCTCCAACACAAAACGCGATCACCAGGTGCAAGAGGTAAGCATGAGTTCTTCTAACTCTATGATCCATGCAATTTTTGCTGCACAATAATTTGGCCATATGTTCATAATCATGCATGGAATGTGTCATACCCCAAATTTTGACCACTAAGATTTCCCATCATTGTGAAAATCATCATCATAATATGGAGGAACCATCTTATTTCATCAGTCTCCCCAAAGATGGGTGAGCATCCACTACAATCAAAATTAGGGTTTCAAGCCCTCTCAAAGCCTTAGACAAAAGATCAATCAAGGAATGACATGATCTTCAACTTTTCTAACCTCTAAAATATCCACAATGGATCAAATGGACTCCCACTCCAAGGATTAAGCACAAAGCTGCTCCCTTATAGGTGGATCAAGCCTTAAGATCGACAGTGTCACCAAATTAGGGCTTTGGTCGACTAGGGCCTCCAGATGGAAAATTTTCATCTGAACACAAGCCAATGATCCAAAACATAACCTATGATGCTCCATGGAACCTCATGGACCAAATCATCAAGTCAATTTTGCCTCAAGGGATGCATTCATCAAAAATCAGGAATTAGGGTTTCTTGACCTAATTCACCCCTAAGTTAACTTTTGGGATAAATCATGAACTAAGACCTCAAGAGAGGGTTTGAGGGTCTCTAATGAACTATATTGATCCATTTGGAACAATGGATTAATCCTAGAAGCTTGAGCAACAAGTCTCAATTTCATCTGCACCACAATTAGGATTTTAAGGAAAAAGTCAACTGTAACTTTGACTTTTGACCAAGACATGCTCCCAAACCCTAGGACATACCTCAATATGACCTATGACACCCATGGAACATGTCCATCAAGTTTGATTTAGGTCAAGGACATGATTTCCTGAAGAATTGCACAGTTTGGAATTCATTTGATAAAAAGTCAACTGTGCACAAAAGTCAACTTTGACTTTTTGAGATTTTTCACCAAAATGGATTTTTAACCCTAAAATGATGTTAATGTGTGATTTGAATCATCATTCGTCAAGAAAAATCAAGAAAAGTTGGAAAACTTGCAAAAGGGGTAACCATAAAAACTTAGAAAATTTTCTAAGTTAAAAATAAAGTGGCTAGGGTACCAACTTTGGAGGATCATAACTCCTAAACCACAAAGCCATTTTTCCTCATCCAAAGATGGATTTGTAGCCCTCATTACCCTCTACAAAAACTTCAACTAGACCTAAGTCCAATTCATTAAGGATTTTGAGTTATGGAGTGATCAAAATGGCTGAAAAATGAAAATGTCACTTTTTCCAACACTTAGTGAAATTTTCACTAAGTCCAAATCTGTCTTCACTTTTTTCCAAATCTAGGGGGATTTTTCACTTGGATTCAGAAGAGATCAAAACCAAACATGTTCAAACAGTTGTTGTATCATGTAAGGGCTTTCCAAAATGGCCAAGAACATTACCAAATTCCATTTGAGTCATGAGATATGACATTGGCAAGTTGCCTTGCTGAAATCTGTCAAGGCAAGGCAGAATTTGCATTTTTGGTCGATTTACTAAAATCAGCCAAATCCAAATGCTCCTATCCACTTGGACACATCTGAGGATTGAATCTAAAGGGGACAATCACTGAGCCAAGCCTCCAAAGTCTTTGGAACAAGAAATAACATGTTGAACCTAGAATTACCAAAATAGGGACAAGACTCCAAATTTGGATTGGAGCATTCAATGGAAGCATCAAGGTGACATGCATTGAGCCATTTTCATTTGAATTCAATCAAGACTTATCCAAGACCAAGGGAACCAGCAGCCTGTGCCCTAACCTCTAGTCAATGGCTAGAGGAGACTTGAACTTCCATTGGACAACATTGGCCAAACCTCTGCATCAGTTGCCATTCACTATTCCTTGCAAAACAAACTTGCTCTACTATAAATAGAGCTTAATTGTGATCAGTTTGAGTACACCAATGCCATCAAACAGATGCTTTCCTCAAAATCTCTTCTTTCACTCCAATTTTGCCTTCTAAGGCAAGTCACTATCGGGTTTTGAGTTTGAGAGCTTATCCAATCAAACCAATCACTCACACACCTCACATACATCATATAGAAGTGATCCAAACACTCACATAACATCTGGAACAGTGATTTCACAAAATCACCAGCCAATTGCTCAAGTTCATGACAGTTTTGCAGTTGAGGTACCATCTTCAACTCCAAACCATTTCAATCCATTCCAAGCATTCATACACACTCCAAGGCACCTAGGGAAGCTATCTAGATCATTGGAACCTAGCTGTAACACCTCCAACACAAATCACGATCACCAGCTGCAAGTGGTAAGCATGAGCTCTTCTAACTCTATGATCCATGCATTTTTTGCTGCACAATAATTTGGCCATATGTTCATAATCATGCATGGAATGTTTTCCCTCAATTAATTGCATTGTTTGAATCGTGTATCAAAAATCCTAGCCTTCATGCAGAAATTAGGGTTCTTGAGTATTTTTCATGATTTCTTGTTATATGTTTAATTTAAATGAAATTAATTAACATAGACATGATCGTGAGGTTGAGACGAGAATAATGATATGTGGATTGCATGATATAATCAAGTATTCAGTGAGATTGAAGAGAAAATGCAAATCTGGCCAAGCCCAGAACACGCGCGTGTTCTTGGTGTGTTCTTGGCGCGTATTTTGAAAATTTGAATATTTGAATTTTGTGATTTTATTTAATTGATTCAAAAATTAATTTCTCTCTGAGTTTTAATGATTTTGAGTTGATTCTTTTTTTAATAATTCACAAAAATGTTAAAATATTTTATTTTCCCAAAAAATCCCAAAAATATTATTTATTTTATATAATTGATATTTTTGCAAAGAATTAATGTTTTAATTGTTTTTAACATTTTAAATATTTTTTCCACCTTGATTTTGCAACTTTTAATGCTTTCTAATTATTTTGTAGGTCAATACTTAATTTTTGAAGCATTAATCCAAGATCACAATTTGTTTTTCATATGTTAAACAATTTTGATCATTTTAATTGAATTTTTATTCAATTAAATACATTTTTGAAAACAAATTAGGGTTTTGGATTAATTCAACCCTCATAAATCATTTTCAAAACACTTTGGGCCTCTAATAGAGTGTAAGACCCAATCCTTTTTTGACCAAATCATTTTTGGGCCTCAGTGTATTGTATAAGTCCCGATACCGTCAAAAACAAACGGCGCGATCGTCGCCCTTTTCAAAATAACCATGGGCCTCTCCTCGAGCTATAAGACCCATTCAAAACTTTTGGGCCTCTAATAGAGTGTAAGACCCAACCCCCTTTTAACCACAACATTTTGGGCCTCACTTATTGTATAAGTCCCTCTGCGTTAAAAGAAAATCTCGGCGCGACCGCCATTTTAAATGAAAAATCATCTGGGCCTACCCTCGTGTTATAAGCCCCACTCTTTTTCTTTAAACTTTTTGGGCCTCTTGAGAGAGTGTAAGACCCATCCCTTTGTACAGAAAACAATTTTTGGGCCACAGTCACTTGTATAAGTCCCGCTGTACAAATTCAAACAGCGCATTCACTGATAATACCCTAGGCCTATCCTTGAGCTGTAAGCCCCAAATCTTTCTTTTTCAAAGCAGTTTCTCCTTTGATTTTGAATATAGTGTTATTTTCAATTTTTCTGTGTTGAACAACTAACCAAACAGCATGGAATCTCTACAACCGAGTAAGTGGTTATTGCTTTCATTTACCGCTTTCATATACATATAACTGTATTGTGGGGCTATTTCACTGTAAGTCTTCTTTCATAAACTCATATCAATTGTGTAATAATAGTATAGATATTTATAGTTTCCCCGGCAACTACGTCTAGCATTAAGCCCGTTGATCACCTTTAGAAATAGTCTAAACTAGACCCCCATAGGATTACCAGACACAGTCTTCCCTCCTCTTGGGGTTAAACAATATGGAGACATGAAAGGCAGCATTATCTGTGAACCCTTTCATAGACTGTCACTCGTAGAAGTTGTCAAAGAAACTCTATTCCCCAGAGATGATCTTTTCTCCGTGAATGGCATCTCTTGAGTTTCTTCCAAATTCTCGGACTTTCCTGGCTTGATCTTTTCTCGGTGAATGGCATGTCTTGAACTTCTCGGGGTTTGGGGACCCACAGGCTTCTTAAAAGCAATTGTCAAGAAACTCTACTCCCCAGAGATGATCTTTTCTCCGTGAATGGCATCTCTTGAGTTTCTTCCAAATTCTCGAACTTTCCTGACTTGATCTATTCCTTGTGAATAGCTTGCCTTGAATTTCTTGGGGTTTGGCGACCCATCGGCTTCTTAAAAGCATCGACCTCCTCTTGGGCATCGTACAAGGACCCACAGGCTTCCTAAAAGCACCCTCGCCTCCTCTTGGGCTTAGTACAAGGATCCTTCGGCTTCTTAGAAGTATTCACAGCCTCCTCTTGGGCTTCGTATAATGATCTCTTCCTCCGGAAATGATAGCTTTCTCTTGAGCTTCATACAAGGACCGATCGGCTTCTTAAAAGTTTCCAGCCTCCTCTTGGGCTTCGTACAAATTGTCCCGACGACCTCCTAAAGGTATAGGAATAGAACTTAGTCAGCTTCATAGAGCAGTCCTTTCAAAGAGTCTACTACTGTTTCTCAAAGCATAGTACAAAAGATGAAACTCCAGACTTAGACAGTCTAATCTCCTTGAGTCTCAAAGACATTCTCAAGCACCCCTTCAAGAATAGGAAGGAACCCCGTAGACTCGGACAGTCTCAATACCCGTTGGATTTCCCGCTTCCTTGAAGAATAGGAATAACCTGGATCCTTGAATCAAATCCTTGAGTACAGTGTTGCTTATATATGAACTGATTTTCTCTTTAAAATCAGTATACTGGACCTGTCACTTAACTGAAACAACATTTAGCCTCTCTCTCGGGCTTTGTACGAGACACATAAGAGACTCCCTCGGTGAGTCAATCACCCCTTTCGCCTCCATCTTGGGCTTTATACGAGATAGAAAAAGGTTCTTATTGAGCCAAACAAATTTTAGCTTCCATCTCGGGCTTCGTACGAGATACAAACAAAAAACTCTCTTGTTGAGTCAAATAGCCTCCACCTCGGGCTTCGTACGAGATACCAAAAGACTCCATCGTCGAGTCAAAACCTTTTACCCTCTCTCTCGGGCTTTGTACGAGACACACAATAGCCTCCTCTTAGGCTTTATATAAGAAAACCACTGGTTGATCCAATCAACCTTTTAACATCAAAGTTTTGCCTCGTTCACAGTACACAAACATCAACAACTCCTTCCCTTTCATCTAATCGCTGTAAGCGGTAAGCCTCTGGATTATCAACATCCATGCCATTGTCGCTCTTTTAGCATGAGAAATTCCAAAGGAAAGATAACATTGCTCTAAACTGAGTTAAAGTCTTCTCCTTCAGGTTAAAACCCCCTATAAAGGACATTATGGAATTGCTAGGATCCGCGTATCCCAGTTAAAGTAATTCTCCTTTATAAACAGTTGTGACATACAAACCCCCTCTTTAGAGATGACAAATTCTCTCTAACGTCAACACCTTTTAGCTTCATATCTTGGGCTTTGAACAAGATATAAATAGACCCTTTGTAATACCCCAAAATTCGCTCTCCCTTTTGGCATCCTAGCATAGCATTATCATATATCATATCATATCCATCTCATTAGCATTGCATTGCATATCTAACATAGAAAAATGAAGCATGGCATCCCTCTTACCATCAAGGCATGTGATCAGGGGAAAGGTGGACAATCAAGGAATCATTCAAGGCACAAAAAGGTCAAACAAGTTCACTCAAGGCAAGCCAAGAGGTCTTTCATGTCTCATACCATCTCAATGGATCATCCAAAACCTCAAGAAGGTGAGATTCAATAGAAGATTGAAGCACTACATATTTCACTATGCAAGAGATCCAAAAAATGAAGGAAAACCCTCAAAAGAGATGGTTCATTGGTTCAAAATCACCCTCAAGTAGCCTATCTCATCATCCTTTAAGAGGATACACAACATACTCTGAGGGATTTGAAATTGAAGACTGCACACTTTTCCCCCTAGGAGGAGGGTGCCAAAATTAGGGTTTCCAATTAAATCAGGGTATCTTTGATTTTTTGGGAAAAACATAATGTCATGGTATTCTACATGTTCTTAAGTGTATGTGTGTGGAAAAGTGCCTCTCAATTGGTTTTAGAAGTGGTTCAATTGGAAGAAAGATAAAAAATCAGGGAAATTGGGGCTAAGTCAAATAATCAAAGGAAAAAGTCAACTCTTGACTTTTTGAGCCCAAAATCATGAAATTCATGTTATATGTGACCAATGTACAAAATTTGATCAAGAAACTCCAAAGGGATCATGGAAAAATCAAGATTTGAAAAGTTTCCATTTTTGGAAGAATTAGGGTTTCCAAAAATAGTAATTTTAGGCCATTTTGCACCAGAATTGGAACCAAGGCCATTCAAAATTGGAGCATCAAATGAAAATTCCACTCGGCCACAACAATAGATCTTGTTTCAAGCTTCAAATCCATGTGTAGAACATCTCCATTGGATAAAAATTGAGTGAGATATGATTGATCAAAGTTAGAGCAAAGTAGGTTCAAAACCAGGTCATGACCAAGGACTTTCAGGTCACGCGTGTGTCACTTTCACAAACACATGGTGGGCCAAATGTTTTGATCAATTACTCATGGTTAGATGCCTCAAATGAAAAATCTTTCAACATGAAAGTTGTTCCTCTATGTGAGATCTTCAAAATTGGTGTTCATGATTTTTTCATTTGATCAAAGGTCAAGAAGTTATGTTGAGCCCAATGTGCTTTGATCATGCTGAAATTCCATGCCGTGCATGCCTTGCCAACCAACCTTATGGCCACGCCTTATGTCAGTTCCAAACTTGTGTGTTATAAGTCATATTTCAACCTCTTCCAAGCATCATTCCAATTCATTTTTCATACCAAACATGTCCTATTACATTTCCTCTTTCAAATGAACCCAAAAACTCACCAATTCATTCATTGAGTAGAGAGAAAAACTTCCTCAAACCACCCAATATTCCACTATTGCATTGTTGGATTTTATGCATGACTTGGTTCAGACATCCATCAAACATCCTTTCCCTTATTTGAACACAACATGAACATTACACACACTACTACAGCCGTGCCTTGCATGGAAATAGAAAGAGAAAACTTGCTGAGCAAGTTTCTGATGCACAGCCTTGCCATTTCTCTTTCTCTTCACTTCCACCATAGCTTGCCATGAGTTGTCACCACCATATCCTTGCTCTCCTTAACTAACTTGACTCGGTTAGTTAGGGATGACTCACTTAACTCAACTGTGAATCAGTTAATTCACTCAGTTTAACCATGGTTAGCTCACACTATAAATAAAAACTTAACTCTCTAATTTCATTTCTAACACTCACTTTCCACTCTCAATTCCGAAACTCTCTCTTCTTCTCTCTCAATCTCACCATTGCCATTGATCTTCGAAGTTCACATTGTTCAATTCTCTCAAAAACTCTCTCTGATTCTCTCTCAATTTCACCACATTGCAACTGGTTTTGAAGTTTGGTTTCAATTTCTTTCCACTGAATCATCATCAACCACTACATCTAAGCCTTTATTTGGCCAAAAGTAGCTCAAAGAGGAAGCAGGATCTCTGGTTTTCTGAAGAATATCTCAAGGTCTCAAATATTCAGGTACGAGTTTCCACCATTATAGACCTGATGTGAAAATATTTTTAGGTTCTTGTAGCTTCTTATAAGCTTAAGAACTTGTCTGGCTAGTTGATAGGCCTTTAGAGGCATAGTTGAAAAGTTAGGGCAAATTTTCCTCTGTTCGATTCTCTCATTTCATGAACTTTTTGTGTGTTTTATCACTGGATCCGTGTTCTCCTTTACTTCCTCTTCATTTTGGTATATCATTTGTGGAATTCTGGAAAATTTGAGGTTGCAGACGGTGGTTGTTGACCGGAGAAGATGACCGGAAGTCATCTCCGGCCGGTGGTTTCAGATGCTAGGGTTTTGGTGTGTTTTAATCGTGTCCGTTGATTTTTCATCATCGTGTGGCCATAGTGGTGCCAGCGCATTAAAATAAGCATGCCTTGCACGTGTTTGTTATTTTAATCAAAGTGACATGCGTGTGTTGTAGTGCATGATATGGAGTGTGGTCCTTCACGTGTGTGCCTTGGATTTAATTACTTTGACTTGCTTGTTGACTTGACCTGATCCAAGGGTGATGATTGTTTTACCTATGTTTGACTGAGAGTGCATGTTAATTAGTGTGTATTGCGCAGACTTGGACCTTGGGCTGATTGCTATTCGCACCCTATGTTTTTCAAGCCCAAATCATTTGAACTGAATAATTGCTATGCATGCACCCCTCCTTTATTTCCATTCCATTTTATTTTCTTCATTTTATGCACGTTTGCTTTCTAATTTTTGAAAATACTAAACAACATCATAAAATTCTAGAAAAATTCATGAATATCATTAAGACATTTAGAAAATTTTTGAAATTTTTATTTCATGATTTTATGACATTTTCTCCCCTGTTGCACAATTTTCTTTGAATTTCCATTTGTGTGCTTTCTAAATGTGATACATGAATTTGTGGAATTTTGTTCTTGATCATTGTAGATTGTTTTGACATGATTCTTTTTGAATTGATTCATTAACACTTTGAAGCATGTTAGATGATTTTTTTTTGAGTTTTTAGATCATTTTATGACATGTTTGGATGCTCATCTTTGCACCACTTTGCATGATATTTCAACTTGACATAATTGCTTGGTTTGACATCATTTTGGTTTGAATTTTCACATGCTATTTTGATGTATGATTCATTTCTGATTTAGGCATTCTAATACCATGCTTGCATAATTTTCATAAGTCCATTTGATTTTTGTTAGATGCATTACATTTGAAACATAATAACTTGTCATATCATTCTAATTTTTGTGCATGTTTACATGATTTCTTTTGTACATATTTGTATGATCATTTGCATTTTGTGGGATATTCATGTGACATTATAGGTCATTTTTACATATTATAGGTCAACTTTTACATGTTCATTTCCATTTAAACTTTGTGCATCTTTAATATGTAGTATTTGCATTTTCTTTTGAACTTCCATTTCAATTCTTCTTCTTATATTACATCTTATGTCTTGATGTTTGATTCATGAATACTTGTGGGATGTTTATAAACCATTTTCCATTTAGTTTCAATTCTGATCCTTAGATTACATGTTCCATTTATGCATGTTTCTTCTCTTTCTTTTCATCTTTCATCTATCCTTTCTTATGAAAACATGTTCTAATGCTATGGATGATGATTGTTGATTATTCATTTGAACTTGTATGATGGTATTCACTTGTTGTCCATATGATGCACATTCTGGTTGTGATCTTAAGATTGGATTCTTCATCTCATTCTTTTGAGCTTTATGGTACATTGAGTGTTCTTTTACTTCTTATACTTTTTATGCATGTTTACTAACCATGTAGGGGCTTTGGTAAGTTGAAATTGAGTGTGGGTAAGGAAACCACATTCAAACTTCTTTCCTTTCATCTTTTACAATTCAATTTTGTGTTTTGTTAAGCACTTATGTGCTTTCTCTGATTAACTCATTACTTTCCCTTTTGAGTTACAATTCATCTTCCACTTTAGAAGTGAATTGTTTAATTCCTTTCTTCTTTAGACTTTAGGTTTTGCAACCTCACAAACTTTTAGGATCACTCCCTTAACTAATCATTTAGGATTGAGTCTTAGTTCACATAGATTTTACCTTTCTCTCCTCTCTTGAGTCTTTCATCTTCTCATCTTAAAGAAAATTCAAAATACATAATAAAGGTAGGCATTTATTGCATTTAGGCCTTTCATATAAAGAAAAGCTTATAAAGGGGTCTTCTCTTGTAATCTTAGAATGTGTAGCATATAGCCCATCTTGGGTCAATGTGTTAAACATTTGATCTTGTATGAGGGACTTAAATGCAATACTTGTTAAAGATACAAATAAAAAACACTTCTTCATTTCTTAATCAACAAAAACACTTAATAAACACAAGTATGCTAGTGTGTTTGAACCTTGACAATTGGAACTAAGTGTGGGGGTCTTCTTCACCCTTAGTGTACTTTCTTACTCATTCCATCTTGGAATGTGAGAATGTACACATTCCAATGACTAAGATTTAGATACACTATCATATGCAAACAAATGGAAAAAACTTCTAAAAGACAAAAACAAACAATAACGTCTTTCCTTCGGGAATTCTTTTCTCATCTCCTTCAATCATTCCTTAAGGATGCGTCATTTCCGTTCTACCGCAAACAGGTAACGCCTAAGTCTCCCTACAGCGAGCTGCAACACCTAAACTGCTAGGACGCGAACGTTGACGTATTCCATTAAAAAACACAAACAATCCATCCCTAGTGAGGGGAACTATGTCGCTCTGATTCTCATGTTCCCGATGAGATACCTAGGCAGTGGGGTAGGGCCCATTCGAGCACTTCTTTTTATTTTCCCTACATTTTTTTGTCTTTCTCTTTCCATTCCTTTTCCGGTTCTTTTTCCAGTATCATTTCTATCACCCTTTGATTGAAGCAAGCAAGCGTGGATCCCATCGAGTACGATGGACGCGTGGGGGTGCTAATACCTTCCCTGCGCGTAACCGACTCCCAAATCCAGTTCTCTTGGTCACAAGACCATGCTTTTCCTTTCCTTCAGGTTTATGCGGTGTTTCCTTTCCCTCTCTTGGGATAAATACACATTGCTGGCGACTCTGTTTCGGTGCCACTTTCGCGTTTGTACTAGGATGAAAATCCCGGGAGCGACAGCTGGCGACTCTGCTGGGGACAGGTTGACCTATAGCTGGTCCATCCTAAGCGAGTCAATCCTAGCGCTTGTTTACTTTTCTTTCATTGGGTGTTTACTGTTATCTTGTATTTGCTGTTTAATGTATTTATTACTTGTACCATATTTACAACATTGTAGCATTTACATTTCATATATTATACTGTGTTGCACTGTTCTGTCTGTTTGGCGGGATGGGATTTCTGAGAGATGAGCTCAGTACATAGGCTCGAGTATACACTTAGACTTAGAGTGGAGAGTAGTGGGACCTACGTGCCATCTGTGTACGTTAGGTAATCATGAAATTCACAGCTAGACGAGGCTATCTTGGGACCCATCATGGCGTGCGCATCTTGCGTATTCCAGGATGTCGATCTAGAGAGATGTCGACTCTAGTGACCGATCATGAGGACCTTAGTGGAAACATCTCTCATTAGTGGTGACAGTGGCAGACCACATTCAGTGGCAAACCCATTCGCACCCAAGGGCCCACTTTGGAACTTGCATAGGATGACCTTTATTTTCTAAGGTAAGTCAGTGGACAACCTCTTTGATTGGCATAACATTGTATCCTACGGGCTGAATGTGCTATCGCTTCTCAAACCTCCGAAGCTGACAAGCCTTGCTTTCTAGGAACCACATGTGAGTATGGGTGGGATGTTTACAGGTTTGCAGGTAACCTAGCCTCCTACATACCTTACTTGTGATTCTATGATTATTTCAGACAGTGTATCCCATGACAGTGGTTTAAGTATTCATCTCAGATATATTGCCAGATTCAGTACAGAGACACAGTGCACACAGTTCAACACAGACACAGACACCTGGATACCAGATCACATGCCTTTTGCATTTGCATACTCATATCATAACAGGTTATGTTTGTCATTTTCAGGTACCTACCATATTGTCTGATTCCAATCATGAGTTCCCAAGAGGTTGAGGTTAAAAGGAAGAACAATGTGTCATATAAATCCCTGATCCCAAGCTGGATTCATTGAATAAGATGATAAACATGGCTGGTTCTGGCGTTCTTAGCACTTTTCAGAAGGAGTATGGAGAGCTGATTAAGATGGTATGTGCATTCACAAAGTATGAGAAGGATGGGTTGCACACTTTCTTACAGTTCTATGAACCATCAATGAGATGTTTCCTGTTCCCTGATTACATTTTGATGCCCACTTTGGAGGAATTCTCATTTATTTTGGGAATTCCAGTCACGTCTTCTATACCGTATTTTTCTGAAGGTGCTCTTACCCCTGAAGTAATTGCTGCTGTTCTACATTTGGACCTGTTTGTTGTGAAAAGTGGCCTGAGTAAACTTAAGGAAGATGAAGGATTTCATTTGGAGTTTCTTTTCCAACGAGCTCAGGAAGCTGCCAAGGCTAAAAACTGGACTACTTACAACGCTGTGTTAGCTCTTTGTATCTATGGGTTGGTACTTTTCCCCGGTCAACCTGACTTTGTTGATATGCAGGCGATGAAAGTGTTCGTTTCGAAGAATCCGATTCCTACCCTGCTAGGGGATTTTTATTACTCCGTACACTACAAAAATGAGAAGGGAAGAGGAAGTCTGGTTAGTTACTGTACCCAGTTGTTATGTCATTGGCTCTTCAAACATTTACCTCGAGCTGGTGCTTTCGTAGAAACTACTGAGACAATGAAATGGTCCAAGAGGTTGATAGGTTTGACTGCCAATAACATCATTTGGTTTGATCCCAAACTACTGACAGTAGAGCTTACTGTTAAATGTGGAAGTTTTTCGAATGTGCCTCTACTTGGAGGAAGAGGTGGGATTAATTACAACCCGGTGTTGGCTTAGACAATTTGGTTATGCTTTGAGAAATCCTCGTGCTGATGAAGAGATTGGTGCTTCTCTGTTTTTCGTGGGAACCAAGAATGAAAGAGTGCCAGAAGTAATCAATGCCTGGAAATTTAGGCAAAGAGCGGGAAAGTTGACTTTTGGCAAAGGAGATTATAGATCATACCCTGATTATGATGCTTGGATTGAGATAAAGGTCAAAGAGCTGTTGCTACCCTTTTCAAGAGAGATTCTCTTATGTCCCGATCAACACTCCATGGTACCGGCTGAAGAGTGCGAGAAATGGAAGAAAATGGTTAGAGAGTTGCAGATAGAGAACTCTGGAATGAGCAGATGTCTTCAGAAAGCTTTGGCTGATAACAAAGATTTGGGGAAAAGAGCATTGAAAGCGGAGAAAATCTTGGCAGACAAAGAAGAAGATTTTGATGATAGAGCTCGGTACTTCCGGAAACTCACTTTGGGAGCAGATGATACTAGCCAGGCTCACAAGATTACAAAGCAGGCGCTAGCCCGAAGCAAGGAGTCATTAGCTAAACTTCGTCAAGTTTGGGATGAAGTCAGGATTGAAAAATCTGAATTGCTGACCCAATTAAAAGATAAAGATGAAGAGCTGAAGAAAGCACATGTAGAAAGAAGAAAATATCGAGTGGATCTTGGCAAAAGTCGAGAAGAGGCAAGGAATGCTGAAGATAAGCTGAAAATTGCCAACAAAGAGCTTGAAGATATCACAGCAGAGCTGAAACTGGTTAAAATTCAAGCTGGAATCAAGAGGCGCAAAGGAGCCAATGAAGATGAAGCCTTGCTGATGCACATGGGCTCATTATCTGATGCGCTAGAGAAAAGGGACGTTGTAATCAAAGAGCTGATTGAGAAGCCACATCATCAGCGTACCTGTATCCTGTTTGAAGAGATCAAGTATTCCAGCCAGAAGCTGAAGGACGTAGAGCTATCAGATTAATGATTTTGTCATTTCTTTGTAATTTGCAATGGTTACCATCAGAATTGTTGATGGATCCATGTGACTATTTGGTTATTTTTCTGTTCCTGAAACTATGACCAAATGTGCTTGAAAACTTTTGGGAATTTATATGAAAGGAGATATTTCTGTTCACAATTTCTGGTCTTCAGATATATGTGATGTGATAAGATATCTGTACACTGACACACTACAAAATCACTACTTCTGGTCATCAGATATTTGTGATTGGCGTATATGAATATCTCTTCATGGCAAAACTCAATAATCATGATTTCTAGTCGTCAGGAATTCGTGGTTACGATTGGAATCAGGATATGAAAAGTATTTTGAAATGACAAACATAACTGTGCATTTGCATTTGCATATCATTTTTGCATTGCAGGTTTTCTTTTTTGCAGGCGCCTGCTAACCTTTATTTGGTTTTCAGGAACGATAGCTGATACCCCAGTTCACCGATATTCTACCCGACGCAATCAAGCAAGAGTCATGGAACAAGTTTAGACCGAGTTAGCTGATTTGAGGGGGAGGATGGAACAGTTCATGAACCTTATGCAGGGGATTGCTCAAGGACAGCAGGAGCTGAGGACCGGTCAGGAAAACATGAGGGTTGGTCAAGAAGCTATGAGAACCACTATTCAGAGGCTAAAGACTGAAATCCCAAATCGCAATGTGCACACTCCTCCTGTTGGCACTATCCCTGCTGGTGGGGTACATCTGGGATTTGATAATAATGAGGATGACCAAGATGACCAGTTCACTGCATTCAACAATGACATGGGTTTCTACAATGACGACCGGAAGTATGAAGGGTTAGATGAAAGACTCAAGGCTATTGAGAGCCAGAATCCTCTGGGAATTGACGTAGAAGACATCGGTCTCGTGCAGGGTGTGAGGATCCCTCAAAAGTTAAAGCTCCCTACATTGGATAAGTACAATGGCAGTACCTGTCCCAAAACACATTTGCAAGCTTACAATCGCAAGGTTGCTGCTTATACTGATGACCAGAAGCTCTGGATGTATTTTTTCCAGGATAGTCTTTCAGGCGCCTCCCTGGAATGGTACGTTAAGCTGGATAGGGTTCATATAAAGAGTTGGAAATATTTGTGCGCTGCGTTTTTGAAGCAGTATCAATATAATTTGGATATGGCACCTAATCGTACTCAGCTGCAGAGTATGACTCAGGACCCTAAGGAGGGCTTTAAGCAGTATTCACAAAGATGGAGAGAATTGGCTGCACGAGTTCAACCACCTCTGGGTGACCCTGAGATGGCTGATATGTTCATGAGCATACTCCAGGGGCAGTATTTGGATAGATTGGCTGCGTGTCCTTCCACAGGTTTGCTGACATTGTTGTTGCTGGGGAACGAATAGAGAGTCTGCTGAAGTTAGGTAAGATTCAAGACGTCAGTGGGACTGGTGCTTCGAGTTCGAGGAAACCCTTTGCTAATGGATCGAGGAAAAGAGAAGGGGAGTCCAGTGCTGTGCATAGAGGAGGGGGCAGAGGTAGGACTCAGTCCTATCATCAGGTGGATGCTGTAACCATTCTGGTTCCAGTAGGACAGCAAGCTCCAGATCAGCAAGCTAGACCCCGATTCCAGAATAATAGACCAAGGGACCGTAAGTTTGATCCCCTGCCTATGTCATATGCTGCTTTGTTACCACAACTGCTCAAAGAGAAGTTAGTTGAACTTCAGACCATGAGGCCGCTAGACATTGGAAAATTGCCTCAAGGTTATGATGCCAACGCTCGATGTGAATTTCATTCTGGTGCACAAGGTCACTCGATAGAGAAGTGCTGGGCTTTTCACCATAAGGTTCAGGACTTGATTGAAGCAAAAGCTATTAATTTCTCTAAGCCGCCGAATGTTCGTGATAATCCAATGCCCCATCATGGAGGTGCAAGCATGAATGCTATTTCTGATGGTGAAAAACTGAATCTGATTACTGATGTGAATTTGGTAAAGACTCCGTTGTTGATTGTAAAAGCGCGTTTGTTAAAAGGAAAGGTATTTCCTGGATGTCGCTCTGATTGTGAAGATTGTTCTAGACAGATTAATGGCTGTAGTAAATTGAAAGTTGGACAGCAGGATCTTATGGACGAAGGAAGACTTCAGTTTAATAAGGTTGAGAAGGAAAAAGATGTTTCTGCCGTTACCATTTATTATAATCCAGTTGAGATACAGGTGCATGTTGAAGAGCCTGTTGCTATCATCGTGCCCGAGAGGCCGAGACCAGTTACGATTATGGTTCCTGAATCTGCTGCTTATGTGTCTAATAGGGCAGTTCCATGGCAATATGGAACTGATACTCATTAAGGAGGAAGTCAGCTGAAAGCAGAGGCTGCCGTTGGTACCAGTGTTGAGAATGTCAGTGAACCAAGTGGTTTCACCAGAAGTGGTCGACTGTTTGCTCCTCATACTCTAAGGAATGATAAAGAGGCTGAAGCCGCTGCAAGAGCAAAAGGAAAACAGGTTGTTGATGACAAGGTGCCTGCTCAGGAAGAGGACCCTAAAGTCAATTTTGATAATGATGTTGAGGAATTTATGAGGATTATCAAAAAGAGCGATTACAAGATCATTGATGAGCTTAATCAGACACCCTCTAAAATCTCGATATTATCCCTGTTAATGAGTTCAGATGCACACCAGGCTACTTTGTTGAAGGTTCTGAACATGGCATACGTTCCCCAAGAAATTACGGTGAATCAGTTGGAGGGAGTAATTTCTAATGTGAATGTGAGCCACGCGCTGGGGTTTACGAACAGGGATTTGACTCCAGATGGACGTAATCACAACAAAGCGCTGCACATCACACTTGAATGTAAAGGAGTTGTTTTGTCACATGTGCTGGTGGACACAGGTTCTTCCTTGAATGTGTTACCCAAAAAGGCCCTGATGAAAATTGAAGTAGATGGATTGGTTCTGAGACCCAGCGATCTGATTTTGAGAGCTTTCAACGGATCCCAAAGATCAGTGTTTGGAGAGGTAGAATTACCAATACAGGTTAGTCCACAGATATTCAAGATGATCTTTCACGTTATGGACATTCAGCCTGCTTACAGTTGTTTGTTAGGCCGACCGTGGATTCACGCGGCAGGCGCAATTACCTCCACACTTCATCAAAAGCTCAAGTACGTATTCGAGGGTCAAGTGGTTACTGTTTGCGGTGAGGAAGATATATTTGTGAGTCATCTATCCACTTTCAAATATGTGAAAATGGATGGAGAGATTCATGCGACACTGTGCCAGTCTTTTGAAGCCCTGAATATCAACAACCTGCCAGAGTCTACTTCAGCAGCAGTGGTGTCAAATGTGCCAGTTGGGCTGAGTATATCAATTGCATCCTACAAGCGGGTCAGAGAAGTGGTTGAAAGCGGAAATGCCCAAGGTTGGGGTAAAGCTATCGACGTGTTCGTGAAAGAAGATAAGTTTGGCATTGGATACCAACCGGGCCGGACGCCAGTTCCCCGATTCCGTGGGCCAATCAATTTCAACAGTGGAGGAATTATCAACCCCAATTAATCTTGCTCCGCAATAGAAGATGACGCTGAAAGCTCATATTACCTGGACAGATGGGTGTATGCACTGGCTCCGGGCGGGGCGTTACAAAACTGGTCTAGTGAAGAAATCATTCATGTTGTACACCATTCAGAGTAATAATTCTTGTCTTTCATAATGCATGAAATCCCACACTCTGCCCAAGGTGTGAGGATCCATTTGTAGGGACACCATATTTTCTCATATAATGTCCAAGCATCAATAAAAAGGATGTTTTTGTTTACAAATTTGTGTTCCTTTATTCCTTCTTTATTTTTATTTTTGCACAAAGAAAATTAAAAATGATAATGCACTTTCTTTTCTTTTGTTTTCAAGCAAAAAATAATCTAAAATAAAGCATAAATCCAATCATGCAGACTTGATTCTGTGAATTCCTCTGAAAATGATTTTGTTATGCCCACGTATGATTTCGACAATCCGATCTATCAAGCCGAGGAGGAAAGTGATGAAGACTATGAACTCCCGGAAGAATTGGCTAGATTGTTGAAATAGGAAGAAAAGACTATTCAGCCTCATCAGGAAGCTCTTGAGGTTATCAAGATCGGTGCCAGTCTGCGGGCTGATGTAAAACAGGAGCTGATAGTCATGCTACGTGAATACGTTGACATCTTTGCTTGGTCATATCAAGATATGCCAGGTTTAGATACAGACATAGTTGTGCATAGACTACCATTGAAAGAGGACTGTCCACCGGTCAAGCAAAAGCTGCGCAGAACTGTAGCGAGCGATTTTGGACGCGGTTCTTAAGCGCTGGTCGCTCTCTGCGGTTGAGCTTAAAACTACAGGTCGATTCATTTTTTATCTTATTGTAAGCTGAATAAGGAAGGGAAATAGATGTCTCCAATTAACCCTGCTTGCATACTGAGTTTAAACAACGGTCTGTTAGGTTACGGATGCTATCAATGTGGGGGGCCTTTGTACTGGTTATTCGTATTTCGCCAATACGGTTCTTTCTTTCTTTTTTCTAGGCAAAGGGTTTCTGGTGGGGAATAAGGATTAGGATGTTAGGACTGATGCTTTTGAATTACTGCTTTTAATTGATGGAGATATGGGATTTGGGTTTTTGGTTGATTGCGCTCGCTAAGATCTTTTCTTTCGATCTTATGCCTACGTATTCCCGTTTACCGAAACAGGGAAATCAGAGCGTTCGTAGTTCCTCCTATTCTATGGGAGGAAATTGGTTTTTGGTGTCTTGTTCAAAGCCCAAGACGTGAAGCGAAAGGTGGTTTGTATCTTGTTTAAAGCCCAAGATGTGAAGCTAAAAGGTCTATTTGTGTCTTGTTCAAAGCCCAAGACGTGAAGCTGAAAGACCTCGACTTTAGAGAGAATTTGTCATCTCTAAAGAGGGGGAAGGAGAATTACTTTAACTGGGATACGCGGATCCGAGCAATGCCATAATTTCCGAAGAAAGGGTTTTAACCTGAAGGAGAAGACTTTAACTCAGTGTAGAGCAATGCCATCTTTCCTTAGGAATTTATCATGCTAAAAGAGGGACAGTGGCATGGATGTAGATGATCCAGAGGCTTGCCGCTTACAGCGATTAGATGAAGGGAAAAGGAGTTGTTGATGTTTGTGTACTGTGAACGAGGCACAACTTTGATGCTAAAAGGTCGATTGGATTAACCAGTGGTTTTCTTATACAAAGCCTAAGAGGAGGCTAATTTTCGCTAGGAAAATCATTATACAAAGCCTAAGAGGAGGCTATTTTGTGTCTCGTACAAAGCCCGAGAGAGAGGCTAAAAGTTTTTGACCCAGTGGGGCATATCGTTATACAAAGCCTAAGAGGAGGCTAGCAAAGAGTTCGACTTTTGCTTAAGGGATTTATATCTCGTACGAGGCCCGAGATGGAGGCAAAAAAAGGGGTGATTGACTCTACGAGGGAATCTTTTGTGTCTCATACAAAGCCTGAGAGAGAGGCGAAAAGGTTGTTTTGACTCCACTGGGGAGAATTTTGGTATCTCGTACGAAGCCCGAGATGGAGGCTATTGTAACTGTTTCAGTTGAGTGACAGATCCAATATACTGATTTAAAAGAGAAAATCAGTTCTTATATGAGTAACACTGTACTCAGGGATTTAATTTGAGGATCAGGGATATTTCCTTTTCTTTGAGGAAACGGGAAATCCAAAGGGTATTGAGACTATCCGAGTCTGCGGGTTTCCTTCCTATTTAACGAAGGGTGCTTGAGAATGTCTTTGAGACTCAAGGAAGTTAGACTGTCCAAGTCTAGAGTTTTATCTTTTGTACTATGCTTCGAGAAACAGTAGTAGACTCTATGAAAGGATTGTTCTATGAGGATGACTAGGTTCTGTTCCTATACCTCTAGGAGATCGTCGGGACAATTTGTACGAAGCCCAAGAGGAGGCTGGAAACTTTTAAGAAGCCGACGGGTCCTTGTACAAAGCCCAAGAGGAGGCTATCATTCCCGGAGGAAGAGATCATTATACGAAGCCTAAGAGGAGGCTCTGAATACTTCTAAGAAGCCGTAGGGTCCTTGAATAACGCCCAAGAGGAGACGGGGTTGCTTATAGGAAGCCTGTGGGTCCTTGTACGATGCCCAAGAGGAGGCCGATGCTTTTAAGAAGCCCGTGGGTCCCAAACCAAAGAAAAGTTCAGGAAAACTCTTTTAGAGTTAAAACCACTGGTAAACGTGCGAGGTTTACTATCCAGTGACTTTAACTTTTAGAGAGAGTCCGAACCGTTCGGCGGTTTGAAGAAATTCAAGAGAAGTTTCACCGAGAATAATTCATCTCTGGGGGATAGAATTTCTTGAAGATTCCTAAGGAGGACAACCGAAGAGAAGACTGTATCTGGTGCTCCTATTGGGGATCTAGGCGTCTATTTCTACGAATAAGTGAAACGGCGTCACCTAGTTCTAGACGTAGTAGTCGGGGAAACTCGAAATATCTATACTATTATTACACAGTAGATATGAGTTTATGAAAGGAGACTTACAGTGAGCAGCCCCACAGTACAGTTTATAATATGAAAGCAGTAAATGAAAGCGATAACCACTTACTCAGTTATAGTGCTTCCATGCTGTTTGGTTAGTTGTTCAACAAAGAAAGATAAAAACAACAGTATATTCAAAATCAAAGGAGAAAGTGCTTTGAAAAAGAAAGATTTGGGGCTTACAGCTCAAGGAGAGGCCCAAGGTTTTATCAGTGAGCGCACTGTTTGACTTTGTACAGCGGGACTTATACAAGTGACTGGGGCCCAAAAAGGTTTTCTGTACAAAGGGATGGGTCTTACACTCTCTCAAGAGGCCCAAAAAGGTTTAAAGAAAAGAGTGGGGCTTATAACACGAGGGTAGGCCCAGATGGTTTTTAATTTTAAACGGACGACGATCACGCCGTTTACTTGTACAGAGGGACTTATACAATGAGTGAGGCCCAAAAAGTTTTTTGTACAAGGGGGGATGGGTCTTACACTCTCTCAAGAGGCCCAAAAAGTTTTAAAGAAAAATAAATGGGTCTTACTACTCGAGGGTAAGCCTAGATGATTTTTGAAAAGGCGACGATCGCGCCGTTTGTTTTTTGACGGTATCGGGACTTATACAATAAGTGAGGCCCAAAGATGATTTGGTCAAAAAAGGATTGGGTCTTACACTCTAATAGAGGCCCAAAGTGTTTTGAAAATGATTTATGAGGGTTGAATTAATCCAAAACCCTAATTTGTTTTCAAAAATGTATTTAATTGAATAAAAATTTAATTAAAATGATCAAAAATTGTTTAACACATGGAAAACAAATTGTGATCTTGGATTAATGCTTCAAAAATTAAGTATTGACCTACAAAATAATTAGAATGCATTAAAAGTTGCAAAATCAATGTAGAAAAAATATTTAAAATGCCAAAAACAATCAAAATATTAATTCTTTACAAAAATATCAATTATATGAAATAAATAATATTTTTGGGATTTTTTGTGAAAATAAAATATTTTAACATTTTTGTGAATTATTAAAAAAAGAATCAACTCAAAATCATTAAAACTCAGAGAGAAATTAATTTTTGAATCAATTAAACAAAATCACAAAATTCAAATATTCAAATATATGAAAATGGCGCCAAGAACAACACCAAGAACACGCGCGTTTTTTCAGTTTGCCCAGATTTGCATTTTCTATCCAATCTCCATGAATACGTAATTATAACATGCAATCCACATATCATTATGCTCGCCTCAACCTCACGATCATGTCTATGTACTTTAATTTCATTTAAATTAAACATACAACAAGAAATCACGAAGAAACCTCAAGAACCCTAATTTCTGCATGAAGGCTAGGATTTTTGATACACGATTCAAACAATGCAATTAATTGAGGGAAAACATTCCATGCATAATTATGAACATATGGCCAAATTATTGTGCGAGGAAATATGCATAGATTGAGAGATGACCAAGTTTAGGCTTACCTCCAAGTCGTGACAGCAAGAGCAAATCAAATTCTGGGTTGGAGGTGTTACAGATGAGTTGTGATGATCTGAACAGCTTCCCTACACCATATGGAGTGTGTTTGAACACTTGGATTGAATTGAAATGGACTGGATCAGTTTATGGCATCTCAACTGCAACTTCACTTCAAACTTGTGTGGATGGCAAGTGATTTTGTGAAATTGATGTTTCAGATGTTATGTGAGTGTTTGATCAGCTCATATGTGATGTATGTGAGGTGTGTGAGTGATTGGTTTGTGCAGAATTGCTCTCAAACTCAAAACCCGATAGCTACCTTGCTAAGAAAGGCATTTTTGCCAAGAGAAAGAGATTCTGAGGAAAGCATCTGTTAGATGGCTTTGGTGTACTCAAACTGACCACAATTGAGCTCTATTTATAGTAGAGCAAGTTTGTTTTGCAAGGAATAGTACATGGCAGCTGGTAAGTAGGTTTCCTCAATGTTGGCCAATGGAAATGAAAGTCTCCTCTAGCCATTGACTAGAGGTTAGGGCACAGAGCTTTGGTCCCCTTGGTCTTGGATAAGTCTTGACTTATTTCAGATGAGAATGGCTCAGTCCATGCCACCTTGATGGTTCCATTGAATGCCTATTCCAAATTTGAAGTCTTGTCCCTATTTTGGCCATTCTAGGTTCAACATGCTATTCCTTGTTCCTTGGACCTTGGAGGCTTGGCTCAGTGATTGTCCCCTTTGGATTTAATCCTCTGAGGTGTCCAAGTGGATTGGAGCAATTGCAATTGGCTGATTTTGGCAAATCGAGCCAAAATGCAAATTCTGCCTTGCCTTGACAGATTTCAGCAAGGCAACTTGCCAATGTTGTATCTCATGGTGTAGGTTGAATTTGGCAATGTTCTTGGCCATTTTGGAAAGCTCTTACATGATACAACAACTGTTTGAACAAGTTTGGTTTTGATCTCTTTTGATTCCAAGTGAAAAATCCCCCTACATTTGGCAAAAAGTGAAGCAGAATTCTGACTTAGTGAAAATTTCACTAAGTGTTGGAAAAAGTGACTTTTTCACTTTTCAGCCACTTTGATCACTCCATAACTCAAAATCCTTAATGAATTGGAATGACTTGTAGTTGAAGTTTTTGTAGGTGATAGTGAGGGCTACAAATCCATCTTTGGATGAGAAAAAATGGCCTTGTGGTTTAGGAGTTATGGTTCTTCAAAGTTGGTACCTTTGCCACTTTATTTTTAACTTAGAAAATTTTCTAAGTTTTATGGTTACCCCTTTTACAAGTTATCTCACTTTTCTTCATTTTTCTTGATGAATGATGATTCAAATCATACATTAACATCATTTTAGGGTTAAAAATCCATTTTGGTGAAAAATCTCAAAAAGTCAAAGTTGACTTTTGTGCACAGTTGACTTTTTATCAGATGAATTCCAAACTGTGCAATTCTTCAGGAAATCATGTCCTTGACCTAAATCAAACTTGATGGACATGTTCCATGGGTGTCATAGGGTGTATTCAATCATGTATTAGGGTTTGGGAGCATGTCTTGGTCAAAAGTCAAAGTTACAGTTGACTTTTCCCTTAAAACCCTAATTGTGGTGCAGATAAAAATGAAACTTGTTGCTCAAGCTTGTTGGATCAATCCATTGTTCCAAATGGATCAATATGGTGTATTAGAGACCCTAAAATCATCTCTTGAGGTCTTGGCTCATGGTTTGTCCCAAAAGTCAACTTAGGGGTGAATTAGGTCAAGAAACCCTAATTCCTGATTTTTGATGAATGCATCCCCTGAGGCAAAATTGACTTGATGCATGGGTTCATGAGGTTCCATGAAGCATATTAGGTCATGTTTTGGATCATTGCCTTGTGCCCAGATGAAAATTTCCATCTGGAGGCCCTAGTCGACCAAAACCCTAATTTGGTGACACTGTCGATCTTGAGACTTAATCCACCTAGAAGGGAGCAGCCTTGTGCTTAATCCTTGAAGTGGGAGTCCTTTTTGATCCATTGTGGATGTTTAAGAGATTAGACAAGTTGAAGATCATGTCATTTCTTGATTGATCCTTTGTCTAAAGCTCAGAGAGGGCTTGAAACCCTAATTTTGATTGTATTGGAAGCTCACCCATCTTTGGGGAGACTGATGAAGCATGATGGTTCATCCATATTGTGATGATGATTTTCACAATGATGGGAAATATAAGTGGTCAAAATTTGGGGTATTACAGATGCCCCTATTTAATCTTCTTGGACCCGAAGGTATAAATGACGAAGGGATATGAGCATTCGGGGTGCAAGAGGCTTAAATATCGGAATATCCGAAATTTTGATGGTGGCTATGAATGGTAGCTTACACATTCATCTTCTTTAACTAAGCAATGATGCTTAGAAAAGGTAAACTTCCCCTCGATCCTGGTTTTCAGCCAAGGAACTGGTCTCAGTTTTCTTTTGAAATAAACCTCCCCTCGTTCTTGGTTTCCTACCAAGGAACTGGTCTTAGTTTCTGATTTGAACTTCCACTCGTCCTGGTTTCCTACCAAGAACTGGTCTTAGTTTCTGATTTAAACTTCCCCTCGATCCTGGTTGTCTACCAAGAACTGGTCTTAGTTTCTTTTTTCAATAAACTTTCTTGACAAGGGACGCTATTCATAGCGGCTTTCCTCAAACTTCTCGCCGAATTTTCCTGGGGAGATGCCATTTGAGTGGAAAAGGTTTGGATGTCAGACTTGCTGGGGAACCCATTCGTCTGAGTTGTAGAGGTGCACAAACTTCTCTATTGGAGACGCCATTTGTCGATTCTACTGGGGAAAGCGAGTCTCTTGAGAGACTGTGTTCGTTTGGGGTTACATCATACTTTTCTCGGGATCTTCCCGGAGAAATGCCATATGATGGGATCCAATTTTGTGGGGCCGATGACCTTTTCATCAGCGGTTCTTTCGGAGCAAAACTGGCATGCTGCCGAATCTCTGATCACGAGGCTTTCTCTGTGGATTTTCCTTAATCCGGGAAAGCAAGGATATCATCTTCAATGGCGAAGAGTGATGTTTATTGAGAGTTTTCTCTGGCTTTTCAGAGGTTCAAGTTATCAAAGTGGCCAAGTGTCGACTCTGATCTAAAGATACACTGGTGGCGAGATTGTGCAGACGCAACATTTCCTGATGAGGAAAGAACTGACAAACTCGATTGAGAAACCTGTTTATCACTAGGGGACAAGACCGACTCAAGTGATAGTGATGCAATACGAAATGCGAACGCAAATAAAATGCATGAAGTATGTATGTTTGTGCTGACAAAACAGACGCGACATACAGACTAATGGACGAACACAATTGGATACTCGGCCATCGTGGGGCAAAGAAGTACCGTTGATTCAAAATAGCAATTCCACCTTGCTTAGGAGAGATAGTCCACGCGGGGAGCTATGTTGATCGGGCTTAGGAGATGAGAACTCGGCCGAGGATGTCAGACGAAACAAGGTCTCTGACACAGTTGATCCCTTTATTCAGGCATACTGGCTTAGAAGGAGTACTTTGATTCTGCACTTTGAAGTTCGATTACTTCTGGAGAAGCAATCGATATTCTTCTGATGTTCAACAGTCAAAAGAAATGCCATCTTTAATTTAAAAGCAGAAAAAGTTTTAACAAGTAAATTCATTTTTGTTTTATTTCAAGAATCGCTGATTAAGTTTAAACAACGTCGTTCTGTAAAGCTAAAGCAAGTTAAGAATTACAAACAAAAGCACAAGGGCTCAAATTTTATTGATACGATGGAGATCAGCCAAACGCGTGATTCCAAAGAGTATATACAAAGTTAGAAAACGGTAATTTACAGGGAAAAGGGCTACGCTGAAACATAACGACCACTATCCTTCTACCAACTTTGAATTCGGGGCATCCTGAGCTTCTGTCGAAGATGACCTTTGACTGGAGATTTCCTCCGATAGATGATGCTGTAACTGCTGCTGCTGAGGGACTCGCCTCTGTTGAACATAGTTACTTTCCATTATCCCTAATTTTTGCCTGGATTGTACTATGAGATTTCCAATCCATCGGGATGATTCTTTTTTTTCCATGTCTCTAACTTTTGCTTGGACCGCCCTTTCGGGTTTTTAATCCACCGAGACGTTTTTTTTTTTAGTTTAGGCGAAGTATTTCTTGACTACATCAACATTCGTGGGGTAGGCAAATTCCTCTCCGTCCATGGTTGCAAGTCTCAAGGCGCCGCCTGAGAAAGCTTTCGTGACCACATAGGGGCCATCATAATTCGGGGTCCATTTGCCCCGAGAGTCAGTGAGAAATGATTGTATCTTCTTGAGCACGAGGTCTCCTTTTCTGAAAATACGAGGTCGGACTTTTTTGTCGAACGCCCTTTTCATTCTCTGTTGATACAACTGACCGTGGCATAGTGCCGTGATTCTCTTCTCTTCAATCAGGTTCAGTTCGTCGTGTCGACTTTGACACCATTCAGCTTCGGTGAGCTTAGCTTCCATCAATACCCGAATTGATGGGATCTCTACTTCTATGGGAAGCACTGCCTCCATGCCATATACTAGAGAGAAAGGGGTAGCCCCTGTTGAAGTGCGGACAGATGTGCGATAACCGTGAAGAGCAAAGGGTAGCATCTCATGCCAATCTTTGTAGGTTACAACCATTTTTTGAACATACTTCTTGATGTTCTTGTTAGCCGCTTCTACTACTCCGTTCATCTTGGGTCGGTAGGGAGATGAGTTATGGTGTTCAATCTTGAACTCTGCACATAACTCTTTCATCATCTTATTGTTCAAGTTAGATCCATTATCAGTAATGATCTCGCTTGGAACACCATAACGGCAGATAATATTGTTTTTGATAAATCGGACCACCACTTGTCGGGTTACATTGGCGAATGACGCTGCTTCGACCCACTTGGTGAAATAGTCAATGACTACCAGGATGAACCGATGTCCGTTTGAAGCCTTGGGCTCAATCATACCAATCATGTCGATTCCCCATATGGAAAAAGGCCACGGGGAAGAAAGAACTTTGAGATGTGATGGCGGTACATGAATTTTGTCGGAGTATATCTGACACTTGTGACACCTCCTCATGTACTTGTAGCAGTCGGATTCCATGGTCAACCAATAATACCCGGCCCTGAGAATTTTTCTCGCCATTGTGTGTCCATTGGCATGAGTGCCAAAGGATCCTTCATGAATTTCTTTCATGAGCATGTCTGCTTCTGGTCTGTCGACACATCGGAGCAAGACCATGTCAAAATTTCTCTTATAAAGAGTGTCACCCCTCAGGAAGAATTTTCCAGCCAATCTTCTGAGGGTTTTCCTGTCTTTTCTGAGTGCCCCAGATGGGTACTCTTGTTTCTGAAGGAAGCATTTGATATCGTGATACCAAGGTATGTCGTCTATGACTGCTTCAATCGCGAAGATGTAAGCGGGCCGTTCAAGGCGCATGATATCGATCTTAGGTATGTCATTCCATCGACCTACACTAATCATGGAAGAGAGAGTGGCTAATGCATCAGCCATGTGATTCTCATCACGAGGGATGTGATGAAAGTCGACTCTGTTGAAGAAGGGTAACAACCTTCTTGCATAGTCTTTGTAAGGAATCAATCCTGATTGGTATGTGTTCCAATCTCCTGTGATCTGGTTGATAACCAAGGCTGAGTCGCCATATACATCCAAGTCCTTAATCCTTAAATCGATCGCTTCTTCGAGACCCATAATACATGCTTCATATTCGACCTCGTTGTTCGTACATTTGAACGTAAGTCTGGCAGTGAATGGAATGTGGATACCCTGAGGGGTAACAATGATTGCCCTAATTCCGTTTCCATAATGATTAACTGCTCTGTCAAAGATGAGTCCCCACTGGGAACCTGGTTCCGGCCCTTCACTGGGTAGCGGTTCATCGCAGTCTTTCATTTTTAGATACATGACATCTTTGTCTGGGAAGTCAAACCCGATTGATTCTTGATCGTCAATCGGTTGATGAGCCAAATGATCGGCTAAAATACATCCTTTAACGGCTTTCTGAGCATGGTACTCTATGTCATATTCTGATAGTAACATCTGCCAACGGGCAATCCTTCCCGTGAGAGCAGGTTTTTTCGAAAACGTACTTGATTGGATCCATTTCGGAGACCAACCAAGTAGTATGACGAATCATGTATTGGAGAAGACGTTTGGCTGCCCAAGCCAAAGCGCAACAAGTTTTCTCAAGCATTGTGTACCGAGTCTCGCAGTCGGTGAATTTCTTGCTTAAATAGTAAATGGCAGACTCTTTCCTTTTAGTTTCGTCTTGTTGGCCAAGTACACATCCCATTGAGTCCTCTAGGACTGTGAGGTAAATGATTAGTGGTTTTCCTTCCACTGGAGGTGATAGAATCGGAGGATTCAACAGGTATTCCTTAATACTGTCGAAGGCAGTTTGGCAGTCTTCTGACCAAACGCAATCCTGGTTTTTTTTCAGTAATTTGAAAATCGGCGCACAAGTCGCGGTCATAAGGAATATGAATCTGGAGATGTAGTTCAAACGTCCCAGGAATCCTCTGACTTGTTTTTCAGTTTTCGGAGAAGGCATTTCTTGAATGGCCTTGACCTTGTCAGGATCAACTTCAATCCCTTTCTGGCTGACGATGAACCCTAGTAGTTTCCGTGAACGGACACCGAAGGTGCACTTGTTAGGATTCAAGCGGAGCTTGAATTTTCTTAGACGTTCGAACAACTTTGACAGATGTTCAACGTGCTCATCCTCTGTTCTCGATTTTGCAATCAAATCATCGACATAAACCTCGATTTCTTTGTGTATCATGTCATGAAACAGAGTAGTCATGGCCCTTTGATAGGTTGCCCCGGCATTCTTCAAACCGAATGGCATTACCTTGTAACAAAAGGTACCCCATGGGGTAATGAACGAAGTTTTCTCCATGTCTTTCGGCGCCATTTTGATCTGGTTATAGCCCGAGAATCCATCCATGAAGGAGAATACTTTGAACTTTGTTGTGCTGTCAACCAGCATGTCAATGTGTGGTAAAGGAAAGTCGTCCTTTGGACTTGCCTTGTTCAGATCTCTGTAATCAACACACATTCTGACCCTTCCGTCCTTTTTGGGAACGGGTACGATGTTGGCTAACCATTGAGGATATTCAGATGTAGCGAGGAAACCCGCGTCGATCTGTTTCTGTACCTCCTCCTTGATTTTGATGGCCATGTCCGGGTGAGTGCGTCTCAACCTTTGCTTTACTGGCGGACATTCCGATCTTAGCGGTAAGTGATGTTCCACGATGCTGGTATCCAACCCTGGCATATCCTGATAGGACCAAGCGAATACATCGGGGAATTCTTTGAGAAGCTTTATCAAACCCTCTCTGGCAGTTGGACTGAGCAATGCTCCGATCCTGATTTCTTTTCTCTCTTTTTCTGAACCCAAGATTACCATTTCCAACGGCTCTTTGTGAGGTTCAATGGACCTTTCCTCTTGTCTGAGTAGTCGGGAGATCTCTTCTGGAATTTCGTTGTTATTTTCTTCTTCAGCCTTGAATACTGGGAACTCAAAGTTGGAAGAAGGCATCGAATCGTATGTTTCAACGGGGTATAAAACAAGCAATCTGCATGATGTGATGATTCATGTTTAGAAGAGATAGAGAAAATGTAAGTGTGTGCAGTGTATTTATTTTACTGCTTGTTTTTATTTTTGAATTGTTTTTTTTTAGGATTACCATTTTCTGAAAAAGCAAAAAGAGAAAATAGCAATAATGCGGAAATTACAGAACGACGTTATTTTATTAATGAACAAGTCGAATCTTGAAACAACAGCCCTATAAAACAAAACTCACTCGCTTTGGGCAAAGCGAAGAGGGAAATTTACAGAAAGCGAGCCCTATCAAAACATCCGTTTCACCTGGGCAGGGTGAAAGGTTAAAGATGGCAATTACTTTGACTGATGAACGACCTTCGGGACCTCGACAGCAACCCATTGGCGGCGAACTCCTCGGTGAATCACAAAGTCTGGCACCTTCCTTGATTTGTCTCCAGAAATGACGCTGATTTCTGGTGGAGCAGGATCATTGGAATCTGTCTCCCAGGCAGAGTTGTCATAGGAGGATTCCTCTGTTGTATTTTACATAGCATCTGTGCTCTCAGCTGTATCTCCCCATCCAGTTGACTGGATATCTTCAAGCCTGATACGAGAGCTTTCGGGAGCAGTGTACTTGACCATAAAGTCGTATCTTCCACTTGGTTGTCCCAGAGTGTCCCAAACTTATTTGGAACTGGAGAAGTCATCCCTCTCGATGACGTTGACCTCGGGAAAAGCATAGTTGATGAATTCTAGTCCTGCAAACGTTGCGAATTCATCTTCATGTTGAGTAGTTTCCGAATGACCTGAGTGTTGATCCCATGACATGGCGGAGACACAGGTATTCTGTTCAATGACGCTCAGCTGAGTTTCATTACTCGGCTGACTTTCTTGCCCCAAGTTTCCTGGGTAAGGCTGCCACATTGGCAGACCATCCATCGGGCCATAGTAATTGTGGTCAAAGTTGTCTTTCATCAGAGTGTCTTCCTCTAATGAATTTGGCGGAGCACGGCATCCTTCCGGATCACAATCTCCGTAGATCATTTCGACATCTGATCTTGGTATAAATCTCGGACTTTCTGTAGGAAAGAAAAAAGGCATAGGCACCTCTTCCTGAGACATATAGCCGTCCTTGTTAAGGTAGGACTTCCATTCTTCATCTGTGTCAGAGGGATCTTCCTCATTGATAGCATGCACTGCTTGAGACACTAGGTGAAGAAAACCTCCACTGTGGAAGAAGTTTTGAAGGGGATGAAGACTTTCATCGTTGATAGCTGTCTGGGTACAGGTTACAGAAAAACCAAGACCCTTCTTTATTTTATTGTCAGTGGGAATGACAAGTCGTCCCCATCCTTTTGTATCGGTACTCTCGACCGCTTTGATAGCATCTTTGTATGAAGAAATTGAAGTTCCTTCTTCGGATTGATTGTCCTTGCTCACCGATAGTGCTTGGAACTCAGTTCCAATAACCTCCTCGGGTTCCACACAAGTAGATGATGATAGGTTACTCACAAGCAAGGCTTGTTCCCCACAAACTATGACAAGTTGATCGTTCTTGACGAACTTTAGCTTTTGGTGGAGGGTTGAAGTAACCGCTCCAGCCTGATGTATCCAAGGTCTTCCTAATAAACAACTGTATGTTGCCCGGATGTCCATGACCTGGAAATTGATTTGGAAAGTGTGAGGACCAATAGTTATGGGAAGATCAACTTCGCCGATAACTGTTTTTCTGGATCCGTCGAATGCTTTGACGACGACCTCGCTGACTCTCATCGGAGGGCCCTTGAATGATAATTGCGTCAAAGTGGACTTCGGCATAACATTCAGGGCTGACCCTGTGTCTACCAGTACGCTGGCTAAAGCATCGCCCTGGCAGTTAACCGTAATGTTGAGCGCCATGTTATGACGGCGACCCTCTTCAGGTAATTCTTCATCACTAAATCCCAAATTATTGCAGGAAGTGATGTTAGAGACAATGCTATCGAATTGTCTAATTGTTACATCCTGTTCCATAAAGGCTTGCTCCAAGACTTTCTGTAGAGCCTCTCTGTGGGCTTCTGAACTGAGTAACAGCGATAATACTGAGATCTTTGAAGGAGTCTGTAACAGTTGATCAACAATGTTATATTCACTCCTTTGGATGAGCTTTAGCATCTCATCTTTGTCTTTTGAAAAGTCTGGATTACTAGATTGACCGACTGGTGGATCAGGAATTTCTGCCTGAAGTTCCTTTTCTTTGTTGGATTCTCCAACCCCTCGGTTGAAGATTCGGCCGCTCCGTGTTACACGACTGATGTCTACAATATTCACGACGGAGGGTAATGGAATTTCCTTTCCATTCTCGATTATTGTTGCACCGTATTTGTAAGGGATCGCCTTAGCTGATTCATACGGTAGTGGCCCCGGTAGATAGATGACTATGGGAACCTTCTGATTTTTCTGACCATCATAAGTAATCTCGATCCGTTCCTGGTTGGGAACTTTAGATTCGTCAAGTAGAGGAATGATGGCAAAAATATTCCTAATCTGGTGATGACCAGAGATCGTGACAACATCCTCAACTTGATCGGCAAGGTAGTTCGGTGACCAAATGATGGGTCCAGAACTCGGATATGGACGAATTTCTCCATGATCGATCTGACCCTGAAGAGCTGCTCTCACAAGGTAACACCCTTAGTTACTTTCCGAACAGACGCTACAACTGTCATAGTTGTGTGGTGGCACCTGGCCACGCCCACTTTGAATACAATGTAACCTCACTAGGTTACCTTCCATTGATCGGACATCCTGACTTTGAGGACGAGTAGGATTCCTGTTATTGATACTAATCTGCTAAGTATCTTCGTCCATATAGATTGGCATCCACCAGTGATTTAACAAGTGCTGAAGTGCCTCCTGGACAAGGGTACAGCCTCGATCATTTTCGCAACCTGCCTTACAGTTTTGATAATCGTGTGATATTAAGAATCCGAGTCGGACCTGCTTAGCATGTAACTCTACCAGATTGGTATTCATTACGCGGATATCGAAGATCTGAACCATATTGATTTGATAGGAGTTCCTATCATGGTAGTCTTGGATCCATCCAAGATCCATCTGATGCTGGAGGGCCTCTTGTATGAAAGAGCATCCCTGTTTGTTTACCGAGCAAATCAGACATGAACTGTAATCGTGCCGCGGCAGATTATGATACTGGCTTTGCCTTGAGTGCATCGCCACCAAGCTGACATTCATCACACGAATGTCGTGGTTTTGAATGACGTTGGAATTCGTGTAAACCATGTTAACTCCACGAACTCGGTGCTCCTGGATCGATCCGAGATCCATTTGTTCCTGTAGAGCTGCTTGCACTACCGAACATCCTTGGTTGTCTTTAGAGCAGATATCACACTAGTGATAATTATGAGGTGGCACATGGCCATATCCACTCTATCTACAATGCATCTTGACTAGATCGGTCCCCAATAAGAGTACATCGTGAATTTGATAGACATTGTTAGTCTCTTTCTCAATCAGATTGACTGCAGCCTTCTCATGTTGAGGCAGCGGGTTCGTAAGAACATTAGGATTCGTATCTTTGAAAGATAAGAGCCCGCTCCTAACAAGCTTTTGCACGTCGGATTTGAAATTGAGGCAAGTCTCAATGTTATGCCCTGAACCTCCTTGATGCTAAGGACATGTTTGATCCGCTTTAAACCAAAAAGGCAGATTTTCCGGAACTGAAAAGGGAGACTTAGTCTGAATGTGCCCCTTAGCCAGCAGTAACGGAAATAGCTCTGCGTACAACATGGGTATAGGATCAAACCCTGGTGGTCGTGTTGTACGGTTGTTATTATATGGAGGACGAGCCTGTTGAAGAGGTTGTTGTGTCCTTTGTTGGTCAGGTTGGCTCTGCGCAACCTGAGGTTGGTACGTAGGAACAGGCGCGGGGCCGATAGCAGGAGTAACAGCTGCTACTGGCTGATAACGTCACCTTTACTTTCCGAGAGAGGTATTCCCAATATCTTGCTCTTTTTTCTTAGGGAGAGCACTACCGTATTTTTTAGTACCGCTCGTTGATCCAGTGTCTTTTACCAAACGTCCTTCTCGGACGGCTTCCTCAAGACGTACACCTATGCCGACCATTTCGGTGAAATCACTGGGCGCACTGGCAACCATTCGGTCATAGTAAAATGAGCTTAAGGTCTTTAAGAAGATCTTTGTCATCTCTTTTTCCTCAAGAGGTGGACAAATTTGAGCGGCAATTTCACGCCACCTTTGAGCATACTCCTTAAAGGTTTCCTTTTCCTTTTGCGACATTGATCTGAGTTGATCTCTGTCGGGTGCCATGTCCAAATTGTATTTGTATTGTTGGACGAAGGCAGTACCAAGATCTCTGAAAGTACTGATCATAGTACGGTTTAAACCCATGTACCATTTGAGTGCGGCACCGGTTAAACTATCCTGGAAGTAGTGAATCAGCAGGTCCTGATTCTCCGTCTGAGCTGACATCCGCCGAGCGTACATCACCAGATTGCTCTGAGGGCAAGAGTTACCCTTGTATTTTTCAAAGTCGGGCACTTGAAACTTGTGCGGGACTTTCACATTTGGGACCAAGCAGAGGTCTGCGGCGTCCTTTCCAAATAGATCCTGACCGCGAATGGCTTGCAGCTCTTTCTGCATTTCCAAGAACTGTTCCTAGAATTCCTCCATTCTGTCAAACATAGTTTCCTTCTTACCAGAAGGTGTTGGTGGAATCTGTCCTTCCGGGACAGTGTGCACCACAGGGGGTGGTACCGTGACTACGGAAGTAAGTCTTGGCGCCTCCCAAAGTTTGTAACCTTCAGGAGTCTTGAGTATGCCCCTGGCATCTTCGCTTTCCCGAAGTTTGTAACCTTCAGGCCCAGCGGCTTCTGTTGCGATTCCCTGATCTTCAGTGATCGGCGGAACATATCCTTTCGGGATATAGTTAACAGGCATGCCCCAAGGACGATCTTTCGGTATCTGATACCTAGGATCATACTTTTCTATGATGGGCGTTGAGGTGATCTCTGAGATCACAGTTCTTTGTAGCTGAGCTTCTACCATGGCTTGCATGTCGTTACGAAGCTTTCTCATATCCTCTCTCAGAGTGTCGATCTCTTCTTTCAACTCTCTGTTTTCTTCCTCAAGATCATCCATCTTTTTCTGACGATTGGCCCGAGTATTATACGAATGAGACAGTTTGACTCTAGAATCGAGACACAAACGTGAGATTCGTAGGGAAGAAGAATACGCGATGTGAGAATGATGAATGCAATGATTATATTAATTATTGTTTTTTTGGTTTAATCAAAATAAACTTCGACAATTAGATTGAAAATATCAAACAGTGGGGAAACCCCTTTTTATTGAAATTCCAAAGGATTACAGAAATGGAAATACAGTAGATTACAAAGTGCAGAAACAGAAACCTAAACTAATGGGTCCCGAGTCCTCTCTGAAGAGAAATCGGGTGCTGATCCTGGTATCTTCCTTTTCTTTGACCGGGGCGCTTGGGCCGTTGTCGGGTTGTCATTCCTTTGCCAAGTGAAAGGAGTGAGCAAATTCCTTTGGTCATCTTGATTCTCTACAGCATGCTGCTCCAAAATTTCAATCAGAGCATCTTTCTCTTTTAGTAGTTGCTGTATTTGGATATACTCTACGTCGAGGGTGCGGTACTTGTTCTTCCAAGACCTTCTTTCCTTTTGAACTTTGTTGAGAGTAACCTGAAGCCTTTCAGTTTCCGTCATGAAGTACATGACAGTTTCCCTCGGTGGAAGAATTCCGTAACGAGGATAAGGCATCTTTAGCTTGAGAGCTCTAGTTTGTACCCAATGGAGATAAGGCTCCATGGAGACACAGTCCGGTTTTCCCAGAGACTCTAGTCCTTTCTTATGAACATGTTTCCAAGCTTGCACTATTTCCATCTTTAGTGCTCTGTCACTTTCTCCTTCTTTGAAGAAAAGACCTTCCAGATGAACACCCAGTGGGATGTGTCTCATCGGGTATCCAAATTGACGAAGAACCAATATCGGATGATAGTTGATTCCTCCTTTAGTTCCTATGAGGGGTACGCTGGGGAAGTTTCCACAACGGTCAATGATTCTGATTCCCTCATAAATCCTATTACACCAATCTATATCAGAGTTTGTAAGAGACATGATCTTCTGCGACCAGCGTAAGACACTCTTGCAATCCCAAAAAGCGGCAGACTTGGGCAAGTGAGAGATAAACCACTTGTAAAGCAAAGGTACACGGCATGTGATCTCCCCTCCGCTGTACAAATTTCCTAAGTGTACAGAATGATACGCATCTGCGAGCAAAGTCGGCACAGGGTTTCCAATGTGAAAAACCTTAATAGCGTTGATATCGACGAAGTTATTGATGTTGGGAAACAAAAATAATCCGTAGGTGAGCAAAACAAAGATGCTTTCAAAAGCAGTCCCGTTCCCTATACTAGCGAAGTACAGAGCCTTTTTTGTCAAGAACTGGGCTGGCAAACCTTGGATGCCACCCTTAGTGGTCAGGTGAGTCCTGACCTCAGACTCGTCCAAATGAATTGCTCTTGCAATAGTCTGATTCTTTGGAATTTCTTCCAGTCCAGAAAATGGAGCTCGATCAGTGATATGTAAATCAGTCAGATGAGAATACTCCTCCAGCGTTGGTGCCAACTGGTAATCCGGGAATGTGAAACAGTGATAAACCGGATCGTAGAACTGAATGAGCGCATCCATGATCCCCTTAATCACATGGACTCTTAACAGTGGTAGCAAACCACCGTGCTTGGCTCTGAAAGCCTCTGGGTTAACGATCATCCTCGCTAACTTTCTCAAATCCCCTAGTTTTGGAACCTTGAAGGTATACTGGTGAGTTCTCCTTCTACCGAAATCCATTAGCGTAATCTTTTTCTCTGATATTTGCAATCACAGTCTTAGTTTAATTTGAAAAACAGAGAGACTAGAAGAGAAGTTTTTTGAATGTTTTAATGTTTTATTAAATGAATGCATGAATGCAGCACACAAAAACATAGAAAAAACATGGGGTCAGAGGGTCGTTGTCATGAAGTCAAGGCTCTACCCATCCCCAAAGGTTTATACTAGGGTGATTTTTGTATCTGTACTCATTATCATCAGCTCCTCCAAGGAAAGCAAAACAACAAGCGGATCGCCAGCGAGTTGTGTGCAATCTTAGAGTAAGTGCCATTCACCGAGAATAGATCACCAGCCTCAAATGAGGGTAGTATCGCGTAACAGCTATTTCTGATAGCTTCCGCACTACGAAAAAGGTTGGCTTTTCTTAAGTGTATACTCAATCTCACCACATGCGGCATCACATGCATTCCCAGTAGCAGAAAAATAAACACGTATAGCAATTAGGAAAAGCAGTATATATATATGTCCTAATCATCCTAGACTTATAAAGCTATGAATCTTAAGTTCCTGACAGAAATGGGTTCCCTGGCAGAAGCCCCAATCTGTGGTTCCCTGCCTAAGAGATGGACCAGCATAGGTCAATCTTTCTCTTCGGTAGAGTTCCCATTTTCCGTAGAAAACGGGGATGATGCCCTAAGGCAGAAAAGGAGACTCCCCAGCAGAGTCGCCATTTTACAAGGAAAACAGACAGAAATAAAAACAAGGGCCCCACGGTGGGCACCACTTTTCTGTAGCGAGCGATTTTGGACGCGGTCCTTAAGCTCTGGTCGCTCTCTGCGGTTGAGCTTAAAACTACAGGTCGATTCATTTTTTATCCTATTGTGAGCTGAATAAGGAAGGGAAATAGATGTCTCCAATTAACCCTGCTTGCATACTGAGTTTAAACAGCGGTCTGTTAGGTTACGGATGCTATCAATGTGGGGGGCCTTTGTACTGGTTATTCGTATTTCGCCAATACGGTTCTTTCTTTCTTTTTTCTAGGCAAAGGGTTTCTGGCGGGGAATAAGGATTAGGATGTTAGGACTGATGCTTTTGAATTACTGCTTTTAATTGATGGAGATATGGGATTTGAGTTTTTGGTTGATTGCGCTCGCTAAGATCTTTTCTTTCGATCTTATGCCTACGTATTCCCGTTTACCGAAACAGGGAAATCAGAGCGTTCGTAGTTTCTCCTATTCTATGGGAGGAAATTGGTTTTTGGTGTCTTGTTCAAATCCCAAGACGTGAAGCGAAAGGTGCTTTGTATCTTGTTTAAAGCCCAAGATGTGAAGCTAAAAGGTCTATTTGTGTCTTGTTCAAAGCCCAAGACGTGAAGCTGAAAGACCTCGACTTTAGAGAGAATTTGTCATCTCTAAAGAGGGGGAAGGAGAATTACTTTAACTGGGATACGCGGATCCGAGCAATGCCATAATTTCCGAAGAAAGGGTTTTAACCTGAAGGAGAAGACTTTAACTCAGTGTAGAGCAATGCCATCTTTCCCTAGGAATTTATCATGCTAAAAGAGGGACAGTGGCATGGATGTAGATGATCCAGAGGCTTGCCGCTTACAGCGATTAGATGAAGGGAAAAGGAGTTGTTGATGTTTGTGTACTGTGAACGAGGCACAACTTTGATGCTAAAAGGTCGATTGGATTAACCAGTGGTTTTCTTATACAAAGCCTAAGAGGAGGCTAATTTCCGCTAGGAAAATCATTATACAAAGCCTAAGAGGAGGCTATTTTGTGTCTCGTACAAAGCCCGAGAGAGAGGCTAAAAGTTTTTGACCCAGTGGGGCATATCGTTATACAAAGCCTAAGAGGAGGCTAGCAAAGAGTTCGACTTTTGCTTAAGGGATTTATATCTCGTACGAGGCCCGAGATGGAGGCAAAAAAAGGGGTGATTGACTCTACGAGGGAATCTTTTGTGTCTCATACAAAGCCTGAGAGAGAGGCGAAAAGGTTGTTTTGACTCCACTGGGGAGAATTTTGGTATCTCGTACGAAGCCCGAGATGGAGGCTATTGTAACTGTTTCAGTTGAGTGACAGATCCAATATACTGATTTAAAAGAGAAAATCAGTTCTTATATGAGTAACACTGTACTCAGGGATTTAATTTGAGGATCAGGGATATTTCCTTTTCTTTGAGGAAACGGGAAATCCAAAGGGTATTGAGACTATCCGAGTCTGCGGGTTTCCTTCCTATTTAACGAAGGGTGCTTGAGAATGTCTTTGAGACTCAAGGAAGTTAGACTGTCCAAGTCTAGAGTTTTATCTTTTGTACTATGCTTCAAGAAACAGTAGTAGACTCTATGAAAGGATTGTTCTATGAGGATGACTAGGTTCTGTTCCTATACCTCTAGGAGATCGTCGGGACAATTTGTACGAAGCCCAAGAGGAGGCTGGAAACTTTTAAGAAGCCGACGGGTCCTTGTATGAAGCCCAAGAGGAGGCTATCATTCCCGGAGGAAGAGATCATTATACGAAGCCTAAGAGGAGGCTCTGAATACTTCTAAGAAGCCGTAGGGTCCTTGAATAACGCCCAAGAGGAGGCGGGGTTGCTTATAGGAAGCCTGTGGGTCCTTGTACGATGCCCAAGAGGAGGCCGATGCTTTTAAGAAGCCCGTGGGTCCCAAACCAAAGAAAAGTTCAGGAAAACTCTTTTAGAGTTAAAACCACTGGTAAACGTGCGAGGTTTACTATCCAGTGACTTTAACTTTTAGAGAGAGTCCGAACCGTTCGGCGGTTTGAAGAAATTCAAGAGAAGTTTCACCGAGAATAATTCATCTCTGGGGGAAAGAATTTCTTGACGATTCCTAAGGAGGACAGCCGAAGAGAAGACTGTATCTGGTGCTTCTATTGGGGATCTAGGCGTCTATTTCTACGAATAAGTGAAACGGCGTCACCTAGTTCTAGACGTAGTAGCCGGGGAAACTCGAAATATCTATACTATTATTACACAGTAGATATGAGTTTATGAAAGGAGACTTACAGTGAGCAGCCCCACAGTACAGTTTATAATATGAAAGCAGTAAATGAAAGCGATAACCACTTACTCGGTTGTAGTGCTTCCATGTTGTTTGGTTAGTTGTTCAACAAAGAAAGATAAAAACAACAGTATATTCAAAATCAAAGGAGAAAGTGCTTTGAAAAAGAAAGATTTGGGGCTTACAGCTCAAGGAGAGGCCCAATGTTTTATCAGTGAGCGCACTGTTTGACTTTGTACAGCGGGACTTATACAAGTGACTGGGGTCCAAAAAGGTTTTCTGTATAAAGGGATGGGTCTTACACTCTCTCAAGAGGCCCAAAAAGGTTTAAAGAAAAGAGTGGGGCTTATAACACGAGGGTAGGCCCAGATGGTTTTTAATTTTAAACGGGCGACTATCGCGCCGTTTACTTGTACAGAGGGACTTATACAATGAGTGAGGCCCAAAAAGTTTTTTGTACAAGGGGGGATGGGTCTTACACTCTCTTAAGAGGCCCAAAAAGTTTTAAAGAAAAATAAATGGGTCTTACAACTCGAGGGTATGCCCAGATGATTTTTGAAAAGGCGACGATCGCGCCGTTTGTTTTTTGACGGTTTCGGGACTTATACAATAAGTGAGGCCCAAAGATGATTTGGTCAAAAAAAGGATTGAGTCTTACACTCTAATAGAGGCCCAAAGTGTTTTGAAAATGATTTATGAGGGTTGAATTAATCCAAAACCCTAATTTGTTTTCAAAAATGTATTTAATTGAATAAAAATTCAATTAAAATGATCAAAAATTGTTTAACACATGGAAAACAAATTGTGATCTTGGATTAATGCTTCAAAAATTAAGTATTGACCTACAAAATTATTAGAAAGCATTAAAAGTTGCAAAATCAATGTAGAAAAAATATTTAAAATGACAAAAACAATCAAAATATTAATTCTTTACAAAAATATCAATTATATGAAATAAATAATATTTTTGGGATTTTTTGTGAAAATAAAATATTTTAACATTTTTGTGAATTATTAAAAAAAGAATCAACTCAAAATCATTAAAACTCAGAGAGAAATTAATTTTTGAATCAATTAAACAAAATCACAAAATTCAAATATTCAAATATATGAAAATGGCGCCAAGAACAACACCAAGAACACGCGCGGTTTTTCAGTTTGCCCAGATTTGCATTTTCTATCCAATCTCCATGAATACGTAATTATAACATGCAATCCACATATCATTATGCTCGCCTCAACCTCACGATCATGTCTATGTACTTTAATTTCATTTAAATTAAACATACAACAAGAAATCACGAAGAAACCTCAAGAACCCTAATTTCTGCATGAAGGCTAGGATTTTTGATACACGATTCAAACAATGCAATTAATTGAGGGAAAACATTCCATGCATGATTATGTACATATGGCCAAATTATTGTGCGAGGAAATATGCATAGATTGAGAGATGACCAAGTTTAGGCTTACCTCCAAGTCGTGACAGCAAGAGCAAATCAAATTCTGGGTTGGAGGTGTTACAGATGAGTTGTGATGATCTGAACAGCTTCCCTACACCATATGGAGTGTGTTTGAACACTTGGATTGAATTGAAATGGACTGGATCAGTTTATGGCATCTCAGCTGCAACTTCACTTCAAACTTGTGTGGATGGCAAGTGATTTTGTGAAATTGATGTTTCAGATGTTATGTGAGTGTTTGATCAGCTCATACGTGATGTATGTGAGCTGTGTGAGTGATTAGTTTGTGCAGAATTGCTCTCAAACTCAAAACCCGATAGCTACCTTGCTAAGAAAGGCATTTTTGCCAAGAGAAAGAGATTTTGAGGAAAGCATCTGTTAGATGGCTTTGGTGTACTCAAACTGACCACAATTGAGCTCTATTTATAGTAGAGCAAGTTTGTTTTGCAAGGAATAGTACATGGCAGCTGGTAAGTAGGTTTCCTCAATGTTGGCCAATGGAAATGAAAGTCTCCTCTAGCCATTGACTAGAGGTTAAGGCACAGAGCTTTGGTCCCCTTGGTCTTGGATAAGTCTTGACTGATTTCAGATGAGAATGGCTCAATCCATGCCACCTTGATGGTTCCATTGAATGCCTCATTCCAAATTTGAAGTCTTGTCCCTATTTTGGCCATTCTAGGTTCAACATGCTATTCCTTGTTCCTTGGACCTTGGAGGCTTGGCTCAGTGATTGTCCCCTTTGGATTCAATCCTCTGAGGTGTCCAAGTAGATTGGAGCAATTGCAATTGGTTGATTTTGGCAAATCGAGCCAAAATGCAAATTCTGCCTTGCCTTGACAGATTTCAGCAAGGCAACTTGCCAATGTCGTATCTCATGGTGTAGGTTGAATTTGGCAATGTTCTTGGCCATTTTGGAAAGCTCTTACATGATACAACAACTGTTTGAACAAGTTTGGTTTTGATCTCTTTTGATTCCAAGTGAAAAATCCCCCTACATTTGGCAAAAAGTGAAGCAGAATTCTGACTTAGTGAAAATTTCACTAAGTGTTGGAAAAAGTGACTTTTTCACTTTTCAGCCACTTTGATCACTCCATAACTCAAAATCCTTAATGAATTGGAATGACTTGTAGTTGAAGTTTTTGTAGGTGATAGTGAGGGCTACAAATCCATCTTTGGATGAGAAAAAATGGCCTTGTGGTTTAGGAGTTATGGTCCTTCAAAGTTGGTACCTTTGCCATTTTATTTTTAACTTAGAAAAATTTCTAAGTTTTATGGTTACCCCTTTTACAAGTTATCTCACTTTTCTTGATTTTTCTTGATGAATGACGATTCAAATCATACATTAACATCATTTTAGGGTTAAAAATCCATTTTGGTGAAAAATCTCAAAAAGTCAAAGTTGACTTTTGTGCACAGTTGACTTTTTATCAGATGAATTCCAAACTGTGCAATTCTTCAGGAAATCATGTCCTTGACCTAAATCAAACTTGATGGACATGTTCCATGGGTGTCATAGGGTGTATTCAATCATGTATTAGGGTTTGGGAGCATGTCTTGGTCAAAAGTCAAAGTTACAGTTGACTTTTCCCTTAAAACCCTAATTGTGGTGCAGATGAAAATGAAACTTGTTGCTCAAGCTTCTTGGATCAATCCATTGTTCCAAATGGATCAATATGGTGTATTAGAGACCCTCAAATCATCTCTTGAGGTCTTGGCTCATGGTTTGTCCCAAAAGTCAACTTAGGGGTGAATTAGGTCAAGAAACCCTAATTCCTGATTTTTGATGAATGCATCCCCTGAGGCAAAATTGACTTTATGCTTGGGTTCATGAGGTTCCATGAAGCATATTAGGTCATGTTTTGGATCATTGCCTTGTGCCCAGATGAAAATTTCCATCTGGAGGCCCTGGTCGACCAAAACCCTAATTTGGTGACACTGTCGATCTTGAGACTTAATCCACCTAGAAGGGAGCAGCCTTGTGCTTAATCCTTGAAGTGGGAGTCCTTTTTGATCCATTCTGGATGTTTAAGAGATTAGACAAGTTGAAGATCATGTCATTTCTTGATTGACCCTTTGTCTAAAGCTCAGAGAGGGCTTGAAACCCTAATTTTGATTGTATTGGATGCTCACCCATCTTTGGGGAGACTGATGAAGCATGATGGTTCATCCATATTGTGATGATGATTTTCACAATGATGGGAAATCTAAGTGGTCAAAATTTGGGGTATTACAAGAACGAAACCAGAAATGGCTTTGAAGATCAAGGAGGAAGTACAGAAACAGTTGGATGCAGGTTTTCTGGCAGTAACCAACTATCCTCCCTGGGTGGCCAACATAGTACCGGTGCCGAAGAAAGATGGCAAAGTCAGAATGTTCATGGATTACAGGGATCTCAACCGGGCGAGCCCTAAAGATGATTTTCCACTCCCTCATATTGATGTGCTGGTTGACAATACAACTCAGTTTTCAGTGTTCTCATTTATGGATGGATTCTCCGGGTATAATCTGATAAAGATGGCGCCTGAAGACATGGAGAAGACGACATTCATTACCCCGTGGGGTACCTTCTGTTACAAAGTAATGCCTTTTGGGTTGAAGAAAGCAGGGGCAACTTATCAAAGAGCAATGGTGATGTTATTCCACGATCTAATTCATAAAGAGATCGAGTGCTATATGGATGACATGATTGCTAAATCAAAGACAGAAGAGGAACATCTGATTGGCCACTATATCTTCAATGATCAAAGTGCATGGTTGGAACTTTGTGCCCAGGATTGATGTATCTCGTCTTGATAGACCTGCTTTTGTGTTTGAGGTTGATGCAGTGTCTGACGACAAGCCTTGGTACCATGACATTAAATGCTTCTTGAAAAATCAAGAATACCCGTCTAGGGCATCTTCCAAAGACAAGAAGACATTAAGAAGGCTAGCTGATAGTTTCTTCTTGAACAAAGATGGCGTGCTGTATAAAAGGAATTTTGACACGATTCTGCTCAGATGCGTGGATAGACACGTAGCAGACCTGTTGATGATTGAAGTGCACGAAGGCTCTTTCGGTACTCATGCCGGAGGACATGCGATGGCTAAGAAATTGTTGAGATTGGGGTATTACTGGTTGACAATGGAGTCAGATTGCTGCAAGTATGATCGCGAGTGCCATAAATGCCAGATCTATGCAGACAAAGTACACGTTCCTCCCAATCCGTTGAGTATCATGTCCTCTCCGTGGCCCTTTGCAATGTGGGGCATTGATATGATCGGGAAAATTGAGCCTACTGCTTCAAATGGCCATCGTTTCATCTTGGTCGCCATTGATTACTTCACTAAATGGGTTGAAGCAGCGTCTTATGCCAATGTCACTAAGCAAGTAGTGGCCCGTTTCTTGAAACGAGATATCATTTGTCGATATGGAGTTCCCGAAAGAATCATTACTGATAATGGTTCTAATTTTAATAATAAGATGATGGCCGAGCTATGCCGGGACTTCAAAATCGAACATCACCATTCTTCTCCGTATCGCCCGAAGATGAATGACGCGGTCGAAGCGGCCAACAAAAATATCAAGAAGATTGTGCAGAAGATGGTTGTCACGTACAAAGATTGGCATGAGATGTTACCATTGGCTTTGTATGGGTATCAAACATCAGTCCGCACGTCCACTAGGGCAACACCATACTCGCTTGTATACGGTATAGAGGCAGTTCTACCGGTCGAAGTTGAGATTCCTTCTCTCCGAGTATTGATGGATGTTAAGCTAGATGAAGCTGAATGGGTGCGAGCCAGAGTTGATCAGCTGAGCCTTATTGAGGAGAAGCGATTAGCAGCAGTATGTCATGGCCAGCTATATCAGCGCAGAATGAAGAGGGCATTCGATCAAAAGGTTCGACCTCAAGTTTACAAGGTCGGAGATGTGGTAATCAAAAGAATACTTCCTCCGAGTACAGATCACAGGGGCAAATGGACTCCTAATTATGAAGGTCCATTCGTGGTTAAAAAGGTTTTCTCAGGCGGAGCCTTATTGCTGACAACCATGGATGGTGAAGACTTTTCATCCCCTGTTAATTCAGATGCAGTTAAAAAATACTTCGTATAAAAAGACCCGCTGGATATAAAAAAAAAAAAGAATCCAGGCAAAAAAGGGCATCTTGGCGAACCAAAAACAGAATAAAGGTTCGGGCAAAAGTTAGGGATATAATTGAAAAAATTGTACGACCGGTAAGTTGAAAACCCGAAAGGGCAACTTAGGCAAAAATGGGTATCCCGGTGGATTGAAAACCTGAAAAGGCGATCCACGCAAAAGAGGGATTAAAGCGAATGACTGCAGTCTAAATTAATCTGTACGTTCTCTGCTCTTCAGCGAACTAGCAAAATTCCAAAGGAGGAATTGGTCCGACCACGAGCTTCCGAAGGCGAAGATAATCAAGAGAGTTGGAATGCATACTGGCTATAATAGAATCAGAAATCAGTTGGAACTCAATTTCTGCATTATCATTAGGATAGATTTCTTTTCTCAATTTTATGGCAATCGCCGCTTTCAGGGGTTTGCTTCCGATTGTAAATTCGCCGATTTCGGCATTTCATCAATAAAATTGAATATTCAGTCACAAGCTTTTATTTTCATTTTTAGTGTTTTGTTTGCAAAAACGCCCGATTTTTGATAATAAAACATTGATTTGAAAATATCTTGGCCTTGCAAAAACATGCACAACAAAGACAATTAAAACTACTTTACTTGTTGGACAATCTTGGATGGTGGACTCAAAAGACCACGCAATATCCTGGGGCATGTGCATATATTTTTCTGTTTCAGGTAATGAGTACGATCGATCCAAGCAGCACGGTCGTAACCACGAATAGATGTTTGCTATGACTTGATACTGTTATATCTTATTAAGTCGATTCTTCCATTCAAGATTTCTCACCGTGTGTTGTGACAACGACGGCCGAAGATGGAATTCTTCTGTGTCGATAACGGTTATTAATGCAGTGAACACTCTAGGTCGATAACAAGTACCACTCCTCCGATACCTCGTAGACGATGCAAAGGGCAGTTCAAGAGCGAATATTCAGAAGTTGAAGAACAGAGTGTTCGTATAAGAGTTTGAAAACGCTTGGTTTTCTATAAAATCCTCTTAAGAGACGAAACTTCTCGCAGTAGCTTTCCTTGTGGCGTTTATTCTCAGCAGGATTTACCAGCAAGTGGAGGTATATTTCCCGCAGATTTCAGCATGTGAAATTTATAAAAGAATAATCCCCAGCGGAGTTATTGACCATCCCAGGCACGGGGCATTTTGAATTTCCCCAGCAAAAGATATTCGCAATCTATTATCCCCAGTAGAGTTTGAAGACGTTTGGTCTTCTGTAAAATCCTCTCAAAAGGCATTCCCCAGCAAGGTCTAAAAAGATAGACAAAATCTCTTCTTCAGCAAGATGTCAACATATGATATTACCCAGCAGGTGGTGTAATTCTCAGCAATGCTCAGTTACAATCCAAAGTCTAATTTATTTTTGGCATGCGTACAGTTTGTTCATGTTATTCCAGCAGGTGGAATAATCATTTGGCAATTTTGAGCTTCCAACGACAGTTTGGTAAGCACCGAAGTCCAACGACGGTTTGGCAAAGCTTCCAACGATAGTTTGGTAAGCACCGAAATCCAACGATAGTTTGGCAAAGCTTCCCACGACAGTTTGGTAAGCACCGAAGTCTAACGACAGTTTGGCAAAGCTTCCAAAGCCGGTTTGGTAAGCACTGAAATCCAATGACAGTTTGGTAAAAGCTGCAAAAGTCCATCTGAAGATGGCAAGTTTGAGATCCCAAATGCCGGTTTGGTAATCCTTGAAGTCCAACGACAGATTGACAGAAATCCAGCACAAATTGGTGAAAGTCCAACGACAGTTTGGCAGAAAGTCCAACGACAGATTGGCAGAGCAGCTAAAGTCCATCGACGGTATGGCAAGCCAGTAGTCGCCTGGCGTCGTTCAAAAAGACATTGTTGAAAGTCCATCAATGGTATGGCAAGCCAGTAGTCGTCTGGCGTCGTTCAAAAGACATTGTTGAAAGTCCATAGACGGTATGGCAAGCCAGTAGTCGTCTGGCGTCGTTCAAAAGACAGATCTCTCCGACGGCGTTTCATTGAAGTTTCAATCCAGCAGTCTTGTTGGGTTTATAGCCCTTTTGTTCTTCATCATCCAGAGCAAATTTTTGGTTATATTTGGTATTCAATCGCTATATACCTTGAACGTCTGAAAGCAATCGCTTTCAGACATTCAGGTCTTCAGTGTTTGAATAGGGGCAGCTATAATACCCCAAAATTTGCTCTCCCTTTTGGCATCCTAGCATAGCATTATCATATATCATATCATATCCATCTCATTATATTTGCATTGCATATCTAACATAGAAAAATGAAGCATGGCATCCCTCTTACCATCAAGGCATGTGATCAGGGGAAAGGTGGACAATCAAGGAATCATTCAAGGCACAAAAAGGTCAAACAAGTTCACTCAAGGCAAGCCAATAGGTATTTCATGTCACATACCATCTCAATGGATCATCCAAAACCTCAAGAAGGTGATATTCAATAGAAGATTGAAGCACTACATATTTCACTATGCAAGAGATCCAAAAAATGAAGGAAAACCCTCAAAAGAGATGGTTCATTGGTTCAAAATCACCCTCAAGTAGCCTATCTCATCATCCTTTAAGAGGATACACAACATACTCTGAGGGATTTGAAATTGAAGACTGCACATTTTTCCCCCTAGGAGGAGGGTGCCAAAATTAGGGTTTCCAATTAAATCAGGGTATCTTTGATTTTTTGGGCAAAACTTAATGTCATGGTATTCTACATGTTCTTAAGTGTATGTGTGTGGAAAATTGCCTCTCAATTGGTTTTAGAAGTGGTTTAATTGGAAGAAAGATAAAAAATCAGGGAAATTGGGGCTAAGTCAAATAATCATAGGAAAAAGTCAACTCTTGACTTTTTGAGCCCAAAATCATGAAATTCATGTTATGTGTGACCAATGTACAAAATTTGATCAAGAAAATCCAAAGAGATCATGGAAAAATCAAGATTTGAAAAGTTGCCATTTTTGGAAGAATTAGGGTTTCCAAAAATAGTAATTTTAGGCCATTTTGAACCAGAATTGGAACCAAGGCCATTCAAAATTGGAGCATCAAATGAAAATTCCACTCGGCCACAACAATAGATCTTGTTTCAAGCTTCAAATCCATGTGTAGAACATCTCCATTGGATAAAAATTGAGTGAGATATGATTGATCAATGTTAGAGCAAAGTAGGTTCAAAAACAGGTCATGACCAAGGACTTTCAGGTCACGCGCGTGTCATTTTCACAAACACATGGTGGGCCAAATGTTTTGATCAATTACTCATGGTTAGAGGCCTCAAATGAAAAATCTTTCAACTTGAAAGTTGTTCCTCTATGTGAGATCTTCAAAATTGGTGTTCATGATTTTTTCATTTGATCAAAGGTCAAGAAGTTATGTTGAGCCCAATGTGCTTTGATCATGCTGAAATTCCATGCCATGCATGCCTTGCCAACCAACCTTATGGCCACGCCTTATGTCAGTTCCAAACTTGTGTGTTATAAGTCATTTTTCAACCTCTTCCAAGCATCATTCCCATTCATTTTTCATACCAAATATGTCTTATTACATTTCCTCTTTCAAATGAACCCAAAAACTCACCAATTCATTCATTGAGTAGAGAGAAAAACTTCCTCAAACCACCCTATATTCCACTATTGCATTGTTGGCTTTGATGCATGACCTGGTTCAGACATCCATCAAACATCCTTTCCCTTATTTGAACACAACATGAACATCACACACACCACTACAGCACGTGCCTTGCATGGAAATAGAAAGAGCAAACTTGTTGAGCAAGTTTCTGATGCACAGCCTTGCCGTTTCTCTTTCTCTTCACTTCCACCATAGCTTGCCATGAGTTGTCACCACCATATCCTTGCTCTCCCTAACTAACTTGACTCAGTTAGTTAGGGATGACTCACTTAACTCAACTGTGACTCAGTTAATTCACTCAGTTTAACCATGGTTAGCTCACACTATAAATAAAAACTTCACTCTTTAATTTCATTTCTAACACTCACTTTCCACTCTCACTTCTGAAACTCTCTCTTCTTCTCTCTCAATCTCACCATTGCCATTGATCTTCGAAGTTCACATTGTTCAATTCTCTCAAAAACTCTCTCTGATTCTCTCTTAATTTCACCACATTGCAACTGGTTTTGAAGTTTGATTTCAATTTCTTTCCACTGAATCATCATCAACCACCGCATCTAAGCCTTTATTTGGCCAAAAGTAGCTCAAAGAGGAAGTAGGATCTCTGGTTTTCTGAAGAATATCTCAAGGTCTCAAATCTTCAGGTACGAGTTTCCACCATTATAGACCTGATGTGAAAATATTTTCAGGTTCTTGTAGCTTCTTATAAGCTCAAGAACTTGTCTGGCTAGTTGATAGGCCTTTAGAGGCATAGTTGAAAAGTTAGGGCAAACCTTCCTCTGTTCGATTCTCTCATTTCATGAACTTTTTATGTGTTTTATCACTGGATCCGTGTTCTCCTTTACTTCCTCTTCATTTTGGTATATCATTTGTGGAATTCTGGAAAATTTGAGGTTGCAGACGGTGGTTGTTGACCGGAGAAGATGACCGGAAGTCATCTCCGGCCGGTGGTTTCAGATGCTAGGGTTTTGGTGTGTTTTAATCGTGTCCGTTGATTTTTCATCATCGTGTGGCCATAGTGGTGCCAGCGCATTAAAATAAGCATGCCTTGTACGTGTTTGTTATTTTAATCAAAGTTACATGCGTGTGGTGTAGTGCATGATATGGAGTGTGGTCCTTCACGTGTGTGCCTTGGATTTAATTGCTTTGACTTGCTTGTTGACTTGACCTGATCCAAGGGTGATGATTGTTTGACCTATGTTTCACTGAGAGTGCATGTTAATTAGTGTGTATTGCGCAGACTTGGACCTTGAACTGATTGCTATTCGCACCCTATGTTTTTCAAGCCCAAATCATTTGAACTGAATAATTGCTATGCATTCACCCCTCCTTTATTTCCATTCCATTATATTTTCTTCATTTTATTCACGTTTGCTTTCTAATTTTTGAAAATACTAAAAAACATTATAAAATTCTAGAAAAATTTAGGAATATCATTAAGACATTTAGGAAATTTTTGACATTTTTATTTCATGATTTTATGACATTTTTTCCCCTGTTGCACAATTTTCTTTGAATTTCCATTTGTGTGCTTTCTAAATGTGATACATGAATTTGTGGAATTTTGTTCTTGATCATTGTAAATTGTTTTGACATGATTCTTTTTGAATTGATTCATTAACACTTTGAAGCATGTTAGATGATTTTTTTTTTTAGATCATTTTATGACATGTTTGGATGCTCATCTTTACACCACTTTGCATGATATTTCAACTTGACATAATTGCTTGGTTTAACATCATTTTGCTTTGAATTTTCACATGCTATTTTGATGTATGATTCACTTATGATTTAGGCATTCTAATACCATGCTTGCATAATTTTCATAAGTCCATTTTATTTTTGTTTGATGCATTACATTTGAAATATAATAACTTGTCATATCATTCTAATTTTTGTGCATGTTTACATGATTTCTTTTGTACATATTTGAATGATCATTTGCATTTTGTGGGATATTCATGTGACATTATAGGTCATTGTTACATATTATAGGTCATCTTTTACATGTTCATTTCCATTTAAACTTTGTGCATCTTTAATATGTAGTATTTGCATTTTCTTTTGAACTTCCATTTCAATTCTTCTTCTTATATTACTTCTTATGTCTTGATGTTTAATTCATGAATACTTGTGGGATGTTTATAAACCATTTTCCATTTAGTTTCAATTCTTATCCTTAGATTACATGTTCCATTTATGCATGTTTCTTCTCTTTCTTTTCATCTTTCATCTATCCTTTCTTATGAAAACATGTTCTAATGCTATGGATGATGATTGTTGATTATTCATTTGAACTTGTATGATGGTATTCACTTGTTGTCCATATGATGCACATTCTGGTTGTGATCTAAATATTGGATTCTTCATCTCATTCTTTTGAGCTTTATGGTACATTGAGTGTTCTTTTACTTCTTATACTTTTTATACATGTTTACTAACCATGTAGGGGCTTTGGTAAGTTGAAATTGAGTGTGGGTAAGGAATCCACATTCAAACTTCTTTCCTTTCATCTTTTACAATTCAATTTTGTGTTTTGTTAAGCACTTATGTGCTTTCTCTAATTAACTCATTACTTTCCCTTTTGAGTTACAATTCATCTTCCACTTTAGAAGTGAATTGTTTAATTCATTTCTTCTTTAGACTTTAGGTTTTGCAACCTCACAAACATTTAGGATCACTTCCTTAACTAATCAATTAGGATTGAGTCTTAGTTCACATAGATTTTACCTTTCTCTCCTCTCTTGAGTCTTTCATCTTCTCATCTTAAAGAAAATTCAAAATACATAATAAAGGTAGGCATTTATTGCATTTAGGCCTTTCATATAAAGAAAAGATTATAAAGGGGTCTCCTCTTGTAATCTTAGAATGTGTAGCATATAGCCCATCTTGGGTCAATGTGTTAAACATTTGATCTTGTATGAGGGACTTAAATGCAATACTTGTTGAAGATACAAATAAAAAACAGTTCTTCATTTCTTAATCAACAAAAACACTTAATAAACACAAGTATGCTAGTGTGTTTGAACCTTGACAATTGGAACTAAGTGTGGGGGTCTTCTTCACCCTTAGTGTACTTTCTTACTCATTCCATCTTGGAATGTGAGAATGTACACATTCCAATGACTAAGATTTAGATACACTATCATATGCAAACAAATGGAAAAAACTTCTAAAATACAAAAACAAACAATAACGTCTTTCCTTCGGGAATTCTTTTCTCATCTCCTTCAATCATTCCTTAAGGATGCGTCATTTCCGTTCTACCGCAAACAGGTAACGCCTAAGTCTCCCTACAGCGAGTTGCAACACCTAAACTGCTAGGACGCGAACGTTGACGTATTCCATTAAAAAACACAAACAATCCATCCCTAGTGAGGGGAACTACGTCGCTCTGATTCTCATGTTCCCGATGAGATACGTAGGCAGTGGGGTAGGGCCCATTCGAGCACTTCTTTTTATTTTCCCTACATTTGCTTGTCTTTCTCTTTCCATTCCTTTTCCGGTTCTTTTTCCAGTATCATTTCTATCACCCTTTGATTGAAGCAAGCAAGCGTGGATCCCATCGAGTACGATGGACGCGTGGGGGTGCTAATACCTTCCCTGCGCGTAACCGACTCCCGAATCCAGTTCTCTTGGTCGCAAGACCATGCTTTTCCTTTCCTTCAGGTTTATGCGGTGTTTCCTTTCCCTCTCTTGGGATAAATACACATTGCTGGCGACTCTGTTTCGGTGCCACTTTCGCGTTTGTACTAGGATGAAAATCCCGGGAGCGACACCCTTCAGCTTCATATCTTGGGCTTTGAACGAGATATATATCACCTTTCGCTTCACGTCTTGGGCTTTGAACAAGACACCAAAAACACCATTTCCTACCATAGAATAGGAGGAACTACGAACACTCTGATTTCCCTGTTTCGGTAAACGGGAATACGTAGGCATAAGATTGAAAGAAAAATCTTAGCGAGCACACTAAACAAAAACCCAAAATCCCATACTCTTATGTATCTATCAAAAAGCATCAATCCTAACATCCTAATCCTTGTTCCCCGCTAGAAAATCCTTGGATGAAAGAAAACCGTATTGGCGAAAATACAAATAACCAGTACAAAGGCCCCCCACATTGATAGCATTCATAACCTAACAGACCGCTGTTTAAACTCAGTATGCAAAGCAGGGTTAATTGGAGACATCTAATTCCCTTCCTTATTAAGCTCACAATAGGATAAAAAATGAATCGACCTGTAGTAAACTCAACCGCAGAGAGCGACCAGCGCTTAAGAACCGCGCCCAAAATCGCTCGCTACAGAATGTTTCCCCTCAATTAATTGCATTGTTTGAATCGTGTATCAAAAATCCCAGCCTTCGTGCAGAATCTAGGGTTCTTGAGGATTTTTCGTGATTTCTTGTTTTATGCTTAATTTAAATGAAATTAATTGCCATAGACATGATCGTGAGGTTAAAACGAGTTGATTGGTATGTGGATTACATGATATGATCAAGTATTCAGTGATATTGAAGAGAAAATGCAAATCTGGGAAAACCCAGAACACGCGCGTGTTCTTGGTGTGTTCTTGGCGCGATTTTTTGAAAATTCAAATATTTGAATTTTGTGATTTTATTTAATTGATTCAAAAATTAATTTCTCTCTGAGTTTTAATGATTTTGAGTTGATTTTTTTTTAATAATTCACAAAAATGTTAAAATATTTTATTTTCCCAAAAAATCCCAAAAATATTGTTTATTTTATATAATTGATATTTTTGCAAAGAATTAATGTTTTAATTGTTTTTGACATTTAAAATATTTTTTCCACCTTGATTTTGCAACTTTTAATGCCTTCTAATTATTTTGTAGGTCAATACTTAATTTTTGAAGCATTAATCCAAGATCACAATTTGTTTTTCATATGTTAAACAATTTTGATCATTTTAATTGAATTTTTATTCAATTAAAACACATTTTGAAAACAAATTAGGGTTTTTGGATTAATTCAACCCTCATAAATCATTTTCAAAACACTTTGGGCCTCTAATAGAGTGTAAGACCCAACCCCCTTGTACAAACCATTTTGGGCCTCACTTATTGTATAAGTCCCTCTGTACAAGCAAACAGCGCGATCGTCGCCTTTTTAAAAGTCAACTGGGCCTCTCCTCGAGCTGTAAGCCCCATCACTCATTCAAAACTCTTGGGCCTCTAATAGAGTGCAAGACCCAATCCTTTTTTGGCCAAAACATTTTTTGGGCCTCAGCGTATTGTATAAGTCCCGATACCGTCAAAAACAAACGGCACGATCGTCGCCTTTTAAAAAATAACCTTCTGGGCCTCTCCTCGAGCTATAAGACCCATTCAAAACTTTTGGGCCTCTAATAGAGTGTAAGACCCAATCCCCTTTTTACCAAAACATTTTGGGCCTCAGATATTGTATAAGCCCCTTCGCGTTAAAAGAAAATCTCGGCGTGATCGCCATTTTTAACGAAAAGTCATCTGGGCCTACCCTCGTGTTATAAGCCCCACTCTTTTTCTTTAAAACTTTTTGGGCCTCTTGAGAGAGTGTAAGACCCATCCCTTTGTATAGAAAACCTTTTTTGGGCCTCAGTCACTTGTATAAGTCCCTCTTTACAAATACAACAGTGCGCTCACTGGTAAAACCCTGGGCCTCTCCTTGAGCTGTAAGCCCCAAATCTTTCTTTTTCAAAGCACTTTCTCCTTTTATTTTGAAATATACAGTTGTTTTCAATCTTTCTTTGTTGAACAACTAACCAAACAGCATGGAAGCTCTACAACCGAGTAAGCGTTTACACGCTTTCGTTTACTGCTTTCATATACATATAACTGTATTGTGGGGCTGTTTCGCTGTAAGTCTTCTTTCATAAACTCATATCAACTGTGTAATAATAGTATAGATATTTAGAGTTTCCCCGACAACTACGTCTAGTACTAGGTGAAACCGTTTCGTTTATGCGTAGAAATAGACACCTAGATCCCCAATAGGATCACCAGATACAGTCTTCTCTCCGGCTGTCCTCATTAGGAATTGTCAAGAAACTCTACTCCCAGAGATGAATGTATTCTCCGTGAATGGCATCTTTGAGTTTCTTCCAAATTCTCGAACTTTCCTGGCTTGATCTATTCCTCGTGGATAGCCTGTCTTGAATTTCTCAGGGTTTGGGGACCCACGGGCTTCTTAAAAGCATCGGCCTCCTCTTGGGCATCGTACAAGGACCCACAGGCTTCCTAAAAGCAACCCCGCCTCCTCTTGGGCTTAGTACAAGGACCTCTCGGCTTCTTAGAAGTATTCACAACCTCCTCTTAGGCTTCGTATAATGATTCTTCCTCCGGGAATGATAGCCTCCTCTTGGGCTTCGTACAAGGACCTTTCGGCTTCTTAAAAGCTTCCAGCCTCCTCTTGGGCTTCGCACAAAATGTCCCGACGACCTCCTAGAGGTATAGGAACAGAGCTTAGCCATCTGCATAGAACAGTCCTTTCAAAGAGTCTACTACTGTTTCTCAAAGCATAGTACAAAAGATAAAACTCTAGAGACGGACAGTCTAATATCCATGAGTTTCAAAGACATTCTCAAGTGACCCCTTCGTTAAAGAACAGGAATAACCCGGATCCTCGAATCAAATTCTTGAGTACAGTGTTGCTCATATAAGAACTGATTTTCTCTTTCAAAATCAGTATACTGGACCTGTCACTCAACTGAAACAGTTACAATAGCCTCCTCTTGGGCTTTGTACAATGATTCTCCCCAGCGGAGTCAAACAACGTTTCGCCTCTCTCTCGGGCTTTGTACGAGACACATAAGAGACTCCCTCGTCGAGTCAATCACCCATTTCGCCTCCATCTCGGGCTTTATACGAGATACAAAAAGGTTCTTATTGAACCAAATAAATTTTAGCCTCCATCTTGGGCTTTGTATGAGATACAAAAAACTCTCTTGTTGAGTCGAATAGCCTTCATCTCGGGCTTTATACGAGATACCGAAAGACTCTATCGTCGAGTCAAAAACCTTTTAGCCTCTCTCTCGGGCTTTGTACGAGCCACATAATAGCCTCCTCTTAGGCTTTGTATAAGAAAACCACTGGTTGATCCAATCAACCTTTTAGCCTCAAAGATGTGCCTCGTTCACAGTACACTAACATCAACAACTCATTCCTCTTCGTCTAATTGCTATAAGCGGCAAGCCTCTGGATCATCTAGATCCATGCCAATGTCCCTCTTTTAGCATGAGAAATTCCTAAGGAAAGATGACATTGCTCTAAACTGAGTTAAAGTCTTCTCCTTCAGGTTAAAAAACCCATATAAAGGAAATTATGGCATTGCCGGATTCACACATCCCGGTTAAAGTAATCCTCCTTTATAACCAGTCACCCAACAGTTGTGACAAACAAACCCTCTTTAGAGATGACAAATTCTCTCTAAAGATAAACCCTTTTAGCTTCATATCTTGGGCATTGAACAAGATACAAACTACCTTTCGCTTCACGTCTTTGGCTTTGAACAAGACACCAAAACAACCATTTCCTCCCATAGAATAGGAGGAACTACGAACGCTCTGATTTTCCTGTTTAGGTAAACAGGAATACGTAGGCATAAGATCGAAAGAAAAGATCTTAGCGAGCACACAAAACAAAAACCCAAAATCTCATATATTTATCAAAAAGCATCAGTCCTAACATCCTAATCCTTGTTCCCCGCCAGAAACCTGTCATTCTGTCAAAATAGCACAAGAAAGGCCCCACCACATTGACCGCATCTGTAACCTAACAGACCGCTGTTTAAACTCAGTATGCAAGCAGGGTTAATTGGAGACATCTATTTCCCTTCCTTCACCAGCTTTAATAGGATAAAAAATGAATCGACCTATAGTAAAATAACCGAGAGAGCGACAACGCTTAAGAACCGCGTCGAAAATTGCTCGCTACAGATGGCAATTACTTTGATTGGCGAACGACCTTCAGAGCATCAATAGCGACCCACTGGCGGTGAACTCCTCGGTGAATCATAAAGTCTGGTAACTTCCTTGATTTGTCTTCAAAAATAACACTGATTTCTGGTGGAACAGGATCATTGGAATCTGTCTCCCAGGCAGAATTGTCGTAGGAGGATTCCTATGTTTCATTTCGCATAGCATTTGTGCTCTCAACTGTATCTCCCCATCCAGTTGGTTGGATATCTTCGAGCCTGATACGAGAGCTTTCGGGAGCGGGGTACTTGACCGTATAGTCAAATTTTCCACTCGGTTGTCCCAAGGTGTCCCACACTTCTTTCAAACTGGAGGAGTCATCTCTCTCGATGACGTTGACCTCGGGAAAAGCATAGTTGATGAATTCAAGTCCTGCAAACGTTGCAAATTCATCGTCATGTTGAGTAGTTTCTGAATGACCTGAGTGTTGTTCCCATGACATGGTGGGGACACAGGTATTCTATTCAATGACAGTCAGTTGATTTTTATTGATCGGCTAACTCTCTTGCCCCAAGTCTCCTGGATAAGGTTGCCACATTGGCAGACCATCCATCGGGCCATAGTAGGTGTAGTCAAAATTGTCTTTCATCGGAGTGTCTTCCTCTAATGAATTTGGCGGAGCACGGCATCCTTCCGGATCACAATCCCCGTATATCATTTCGATGTCTGACTTGGGTATAAATCTCGGACTCTCTGTAGGAAAGCAAAAAGGAGTTTGCGTTTCGTCCTGAGACATATAATCGTCCTTGTTAAGATAGGACTTCCATTCTTCCTCTGTGTCAGAGGGATCTTCCTCATTGATAGCATGTACTGCTTGAGACACTGGGAGAAGAAAACCTCCATTGTGGAAGAAGTTCTGAATGGGATGAAGACTTCCATCGTTAGCAGTTGTCCAGGTACAGGTTGCAGAAAAACCAAGACCCTTATTTGTTTTATTGTCAATAGGAATGACAAGCTGTCCCCATCCGGTTGTATCGGTACTCTCGACCGCTTTGATAACATCTTTGTATGAGGAAATCGAGGTTCCTCCTTGGGATTGATTGTCCTTGCCCACCGACAGCGCTTGGAACTGAGTTCCAATAACCTCCTCGGGTTCTATACAAGTAGATGATGATAAGCTACTCACGAGCAAGGCCTGTTCTCCATAGATTGTGACAAGTTGATCGTTCTGAACGAACTTTAGCTTTTGGTGGAGGGTCGAAGTGACCGCTCCAGCCTGATGTATCGAAGGTCTTCCTAATAAATAACTGTATGTTGCCCGGATGTCCATGACCTGGAAAGTGACTTGGAAAGTGTGAGGACCGATAGTTATGGGAAGATCAACTTCGCCGATAACTATTTTTCTGGATCCGTCGAACGCTTTGACGACGACCTCGTTGATTCTCATCGAAGGGCCTTTGAATGATAATTTCATCAAAGTGGACTTCGGCATAACATTCAGGGCTGACCCTGTGTCTACCAGTATGCAGGCTAAAGCATCGTCCTGGCAGTTAACTGTGATATTGAGCGCCATGTTATGACGGCGACCCTCTTCAGTTAATTCCTCATCACTAAATCCCAAATTATTGCAGGAAGTGATGTTAGAGACAATGATATCGAACTGTCTAATTGTTACATCTTGTTCCACAAAGGCTTGCTCCAAGACTTTCTGTAGAGCCTCCCTGTGGGCTTCTGAACTGAGTAACAGTGATAATACCGAGATCTTTGAAGGAGTCTGTAACAACTGATCCACAATGTTATATTCACTCCTTTGGATGAGCTTCAGCATCTCATCATTATTTTTCGAAATGTCGGGATTACTGGATTGACCGACTGATGGATCGAGAGCTCCTGTCTGAAGTTTCTTTTCCTTGTTAGGTTCTCCAACTCCTCAGTTAAAGATTCTACCGCTCCGTGTTACACGACTGATGTCTGCAATATTCACGACGGAGGGTAATGGAATTTCCTTTCCATTTTCAACTGTCGTTGCACCGTATTTGTAAGGGATATCCTTAGTTGATTCATACGGTAGTGGTCCCGGTAGATAGATGACTATGGGAACCTTCTGATTTTTCTGACCATCATAAGTAATCTCGATCCATTCCTAGTTGGGAGCTCTAGATTCGTCAATTAAAGGGATGATGGCAAAAACATCCCTGGTCCTATGATGACCAGAGATTGTGACAACGTCCTCGACTTGATCGGCAAGGTAGTTCGGCGTCCAGTTGATGGGTCCAGAACCCGGATATGGGAGAATCTCTCCACGATCCACCTGACCTTGAAGAGCTTCTCTCACAAGGTAACACCCTTGGTTACTTTCCGAACAGACACTACAACGGTCATAGTTGTGTGGTGGCACCTGACCACGCCCACTTTGAATACAATGTAACCTCACTAGGTTAGCTTCCACATATTGGACATCCTGACTTTGACGCCGAGTGGGGTTTCTGTTATTGATACTAATTTGCCGAGTATCTTCATCCATGTAGATTGGCATCCACCAATGATTTAACAAGTGCTGAAGTGCCTCCTGGACAAGGGTACAACCTCGATCATTTTCACAACCCGCTTTACAGCTGTGATAGTCATGTGATAACAGGAATCCGAGTCGGACCTGTTAAGCATGTAACTCTACCAGGTTGGTATTCATCACGCGAATATCAAAGATCTGAACCATGTTGATCTAATTAGGATTCTTATCATGGTAGTCCTGGATCCATCCAAGATCCATCTGACGCTGGAGGGCCTCTTATATGAAAGAGCATCCCTGTTTGTTTACCGAGCAAGTCAGACAGGAACTGTAATCGTGCCACGGCAGATTATGATACTGGCTTTGCCTTGAGTGCATTGCCACCAGGTTGACATTCATCGCACGGATGTCGTGGTTCTGAATGATGTTGGAATTCGTATAGACCATATTAACTCCACGAACTCGGTGCTCTTGGATCCATCCGAGATCCATCTGTTCCTGTAGAGCTGTTTGCACTACAGAACATCCTTGATTGTTTTTAGAGCAGACATCACATTGATGATAATTATGAGGTGGCACATGGCCATATCCACTCTGTCTACAATGCATCTTGACCAGATTGGTCTTTAACTAGAGTACATCGTGAATTTGATAGACATTGTTAAATTCTTTCTCAATCAGGTTGACTGCAGTTTTTTCATGTTGAGGCAGTGGGTTTGTGAGAACGTTGGGATTCGTATCTTTGAAAGATAAGAGCCCACTCCTAACGAGCTTTTGCATGTCAGATTTGAAATTAAGACAATTCTCTATGTTATGCCCTGGTCCTCCTTGATGATAAGGGCATGTCTGATCCACCTTAACCCAAAAAGGTGGATTTTCTAGTACTGTAAGAGGAGACTTAGTCTGAATGTGCCCCTTAGCCAATAGTAATGGAAATAGTTCTGCGTACAACATGGGTATTGGATCAAACCCTGATGGTCGTGTTGTACGGTTGTTGTTGTATTGAGGACGAGCCTGCTGAAGAGGATGTTGTGTCCTTTGCTGATTAGGTTGGCTCTGCGCAACCTGAGGTTGATACGTAGGAATAGGGGCAAGGCTGATAGCAGGAGTTACAGCTGCTACCGGTTGGTACCGTCGCCTTTGCAATATGAGAGAGATATTCCTAATATCTTGCTTTTTTTTTCTTAGGGAGAGCACTACCGTATCGTTTTGTACTATTCGATGATCCAGCGTCTTTTACCAAACGTCCTTCTCGGACGGCTTCCTCAAGACGAACTCCTATACCCACCATCTCAGTGAAATCACTGGGCGCACTGGAAACCATTCTATCATAGTAAAATGAGCTTAAGGTTTTTAAGAAGATCTTTGTCATCTATTTTTCCTCAAGAGGTGGACAAATTTGAGTGGCGATTTCACGCCATCTCTGAGCGTACTCCTTAAAGGTTTCCTTGTCCTTTTGTGACATTGATCTGAGTTAATCTCTGTCCGGTGCCATATCCAAATTGTATTTGTATTGTTGGACGAAGGCAATACCAAGATCTCTGAATGTGCTAATCGTAGCACGGTTTAAACCCATGTACCATTTAAGTGCGGCACCGGTTAAACTATCCTGAAAGTAGTGAATCCATAGGTCCTGATTCTCCGTCTGAGCTGACATTTGCCGAGCGTACATCACCAAGTGACTTTGAGGGCAAGAGTTACCCTTGTACTTTTCAAAGTCGGGCACTTGGAACTTGTGCGGAACTTTCACATTGGGGACCAGACAAAGGTCTGCGCGTCCTTTGCAAATAGATCCTGACCGCGAATGGCTTGCAGTTCCTTCTGCATTTCCAAGAACTGTTCCTGGAACTCATCCAAACGGTCAAACATAGTTTCCTTTTTACCAGAAGGTATCTATGGAATCTATCCTTCCGGGACAGTGTGCACCACAGGGGGTGGTACCGTGACTACGGCAGTGAGTCTTGGCATTTCCCGAAGTTTGTAACTTTTAGGAGTCTTCAATATGCCTCTAGAATCTTCACTTTCCCGAATTTTGTAACCTTCATGCCCAGCGGCTTCTGTTATGATTCCCTGATCTTCAGTGATCGGCGGAACATATCCTTTCGGGATATAGTTAACAGGCATGCCCCAAGGATGATCTTTTGGCATTTGATACCTAGGATCACACTTCTCCACTATGGGCGTTGAGGTGATCTCTGAGATCACAGTCCTTTATTGCTGAGCTTCTGCCATGGCTTGCATGTCGTTACGAAGCTTTCTCATATCCTCTCTCAGAGCATCGATCTCTTCTTTCAACTCTCTCTTTTCTTCCTCAAGATCATCCATCTTTTTCTGAAGATTGGCCCAAGTATTGTACGAATGAGACAGTTTGACTCTAGAACCGAGACACAAACGTGAGATTCGTAGGTAAGAAGAATATGTAATGTGAGAATGATGAATGCAATGATTATATTAATTATTTTTTGGTTTAATCAAAATAAACTTCAACAATTAGATTGCAAATATCAAACAGTGGGGAAACCCCTTTTTATTGAATTCAAAGGATTACAGAAATGGAAATACAGTAGATTACAAGGTGCGGAAACAGAAACCTATGCTAATGGGTCCCGAGTCCTCTCTGAAGAGAAATTGGGTGCTGACTCTGGTACTTTCCTTTTCTTTGACCGGGGCTCTTGGGCCGTTGTCGGGGTGTCATTCCTTTGCCATGTGAAAGGAGAGAGCAAATTCCTTTGGTCATCTTGATTATCCACAGCATGTTGCTCTAAAATTTCAATTAGAGCGTCCTTATCTTTTAGTAGTTGTTGTATTTTGATACACTCTATGTCGAGGGTGCGGTACTTGTTCTTCCAAGACCTCCTCTCCCTTTGAACTTTGTTGAGAGTAACCCGAAGCTTTTCAGTTTCCGTCATGAAGTACGTGACAGATTCTCTCGGCGGAAGAATTCTATGATGTGGATAAGGCATCTTTAGCTTAAGAGCTATAGTTTGTACCCAGTGGAGATAAGGCTCCACCGAGACACAGTCCGGTTTTCCTAGAGACTCCCGTCCTTTCTTATGAACGTGTTTCCAAGCGTGCACTATTTCCGTCTTTAGTGCTCTATCACTTTCTCCTTCCTTGAAGAAAAAACCTTCCAGATGAACACCCCGTGGGATGTGTCTCATCGGGTATCCAAATTGACGACGAACGAGAAGTGGATGGTAATTGATTCCTCCCTTAGTTCCTATAAGGGGTACGTTGGGGAAGTTTCCACAACGGTCAATGATCATGAGTCTGTCATAAATCCTATTACACCAATCTATATCAGAGTTGGTGAGAGACATGATCTTCTGCGACCAGCGCAAGGCACTCTTATGATCCCAGAAAGCAGCAGACTTAGGCAAATGAGAGATAAACCATTTGTAAAGCAGAGGTACACAACACGTGATCTCCCCTCCGCTGTATAAATTCCCTAAGCGTACAGAATGATACGCATCTGCGAGCAAAGTCGGTACAGGGTTTCCAATGAGAAAAACCTTAATGGCGTTGATATCAGCGAAGTTATTAATGTTGGGCAACAAAAATAATCCGTAGGTGAGTAAAACAAAGATGCTTTCAAAAGCAGTCCCGTTCCCTATACTAGCGAAGTACAGAGCTTTCTTTGTCAAGAACTGGGCTTGCAAACCTTGTATACCACCCTTGGTAGTCATGTGAGTCCTGACCTCAGACTCATCCAAATGAATTGCTCTTGCAATGGTCTGATTCTTTGGAATTTCTTCCAGTCCAGAAAATGGAGCTTGATCAGTGATGTGTAAATCGATCAGGTGAGAATATTCCTCCAGCGTTGGTGCTAGCTGGTAATCCGGGAATGTAAAGCAGTGATAAACCGGATCGTAGAATTGAACGAGCACGTCCATGATTCCCTCAATCACATGGACCCTTAACAGAGGTAGCAGACCTCCGTATTTGGCTCTAAAGGCCTCTTGGTTTGTGATCATTCTCGCCAAACCTCTTAAATCCTTTAGTTTTGGAATCCTAAAGGTGTACTTATGAGTTCTCCTTCTACCGAAATCCATTAGCGCAATCTTTTTCTCTGATATTTGCAATCACAGTCTTAGTTTAATTTGAAAATCAGAGAGACTAGAAGAGAAATTTTTTGAATGTTTTAATGTTTTAAATGAATGCATGAATGCAGCACATAAAAACATAGAAAAAACATGGGGTCAAAAGGTCGTTGTCATGAAGTCAAGGCTCTACCCATCCCCAAAGGTTTATACTAGAGTGATTTTTGTACCTGTACTCATTATCATCAGCTCCTCCCAGGAAAGCAAAACAAGAAGCGGATCGTCAGCGATTTGTAGAGAAATCTTAGAGTAAGTACCATTCACCGAGAATAGATCACCAGCCTCAAATGAGGGTAGTATCGCGTGACAACTATTTCCGATAGTTTCCGCACTACAAAAGGGTTGGCTCCTCAGCTTCTCAGACATCACAATCGGCCCATTGCCTATGAGAGGGAATGGGTTGCATTGGTCAGCCTCCACTGAGGTTGATGGTCGACCTCGTCGCCATCACTTATCTTAAGTGTATACTCAATCTTTCCACATGCGGCATCACACGCATTCCCATTAGCAGAAAAATAAACAGGTATAGCAATTAGGAAAAGCAGTATATATATTTGTCCTAAACATCCTAGACCTTTAAAGTTATGAATCCTAAGTTCCTGACAGAAAATGGGTTCCCTGGCGGAAGCCCCAATCTGTGGTATTCACACAAGTGAAGAGAAAAAAGGTTAGAGACGTTCCAACGGTGGGCGCCACTTTTCTGTAGCGAGCGATTTTGGACGCGGTTCTTAAGCGCTGTCGCTCTCTGGGGTTAGTTTACTACAGGTCGATTCATTTTTTATCCTATTAAAGCTTATGAAGGAAGGGAAATAGATGTCTCTAATTAACCCTGCTTGCATACTGAGTTTAAACAGCGGTCTGTTAGGTTACGGATGCGATCAATATGGTGGGGCCTTTCTTGTGATATTTTGACAGAATGACAGGTTTTTGGCGGGGAACAAGGATTAGGATGTTAGGACTGATGCTTTTGATGAGAGTATGGGATTTTGGGTTTTTATTTTGTGTGCTCGCTAAGATATTTTCTTTCGATCTTATGCCTACGTATTCCCGTTTATCGAAACAGGGAAATCAGAGCGTTCGTAGTTCCTCCTATTCTATGGGAGGAAATGGTATTTGGTGTCTTGTTCAAAGCCCAAGACGTGAAGCGAAAGGTAGTTTGTATCTTGTTCAAAGCCTAAGATATGAAGCTAAAAGGGTTTGTCTTTAGAGAGAATTTGTCATCTCTAAAGAGAGTCTGTTTGTCACAACTGTTGGGTGACTAGTTATAAAGGAGGATTACTTTAACCGGGATGTGTGAATCTGGCAATGCCATAATTTCCTTTATATGGGTTTTTTAACCTGAAGGAGAAGACTTTAACTCAGTGTAGAGCAATGCTATCTTTCCTTAGGAATTTCTCATGCTAAAAGAGGGACAGTGACATGGATATAGATGATCCAGAGGCTTGCCGCTTACAGCAATTAGATGAAGGGGAAGGAGTTGTTGATGTTTGTGTACTGTGAACGAGGCACAGCTTTGAGGCTAAAAGGTTGATTGGATCAACCAGTGGTTTTCTTATACAAAGCCTAAGAGGAGGCTATTATGTGTCTCGTACAAAGCCCGAGAGACAGGCTAAAAGGTTTTTGACTCGACGATATAGTCTTTTGGTATCTCGTATAAAGCCCGAGATAGAGGCTATTTGACTCAACAAGAGAGTTTTTGTATCTCATACAAATCCCGAGATGGAAGCTAAAATTTGTTTGGCTCAATAAGAACCTTTTTGTATCTCGTATAAAGCCCGAGATGGAGGCGAAAGGGGTGATTGACTCAACGAGGGAGTCTCTTATGTGTCTCGTACAAAGCCTGAGAGAGAGGCTAAATGTTGTTTGACTCCGCTGGGGAGAATCATTGTACAAAGCCCAAGAGGAGGCTATTGTAACTGTTTCAGTTGAGTGACAGGTCCAGTATACTGATTTTGAAAGAGAAAATCAGTTCTTATTTAAGCAACACTGTACTTAAGGATTTGGAACGAGGATCCGGGTTATTCCTATTCTTTAAGGAAGTGGGAAATCCGAAGGGTATTGAGACTGTCTGAGTCTACGGGTTTTCTTGCTATTTAACGAAGGGGACACTTGAGAATGTCTTTGAGACTCAAGGATATTAGACTGTCCGTGTCTAGAGTTTTATCTTTCGTACTATGCTTTGAGAAACAGTAGTAGACTCTTTGAAAGGATTGTTCTATGCAAATGACTAAGTTCTGTTCCTATACCTCTAGGAGGTCGTCGGGACAATTTGTACGAAGTCCAAGAGGAGGCTGGAAGCTTTTAAGAAGCCGACGGGTCCTTGTACGAAGCCCAAGAGGAGGCTATCATTCCCGGAGGAAGAGATCATTATATGAAGCCTAAGAGGAGGCTGTGAATACTTCTAAGAAGCCGAGAGGTCCTTGTACTAAGCCCAAGAGGAGGCGGGGTTGCTTTTAGGAAGCCTGTGGGTCCTTGTACGATGCCCAAGAAGAGGCCGATGCTTTTAAGAAGCCCGTGGGTCCCCAAACCCCGAGAAATTCAAGACAGACTATCCACGTGGAATAGATCAAGCCAGGAAAGTCCGAGAATTTGGAAGAAACTCAAAGATGCCATTCACGGAGAATACATTCATCTCTGGGAGTAGAATTTCTTGACAATTCCTAATGAGGACAGCCGAAGAGAAGACTGTATCTGGTGATCCTATTGGGGATCTAGGTGTCTATTTCTACGCATAAACGAAACGGCTTCACCTAGTACTAGATGTAGTTGCCGGGGAAACACTAAATATCTCTACTATTATTACACAGTTGATATGAGTTTATGAAAGAAGACTTACAGCGAAACAGCCCCACAATACAGTTATATGTATATGAAAGCAGTAAACGAAAGTGTGTTAACACTTACTCGGTTGTAGAGCTTCCATGCTGTTTGGTTAGTTGTTCGACAAAGAAAGATTGAAAACAACAGTATATTTCAAAATCAAAGGAGAAAGTGCTTTGAAAAAGAAAGATTTGGGGCTTACAGCTCAAGGAGAGGCCCAGGGTTTTACCAGTGAGCGCACTGTTGTGTTTGTACAGAGGAACTTATACAAGTGACTGAGGCCCAAAAAAGGTTTTATGTACAAAGGGATGGGTCTTACACTCTCTCAAGAGGCCCAAAAAGTTTTAAAGAAAAAGAGTGGGGCTTATAACACGAGGGTAGGCCCAGATGATTTTTCGTTTGAAATGGCGATTGCGCCGAGATTTTCTTTTAACGCGAAGGGACTTATACAATAAGTGAGGCCCAAAATGTTTTGGTTAAAAGTGGATTGGGTCTTACACTCTATTAGAGGCCCAAAAGTTTTGAATGGGTCTTATAGCTCGAGGAGAGGCCCGGAAGGTTATTTTTCAAAAGGCGACGATCGTGCCGTTTGTTTTTACGGTATCGGGACTTATACAATACACTGAGGCCCAAAAATGATTTGGCCAAAAAAGGATTGGGTCTTACACTCTATTAGAGGCCCAAGGTTTTTTGAAAATGATTTATGAGGGTTGAATTAATCCAAAAACCCTAATTTATTTTCAAAATGTGTTTTAATTGAATAAAAATTCAATTAAAATGATCAAAATTGTTTAACATATGAAAAACAAATTGTGATCTTGGATTAATGCTTCAAAAATTAAGTATTGACCTACAAAATAATTAGAAGGCATTAAAAGTTGCAAAATCAAGGTGGAAAATATATTTTAAATGTCAAAAACAATTAAAACATTAATTCTTTGCAAAAATATCAATTATATAAAATAAACAATATTTTTGGGATTTTTTGGGAAAATAAAATATTTTAACATTTTTGTGAATTATTAAAAAAAGAATCAACTCAAAATCATTAAAACTCAGAGAGAAATTAATTTTTCAATCAATTAAATAAAATCACAAAATTCAAATATTTGAATTTTCAAAAAATGGCGCCAAGAACACACCAAGAACACGCGCGTGTTCTGGGTTTGCCCAGATTTGCATTTTCTCTTCAATCTCACTAAATACTTGATCATATCATGTAATCCACATACCAATCAACTCGTTTTAACCTCACGATCATGTCTATGGCAATTAATTTCATTTAAATTAAGCATAAAACAGGAAATCACGAAAAATCCTCAAGAACCCTAGATTCTGCATGAAGGCTGGGATTTTTGATACACGATTCAAACAATGCAATTAATTGAGGGGAAATATTCCATGCATGATTATGAACATATGGCCAAATTATTGTGCAGCAAAATTTGCATGGATCATAGAGTTAGAAGAGCTCATGCTTACCTCTTGCAGCTGGTGATCGGGTTTTATGTTGGAGGTGTTACAGCTAGGTTCCAATGATCTGAATAGCTTCCCTAGGTACTATGGAGTGTATCTGGATGCTTGGAATGGATTGAAATGGTTTGGAGCTGAAGATGGTACCTCAACTGCCAAACTGTCAATAACTTGAGCAATTGGCTAGTGATTTTGTGAAATCAGTGTTCCAGATGTTATGTGAGTGTTTGGATCACTTCTAAATGATATATGTGAGGTGTGTGAGTGATTGGTTTGATTGGAAAAGCTCTCAAACTCAAAACCCGATAGTGACTTGCCTTGGAAGGCAAAATTGGAGTGAAAGAAGAGATTTTGAGGAAAGCATCTGTTTGATGGCTTTGGTGTACTCAAACTGATCACAATTGAGCTCTATTTATAGTAGAGCAAGTTTGTTTTGCAAGGAATAGTGAATGGAAACTGCTGAGTAGGTTTGGCCAATGTTCGCAAATGAAAATCCAAGTCTCCTCTAACCATTGACTAGAGGTTAGGGCACAGGCTGCTGGTCCCCTTGGTCTTGGATAAGTATTGACTGAATTCAGTTGCTAAGAGCTCAGTTCATGCCACCTTGATGCTTCCATTGAATTCTCTAATCCAAAATTGGAGTCTTGTCCCTATTTTGGCAATTCTAGGTTCAACATGCTATTTCTTGTTCCAAAGACTTTGGAGGCTTGGCTCAGTGATTGTCCCCTTTAGATTCAATCCTCAGAGGTGTCCAAGTGGATAGGAGCATTTGGATTTGGCTGATTTTGGCAAATCGACCAAAAGTGTAAAAATCTGCCTAGCCTTGGCAGATTTTAGCAAGGCAACTTGCCAATGTCATATCTCATGGCTCAAGTTGAATTTGGTAATGTTCTTGGTCATTTTGGAAAGCCCTTACATGATACAACAAATGTTTGAACATGTTTGGTTTTGATCTCTTTTGAATCTAAGTGAAAAATCTCCCTACATTTGGAAAAAAGTAAAGGCAGATTCTGACTTAGTAAAATTTTCACTAAGTGTTGGAACAAAGTGACTTTTCTTGATTTTGATCACTCCATAACTCAAAATCCATGAGGAATTTGGACATAGGTCAGTATGAAGCTTTTGTAGAGGGCAATGTGATCTACAAATCAAGCTTTGAATGGGGAGCAATGGCCTTGTGGTTTAGGAGTTATGGTCCTCCAAAGTTGGCACATTAGTGTCACTTTTTCCATAACTTAGAAATTTTTCTAAGTTTTTATGGTTACCCCTTTTACAAGTTATCCCACTTTCTTTGATTTTTCTTGATGAATGATGATTCAAATCATACATTAACATCATTTTAGAGTTAAAAATCCATTTTGGTGAAAAATCTCAAAAAGTCAAAGTTGACTTTTGTGCACAGTTGACTTTTTATCAAATGAATTCCAAACTGTGCAATTCTTCAGGAAATCATGTCCTTGACCTAAATCAAACTTGATGGACATGTTCCATGGGTGTCATAGGGTATATTGATTCATATCCTAGGGCTTGGGAGCATGTCCTGGTCAAAAGTCAAAGTTACAGTTGACCTTCCTCGCGAAACCCTAATTGTGGTGCAGATGAAGTTGAGACTTGTTGCTCAAGCTTCTTGGATCAATCCATTGTTCCAAATGGATCAATATGGTATATTAGAGACCCTCAAATCATGTCTTGAGGCCTTGGCTTATGATTTGTCCCAAAAGTCAACTTAGGGTGAATTAGGTCAAGAAACCCTAATTCTTGATTTTTGAAGAATGCATCCCCTGAGGCAAAATTGACTTGATGCTTGGGTCCATGAGGTTCCATGGAGTATATTAGGTTATGTTTTGAAGCATTGGCTTATGTCCAGATGAAAAATTTCCATCTGGAGGCCCTGGTCGACCAAAACCCTAATTTGGTGACACTATCGATCTTGAGACTTAATCCACCTAGAAGGGAGCAGCCTTGTGCTTAATCCTTGAAGTGGGAGTCCTTTTGATCCATTGTGGATATGTTAGAGGCTAGACAAGTTGAAGATCAAGTCAATATTTGATTTATCCTTTGTCTAAGGCTCCAAGAGTGCTTAAAACCCTAATTTTGATTGTAGTGAATGATCAACAACCCTTGAGGCATTTGATGAGGCATGATGGTTCATCCATATTGTGATGATGATTTGCACAATGATGGGAAATCTTAGTGGTCAAAATTTGGGGTATGACACCAACGCGCAAAAGGCAGGCCTCACGATCATCCACATAAACTTTAATTTCTTTGTGAATCATATCGTGGAAGAGCATCACCATGGCACGCTGATATGTTGCTCCAGCGTTCTTTAAACCAAACGGCATCACCTTATAGCAAAATGTGCCCCAAGGGGTAATAAATGTAGTTTTCTCCATATCCTCCGGTGCCATCTTGATCTGGTTATATCCGGAAAACCCATCCATGAAGGAAAACATAGAGAATTGAGCCGTATTATCTACCAACACATCAATGTGTGGTAGCGGAAAATCATCTTTTGGACTCGCCCTGTTAAAATCTCGATAATCCACGCACATTCTGACTTTGCCATCCTTCTTAGCGACTCATGGCGGATAACTAGTAACAGCTAGAAACCCCGCATCCAACTGCTTTTGCACCTCCTCTTTGATCTTGATGGCGATTTCAGGTTTGGTTCTCCGAAGCTTCTGCTTGACAGGAAAACAACCCTCTTTCAGCGGCAATCTGTGCAGCACGATGTCTGTATCCAACCCCGACATATCTTGATAAGACCATGTGAAGATGTCAACATACTCTCGCAACATCTCAATCAGCTCTTTCTTTGCATTCTCTGCCAGGCTTGCCCCTACTTTGACCTCTTTCTTTACCTCTTCAATACCGAGATTGACAACTTCTATAGATTCCTGATGAGGCTGAATGGCTCTTTCTTCCTGTTTCAATAATCTAGCCAACTCTTTAGGAAGTTCACAGTCTTCCTCGTCCCCCTCTTCAGCTTGGTATATTGGATAATCGAAGTCATAATAAACCATAGCAGGGTCGTCATCAACAAGATCCAGAGTATTATTTCTGCATGAATGATAATTCATGCTTTTAGAAATTGGTTTTTTGAAAGGAACAGAAAGAAAAAGAAAAAATGCACAAAAAATGCGAAGAAAACATTGCCATTTTATTTAAAAATAACAAAATGAAAAATAGGGAACACAACTTTGAATACAAAACGTCCTTTTATTAATGATAAAAATTTGTATGAGAACAAATGGGGGCCCTACAATGAAGTCACTATGCCTTGGGCAAAGCATAGGACCTTTGCATGCTTAATAAAAGAAAACATAGAAAATTACTTATTTGGCAGAGTAACTTGGATGAGATCCTCTGAAAACCAATTGTTCAGCTTCATTCCTGGGGCACGGGGACGCACCCAATTATCCAGGTCACAGTCACTATCTTCACCGTCTTCAATTGCTGCACAAATCTGGCTGGGATGTATGACTCCTCCACTTGAGAAAATAACTGGCCCTTGGCGCTCTTGACCCTGTAGTAGTGGAACTCGAGGAGGTTTATAACCAATTCCACTCTTATCATCCTTGAAAGGTAGCTCAATTACTTGTCCCCAACCTTCGCTATGACCAGACTGCACCACTTCTAAAGCATGGTTATACGAAGTCATAGAAGCTCCCACCCTTGCCTCACCAGAAGGAGAATCTCTCACCATATTCATAGTTTCAAATTCCTGACAGAGATTTTCGTGGATTTCTTCGTCCATCTCCACATACTTGAAGGATGACAGATGACTAATGAAAATATCTTCTTCTCCGCATATCGTAACAACCTAACCATCAACTACAAATTTTATCTTTTGATGCAAGGTTGAAGATACGGCCCCAGCAGCGTGGATCCATGGACGACCCAATAGACAACTATAGGCTGGTTGGATGTCCATCACATAAAACACCGTATTAAAGACCTGGGGTCCGATCTGGACAGGTAGCTCTACTTCTCCAAACACTGATCTCTTTGAACTATCAAATGCTTTCACCACTAGATCACAAGGCCTCAGTATAACTCCTTCCACATCCAACTTTGCTAATGCTTTCTTAGGCAACACATTGAGGGACGAACCAGTGTCCACCAATACATGGGATAGCATAGCACCTTTACATTCCATTGATATGTGGAGAGCCTTATTGTGGTTCCTTCCTTCTGGCGTTAAGTCAAAATATGTGAACCCTAAATCGTTACCGGCGTTAACATTGGAAATCACACTTTTAAGCTGGCTATTAGTTCCATAGTACCACGGAATCGCAACCTTGTTCTCATTTGGGACGTGACTGGGAACAATTAAAGCTATAGGAGCTACTCGTTCAGGCGCAGACGTCTGTACAGGAGCAGGCGCCGGAATTTCCACAGGATCAAAGTAGATTGTAATAGTAGAAACTTCATCATCATTCTTTTTCAACTGATCAAATTCTAAACATCCTTCATCCATCATGCTCTGAAGGCTATTTCTCAACTTCACACAACCGTTATCAGCGATCAAACAATCTTCACAACTTTTTGAACAACCAGGAAATACAGTCCCTTTCAGTAGGCGATCTTTCACAACTTTCAACGGAGTATTGACATCATTAATATCCCTCACCAGATTCAAATCTCCATCTTCTTCAATGGAATTCACCCCTGGTCCATCATGCGAAGGCATGGGATTTTGAATTACATTAGGCCTCGGAGTAAAATTAATAGCCTTTGAATCAATAAGATCTTGAACCACATGTTTGAAAGCCCTGCAATTTTCCACATTGTGACCTGGTGCGTTTGAATGAAATTCACACTTTTCATTTGCATCGTACCCAACGGGTAAGTTGCCCACTGGGGGAGCCAAAGTCCTCAATTGTACCAACTTCAAATGAAGTAAATGCTGTAGCATTTGTGAGCATGTCATAGGGAAAACATCAAAATGTCGGTCATTCATTCTCTGTCTTGGGCGATACTGCCTCTGAGCTGCAGGTTGAGCCTTAGTATCTGGAGTTGGAATAGTTATAGATGTTGATTGGTGATATGTACCCTGTCGTCCTCGACCTCTCCCCCCTTGTGCATATGCAACATTAGCGTCACCTTCATGCTTTCTGTTATTGTTACCAATCACTTGAATTTAACAGAAAAACAATACACGTTGAAGCGTTCCATAATGAATTTAAAGCAGGAAATACATCAAGATAGTGGATCCATCAACAAGCCTGATGGTAACCACAGTACATCAACAAAGCTATATTAAGAAAATGAGCACATAAGTTCAAACATCTAACTCCAAATCTTTCAGTTTTTCACTAGAATGCTTGATTTCTTCAAAAAGGATTCTAGTGCGCTGATGACCCAAACTCTCAACCAACTCTTTGATCAAAATGTCTCTATGTCATACCCCAAATTTTGACCACTAAGATTTCCCATCATTGTGCAAATCATCATCACAATATGGAGGAACCATTATATTTCATCAGTCTCCCCAAAGATGGGTGAGCATCCACTGCAATCAAATTTAGGGTTTATAGCCCTCTCAGAGCTTTAGACAAATGATCAATCAAGAAATGACATGATCTTCAACTTGTCTAAACCTCTCCAACATCTACAATGGATCAAGAGGACTCCCACTTCAAGGATTAAGCACAAGGCTGCTTCCTTTTAAGTGGATCAAACCCCAAGATCGCCAGTGTCACCAAATTAGGGTTTTGGTCGGCCAGGGCCTCCAGATGGAAATTCTCCTCTGGGCATGAGCCAATGCTTCAAGGCATAACCTATGATGCTCCAAGGGACAACATAAACCCAATCATCAAGTCAATTTTACCTCAGGGGATGCATTCATCAAAAATCAGGAATTAGGGTTTCTTGACCTAATTCACCCCTAAGTTGACTTTTAGGGCAAATCATGAGCCAAGACCTCAAGAGAGGGTTTGAGGGTCTCTAATATACTATATTGATCCATTTGGAACAATGGATTAATCCAAGAAGCTTGAGCAACAAGTCTCAATTTCATCTGCACCACAATTAGGGTTTCGCGAGGAAAGTCAACTGTAACTTTGACTTTTGACCAGGACATGCTCCCAAGCCCTAAGACATGATTCAATATACCCTATGACACCCATGGAACATGTCCATCAAGTTTTATTTAGGCCAAGGACATTATTTCATAAAGGATTGCAAAGTTTAGAATTCATCTGATAAAAAGTCAACTGTGCACAAAAGTCAACTTTGACTTTTTGAGATTTTTCACCAAAATGGATTTTTAACCCTAAAATGATGTTAATGTATGATTTGAATCATCATTCATCAAGAAAAATCAAAGACAGTGGGATAACTTGTAAAAGGGGTAACCATAAAAACTTAGAAAATTTTCCAAGTTATGGAAAAAGTGACACTAATGTGCCAACTTTGGAGGAACATAACTCCTAAACCACAAGGCCATTGTGCCCCATTCAAAGCTTGATTTGTAGATCTCACTGCCCTCTACAAAAGCTTCATACTGACCAATGTCCAAATTCCTCATGAATTTTGAGTTATGGAGTGATCAAAATCAAGAAAAGTCACTTTGTTCCAACACTTAGTGAAAATTTCACTAAGTCAGATTTTACCCTACTTTTTACCAAATGTAGGGGGATTTTTCACTTGGATTCAAAAGAGATCAAAACCAAACATGTTCAAACAATTGTTGTATCATGTAAGGGCTTTCTAAAATGGCCATGAACATTACCAATTTCAATTTGAGCCATGAGATATGACATTGGAAAGTTGCCTTGCTGAAATCTGCCAAGGCAAGGCAGAATTTGCATTTTTGATCGATTTGCCAAAATCAACCAAATCCAAATGCCCCTATCCACTTGGACACCTCTGAGGATTGAATTTAAAGGGGACAATCACTGAGCCAAGCCTCCAAAGCCTTTGGAACAAGAAATAGCATGTTGAACCTAGAATTACCAAAATAGGGACAAGACTTCAATTTTGGATTGGAGCATTCAATGGAAGCATCAAGGTGGCATGGACTGAGCCATTCTCAACTGAATTCAGTCAAGACTTATCCAAGACCAAGGGAACCACAGCCCTGTGCCGTAACCTCTAGTCAATGGCTAGAGGAGACTTGGATTTCCATTGGACAACATTGGCCAAACACCTGCTGCAGTTGCCATTCACTGTGGATCCCAAAACAAACTTGCTCTACTATAAATAGAGCTCAATTGTGATCAATTTGAGTACACCAAAGCCATCAAACAGATGCTTTCCTCAAAACCTCTTTCTCTTGGCAAAAATGCCTTCTTTAGCAAGGCAACTTTGAGTTTTTGAGCTTGAGAGCTTTTCCATCACAATTAATCACACACACACACCCCTCATATATATCATATGTAAGCTGTGCAAACTATCACAAGTGACCTGTAATCACAAAATCACAAAGTCACCTCTCAAAACCTCAAAATAGGCTTTTTTTGCATTTTTCAAGCGATGTCTTGATTCAGCCACTTTCCAAACCAGATAAAACCTCAAACACACTCCAAATATCATCCTTGAACTGTCCCAAATGGTTCCCCCCATCTGGAACACCATTTGAGAGAGTTGCTATTTTGGTCACTTTTAACCCCTTTTGCAAGAAAGGGACTGTTTGTGTTTTTGCAGGTACCAGTCAATTCCAATCATCCTAAAAGCTTCTAAGGGATCATTTGAGTGTGTCTAAAGCATCAAATCATTTCTGGAACAAGAGGTTTGACAGATTGCACAAAAGCTCCAAAATCTCAAAAAAAGAGGTAAGCCTCACAACTTGGAATCTTTGAATCATGCAATGCTTTGAAGTCCACTAATCTTAAACATCTCATACATGTTGTATATGTTGTGTTTGAGCTAATTCACCATGTAATCCATGCTTGTACCAAGTTGTAGCATAGAAAATGCAATTATAGGTCATTTTCAAAACCACTATCGGGTTTTGAGGAGGGAGTGTGATCTGAAAAAACTACCACCACCATTGGATTCCTTATGAAATTCTGGTCCAGATGCATATAAATTTTGTCTCAAACCATTAAGAATTGAGAAAGTTATGACCTTCACGTTTCTGAGCCAAAACTTGCCAAAACTTGCCTTGGGCCAGGCCTAAAACCAAGGCATGACTTGTATATTTGTTGTTTTGTTTCAAACAATGGATGTATCACCACCCCAGTGGTAAGGCGCGCGCCTTGTAACCTTGAGGTCTTGGGTTCAAACCCCACCTATGCCATTTTGTGTTTTTTTCACATTTTGCCATTTTTCCAATATTTTCATGGTTTATTAATTAATTGGAAAATTAATAACTCTTTTAATTTTAATTATTTTTGATTGGTTCTTTTTGCAAAAAATCACAAAAATGTTGAAATATTTTATTCCACAAAAAATTGAGTTTATATTATTTATTTAATATAATTAGTATTTTTGTGAATAAATTCATTTTTATTTGTTTTTAAACATTTTAAAATGAATATCCATCTTGAAAAATCAAGACCAAATGAGTTTTAATATCTCTTGTGATTTATACCTCATTTTTCAAACCTTAAACAAAAAATCACAAGTGGTTTATTCAAACCTATTTGGTATTTTTCATTGATTTTCTTTAAATATTTACTTTTAAAGAATAAAATTAGGGTTTCTTTGATTTTCACTCAAACAAATCATTGTCAAACACTTTTGGGCCTCTATTAGAGTGTAAGACCCAACCCCCCTGTGTACAGAAAACTTTTTGGGCCTCATTCGTTGTATAAGTCCCTCTGTACATTTTCAAATAAACGACGCGATCGTCGCCAGTTTAAAATTAACCATCCTGGGCCTCTCCTCGAGCTATAAGACCCATTCAAAACACTTGGGCCTCTATTAGAGTGTAAGACCCAATCCCCTTTTAACCAAAACCTTTTGGGCCTCAGATATTGTATAAGCCCCTTCGCGTTAAAAGAAAATCTCGGTGCGATCGCCATTTCAAACGAAAAGTCAACTGGGACTACCCTCGTGTTATAAGCCCCACTCTTTTTCTTTAAAACCTTTTGGGCCTCTTGAGAGAGTGTAAGCCCCATCCCTTTGTACAGAAAACCTTTTTTGGGCCTCAGTCACTTGTATAAGTCCCTCTGTACAAAAACAACAGTGCGCTCACTGATAAAACTCTGGGCCTCTCCTTGAGCTGTAAGCCCCAAATCTTTCTTTTTCAAAGCACTTTCTCCTTTGATTTTGAATATACTGTTGTTTTCAATCTTTCTTTGTTGAACAACTAACCAAATAGAATGGAAGCTCTACAACTGAGTAAGTGGTTATCGCTTTCATTTACCGCTTTCATATACATATAACTGTATTGTGGGGCTGTTTCACTGTAAGTCTTCTTTCATAAACTCATATCAACTGTGTAATAATAGTATAGATATTTCAAGTTTCCTTGGCAACTACGTCTAGAACTAGGTGACGTCGTTTCGTTTATTCATAGAAATAGACAACTAGATCCCCAATAGGAACACCAAATACAGTCTTCTCTTCGGCTGTCCTCATTAGGAATTGTCAAGAAACTCTACTCCCAGAGATGAATGTATTCTCCGTGAATGGCTTCTTTGAGTTTCTTCCAAATTCTCGAACTTTCCTGACTTGATCTATTCCTTGTGAATAGCTTGCCTTGAATTTTTCGGGGTTTGGGGACCCACGGGCTTCTTAAAAGCACCGGCCTCCTCTTGGGCATCGTACAAGGACCCACAGGCTTCTTAAAAGCAACCCCGCCTCCTTTTGGGCGTTGTACAAGGACCCGCCGGCTTCCTAGAAGTATTCACAGCCTCCTTTTAGGCTTCGTATAATGATCTCTTCCTCCAAGAATGATAGCCTCCTCTTGGGCTTCGTACAAGGACCCGTCAGCTTCTTAAAAGTTTCCAGCCTCCTCTTGGGCTTCGTACAAATTGTCCCGACGACCTCCTAGAGGTATAGGAACAGAACTTAGTCATCTGCATAGAACAGTCCTTTCAAAGAGTCTACTACTGTTTCTCAAAGCATAGTACAAAAGATGAAACTCTAGACTTAGACAGTCTAATCTCCTTGAGTCTCAAAGACATTCTCAAGTGACCCCCTTCGTTAAATAGGAAGAAAACCCGTAGACTCGGAAAGTCTCAATAATCTTCGGATTTCCCACTTCCTTAAAGAAAAGGAATAACCCAAATCCTCGAATCAAATCCTTGAGTACAATGTTGCTCATATAAGAACTGATTTTCTCTTTCAAAATCAGCATATTGGACCTGTCACTCAACTGAAACAATAACCATAGCCTCCTCTTAGGCTTTGTATAATGATCCTTCTCCAGTCAAGTTAGCCTCTCTCTTGGGCTTTATACAATGATTCTCCCCAGCAGAGTCAAACAATGTTTAGCCTCTCTCTCGGGCTTTGCACGAGACACATAAGAGACTCCCTCGCTGAGTCAATCACCCCTTTCGCCTCCATCTCGGGCTTTGTACGAGATACAAAAAGGTTCTTATTGAGCCAAACAAATTTTAGCCTCTATCTCGGGCTTCGTATGAGATACAAAAAACTCTCTTGTTGAGTCAAATAGCCTTCATCTCGGGATTTATACGAGATACCAAAAGACTCCATCGTCGAGTCAAAACCTTTTAACCTCTCTCTCGGGCTTTGTACGAGACACATAATAGCCTCCTCTTAGGCTTTATATAAGAAAACCACTGGTTGATCCAATTAACCTTTTAGCATCAAAGTTGTGCCTCGTTCACAGTACACAAACATCAACAACTCTTTCCCCTTCATCTAATCGCTGTAAGCAGCAAGCCTCTGGATCATCTATATCCATGCCACTGTCCCTCTTTTAGCATGAGAAATTCCTAAGGAAAGATGGCATTGCTCTAAACTGAGTTAAAGTCTTCTCCTTCAGGTTAAAATCCCCTATAAAGGAAATTATGGCATTGCTAGGATCCGCGTATCCCAGTTAAAGTAATCCTCCTATATAGTCAGTCACCCAATAATCGTGACAAACAGACCCCCCTTTAGAGATGACAAATTTTCTCTAAAGTCAAATCTTTAGCTTCACATCTTGGGCTTCGAACAAGATACAAATAAACTCTTCAGCTTCACATCTTGGGCTTTGAACAAGATACAAACCACCTTTCGCTTCACGTCTTGGGCTTTGAACAAGACACTAAAACAACCATTTCCTCCCATAGAATAGGAGGAACTACGAACGCTTTGATTTCCCTGTTTCGGTAAACGAGAATACGTAGGCATAAGATTGAAAGAAAAAAATCTTAGCGAGCACACTAAACAAAAACCCAAAATCCCATATTCTCATATATCTATCAAAAACATCAGTCCTAAACATCCTAATCCTTGTTCCCCGCCAGAAACCTGTCATTCTGTCAAAATAGCACAAGAAAGGCCCCACCACATTGATCGCATCCGTAACCTAACAGACCGCTGTTTAAACTCAGTATGCAATCAGGGCTAATTGGAGACATCTATTTCCCTTCCTTCATCAGCTTTAATAGGATAAAAAATGAATCGACCTGTAGTAAACTCAACCGCAGAGAGCAACCGCGCTTAAGAACCGCGTCCAAAATCGCTTGCTACAGAAAAATGGCGCCCACCATGGGGCCTGTCTCTATTTTTCTTCTTTCCTCTCTTCACTTGTGTGAATACCACAGATTGGGGCTTCCGCCGGGGAACCCATTTTCTATCAGGAACTTAGGATTCATAGCTTTAAAGGTCTAGGATGATTAGGATAAATATATACACTGCTTTTCCTAATTGCTATACATGTTTATTTTTCTGCTAATGGGAATGCGTGTGATGCCGCATGTGGAAAGATTGAGTATACACTTAAGATAAGTGATGGCGACGAGGTCGACCATCAACCTCAGTGGAGGCTGACCAATGCAACCCATTCTCTCACCTAGACAATGGGCCGATTGTGATGCCTGAGAAGCTGATGAGCCAAACCCTTTTGTAGCGCGGAAACTATCAGGAATAGTTGTTACGCGATACTACCCTCATTTGAGGCTGGTGATCTATTCTCGGTGAATGGCACTTACTCTAAGATTGCTCTACAACTCGCTGGCGATCTGCTTGTTGTTTTGCTTTCCTGGGAGGAGCTGATGATAATGAGTACAGGTACAAAAATCACCTTAGTATAAACCTTTGGGATGGGTAGAGCCTTGACTTCATGACAACGACCCTTTGACCCCATGTTTTTTCTATGTTTTTGTGTGCTGCATTCATGCATTCATTTAAAAAACATTAAAACAAGAAAAAAATCTTCTCTTCTAGTCTTTCTCTTTTTCAAACTAAACTAAGACTGTGATTGCAAATATCAGAGAAACGAATTGCACTAATGGATTTCGGTAGAAGGAGAACCCATAGGTATACCTTCAAGGTTCCAAAGCTGGAGGATTTAAGAGGTTTGGCGAGAATGATCACAAACCAAGAGGCTTTCAGAGCCAAGCACGGAGGTTTGCTACCACTATTAAGAGTCCATGTGATTGAGGGAATCATGGATGCGCTCATTCAGTTTTACGATCCGGTTTATCACTGTTTCACATTCCCGGATTACTAGCTCGCACCAACTCTGGAGGAATATTCTCATCTGACTGATCTACACATTACTCATCAAGCTCCATTTTCTGGACTGGAAGAAATTCCAAAGAATCAGACCATTGCAAGAGCAATTCATTTGGACGAGTCTGAGGTCAGGACTCGCCTAACCACTAAGGGTGGCATCCAAGGTTTGCCATCCCAGTTCTTGACAAATAAAGCCATGTATTTTGCCAGTATAGGAAACGTGACTGCTTTTGAAAGAATCTTTGTCTTGCTCACCTACGGGTTATTTTTGTTTCCCAACATCAATAACTTCGTCGATATTAACTCCATTAAGGTTTTTCTTATTGGAAATCCTGTGCCAACTTTGCTCGTAGATGCGTATCATTCTGTACACTTGGGAAATTTGTACAGCGGAGGGGAGATCACATGCTGTGTACCTTTGCTTTACAAATGGTTTATCTCCCACTTACCCAAGTCTGCTGCTTTTTGGGATTGTAAGAGTGCCTTACGTTGGTCGCAGAAGATCATCTCCCTCACCAACTCTGATATAAATTGGTGTAATAGGATCTATGATGGAATCGGAATCATTGATCGTTGTGGAAACTTCCCCAACGTACCCCTTATAGGAACTAAGGGAGGAATCAATTACCATCCAGTTCTCGTTCATCGTCAATTTGGATACCCAATGAGACACGTCCCACGGGGTGTTCATCTGGAAGGTCTTTTCTTCAAGGAAGGAGAATGTGACAGAGCACTAAAGACAGAAATAGTGCACGCTTGGAAGCATGTTCATAAGAAAGACGAGAGTCTCTGGGAAAACCAGACTGTGTCTTAGTGGAGCCTTATCTCCATTGGGTACAAACTAGAGCTCTCAAGCTAAAAATGCCTTATCCTCGTTACAGAATTCTGCCGCCGAGGGAATCTGTCATGTACTTCATGACGGAAACTGAAAAGCTTCAGGTTACTCTCAACAAAGTTCAAAAGGAGAAAAGGTCTTGGAAGAACAAGTACCGCACCCTCGACGTAGAGTGCATCAAAATATAGCAATTACTAAAAGAAAAAGATGCTCTAATTGAAATTTTGGAGCAACATGCTGTAGAGAATCAAGATGACCAAAGGAATTTGCTCACTCCTTTCACCTGGCAAAGGAATGACAACCCGACAACGGCCCAAGAGCCCCGGTCAAAGAAAAGGAAAAAACCAGAGTCAGCACCCGATTTCTCTTTAGAGAGGACTCGGGACCCATTAGCTTAGGTTTCTGTTTCTGCACCTTGTAATCTACTGTATTTCCATTTCTGTAATCCTTTGAATTTCAATAAAAAGGGGTTTCCCCACTGTTTGATATTTGCAATCTAATTGTCGAAGTTTATTTTGATTAAACCAAAAAATAATTAATATAATCATTGCATTCATCATTCTCACATCGCGTATTCTTCTTACCTACGAATGTCACGTTTGTGTCTCGGTTCTAGAGTCAAAGTGTCTCATTCGTACAATACTCGGGCCAATCGTCAGAAAAAGATGGATAATCTTGAGGAAGAAAATAGAGAGTTGAAAGAAGAGATCGATGCTCTGAGAGAGGATATGAGAAAGCTTCGTAACGACATGCAAGCCATGGCAGAAGCTCAGCTACAAAGAACTGTGATCTCAGAGATCACCTCAACGCCTATAGTGGAAAAGTATGATCCTAGGTATCAAATGCCGAAAGATCGTCTTTGGGGCATGCCTGTTAACTATATCCCGGAAGGATATGTTCCGCCGATCGCTGAAGATCAGGGAATCACAACAGAAGCTACTAGGCCTGAAGGTTACAAACTTCGGGAAAGCGAAGATGCCAGGGGCATACTGAAGACTCCTGAAGGTTACAAACTTTGGGAAACTTCAAGATTCGCTGCCGTAGTCACGGTACCACCCCCTGTGGTGCACACTGTCCCGGAAGGACAAATTCCGCCAATACCTTCTGGTAAAAAGGAAACTTTGTTTGATAGAATGGATAAATTCCAAGAACAGTTTCTGGAAATGCAGAAGGAGCTGCAAGCCATTCGCGGTCAGGATTTATTTGGAAAGGACGCCGCAGACCTCTGCTTGGTCCCCAATGTGAAAGTTACGCATAAATTCCAAGTGCCCGACTTTGAAAAGTACAAGGGTAACTCTTGCCCTCAGAGCCATCTGGTGATGTACGCTCGGCGGATGTCAGCTCAGACGGAGAATCAAGACCTACTGATTCACTACTTTCAGGATAGTTTAACCGGTGTCGCATTAAAATGGTACATGGGTTTAAACCCTACTACGATCAGCACATTCAGAGATCTTGGCACTGCCTTCGTCCAACAATACAAATACAATTTGGACATGGCACCCGACAGAGATTAACTCAGATCGATGTCGTAAAAGGACAAGGAAACCTTTAAGGAGTATGCTCAAAGGTGGCGTGAAATTGCCGCTCAAATTTGTCTGCCTCTTGAGGAAAAAGAGATGACAAAGATCTTCTTAAAGACCTTAAGCTCATTTTAATATGACCGAATGGTTGCCAGTGCACCCATTGATTTCACCAAGATGGTGGGCATGGGCGTACGTCTCGAGGAAGCCGTCCGAGAAGGACGTTTGGTAAAAGACACTGGATCGACGAGCGGTACTAAAAAATACGGTAGTGCTCTCCCTAAGAAAAAAGAGCAATTATCATTCAAAGGCCCTCCGATGAGAGTCAGCGAGGCGAGGTTGTCGTCAAAGCATTCGACGGATCCAGAAAAGCGGTTATCGGCGAAGTTGATCTTCCTATAACTATTGGTCCTCACACTTTCCAAGTCACTTTCCAAGTCATGGACATCCGGGCAACGTATAGTTGTTTATTAGGAAGACCTTGGATACATCAGGCTAGAGCGATTACTTCAACCCTCCACCAAAAGCTAAAGTTCGTCAAGAACGATCAACTTGTCACGGTTTGTGGGGAACAAGCCTTGCTTGTGAGTAACTTGTCATCATTTACTGGTATAGAACCCGAGGAGGTTATTGGAACGCAGTTCCAAGCACTGTCGGTAAGCAAGGACAATCAGTTCAAAGAAGGAACTTCGATTTCTTCATACAACGATGCTATCAAAGCGGTCGAGAGTACCTATACAAAAGGATGGGGACAGTTTGTCATTCTTATTGACAATAAAATAAAGAAGGGTCTTGGTTTTTCTGCAACCTGTACCCAGACAGCTGCCAACGATGAAAGTCTTCATCCCCTTCAAAACTTCTTCCACAGTGGAGGTTTCCTTCACCCAGTGTCTCAAGCAGTACATGCCATCAATGAGGAAGATCCCTCTGACACAGATATGGAATGAAAGTCCTATCTTAACGTGGACGGTTATATGTCTCAGGAAGAGGTGCCTATACCATTTTACTATCTTGCACAGAGTCCGAGATTTATACCAAGGTCAGATGTCAAAATGATATATGGAGATTGTGATCCGGAAGGATGTCGTGCTCTGCCAAATTCATTAGAGGAGGACACTCTGATGAAAGACAACTTTGACCACATTTACTATGGCTCGATGGATGGCCTGCCAATGTGGCAGCCTTACCCAGGAAACTTGGGACAAGAGAGTCAGTCGAACAATGAAAATCAGCTGACCGTCATTGAACAGAATACATGTGTCCCCACCATGTCATGGGATCAACATTCAGGTCATTTAGAAACTACTCAACATGACGATGAATTCGCAACGTTTGCAGGACTCGAATTCATCAACTATGCTTTTCCTGAGGTTAACGTCATCGAGAGGGATGACCCCTCCAGTTCCAGAGAAGTTTGGGACGCCCTGGGACAACCAAGTGGAAAATACGACTACATGGTCAAGTACACTGCTCCCGAAAGCTCTCGTATCAGACTCGAAGATATCCAGCCTACTGGATTGGGAGATACAGCTGAGAGCACAAATGCTATGCAAAATACAACTGAGGAATTCTCCTACGACAACTGTAATACCCCGTAAATTATTTTGCTCTGGATAATATTAGTTGTGATCAACTGAGTCCCAATGTACTCTGATAAATTATCTGCGGAGATAACTAGGGTAACTGTCAGAGTTAGAGTAAATCCAATTAATATTATCTGACTCAGAGGTATTTAAATATTTGGACTTTAGAGACTTTTCGGACAACTAGTAATGTTGCTAATTGATGATGTTTTTCCCTATATTATTTTCTTTCCTTTCATTTTCCAAGGAAATAGATAGAAAGGATTTTGGAGAGAAAGAAAAGAGAAGGAAAGGAAGAGAAAAGGAAAAAAGGTTCAAGAGCAAGATCATCATCATCTCATCATCAAATCTTCATCCAATCATCTTCAAGTCTTCACCACCTTCATCTCTTCAAGGTGGGTTCTAGTTAAATGCTTTTGTTTTAGACTCTCTTAGATTCTAGGACTTAGGTTAGAATTGTAAGGAAATTGGATAAATTGCAAATCTTGGAAATTAACGGTTAAAATGTGTTATAAACTTAGTAGTATGGGTTATAGGAGTGTAGAATCGTTTATAATTGATTGTATGATGTTGGAATATGTTTTGGTGGGGTTTTGGAGCCATGGGAGATCAGGTGTTACGCTGATGAAGTTTTTGAAATTCCCAGATTCGCACTGCGAATCCCCCAGCGAAGGGGAAATCGTGGATTCGCTGGCAGTTCGCACTGCGAATGCGAAGGCGAGCGTTCGCCAGTGGGTCGCCAGTGGTTCGCACTGCGAACCTTATGTTGTTTTGCCACTGCCTTGGTTCGCCAGAGTTCGCACTGCGAATGGTGCAGCGAACAGGTGTTGGCTAGGCGTTTGCTGGACGCTTCGCACTGCGAATGAAGTAGCGAGTGTTCGCTGGCTTCTTCGCAATGCGAACATAGCAGAACATCCAATTTGTTTCTTGCATAACTTTTGACTCGATTATCCGTTTTGCATATTCTTGATATCGTTGTGAAGCTAGGAACGTATTCTAGCTGATGGTAGTGAGAAACATCTGGTTATTTCCCGATTAAATGAATCAGAGGGAACCATAAATTGGTGGAAAATGTTACATTATGTGTTTCCTTTATGTACGTTGTGGAAATACGAATTAGGTAGGGTGAGGAATATTACCATAAACAGTGTCGACAAATGTAGATGGAACAAACACTAGTATGGAACATGTGTGTTAACCTTTATGGTTATGCGAAGGCGTTATGGCCTTGTGATCGTCGACTACGATCACGTTTATGAGTGTTATCACGTAATCATAATCGGTTATTTTGTGAGTGCGTTTCATGGTTCTCGAGCTCCTCTGAAACATGTGCACAACTACTTGGCAGGTTTGATTCCCGCGTGCAGTACGAATGGCACTCTGGTAGCGTATGCTTGTGACGGTTAATGGCCTGTGTGAAGTGATGGGTCATAACGGTTAATGGCCCGTAGGACCCGAATCCATTCGTATGTCAAGTAGGTTACCAGGATCCATAACTCGGGTCGACTTCTAGACGTAGAAGCAGACGGGAAAAGGGGATGCCTTGGTGTGGTTAACGATTAGTGATAGTGTGAGTTGATGAACTCATGACATGTTTCCATATAGTGTGTGTGTACTCAAGGTCACTTCCCTTTCCCTTTGACTTGAGTTAGGCTTATTAGAAACTTGTAGAGCCAAGAGGACTATAAGATAGCGAACTCACTGAGATTTGATGTATCTCACCCCACTGTTGTTATTTACATCACAGGTTCTGCAGGTTCGCCCAAGGGTAAGAATAAGGTGGTTTGACTTTTCCTTACGAATCGTAGCTTTTGAGATGGCATGGCTTCCGCTATGGCGCTTTATTTTGAGATCATTATATTGATCTAGTTCTTAGTGTTTTTGGACATCTTGTGTATGTTATGCCGTAGACTTTAGAACTTTTTATTTAGGGAATTTAATGTATACAATGTGTTAACTAGGAACTTGTACACATATATTTCAGTACCAAACATATTATTCATGTATGATATATGCTCTGATGTATGTATGTATTGGAACGCAGTTCCAAGCACTGTCGGTAAGCAAGGACTATCAGTTCAAAGAAGGAACTTCGATTTCTTCATACAACGATGCTATCAAAGTGGTCGAGAGTACCGATACAAAAGGATGGGGAAAGTTTTTCATTCTTATTGACAATAAAACAAAGAAGGGTCTTGGTTTTTCTGCAACCTGTACCCAGACAGCTGCCAACGATGAAAGTCTTCATCCCCTTCAAAACTTCTTCCACAGTGGAGGTTTCCTTCACCCAGTGTCTCAAGCAGTACATGCCATCAATGAGGAAGATCCCTCTGACACAGATATGGAATAGAAGTCCTATCTTAACGAGGACGGTTATATGTCTCAGGAAGAGGTGCCTATACCATTTTGCTATCCTGTACAGAGTCCAAGATTTATACCAAGGTCAGATGTCGAAATGATATATGGAGATTGTGATCCGGAAGGATGTCGTGCTCTGCCAAATTCATTAGAGGAGGACACTCTGATGAAAGACAACTTTGACCACAATTACTATGGCCCGATGGATGGCCTGCCAATGTGGCAGCCTTACCCAGGAAACTTGGGACAAGAGAGTCAGTCGAACAATGAAAATCAGCTGACCGTCATTGAACAGAATACCTGTGTCCCCACCATGTCATGGGATCAACATTCAGGTCATTCAGAAACTACTCAACATGACGATGAATTCGCAATGTTTACAGGACTCGAATTCATCAACTATGCTTTTCCTGAGGTTAACGTCATCGAGAGGGATGACCCCTCCAGTTCCAGAGAAGTTTGGGACGCCCTGGGACAACCAAGTGGAAAATACGACTACATGGTCAAGTACATTGCTCCCGAAAGCTCTCGTATCAGACTCGAAGATATCCAGCCTACTGAATGGGGAGATACAGCTGAGAGCACAAATGCTATGCAAAATACAACTGAGGAATTCTCCTACGACAACTCTACTTGGGAGACAGATTCCAATGATCCTGCTCCACCAGAAATCAGCGTTATTTCTGAAGACAAATCAAGAAAGGTACCAGACTTTGTGATTCACCGAGGAGTTCGCCGCCAATGGGTTACCGTCGAGGTTCCGAAGGTCGTTCATCAGTCAAAGTAATTGCCATCTTTTAACCTTTCACCCTGCCCAAGTGAAACGGATGTTTTGATAGGGCTCGCTTTTTGTAAATTACCCTCTTCGCTTTGCCCAAACCGATAGAGTTTTGTTTTATAGGGCTGTAGTTTCAAGGATCGACTTGTTTATTAATAAAATAACATAGTTTTGTAATTTCTGCATCAATTGTTGTTTTCTCTTTTTGCTTTTTCAGAAAACGGTAATCCTAAAAAACAATTCAAATAAAAACAAGCAGTAATAAAAAAAAATACACTGCACACACTTGCATTTTCTCTATCTCTTCTAAACACGAATCATCACGTCATGCAGATTGCTTGTTTTAAACCCTGTTGAAACATACGATCCGATGCCTTCTCCCAACTTTGAGTTCCCGGTATTCGAGGCTGAAGAAGAAAATGACGACAAAATTCCAGAAGAGATCTCCCGACTACACAGACAAGAGGAAAGGTCCATTGAACCTCACAAAGAGCCGTTGGAAACGGTAAACTTGGGTTCAGAAAAGGAGAGAAAAGAAATCAGGATTGAGGCACTGCTCAGTCCAACTGCCAAAGAGAGTTTGATAAAGCTTCAAAGAGAACTTCCCGATGTATTTGCTTGGTCCTATCAGGACATGCCAGGGTTGGATACCAGCATCGTGGAACATCATTTACCGTTAAGATTGGAATGTCCGCCAGTAAAGCAAAGGTTGAGACGGACTCACCCGGACATGGCCATCAATATCAAAGAGGAGGTGCAAAAACAGATTGACGCTGGTTTCCTCGCTACATCAGAATATCCTCAATGGTTAGCCAACATCGTACCCGTTCCCAAAAAGGACAGAAAGGTCAGAATGTGTGTCGACTACAGGGACCTGAACAAGGCTAGTCCAAAGGACGACTTTCCTTTACCACACATTGACATACTGGTAGACAGTACAACAAAGTTCAAAGTCTTCTCCTTCATGGATGGATTCTCGGGTTATAACCAGATCAAAATGGTGCTGAAATACATGGAGAAAACTTCGTTCATTACCCCATGGAGCACCTTTTGTTACAAGGTAATGCCGTTCGGTTTGAAGAACGCCGGGGTAACCTATCAAAGGGCCATGACTACTCTGTTTCTTGACATGATACACAAGGAAATCGAGGTATATGTCGATGATATGATTGTAAAATCCAAAACAGAGAATGAGCACGTTGAACATCTGTCAAAATTGTTCGAACGTTTAAGAAAATTCAAGCTCTGCTTGAATCCCAACCAGTGCACCATCGGTGTCCGTTCAGGGAAACTACTAGGGTTCATCGTCAGCCAGAAAGGAATTGAGATTAATCCTGACAAGGTCAAGGCCATTCAAGAAATGCCTTCTCTGAAAACTGAAAAACAAGTCAGAGGATTCCTGGGACGTTTGAACTACATCTCCACATTCATATTCCTCAACACCGCCACATGTGCGCCGATTTTAAAATTACTCAAAATGAACCAGGATTGTGTTTGGTCAGAAGATTGCCAAACCGCCTTAGACAATATTAAGGAATATCTGTTGAATCCTCCGATTCTATCACCTCCAGTGGAAGGAAGACCACTGATCATTTACCTCACAGTTCTAGAGGACTCAATGGGATGTGTACTTGGCCAACAAGACGAAACTAAACGGAAAGAGTCTGCCATTTACTATCAGAGCAAGAAATTCACTGACTGCGAGACTCGGTACACGATGCTCGAGAAAACTTGCTGTGCTTTGGCTTGGGTAGCCAAACATATTTGCCAGTACATGATTCGTCATACTACTTGGTTGGTCTCCAAGATGGATCCAATCAAGTATGTATTTGAAAAACCTGCTCTCACGGGAAGAATTGCCCGTTGGCAGATGTTGTTATCAGAATATGACATAGAGTACCACGCTCAGAAAGCCGTTAAGGGAAGTATTTTAGCCGATCATTTGGCGCATCAACCGATTGACAATCAAGAATCAATTGGGTTTGACTTCCCAGACAAAGATGTCATGTATCTAAAGATGAAAGACTGCGACGAACCGCTACCCAGTGAAGGGCCAGAACCAGGTTCCCAATGGGAACTTGTCTTTGACGGAGCAGTTAATCATTATGGAAATGGAATTGGGGCAATCATTGTTACCCCTCAGGGTACCCACATTCCTTTCACTGCTCGGTTGACATTCAAATGTACGAACAACGAGGCCGAATACGAAGCATGTTTCATGGGTCTCGAAGAAGCGATTGATTTAAGGATCAAAAACTTGGACGTATACGGCGACTCAGCCCTGGTTATCAATCAAATAAAAGGAGATTGGAACACATACCAATCAGGATTGATTCCTTACAAAGACTATGCAAGAAGGTTGCTACCTTTCTTCAACAAAGTCAAGTCCCATCATATCCCTCGTGAAGAGAATCACATGGCTGATGCATTAGCCATTATCTCTTCCATGATTAGTGTAGGTCAATGGAATGACATACCTAAGATCGACATAACGCGCCTTGAACGGCCCGCTTACATCTTCACAATTGAAGCAGTCATAGACGACAAACCCTGGTATCACGATATCAAATGCTTCCTTTAGAAATAAGAGTACCCACCTGGGGCATCCAGGAAAGATAGAAAGACCCTCAGAAGATTGGCTGGAAACTTCTTCCTGAGCGGTGACACTCTCTATAAGAGAAATTTTGACATGGTCTTGCTCCGATGCGTAAACAAACCAGAAGCAGACATGTTGATGAAAGAAATTCATGAAGGATCCTTTGGCACTCATGCAAACGGACACACAATGGCGAGAAAAATTCTAAGAGCAGGGTACTATTGGTTGACGATGGAATCCAACAGCTACAAGTATATGAGGAGGTGTCACAAATGTCAGATATACTCCGACAAAATCCATGTACCGCCATCACATCTCAAAGTTATTTCCTCCCCATAGCCATTCTCGATATGGGGAATCGACATGATTGGCATGATTGAGCCCAAGGCTTCAAATGGACATCGGTTCATTCTTGTAGCCATTGACTACTTCACCAAGTGGGTCGAAGCAGCGTCGTACGCCAATGTAACCCGACAAGTGGTGGTCCGCTTTATCAAAAACAATATCATCTTCCGTTATGGTGTTCTGAGCCAGATCATTACTGATAATGGATCTAACTTGAACAACAAGATGATGGAAGAGTTGTGCGCAGAGTTAAAGATTGAACACCATAACTCATCTTCCTACCGACCCAAGATGAACGGAGCGATAGAAGCGGCTAATAAGAACATCAAGAAGATCGTTCAAAAGATGGTTGTAACCTACAAAGACTGGCACGACATGCTACCCTTTGCTCTTCACGGTTATCGCACATCTGTCCGCACTTCAACAGGGGCTACCCCTTTCTCTCTAGTGTATGGCATGGAAGCAGTGCTCCCCATAGAAGTAGAGATCCCGTCAATCCGAGTATTGATGGAAGCTAAGATCACTGAAGCTGAGTGGTGTCAAAGTCAACACGACGAACTGAATCTGATCGAAGAGAAATAAATCACGGCACTATGCCATGGTCAGCTGTATCAATAGAGAATGAAGAAGGCGTTCGACAAAAAGGTCCGACCTCGTGTCTTCAGAAGAGGAAACCTCGTGCTCAAGAAGATACAATCATTTCTCACTGACTCTCGGGGCAAATGGACCCCAAATTATGATGGCCCCTATGTGGTCACGAAAGCTTTCTCAGGCGGCGCCTTGAGATTTGCAACCATGGACGGAGAAGAATTTGCCTACCCCACGAATGTTGATGTAGTCAAGAAATACTTCGCCTAAACTATAAAAAAACGTCTCGGTGGATTGAAAACCCGAAAGGGCGGTCCAGGCAAAAATTAGAGACATAAGCAAAAATCATCCCGATGTGTTGGAAACATCACAGTACAATCTAGGCAAAAATTAGGGATAATGGCAAGTAACTATGTTCATCAGAGGCAAGTCCCTCAGTAGCAGCAGTTACATCATCTGTCAGAAAACTCCAGTCAAGGTCATCTTCGACAGAAGCTCAGGGTGCCCCGAATTCAAAGTTGGTAGAAGGATAGTGGTCGTTATGTTTCTACGTAGCCCTTTTCCCTGTAAATTACCATTTTCTAACTTTGTAATTACTCTTTGGAATCACGCGTTTGGCTGATCTCTGTCTTATCAATAAAATTTGAGCCTTTGTGCTTTTGTTTGTAATTCTTATTTGTTTTAGCTTTACAGAACGACGTTGTTAGCATGATTAACGTTTCTTGAAATAAAACAAAAATGAATTTACTTATTAAAACTTTTTCTGCTTCTAAAATAAAGTTGGAAATTTCTTTTGACTGTTTAACATCAAAGGAACATCGACCGCTTCTCCAGAAATAAGCGAACTTCAAAGTGCAGAATCAAAGTACTCCTTCTAACCCAGTACGCCTGAATGAAGGGATCAACTGTGTCAGAGACCTTGTTTCGTCTGACACGCCATGGCATAGTTCTTACCTCCTAAGCGCGACCAACGCTAGCTCCCAACAGGGACTATCTCTCCTAAGCAAGGTGGAATTGCTATCTTGAACCAGCGATATTTCTACACGCCCCGCGATGGCCAAGTATCTAGTCGTGTTCACCTGTCAGTTTGTATGTCGTGTCAGTTTTGTCAGCATATACATACATACATCATGCATTATTGATTTGCATTCACATTTCATATTGCATCACTATCACTCTAGTCGGTCTTGTCCCCTAGTGGTATAAGTCTTCTCAATCGAGTTATCAGTTCTTGTCTCGTCAAGAAGCGCAGCGCTCGAATAATCTCGCCTCCAGTTATTTCTAAATTGGAGATAGGCTCTAGACCACTTTGATAACTTGAACCTCTGAAACATCAGAGAGCCCTCAGTCAACATCACTCTTCGCCATTGAAGATGATATCCTTGCTTTCCTGGATTAAATAAAATCCACAGAGAAAGCCTCGTAATCAGAGATTCGGCAGCACGCCAGTTTCGCTCTGAAAAGATTGCTGATGAAAAGGTCATCGGCACCTCAAAATTGGACCCCATCATATGGTATTTCTCCGGGAAGATCCCGAGGAAAGTAAGATGTAAGATCCCAAGCGACAACAGTCTCCCAAGAGACCTGCTTTCCCCCTAGTAGAAACAAATGGCGTCTCCAACAGAGAAGTTTATGCAACTCTATAACTCAGACGACTGGGTTCCCCAGCAAGTCTGACATCAAAAGTTTTTCCGTCAAATGGCATCTCTCCAGGAAAATTCGGAGAGAAGTTTAAGGAAAATCGCTACACATAGTGTCCCTTGTCAATAAAGTTTATTGACGAAAGAAGCTTAGACCAGTTCCTTGGTTAGAAACCAGGATCAAGGGGAAGTTTATTTCAAAAGAAACTAAGACCAGTTCCTTGGTAGGAAACCAAGAAAAAGGGGAAGTTTAATTCAGAAACTAAGACCAGTTCCTTGGTAGGAAACCAGGATCGAGGGGAAGTTCATCTCAAAAGAAAACTGAGACCAGTTCCTTGGCTGAAGACCAGGATCGAGGGGAAGTTTACCTTTTCTAAGCATCATTGCTTAGCAAAAGAAGATGAATGCGCAAGCTGCCATTCATAGCCGTCAAAATTTCGGATATTCCGATATTTAATCCTCTTGCACCCCGAATGCCCGAATACCTTCGTCCTTCACACCTTCGCGTCCAAGAAGATTAAATAAAGGCATCTGTCATACCCCAAATTTTGACCACTAAGATTTCCCATCATTGTGCAAATCATCATCACAATATTGAGGAACCATTATATTTCATCAGTCTCCCCAAAGATGGGTGAGCATCCACTGCAATCAAATTTAGGGTTTATAGCCCTCTCAGAGCTTTAGACAAATGATCAATCAAGAAATGACATGATCTTCAACTTGTCTAAACCTCTCCAACATCTACAATGGATCAAGAGGACTCCCACTTCAAGGATTAAGCACAAGGCTGGTTCCTTTTAAGTGGATCAAACCCCAAGATCGCCAGTGTCACCAAATTAGGGTTTTGGTCGGCCAGGGCCTCCAGATGGAAATTCTCCTCTGGGCATGAGCCAATGCTTCAAGGCATAACCTATGATGCTCCAAGGGACAACATAAACCCAATCATCAAGTCAATTTTACCTCAGGGGATGCATTCATCAAAAATCAGGAATTAGGGTTTCTTGACCTAATTCACCCCTAAGTTGACTTTTAGGGCAAATCATGAGCCAAGACCTCAAGAGAGGGTTTGAGGGTCTCTAATATACTATATTGATCCATTTGGAACAATGGATTAATCCAAGAAGCTTGAGCAACAAGTCTCAATTTCATCTGCACCACAATTAGGGTTTCGCGAGGAAAGTCAACTGTAACTTTGACTTTTGACCAGGACATGCTCCCAAGCCCTAAGACATGATTCAATATACCCTATGACACCCATGGAACATGTCCATCAAGTTTTATTTAGGTCAAGGACATTATTTCATAAAGGATTGCAAAGTTTGGAATTCATCTGATAAAAAGTCAACTGTGCACAAAAGTCAACTTTGACTTTTTGAGATTTTTCACCAATATGGATTTTTAACCCTAAAATGATGTTAATGTATGATTTGAATCATCATTCATCAAGAAAAATCAAAGAAAGTGGGATAACTTGTAAAAGGGGTAACCATAAAAACTTAGAAAATTTTCTAAGTTATGGAAAAAGTGACACTAATGTGCCAACTTTGGAGGAACATAACTCCTAAACCACAAGGCCATTGTGCCCCATTCAAAGCTTGATTTGTAGATCTCACTGCCCTCTACAAAAGCTTCATACTGACCAATGTCCAAATTCCTCATGAATTTTGAGTTATGGAGTGATCAAAATCAAGAAAAGTCACTTTGTTCCAACACTTAGTGAAAATTTCACTAAGTCAGATTTTACCCTACTTTTTACCAAATGTAGGGGGATTTTTCACTTGGATTCAAAAGAGATCAAAACCAAACATGTTCAAACAATTGTTGTATCATGTAAGGGCTTTCCAAAATGGCCAAGAACATTACCAATTTCAATTTGAGCCATGAGATATGACATTGGAAAGTTGCCTTGCTGAAATCTGCCAAGGCAAGGCAGAATTTGCATTTTTGCTCGATTTGCCAAAATCAGCCAAATCCAAATGCCCCTATCCACTTGGACACCTCTGAGGATTGAATCTAAAGGGGACAATCACTGAGCCAAGCCTCCAAAGTCTTTAGAACAAGAAATAGCATGTTGAACCTAGAATTGCCAAAATAGGGACAAGACTTCAATTTTGGATTGGAGCATTCAATGGAAGCATCAAGGTGGCATGGACTGAGCCATTCTCAACTGAATTCAGTCAAGACTTGTCCAAGACCAAGGGAACCACAGCCCTGTGCCCTAACCTCTAGTCAATGGCTAGAGGAGACTTGGATTTTCATTGGACAACATTGGCCAAACACCTGTTGCAGTTGCCATTCACTGTGGATCCCAAAACAAACTTGCTCTACTATAAATAGAGCTTAACTGTGATCAGTTTGAGTACACCAAAGCCATCAAACAGATGCTTTCCTCAAAACCTCTTTCTCTTGGCAAAAATGCCTTCTTTAGCAAGGCAACTTTGAGTTTTTGAGCTTGAGAGCTTTTCCATCACAATTAATCACACACACACCTCATATATATCAAAACCTGTAATATCATAAGTGACCTGTAGTCACAAAATCACAAAGTCACCTCTCAAAACCTCAAAATAGGCTTTTTTTTGCATTTTTCAAGCCATGTGTTGATTCAGCCACTTTCCAAACTAGATAAAACCTCAAACACACTCCAAATATCATCCTTGAACTGTCCCAAATGGTTCCCCCCATCTGGAACACCATTTGAGAGAGTTGCTATTTTGGTCACTTTTAACCCCTTTTGCAAGAAAGGGACTGTTTGTGTTTTTGCAAGTACCAATCAATTCCAATCATCCTAAAAGCTTCTAAGGGATCATTTGAGTGTGTCTAAAGCATCAAATCATTTCTGGAACAAGAGGTTTGACAAATTGCACAAAAGCTCCAAAATCTCAAAAAAAGAGGTAAGCCTCACAACATGGAATCTTTGAATCATGCAATGCTTTGAAGTCCACTAATCATAAACATCTCATACATGTTGTATATGTTGTGTTTGAGCTAATGCACCATGTAATCCATGCTTGTACCAAGTTGTAGCATAGAAAATGCAATTATAGGTCATTTTCAAAACAACTATCAGGTTTTGAGGAGGGAGTGTGATCTAAAAAAACTACCACCACCATTGGATTCCTTATGAAATTCTGGTCCAGATGCATATAAATTTTGTCTCAAACCATTAAGAATTAAGAAACTTATGGCCTTCACGTTTCTGAGCCAAAACTTGCCTTGGGCCAGGCCTAAAACCAAGGCATGACTTGTATATTTGTTGTTTTGTTTCAAACAATGGATGTATCACCACCCCAGTGGTAAGGTGCGCGCCTTGTAACCTTGAGGTCTTGGGTTCAAACCCCACCTATGCCATTTTGTGTTTTTTTCACATTTTGCCATTTTTTCCAATATTTTCATGGTTTATTAATTAATTGGAAAATTAATAACTCTTTTAATTTTAACTATTTTTTATTGGTTCTTTTTGCAAAAAATCACAAAAATGTTGAAATATTTTATTCCACAAAAAATTGAGTTTATATTATTTATTTAATATAATTAGTATTTTTGTGAATAAATTCATTTTTATTTGTTTTTAAACATTTTAAAATGAATATCCATCTTGAAAAATCAAGACTAAATGAGTTTTAATATCTCTTGTGATTTATACCTCATTTTTCAAACCTTAAACAAAAAATCACAAGTGGTTTATTCAAACCTATTTGGTATTTTTCATTGATATTCTTTAAATATTTACTTTTAAAGAATAAAATTAGGGTTTCTTTGATTTTCGCTCAAACAAATCATTGTCAAACACTTTTGGGCCTCTATTAGAGTGTAAGACCCAACCCCCCTGTGTACAGAAAACTTTTTGGGCCTCATTCGTTGTATAAGTCCCTCTGTACATTTTCAAATAAACGACGCGATCGTCGCCAGTTTAAAATTAACCATCATGGGCCTCTCCTCGAGCTATAAGACCCATTCAAAACACTTGGGCCTCTATTAGAGTGTAAGACCCAATCCCCTTTTAACTAAAACCTTTTGGGCCTCAGATATTGTATAAGCCCCTTCGCGTTAAAAGAAAATCTCGGCGTGATCGCCATTTCAAACGAAAAGTCAACTGGACCTACCCTCGTGTTATAAGCCCCATTCTTTTTATTTAAAACCTTTTGGGCCTCTTGAGAGAGTGTAAACCCCATCCCTTTGTACAGAAAACCTTTTTTGGGCCTCAGTCACTTGTATAAGTCCCTCTGTACAAAAACAACAGTGCGCTCACTGATAAAACCCTGGGCCTCTCCTTGAGCTGTAATCCCCAAATCTTTCTTTTTCAAAGAACTTTCTCCTTTGATTTTGAATATACTGTTGTTTTCAATCTTTCTTTGTTGAACAACTAACCAAACAGCATGGAATCTCTACAACCGAGTAAGTGGTTATCGATTTCATTTACCGCTTTCATATACATATAACTGTATTGTGGGGCTGTTTCACTGTAAGTCTTCTTTCATAAACTCATATCAACTGTGTAATAATAGTATAGATATTTCAAGTTTCCCCGGCAACTACGTCTAGAACTAGGTGACGCCGTTTCGTTTATTCGTAGAAATAGACAACTAGATCCCCAATAGGATCACCAGATACAGTCTTCTCTTCGGCTGTCCTCATTAGGAATTGTCAAGAAACTCTACTCCCAGAGATGAATGTATTCTCCATGAATGGCATCTTTGAGTTTCTTCCAAATTCTTGAACTTTCCTGACTTGATATATTCCTTGTGAATAGCTTGCCTTGAATTTTTCGGGGTTTGGGGACCCACGGGCTTCTTAAAAGCACCGACCTCCTCTTGGGCATCGTACAAGGACCCACGGGCTTCTTAAAAGCAACCCCGCCTCCTCTTGGGCGTTGTACAAGGACCCGTCGGCTTCCTAGAAGTATTCACAGCCTCCTCTTAAGCTTCGTATAATAATCTCTTCCTACGGGAATGATAGCCTCCTCTTGGGCATCGTACAAGGACCCGTCGGCTTCTTAAAAGTTTCCAGCCTCCTCGTGGGCTTCGTACAAATTGTCCCGACGACCTCCTAGAGGTTTAGGAACAGAACTTAGTCATCTGCATAGAACAGTCCTTTCAAAGAGTCTACTACTGTTTCTCAAAGCATAGTACAAAAGATGAAACTCTAGACTTGGACAGTCTAATCTCCTTGAGTCTCAAAGACATTCTCAAGTGACCCCCTTCGTTAAATAGGAAGAAAACCCGTAGACTCGGACAGTCTCAATACCCTTCGAATTTCCCACTTCCTTAAAGAAAATGAATAACTCGGATCCTCGAATCAAATCCTTGAGTATAGTGTTGCTCATATAAGAACTGATTTTCTCTTTCAAAATCAGCATACTGGACCTGTCACTCAACTGAAACAATAACCATAGCCTCCTCTTAGGCTTTGTATAATGATCCTTCTCCAGTGAAGTTAGCCTCTCTCTTGGGCTTTATACAATGATTCTCCCCAGTGGAGTCAAACAACGTTTAGCCTCTCTCTCGGGCTTTGTACGAAACATATAAGAGACTCCCTCGTTGAGTCAATCACCCCTTTCGCCTCCATCTCAGGCTTTGTACGAGATACAAAAAGGTTCTTATTGAGCCAAACAAATTTTAGCCTCCATCTCGGGCTTCTTACGAGATACAAAAAACTCTCTTGTTGAGTCAAATAGCCTTCATCTCGGGCTTTATACGAGATACCAAAAGACTCCATCGTCGAGTCAAAACGTTTTAGCCTCTCTCTCGGGCTTTGTACGAGACACATAATAGCCTCCTCTTAGGATTTATATAAGAAAACCACTGGTTGATCCAATCAACCTTTTAGCATCAGAGTTGTGCCTCGTTCACAGTACACAAACATCAACAACTCTTTCCCCTTCATCTAATCGCTGTAAGCGGCAAGCTTCTGGATCATCTACATCCATGCCACTGTCCCTCTTTTAGCATGAGAAATTCCTATGGAAAGATGGCATTGCTCTAAACTGAGTTAAAGTCTTCTCCTTCAGGTTAAAATCCCCTATAAAGGAAATTATGGCATTGCTAGGATTCGTGTATCCCGGTTAAAGTAATCCTCCTATATAGTCAGTCACCCAACAGTCGTGACAAACAACCCCCCTTTAGAGATGACAAATTCTCTCTAAAGTCAAACCTTTAGCTTCACATCTTGGGCTTCGAACAAGATACAAATAAACTCTTCAGCTTCTTGGGCTTTGAACAAGATACAAACCACCTTTCACTTCACGTCTTGGGCTTTGAACAAGACACCAAAACAACCATTTCCTCCCATAGAATAGGAGGAACTATGAACGCTCTGATTTCCCTGTTTCGGTAAACGGGAATACGTAGGCATAAGATTGAAAGAAAAAAATCTTAGCGAGCACACTAAACAAAAACCCAAAATCCCATACTCTCATATATCTATCAAAAGCATCAGTCCTAAACATCCTAATCCTTGTTCCCCGCCAGAAACCTGTCATTCTGTCAAAATAGTACAAGAAAGGCCCCACCATATTGATCGCATCCGTAACCTAACAGACCGCTGTTTAAACTTAGTATGCAAGCAGGGGTAATTAGAGACATCTATTTCCCTTCCTTCATCAGCTTTAATAGGATAAAAATGAATTGACCTGTAGTAAACTCAACCGCAGAGAGCGACCGTGCTTAAGAACCGCGTCCAAAATCGCTCGCTACACTCTCCTCTTCAGAGCTTCGGCCAATGAATCTGCGTGCATCAAGAGAGCTTCATCAGTACTCACTTCCTTAAAACTTTTCACCCCAGCTTGTATCTTGAGTCTCCCCATCTCCGTCATGGCATCCTCGAGCTTTTTCTTAGACATTTTCAGTTCATCATTAACATTTTTCAGCAGCTCTTGGCTTTTTCCAACGTCTTCCCGATGCTTTCTCCGTTGTTCATGCGCTCTAAGAAGTTCATCGTCTTTGGCCTTTGATTGCTCGCGCAACTCTGCATTCTCTACTCTGACCTCATCCCCGGCTTACCGAAGCTTGGCTAGCGTGTCTTTGGTCTGGGCTAAAGCCCGCTTGGTCTTCTTATGAGCTTGAGTTGCAGCATCGGCACCCTTACTGATTTTTCAGCTTCTTGGGCTTTCTGTTCCAACCTTTTGTTGGTATATAGCGCTTCTTGCAGACGACTGTTCAACTAAGAATTCTCTTCTTAAAGCTTTTCCACCAAAGCTTGCAACTTGTCGAATTCTTCCACAGTGACAGTACTTCTTTCTTTCTCATCATTTGGATACAGAAGGGGCGCATCACCAAAAGGCAAGTGAAAATATTCAACTCTTTTCTTCACCCACTCTTCATATGATGGATAAGCCCGATTGTTGGGTTTTCCTAGAGCAACTTTCCCTTTCTTCATTACACTAACCCAACTTTCAGAAGCTTTTTGTGTTGTTTCCCAACCATCTGATGTGTGGAAATACAGGGACTCCTCTACATCTCTCTTAATGGGCGGACCCATCAGAGCATACCCAAATTGCAGGACGGCCAAAGAAGGATTGTAGTTGATTCCCCCTTTTCTTCCTATTAGTGGAACATTAGGAATCTCACCACAACTGTGGATAATATTCTTGCCAACTAGCCCATGGTCTACCCATATGATGTCCTTGGCAACTAGTCCCATTAAACGCTGACTCCATTCTAGAGAATATTTAGAATCCACAAAAGCTCCTGATTGCAGTAAACGACTTACAAACCACCTGTAGAACAAAGGTGCTCAGCAACGAACTATCCCTCCTCTTTTCTTTTCATTTCTGTTGTACAAGGAGTAGTGAAGATCTCCCAACAGTGTTGGTACCAGATTTTTCATCATGAATATCCGAATGCCGTCCGTATCAATGAAATCAGGCTCGTTGGGGAACAATACAATACCATATACACACAGGGCTAGCAAGGCATTAAAAGTAACCCAATTCCCGTCTTTCGCAGCCTCCAGAGCCTTCTTTACCAAATACCCCAGCTTGTAACCTCAAATCTTTCCTTTGTTGGAGATATTGGCTTCTAACTCTGACTTGCTCAAATAAAGAGCATCAACTACTTTTCCAAAGTCAAGATCACCCACAGACCCAAAGAAAGGAGGCTCCTCCTTAATAGAAATCCCTAACATGCTGGAATACTCCTCTAAGGTAGGGACCAACACATAATCTGGAAATACAAAACACCTCAGAGGCGGATCGTAGAACTGCATCAACGTATGGAGACCCCTGTATTCATACTCACTGACATTGTAGACAACAGAGAAAATCCACCCATATTTCTCTTCAAAAGCTGCTCGCACTTCAGGGCTCGCCATTCCCTTCAGGGCAATAATATGGCCAAAAGTAGGCGTGAGGAACTTGTAACTGATGATACTCTTCCTCTCTTTAGTATTCATCCTTGTGAGAACCTGCTGACTGGAATCAGGAGTAAAATATGCACCTGGAAATGAAAAACATGTATGTTAGGATATGTAAATGCAATGCAAAGGGCATGGTATCAAGGTGCCAAGTGTCTGTGCTGGATTGTGAATGGTGTCAGTGTATCTCTAAGAACAATATAGAACCATAGATAAAGATCATCTTAATACAATAGGATGAATTCTCCTTTTGTGCAATGATAACAGAAAACCGGGTATGTAGGAGGTTATGGTTACCTGCAAACCTGTAAATAACCTACCCTTCTCACGTGTGGGTACTAAGATCCTCAGTATCCCGGGCTCTCAGGTCGAGAAATGATGATACGTTCACCATTTCTAGTTTGGCATCATCATTAATCGAGGAGGCCTCAACTGATTCACAAAAAGGAAAGATCCTCAGCTTCAGGCACTGAGGTCGAGAAGCAATAGTACATTCATCCCTCGCGGTACAGTACTATCGCCAATCGAGGAGTGCTTCCACTGATTCTCTTTCAAAAAGGACATCCTATAGCAAGTTCCCAGCATTGGGTCCTCGGATCGAGAATGTACAATGGGTTTGCCACGGAACGTGGTCTGCCACTGTCACATCTCGGGAGGAGTGCCGCAACTGAGTCCTCGGGAATGGTCACTAGAGTCGACAGTTCCTCAAGAGAATAACTACTGGCCTACATAACATGCAGTAGCAGAAAGCTCCTGATAGAACCTCGTCTGGTTGTGGGTCTCATGAACAACAATACGTGGTCACCACCACGCAAGCGTCATGACTATCCACTCTAATACTTATGTGTATACTCAAGCTTGGGTAGTGGGCTTATCTCTCAAAACACCCTGCCCACCAAACAGAAAACAACAGCACAGTCCAGCATAATAATGATATGTAATGCAGTAAATGCGATAAATACAGTAAAGTACAGTAAAGCGGTAATACAGTAAATAGCAATACAGTACAATAGTAAATACAGCTAAACACAGCACCACGGTAAACACCCAATGAAAGAAAACACACAAGCGCTAGGATTGACTCGCTAAGGAAACCAGAGATTCTGGGTTCGTTCCCTAGCAGAGTCGTCAGCTGTCGCTCCCGGGATTTTCATCCTAGTACAAACGCGAAAGTGGCACCGAAACAGAGTCTCCAACAATGTGTATTTATCTCAAGAGAGGGAAAGGAAACACTGCATAAACCTAGAGGAAGGAAAGAGCATGGTCTTGCGACTAAGAGAACTGGGTTCGGGAGTCGGTTACGCGAGAGGAAGGTATTAGCACCCCCTCGCATCCATCGTACCCGATGGGATCCATGCTTGCTTGTCTCGATCAAAGGGTGTAATGAAATGATACTGGAAAAGGAACTGCAAGTTGGAGAACTGGAAAAAGAAAGGAGAGAGAAAGAGAAAAAAATGTAGGGAAAATAAAAGAAGTGCTTGAATAGGCCCTACCCCACTGCCTACGTATCTCATCGGGAACATGAGAATCAGAGCGACGTAGTTCCCCTCACCTAAGGGAAAGTTGTATGTGTTTTTTAGTGGAATACATCAATGTTCGCGTCCTAGCAGTTTAGGTGTTGCAGCTCGCTGTATGGAGACTTAGGCGTTAACTGTTTGCGGTAGAACGGAAATGATGCGTCCTTAAGGAATGAGTGAATGAGATGAGGAGAGAAATTCACGAAGGAAAGACGTTATTGTTTGTTTTTGTCTTTTAAGAAGAAGTGTTTTGATTGTTTTTGTTTTTATAACGCATATTGCATTCAAGTCTATCGTATAAGATCGAATGCATCGCATGGTCGTCCTAACAGGCCGTATGCTAAACACTCTAGGAAGGTGGAGAGAAACCCTCCTCCTTCCATTTCCCACACTTTAGGTTTAAGTGCAATACATGTTATGCCATTATTAAGTGTCTTTTACTTTTTTTTTGAGGTGAGAAGAATAGAGACTCAAATGGAAACAAAGGTAAAATCTAATGTGGGGGACTAAGATTCACCCTAGTGTTAGCATGCTTGGAGATCCTATAGTTAATGTGGTTTAAGAAAACCTAATCCTAAGAGAAAGGAGAAGAAGAGCAAAAGAAGCAACTTACTTCCAAGGTGGAAGTTAAGTTGATCTTAAAGAGGGACGAATAAGAAGTTATTCAAGGAAAGCATAGAAATGCTTATCAAGATCACAAGTTGAAATATTAAAAGAAATAAGAGAAGATGAGAAGGAGAAGTGTATGTGGAAACATGTCCACACACTTACTTACCATGTGCACCTACATGAAAAGGTTAGTTCACACGAATTACAAGTAGTGAAAGATGGAAAGTATAATAAACAATGATTAGACATATTAAAATCCAATGAATTATGATCCTAAGAGTTAAGAATCATTCAAGTTAAGAACCTAAACCAAAAGAGAATCCTCTAAAATTAAAAGATCTAACACATACAAACCATGCACAATCAAAGCACTAAACATCAAAGAAATGTACTTATGAAAGGAATAGATGAAGAATGAGTGGAAATGCAAAGTGATCATGTAATAATGCTTCACAAAATATCAAAGTCAGAACCACATACTATTTATAAATGTCTCATCAAGCACATGAATCACCATACCAAACATGGATAAAAGAATACAAGGAGAAGAGATAAGAGGAAGTAGAAGTAAGGAGAAGTGAAACATGTTCAATTAGATACACAAAATGACATATCAAAGATGAATAATATGTGAAATGATTAATGAATGCATATGGGCAGTGGCATAACATTGATGAGATGCAAATGGAATGAGGGAAATGGCATACAAAATGCAAGCACAAAATATGTAAAGCTCAAGAAGAGATAAGAGGTGGAAACATGTCAAAGTTTCAAATTAAAATGCATAAACTCAAATCAAATGCCAATACCAATCAAAATGACCTATAATGAAACAAATATGACCTACAATATCATACAAATGACCTATAAAATATGTACAAACAAATCATAATGGGATGGCATAAATGCTTACCTAAAACTAGAGTTTAGATGTTAGCAAAATTTCATAAAAGGTCCTCTAATCTAACAAGCATAAACAAATGGAAAATAAAATTTTAAAATCCTGAAAATAGAACATAAATCAACTAAGTCAGAATTTAATCACATGTAAAAAGCATAGCACAAAAGTCAACAAGAAATGCGCTCAAATGAGTTCACAACTTCACCTTGAAACACATCCATAGCAAGCTCAAATATGCCCATCAAAACACAAGAGAAAAATAAGTTAAAAATGTAAACAAAATATTTTTATATGATTCAGTATGTTATTTAACCAATGCAAAAAGAATGAACAAAAAATGTTGTGCGAGATGGGAGAAATAAAATGTACAAGTGCAAGTATGAAAGAAGAGTTCAATTGAAAAAGAAATTGAAACAAAATTATGAAAATATGGTCCAACATTATTAAAATCCGAATTAAAAATATTGGTAAATTATTTAAATGGGTTAATAACACATGTGAATTATTTCGGAATTTTTGGAGTTTATATGGTATTTTTAAAAATCAAAATTGGAAATAATATGGAAAAGAAATAAAAATGCGAGAGGAATTAGAATGGGGGTGCAACGTGAGTATTTTACAGCTTAAAAGAAAGAAATGGGCTTAGGATGGAGGTGCAAATAGCATAAATGAGCTCAACCCACAAAGCGTGTGCGTGTGTGATAGTGTGCGTTTCAGTTAATATGCGGATTCAATCTCAGCCCTAGGATCACACAGTCAACAATAAATCAAGTCAATCACAGGAATCTAACAAATCAGCACGCATGAACACCACAGCTACCGTATACTCACACACACGTGAACACCTGGGGAGGTAAAAAATAGCACGTGAGAAGTAAATGGCACTCATTAATGCGCTGCTGCTTTTCTACTGGTCCGCCGAAAAGTGCAATGGTTGCACCAACCAAATTGCCACATGCGGTTCCTCTCTCTCTCCCTATCATTACTTCATAATTGTTTAATCATTAATTAATCAAGAACACATCCAATGATTTGCGGACACATCACCATCTTCATCATTAGCTCATGCAAAAGAGATTAAAACTCATACAAAACCACACAAAAATGCATGATTTTTTACCAATCTTCTACCTCAAATAACTCCATCAATTCTTAACGAAATTTAACAAAATAAAATAACAAACTGAAGCCCAAACTTCATATATCATGAATATGCTAATTAAATCTCAAAAAGATCATTCTAACATCAAGAAAAATGGCACGAAAGTGACATGTTCAAACACAAATTTCACAAAAATCACCAAATCACATAAAATCCAAGTTGAACAACCAATGGTGTGCCAGCATTTCAGGACTTCCAGATGCAATGCATGATTACTAATTTCACATTATAAATCCCTAAAATCATGATGAAATAAAACAAAAGTTTCAATATCCCTAACCTTGTGAGATGCACTTTGTGTTTTAGAAATCCAAGAACTTCTTGCAAGATCTTCAAATCAACACTTTAAGCCAAATAAAGGCTAAAACCATATCCTATGCTTGATTAGAGTAGAAATTTAGAGTGATGAGTGAAACTTGAGATTTCTTCAATGGTGGATTCAAGAAAATCTAATGCATACAGTAGAAAGAGGAAGTTATGGAGGTGATGCTGCTCAAAGAATCTTCGAAAATGATGGAGAAATGAGAGCAAAATCCTGATCGGAACTCTTGAGAGTGAGAGAGAAACTTCAGATTTCTTGAGAGAGATTGTGATGAAAACGTGAGAAAATGTGTGAGATCAGAGAGAGAATGGAGAGAAAACTTGAGAATGATTTCTGAGGATGTGAAAAATGAGAGAGAGAGTGGAATTGTGTGTGAATTTTCTTATATAGGTTGAGTTAAATGGTAACCATGGTGGTTAATTGAGTTGGTTAAATGAGTTGGAGTTGGGTTAACTGAGTCCAACCTAACTAACTGAGTTGAGTTAGTTAGGGGGTGAGTTGTGAAGGGTTGGCTAAGGTGTGGGTGAGTCCATGGAGTGTATGGTGAGGTTGAAAGTGAATGGTGGTGATGTTAGTATGTAGGAGAATATTTGGCTTAAAGAGGAAGTAAAGAGTGGGAAAATGTGTAGTGTTGTGGTATACGTGTGAACTGAACAACAACACCAATGTTGCAGCATGGTTTTAATGCAACCAAGGGATTTTGGTGATGAATATCTCTCACTTTAATGAATGGAAATGTGTGATTTTGGTGGCAAATGAAAGAATAGACATGGGAGAATAATTTTGATGTTGAAATGAAATCAAATGGAGGTTGGTAAAATGGTGTAAAATGGCTTAGAACATAGGAATGTGGGACTGCATTATGGGCACGCACGACCTGCATGGTATGCATGGCTATGGCTTGTGAATTTCAGCATGATCACATTAACTTTGGACCCTTATAACTCCATCATAACTTGCTCAAATGTAAAAATGTCCAACATCAAAGTTGAAGAGGACATTGAGATGAACAACTTTGATGTTCAAAATTTTTTCATTTGAGGCTTCCTTCAGTGAGGAAAATGGCTTGAAATTTGGCACACCAAGTGTTTGACAAAATTATGGCGCATGGGCCTGAACTTGCCTTGCCATGACTTGGTTTTTGACATAGTTTTGTCAAATTTTGATGGATCATAACTCCCTCAATTTTGATCCAATGGAAGAGTTCTTTATATGGATTTGAAGCTTAGAACATGAACTTTAATTGGGTCAACTTGGGCCTGAAGTTTGGAGCTTTTATCTTGAATAAAGAGAGCCTCAAAGTGTGGTGTAAAATGGTCTAAACTTGCCATTTTTGGACACCCTAAGTTTCTAAAAATGGCAACTTTGCAAATTTCTTGATTTTCCATGATTCCTCCATCATTTCTTGATCAAATCTTGTCCAATGAATATATGTAACTTGAATTTCATGATTTTGACCTTAAAAAGTCAGGAGTTGACTTTTTCCACTGCACAGTTGACTTTTCCCCAATTCTCCTGATTTTGAATCCTCTGACCAATTGAAACCTTTCTGAAACCAAATGATGAGCAATTTTCCATCCATATACACATAGGAGCATAAGGAATACCATGAGATCAAGTTTTGTCCAAAAAATCAGAAATAAACTGACTTTATGTCAAACCCTAATTTCGGTACTTCCAATGATACACTGCCCAATCTTCCTGATAAATTCCCAACTTCCAATGATTTGGGGAATCAATTGAGATGGCATATGATATAAGAGACCCTTGAGGCTTGCTTGAAGACCCTTGGCCTTTATTCTCTTGCTTTTCTCTGGCTTTCCATTATTCCCACCTTGAAGCACTAGATACCATGCCTTGCAACCAATGATATGCAACTTATGACCTACTATGGAATGCAAATGAGTAAAGCATAGACCAATTTATTGAGAAAACATGAGGGCAAATTTTGAGGTACTACACAAAGATTCGGGGTCTCTCCTAGGTTATTTTGTTAAAAAAAAGTGTTTTAGGCTATCAGTTGGAATGTTAGGACGGATGTATGAAAGTATGGGATTTTGGGTTTTTGTTTAGGGTGCTCGCTAAGATTTTTCTTTCAATCTTATGCCTACGTATTCCCGTTTACCAAAACAGGGAAATCAGAGCGATCGTAGTTCCTCCTATTCTATGGGAGGAAATGGTGTTTTGGTGTCTTGTTCAAAGCCCAAGACGTGAAGCTAAAGGTAGTTTGTATCTTGTTCAAAGCCCAAGATATGAAGCTAAAGAGTCTATTTGTATCTTGTTCAAAGCCCAAGGTATGAAGCTAAAAGAGTTTGACTTTAGAGAGAATTTTTCATCTCTAAAGAGGGGTTTGTATGTCACAACTGTTTATAAAGGAGAATTACTTTAACCGGGATTTGTGAATCTGGCAATGCCATAATTTCCTTTATAGGGGATTTCCAACCTGAAGGAGAAGACTTTAACTCAGTTTAGAGCAATGCCATCTTTCCTTAGGAATTTCTCATGCTAAAAGTGGGACAGTGGTGTGGATGTAAATAATCCAGAGGCTTGCCGCTTACAGCGATTAGATGAAGGGGAAGGAGTTGTTGATGTTTGTGTACTGTGAACGAGGCACAACTTTGATGCTAAAAGGTTGATTGGATCAACCAGTGGTTTTCTTATACAAAGCCTAAGAGGAGGCTAATATGTGTCTTGTACAAAGCCCGAGAGAGAGGCTGAAAGGTTTTGACTCAACGAGGGAGTCTTTTGGTATCTCGTATAAAGCCCGAGATGGAGGCTATTTGACTCAATAAGAGAGTTTTTTTTTTGTATCTCGTACGAAGCTCGAGATAGAAACTAAAGATGGTGACTCACCAATAGAATCTTTTATACTCAACAAGAAAATGATTTTGTATCTTGTACGAAGCCCTAGATGGAGGCTATTTGTTAGCTCCGCTGGGGAGAATCATTGTATAAAGCCCAAGAGAGAGGCTATGGTGCTGTTTCAGTTGAGTGACAGGTCCAGTATGCTGATTTAAAGAGAAAATCAGTTCTTATATGAGTAATGTTTGCACTCATGGATTTGTTTCGAGGATCGGGGTTATTTCCTGTTCTTTAAGGAAATGGGAAATCCAACGGGTATTGAGACTGTCCGAGTCTACGGGGTTCCTTCCTATTCTTGAAGGGTGCTTGAGAATGTCTTTGAGACTCAAGGAAATTAGACTGTCCAAGTCTAGAGTTTCATCTTTTGTACTATGCTTTGAGAAATAGTAGTAGACTCTTGGAAAGACTGTTCTATTGAGATGACTGATTTCTGTTCATATACCTTTAGGAGGTCGTCAGGACAATTTGTACGAAGCCCAAGAGGAGGCTGGAAACTTTTAAGAAGCTGAGTGGTCCTTATATGAAGCCCAAGAGGAGGCTATCATTCCCAGAGGAAGAAATCATTTATACGAAGCCTAAGAGGAGGTTGTGAATACTTCTAAGAAGCCGACGGGTCCTTGTACAACGCCCAAGAGGAGGTGGGGATGCTTTTAGGAAGCCTGTGGGTCCCAAAACCCCGAGAAATTCAAGACAGGCTATTCAAAAAGAATAGATCAAGCCAGGAAAGTTTGAGAATTTGAAAGAAACTCAAGAGATGCAATTCACGGAGAAGAGATCATCTCTGGGGAATAAAGTTTCTTGACAAATGCTTTTAAGAAGCCTGTGGGTCCCCAAACCCTGAGAAATTCAAGACACGCTATTCACAAAGAATAGATCAAGCCAGGAAAGTTCGAGAATTTGGAAGAAACTCAAGAGATGCAATTCACCGGAGAAGAGATCATCTCTGGCGAGTAGAGTTTCTTTGACAACTTCTACGAGTGTCAGTCTATGAAAGGGTTCACTGAGAATGCTTCCTTTCATGTCTCCTTATTGTTTAACCCCAAGAGGAGGGAAGATTGTGTCTGGTAATCTTATGGGGATCTAGTTTTGACTATTTAAGAGTGATCAACGGGCTTAATGCTAGACGTAGTTGTCGGGGAAACTCTAAATATCTATACTATTATTACACAGTTGATATGAGTTTATGAAAGAAGACTTACAGCAAAACAGCCCCACAATACAGTTATATGTATATGAAAGCAGTAAATGAAAGCGTATAAACACTTACTCGGTTGTAGAGCTTCCATGTTGTTTGGTTAGTTGTTCAACAAAGAAAGATTGAAAACAACAGTATATTTCAAAATCAAAGGAGAAAGTGCTTTGAAAAAGAAAGATTTTGGGCTTACAGCTCAAGGAGAGGCCCAGGAGTTTATTAGTGAGCGCACTGTTGAATTTGTACAGAGGGACTTATACGAGTGACTGAGGCCCAAAAATTGTTTGCTGTACAAAGGGATGGGTCTTACACTCTCTCAAGAGGCCCAAAAAGTTTAAAGAAAAAAGAGTGGGGCTTATAACACGAGGGTAGGCCCAGATGATTTTTCGTTTAAAATAGCGGTCGCGCCGAGATTTTCTTTTAACGCAAAGGGGCTTATACAATATCTGAGGTCCAAAGTTGTTTTGGTTTAAAGGGGATTGGGTCTTACACTCTAATAGAGGCCCACAAGTTTTGAAATGGGTCTTACTACTCAAGGGTTGGCCCAGAGTTTGTTTTTCAACGGACGATGATCGCGCTGAACTTTTTGAAATACAACGGGACTTATACAATAAGTGAGGCCCAAAAAGGTTGTATTTTCAAAGGGTTGGGTCTTACACTCTAATAGAGGCCCAAAGTGTTTTGAAGATGATTTATGAGGGTTGAATTAATCAAAAACCCCAATTTGTTTTCAAAATGTGTTTTAATTGAATAAAAATTCAATTAAAATGATCAAAATTGTTTAACATATGGAAAACAAATTGTGATCTTGGATTACTGCTTCAAAAATTAAGTATTGACCTACAAAATAATTAGAAGGCATTAAAAGTTGCAAAATCAAGGTGGAAAAAATATTCAAAATGTCAAAAAACAATTAAAATATTAATTCTTTGCAAAAATATCAATCATATGAAATAAATAATATTTTTGGGATTTTTTGGGAAAATAAAATATTTTAACATTTTTGTGATTTATTAAAAAAAGAATCAACTCAAAATCATTAAAATTCAGAGAGAAATTAATTTTTGAATCAATTAAATAAAATCACAAAATTCAAATATTTGAATTTGAGAGAAATGGTGCCAAGAACAGCTGAAGAACACGCGCGTTTTTCAGTTTTGCCCATATTTGCATTTTCTTTCCAATCTCACTGAATACTTGATCATATCATGCAATCCACATACCAATCAACTTGTTTCAACCTCACGATCATGTCTAATCCAATTAATTTCATTTAAATTAAGCATAAAACAAGAAATCACGAAAAATCCTCAAGAACCCTAAATTATGCATGAAGGCTGGGATTTTTGATACACGATTCAAACAAAGCAATTACTTGAGGGGAAACATTCCATGCATGATTATGAACATTTGGCAAAAGTATTGTGCGAGGAAATATGCATAGATTGAGAGATGACCAAGTTTAGGCTTACCTCTAGGTCGTGACAGCAAGAGCAAATGATTTCAGAGTAGGAGGTGTTACAAATGAATTGTGATGATCTGAACAGCTTCCCTACACCCTATGGAGTGTGTTTGAATGCTTGGACTTGATGGAAATTGGCTGGATCACTTCATGGCATCTCAACTGCAACTTGGTTAAAACCTTGAGCAATTGACTGGTGATTCTGAGAAATTAGTGTTCTAGATGTTGTTTAAGTGTTTGATTAGCTCACATATGATGTATATGAGGTGTGTGTGTGATTGGTTTGAGTGGAATTGCTCTCTAATGAAAAACCCGATAGTGACTTGCTAAGAAAGGCATTTTTGAGAGTGAGAAGTGGATTTTGAGAAAGGCAAGTGTTGTAGGCCTTTGGTGTACTTAAACTGATCACAATTGAGCTCTATTTATAGTAGAGCAAGTTTGTTTTGCAAGGAATAGTGAATGGCAACTGCTGAGTAGGTTTGGCCAATGTTGGCAAATGAAAATCCAAGTCTCATTGACTAGAGGTTAGGACACAGGTTGCTGGTCCCCTTGGTCTTGGATAAGTCTTGACTGAATTCAGTTGCTAACGGCTCAGTCCATGCCACCTTGGTGCTTCCATTGAATGCTCCAATCCAAAATTGGTGTCTTGTCCCTATTTTGGGCAATTCTAGGTTTAGCATGCTATTTCTTGTTCCAAGGACTTTAGAGGCTTGGCTCAGTGATTGTCCCCTTTAGATTCAATCCTCAGATGTGTCCAAGATGATGACAAGGCTTGGAATTGGCTGATTTTGGCAAATCGACCAAAAGTGCAAAAATCTGCCTTGCCTTGGCAGATTTCAGCAAGGCAACTTGCCAATGTCACATCTCATGGCTCAAGTTGAATTTGGTGATTTTCTTGGCTATTTTGGAAAGCTCTTATATGACAAAACAACTGTTTGATCATATTTGGTTTTGATACTTTTTGGATCCAAGTGAAAAATGTCCCTACATTTGGAGAAAAGTAAGGCAAAATCTGACTTAGTGAAATTTTCACTAAGTGTTGGAACAAAGTGACTTTTCTTGATTTTGATCACTCCATAACTAAAAATCCATGAGGAATTTGGAAATAGGTCAATATGAAGCTTTTGTAGAGGGCAATGAGATCTACAAATCAAGCTTTGGATGGAAAAAAATGGCTTTGTGGTTTAGGAGTTATGATCCTCCAAAGTTGGTACCTTTGTCACTTTTTTTCATAACTTAGAAAATTTTCTAAGTTTTTATGGTTACCCCTTTTACAAGTTATCCCATTTTTTTTTCTTGATGAATGATGATTCAAATCATACATTAACATCATTTTAGGGTTAAAAATCCATTTTTGTGAAAAATTTCAAAAAGTCAAAGTTGACTTTTGTGCACAGTTGACTTTTTGTCAGGTGAATTCCAAACTGTGCAATTCTTCAGGAAATCATGTCCTTGACCTAAATCAAACTTGATGGACATGTTCCATGGGTGTTATAGGGTATGTTGAATCATGCCTTAGGGCTTGGGAGCATGTCCTGGTTAAAAGCCAAAGTTACAGTTGACTTTTCTCGCGAAACCCTAATTGTGGCTCTGATGGAATTGAGACTTGTTGATCAAGCTTCTTGGATCAATCCATTGTTGTAAATGGATCAATGTGGTATATTAGAGATCCTCAAATCATGTCTTGAGGTCTTGGTTCATGATTTGTCCCAAAAGTCAACTTAGGGGTGAATTAGGTCAAGAAACCCTAATTCTTGATTTTTGATGAATGCATCCCCTGAGGCAAGATTGACTTAATGATTGGGTTTATGAGGTTCCATGGAGCATATTAGGTTATGTTTTGGATCTTTGGCTTATGCCCAGATGAAAATTTCCATCTGGAGGCCCTGGTCGACCAAAACCCTAATTTGGTGACACTGTCGATCTTGAAGCTTGATCCATCTAGAAGGGAGCAACCTTGTGCTTAATCCTTGAAGTGGGAGTCTTCTTGATCCAATGTGGATGTTTGAGAGGTTAGACAAGTTGAAGATCATGTCATTTCTTTATTTATCATTTGTCTAAGAGCTCAGAGTGGGCTTGAAACCCTAATTTTGATTGTGGTGAATGCTCAATAATTCCTTAAGGAGATTGATGAGGCATAAAGGTACATCCATATTTTGATGAGGATTTACACAATGATGGGAATGTTAATGGTCAAAATTTGGGGTATGACATGACCCAAAGGGGATGTTGGTATTGACTGAACAAACATCATTAGACAACCAGAAAGGTATTGAACCAAGAGAGGTTGCTAACCATTGAAGATTCGGTGTTAACAGGAAGAAACTGTGATTACCCGAAAAGAAGAGTGAGTGATTAACCAAGAGAAGGTGATTAACTCAAAAGGGGTTCAGTATTTTAACAGACGGACTGTGGTTAACTGAAGAAAAGGGTGATTAACCAAGAGGAGGTGATTAACCTAAAAGGAAACTCAGTGTGTTAACAGACGGACTGTGATTAACTGAGAAGGAGTGCAAAAATGGTTGTTTTAACTGACAGGCAGTAGTTAACCAAGCAAAGGGAGAAGAACCAAAAGAAGGTTGCGAACTCCGCAGGGATTCACGGTTTTAACAGACAGACTGTGATTAACCGAAGAAAAGAGATTGAGACTCTTCAGGGGAATCAAAAGGCAAAGATTGACCACAAGAAGAGAGGAGTATTGAAACAAAGAGAGTTTGCTAGTGCAAGAACAATGATCTCAACCCAAAGAGGTGGTTGATCAAAAGGAGAGATTGAAAGAGATAAGAGTGATCAAGGATCGACTCGACTGGGGAAGAAGATATGCTACCGCTTGGAGTTAGAGGTGACTAAGCCAAGCACAGGGTCATTCGTCCCCTACTTGAAGTAGTTAGAATGAGAGTAGGAATTCTCCCTTCTCATTCCTTCTCTAACACACAGGGTGTAGTGCAGAAGTTGAAACTGACAGAGTAACAGCTCCAAGTTGTAGAGTTGTTCGCCTTGAAATTTAGCAAACAACCTATGGTCTTCTAATTTGTGGAATTAGTTTACTAACAAGACCGACCACACAAATCCTAGGACACAGTGCTTTAAAAATGCTGATAATTTGAGTAAAACCCTAACCTTTTCATCATTGTTTTATTATTGTTCTCACAGTTGGTAATTTTTTACTAACTAAAATAAATAGAACTTGGAATTGGTAAATAACCGGTGAAATGAAAGTAACGTGACAAGAATAAAATTTGCAGAATCTTAAAGAGTATTGTAAACAAACTTAAATTTCATTAAGAATTGCAAGTAATAAACTGGTGTTTTTCTCAAACGTACATTTTTTCCATAATGACTCGTTTCTCTCACACGGTTACTTTGAATAATTTGAATAACTTGTACAATTTTGAAATGAACACACTTTTTTCATACTATGACTACCTATTTATATACAAACCAAACAACTGTCGATAACAACTATTTCCCCTAAATGTGACAAATGGCGTCTTGCATGCTTCCTTGCCTTGGATATGCTCCACGCGTCTGATTTCTTCAACTGCATCTCCCTCTCAATTTTGAATTTCAAACTATCTGATGAAATACCTCTCCAACTCAAGTTGTCGAAATAATGAACTTCTTTATTACTTAGACAAATTCGCATCACTTGTTCCAGTTTCCAAACCGTCTTCGACTAGCTTTTAATTTAGCATCAAATCTTGAGTCGAAATATTTCGACCAGATCCTTCTACTTTTTGTTTTCCAATTAATCCATGTCGTCGAAAATAGCAGTCTACAAATTGCCCCCCAATAAATGCCTTTTCAATTATCAATGAGAAAAGCATTTTTTGCCAACCTGATTCGACGCCTTCAGTAATTTACCAAATTGACTGTTCCTATGATTGGACACCTATGACGTTAGGATCATCATTACACTTTTCTGAAACGTCTCTTCAGCCCACGTTTCTGACAATTTTCATCATCACTACCCTAATCCCTAGTAAATAGTGGGCGACCAACTCAACTGCCACCGTTTCAGTCCATCTACTCACAGCTACCACGTGCCCCATGATCTCTCCAAATTAAAAGATTTCTGAATCTTAACTGCTTCATTCACCTCTTTTTACCATCTATAAATAAGTCAAAAACTTCTTTTTCAACCTTTTAAGCTTCTTCTTCCTCTTGAGTACACCCTTTCAGCGTTTCTTCATATTCTCTGAGTTTCTCTGCAACTTCTTTCCTCCAAACATGGCGTCTTCCGCAGCTCCAACAACTTCCAACAAAGCTCCAAAAAACTCTAAAGATTTATCACCTGTCCACAAAATATTTGGCCCAAAGGTGGTGGGAAACCAACAATATGTGCCTGAACCTCCTAATCAAGAAAAAAAAGGCGCATTTTTCAATCCCAGGTACTTATCCCTATTCTAATTTCTGGTAAATCATATGCAATGCTAGGGCCTTTGCCTGATTTAAAATTATATCCAGTGAAGGTAAAAGAATTTTTTCCAGCTTATCATCGTTATAAACCCATAACTAATGGGGTTAAACCTAGAACTGATAAAGAAAAGGCCATAGATGAGAAATCCACTGTTGATGGCAAAGGCTCACCCTATAAAGAACCCATAAGCTTAGAATATCTGAACCATGCCAGAATTTTTAAATCTTGTCCCTTGTCGAAAGACCCCTCTGATTATTTAGCTTGGCTGGCGAAGATTGAAAAAGTTAAGGCTGACTTTTGGAAAGACATAGGTATTTTTGACTTGATTCAACTGTCGAAAGTAGGACCAGGTTACTGCCCAAATATGCTCCTCTCTTCCCTCTACTTCTGGGATAGTACTTATAACAATTTCCATCTTCCTTGTGGGATGGTTACCCCTACCCTATTCGACGTAGCTTCCATCACTAGCCATAGCCCGTTAGGAGTAGACTATGACCCCAACGTTTTATCTGATGATTCTATAGGATTCGACACGAACAAGGCCACCTTCACAGCTTACATTTCCAATTATCATGATAAAAAGACTAAGGAAGTCTCTGATCAGGAACATGTAGCTTTCCTGGCCCTCTGGCTGTCGAGATGTGTCTTTTGCTCCAGGTCACTCCAAGTTGCCAAACGTTACTTTACTATGGCAAATCAGCTTCATGCTGGGCATCGATTATGCCTGAGTGAAATGATCTTAGCAAATCTTTATAAATATCTGGGCGAAGGTGTTACTTCCCTCAAGACCATCAAGGACAAAGGCAACCTTCTTTTGTCAGGACCGTTTTGGCTTATGCAATTATGGCTTAATGCCACTTTTGAAGCCTCTCTCCCTATCAAAAATCCTGTGAATGAAGACGCCTTGAGGGACAGGAGGGTCGAAGGGACTAGATTGGTGCAACTGACACCCACTGACGAAGGACTGAGCCTCCAATAAGCTTTTACTAGTTACGTCATGATGTTCGTCATGATGAGCCTCCAAAATGGTTCACTAGAAGACTACCTGAGGAGTTGAAAACTGAAGAAGATGATTTCCACAATGTCTGGGAATCCTTCCTGACACCTAGACTTCTAGCGTCCATAATTAGCCCTGGAAAGTCAAAGATCTCTTTGGTTGTTTACCAGCCCAACTTTGTCTCTCGACAGTTTGGGTTAATTCAGATACAACCTAAACCCCTCTTTTCCAGAAAAGGTTCTCTCATTCACTGCAACATGTTCCACAACGAAGATAAGTGTTCAGAATTATTGGAGAAGTATTCTAACCTCGTCAAGATTCAACCAGTAGTCTTTCGACCGTCCTTCCTTTGTACTCAGGAATTCGATGAATGGTGGAAAGATTACTACACCATCCAGTTTTTTGACGTGCCTTCCTTCAATATCCAGCTAACTAAAGCTTTTACACTTGTGCAGGACAAGACAAAGAAAGGTATTTCGAGACACGTCAAGGAAATCCAAGCATTCCAGGAATACTTTGAAACTGCTTATAAGCCCAATGAACTTAGTCGAACCATAAGCGATGCAGCAGTTACTTTGAAACAAAAATTTATGAGCAAACTGGATGACTTTAAACCACCAAAGTTTCCCCCTCTACCTTCTGTTGAATTTGGTGTGGCTCTTAGCCCTTTGTTTCTAGATTGGTTCATTTGCGGGGATTCGATGAAAATTCTTCTCCAAAATTACCAAAAACGCGCTAAGCGAGTGGTTCCGACTAAGTACACCTTGGACAATTTCAAAGGTCACCTTCATATTGGCATAGAACACGTTCGGGTGGAAACTCCAATACTTGAAGGTGTGGAATGGGGAGACCTTCGACATCCTTTACTTATTATTCACTCATATTACTTCAAACATTATCTCTAATTTCTTCCTTTTTCCTTTAGCTTTGAAAATAACTGCCAAGAAACCAGCTGTTGAAGGTTCGACTGCAGGAGTTGAGGAAGGCCCTCAAAACACAACTAAAGAACCTCTGGCGAGAGTATAACTCTATTTATTAATTCGCCAATATTATTATTATTTTGTTTTAAATACTAATTAAACTTTGTTGCCATTTTCAGGGAAGCCGAAGACCTCCCCCGATGCCGAAGAAAAGGAAAGAGCAAGAAACTGAAACTCCTACTGTTGAATCTGGTGACGAGTCTCCCGACCAGGTACAACCTTCAAAGAAAAAGAAAAAGGTATCGAAACCTCCCCCACAAAAGTCCTCTACTGTCATAACACTGGAGAAAACTCCCCCAACAAGTCCAGTTGTGCAAGTTTCACCCATTCCTGAAGAGAGTGAAAATCCCGGCTTTGAAACTGTTATCCCCCAAGTACGTTCTGATATTCGACAGCTAAACTCTTTCCTTATGGTCATACTTATTTTTTTCTTAACTTGATTTATCTTTTCAGGTCCAAGTTGATACACATGGACACCCTCTTGTCCAAGTACTTCCAAAGACCAGCAGTGATCCCACCTATAAACCTACCAGTCTTTCAAAGCAGTCTCCAAAAGGTTTGACAAAGGAACCTGCGACAGAGGTTAGCCAACCAGTTGCTACTCTTCAACAACAACATCCTGGTCAAGACAGGATAGGAGAAGAAACCATCCCCAAGAATGACATCTTAGTCGAAACTGGTGGGGAAACTGAAATGGCCAATGAAACCTTGATCACAGAAGACCATCCTGATGATAATTCTCCCATTCATTTGAAGCAGGATGATGAAGATAAGGATGAGGAGACTGGCTCTGATGTCGAAAAAGAAGAAGAGACTGAAGATGATAGAGAACCCACTCCAAGAATTGCTGCTGACGAGGAAAAAGAATGTGACACGCAGAACTCCCCCAAACATGCTAAGACTGGTTCGCCAAATACTACTTTGACTAACTTCTCTCACGAAGAACTTGAGAACATGAAGGTGCAGCGGCCCTTAGAATATTTGAAAGTTATGCTCAACACACGTCGCACCTTCTATGACTCTTCCCATAGCAGTTCGACCACCTTAGGGGCTGTTTCTGGTGCCAAATCTATGAATGCTATACTAGCCCAAATTCGAGAACAAATCCTTGACGTGGACCTGTTTCAGCTTTTGGAGGATGATTCGTCTGCTTAGTTCAACCTTAAGAAAATCCTGAAGCAAGTCAATCTTTTGGAACCTCCTGCTAAAATAACTGACGTTGTGGTGGACTTAACCACACTGATTGACCTGGTAGTAGCATACTTCAACCGACTACGAGATTATTCAAAAAAGATAGAAAACAAGTCAGAAACTCAACTTGCTGAATGGGATACCGTTCCAGCCTCCACTAATAGAGTGACTGAACTGGGAGAACTTTCTGAAAAGAACAAGAAAGAAGCTGCTAGTTGTGACGAAAACATTCTGAAGTGGGAGAAACAAATAGCTGCTCTCCAAAAGAAAATTTCCCAGGCGAAAAAACGCAAGAAGGAACTGCAATAGGTTAAGCAAGATGAAATTGACAAAGAACTAGAAGTGGGAGTACACCATGCTGATAGAGCTTAAACATTAGGCAAAGAAATCAAAGAGCTTTCGACCAGCAAAGCTCTTTGTGAATGTCGAATTCAGATCCAACAGTCGAAGTTCAACAAGTTGAAGAAATCTTTTTCTAATTTAAAGTTGTAATGTTACTTAGCCCTTTGAGGCCTATTAGTTTATCTGTAATGACAATTAAGTCATTTGTTTGGCGAATTTCACCAACTTGTATTATTTATTTTCGTAACATTATTCCATCGTTATTTTAATTTCCTGCAACATGGGTCTATATTTTTTCAAATATTTCCCATTTATTTTCCGTACTCTTTTATCCTTTTCTAGTTCCTCAACTTCATATGCGCCATTCAAAAATACTTTAACAATCTGAAAAGGTCCTTCCCACTTGGGGGACTATTTCCCCATTAATTTATCTTTTCGATCCATAGGAAGAATAACTTTCCAGACGAGATCACCAATTGAAAAAGCTTTATTATTTACCTTTTTATTGTAAGATTTTTCTACTATTTCCTTTTGGATTTTCAATAAATCTAGCGCTTTTAACCTTTCTTCATCCAAATTGACTAACTCATCTATCATCATGTTCCAATATGAATCTGATGGAATCTCATGATGTCTTTGAATTTAAGTCGATTGCAAATATATCTCAACTGGCAAGACTGCGTCATGGCCATACGTTAGTCGAAAAGGGGTTGCATTTGTAGCTTCCTTAGGGGATGTTCGACAAGCCCATAAAATTTGATCCAAAGTCTTGTGCCAATGTTTAGGCTTTCTTCCAACATGCTTCTTTATCAAACTGATTATGACTTTATTTGCTGCTTCGACCATTCCATTGGCCTGAGCGTAATAAGGCGTTGATTTAAGATGCTTGATGTCATACCCTAAAATTTGCCCTGTCATTTTCATATCATTTGGCATGTGCTTTCATTTCATTGCATTGCATTCAAGCATAGAACAATAAAACATAAAGCATTGCATTGCATCTTGCATAAGGGCATGGGATCGGGTGTTTCTCAAAGGTGTTGATCATCCAAAGTAAGGGAACAGGGGCCAAGGGTCTTCAAACAATCCTCAAGGGTCTCTTATATCATGTATCATCCCACTTGATCTCACAAGGCATTGGAAGAGGAGAATTCATCAACTAGATTGGACAGCTCATCACCTCCTATCGAAAATAGTCAAAATTAGGGTTTTGGATTCAAGTGGTCTCCTGATGAAATTTTGATTCAAACTTGATCTCAATGTTTTCTACATGATATTAAGTGTCTAAGGATGGAAGATTGGCAATTGGTTCATTTCAGAAGAGGTTCAATTGATCAGAAGATTGATAATCAAAAAATTGGGGGAAAAGTCAACTGTGCAATGAAAAAGTCAACTCCTGACTTTTTAAGGTCAAATTCATGAAATTCAAGTTATATATGTTTATTGGACAAGATTTGATCAAGAAATGATGAAGGAATAATGAAAAAATCAAGAAATCACAACTGCCAAAAATGGAAACTTTTGGGTTTCCAAAAATGGCAAGTTTTCAAGATAAAAGCTCCAAATCTCAAGCCCAAGTTGAGCCAATTGAAGATCACACTCAAAGCTTCAAATCCATATAAAGAACTCTTCCATCGGATCAAAATTGAGGGAGTTATGATCAATCAAAGTTTGGTAAAATAAAGGCAAATCTCAAGTCATGGCAAGGCAAGTTCAGGCCTCTAGGCCATAATTTCATCGAACAGTTGGCGTGCCAAATGTCAAGCCAATTTTCTCCATCAAGAAGGCTTCAAATGAAAAATTGTTGAACAGTAAAGTTGTTCATCTCCATGCCCTCTTCAACTTTGATGTTGGAAATTTTTTCATTTGAACAAGTTATGAAGTTCATACGAGGGCTCGAACATAGGGGTTTCATGCTGAAAGTTCACAAGTCACAAGGACTTGCTTGCAGCCCAAGTCACACACCCATACACTAGTTGTGGTTCCTTGTTTTCCAAGCAACCGAGTTGATCCTAACTAACCGAGTTAACTAACTTGACTCGGTGAGTTGGGTCTAACTAACTCCGACCCTAGCTCCAAACCCAAACCTCATTCCAAACCTCATTCCAAACCTCTCATACTCCAAACCTAAAATCTATTTAAGAGATGCTTCACTCATTTTCAAGGACCTTCAACCATTTTTCTCAAATTTCTCACATTTCACTCTCAATTCTCTCTCATTTCTCTCTTCACTTTGCTACAACTTCTACTTCTCTCTTCCAAAACCACACACAAAAGCTCTTATTTCTTGTAGAATAATCACTTTTTATATTGAAAAGTGATTAATTCTTGAGCTAAACTTCATCTCTCGGTTTGCATTGGTTGGATTTTCTGGAATTTCAACTCGTTCTTCTTCAATCTAAAGGTTTCTCACCATTTATTTTGGTGCAAGTTGGATTTTGGTGGATTTTCGCGATTTGGTTCGGTTTCGACGCATTTCGGCTATTGATTGAAGAATCAATGGTTTTCTTGCATTTTCTGCACCAAGATTACTTTGCAACAATTACCAAAGCAAGTCTCTGCTTTGTAGGTTGGTTTTCACTAACTCTCCACTCGTTTTAGCTTATTCGCAACTTATTCGTTGTAGATCTTTGTGGATTTTTGATTTGGATTCATATGCTAGAATTTGATTCTTGATGTTGTTGATTATTGAATCCAATTGATGTTTGTTGACTGTCATTCAATTTAATTTCGTGCCTAATTGATTACATGTCCATTTGGAAGTTTGGAGAAGTGATTTGCTGCTGAAAAGTGCTTTTGAAACTAGTTTTTTTAGCCACTGACCCAGAGTAACCGGTTACTCACCGTTTGTTAACCGGTTAACATGTGTATTTTTGCGTAAACTGTTTGATTTTTAACTAAGTAACCGGTTACTCACCGTTTGTTAACCGGTTACTCTAGGAAAGAATATGTATTTTTGTGAATTTTCTTGCTTGTTTGAGGTCCTTAACATGTTTAAACTTCATGGATCAATGCATTGATGATTGGTGGATTATTTTTTAGATATCTTAACTCACGCCATAGTACGAACTTGATTTTACGACACGCGTGCCTTTGTTTTTCATCATTGAGCATAATGTTTGCATTGTAGATTAATTGATGTGATGAACACATGATGCACACACTTTGAGCTTATTAATTGCTAGTTGATGTTATGTTGCTGGAATTACTATGCGCATGTTCATTTGCTTTCCGTTTCAAGAGATGTATACTTGTTTTTGACTTGCTCATATTCTTGACAATGTGTATTCTTTTGTAATGTGCATTATAAAATGTTCGATTTCAAGGATTGTTCACCATGAGTTGTAATGTGATTGTGATCGTGTCTGTTTGATGAATATGCAAGGCTTGATGCATGATAATGGTTGTTCATGATTGAAATTGTTTGTTAATGCATGCTGTCTCTAATCTTCCACTGCTGCCTATACACATATATGATGTAGTATGTGCTGCCAAATGCTTGTTACACCCATTTTGTATGCTGAACATGAGTTGTTGTTTGCTGTTTGGTATATGAAGCTGAATTTACTGCTGTTCTGTTGCATGAGGGCTGTAATAGCTGTTGTTTTCATTATTTCCTTCCATTGGCTTGTTTGACCAAGTTCTTTTACTTAGGATTTTTTGTGAATAGTTTTTTAACTAACCTTTTCATGTAGGTGCAAATGGTAAGTAAGTGTGTGGATATGCTTCCACATGCACTTCTTTCTTTCATCCTCTCTTATTTCTTTTAATAATTCAAATTGTGATTTTTGATAAGCATAGACATGCTTTCTTTGAATAACTTCTTCTTCATCCCTCTTTAAGATCAACTTAACTTCCATCTTGGAAGTAAGTTGCTTCTTTTGTTCTTCTTCTCCTTTCTTTTAGGATTAGGTTTCTTAAACCTCATTAACCATAGGATCACCATGTATGATAACATTAAGATTGAGTCTTAGTCTCCCTCATTAGTTTTCACCTTTTGCTCCTTCGAGTCTCTTCTTCTCATCTCAAAACAAAAAGAAAAAAACACTTAATAAAGTTTAAACGTGTATTGCGCATGAGCCTTAAATGTGGGAAGTGAATAATGGGGGGGGGGGGGGGGGTTCCCTTCATTCTTCTAGGGTACCTAGTGTACGTCCTGTTGGGGACGATACGCGATGTATTCGTTCCTATGTTGTAGACTTGGGTGCAATGCAAGTTACAAAAACAATCAAAACACTTCTTGCTTAAAAGACAAAAAACAAATAATAAAGTCTTTCCTTCGGGAATTATTTTCTCATCACACTCATTCTCAACGTATGAACGTGCTTCTCCTCGTTCTTTTGCAAGACGGTAACGCCTAAGTCTCCATACAGCGAGCTGCAAGACCTGAGCTAGAACATTGGCCGTTCCTTAAAAAACATAAACAATCCATCCCTAGTGAGGGGAACTACGTCGCTCTGATTCTCATGTTCCCGATGAGATACGTAGGCAGTGGGGTAGGGCCCATTCGAACACTTCTTTTATTTTCCCTACATTTGTTTCTTGTTCTCCAGCTAGCAGTTCCTTTTCCAGTATCCTTTCCTTACACCCTTTGATGGAAGCAGCAAGCGTGGATCCCATCGGGTACGATGGACGCGTGGGGGTGCTAATACCTTCCTCACGCGTAACCGACTCCCGAACCCAGTTCTCTTGGTCACAAGACCATGCTCTTTCCTTCCCTTCAGGTTTATGCAGTGTTTCCTTTCCCTCTCTAGGGATAAATACACATTGCTGGCGACTCTGTTTCGGTGCCACTTTCGCGTTTGTACTTGGATGAAAATCCCGGGAGCGACAACTGGCGACTCTGTTGGGGATCTTCCAGAATCTCTGGTTTCCTTAGCGAGCCAATCCTAGCACTTGTCTGTTTTTCTTTCATTGGGTGTTTACTGTTGTGCTGTATTTACTATTGTACTGTATTGCTACTTACTGTATTACTGCTTTACTGTATATTACTGTATATACCGCATTTTTGCATTTTTATTTCATATGCTATATTATCCTATGCTGGACTGTGCTGTTGTTTTCTGTTTGATGGGCAGGGTGTTCTGAGAGATAAGCCCACCACCCAGGCTTGAGCATACATATAGGTATTAGTGTGGGTGGACGTGTCACTCTCGTGGTGTTTGGCCACGTGTGGGTGTTCACGAGACCTACAACCAGACGAGGTTCTATCCGGAGCTATCTGCTACTGTATGTTTGATACAGGCCAGTAGATATTCTCTGGAGGAATTGTCGACTCTGGTGACCATTCCCGAGGACTCAGTCGCGGCACTCCTCCCGAGTTGTGATAGTGGCAGACCATACTTTGTGGCAAACCCATTGCACATTCTCGATCCGAGTACCCAATGCTGGGAACTTGCTATAGGATATCCTTTTTGATAGTGAATCAGTGGAGGCACTCCTCGATTGGCGATAGTACTGTACCCTGAGGGATGAATGTACTATTGCTTCTCGACCTCAGTGCCAGAAGCTGAGGACCTTTCGTTTTGGAGAATTATTTGAGGCCTCCTCGATTGATGATGATGCCAAACCAGAAATGGTGAACGTATCATCATTTCTCGACCTGAGAGCCCGGGATACTGAGGATCTTAGTACCCACATGTGAGAGGGGCGGGTTGTTTACAGGTTTGCAGGTATTTTGGTTCTCTTATCAGTGTGGACTCAACAACCTGGTATTATGGTATTCGATTATTCCGGCACCCTGATTATGCCGATATTCTGGCATCCCCGTATTCTGATCACGCCGGTGTTCTGTTTATTCTGGTATTTTGATTATGCCGATATCCCGGCATCCTGGTATTCTGATTAGTCGGATATTCTGGTATTCCGGTTTTCTCTTCAGAGCCGACCTATGAACTAATTCGGTCACCAGCATAGCAGTTATCCAGATTATATGGAAGCTTTGATCCCATGTCTGTTGCATCTGCATCATCATTTTCGCATACATGTTCTTGTATTTCCAAGGGATATTAACTTTGAGACTTGCTACTGAGAATTTCCATCTATTTCTTGGGGTTAGTGTAAGGAAATTTTTTTGAATCAAAGCATAATGATTCCTTGGAAATATTCAAACATGGCATTCTGCATTGCATTCTCATACTCATATGCATAACAGGTGTTCCAGAGCGGATTTCTCATTCTGACTTGGTATTATATCCAGGACGGCCAACACGAGTTCTTCCAACTACTCGATTCACTACCATCAAGGTTCAGATATGGAACAACTCCGAGCGGAGGTGACTGAGATGAAGGCCCAACTGGGGCATTTTTTGGTGGACATTCAGGAGTTGTCCCGAGGTCAGGAACTGCTGAGAGAAGAAGTTAACCAGATGAAGACTCAGATGGGCCAGGTTAAGGAAATTCTGAATGAAGTGTTAAGAAAGGAAAACAATCAAGTGCCCGCTTCCGCAGTAGAGGTTCTCACTCCTCCTATCTCTTTGGGGTCTCCTCTAGACCATGGATTGCCTTGTGAATCCTGTCCACCATCAGAGCTTTTTCATCACCAACTGTTTCTTGAGTGTCTTAAGCAAGAGAAGACTGAGAAGAAGTTTGATCCGATCCCGATGCCATACGCTCAGTTGCTTCAGCACTTGCTCAAGTTTCAGCTAATTGAATTGATTGCTGCGGGACCTCCACACACCAAGTTTCGTATGGGTTCCAGTGTCCATGATAGGTGTGAATTCCATTCAGGGGTACCTGGTCATAATGTTGAAAATTGTAAGATGCTCAAGTATAAGATCCAAGAGCTTATTGATTCAGGGGCAATTGAGTTTGCTCCCATCAGCACTGTCAATCGAAGAGATGTTCCTCCAACTGCTGCTAAAGAGGTGGATATTCTTTCCCCCTCTCAGGGACCTTCCTCAATCTAGAAGCCTTGGGTTCTGAAACTACCACATCTGCAAATCACAGCTGGGACCCTCCCGGTTGCATCCTTTCATCATCAACAGAAGCAAGAAAGGGTTTTTGATCCTCTAACGATGTGTCATGCCAAATTACTTTAGCAACTGATTCAATTAAGATTGATTGAGCTCCGAAAGTTGACGCCTTCTCCTGCAAAGCTTCCAAAAGGATGGGATGCTAATGCTCATTGTGATTTTCACTCAGGGGAACCAGACCATGATATTGAGGGGTGTAGAGCATTCCAGCACCAAGTACAAGACTTAATTGACTCCAAAGCAATCAAGTTTGGACCAGCTGGCTTGAAGGTATCAGGTGATCTTACGCCAGTAGCTGCAAAGGAAGTGAGTATTCCTTCCCCTTCTCTAGGGTCTACATCAGGTCACGGGTGTATTCCTCAGCTTCAGGTTTCAAAGTCATCACGTCAGCAACTTTTGTTTGTTCCTCGGCCAAATATGGAAAGAAAATTACAGGGGCAGACTAGGCACCCTAATCAGCATTGGCAGCAAAATCGTCAGCAACAGAGGCAACAAGGACTTAGGAGGCCTGAGAGAGTGTCTACTCCAATTCCTATTTCTCAAAGCCAGCTTCTTGCTCGTCTTCTCCAAGGCTCTTTGATTCAGCTGGGCAATGTCACGCCCGTGCCGTTTCCTTTTCCTCCGGATTATGACATGAATACCAGGTGCGAGTTTCACTCGGGAACGTTTGGACATACAATTGACAATTGCAGAGTGTTCAAACATAAGGTGCAAGACTTGATTGACTCAAAGGTTATCACACCAGACGGGTGGCCCATAAATTGAACTTTCTTCATCAGATTGAGCACCCAGTTTGCAAAGACATCTTCAGAATCAATAAGTCCATACGGAGTCAAGCCTCCTCAACAAGGATAATCATTTAGCTTCTTTACTGCATTCTCATGTGTAGCTTTTTATGTTTGTCAAAACATTTGTATGCATGCATGAAATCTGTTTTTCTTTTTATGTTAATCCTAATAAGGCGCGCATGTTTTTCCAGAAGTAATTCATTCGTATTCACTCATAAGTTTGTATATGTGCATTGCCATACCAATTTTCTTGCTTAAACTCTCTGAGGGAGAATGATGATCGGAAAACACAAAAATCTCTAATTTTGTGCTCTTGGATAAAACCCTGTTGAGGATGTACAGACATTGATTCAAATCCCTAAACACTGGAGATATAAGGGAGATAGACCCTCGTTAACCCCTTTGAGCCTTGAAGTAGGAGTTTCTTTTCGTATGAAAAACCCTCACAGTCAACCCAGGGGCAGGGTAGGCGTCAGTTAATTTGACCGAGCGTTCAAATTTCAAAAGGAGTGTGCATCTGAGGATCCATTACCTTCTATTCCACTGTCAAGAGGTCAAGAGATGTGAAACCACAACGATTATCCATCAACAATCAAAGAGTGAGGCAATCGCAACCCTTTCAACAAAGTCAAGATAAGCCAGTGTCACACGATTTGTTCCGGAAAAAAGAATGAAAAAAAACGAAAAAGCCCGCTAAGTCGAAACTTAAAAACAAGCAACTTAGGCAAAAGTTAGGGCATCCCGCTGGACTTCAAAATCTAAAGATTCAAAAGAATCAGTCCAGGCAAAAATTAGGGATAAAAAAAAGGGCAAAAGAATGCGAAAGCGAAAAACAAAAGGATTAAAAAAGAAAATCCTCGAGCAAGAACAAATTCGTGTGACTACGAACAAAAGACAAAGGGGTGACTGTCACTCTAAAGCCTCATTAGGTGTCAAACCATCAGATGCATGGGTTCCTTAAAGATCACAAAATCTTTTTGAGAGGCGAACGCTTGTGCAAATTAGCTGAACGTAGGACTGGAGAACATCACGAAGAGTGGGTGGGCACCGATAAACTTTGAGCCTTAAATCTTTTTTTTCTCAAAACCGTGAACCAGGCCACGATACAACCCTTAGAAGTCCTAATTGAAACAGGGTTATTTCAAAAGCATACTACCAAGAGATAGCGTTCCTGACTCCTATGAGTTGTGCTTAAAGATCTTTGTTGGTGTTGCATGTGCATTGCATTTTTTCATTCAAAAATTAATGCCGTATCCTAACCCGTGATCCGCTCACAAAGGGTTTGCGACATCTTTTCAGTAAAACTTCAAGATTAACATGTGTGTTGCATTAGAATTTTCATTCTCAGAATAAAACATTTTCTGCTTGCATACATTTGTTTGACATCAAAAGAAGTTTACATATGGAAATTCAGTCCAGAAGCTTAAGCTTGCCGAGTTGAGAATTCCTGAAACTCCCAAAGGACAGCCACATCCAGTGGTACTTCCTCAGGAAACTTTGTTGAGCAGGAGCTTTCCTAACAAGTTGTGTTAAGGCGTAGCCGATCTGGGGAAATCACGTCGAATCATCTCTTTAAGGTGTAGCCAATCTGAGCCAATCACGTTGAGAAATCTCTTCAGAGTTCAGTTAAACTAGGGCAATCACTTCGAGATTCAAATCTCTCCAAAGGCAGGTATTCTGGTCTTCCTTCGAAGATCAGTAGTAAGGGGAAAAACCACTTCAAGGTTCATAATGGGGCAGGCCATCCCAAGAGCACGAGAAGTTAGTCCATCCAGACGCTTGATCAACCTATCCAGGGTTCACAGTATTGGGGCAGAATATCTCACGGTGATATGAGATTGTTCATGAATCTTCTCGAGGCGAGTTCCTCTGTAGACCATACAGTCTGAGGCAGTTACGTCGAGATCCGACGAATCTCTCCCAGAGTTTGAAGACATTGAGGCATTTTGGATGTCAAGTCTTCTGTAAAATCCTCTTGAGACAATTTCTTCTTGTGGACCGTGTTGGTCTAGGGCAAGTGAAAGAAAAACTGTTGTTCACGCGTATGCAGTCAATAAGACAAAAGGTTTGCAACAAAGGGGCATTCCAACCCATGACATTTGTGGTCCCTTGTTTTCAGCAGGCTTCATTAATCATGTTCCCAGCAAGAGATGCCTCAAAACTTTTCTCCCCAACAAGTGGCGGTTCAAGGTTGGAATTTCTCAGTTGCAGAAGTCGTATCCAGCACGGGGCATATGTACATATCTTTTGCTTGCAGGTAGCAGCCTCGTATTAGGCTCGAAAGCAAGATTGAAGCAGTTTCAAAAACCCGAGAACATGGGCCATTTCTTCCAGACAAGTAATCACTTATTCCCATGCAGAAGACTGGGGCAGGCAGGTTCAAGAAAAGGTTCACATGTCACCTTTTGTCACAATGTTTACTGATTGAGTCCATCTTCGGCCGACGATCGGTCACGGCGATTCTATATCGACAAGTTAATCTCAACTGGGTAGTGTTGTATCTTATTAAGTCGATTCTCCTATTCAGTACTTCCAATAGCTACAAACTTTTCTGTGTCGATAACGGTTGTAAATTCTCCAGTAGAGTTGCCTCGCTGTTAATGTTCAAGACTCAACGAGTGTCCAGGAGTTTGAAGATGCCAAGTCTTCTGTAAAATCCTCTTGGGACGATTTCTTCAGATCAGCCGCGCAATCTGGGGCAAAAGTGAGTTGGTGACCCTCCCAAACATAGGGAATCATAAAATTCCCCAGCGAGATGCGTTCCAGATCTATTATCTCCAGTAGAGTGTCTAGCTCAAGTCTCGGCATTTGCCTAAGAGTTTGAAGATGTGTGGTCTTCTGTAAAATCCTCTTAAAGGACATTCCCCCAGCGAGAGACGCTTTGAAGCGGTTCTCCCCAGCAAAGTTTGTCGTCAACTCATTATCCCTAGTGGAGTCGTCAAGCAGAAGGTTTGCCTAGCATGGGACATTGTGGCTCTTATTCTAAGCTCGACAGTTTTGTTCCTCAACAGATTACAATGAATTTCCTGTGTGTTCTCCCAGCAGATCTAAGGACTCTTTCCCAGCAAGTCACGACAGAAGGTCTTCTAACCAGGATTTGTGTATCCCTGACAGAGTAATTCCGGTCCCCAGCAAGATCGTATCTCTAAGTATTTGTACTCCCCACAGAGTTCAGCATTGAGTCTTGTCAACAATACGCTCCAATTGAGTTGTTTTTCTACCCTGCAGAAGTTTAGCAGGTCAACAGAATCTTTTCCTCAGCATATTCTCCTTGGGTTTGATAGATCCCCAAGCAGAGTTTTAATGACTTGTCTTTTTCAGCAGAGTGTTATTACATTATTTCCCCAGCCAAGTCAGAAAATTCTCATCCCCAGCGGAGTTGCTATGACCAGAATTCGTCCCCAGGCAGATGAAGTAGTTCCTGGCAGAGTCATCATTTTCAAAATCTCAAAGTCCAGTTTATTTTTGGCAAGCGTGACAATTCGAAGCAAATAGATTATTCATTTATTCTCCAGCAGAGATACCATCCTTTCAGGAGTCTCTAAGGTCAAAATCATTGATCATTGTTCCTCAGCAGAGTCATCAGGGATGTCTGACGTGCATGCAAAGCGTTATCCAGTATTGGAATTTTGTCAAAGTCCAACCGCAGATTGGTAAAAGTCCATCCAAGGGTGGCAAAACATCAAAGTCCAACCGTAGATTGGCAAAAGTCCACCCAAGGGTGGCAAAGCAGCAAAGTCCAACCGTAGATTGGCAAAAGTCCATCCAAGGGTGGCAAAGCAGCAAAGTCCAACCGTAGATTGGCAAAAGTACATCCAAGAGTGGCAAATTAGCAAGTCCAACTGTAGATTGGCAAAAGTCCATCCAAGGGTGGAAAATCAGCTGCAAGTCCAACCGTAGATTGGCAAAAGTCCACCCGCAGTGTGGTAAGTCAGTAGTCGTCTGACTCCATTAAAAAAGACAGTTGTAAGTCCAACCGTAAATTGGCGAAAGTCCACCCGTAGTGTGGCAGGTCAGTAGTCGTCTGACTCCATTCAAAAAGACAGTTGTAAGTCCAACCGTAGCTTGGCGAAAGTCCACCCGCAGTGTGGCAGGTCAGTAATTGTCTGACTCCATTTAAAAAGACAGTTTCAAGTCCAACCGTAGATTGGCGAAAGTCCACCCGCAGTGTGGCAGGTTAGTAGTCATCTGATTCCATTTAAAAAGATAGTTTCAAGTCCAATCGTAGATTAGCGAAAGTCCACCCATAGTGTGGCAGGCCAGTAGTCGTCTGGCGTTGTCCAAAAGACGTTGCTAAAGTCCACCCGTAGTGTGGCAAGCCAGCAGTCGTCTGGTGTTGTACAAAAGACATTGCTAAAGTCCACCCATAGTGTGGCAAGCCAGTAATCGTCTGGTGTTGTACAAAAGACATTGCTAAAGTCCACCCGTAGTGTCGCAAGCCAGTAGTCGTCTGGCGTTGTTCAAAAGACATTGCTAAAGTCCACCCGTAGTATGGCAAGTCAGTAGTCGTCTGGCGTCGTTCAAAAGATATCTCTTCAGTGTTATTCTTCACCCTCAAAGTTTTATTCAAGCAAAGTTCATTTGGTTGGGTTTATATCCCTTTTCTTCTTCTCCACAGAGTGCAAATTTTCTGGTTATTTTTCGTATTCAATCCCTCCATAATTTGAAAGGCTGACAGCAATCGCTATCATCCATTCAGGTCTACAGTGATTGAATAGGGGCCGCTGTCATACCCTAAAATTTGCCCTCTCATTTTCATATCATTTTGCATGTGCTTTCATTTCATTGCATTGCATTCAAGCATAGAAAAATAAAACATAAAGCATTGCATTGCATCTTGCATAAGGGCATGGGATCAGGTGTTTCTCAAAGGTGTTGATCATCCAAAGCAAGGGAACAGGGGCCAAGGGTCTTCAAACAATCCTCAAGGGTCTCTTATATCATGTATCATCCCACTTGATCTCACAAGGCATTGGAAGAGGAGAATTCATCAAGTAGATTGGACAGCTCCTCACCTCCTATCGAAAACAGTCAAAATTAGGGTTTTGGATTCAAGTGGTCTCCTGATGAAATTTTTATTCAAACTTGATCTCAATGTTTTCTACATGATATTAAGTGTCTAAGGATGGAATATTGGCAATTGGTTCATTTCCGAAGAGGTTCAATTGATCAGAAGATTGATAATCAAGAAATCGTGGAAAAAGTCAATTGTGCAGTGAAAACGTCAACTCCTGACTTTTTAAGGTAAAATTCATAAAATTCAAGTTATATATGTTCATTGGACAAGATTTGATCAAGAAATGATGGAGGAATAATGAAAAAATCAAGAAATCACAAAACTGCCAAAAATAGAAACTTTAGGGTTTCCAAAAATGGCAAGTTTGGACCATTTTGCACCACACTTTGAGGCTCTCTTTCTTCAAGATAAAAGCTCCAAATCTCAGGCCCAAGTTGAGCCAATTGAAGATCACACTCTAAGCTTCAAATCCATATAAAGAACTCTTCCATCAGATCAAAATTGAGGGAGTTATGATCAATCAAAGTTTGGTAAAATCAAGGCAAATCTCAAGTCATGGCAAGGCAAGTTCAGGCCTCCAGGCCATAATTTCATCGAACAGTTGGCGTGCCAAATGTCAAGCCAATTTTCTCCATCAAGAAGGCTTCAAATGAAAAATTGTTGAATAGCAAAGTTGTTTATCTCCATGCCCTATTCAACTTTAATGTTGGAAATGTTTTCATTTGAACAAGTTATGAAGGTCATACAAGGGCTCGAACATAGGGGTTTCATGCTGAAAGTTCACAAGTCACAAGGTCTTGCTTGCAGCCCAAGTCACACACCCATACACTATTTGTGGTTCCTTGTTTTCCAAGCAACCGAGTTGATCCTAACTAACCGAGTTAACTAACTTGACTCGGTGAGTTGAGTCTAACTAACTCCGACCCTAGCTCCAAACCCAAACCTCATTCCAAACCTCTCATACTCCAAACCTAAAATCTATTTAAGAGATGCTTCACTCATTTTCAAGGACCTTCAACCATTTTTCTCAAATTTCTCACATTTCACTCTCAATTCTCTCTCATTTCTCTCTTCACTTTGCTACAACTTCTACTTCTCTCTTCCAAAACCACACACAGAAGCTCTTATTTCTTGTAGAATAATCACTTTTTACATTGAAAAGTGATTAATTCTTGAGCTAAACTTCATCTCTCGGTTTGCATTGGTTGGATTTTCTGCAATTTCAGCTTGTTCTTCTTCAATCCAAAGGTTTCTCACCATTTATTTTGGTGCAAGTTGGATTTTAGTGGATTTTCGCGATTTTGTTTGGTTTCGACGCATTTCGGCTATTGATTGAAGAATCTCTGGTTTTCTTTCATTTTCTGCACCAAGATTACTTTGCAATAATTACCAAAGCAAATCTCCGCTTTGTAGGTTGGTTTTCACTAAGTCTCCACTCGTTATAGCTTATTCGCAACTTATTCGATGTAGATCTTTGTGGACTTTTGATTTGGATTCATAAGCTAGAATTTGAATCTTGATGTTGTTGATTATTGAATCCAATTGATGTTTGTTGACTGTAATTCTATGTAATTTCGTGCCTAATTGATTACATGTCCATTTGGAAGTTTGGAGAAGTGATTTGCTGCTGAAAAGTGCTTTTGAAACTAGTTTTTTTGGCCACTGACCCAGAGTAACCGGTTACTCACCGTTTGTTAACCACTTAACATGTGTATTTTTGCGTAAACTGTTTGATTTTTAACTAAGTAACCGGTTACTCACCGTTTGTTAACCGGTTACTCTGGGACAGAATGTGTATTTTTGTGCATTTTCTTGCTTGTTTGAGGTCCTTAACATGTTTAAACTTCATGGATCAATGCATTGATGATTGGTGGATTATTTTTGAGATATCTTAACTCACACCACAGTACGAACTTGATTTTACGACACGCGTGCCTTTGTTTTTCATCATTGAGCATAATGTTTGCATTGTAGATTAATTGATGTGATGAACACATGATGCACACACTTTGAGCTTATTAATTGCTAGTTGATGTTATGTTGCTGGAATTACTATGCACATGTTCATTTGCTTTCCGTTTCAAGAGATGTATACTTGTTTTTGACTTGCTCATATTCTTGACAATGTGTATTCTTTTGTAATGTGCATTATAACATGTTCGATTTCAAGGATTGTTCACCATGAGTTGTAATGTGATTGTGATCGTGTTTGTTTGATGAATATGAAAGGCTTGATGCATGATAATGGTTGTTCATGATTGAAATTGTTTGTTAATGCATGCTGTCTCTAATCTTCCACTGCTGCCTATACACATATATGCTGTAGTATGTGCTGCCAAATGCTTGTTACACCCATTTTGTATGCTGAACATGAGCTGTTGTTTGCTGTTTGGTATATGAAGCTGAATTTACTGTTGTTCTGTTGCATGAGGGCTGTAATAGCTGCTGTTTTCATTATTTCGTTCCATTGGCTTGTTTGACCAAGTTCTTTTACTTAGGATTTTTTGTGAATAGTTTTTTAACTAACCTTTTCATGTAGGTGCAAATGGTAAGTAAGTGTGTGGATATGCTTCCACATGCACTTCTTTCTTTCATCCTCTCTTATTTCTTTTAATAATTCAAATTGTGATTTTTGATAAGCATAGACACGCTTTCTTTGAATAACTTCTTCTTCATCCCTCTTTAAGATCAACTTAACTTCCATCTTGGAAGTAAGTTGCTTCTTTTGTTCTTCTTCTCCTTTCTTTTAGGATTAGGTTTCTTAAACCTCATTAACCATAGGATCACCATGTATGATAACATTAAGATTGAGTCTTAGTCTCCCTCATTAGTTTTCACCTTTTTCTCTTGAGTCTCTTCTTCTCATCTCAAAACAAAAAGAAAAAAACACTTAATAAAGGTTAATTGTGTATTGTGCATGAGCCTTAAATGTGGGAAGTGAATAATGGGGGGGTTTCCCTTCATCCTTCTAGGGTTACTTAGTGTACGTCCTGTTGGGGACGATACGCGACGTATTCGTTCCTATGTTGTAGAATTGGGTGCAATTCAAGTTACAAAAACAATCAAAACACTTCTTGCTTAAAAGACAAAAAACAAATAATAACGTCTTTCCTCCGGGAATTATTTTCTCATCTCCCTCATTCTCAACGTACGAACGTGCATCTCCACGTTCTCTTGTAAGACGGTAACACCTAAGTCTCCATACAGCGAGCTGCAACACCTGAGCTAGAACATTGGCCGTTCCCTAAAAAACACAAACAATCCATCCCTAGTGAGGGGAACTACGTCGCTCTGATTCTCATGTTCCCGATGAGATACGTAGGCAGTGGGGTAGGGCCCATTCGAGCACTTCTTTTATTTTCCCTACATTTGTTTCTTGTTCTCTAGCTAGTAGTTCCTTTTCCAGTATCCTTTCCTTACATCCTTTGATGGAAGCAGCAAGCGTGGAACCCATCGGGTACGATGGACGCGTGGGGGTGCTAATACCTTCCTTACGCGTAACCGACTCCCGAACCCAGTTCTCTTGGTCATAAAACCATGCTTTTTCCTTCCCTTCAGGTTTATGCGGTGTTTCCTTTCCCTCTCTGGGGATAAATACACATTGATGGCGACTCTGTTTCTGTGCCACTTTCGCGTTTGTACTTGGATGAAAATCCCAGGAGCGACACTTGAACCCTGTTTCTTTCGCAAATGCTTGCATATTCTTACCAGTGAACACAAATCCCTAATTTGTTGTTATTGTTTCTGGGATCCCAAACCTATAAATGATATGTTTCTGGATAAATTCAATTACTGCTTCCTGATCCACATTCACCAAAGGTATGGCTTCGATCCACTTTGTAAAATAATCGGCCCCAACCAAAATATATCTCTGGCTTTTTGAAGAGGCCGGTCGAATTTCTCCAATTAAGTCCAAAGCCCAACCTCTAAATGGCCAAGGCTTTATTATAGAATGTAATTCGCTTGCAGGAACATGTGGTATCCCTGCGTGTACCTGACAGTCTTGGCAACCTTTGGCAAATTCGACGCAATCTTTTAACATAGTTGGCCAATATACTCCTTGTCAGAATAATAGCCATTTCATCTTATGTCCAGCTTGATGTGCACCACATGCCCCATTATGTACATTCGACAAGGCTATGTGCGCTTCAGCTTCGCTTAAACACTTCAGCAATATCCCCTCTGGAGTTTTCTTGAATAATTCATTTTCAAAAAGCACATAACTTAAAGCTCGATACTTGACTATTCGTTCAACTGGTCTATTTGGGTTTTGTAAGTATTCCCTGATAGGTTTCCTCCAATCTTCAACCCTTGAATCATCCACGTTATAAATCTCAAAGTTTTCTTCGTCAGCGTATCCTAGCTTTATTGTCTCCAGATCCGATGGGGATAACCTAGTTGACAAGACTCTTCCTCTTACTTCGATGGCTTTCTGCAATTTCTCTTTGGACACTTTGTATCCGGAGGCTATTTGTGCTAAATCATTTGCCTCCTAGTTTCCTATTAGAGGAATATGTCGAACTGTAACCATATCGAACTTCTTCAATAGTCGATTAGCTACTACGAAGTACATGATCAAATTTTCTTTGACACACTTGTACTCCTTGGTTATTTGCTTTACTACTAACTCAGAGTCTCCCATTATTTCGACTCTAGTTGCCCCCAATTCCAATAAAATTTCAAGTCCTGCTATTAAAGCTTCGTATTCGACTTCGTTATTTAAACACATTCCTTCGACTTTATACTTGAATTTTGTTGGAATTCTTTTAGGAGAAATAATCAAAACTCCTACACCAGTTCCATTCTTATGACTAGAACCATCGAAATATAACTTCCATGGCTCTATTTCGACATAGTCCATAGACTCTTTGTTTATGGCATGGTCGACTATAAAATCATCCACCACTTGTCCTTTGACAACTTTTAATGGTAAGTATGTCAAGGAATATTCAGTTAATGCTAAAGCCCATTTTCCAATCCGACTATGCAAAATTGGTTTAGATAACATATGTTTTATTACGTCGAAATGGGAAGAAACATAAACATCAACTGGTTTTATATAGTGCTTTAACTTCATACATGAAAAGTATACACATAAACACAACTTTTCGATCACACTATATCTAGTTTCTGCATCATTTAAGACTCTACTAAGGTAATAAATGGCTCTATCGACACCATTTTCATCCTCTTGGGCTAACATACTCCCTAATGTCATATCTGACGCGGCTATGTACAGCCTCATGCTTCTACTTCTACAAGGTGACATCAAAATAGGGGGACGCGTCAAGTACTCTTTGATTTTGTCGGAGGCATCTTGTTGCTCTTGCCCCCATGCAAAGTTTTCCTTTTTTAGTCGAAGTAGAGGAGAGAAGGCTTGCGTCTTCCAACTAAGGTTGGAGATGAACCTTCTGAGAAAATTAATCTTCCCAAGTAAAGACTGCAATTCCTTCTTTGTTGATGGCTCTTTCGCCTCCATTATTGCTTTGGCGTTGTTTTGGTTTATTTCGATCCCCTTCTTGTGGACCACAAAGCCTAGGAAGTCTCCCGCCTGCACACCAAACACACATTTGAGAGGATTCATTTTTAGACCATACTTCCTCATCCTTTCAAAGGACTGTCGAAGGTGGTCAATGTGACTTTCTCCTGAAATAGACTTAATAACAATGTCATCAATATAAATCTGCATAAAAGTCTCAATAAAATCGTGAAAAATCGAATTCATTGCTCGCTGATAAGTTACTCTAGCATTTTTCAAGCCAAAAGGCATCACCACCCATTCATAGGTGCCTAAGGCTTCAGGACATCGAAATGCTGTCTTACGGACATCCTCTTCTGCGATAAAAATCTGGTTATATCCAGAGTATCCATCAAGCATACTCAGGTATTCATGGCCTGCGGCAAAATCAACAAGCATTTCCGCCACTAGCATAGGATATTCATCCTTTGGGGTAGCTGAATTTAAGTCTCGAAAATCAATGCATACCCTTAACTTGCCATTTTTCTTTATTACTGGAACTATGTTAGCAATCCATTCGACATACTTGGTCGTACGGATGAATTTACATTTGAGAAGCCTTTTGACTTCCTCTTTGATCTTCGACAGGATCTCTGGGGCAAAAGACCTTGGAGTTTACTTCACAGGCTTTCTCCCAGGCATTATGGGCAGTTGCAATTCGACCAAACTCCTGTCTAGGCCAGGCATTTCGTCATAGTCCCATGCAAAACAATCTTTAAACTCTTTCAACAGCTGGACTATTTCGACTTTGAGCTGGGGATCAACTTTTGCACTTATGTAGGTTGGCCTTTTTTCTGCCCCCAATCCCAAGTCGATTTCTTCAAGCAGATCCTGCGCCACCATCTTCATATCTGTTGACAAAGGATCCTTCTCGAAGCCCAAAGGCTCATCGTCGTAAATGGCATCAAGCCTTTGATTTTGCCATTCGCCCAATTCTCCATCGAGCGGACTTTCATCAAAGTCCTTGTGAGGACATTGTTGGTCGTCTTCGACCTGATTGGCTTCGACAACCATGTACTTCACTTCGGCCTCTAGAGCCGCTTTGATTTTGTTCTCAGCTATATAAGCTGAGATCTTTTCGAGCACTAGTGACTCACTCATTGTCACTGAACTCGCTACCCCAGCCAGTTGGTTGTATGTGTGCAGTTCCAAAGATGTAATTCGCCTCACCAACCACCTCCCTATCCCATTGGAACCCATGCGTGGGATGGAGGTATAACGAACAGAAAGCATTATCAGTTTCTGTCAGGTCGAATGTGGGCCAAGTTTCTGTCGAAACTTCGGTGATCAACGTGGTTTACATTAGCTAGAAAATAGCTATGATCAGCCTCTATGTTCTCCACTATTCCATCAGTGCGCTAGATTGTTTTCCTTAAATGTATTGACGAAGGAACGACACCTATGTCGTGTATCCATTCTCTCCCCAAGAGGAGATTGTAATTTGCCTTTGAAGCTATCACCATAAACATCGACGGCCTAGTAATTGTTCCGACTGTCAAATCTACCTGTATTACACCCATTATTGTCCCTACTTTTCCTTCATAGTTCGACAAAACCATGTTGTGGGGCTTGGTGTCTGAATCGTCTTTGCCAATCTTTTTCAGCATGCAGTTCGGCATTAGATTTACTGCCGCTCCTCCATCGACTAGGATTTTATTTACCCCCACATTTCCCACCTTTCCTTTTATGAATAAAGGTTTAAGGTGGCTTCGCATGGAATCGTCTGGCCTTTCAAAAAACGCGTTTTGCTCCTCAACGTATCCGTTATTCATTATATAGTAGCACACTGGTCTGTGCCTTGTGGTTTCACTTTCCATGACTTCCTCTTCTTCTTCGACCTCCATCACCTGATCGTACTCCCTAGGGAGCACTGAGACTACGTTGCACATAACATCGAAGGACGCCTCTGATTCTGATTTGAAGTCATCAGTCATTTCGTCATCTCTGTTTATATCTTCTTTCGACAACACTTGTTCAGGTACACTACGTTGTTCATTGTCTATGGACTCCTCTCTCTGACTCACAGTTTGGATGTTGCTGCTAGTTTCTGGCTTGCTTTTTTCTGCAGCCTCTCTCTTCGCCTTCTTTCGCCTTTGAAACCTCCTCCATTGAGATTTCGACATTGGGTTCTTACCCTTCTAATCCTCTGAAGGGTAAGGAATTCTCCTGGGCTTCTCACTTTCTTTCTTCCCTGTCAACGAGGAGCCCCTTTGCACCTCAAAGTTCTTCCATTTCTTTTGGCCCTGAGCCTAGAGAATTGGTTGAACCCACTTATCATCTGGGACTTTGTTTGTGGGTTTGAAGGTGTTTGGATACCTTCCTCCCAGCATTTGCTTGTTCTTATCTCCCCTTCTAGGGTCGAATCTCTCCTTTCTTGAAGATGGTACTTCCCCCCAATTTCCTCTCCTTTTAGCCCTCTCAATTCCTTCCAAGTTTTCTGCTGCCTTCTTGTCGAAGACAGCGCTGCAGCGAGGGCATAACATCGCGTCAGATCTTTTCTTCTGGCATCTTTGAATAAACTCTACCAAATTCTCTTCTTCTTTTGGGTATGCCACCCTCTGGAACTCTTCTCGTCGATGCTCCTCGTCGATTTGCACTGGGACTTTCTGGGATACTTCCACCATGTTCACATTGGCGGTTGGCTCAGTCGCAATGCTCAATTTTTTCATTCTCATGTTGAGGCCTTCGTCAACCTCATGTTTCTTCTTAGCTAGGTCGAAATCTTCATGATCACCTTTTGTGTGAATCTTCAAAGGCAAGCCTTTGACATCATGTTGGCAGTAAAACTCGACCACTTTCTCCTTAGGGTCTTCCATTATCTGTCGAAGAATCCCTACAGCAACTGGTTTGCAGGAACCTTCAGTAGTCCCTCTGTTGGTTTGGGTGAAGCCATCAGCAGCTTCATCTTTGACTTTATCAAGAACTTCAGCAATTTCCGTATTAATGTTATTGAGGCCCTCAGTGGCCTTGTTGTTAATGTCACTGAAGCCTTCAGTAGCTTCACTGTTGATGCAGTTTTCTATAATTCCTTCATGAAGGTGTTCAGCAACCTTGATCATCACCGGCTGGTTTATGAAGTCATTGGAGACCTTTTCGACATCACTTTCATCAGTGGGGATCTCTGTGATCTCCACCATATTTACATTGTTGTCGAAGCCTTCAGTGGCCTCGATCATCTCAAAGCTGTAGTCGAAACCTTCTTCAGCCTCCACCATATTCACTATGAATGGTTCAGCATAATGGGCTTCTGCCACCTGCATTGGATTAGAATCAATTTTCATCTGCGACTTTGATTTGTTGTCGAATTTGAGTCTTCCATCGCGAATTGCATTCTGCACCAAATCCCTTAAAAGGAAACATTGAGACGTTTTATGACCCAAGAAATTATGGTACTTACAAAAACCTCTCTTCTTTTGTTGTTCTAGAGGAGACACTTTTGTACCAGGTGGCACTATCAGTTGGTCATCCTTGACTAATAAATCGAATATTTCATCACACTTGGTAACGTCGAACGTATAAATCCTTTTGGGGAAATTATCATTCTTTTCAGACTCGACTGGGTCCTTCCCATTCAACGGAGCCAAAACTTTACAAGCATATGGCAGACCCTGTTTCAGTTCTGCCAAATCAATTTCCTGCTCGTTGAAATTTGGTGATTCACTTTCGTCCTCATCTTGACACACTCCGACATAAGTCACTCTTTCTTTTTTATTCTTATTGGCTATAGCTTTTTTAGCCTTTAGTCTTTCGACCTATCTAACTCTATCAGCCAATTGGGCCATGTCTCTAAAATATTGTGTGTCTAATTTCTTTCTGATCGAATAATCGAGGCCACCTGCGGCCATTTCGACCAACTCATGTTCAGGCACTTGTGTGAAACATCTTGCCTTAAGCAACCTAAACCTATTCAAGTAATCATCAATTGGCTCAGAGAATTTTCTCTTGAAGCAAGCCAATTCCTTCAAACTTATCTTTGTTTGTCCCATATAAAACTGTTCATGGAACAATCTCTCCAACTGGGTCCATGTATGGACCGAACTTGCAAGCAAAGATGTAAACCAAGTAAAAGCATTTTTCGTCAGAGAACTCGAAAAATATTTTATTTTCAAGTTCTCATTATGCGCTATTTCGCCTGCTTCGATCAAGTACCGGGCCACATGTTCGACTGTCGATTCACTCGTGTCTCCTGAAAACTTAGTGAACTTGGGGACTTTCCATCTTGGGGGTAAATCTTCCTGCAATATATATTCAGATAATGGTGATGTGTAACTAGGCCTCTGTAGTCCTACATTTACCCCATTTCGAGCCATTATTCTTTCGACCATGGCTGCTAAATTATTTTCTGCTGGCCTGTTATTACAACGTATTCGTTGCACAATATCATCAGCATTTTGATCCCTATTTACTAACACCCTCACAGGTTCTTGCTGAACAGCAATTTCGGCCCGGGGTGGTTCGACCACTACTTCCTGGTCTCTAGGGTTCGCTTGAGGATCATTTATTTGTCTTTAGTTTATAGTAGGTTCCTCTTTGACGACTATCCTTGGGTTCTGGACTACCTGCTCTCTTTGAGTGGGTTGGGGAACGCCAAAAAAATCGGCAATACGTGCCATTTACGCTGCCAATTGTTGGTTCGTTTGAGTGGTATTTTGAATCAATGGGTTAAATACAACTCCCATTTGTTGAGTCAACATCTGAACCATGTCATGGTTACTCTCATCTATTTGTTGCCTAATCACTTACGCAGAATTATTAGTGATACTTGGCATATAGGTCTGATACCCTGTTGCCAAAGGCTGACTCATTCTCCCTATATGGTTTGCGCCAGATCTTGATCCTTGCAAAGGTGAAGTTACATTAATCATGGGATCTGTATATATTGGTGACGCATTATGTAAACTTGCCATCACCGTAGCTGGCATTCTAATGGTTGATCTCGGTTTAATGGAGGCATCGAAAAACAAGACACAAAAGGCCTGTACGTGCTTCCTGGAGGAGGGGTGTCATTTGTTGCATTTGAGACCCCATAGTAGAAAAACTTGGCGCATTTTGGGGGATCGAATGCACAGGCGTGGAACGCGCTGTTGATGGCATAGCCTCTGATACTGATATTGAGGCCGTATTGCCCCCAATCGAAGGATTAGGGGGTGGTACTTCATTATTCGTAGGATTCTGGTTGTTAGGCGGATTTCGAATCGCCATTCTGCGTACTCGTCTCCTTCTCGGTCTTTCTTTGTTATTTTCGGCAATCTTACCGCTCCTTAATTTCATACAACAAAACAAAGACGACTACAAAGGAAAAGAAAATTTAAAAATAAAGGTTTAAAAAATTTTCAAAACGCACAAGGTCCCACTGGACGTGCCAATTTGTTCGCCTTGAAATTTAGCAAACAACCTCGGGTCTTCTAATTTGTGGAATTAGTTTACTAACAGGACCGGCCACACAAATCCTAGGACACAGTGCTTTAAAAATGCTGACAATTTGAGTAAAACCCTAACCTTTTCATCATTGTTTTATTATTGTTCTCACAGTTGGTAATTTTCGACTAACTAAAATAAATAGAACTTGGAATTGGTAAATAACTGGTGAAATGAAAGTAACGTGACAAGAATAAAATTTGCAGAATCTTAAAGAGTATTGCAAACAAACTTAAATTTCATAAAGAATTACAAGTAATAAACTGGTGTTTTACTCAAACGTACATTTTTTCCATAATGACTCGTTTCTCTCACACGGTTACTTTGAGTAATTTGAATAACTTGTACAATTTTGAAATGCACACACTTTTTTCAAACTATGACTACCTATTTATATACAAACCAAACAACTGTCGATAACAACTATTTCCCCTAAATGTGACAAATGGCGTCTTGCATGGTTCCTTGCCTTGGATATGCTCTACGCGTCTGATTTCTTCAACTGCATCTCCCTCTCAATTTTGAATTTCAAACTATCTAACGAAATACCTCTCCAACTCAAGTTATCGAAATATGAACTTCTTTATTACTTAGAGAAATTCACATCACTTGTTCCAGTTTCCAAACCGTCTTCGACTAGCTTTTAATATAGCATCAAATCTTGAGTCAAAATATTTTGACCAGCTCCTTCTACTTTTTATTTTCCAATCAATCCATTGTCGTCAAAAATAGCAGTCTATAACAGTGCTCCAGAATTTTGTGAACTGGACAGCGTAACAGCTCTAATTTGTACAGTGCTCAAATGCAGCGCGTAGCGCGTCGTGCAAAACTCCAACTCTGCGTGGGGAAAAGAGAGAGAGCTCTAAAGGAAGCCTAAAGAGAGGAAAGGGGAAGGATCAACTAATCGAAACATGGTTTCGATCAATCAATCATAGGGAAGTAATGCTGATAATTTTCCAAAAGATGAAAAATCATTAAAGCAAAAAGGTGATTTATTGATTATACAAGATTAAGCTCATTCATGAAGAAAGAACTTAATGCAAAACAAAGAGAGGGGGTGCAAAACAATACCACTTGACATTGAAAATACAACACAAACCATGTATCAAGTGATCAAAGATAGAGCAAGAATCCTCATGTTCATACAATGCCAAGAATATGAACAAATTGAATAATCGAAAATGTGCATCGAAAGTTCATGAATATGTTTTAACCAGAAGTTAAATGACACTTAAAACATCCATAAAAATCAAGAATATCAATCCATGGAAGTTAGAATGAGAAAGCATGGCAAACACACTTGAAAATGCAAGAAAATGGTTTTCTGGTTCAGTGTTAATCGCTTAACACTATTGCACTGCAAAGTGTTAATCGATTAACACTTGAAAAAGTGCAAAAAAACACTGGTTAATCGATTAACACTATTGCATTACAAAGTGTTAATCGATTAACACTGGACAGGGAGCAGAAAATCAGTTTTGAAAAGTTCTTTTGGCCAACTTTTTGATTGTGCAATCACTCCAATGCTAGGGAAAACAATTATGCACGAAAAATAAAGTTTAAAAGTAGAAAATGATCAACAATAGAATCAATTAAACAATCAAGATCATGGATCAAGCAATGACATAATCAATTCACATGCAACAACGTCGAAACTACATCGTGAATGATACGAAAACGATCGAAACAGAAAAATGAAAGAGATCCACCAACCTACAAGGCTGAGATGTGCCTTGGTAAATGTTACAAAGTGATCTTGATGAAGATAATCAAAGAAAACCAGAGGAATCTTCAATTATAGCCGAAACGTATCGAAACCGATCAAATTGCGACGAAAACTCCAAAATGAGGATTATCACCGAAGAAGCTTGAATTGATCACTTGAGATGAATCCAAAAGCTACTGAAGCTCCACAAAATCCAATAGAATGGAGAGATGATGAAGGTTAAGCTCAAGAATAAGCACTTTCAAGGTGAAAGTAGCTTTTCTTCAATGGTGAATTAAGAGCTTTTGTGAGGTTTGGGAATAGAATTAAGATGAAGATGAATAAGTTGCAGAAACTTTGGAGAGAAATGTGGGAGAATTGAGAGTGAAGAATGTGTCAATTTGTGTGAATGATTGTGGAGGATTTGTGAAATGAGTGAAGCTTTGTTTATATAGACTTTTGTTTTGGAGTGTGAGAGGTTTGGAGCTAGCTTTGGACTTAGCCTTGGGTTTGGAACTAGGATAGGAGTTAGTTAGACTTGACTCACTGAGTCAAGGTAGTAAACTCGGTTAGTTAGGACCAACTCGGTAACAATCCCAATGTGAGCTCCAACATCCAAAGGTTGATATGCTTGGAAAACAAGGAACATGGTGGACCTAATTTAGAGTGATGCATTAGAGTAAATGCCCTTGGAATGTGTTGAATAGTCTTGAAATGTCTAGAGATGTCTAGAATATTCCTCATGCTGCTAGAATACTGTAGAATCAAAGCCCAAAGTGTGTGCAAAGGTGCTGTCATGAAAAAGCAGCAAATTGGGCCTATTCTGCCTGTGTTAATCGATGAACACAATTGCACTGCAATTGGTTAATCGATTAACCAGGCCAAAATATGCCCAATTTGCCTAAAAAATGGTGTTGTGGTCCCAGTTTTGATTTTCCACTTCTTGTATTGATGAATAGGCATAGAAACCCTCATTTTGTGCTTGTTTTGATGATGATGATGATAATCTTGTGAGGATGAGATTAATCGGGCTTGAGAAACCTGAAAAATCCTGCAACAAGAAACACAAAGAGAAAAATGCGAACACGTATGCGGACGATGCGAGTGCACATGCTTATGCAAAAGTGAAAAAGAGGAGGTCAAATTTTGGGTTACGACAATGACTACTTTTATAGATTCCGACTGCTCAAAGCTAGATGATTTACGCAAGTACCAGAGCATGAGTTAGTCGAAATGGCCACTGGAGGCCTTCATTATTCTATTAGAAAGAAGTTAGATACACAGTATCTAAGAGATATGGCCCAATTAGCCGATAGAGTTCGATAGTTAGAACGCTTAAAAGAGGAAAAGGCTAGGGCGAATAAGAATAAGAAGGTGTCTTACGTCGAAGTTAATGATGACGATGAAATTTATTATGATGAGCTTGTTAGTTTTGACGAAGGCAAGATCGATCTCGATGAATTGAAATAAGGCCCACCTTACTCTTGTAAGTTGTTGGCACCTTCGAATGGGAAAAATCCTGTTGAAACTGAGAAAAATGGTAAATTCCCCCAAGAAAACTTATACTTTCGACGTTACTAAATGTGACAAAATTTTCGATTTTTTAGTTAAGGACGGTCAGATGATAGTGCCACCTGGTGCTAAATTGCCTCCTTTAGAATAAAGGAAAAAGAGAGGGTTTTGTAAATATCATAATTTCTTGGGTCATAAGACTTCTCAATGTTTTCTTTTCAAAGATCTTGTTCATAACGCAATCCAAGAGGAAAGGTTGAAGTTTAGAGAGAAGTCCAAGAATCAAATGAAGATCGATTTAGACCCCCTGCCAACAGCTAATGCTTATTATACTGAGCCAACAGAGATCCATATGGTCGAGGTTGCTGAAGGCCTCAACAATAAGGTTAATATGGTCGAAATCACTGATGATTTCAACGAGGCTGTAGTTATGGTCAGGATAACTGAAAATCTTGACCAAGAAATCTTGAAGAGCTTTGCTGATGTCGAGGGATTCAATAACAACACTACTGATGGTGTTGAGGTCAATGAAGACGCCAATAAGGGGATTGCTGAGGATTCCAAGTGGACGTTGGTAACAAAAGAAACTGCTGATGGTTTCATTCAGATGGATAAGGCTGCTGAGGGCCTGCAAGAGAAGATGTGCAAACTCGACATTACTGAGGATGTTAAAATGGAAGTTAATATGGTGGAAATTTCTGAGGAGGTACCAACGGAAGTCACTGATGAACACCGACAAGAAGAGTACAATAAAGTGGCCTTCCTGAATGAGGAAGAAAATTTGGTCGAATTTATACACAGGTGCCATAGGAAGGGATCTGAGGTTATGCTATGCCCCAGGTGTAGCGCTGTGTTCGACAAAAAAGCTGCGCAGAATCTGGAGGGAGTGCGGAAAGCTAAGAAAAAATGGGAGAAGACTAATCATGGCCCTAGGAGTTTCGACCCAAGGAGGTCTGCGTGGAACCAGGCACAGTCAAAGGTTAGAACACCAGGAGCAAGGCCTGCTACATTCAAACCATTTGTTGAATTGTCTAATGGTAAATGGATAAAACCAAATGAGAATAGGGTAAAGGTCAACAAAAATGGAAGGATTTTGACGTTAATAGAGGCTATTCTCTTACTTATTATAGCGTGCGATTTTTGTCGGTGACACGACCACCTTATCGCAATGGGATTTCCTCACCTCAGTGGGAGGAACGTTGGTTGCTACTTTCTGATTTCTTATTTTATCCCGTGAAGCTGGAAGGGAAAGGTAAAGCTATCTAAAACTAACCTTGCGCGCATTTGTTTAACTTAACAAATGCTTGACAGAGATTGGGGAGTTCGGGGTCAGATTATAGAATGGGGAGTTGTCAATTACCCATCCTATACATGGTTATCCATGAGATGATAGTTTAGGTTCTGCTTTGATACTTGACTGTGTTTGTCTATGAATGGGAAAGTTTTTGTGGATTTCTATGAGAGAGAGAGTATTTTTGGTAAGGTACTGGACCTAAGGTTTTTGACTAGTGTGCTCGCTAAGATTTCACAATCTTATGCCTACGTATTCCCTGTTACGAAGTATAGGGAAATCAGAGCGATCGTAGTTCCTCCTATTCTAAGGGAGAAAGAGATGCCTGGTGTCTTGTTGATAGCCCAAGATTGAAGATAAAGGTGGTTTGTTTGTGTCTTGTTTAAAGCCCAATATTGAACCTAAAAGGTTTGACTTAGAGAGAATTTGTCATCTCTTAAAAGAGATATCTCATCTGTTAATCACAATGGTTTGAGTGATTGATTATAAAGGAAGAATTACTTTAACTTGAATGCATGGAGACCAGCAATTCCATAATTTCCTTTATAGGGGATTTGTCCTGAAGGAAAAAACTTTAACTCAGTGTGAGCAATGCCATTTTTCCTTAGGAATTCATGCTAAAAGAGGGACATTGGCTTGTATATTTGTATCCAAAGGCTTGCCATTTACAACAATTAGATGAGGTTTTAAACAATATAATGAGGGATAAACAGCTTGGATGTTTGAATCAATAAGTGTGCCACTTACAGCAGTTATTTGGAATTAGGGTTTTGTTTTGATGTGATTATACAGAGAATTATCTTCTTGCATAGATTTTGATTTCCTCTGAAGGGATGTTGATTTTTGTGTGCCTTGATTGAAGCCCAAGGTTGAAGCTAAGAGGTTGATTGGATTCCACTGGGGAAATCATTATACAAAGCCTAAGAGGAGGCTGGGAAAGACTGACTCAACAAGAGAGTGTTTATTTGTGTCTTATACAAAGCCCAAGATTGAGGCCGAAAGATATTTGACTCTTTGGGGAAAAGTTTTATCTGTCTTGTACAAAGCCCAAGATTGAGGCTAAAGATTATGACTCTACTGGGAGGAAATTTATGGGTGTCTTGTACAAAGCCCAAGATTAAGGCTGAAAGAGATTTGACTCTTGGAGAATATATGTCTTGTACAAAGCCCAAGATTGAGGCTGAAAGGGCATGACTCTGTTTAGGGAGTGTTTAATATCTATCTTGTATAAAGCCTAAGATTGAGGCTAAAATGATCCTGACTGACTCTGCTGTAGGATTTTATATGGGGTGTCTTGTACAAAGCCCAAGATTGAGGCTGACTATTGAGGAAAAATCATTATACAAAGCCTAAGAGGAGGCTGGTTAGGGAAATTTCATATATAAAGCTTAAGAGGAGGCTAACTTCTGCTGAGGATTATTGAGATCCAAAGACAGGTCAAAATTTGGTAATTCAACTCTAGCTGGGGATTACAGAAGAGTTGAGATATCAGATGCCTTGAGGTTCTGATTCTGTTGGGGATTTTGTTAATATTGAATTAATAATAACTGACCACTGATTGGGGAAAAGTAAGGGAAGGTTTAAAGATCGAGTTGTGAATCCTGTTGAGATTTCAACTCTGTTTGGAGATTTGATGGGATAATCAGGGTTATTTCCTGTTTTTTAAGGAAATGGTTTCTTGGAATTCCAAAGGGTATGAGACTGTCCAATTCTATTGGTATTGAAGAGATTGGTTCCTAGATGGGGAATGATCTTTGTATGATGCCCAAGAGAAGGCTGAGATGTTAAGGGATGAAGATCAACCCTAAACTGGTCTGATGGTTTGACTCAGAAAGACTGCTCTAGCAAAGGATGACTAGGTTATGTTCTATACCTTTAAGAGGTCTCTGGTTCCTTGTACTAAGCCCAAGATGAGGCATGAGAACTTCTAAGAAGCCTGAGGGTCCTTGCACAAAGCCCAAGAGGAGGTTGTGGATGCTTTTAGGAAGCCTGTGGGTCCAAACTTAAGAATGTTCAAGAAAGGTTTCACCGAGAATTAATCCTTTCTTTAATGAACAGTTCTAGAGTTTGAAGAAATTCAAGAGAAGTTTCACCGGGAATTAATCCTCTCTGGGGAAACTGAATTTCTTTGACAATTTCTAATAGCGACAGTCCGAGAAAAGTTTCACCGGGATAATGCCTTTCTCTTTGTTCCATATTGTTTAAGCCCAAGAGAAGGCAACACTGTATCTGGTAATCCTATGGGGATCTAGTTTTGACTGTCTTGAAAGAGTGACCAACTGGCTTTACCTAATTCTAGACTTAGTTGTCGGGGAAAACTCTAAGAAGATATACAAGTATATATACAGTTTATATATGACAAGTATTTAAAAGGATATGAAAGAAGGACTTACAAGTGAGCAAGCTTCCAGCAATACAATTATATATATATATGACATGTATTTAAAAGAATGAAAGGAGGACTTACAGGCGCGCAAGCTTCCAGCAATACAGGTATATATATAAAAGCATGTAAAAGAAAGCAGATAAAAACTTACAGGTGACTTATTCAACAACAGATGCCCAGATGACTTATTTGATAATATTGAAACAGACTATATTATTAACAGATGTGGTTATACCATAGCAGGCTCCCAAGGTTTTTGTAATTTACAAAGAGGGTTGGGTCTTATAATCCATTAGAGGGCCCAAAGATCATTTTTGTACAAAAGAGGGGGCTTACAACTCAAGGAGTGGCCCAGATGAAAACAATGATTGCATTGTTTATTTTGAAAACTAGATTGGGTCTTATACAATGACTGAGGCCCAAATTTATTTATGTACAAAGGAGGGTTGGGTCTTACACTCTATTAGAAGGTCCAAAGATCATATTTTACAAAAGAGGGGGCTTACAACTCAAGGAGTGGCCCAGATGAAAACAATGATCGCACTGTTTATTTTGAAAACAGAATTGGGTCTTATACAATGACTGAGGCCCAAATTTATTTATTTACAAAGGAGGGTTGGGTCTTACAATCTATTAGTGGCCCAAAAAGTATTTTAAGAAAAAGAAATGGGACTTATAGCTCAAGGAGAGGCCCAGTTATTTTTGATTTGAACTGGCGATTGCGCCGAGATTTTTGACAGTGTGGTGGATCTTATACAATGACTGAGGCCCAAAAATGGTTTTGGTCAAAAAGGGAATGGGTCTTACACTCTATTAGAGGCCCAAAAAGTATTTAAAAGATTTGTTAGGGTGAGAATCATTAAAACCCTAATTTTGATTTAAAATGTATTTTAATTGAATAAAAATTCAAATAAAATAATCAAACATGTGAAAAAAGGTTTATGATCTTGGATTTATATTTGAAAAATCATGTTTCATTCATGGGATGGTTAAAAAATCATTTGAATTTTGCAAAACCAAGAGAAAGAAATATTTTTAATGCAAAAAAAAACACATAAAAATATAATTCTTTACAAAAATATCAAATATATGAAATAGATAATATTTTTGTGAAATTTTCATGGAATTAAATATTTTAATATTTTTGTGAATTTTGAAAAAAATAATCAATAAAAAATAATTAAACTTGAGAGAGAAAATAATTTTTGGATTAATTAACAAAAACATGAAAATATTGAAAAATAACAAAAAATGAGAGAGTGGTAAAAAAGGTCTGGGTGGGGTTTGAACCCACGACCTCACACACAAACACACATGCGCGCCACCACTGGGGTGGTGATACATCCTTGTATCAGAAACACCCCATAAATACATAAGGGGTGCCAAGTTTTCAGGCCTGGCCAAGGCAAGTTTTGGCAATTTACGTGAAGCCTCTAACTTTCTCATTTCTCCATGGTTTGGGAAAAAACTTAGGTGCATCTGACCTAGAATTTCATGAGGAATCCAATGGTGGTCTTGGAATTTTCAGGAAGTGTCCCTATTTTAAAACCCGATAGTGGTTTCAAAATAGGCCTAGATTTGCATGTTTTATTCTATCTCATGGTACAGGCAAGAATTGCATGATAAATTGGTTCAAACACAACATATACAACATGTATGAGATGTTTATGATCAATGGACATCAATGGAATGCATAATTCAAAGAGTTCAAGTTGTCATATACTTACCTCTTGGAGCTTTTTGTGCTATTTGCCAAGTTCCTTGTGCCAGGAGTAATTTGATGCATTGGACACTCCCAATTGATCCTTTAGAGGCTTTTAGGATGATTAGAACCAGCTGGAATCCTTATGAACAAGTTTTGGCTCTTTCTTGCAAAAGGGGCAAAAATGACCAATATGGCAACCCTCTCAAATGGTGTTCCAGACGAGGGGAACCATTTGGGACAGTTCAAGGATGATATTTGGAGTGTATTTGAACCTTTGTTTGGTTTTGAAAGTGACTGAATCAAGACATGGCTTGAAAAATGCAGAAAAGTCAAGTTTTGAGGTTTTGGAGGTTGACTTTCTGATTTTGGTGTTTCATATCACAAGTGAGTGTTTTAACAACTTAGATATGATATATTGAATGTGTTTGGATCATAAGATGTGATGAAATTGCTCTCTAACTCAAAAGTTCAGTTGTTGCTTGTAAAAGAAGGCAAATATGAGTGAAAGAGAGAATTTTGAGGAATGCAAGTGTAGTAGTGCTTTGGTGTACTTGAATTGATCAGAAATGAGCTCTATTTATAGTAGAGCAAGTTTGTTTTGCAATCAATAGTGAATGGCAACTGCAGCAGGCCTTTGTCCAATTGTAGCATAATGGTGTTCAAGTCTTCCATAGCCATTGACTTGAGGTTAGGGCACAGGCCTGTGGTCCTTTGGTTCAGAGTTGAACCTTGACTCATTCAGTGAGAATTGCCTCAGTTCATGCCACCTTGATGCATCCATTGAATAAATTGGAACAAAATTGGAGTCTCGGCACATTTTAGCCTTTTTAGTTTTGTCATGGCTACTTGTAGATTCTTGGACTTGGGAGGCTTGTGGATCAGATCATTCCTCTTTGTTTTTATCCCTTGAGGTTTCCAAATAGATGACAAGGCTTGTACTTGTCTGATTTTTCCAAATCAAGCAAAATTACACAATTCTGCCTTGTACAAGGCAGTTGGAAATGGGCATTTTGAGGAGATCATATCTCCTTGCTCAAATGGAGTTATGAGAGCCTCTTGTGCTTTTTAAAGAGCCCTCATATGATACAACACATGTGTGATCATAGTCTGTCTTGAAACTATTTGGATCCAATTAAAAAATGCTCATGAACATTGATGTCCAAAGCTGCTAACTTAGGCAGATTTTCACTAAGTGTTGAAAAAGTGTCATTTCTTCATTTTTGTCATTTTGATCACTCTATAACAAAAAATCCTTGAAGAATTGGAGTTTCTTGTAGTTTAAGTTTTTGTAGAGTGTAAGAAAATCTACAAATCAAGCTTTGGATCATTCAAAATGGTTGCTTGGATCAGAAGTTATGGCCGTTGGAAGTTGGCACCAAAACCATTACATTTAGTAACTTAGAAAAATTTCTAAGTTTTTTCAAGGTTACCCCTTTCACAAGTTATCTTGATTTCTTGATCAATTCTTGTTCAAATGACATTATAAATCATATTTTGTGAAAATATGAATCATAAGGATCATTTTTGTCAAAAAAAGTCAAGTTTTGACTTTTGGCTCCAGATCGGTTCCACGCGTAAAACCCTAATTCCCGACTTTTGGGTAATTCATCCTCTGAGGGTGTTTTAACTTTGCCAATGGATCCCTATGGTTATGTTGAGCATATTGAGTCATGTGTGGAAGTCTTGGCTCATCCTTTTGTGAAGGTTTAAAGAGGTTATACAAGTTGAATATCATGCCATTTCTTGATTGATCTCTTGTTTAATTGTTTTGGGAGGGCTCGAAACCCTAATTACTGATTATGGTGAATGCTCAACAATCCTTGGGGAGATTGATGAGGCATAGTGGCACATATATATTGTGGTGATGACTGGCAAAATGATGGGAAATCTTGTTGGTCAAAATTTGGGGTATGATAGATGCCCCTATTTAATCTTCTTGGACCCGAAGGTGTGAATGGCGAAGATATTCAGACATTCACGGTGCAAGAGGATTAAATATCGGAATACCCAAAATTTTGATGGTGTCTATGAATGGCGGTTTTCCCATTCATCTTCTATTGCTAAGCGTTGATACTTAGAAGAGGTAAAACTTCCCCTCGATCCTGGTCTTCAGCCAAGGAACTGGTCTAAGTTTCTTTTGTCAATAAACTTCCCCTCGATCCTGGTTTCCTACCAAGGAACTAGTCTTAGTTTCTAAATAAACTTCCCCTCGATCCTGATTTCCTACCAAGGAACTGGTCTTAGTTTCTTCTTGTCAAGTTCATTTTCTTGACAAGGGATGCTCTCCATAGTAGTTTTTATCAAAATTCTCGCCGATTTTTATTAGGAGATGCCATTTGATGTAAAATTTGATGTTAGATCTGCTGGGGAAAACCCATTGGTCTGAGCTATAGAGGTATGCAAACTTCTCTGTTGGAGATGACATTTATTGACTCTACTGGGGATAACGAGCCTTCTGAGAGACTGTTTTTGCTCGGTGAGGTCACCCTTTTCTGCGAGATTCTTTCGGAGAAATGCCATGTGACTCGGTCCAATTTTGAGGTGCTGATGACTTCATTAACATCGAGTTTCTCTGGAGAAAGACTGATGTATTGTCGAGAGTCTTTGGTTAGAAGGCTTTCTATAGGGATTTTCCTTAATCCGGGAAAGTAAAGGTATCATCTTCAATGGTGAAGAGCGATGTTTCAAGGATGTCGGTTGGATGTCTTCATGTTTTTCATAGGTTCAAGTTATCAAAGGGGTCAAGGACGGTTTCCAATCCAGAAATAAACTGGGGAAGAGATTACTTGGACAAACAAATCTCGACGAGGAAAGTACTGACGACTCGAATAACAGGAGGACTTTATCACTTAGGAGTGAAATTGATCAGACTGATAGTAATGCAAAATGATTATGCATATGAATTAATAATGCATGTTTTATGTATGTTTATGCTGATAAAACTGACGCGACATACAGACTAGTGAATGAACTGGATTGGATACTCGACCACTGCAGGGGATGAAAAGTATCATTGGTTCAAGATAGCAATACTGCCTTGCATAGGAGAAATATACCCTACGGGGGAAAGAAATTGTTGATCGGTCTTAGGAGGTAAGAACTCTGCCAGAGATATCAGGTGAGACCTGATGTTTGAACAATTGATCCTTCATTCAGGTGCACTGGTTTAGAAGGAGTACTTTGATTCTGCACTTTGAAGTTAAATCACTTCCGGGGAAGTTGTCGATGTTCTTCCAGACGTCTAAAGTCAAAAGGAAATGCCATCTTTATTTTGAAAGGAGAAGAAAAGTTTTGCAAGTAAATTTATTTTTGTTTTATTTCAAGAATCATTGATCATGTTAAAATGTCATTCTATAAAGCAAAAACAAATAAAGGTTGCAAACAAAAGCACGAGGGCTCAAATTTTATTGATAGAATGGTAATCAGCCAAGCGCGTGCCACCATAAAGTATTTACAAAGTTTAGAAAATGGTAATTTACAGGAAAAGGGCTACATTGAAACATAACAATCGTTATCCTTCTACCAACTTTGAATTCCGAACATTCGAGCTTCTGTCGAAGATGACCTTGACGAAAGTCTTTTTCTGATGGGAAGTATTACCGTTGGGTAATTTACCCGTGTTAGATGTAGTTACTTGCCATGAATCCCTTATTTTTTCCTGGATTGTACTTTGAGATTTCCAATCCACCGGGATGATTTTTTGATTATGTCTCTAATTTTTGCCTAGACCTCCCTTTCGGGTTTTCAATCCATCGAGACATTTTTTTTAGTTTAGGCGAAGTATTTCTTGACTACATCAACATTCGTGGGGTAGGCAAACTCCTCTCCGTCCATGGTTGCAGGTCTCAAGGCACCGCCTGAGAAAGCTTTCTTGACCACATAGGGGTCGTCATAATTCGGAGTCCATTTGCCCCGGGAATACGTGAGGAATGATTGTATCTTCTTGATCACGAGCTCTCCTTTCCTGAAGACGCGAGGTTGGACCTTTTTGTCAAACGCTTTCTTCATTCTCTGTTGATAGAACTGACCATGGCATATAGCCGTTATTCATTTTTCTTCTATTAGGTTCAGTTCATCGTGTCGACTTTGACACCACTCAGCTTCTGTTAGATTAGCTTCCATCAATATTTGGATTGATGTGATCTCTATTTCTATGGGGAGTACTACCTCCATGCCATATACTAGAGAGAAAGGGGTTGCCCCTGTTGAAGTGCAGACAGATGTGCGATAACCGTGAAGAGCAAATGGTAGCGTCTCGTCCCAGTCCCTATAGGTTACAACCATCTTTTGAACGATTTTATTAATGTTCTTGTTAGCTGCGTCTACCGTGCCGTTCATCTTAGGTCGGTAGGGAGATGAGTTATGGTGTTCGATCTTGAACTCAATGCACACTTCTTTCATCATCTGGTTGTTCAAGTTAGATCCATTGTCTGTAATGATCTGGATCTGAACACCATAACGACGGATGATATTGTTTTTGATAAAGCGGACTACCATATGTCGGGTTACATTGGTGTACGATACTGCTTCGACCCACTTGGTGAAATAGTCAATGGCCACCAGAATGAACCGATGTCCCCATATGGAAAAAGGTCATGGGGAAGAAAGAACTTTGAGATGCGTTGGTAGTACATGGATTTTATCAGCATATATCTGACACTTATGACACATTTGCATGCACTTGTAGCAATCGGATTCCATTGTCAGCCAATAATACCCTGTTTTTAGGATTTTTCTCGCAATTGTGTGTCCGTTGGCATTAGTGCCAAAGGATCCTTCGTGAATCTCTTTCATCAACATGTTTGCTTCTGGACTGTCAACGCATCTAAGCAGAACCATGTCGAAGTTTCTTTTGTAAACTGTATCACCGTTTAGAAAGAAGTTTCCAGACAGTCTCTTGCGAGTTTTCCTGTCTTTTCTTGATGTCCCTAGCGGGTACTCCTGTCTTTGAAGGAAGCACTTGATATCGTGATACCAAGGTTTGTCGTCTATGACAGCTTCAATTGTGAAGATATAAGCGGGCCTTTCAAGGCGTATTATGTCAATCTTAGGTACGTCGTTCCAATGATTTACAACAATCATGGAAGAGAGAGTGGCTAGTGCATCAGCCATGTGATTTTCTTCACGAGGAATATGATGAAACTCGACTCTATTGAAGAAAGGTAGCAACCTTCTTGCGTAGTCTTTGTTAGGAATTAGTCCTGATTAGTATGTGTTCCACTCTTCTTTAATCTGATTGACAACCAGGGCTGAGTCTCCATATACATCAAGTTCTTAATCCTTAAGTCGATTGCTTCTTCGAGACCCATGATACATGCTTCGTATTCGGCCTCATTATTTGTACATTTAAATGTTAATCTAGCAGTGAAAGGAATATGGGTACCCTGAGGAGTAACAATGATTGCCCGAATTCCATTTCCGTAATGTTTAACTACTCCGTCAAAAATTAATCCCCACTGGGATCCAGGTTCCGGCCCTTCACTGGGTAGCGGTTCATCGCAACCTTTCATCTTTATGTACATGACATCTTCGTCTAGGAAGTCAAACCCGACTGATTCCTGATCGTCAATCGGTTGATGAGCCAAATAATCGGCTAAAATACTTCCTTTAACGGCTTTCTGAGCATGGTACTCGATGTCGTATTCTGATAGTAACATCTGCCAACGGGAAATCCTTCTCGTGAGAGCAGGTTTCTCAAAGACATACTTGATTGGATCCATTTCGGAGACCAACCAAGTAGTATGACAAATCATGTACTGGCGAAGACGTTTAGCTGCCCAAGCTAAAGCACAACAAGTTTTCTCAAGCATAGTGTACCGAGTTTCACAGTCGGTAAATTTCTTGCTTAGATAGTAAATGGTAGACTCCTTTCTTTTGGTTTCGTCTTGTTGGCCAAGTACATAACCCATCGAATCTTCCAAGACTGTCAGGTAAATGATCAGTGGTCTTCCTTCCATTGGAGGTGACAAAATTGGTGGGTTCAACAGATATTCCTTGATACTGTTGAAAGCTTTCTGGAAATCTTCTGTCCATACACAATCTTGATTCTTTCTGAGCAGTTTGAAGATTGGCGCGCATGTCGTGGTCATGAGGGATATGAATCTCGAGATGTAGTTCTATCGTTCCAAGAATCCTATTACTTGTTTCTCTGTTTTAGGTGAAGACATTTCTTGAATGGCCTTGACCTTGTCAAGATCAACTTCAATCCCTTTCTAGCTGACGATGAACCCTAGGAGTTTTCCTGAGCGAACACCGAATGTACACTTGTTAGGATTCCAACGGAGCTTGTATTTTCTTAGACATTCGAACAACTTTGACAGGTGTTCAATGTGCTCTTCCCCTGTTTTTGATTTGGCAATCATATCATCGACATACACTTCGATTTCTTTGTGCATCATGTCATGAAACAGAGTTGTGATGGCCCTTTGAATGGTTGCCCCGGTGTTCTTCAGACCAAATGACATTACCTTGTAACAAAAGGTTCCCCATGGTGTGATAAAGGAAGTTTTCTCCATGTCTTTCGGCACCATTTTGATCTGATTATAGCCCGAGAATCCGTCCATAAAGGAGAATACTTTGAACTTTGATGTACTATCTACTAGCATGTCAATGTGTGGTAAGGGGAAGTCGTCCTTTGGACTTGCCCTGTTTAGATCCCTGTAGTCTACACAATTCTGACTTTTCCGTCCTTTTTCGGGACTGGCACTATGTTAGCTAACCATTGAGGATATTCTGACGTGGCAAGGAAACCTACGTCGATCTGTTTCTGCACTTCCTCTTTGATTTTGATAGCCATGTCCGAGTGAGTTCTTCTCAACCTTTTCTTTACTGGCAGACATTCTGACTTTAACGGGAAATGATGTTCCACAATGCAGGTATCCAACCCTGGCATGTCCTGATAGGACCAAGCAAATACATTGGGAAATCCTTTGAGAAGCTTTATCAAATCTTCTTTGACTGTCATACTGAGTAGTGCTCCAATCTTAACTTTTTTTCTTTCTTTCTGTGAACCCAAATTTACCGTTTCCAACGGCTCCTTGTGAGGCTCAATAGACTTTTCCTCTTGTCTGAGTAATCGGGAGATCTCTTCTGGAATTTCTGCGTCCTCTTCTTCTTCAGCCTCAAATACTGGGAATTCAAAGTTGGGAGAAGGCATGGGATCGTATGTTTCAACGGGGTTTAAAATAAGAAATTTGCAAGGGGTGATGATTCGTTTTTAGAAGAGATAGAAACAAATGCAAGAGTGTGTGCAGTGTAGCTTCTGAAAATTGCTTATTTTTTCCTTTTTTTAATTGAGTTGTTTTAGGATTACCATTTTCTAAAAAAATGAAAAGAGAAAACAACAATAAATGCGGTAATTACTGAATGACATTTATTTATTCATGATTTCTCGATTCTTGAAATTACAGCCCTATAAAACAAAACTCTGTCGCTTTGGGCGATGTGAAGAGGGACATTTACAGAAAAGAGAGCCCTATAAAAACATCAATTTCACCTGGGCAGGGTGAAAGGTTAAAACAAAGATGGCAATTACTTAGACTTATGGACGACTTTTGAAACATCAACAGCAACCCACTGGCGACGAACTCCTCAATGAATCACAAAGTATGGCAACTTCTTTCTTGGTTTATCCTCGGAAATGACGCTAATTTCTGGCGGATCAGGATTATTGGAATCCTCTTCCCAGGCAGAGTTATCGTAAACGAACTCTTCTGTTGTATTTTCTACGGTATTTTCACACTTAAGGGAATCCTCCCAACCAGTTTGCTGGATATCTTCGAGTTTGATACGAGAGCTTTCAAGAGCAGTATATTTGACTAAGAAGTCGTACTTGCCGCTTGGCTGTCCTAAAGTGTCCCACACTTCAGCGGGAGAAGAGGAGTCATCTTCCTCGATGACGTTGACCTCTGGAAAAGCATAATTGATGAACTCTTGTCCCGCACACTATGCAGGTTCATCGTAGCGATGAGTGTTTTCAGAATAGCCTAAGTAATGATCCCATGACTGAGTGGAGATGCGTGTATTCTTTTAAATGTTTCTCAATTGATATCCCTCGTTGGGCTGACTCTTTTGCCCCATGTCATCTGGGCATGGCTGCCAAATAGGCAAGTCATCCATTGGGTCATAGTAGTCATAGTCAAAGTTATCTTTCATCGGATCATCTTCTAATGAGTTAGGTAGAGCACGTCATCCCTTGGGGATCACAATCTCCGTACATCATCTTGCCGTCTGATCTTGGTATGTATCTCGGACTTTGTGTGGGAAAGCAAAATGATGTATGTGCCTCTCCCTGAGACAGGTAACCATCCTCGTTGAGATAAGATTTCTATTCTTCATCCATATCGGTGGAGTTACTCTCATTGATAGTGTGTACTTCTTGAGACACTGGGTGAAGGAATCCTCCGTTGAGGAAGAAATCCTGAATGGGATGAAAACTTTCGTCTTTCTTAGCAGTCTGGGCGCAAGTCAAGGAAAAACCAAGGCCTTTCCTTGTCTTGTTATCCGTAGGAATCACAATTCATCCCCATCCTCTTATGTTATCGCTTTTGATTACTTCGAGACCATCTTTGTATGAAGAAATCGATGTTCCTTTCTCAGGTCGATTCTCATTGCTCACCAAAAGTGCTTGGAACTGAGTTCTAACAACCTCCTCTGGTTCTACACAAGAAAATGATGATAAGTTGCTCATGATTAAAGTTTGCTCTCCGTATACTGTGACTAGCTTGTCATTCTTGACGAACTTCAGCTTCTGGTGAAGTGTCGAAGTGACTGCCCCAGCTTCGTGTATCCAAGGTCTTCCTAATAAACATATGTATACTGCCCGGATGTCCATGACCTGGAAAGTGACTTGGAAAGTGTGAGGACCAGTGGTTATTGGAAGATCTACTTTGCCGATAACTATTTTTCTGGATCCATCAAAGGCTTTGACAATGATCTCACTGCCCCTCATCGAAGCTCCTTGAAACGATAGTCGTACCAAAGTTGATTTTGGTATAACATTCAAAGATGATCCTGTGTCTACCAGTACGCTGGCTAAAGCATCGTCCTGGAAGTTGACTGTAATGTTAAGAGCCATGTTATGATTTATGCCTTCTTCCGGCAGTTCCTCATCACTAAATCTCAAATTGTTGCAGGAAGTGATGTTAGAAATGATATTGTCGAACTGTCCTACAGTTACATCTTGTTCTACGTAGGCTTGCTCTAGAACTTTCTGCAGAGCTTCCCTGTGAGCTTCGGAACTGAGTAGGAGAGATAATACAGAGACTCTAGACGGAGTTTGCAACAATTGGTCTACAATGTTGTACTCACTCTTTTGGATGAGCTTCAACATCTCATCGTTGTTCTTTAAAAGTTCGAGATTATTGGACAACCCGATTTGCTGATTTGGAACTTCTACCTGAGTGTCTTTCTCTTTGCCAGGTTCTCCAACTTCTCGTTTGAAGATTCGGCCACTCCGTGTGACACGACTGATGTCGACAATGTTTATGACATAGGGTAATGCAGTTTCCTTTCCATTCTCGGTTGTTGTAGCAGCATACTTATAAGGGATAGCCTTATCTGAACTATACGGTATTGGTCCCGGTAAATAGATCACCACTGGAGCCTTTTGATTTCTCTAACCATCAGACTCAGCCTCAATTGTTTCGAGGTTGAGAGTCTTTTTATTGTCAAGAGTAATTTTCGACTCGTCGAGCAGAGGAATTATGGCGCAAACGTCTTCGGCCATTTCATGATTGGAAATGATGACAACATCTTTGCTTTGATCAGGAAGATAGACTTGTATCACATTGATCGATCTGGAACTTGAACAAGGTCGGATCTCCTTTTGGTCCAACTGATTTAGAAGAGCTGACCGCACAAGATAACACCCTTGATTGTTCTCTGAACAAAATCTACAGCGTTCATAATTATGTGGTAGCACCCGGCCACGTCTGCTTTGTATATAGTGCATTTTGACCAGATCTGTTTCCCTCGAGCGGTCATCTTGCCTCTGATGTCTACTAGGATTCCCGTCAGTCATACTGATCTTCTGTGTAGCTTAGTCCAAGTAAATTGGAAGCCAGCAGTGCTCCAATAAGTGTTGGAGTGTTCGTTGGACAAGTGCACAGCCTTGATCATCCTCTTGACACTCTTCACAATCCTGATAATTATGTGAAGCCAGAAAACCGAGCATGACTTGCTTAGCATGCAGTTCTACCAGACTAGTGTTCATCAAGCGTATGTCGAATATCTGTACCATATTGACTTGATGAGTATTTCTTTCCTGATAATCTTTGATCCATCCAAGATCCATCTGACGTTGAAGGGCCTCTTGAACAAAAGAGCATCCCTGATTGCTTGTTGAGCAGATCGAACATGCATCATAATCGTGTCGTAGCAGATTATGATATTAACTTTGCCTTGAGTGCATGGCTACCAAATTAACATTCATCGCAAGGATGTTGCGGTTCTGAACAATGTTGGGATTTGAATGAGCCATGTTGACTTCTTATATTCTATGATCTTAAATCCATCCTAGATTCATCTGTTCCTGTAGAGCTAATTGTACTACAAAACATCCTTGATTATTCTTTGAGCAGATATCACACTGGTGATAATTGTGAGGCGGTACGTGACGTACCCACTCTGCATGCAATGCATCCTGACCAGATTGGTCCCCAACTGGAGTACATCGTGAATCTGATAACTGTGGCTAAATTCCTCTTCCTATCAAATTTACAGTAGCTTTGTCGTGTTGTGGCAACAGATTTTTCTGAACATTTGGATTAGTATCTTTGAAAGATAAGACCCCTTTCCTGACAAGTTTCTGTGCATCAGATTTGAAACCGAGACAGTTTTTGATATTGTGCCCCGATCCTCCTTGATGGTAAGGGAAAGTTTGGTCTTCTTTAAACCAAAAGGGCGGATTTTCTCGTACCATAAGAGGAGACTTAGTCTAGATGTGCCCCTTGGCCAGTAATATTGGAAATTGTTCCGCGTACAACATGGGTATAGGGTCAAACCCTGGTGGTCGTGTTGCACGATTATTATTGTTGTACTGGGGACGAGCCTGCTGAAGAGACTGTTGAGTCCTTTACTGGTACTATTGTTGATTAGGTTGATTTTGAGCAACTTGAGGCTGATAAGTCAGAACTAGCACAGGGCTAATAGCGGGAGTTATTTCCGCTACTGGTTGATATCATCCCTTTGTTTTCCTTGGGAGATATGGCTAATCTCCTGTTCCTTCTTTTTCAAAAAAGCACTACCGTATCTTTTGCTACTGCTGGAGGGTTCAGCCTCTTTCGCTAACCGTCCTTCGCGAACTGCCTCTTCTAGGCGTACTCCCATGTTTACCATCTCAGTGAAATCACTGGGCGTACTGGCGACCATTCGGTCGTAGTAGAATGAGCTTAAGGTTTTCAAAAAGATCTTTGTCATCTCTTTTTCTTCAAGAGGTGGACAAATCTGGGCGGCAATTTCATGCCATCTCTGAGCGTATTCCTTAAACGTCTCTTTGTCTTTCTGAGACATTGCTCTGAGTTGATCTCTATCCGGTGCCATGTCCAGGTTATATTTGTATTGTTGGATGAAGGCGACACCGAGATCTCTGAAAGTATTGATCTTAGTGCGATTTAAACCCATGTACCATCTGAGAGTGGCACCAGTTAAAGTGTCTTGAAAATAATGGATCAGTAGCTGTTGATTTTCTGTCTGAGTTGACATCTTTCAAGCCTGCATCACCAAGTGACTTTGAGGGCATGAATTTCCTTTGTACTTCTTAAATTCGGGGACCTTAAATTTTTGCGGGATTTTGACATTCAGGACCAAGCATAGGCCGACAGCGTCCTTTCCAAATAAATCCTGACCACGAATGGCATGCAATTCCTTTTGCATCTCTAAGAACTGTTCCTGGAACACGTTCATTTTTCCGTACATCTCTTCGTTTCCACTAGAGATCGTCTGTGGAATTTGTCCTCCCGGGACAGTGTGTACCACTGCTTGTGGTATGGTCATTACCGTTGTAACTCTGGGTTCCTCAGAGCCCTGAAGTTTGTAACCTTTAGGAATTCCTGTCGTAAATCTTGCGTCCTCACTTTCCCAAAGTTTTTAACCTTCAGGACCAGTGGCCCCTGGGATAAAGTTAAGAGGCATGCCCCAGGGCCGACCCTTAGGCATGTTGTACCGTGGATGAATCTCATGTGTCTCCACTATGGGCGTAGATGTGATCTCCGAGATCACAGTCCTTTACTGATGTTGCTCCTGAGCCACTGCCAGGGATTGCATATCCCTGTGAGGTTTCTTCAGATCGTCCTTTAGAGCATTGATTTCTTCTCTCAGCTCTTTATTCTCTTCCTCGAGATCGTCCATTTTCTTTTGTCGACTGGCCCGAGTATTGTATGAGTACGACAATTTGACTCTAGAATCGAGACGTATGCATGAGACTCGAGAGAATGCGTTATGTGAGAATGATGAATGCAATGACATATTTTTTTAGTTTTTTAGCTTTAATCAAAAAGAAACTTTAAATAAATTGCAAATATCTTACAGAGAGGGAAAACCCCTTTTTATTAAATTCAAGGATTGCGATACATTACAAAGAAAAGTACAGTATTTTACAAAGTGCTGGTAAAAGGAAGAATCTAAGCTTAAGGGTCCTGAGTCCTCTCTGAAGAGAGTTCAGAAGCCGGTTCTGGTAGTTTCCTTTTCTTCGATCGAGGTTCTTCAATCGTTGTCGGGTTATCAGTTCTTTGCCAGATGAAAGGAGTGAGTAAATTTCTTTGATCTTCCCGACTCTCTACAGCATGTTGCTCTAATATTCCGATCAGAGCATCCTTTTCTTTTAACAGTTCCTGGATTTTGATACACTCCACATTGAGAGTTCGGTATTTGTTTTTCCAGGAGTTCCTTTCTCGTTGAACTTTGTTGAGAGTAACCTAGAGTTTTTCTGTTTCAGACATGAAATAAAGGGCAAATTCCTTTAGGGGAAAAACTTCTTGACGAGGGTAAGGTATTCTCAGCTTGAGAGCTCTAGGTTGCACCCAGTGGAGATAAGGCTCCAAGGAGATACAATCCGGTTTTCTGAGAGACTCTCGTCCTTTCGTGTGAATGTGTTGCCAGGCATTCACTATCTCCTTCTTAAGTGCTCTGTCATTTTCTCCTTCCTTGAAGAAAATACCTTTCAGATGAACATTTCGCGGGATATGTCTCACCGGGTATCCAAATTGACGACGGACTAAAATTGGATGATAATTAATTCCACCTTTAGTTCCTATGAGGGGTACATTAGGGAAGTTTCCACATCGATCGATGATTTCTATACCCTCATAAATCCTATTTGACCAGTCTATGTCCGAGTTCGTGAGAGACATGATTCTCTGCGACCAATGTAAAATGTTCTTATGATCCCAAAAAGCAGCAGACTTGGGTATATGGGAAATGAACCACTTGTAACGCAAGGGTACACAACACGTGATCATTCCTCCGACGTACAAATTCCTTAAGTGTATCGAATGATAAGCATCTACGAGCAAAGTTGGTATAGGGTTTCTAGTCAGAAATATCTTAATGGCATTGATATCGGCGAAGTTATCGATGTTGGGAAAGAGAAATAATCCGTAGGTGAGTAAAACAAAGATATCCTCAAAATCGGTTAGGTTTCCTACACTGGAAAAGTATAGGGCTTTCTTCGTCGGGAACTTAGCTAGTAAGCCCTGGATTCCTCCTTTAGTGGTTAAATGAGTCATGACCTCTGACTCGTCCAAATAAATTGCTCTTGCAATGATTTGTTCCTTTGGAATTTCTTCCAGTCCAGAAAAGGGAGTTTAGTCAGTAATGGGTAATTCAATCAGATGAGAGTACTCCTCTAAGGTGGGCATCAGTTGGTAATTCGGGAAGGTGAAACAGTGATTGACCGGATCGTAAAACTGAATCAGTGTAGACAGAATTCCTTCAACTACATGGACCCTTAACAGAGACAACAGTCCTCCATGCTTGGCTCTGAAAGCCTCCGGGTTGGTAATCATCCTTGCCAACTTTCTTAAATCCTCTAGTTTTGGAACCTTGTAGGTGTACTTGTGCGTCTTTCTTCTATCGAAATCCATAATGCAATCCTTCTGATATTTGCAAATCATCATTTAGATTAATTTTGAAAAAAGAGATTATTTTCTTGTTTGTAAAGAGTTTTTTAGATGAATGCATGAATGCAACACACAAAAACATAGAAAAAACATGGGTTCAAAGGTTCAGCATCACGAGGATGGAGTCATGGCTCTACCCATCCCCAAAAGGTTGTACTATTTTGGTGTTTTTGTACTTGTAGAATGGGTTAATGTTCTCAAAAATCACTGACTTAATCTGGAGATATCAAAAGCAAGCTGGTTCACCCGAGCGAGCTATAGTATTCCAGAAGAAATCTCAAATTGAGTGTAGTATCGCGTATCGACTATTTCCGATAGCCACCGCACTACCAAAAGGCAACATGGTTAATGTCTACTAAATCCTCAGTTTCACGGGTCACCGCACCATGATATCGTCTACTTTCACAACAATCGGTTGTTCAACATAGTATCACACGGGTACCACCACTGATTAGATGGTCTACCAGGTTTGCTTATTCTGGAATCACTCCCTATAAGACCCGATGTCTATGCCATCACTTATCTTATGGTTTCTCTCAAACTTTCCAGATGCGACATCACTCGCATTCCCAATGACAGAAAAAATAAACACGGATATCAAGTAGGAAAAGCAATATATATATAGTATTGATTCCTAAAACTAACATCCTAGACCTCTTAGGAACTATAATCCTAGTCCTAGACAGACTTCCTAAATCCCCAGCAGAGTCACCATTATTCTGTAGCGTGCGATTTTTGTTGGTGACGCGACCACCTTATCGCAATGGGATTTCCTCACCTCAGTGGGAGGAATGTTGGTTGCTACTTTATGATTTCTTATTTTATCCCGTGAAGCTAGAAGGGAAAGGTAAAGCTATCTAAAACTAACCTTGCACGCATTTGTTTGAATGAAAAACGCTTGACAGAGAATTGGGGAATTCGGGTTTAGGTTATACAATGGGGAGTTGTCAATTACCCAACCTATACATGGTTATCCATGAGATGATAGTTTAGGTTCTGCTTTGATACTTGATTTTGCTTGTCTGTGAATGGGAAAGTTTTTGTGGATGTCTGAGAGAGAGAGAGTATTTTTGGCAAGGTACTGGACCTAAGGTTTTTGATTAGTGTGCTCGCTAAGATTTCACAATCTTATGCCTACGTATTCCCTGTTATGAAGTATAGGGAAATCAGAACGATCGTAGTTCCTCCTATTCTAAGGGAGAAACAGATGTTTGGTGTCTTGTTCAAAGCCCAAGATTGAAGCTAAAGGGGGTTTATTTGTGTCTTGTTCGAAGCCCAAGATTGAAGCTAAAAGGTTTGTCTTAGAGAGAATTTGTCATCTCTAAAGAGAGATATCTCATCTGTTAATCACAATGGTTTGAGTGATAGATTATAAAGGAAGAATTACTTTAACTAGAATGCATGGAGACCAGCAATGCCATAATTTCCATTATAAGGGATTTGTCCTGAAGGAGAAAATTTAACTCAGTGTGAGCAATGCCATTTTTCCTTAGGAATTCATGCTAAAAGAGGGACATTGGCTTGGATATTTGTATCCAAAGGGTTGCCACTTACAACAATTAGATGAGGTTTTAACCAGGATAATGAGGGACAGACAGCTTGGATGTTTGTATCAACAAGTGTGCCACTTACAACAGTTATCTGGAATTAGGGTTTTGTTTTGATGTGATTATACAGAGAAGTATCTTCCTGCAGAAATTTTGATTTCCTATGAGAGGATGTTGATTTTTGTGTGCCTTGATTGAATCCCAAGGTTGAAGCTAAGAGGTTGATTGGATTCCACTGGGGAAATCATTATACAAAGCCTAAGAGGAGGCTGGGAAAGACTGACTCAACAAGAGAATGTTTATTTGTGTCTTGTACAAAGCCCAAGATTGAGGCTGAAAGAGATTTGACTCTTTGTGGAAAAATTTTATCTGTCTTGTACAAAGCCCAAGATTGTGGCTAAAGATTATGGCTCTACTGGGAGGACATTTATGGGTGTCTTGTACAAAGCCCAAGATTGAGTCTGGAAGAGATTTGATTCTTGGAGAATATCTGTCTTGTACAAAGCCCAAGATTAAGGCTGAAAGGGTATGACTCTGTTTAGGGAGTGTTTAATATCTGTCTTGTACAAAGCCCAAGATTGAGGCTGAAGATTACTGAGGAATTATCATTATACAAAGCCTAAGAGGAGGCTGAAAAGATCTTGACTGACTCTACTATAGGATTTTATATGGGGTGTCTTGTACAAAGCCCAAGATTGAGACTGACTATTGAGGAAAAATTATTATACAAAGCCTAAGAGCAGGCTGGTTAGGGAAATTTCTTATATAAAGCCTAAGAGGAGGCTAACTTCTGCTTAGTATTATTGAGATCCAATGACAGGTCCAAATTTGGTAATTCAACTCTAGTTGGGGATTACAGAAGAGTTGAGATATCAGATGCCATGAGGTTCTGATTCGGTTGGGGATTTTGCTAATATTGAATTAACAATAATTGACCCCTGACTGGGGAAAATTAAGGGAAGGTTTAAAGATCGAGTTGTGAAACCTGTTGAGATTTCAACTCTGTTTGGAGATTTGATGGGATAATTAGGGTTATTTCTTGTTTTTTAAGGAAAAGGTTTCTAGGAAATCCAAAGGGGATGAGGCTGTCCAAGTCTATTGGTATTGAAGAGATTGGTTCAAAGATGGGGAGTGATCTTTGTATGATGCGCAAGAGAAGGCTGAGATGTTAAGCGATGAAGATCAACCCTAAACTGGTCTGATGGTTTGACTCAGAAAGACTTCTCTAGCAAAGGATGACTAGGTTATGTCCTATACCTTTAAGATGTCTCTTGGTCCTTGTACTAAGCCCAAAAGGAGGCATGAGAACTTCTAAGAATCCTGAGGGTCCTTGTACAAAGCCCAAGAGGAGGCTGGGGATGCTTTTAGGAAGCCTGTGGGTTCAAACTTAAGAATGTTCAAGAAAGGTTTCACCGAGAATTAATCATTTCTTTAGTGAACAGTTATAGAGTTTGAAGAAATTCAAGAGTAGTTTCACCGGGAATTAATCCTCTCTGGGGAAATTGAATTTCTTTGAGAATTTCTAATAGTGACAGTCTAAGAAAAGTTTCACCGGGAATAATGCCTTTCTCTTTGTTCCATTTTGTTTAACTCCATGAGAAAGAAAGATTGTATCTAGTAATCCTATGGGGATCTAGTTTTGACTGTCTTGAAAGAGTGACCAACTGGCTTTACTTAATTCTAGACTTAGTTGTCGGGGAAAACTCTAAGCAGATATACAAGTATATATATAGTTGATATATGACAAGTAATTAAAAGGATATGAAAGAAGGACTTATAGGTGCGCAAGCTTCTAGCAATACACTTTTATATATATATATATATATATATATATATATATATATATATATATATATATAAGCGTGTAAAAGGAAGCAGATAAAAACTTACAGGTGAGCAAGCTTCCATAACTGTAATGGTTAGTTGTTTAAAGAAATTGAAGAAAGTTTTGATAACAACTATGAATTAAAAGAAACAGTTATCTTAAAACATAAGCTTGAGGCTTATTCAACAAGAGATGCCCAGATGAGTTATTTGATAATATTGAAACAGACTGTATTATTAACATATGGTGTGGAACTTATACCATAACAGGGGCCCAAGGTTTTTGTAATTTACAAAGAGGGTTGGGTCTTATAATCCATTAGAGGGCCCAAAGATCATTTTTTTTACAAAAGAGGGGGCTTACAACTCAAGGAGTGGCCTAGATGATAACAATGATCGCACTGTTTATTTTGAAAACTGGATTGGATCTTATACAATGACTGAGGCCCAAATTTATTTATGTACAAATGAGGGTTGGGTCTTACATTCTATTAGAGGGCCCAAAGATCATTTTTTTTACAAAAGAGGGGGCTTACAACTCAAGGAGTGGCCCATATGAAAACAATGATCGCACTGTTTATTTTGAAAACTGGATTGGGTCTTATACAATGACTGAGGCCCAAATTTATTTATGTACAAAGGAGGGTTGGGTCTTACCGTCTATTAGAGGCCAAAAAAGTATTTTAATAAAAAGAAATGAGACTTATAGCTCAAGGAGAGGCCTAGTTATTTTTTATTTGAACTGGCGATCGCGCCGAGATTTTTTACAATGCAGTGGGTCTTATACAATGACTGAGGCCCAAAATTGGTTTTGGTCAAAAAGGGAATGAGTCTTACACTCTATTAGAGGTCCAAAAAGTATTTTAAAGATTTGTTAGGTTGAGAATGATTAAAACCCTAATTTTGATTAAAATGTATTTAATTTGAATAAAAATTCAAATAAAATAATCAAACATGTGAAAAAAGGTTTATGATCTTGGATTTATATTTGGAAAATCATGTTTCATTCATGGGATGGTTGAAAAATCATTTGAATGTTGCAAAACCAAGAGAAAGCAATATTTTTAATGTTAAAAAAACAAATTCTTTACAAAAATATCAAATATATGAAATAAATAATATTTTTGTGAAATTTTCATAGAATAAAATATTTTAATATTTATATGAATTTTGAAAAAAAAGAAATAATAAAAAATAATTAAAATTGAGGGAGAAATTAATTTTTGGATTAATTAACAAAAACATGAAAATATTGAAAAATAGTAAAAAAATGAGAAAGTGGTAAAAAAGGTCTGGGTGGGTTTGAACCCACCACCTCACACACAAACACACATGCGCGTTACCACTGGGGTGATGATACATCTGTGTATCAAAACCACCCCATAAATACATAAGGGGTGTCAAGTTTTCAGGCCTGGCCAAGGCAAGGCAAGACAAGTTTTGGCAATTTACGTGAAGCCTCTAACTTTCTCATTTCTCCATGGATTGGGACAAAATTTAGGTGTATCTGACCTAGAATTTCATGAGGAATCCAATGGTGGTCTTGGAATTTTCAGGAAGTGTCTCTATTTTAAAACCCGATAGTGGTTTCAAAATAGGCCTAGATTTGCATGTTCTATGCTATGTCGTGGTACAAGCAAGAATTACATGACAAATTGGTTCAAACACAACATATACAACATGTATGAGATGTTTATGATCAATGGACATCAAAGGAATGCATAATTCAAAGAGTTCAAGTTGTCATGTACTTACCTCTTGGAGCTTTTTGTGCTATCTGCCAAGTTCCTTGTGCCAGAAGTAATTTGATGCTTTGGACACTCCCAATTGATCCCTTAGAAGTTTTTAGGATGATTAGAACCAACTGGAATCGTTAGGAACAAGTTTTGGCTCTTTCTTGCAAAAGGGGCAAAAATGACCAATATGGCAACTCTCTCAAATGGTGTTCCAGATTAGGGGAACCATTTGGGACAGTTCAAGGATGATATTTGGAGTGTATTTGAACCATTTTTTGGTTTTGAAAGTGACTGAATCAAGACATGGCTTGAAAAATGCAGAAAAGTCAAGTTTTGAGGTTTTGGAGGTTGACTTTCTGATTTTGGTGTTTCATGTAACACCCTTCTACCCCACATACAATACACGGTAAAATAATCATTTAAAATCAGAGTACAACATAGAAAGGCGTCGCATTTTAATCTTAAAACACCATGATAACAATCATGCTCCGTAATATGGGTTTTTCAACAATTTAATTCAAAACATCGCAGCGAAATAACTTTATTTCAATCAAATCAAACTTCAAAACATCATAAAGAAAACGATAATAGAATCCATTAAACCAAGTAAAATAGAACTCAGAGGTTCACAATGTTCCCGACCCGATGTTACATAATCAGAGCAAGACACACCCTCTACTCAACTAAAAGAAAACTGACTCCAAAGCTAACTCTTCACGCACTGCGAACTAATCTTGGTTATCTGCACGTTACCCACGTAGAGGCAACATGAAAACAGGCAGGGTGAGTAATCACAATTCAATATAAATCATATAAAGAAAAGACATTAATAGGGCAACAGTTGTTTTTATCATATGCTACAGCGACTCACCCAAAACATCTTATAAAACATCACATCACCAATATCACTCATATGCAATCATGCAATGCCACCAAGAATGAAATGCAACATCATAAAAATGCATGTGGTACCAAATCGTCATAATAATGGACACTAGGCCATCAACCCTCCACAAGGGAGCACGTCACAAAATACTCCAATCCGCACGATGGGATTGAAGCCACCAAAATAACGGACCGAAGTCCCATCATAGAATGCCATGAATGCATGATGCAACAACATCGTCATAATCATCAATAAAATCATCATTTGCATCAACATTCATATCAATATTCCTCGTACTCATCAATACAACATCTATTTAATCAATCACATGAATCATACTAGCTACAGGTTCTCACACATCCTAATTCTGTCATCATTTTCATCACTAAATAATCATCATATAACACATCAACACATAGTTGAAATTTACAGCAACATCACAGCATTACTAAACATACACATATATATATATATATATATATATATATATATATATATATATATATCTAATTTCCACTTAATTTCAGTAATTAAAACACATTTTTCGCTCCAGGAAGTCGCGCTAAGCGCGGCCGCCAATGCCTCGAAGGGACAATTATTCTCCAGATCGCGCTAAGCACGCTACACCGCGCTAAGCGGGCTCTGCGATTTTGCGACTAAAACTCTGCGATAACAGCACTTCTTCATCTGCGATTCAACACCCCTAAACCAGATTTATTCCTCAAATTACCACAGATTATGTTATTATAACCTATAACTATCACATATACGTCAATAACAACAGTCATTACATAGAAAATCATCAAAATCCATCATCCCTAACCTCCAATTCCTAGGTTTTCCCCCAAAACCCCAATCACCCACCAACACCTAATCTTTATATCAAAATATTGAAAAGTGATACTCCCCATACCTTAGAGTCTTGATTCTTTCGATCTTCTCTTGAAGTTTCACTGGAAATTCCTCTATGCCTTAGCCTCCTCCACTCTTCTTGTGTTCTTCAGAGCACTCTTTTCTTTCTTTCAACCAAAATAACACGAATAATGAAAACTCCCCTCATTATTCCTTGTTTTAACTCAAAATACCCCTAAATGTGCTCTTCCCATCTTACCCTCACTTATCCTTCACCAATGACCACCATACCCTCAAGGCTTCTAACACTCTTATTTTAAATAATAATAATAATTTCAATAATGTGATACAATTATTCATACCATCAATATTATTAATATAACTCCACCAAAATGCTCATGCAACACAACAACATGTCATCAAATTACCTTATATTCACAAATAATTAATAAATAACTAAATATGAATTCCGGGCGTTACATTTCATGTCACAAGTGAGTGTTTGAACAACTTAGATATGACATATTGAATGTGTTTGGATCAAAGACTGTGATGAAATTGCTCTCTAACTCAAAAGTTAAGTTGTTACTTGTAAAAGAAGGAAAATGTGAGTGAAAGAGAGAGATTACAAATAGATGACAAGGCTGTACTTGCCTGATTTTGCCAAATCTAGCAAAATTACACAATTCTGCCTTGTACAAGGCAGTTAGAAATGGCCATTTTGAGAAGATCATATCTCCTTGCTCAAATGGAGTTATGAGAGCCTCTTATGCTTTTTAAAGAGCCCTCATATGATACAACACATGTGTGATCATAGTTTGTCTTGAAACTATTTGGATCCAATTGAAAAAATGCTCATGAACATTGATGTCCAAAGATGCTAACTTAGGCCGATTTTCACTAAGTGTTGAAAAAGTGTCATTTCTTCATTATTGTCATTTTGATCACTCCATAACTAAAAATCCATGAAGAATTGGAGTTTTTTGTAGTTGAAGCTTTTGTAGAATGTAATAAAATCTACAAACCAGGCTTTGGATCATTCAAAATGGTTGCTTAGATCAGAAGTTATGGCCCTTGGAAGTTGGCACCAAAACCATTACATTTAGTAACTTAGAAAATTTTCTAAGTTTTTTCAAGGTTACCCCTTTTACAAGTTATCTTGATTTCTTGATCAATTCTTGTTCAAATGACATTATAAATCATATTTTGTGAAAATATGAATCATAAGGATCATTTTTGTCAAAAAAGTCATGTTTTGACTTTTGGCTCCGGATCGGTTCCGCTAATAAAACCTTAATTCCCGACTTTTGGGGAATGCATCCTCTGAGGGTGTTTTAACTTTGCCAATGGATCCCTAGGGTTATGTTGAGCATATTTAGTCATGTGTGGAAGTCTTGGCTCATCCTTTTGTGAAAATCTCACCCTAGGGGTCCCAGTCGTCCAAAACCCTAATTCGGCGATACTGGGTGTTTCGAGGCCCCTTCCTCTTGGAATGTCACAACTTTGTGCTTGATTCTTGATATGGGAGTCCTCTTAATTTATTATGGAGGTTTAAAGAGGTTAGACAAGTTGAATATCATGTCATGTCTTGATTGATCTCTTGTTTAATTGTCCTGGGAGGGCTGGAAACCCTAATTATTTATTATTGTGAATGCTCAACAATCCATGGGGAGATTGATGAGGCATAATGACACATCCATATTTTGATGATGACTTGCACAATGATGGGAAATCTTGGTGGTCAAAATTTGGGGTATGACACCTATCGCAAAGAGTTTCAATCTTCTAACGAATCGGCCCACATTTCAGAAAATTCTAAATGGAAAAATCCCATGTCGAGGTCGCAGTGGAGGAGAGAACAGCGAAGGAGGAAAGCCCAAAGGGAGGCCGAGTCGAAGGACAAAGCTGAGTCTAGCACAAATTTACCTGCCGAGAGTAACAGAAAGGGAAAGAAAGGAGTTGTCGAAAGGTTGCCCATTGGGTGAAAACTATTCAAAACTGAAGTCGAAATGGCCAGAGAAAAACATGATCAGGCCATAGCAGAAGATGAGATGATGACAGACAATTTTGACTCAGATTCTGATGCTTCGTTGGACATCATCGTGAATGTGGTTTCAGTACTGCCTAGGGAATTCGACCAGATTATAGAGGTCGAAGAGATTGATGCCTACACAGAAGCAGAAATGGCGGCACACAAACCCGTGTGCTACTATATACTGAACAATGGCTGCGTCGAAGAGCATAATGCCTTTTTTGAGCGGCCAGACGAGGCTATGTGTAACGCCCCAGTTTTTGCCAGTTTTTTTTTATTGAGTCTTTTTGATTATTTTATTGTTATTTTCGACTTTTATGTGGAAATGTGTTATTTTTCATCGTAATTATATTTTACCGCGTTTTGGGAACATTTGCGAGATAATTGAGTGTGGGGGTATTTTGGACATTTCATAGATATTTTTGATAAGTTAGTAAGAAAAGAAAAGAAAAGAATAGTAAAAGGAAAGAAAGAAAAATAGAGAGAAAGAAAGTGGAAGAAAGGAAAAAGAGAAGAAAAGAGGAGAAGAGAGAAAATTGGAGAAAGAGTGGAAAAATCATCAAGAACAAGTTCTAGAGTCGATTAAATCGGGTAAGGGTGCGAAACTCGATTATTCTATGAGTGTATACGATTATATATTTGTGTTTGCTTGGATGTTCTTGCCTTTCCATAACTTTTGAATTCTAGGTCGAAACGAGATAAACGAGTAGAAATCGATGTTTTTACAGTCGGAAATCGATATAATTTGCGTTGCATGATTACTTGGTGTTTATGAATCATTGCTGATAATTGTTTTGCTGTTGGAATTGATTTGGAGTGGAAAATGAGGTTTTTGGGGGTTTTGGATCGTGTAACCCGTAACAACATTTTTTTGGTTCTGGTGTGATTCGCTAGGTGAATTTGGGATTCGCCAGGCGGATTGGGTTTCGCCACTAGCTCGCCGGGCGAAGTGCTGGCGAAGACAGATTCGCCAGGCGAATTCGTAAGTCGCCAGGCGAATTTGGAATTACAGAAAGGGGGTAGCTTCTGTAACTTTTGGTTTTTTTTCTAAATTGGTGACTCGCCACTGGCTCGCCAGGCGAAAGGCTGGCGAATGGGAAGTCGCCAGGCGAATTACCACGTGGCCAGGCGAATTTGACTGTTTCTTAATAAATTCTTAGTTTTTGAAAATTCATAACTTTTGTTCTGTTTATCCGATTTTTGCATTTTTGGTGTCATTGGAAAGCTTATAAAATGTACTTTATGATTATGATGGTTTGGAAATTGTTGGCTGATTTAATTATGTCAGAAATTGGGAATAGTGCCAATTCTCGACTTTTGTCGTTTTAAATGGTGCGTATTTGACGTGTATTATGTTATCTGTTTGTACTTTGGATGGGTATGCTTTATGTGCTATTGTGAGGATGACTTGTGGCCGAAAGGCAAGACATGCTAAGTGTGGTAATTGATTATATCTGCATGATTATTGATGTGTGTGAGTATGCAATGTGAATGTCATGAGTCATTGTATGCCAAGCATCATGATGTGCATTGTTGAACGTCCTGAGTGACGGTTTGGTTCCCGAGGGAATCTGCTATAACATCGTGGGCCTCGAAAATATGAGGCGTTGCCTGAGGACTTAAAGCGATGGGTATAGACGATTGTGGGCTCCTTTGGAGACTTAAAGCAATCCTTAACGTCGTGGGCCTCGAAAATATGAGGCGTTGCCTGAGGACTTAAAGTGACGGGTGAACATCATAGGCATGACGGGGAGTTACTTGAGATTCTCAGTAACGAGCGATGGTTCCAATAGTTCCTGAGTGAACTGATGATGAGACAAGAGACATTGGAAGTCGGTACCGCATGGCATGTGCATAGAGTTGTTGTGTCGGTCTATGTGCATTGCATAAATCATGAGTTAATTGTGTATGAATTGTGATTATGAATGATTGAGTGTAGTGGTATTTGATACGTGAGAATTATGCTGTATTATGTTATATTTGATTGTGATGCGAGTGTGGTGAGAAGTTGGTATTTGTGCACTTTTGTGTTAATATATAATTTTATGCAATTATATTATGGTTGTTTTTCTCACCCTTCTGCTGTTTTATAACGCTCTATGAGGCGTTGCAGATTAGAGTTGCTGGAGGTATTCCTTTTTGTGAAGCGTTGCATCTTCATTCTTTTGTCGGTCAGCTCTGATATGTGACTCCGGGTAGCTAGGGTGGCCGTTTGTGATTGTTTTGTATATCTGATGATATATTTTGGTTGTACATGTATAACTTGATGTATGACAGACATGTTTATATGTATATATGTATATATATGTTATTCAGATTTTAGATTTTCCGCTTTTATTCTAATTTCTGAAAAGTGGGTGTAAGGAACAAAGTTTCCTCTGTATGATTGCTACCCCATAGTTGCATATCTTTATGGGCAGGTGTTGTATGTTATGTATTTGTTACATTGATGTGATTTCCCCTTTCTATGCCGTGTTTTCAAATGTACTCTTATCAAATTTCGAATTTTCTTTTACCGCTTTAATTGTGTGATTTGGGGGTATTAGATTGGAGGCGTCACATTAAGTGGTATCAGAGCCAGTCCGTGTCAGTTGTGTCGTTTGTGTCGGTTGTGTCTGGCATATTGGGCGAGTTGTGTTGAGCAAGTTGTGGTTTAACCATAGTTTTTGTGTTTGGACGAACAGAATATGGCTGGTCGTAATGATGCTGCTTTGGCTGCGGCGATGCAAGCTATGGCACGAGCTGTGTAGGGTGCACCGAATGCTGCAGGAAATGATGAGTTTAGAAAGAATAAGCCGCCGGTCTTTAAAGGGGAACATGATCCGGATGGTGCGCAAATTTGGTTGAAAGAGATTGAGAGGATTTTCAGGGTGATGGATTGTGACGAGGAGCATAAGGTGAGGCTGGGCACTCATATGTTACATGAAGAGGCTGACGACTGGTGGATCAGTACTCGTCAAGTGTTGGAAGCAGAGGAGGAGGAAGAAGAGATTACTTGGGAAGTGTTTAGCCAAGAGTTTCTAAGGAAGTATTTTCCCGAGGATGTCCGAGGAAAGAAGAAGATTGAGGTTTTGGAACTAAAACAAGGTAATTTGTCTGTTGTTGAATATACTGCTAAGTTTGTGGAACTTGTGCAGTTTTATCCTCATTATGTGGAAGCGACTACTGAATTTTCTAAGTGTGTGAAGTATGAAAGTGGATTACGTCCTGAGATAAAGCAGGCAATTGGTTATCAGAGGATTCAAAGGTTTGCTGATTTGGTGGAATGCTGTAGGATTTATGACGAAGATAGTAAGGCTCGTTCTGCTCACTATAAAAGTGTAAGTGACCGGAAAGGGAAGCAACAATTCCGTGGTGGTCCGTATGTGTCACCGGCTGATAAAGGTAAACAGAGGGGTAATTTTGATCGTAGGTCAGGTGGAGGTGGTATGTCTAATTCTCCTAGGTGTTTTAAATGTGGTGAATTGGGTCATCGCCAGCATGAATGTAGGAAGAATGTGATTAAGTGTTCTAATTGTGGCGGTGAAGGGCATGTTTTAGCTGATTGTAAAAGGAAGAATGTGGTGAAATGTTACAATTGTGGGGAACCTGGTCACATTAGTTCGAAGTGTCCGCATCAGAAGAAAGCTCCGACTAGTGGCAAAGTGTTTTCGTTGGCGGGAACTCAGACCTCAAGTGCAGATCTTCTGATAAGAGGTACTTGCTTTATTAATAATATGCCTTTAATTGCTATTATTGATACTGGAGCGACTCATTCATTTATTTCGTCTGAGTGCGCGAAGCTTTTGAATCTTGTGTTGTCTGTGATGGATTTTGAGATGGTTATTGATACTTCAGCGATGGGGTCAGTAACTACTTCTTTAGTTTGTCTCAGTTGTCCTTTAGCCATTTATGGTAAAGACTTTGTGATGAATTTAGTGTGTTTACCATTGGAAGGTTTAGATGTGGTGTTGGGAATGAACTGGTTGCAATTTAATCGGGTGCACATTGATTGTTATCATAAGTTAGTAAGGTTTCCTTCTCTGGAGGAAGATGAAGACTCGAGTTTCTTGTCTACTAAAGAGTTGAAGAAACTTTTTGCGGACGAAGCTCAGTTGTTTGGATTATTTGCATCTTTGTCGGTGGAGAGTAAAGTTGAGCTTGAAGTGTTTCCTGTTGTGTGTGATTTTCCTGAAGTGTTTCCTAAGGATATTTCAGATGTACCGCCAGAGAGAGAGGTAGAGTTTGCAATAGATCTAGTTCCTGGTACTAGACTTGTTTCTATGGCACCTTATCGAATGTCGGCATCTGAATTGGTGGAGTTGAAAAAGCAGTTGAATGAGTTGTTGGAAAAGAGGTTCGTGAGGCCAAGTGTTTCTCCTTGGGGTGCTCCAGTTTTGTTAGTGAAAAAGAAGGATGGGAGTATGCGATTATGTATTGATTATCGCCAGTTGAACAAAGTGACGATTAAGAATAAATATCCGCTTCCAAGGATTGATGATCTGATGGATCAGTTGGTTGGTGCTTGTGTATTTAGTAAGATTGATTTGAGATCGGGGTATCATCAGATAAGAGTGAAAGAAGAGGATATTCAGAAGACGGCCTTTAGAACATGTTACGGTCATTATGAATATGCGGTGATGCCGTTCGGGGTTTCTAATGCGCCTGGTGTGTTTATGGAATACATGAATCGTATTTTTCACGAGCATTTGGATCGTTTTGTGGTGGTGTTTATTGATGATATTTTAATCTATTCTAAGTCTCGGGAAGAACATGCAGAGCATTTGCGTATTGTTTTGCAGGTTTTGAAGGAAAGGAAGCTTTTTGCCAAATTGTCCAAGTGTGAATTCTGGTTGTCTGAGGTGAGTTTTCTTGGACACGTAATTTCGGGTAATGGTGTAACTGTGGATCCATCTAAAGTAGACGCAGTTCTACAATGGGAGGTTCCTAGATCCGTTACTGAAATTCGAAGCTTTTTGGGTTTGGCTGGTTATTATCGGAGGTTCATTGAAGGGTTTTCTAAGCTAGCATTACCTTTGACCCAGTTGACTTGCAAGGGTCAGGCGTTCATTTGGGATATTCGGTGTGAGGAAAGTTTTAATGAGCTGAAGAGAAGATTGACGATAGCTCCGATTCTTATTTTACCTAATCCTAATGAGCCATTTGTGGTATATTGTGATGCGTCCTTAATTGGTTTGGGTGGTGTTTTGATGCAGGAAGGTAAAGTTGTAGCTTATGCTTCAAGGCAATTAAGAGTTCATGAGAAAAACTATCCTACTCATGATCTTGAATTAGCGGCTGTAGTTTTTGTGTTGAAGATTTGGAGGCACTATCTCTATGGTGCGAGGTTCGAGGTCTTTAGTGATCATAAAAGCTTGAAATATTTATTTGATCAAAAAGAGTTGAACATGAGGCAGCGGAGATGGTTGGAATTCTTGAAAGATTACGACTTTGGCTTGAATTACCATCCTGGTAAAGCTAGTGTGGTAGCCGATGCATTGAGCCGGAAATCGTTGCATATGTCCGCATTGATGGTGAAAGAGTTGGAACTTTTGGAATCGTTTAGGGATTTGAGTTTGGTATGTGAAGTGACTTCGGATAGTGTAAGGCTTGGAATGTTGAAAGTTACTAATGAATTTTTGTTGTCGGTAAGTGAGAAACAGAAGTTGGATTTGAAATTCGTTGATTTGATGATGAATGAAAATGTGGATTTCAAGGTTGATAATTTTGGTGTTTTGAGATTCCGTGGTCGTATTTGTATACCTGATGATGCGGAGTTAAAAAGAATGATTTTGGAGGAAGGACACCGGAGTAATTTAAGTATTCATCCGGGAGCGAATAAGATGTACCAAGATTTGAAGAAGATTTTCTGGTGGTCTAGTTTGAAAAGAGATGTGGCTCAGTTTGTGTATGCATGTTTGACTTGTCAGAAATCGAAAGTGGAACATTTGAGACCTAGTGGTTTGTTGCAACCGTTGGATATTCCTGAGTGGAAATGGGATAGCATTTCGATGGATTTTGTGACGGGATTACCAAACACTCAGTGAGGGTATAATGCTATTTGGGTGATTGTGGACAGGCTGACTAAATCGGCGCATTTTATTCCGATTGACATCAGTTTTTCTTTGGAACGGTTAGCTGAGATCTATATCAGTGTGGTTGTGAAATTGCATGGGGTTCCATTGAGTATTGTTTCTGATCGAGATCCTAGGTTCACATCGAGATTTTGGGAGAGTTTACAGAAGGCTTTGGGTTCTAAATTGAGGTTGAGTTCAGCTTATCATCCGCAGACGGATGGTCAGACCGAAAGAACTATTCAGTCGTTGGAGGATTTGTTGAGAACGTGTGTTTTGGAAGAGGTGGTACGTGGGACAGTTATCTTGCATTGGTTGAGTTCACGTATAATAACAGTTTCCATTCTAGTATCGGAATGGCACCTTTTGAGGCTTTATATGGACGAAGATGTAGAACGTCGTTGTGTTGGCACGAAACTGGTGAGAGTTCTGTGGTTGGACCAGAATTAGTGCAACAGACGACAGAAAAGGTAAAGTTTATTCGTGAGAAAATGAAGGCTTCTCAGAGTTGACAAAAGAGTTATCATGATCGGAGACGGAAGGATCTTGAGTTTCAAGAGGGTGATCACGTATTTCTGAGGGTTACGCCGGTAACGGGTGTTGGTCGTGCTTTGAAATCTAAGAAGCTTACTTCTCGATTTATTGGTCCTTACCAGATATCTACGAGAGTGGGTGCTGTAGCGTATCGTGTGGCGTTACCGCCGAATCTGTCGAATTTGCACGACGTTTTTCATGTTTCACAGCTACGGAAGTATGTTCCGGACCCTTCACATGTGATTCCTATGGACGAGGTTGGGGTAAGGGATAACCTTACGGTCGAGACTTTACCAGTTAGGATTTTGGATCGCGAGGTGAAGCGGTTGAGAGGCAAAGAGATTGCACTTGTGAAAGTGGCGTGGGGAGGCGCTGCTGATGGTAATTTGACGTGGGAGTTGGAGAGTAGGATGCGGGAGTCGTATCCAGAGTTGTTTGTTTCAGGTGAGATTTTCGAGGACGAAAATTTCTAAGTGGGGGAGAGTTGTAACGCCCCAGTTTTTGCCAGTTTTATTTTATTGAGTCTTTTTGATTATTTTATTGTTATTTTCGACTTTTATGTGGAAATGTGTTATTTTTCATCGTAATTATATTTTACCGCGTTTTGGGAACATTTGCGAGATAATTGAGTGTGGGGGTATTTTGGACATTTCATAGATATTTTTGATAAGTTAGTAAGAAAAGAAAAGAAAAGAATAGAAAAAGGAAAGAAAGAATAATAGAGAGAAAGAAAGTGGAAGAAAGGAAAAAGAGAAGAAAAGAGGAGAAGAGAGAAAATTGGAGAAAGAGTGGAAAAATCATCAAGAACAAGTTCTAGAGTCGATTAAATCGGGTAAGGGTGCGAAACTCGATTATTCTATGATTGTATACGATTATGTATGTGTGTTTGCTTGGATGTTCTTGTCTTTCCATAACTTTTGAATTCTAGGTCGAAACGAGATAAACGAGTAGAAATCGATGTTTTTACGGTCAGATATCGATATAATTTGCGTTGCATGATTACTTGGTGTTTATGAATCATTGCTGATAATTGTTTTGCTGTTGGAATTGATTTGGAGTGGAAAATGAGGTTTTTGGGGGTTTTGGATCGTGTAACCCGTAACAGCATTTTTCTGGTTCTGGTGTGATTTGCCAGGCGAATTTGGGATTCGCCAGGCGGATTGGGTTTCGCCACTAGCTCGCCGGGCGAAGTGCTGGCGAAGACAGATTCGCCAGGCGAATTCGTAAGTCGCCAGGCGAATTTGGAATTACAGAAAGGGGGTAGCTTCTGTAACTTTTGGTTTTTTTTTCTAAATTGGTGACTCGCCACTGGCTCGCCAGGCGAAAGGCTGGCAAATGGGAAGTCGCCAGGCGAATTACCACGTGGCCAGGCGAATTTGGCTGTTTCTTAATAAATTCTTAGTTTTCGAAAATTCATAACTTTTGTTCTGTTTATCCGATTTTTGCATTTTTGGTGTCGTTGGAAAGCTTATAAAATGTACTTTATGATTATGATGGTTTGGAAATTGTTGGCCGATTTAATTATGTCGGAAATTGGGAATAGTGCCAATTCTCGACTTTTGTCGTTTTAAATGGTGCGTATTTGACGTGTATTATGTTATCTGTTTGTACTTTGGATGGGTATGCTTTATGTGCTATTGTGAGGATGATTTGTGGCCGAAAGGCAAGACATGCTAAGTGTGGTAATTGATTATATCTGCATGATTATTGATGTGTGTGAGTATGCAATGTGAATGTCATGAGTCATTATATGCCAAGCATCATGATGTGCATTGTTGAACGTCCTGAGTGACGGTTTGGTTCCCGAGGGAATCTGCTATAACATCGTGGGCCTCAAAAATATGAGGCGTTGCCTGAGGACTTAAAGCGATGGGTATAGACGATTGTGGGCTCCTTTGGAGACTTAAAGCAATCCTTAACGTCGTGGGCCTCGAAAATATGAGGCGTTGCCTGTGGACTTAAAGCGACGGGGTGAACATCGTAGGCCCGACGGGGAGTTACTTGAGATTCTCAGTAACGAGCGATGGTTCCAATAGTTCCTGAGTGAACTGATGATGAGACAAGAGACATTGGAAGTCGGTACCGCATGGCATGTGCATAGAGTTGTTGTGTCGGTCTATGTGCATTGCATAAATCATGAGTTAATTGTGTATGAATTATGATTATGAATGATTGAGTGTAGTGGTATTTGATACGTGAGAATTATGCTGTATTATGTTATATTTGATTGTGATGCGATTGTGGTGAGAAGTTGGTATTTGTGCACTTTTGTGTTAATATATAATTTTATGCAATTATATTATGGTTGTTTTTCTCACCTTTCTGCTGTTTTATAACGCTCTATGAGGCGTTGCAGATTAGAGTTGCTGGAGGTATTCTTTTTGTGAAGCGTTGCATCTTCATTCTTTTGTCGAGCGGGTCTGATATGTGACTCCGGGTAGCTAGGGTGGCCGTTTGTGATTGTTTTGTATATCTGATGATATATTTTGGTTGTACATGTATAACTTGATGTATGACAGACATGTTTATATGTATATATGTATATATATGTTATTCAGATTTTAGATTTTCTGCTTTTATTCTAATTTCTGAAAAGTGGGTGTAAGGAACAAAGTTTCCTCTGTATGATTGCTACCCCATAGTTGCATATCTTTATGGGCAGGTGTTGCATGTTATGTATTTGTTACATTGATGTGATTTCCCCTTTCTATGTCGTGTTTTCAAATGTACTCTGATCAAATTTTGAATTTTCTTTTACCGCTTTAATTGCGTGATTTGGGGGTATTAGATTGGAGGCGTCACACTATGAAAAACAATTTAAAGCCTCTATTCATCACTGGGAAAGTCGAGAATGTGCCAGTAAACAAGATTTTAGTCGACCGTGGCGCCACAGTAAATTTAATGCCGCACTTTATGCTAAGGAAGATTGGCAAATTCGACACAGACACCAAACCACACAATATGGTGCTGTCAAGTTACAAAGGGAAAGTTGGCACCACCCTTGGTGTTATTCAGGTCAATCTAACTATTGGAACGGTAACAAGGCCTACCGTTTTCATGGTAGTCGAAACCAAGGTGAATTATAATTTTCTTTTGGGGAGGGAATGGATACATGGAATTTGGGTTGTACCTTCTTCCATGCACCAAAGGATCACCATATGGAGGCTAGATGGCATTGTGGAAAACATCGAAGCCGATCAAGGGTATTTTAAAGCTCCGATCAATCACCTTGAAGGAAGCCAGTTTGATAAACACTTGGCCAATATTGCTCTATGCAGTCTGGCCGATTTTACTTTTACCCCAGATGATGAGGCATATTGCTCATTGCTTCTGCATCCTGTCAATGGATTTCGATGGGATATGGAAGTAGTAGGTGAGGATGACTTGGCATATCCTGCGCCTGTACCAGGAATAACCCCAACAGGTTGGGGAAGTGAGTTCAGTGAGGATGTCTGAACTCGAAGTGATGAGAAAGATTTCACCTTATATAGCCGAGAACAAGTTACAAGCGGCCTTAGAGGCTGAAGTTAAAAACATATCTGATAAGGACATCACTAATTCAAGCGAAGGAGGTCCTGGCAAGGATTTCGAACCAGAACCACCTAATCAGGTTTAGGATAAAGAACAGAGGCTCGCATTATTTATGATGATGAGCCTTTGGGTTTCAAGAAGGATCCATTGGAAAATAACATTCGAATGCTAGCGCAAGATCCACTTGAAGAAAACGACCTGGGAGAGGGGGCAGTGAAAAGGCCTACTTACATCAGCGCCAACATTACTCCACAACTCAGAGTCAAAGTAATCCAACTATTGAAAGAGTTCAAAGACTGTTTCGCATGGGATTATGACGAGATGCCTGGTTTGAGTAGAGAATTGGTCGAGTTAAAGCTATCAATCAAGTCTGGAAAGAAGCCAGTCAGCAAAATCCTAGACGATTTGCACCAGCAATCCTTTCGAAGATAAAAGAGGAGGTCGAAAGGCTTCTTCGTTGCAAATTTGTTTGAACGGCCAGGTATGTCGAATGGCTTGCAAACATAGTGCTTGTTATAAAAAAGAATGAGACTTTGAGGGTATGCATAGATTTCAGGGATCTGAATGCTGCAACCCCAAAGGACGAATACTCAATGCATGTGGCGGAAATGTTAGTCGATTCTGCCACTGGCCATGAATACCTGAGCATGCTTGACGGGTATTCTGGGTATAACCAAATATTTATTGCTGAAGATGACGTCCCTAAAACGGTATTTTGAGGCCCTAGGGCCTTAGGCACCTACGAATGAGTAGTTATGCCTTTTGGCCTAATAAAAGTTGGGGCAATATATCAAAGAGCAATGAATGCAGTCTTCCATGACTTCATTGAAACTTTTATGCAAATTTACATTGATGATATTATTGTGAAGTCTCTTTTAGGCAAGAACCATATTGACCATCTTTGACAGTCATTGGAAAGGATGCGAAGACATGGTCTTAAAATGAATCCTCTCAAATGTTCTTTTTGTGCGCAGGCGGGAGACTTCTTAGGCTTTGTGGTCCACAAGAAGGGGATCGAAATCAATAAAAAAATGACTAAAGCCATCATAGAAGCGAAAGCGCCATCAACAAGAATGGAATTGAAGTCGCTGTTAGGAAAGATTAACTTCTTGAGAAGATTTATCTCAAATCTCAGCGGGAAGACTCAAGCCTTTTCACCTCTACTCTGATTGAACAAGGAAGGATTCGACTAGGGTAGCTCAACAGGAGGCTTTAGACAAAATCAAAGAATACTTGAGTTACCCTTCAATATTGGCACCGCCTTGTCGAAGTAGGAGTATGAGATTATACATGTCTACGTCGAACAAAACCTTAGGGAGCATATTGGCTCAAGAGGATGAAAATGGCGTCGAAAGAGCCATTTATTACCTTTGTCGGGTTTTGAATGATGCGGAAACTAGGTATAACATGGTTGAGAAATTATGTTTATGCTTGTATTTCTCTTGTACAAAATTAAAGCAATATATAAAGCCAGTTGATGTTTATGTCTCGTCTCATTTTGATATATTAAGCACATGTTATACAAACCTATTTTGCATAGTCGAATTGGTAAATGGGCCCTGGCATTGACTAAATATTCCCTAACGTATAGACCTTTAAAGGCCGTTAAGGGACAAGTGGTAGCAGACTTTATTGTCGACCACTCCATAAATGAGAATGTGTCGAATTATCTTGAACTTGAACCTTGGAAATTATATTTTGATGGTTCAAGTCATAAAGATGACACATGTGTAGGATTCTTGATTATTTCTCCTAATAAAATCCCAACAAAATTTAAATATAAAGTCGAAGGTATATGCTCGAACAACAAGGCTGAATATGAAGCCTTGATCACCAGACTTGAAATTTTGTTGGAATTGGGGGAAACTCGAGTCGAAATAATAGGAGTTTCAGAGTTAGTCATGAAACAAATTACAAGGGAATACAAGTGCGTGAAAGAGAATCTCATCATGTATTTTGTTATAGTCAATAGACTACTCAAACAGGTTATCACCATTAGACTTGGAAGCTACAAAGTTAGGATATGCTGACAAGGAAAATTTTGAAATTTTGGCTGTGGATAATTTGATGGACGAAGACTGGAGAAAACTAATAGTGGATTACTTGCAGAATCCGACATCTTCCACTTAGCAAAAAACCAGGTATCGTGCTTTGAGCTATGTTCTTTTGGGTAATGAATTGTTTAAAAAGACTCCTGAAAGAGTCTTGCTTAAGTGCCTAAGTGAGTCAGAAGCGTATTTAGCCCTTTCGACTGTCCATGGAGGGGCATGTGGGGCACATCAGGTAGGCCAAAAGATGAAATGGCTGTTGTTTCGACAAGGCATGTACTGGCCTACCATGTTAAAAGACTGCATTGAATTTCCTAAAGACTGTCAAGAGTGCCAAGTGCATGCAGGTATACAACATGTTCCTGCGAGCGAATTATACTCTATAGTCAAACCATGGCCCTTTAGAGGTTGGACTTTGGATTTGGTTGGCGAGATTCGACCAGCATCATCTAAGAGTCAAAGGTACATTTTGGTAGGTATTGGTTATTTTACGAAATGGATTGAGACCATGCCTTTACCAAATGTTGACCATGATGATGTAATCGAATTTATTAAGAAACAGATCATCTACAGATTTGGAATCCCAGAAAATATTACAATGGATCAGGGATCTATTTTCACTGGTCGAAAGATGCAGGAATTTTCTAAAGTGATGGGATTCAAGTTGTTAACCTTCACACCCTATTATGCTCAGGCTAATCATCAAGTAGAAGCAACAAATAAGGTAGTGATTGGGTTGATTAAGAAACATGTGGGAAAGAAGCCGAGAAATTGGCATAAGACATTGGACCAGGTTCTCTGGGCAAGTCGAACTTCGCCCAAAGATGCAACTAATACTACTTCTTTTTTATTGACTTTTGGCCATGATGCAGTTTTACCTGTAGAAATCTACTTACAATCAACAAGGATTCAAAGGCATCATGAGATCCCTTTTGAGTCTTATTGGAATATGATGTTAGATGAGTTGGTAGATTTGGATGAAGAAAGGCTTAATGCCTTGGAGTTATTGAAATGGCAGAAGAAAAGGGTGGAAAAAGCCTACAATAAAAAAGTTAAAGTCAAGAGGTTTTCGCCTGGAGAATTGGTTTGGAAGGTAATTTTGCCTATGGATCAAAAGGTTAGGTACTTAGGAAAATGGTCCCCTAAGTGGGAAGGACCTTTTCAGATCATACAAGTATTTTCAAATGGTGCTTATGAGGTTGAAGAATTAGGCGAGGATAAAAGAATCTTGAAAGTTAATGGTAAGTATTTGAAAAAATATAAACCTGTACGTCAAGAATTAAAGATTATTTATGAATAATCGCAGAAAATGAGTTGAAGCTAAAATAGAATAAAATTGCCAGAATGGCTCAATTCATTACATAAAAGCCTCAAAGGGCTGAGAAACATTGTGCTAGAAATAAATAAATTGAAACTGCAAATTAAAAAGGAAGTTTGTTCTTTATCTCAAGGTATTTCGACTTTTTGAGCTCAAGGCGTCTCTCGCATGAGTTTTTGTCGAGTTTCAGCGCTGCAACCTCTCCTTCCAACTGTCGAGCTTTGTAAAGAAATTCCAGGGGGAACTTTAATTCTTTGACTATTTCAGAGTCACTAGAGTCTTGCAGTTCAGCGTTGCGTTGTTCAGCTTTGGGGATTTTGGTTTGCAGTTCCTCAATTTGTTTTTTCCAGTTAGCAATATCTGCTTTATTGTCCTCAATCTCCTTAGCATGTTGCTCCTTCATCTACTCCAACTCTCCGACCCTAGCTTCTAATTCAGCAGCCGCTGTCCACGCAGCAGCCTCACTCCTAGATTTGGTTTCAAGTGCACTATTAATCCAAGGAAGTTGTTTTAGGTCGGTGGCAACTAGATCAATCAAAGTACCAAGTTCCAAAATGATGGGGGCAATTTCAGGGGAACAGTTTTAAGATTAACTTGTTTGAGTAAAGCCTTCAATTAAAGAGAGGCTGTGGCATCAGATTGCAGGAGTTTGAAGAGGTCACCTTTGAATACTTTTTCTTTAATCTTTAAAAGGGCCTCATTTAGAAGCTTGCTCAAAGGTTGACCTCCAGAAGCTGTCAAAGCACTTAAACTGTTATCAGAAGAACTGCCCCGTTTGCTGAGAACAATTTTTAGGTACTCACAAGGGTTGGTGGCCTTAAGGCGTTTAAGATCATCCTCAAAGTAAGCAAAAATTATTTCTGTCGAAAGTTTGGCACTATCTGCAGTCACAACAACTTTAGGGGTAGCAGTATATTCTTTTTGGACTTGCTCTTCGGCAGGTTCATTGTTGGCTCTATCTTTGGCTTCTTTTCCATTTCCACCATCATCTTCTTGGTCATCATCATCATCATCATCATCATTGTCATTACCTTCATCATCATTATCATTTCCACCAGCCTCAGTGTGGAACATTGACTGGTCTTCTTCTTCTTCTTCTATTTCTTCCTCTTGGGCAACAGCCTCTGGGTCAGCATTAGTTGGGTATTGGTCACCCACGAGTTTGACCATTGGGGAGCCACTGCCAGAAGACTTCTCACCTAGAGTGTGAACTTCATTCATAGCCACTGTCTCTTTATTCACTCCTTCAAGTTTGTCTTGTTCTTGATTTTCCTGCTCAGAACCACTTGTTTGAGATTGTTGTGCAGAGGAAGTTGGGACTTCTTTCGAAGCAGACATGTTGGCTGGGGCAGGAAGAGTAGTAGTTAGAGGAGGAGAGTTGGTTGTTAGTCGGGTCGAAGTACCTGTACCCTAAAATGATAAGTTATTTAGGTTAGAATTGAAATAAAAGAATGTCAATGAAATAAAACAGTTTACATGAGAATAAAAACTACTTTGAGCTCTTCGACTCCATGACTAGAGTTATCACTTTCAAGTTGACCTGAAGCTGCCTTCGATGCAGTAGATGCTTCAGAGACCTTCGCTACCTTTACTTTAGGTTGGCTCGAAGTATCAGTAATCTTGAGTTGCGTCTTCCTCTTCTTGATTAGTTGATCATCAGGAGGAGATTGGTCCTCATCATCTGATTCAACCACAATCTGGGGAGTAGCTTTTCTAGATTTTTTCTTTTGAGGAAAGTTGAGAAGTAAAAAATTACCCTTATGGATAGTTCAATTTCTTCTTCAATTAGTCTCTTTGCTGCAGGTTTCTTTATTTTTACAGTTGCAGATGAGCAAAATAGTAACAAGTCAGTAAGAGCAGTTAAGTAAGAGAGATGTAAAATTCAACAATCCTCATTCCACACCTTCATAGATTTCGGATTCGATGCGAACATCTTCGATACCGATATGAAGTGGTCTTTTGAAACTATCTAAGGTGTACTTAGTCGGAACCACCCGCTGAGCTTATGGTTTCAATTGTTGACGAAGGATCTTTATAGAATCCCCGCAGACGAACCAGTCTGGAAATGGAGAGGCAATTTCCACTCCAAAGTCAACAGACGGCGGTCGAGGGAATTTTGGAGGAAACATATTGAAAGCCATTTCATAACATTACTCAGGAGGAGCGTACGAAGGTATCTTTAAGTTCTCCATTTTCATTAAAAAAATTTCCTTCAGAGTGACAGCAGCTTCACGGATGGTTCGACTAAGATCATCTGGGCGATAAATAGTTTCAAAGTATTTTTGGAATGATTGGATTCCCTTGATGTGGGTAGAATTACCTTTCTTAGTTTTCTCCTGCACGGAGAGAAAAGTGCCGTCAATCAGCTTTGTAAAGGAAGCAAAATCAAAAAACTTTTTAGCGTAGTACTTCGACCACCACTGGTAAAATTCTGAGGTGCAGAGGTAAATAGGTTCAAATTTGACTGGAGTGAGGAATGCTCTGTATGCATAGCGAGCCATTTGTATGGCGGCCAGTTCTTCAGTGTAACAGGTGTGATGGAGAAGGACATGCCCTTTCTTCTCTTAGAAACATTATGGAAGGGTTTGAACCAAACCAAATTGTAGAGAAACCAGATTAGGCTGGTAGGCAATCAAAGAGACTATACCTCTTCCAGGGTTCAGTCGAAGGGGCAGAAGTCGAGGAGTTAGAAAAGCCTCATAGATTAGTTTTGATTCTTCCTCCTGGGTTTTGTCGGCTGTGGGGAAAGGCCTGCTGAACCACTCAGGACCATAGTTCCTTCGAGAAAAAGGAGCCATGTTTGAAGTGAACTCGTGGCGCCTGGCGAACATTTTGATGAAGCTGAGGAATGTCTCCCTAAGAAATTGACATTCTTTAGTAGGGGTTAAATGAACTAAGCGGGTCCCTTCGACTCTCTGCTCTTTGATTTCCTTGGCCTCCTATTCGACTGGTCCTTTGTTTGGGAGACTAGCTTTGAAGGAAGCATTCAGCCAAAGTTGAAGAAGCCAAAAGGGTCTTGATAGTAACTGTTTCCCTCTTGTAGCTAGCCCTTGGGTTTGGGTAACCCCTTCACTTACGGAATCACAGAGGTGCCCTAGAATCATCTCACTCAGACAGATATCTCGAGCATAATGAATCTGGGTGGCAAGTGTTAGAAATTTTCTGGCTACTTGCAAAGATTTCGAACAAAATACGCAGTGCGACATCCAGACAGCCAAAAATGCTATGTGTTCCCGATCAGTAACATCAGTGGTTTTGGGGTCATAGTAATGTTTGATAAAGTTTGTATAGGTAGGCTTAGCAGATTTAAAACCTATATGGTCTTCAGAATCTAACTCTTGATCATATGGTTTTCCGGTTGGTTTTAACCCAGTAATAACAGCTACGTCGAATAAAGTTGCGGTCATCATCCCACAAGGGAGATGGAAGGTATAATGAGTACCGTCCCAGAAGTAAAGGGACGAGACCATCATGGTCGAACAATATGTGGGTCCTATTTTCGACAGCATGATGAGGTCATAAATTCCTAAGTCTTTCCATGATCGGGCCTTAACCTCTTCTATTTTGGTTAACCAGCTCAAATAAAGATCAACATCTTTGAACGACAGAGTTGCCCTAAAGATCCTAGATCCGTCGTTCATGTACCTTAAGTCTATATTGTTAAGAGCCACAACATCAGGGGTGTCAGTTTATACTTTAGATTTGTTGGCTTGCCCTATAAATTTTGTCTTGTGGTATGAGGGGAAGTAATCGCTAATTTTCTCAAAATCAGTATCTGGGGCGGATAAAGGACCAGATAATGCATGTGGTTTTCTAGAAACAAGAATAGGAATTAGTACCCGAGATTCCTAGATGGCCCTTTTCTCCTTCTCAAGTGATTCCAAGATGCATTGTTAGTTTTTCACTATCTTGGGCCCAGCAAGCGTTACGAAAGGAGGAAGCAGAGATTGGGTCTTGGGCTCCTTAGGTTTTTGGGTTCTCCTAGAGTCTTTAACGTTGGAGGTTGAAGATGCCATGAATGAAGAACAAAGAAAGTTGGGTTTTTGTTTTTCTGAAGAGTAAGGAAGCTGAGAAGAAAGCGAAGAGTTTGGAAGAGTGAAAAAGAAAAAAAATGATGTGGAAGAAGCTATTTAAAGGACGCGGAAGATCAAAAGACCTCAAATCAACATTAAATGGTTAATGTTATGGTGGGACACATGTTTCTCTAGGGATAATGGATGGGACGGTGGTAGTTACTTCCTATACCCCACTATTTCCTAGGTTTTAGGATGAGTGATGATGGCTAGTGATTTTGTGTGCTTTGAGGGGATACTTTTCAAAGACTATCATGATGATCATGACATTATGGAGTGGTTCAGAAGAAACTAAATAGTTGAAACGTGGGGGTTCAAATTGTATCAATATCATTGTGAGAAGAAACAAGGCGTCAAGTGTTATATCAAAATATATCCCTTTTTCTTCAGTAATGTCGAAAAATACATTTATGGGGGGCAACTTGTTAGCTCCTAATTTCGACGCCTGACATTGGGATCTGGATTTCTTCTAAAAAATAAAATATTTGAAGTGTTTATGAAGCTTCGACAGAAATATGGCTATGAGAAAGTATGGTCGAAATATTATCTTTTTGTAGAAGAGAGAAGGTTTAAAAGACTTAGAAATATTTCTAAGAGTTTTGGAAAGGTTTTCAACCGAGGATAGGAAATGTCGTTCGACGCAAAGGATTTAAATTCAAAATGAAGAGGGAATGGTTAATTCTATCAAATTCTTAAGTGGGACAGGTGGCGTTCGTTCAAGAGTCCAAGACATGCACGATGCCAAGTGTTTCGTCCTGATTGAAGACCTGTTAGTGGGTAGTTATTTTCTATCATTATAAATAGAGAGTTTTAGGAATAATTTTGTGTGTGTTCCATTGTATACAAAATTCAGTGTGCTCAAAGTACCAGCGGAGAGAAACGAGCGTGTGAAAATGTATGTTGGAGTAACACCATTTTTTATGATTCAATGCAATTTACCAAGTTCTTTTTATTAAAAGTCTTTTTCATTTCATGCAAGTTAAGTTTACATTTTTACCAGCCTTTTCGACCTAGTTCTCTTTAAAAACCTTTTACTTTTTAGTTACTTTAAGTTTCTTGAAGAAATCTTTCTTTTCACTTCTTTACTCTATCGAAATACATAAGTTTACAAAAGAAATCAATTTAGCACATGTCCTAGGATTTGTGTGATCGATCCAGCAAGTTACTCAGTTTTTACATAAAATTGATAGACTAGCGGTTGTTTGCAATTTTTTCAATCAAACACGTCCCTGTGACTGTTTGCGTGGTCGGGGATGGATATCCTCGGGCCCTTCGTGGTGGGGTCGTACCAAAACAAGTACCCGATTGCCGGCGTGGATTATTTCAGGAAGTTGATCGAGGTAGAAGCCTTGGCCAAAATCATAGCTCACAACATACTACGTTTCTACAAGAGAAACATACTCGCCCGGTTCGGCGTGCCCCAAGCAATTGTCACCGACAACGGAACACAGTTCACCGACAAGAACTTCCAAGACTTCGTCACCAAACTGGGTACGAAGCAACACTTCACGTCGGTCGAGCATCCTTAAATAAACGGACAAGCTGAAGTGGCGAACAAAGTGATCCTGCGAGGACTGAAACGCCGATTGGGCGACGCCAAGAAACGGTGGGTCGAGGAGTTGCACAACGTCCTCTGGGCATACAGAACGACCCTGCACTCCACTACTGGAGAGACTCCCTTTTTCTGGACATATGGAACGGAGGCGGTGATTCTCGTGGAAATAAGGGAGCCCTCGAGAAGAACGAAGTCTCCCCTCGGCGAAGATACCAATGATGAGACCCTTAGGGAGGAGCTCGACTTCGTTGAAGAGATAAGGCCGGGCGCATCCCTCCGTGAGGCCTCACTTAAACAGATGATAACCTTGCACTATAACGACAAAGTTATTAAGCGTGATTTTAAGGTAGGCACCCTTGTCGTACGAAGGAACCAGAAAGATTCGCGAGAAGACAAGCTTGCCGCAAACTGGGAGGGCCCCTGACGCGTCCGTGCGAAAATGGGGATAGGAGCCTACTACCTCAAAAATCTACACGGGGAGGAACTTGCTCGACCATGGAATGCTGATAAGCTTAAATAGTACTACAGTTAAACACTGCCCACGACACGACTACGACGCGACCACGGGGGCGCACTAAGGTACAAGGGCGACCCCCTTCCACGAAACAAGAAGACAAGGGCCCACGTTGTGTGTGTACGAGTATCCTTTTTCCGACGAGGACACCTCGACCAAGGTCCAGCATCACTGTACCGAGTAGGCAGAACACCCAGCTCGCGATGTGAAGTTCACGCCACAAAGCTAAGACCTCGACCGAGCTCTTAGCCTCGTCGAAGGTCGGAATACGACTCCGACCACTCGACCAGTTCTCTACACTGTCGAGGATCAACAAAGTCGAGCAGAACCCGCAATTACTTAGATAAAAGAAAAATAGATATATCATCAAACATACAAACATCAAACACATAGATAAGAAAAAGACAAAGCATTAAACCGGGCAGAAGCCCATCGTGCGAATTATACATACAAAAATGTCATAAAGCCCCTGGCACGTAGGTCGGGTAGTTACATAAATCACGGCGCACAGGCTGAACCAAACAATGTCAAAAGAAAATTGGCATGCAGCCAAACAGGCTAAACAAAGAAAAACTAAGAGGTTGTGGTTCCCTCGGGCTGCCCGTCCGCCATAGTGTCTTTGTCATCGTCCTCTTCATTGGACACCGGGGGAACAATTTGACCATCAACTACCTCATGGAAGGGGCCACTTCCTTCGATGACAAGGTTGGGATTCAATATCCGAAGTTGCCCCACGGCTCTAGAGAAGCCCAGCGCGACAGACTGGTGAACATCCTGCTCGGTCTGCCACAGCTTCGTAATCAAGTCAGCCCGAGAGATCAACAACGTATCTTGTTCAGTTTCCTCCTCAGCGGGTCGTACAACCTGTTCCAGCTCAGCTATTCTCTCCAGAATATTCTTCTTCTCTTCGGCAGCATTTGTCAACTTTCCTTCCAACTGGCCCCAAAGCTCGACCTCAGCCTCATTCTGCTTTTTGCACCCCACAAGGTATTTGCCCAGCTTCTGCATCTCGGCCTCGACAAACTTGAAACGGTATTGCAACTTGGTTAGCTCTGACGACAGACAGGTATCATCATTCAAGACCAATGATGTAGCATAAAACCACATCATCGCTGCCATGTCGTCTTCCATATCTTTCCTCCTTGAAACCCGGTCAGCACCCAAGATGGCCCGGGCTTCAGGTGCACTGACAATAGGGGAGTTGGCTCCGAAAAAGAAGTTGGGCCTCAAGTGGCAGGGCGGGACCTCCAATTTTTCACGAGGAGGGATCTCAGTAAGGTCGACCTAGACCTGATCGCTAGTTCGTTGTCTTTTCGGAGACCCTTGTGAGGTAGGAGATTGGTTGCACTGAGGAGAGCCAGAAGAATCCTCGGATACCGGAACAGGGCCTTGTTCCTGCTGCCGAATCTGTTCGACTAGTCCTTTCCCACCTTTCTTTGAACCTCGAGTGGAGGTCAGCTTATTCACACATTCTTCCAGGCTCGACATGGCACCTGCAAAAAGAGTAATCATCAGTGAACCACAGTAGAAATAATAAACAGACCCCGAGTCAAAGATATGCCCACTACCTAAAAACCGAAGAGTCTCTTCCTCGGTATCACACTCGAGGAGGGCCTTCGTATTTTTAAGTCGGGCCTTTGTAAGTATCTCCCTATGGTCATTGTTTATGAAGTTCCCGTCCGATGTCACCAGCTTCGCCTGACTGAAACCGACGACAAATTCCACTAACTTCTTATAGGCCAGCCGGTCCCTTTCACCTAATGCACTGGAGTGAACGATATAACTCTTTGTGCTCAGCTTGAAGTGCTCCTCTATCCATTCCAGGGGGCACTTCGCTTTGAGGACCTCCCTCCGTCGACCACCTTCTATCTCTACCGTCCTACGGTTGTATAAGGTATCAGTAGCCGCATGAGTAAGAGGCTTGATGACATACCAGCGGGTTTTGAAGTTCCGGACAGAATCCATGTATGCCCGAAACAAATTCTTCGGCTGTTTAAACGACACCCAGGTGTGACGGCCCTCCACCGTTTGTCAGTGTAAGTAGAAGTTTCGGAGAAATAGGGGGACGGTGGCCTCGACATCAAGATATTTACAAACAAGATCGAAGGCCCGCACAAAGGCAATGGCGTTTGGATGGAGTTGGGAAGCCGCCAACTGTAACCAAGAGAACACTCCCATGTGGAAAACACTGAAGGGAAGACGTATGCCCGCCTCCTGAAACGCGAACTCGTACATGGGAAATCGAATCCTTTGAAACGTCGAGCATATTCGGTGATACTCTAGTGGCCTATATTCCTGCCAACTCAGCGGGGAACCCTCGTAGACATCCTCGATGGTGGTAAAGGCGTCAGGATTACCGGGGACAAATAGTGAAGGGAAGCCCAAAGGTTCCTCCGTGACCAAGTCCTCGGGAGATCGAGCAGCACTCTCCAGCGCCACGGGGGAGTCGGGTTCATCGTCCATTTCAATATTCCCTTCAATCCACCAGGTAGCCATTTATTACCTAAAAAAGCAGAGGAAACAGGTGAATTCGATATCCTAGATCAAATCCACCCTTCCACCGCTTATCAAGTGAAAGGGAGAAAATGGGATGCGGGGTGGAACGACTATCCGACCACGATGACCGGGAAATGCGCATGTGTGTTCGGTATCCCTGTCACGTGTCCCCGTAACACTCACCCAGCATCCTTGGGATATTCATCGAATGTTCCCGGGACCTTCAGCAGGTCCCCGACGCCTTCGTCCCGTGTCCCCGGGAAATTCATCACCTTTCTTCAGGACCTTCAACAGGTCCCCAGGATATTCATCCCACTCCCCGCAGCATACATCAGAAATCTAAAGGGAGCCCCGCCGTTTTCGTCGGAAACTCCGCGGCCTCCCCGGGAACTTCATCAGTTCACCGGAAGAACCACTGTAGAAAATGTAAAATGGAAAGAAAGGGATAGAAACTTACTTGTGTAACACCCTTCTAAACCAACAATTATTTCACATACGTATGGAAATTAAATCAAATAAAATCACCACTCAAGGGTGTCACACTTCACAAAGGCATCATAATTATTTTCCTGCTCCGTAACACGGGTTACAACATATAGGAATAACAACTTATTTTGGATCAACACCTCCTTTAAAACAAAAACGTCGCAACGGAATTATCGTCATAAAATACAATCTCCTTTATAAAACAACTCATAATAATTTAATCTCATCAAAATTAGAATTTAAAACAACTCAACATCTTCAAAATCCTCATGAAACATGTTAATCAAAGTAACACAATATTTCAAAAAAAAGCGTTCTCAACCCCGATGTTACATAATCAGAGCAAGACACACCCTCTACTCAACTGAAAAGAAAACTGACTCCAAAGCTAACTCTTCACGCACCACGAACTAATCTTGGTTATCTGCACGTTACCCACATAGAGGCAACATTCAAACAGGCAGGGTGAGTAATCACAATTCAATATAAATCATATAAAGAAAAGACATTTACAGGGCAGCAGTTGTTTGTATCAAATACCACAGCGACTCACCCAAAACATCATATAAAACATCACATCACCAATATCACTCATATGCAATCATGCAATGCCACCAAGAATGAAATGCAACATCATAAAAATGCATATGGTACCAAATCATTATAATAATGACCACTAGCCCATCAACCCTCCAAAGATCCCCGTCAATAGGATCGATTCCGCATTTGGAACCAGAGCACGTCATAATTACCTCATATCCGCACAATGGGAATGAAGCATCGTCACAGTGTATGCATATGAATGTATGATACACAACATCACTAATCATCATCATCAATTAAACATCATAATGTACATCATCATTCATCAATCCTCGTATACGTCATATCATCACATATTCGTCAAACAATCATAAAAAAATCATCGTATACTCATCAGTAACATCATCAAAAATCATCATATAACACGTCAACACATAGCAGCAATTTACAGCAACATCAGAGCATTAATATAATATAAAACAGATATTTTCCATAAATTTTAAGTCAATAAAATAATATTTTTCAGCCCCAGGTCGCGCTAAGCTAGACCCACCCGCGCTAAGCGCGCTACTCACTGCCTCGAGGAGGCGAAATTCTCCTAGACCGTGCTAAGCGCGCTAGGCCGCGCTAAGCGCCCTCTGCGATTTTGGCAGAAAAACCCTGCGATAACAGCACTTCTCCATCTGCGATTCAACACCCCTAAACCAGATTTTATCCTTAAATCATCATAAATTATGTTATTATAACCTATATCTATCACATATACATCAATAACAACAATCATCCCATAGTAAATCATCAAAATCCATCATCCCTAACCTCCAATTCTTAGGTTTTCCCCCAAAACCCCAATCACCCACCAATACCTAATCTTTATATCAAAATATTACAAAGTGATACTCCCCATACCTTAAAATATCGTCTCATTCGACCTCTCTTGAAGTTTCACCGGAATTCTTCTATGCCTTAGCCTCCTTCTCACTTGTTCTTCAGAGCACCTTTGCCTCTTCCTCAAAAATAATACGAATAATGAGTTCCTTTCACTATTTTCTCTTAAAATACCCCTAAATGTGCTCTTCCCATTATACCCTCACTTATCCATCCCTAATGACCAACATACCCTCAATACTCCTACTTCTATTATTTTAAATAATAAACAATAATCTGAATAATACTATATGATTATTCTTACTATTAATATTATTAAAACAATTTCACCACAATACATCGTGCCACATAACCACATATCGTCAAAAATCACCTTATATCCTCAAATAAGCAACAATTAATCATAATCAAATTTGGGGTGTTACAACTTGTGACGGTGGGTGCGAGTTCTGGTGCGGAGGTGTACAATGGCGAGACGGCGGCGGAAGCTAGAAGAAGAGGAGAGAAACTTAGAGCCAAAAAGAGGGAGCGAAAAGAGGGGAACATGCAAATGGCAGGGGCTGATCCCTATTAATGAGGCTCTCACGGGTCGAGCTTTCACCAGCTGGTCCTCCCCACAGAACTTTCACCAAAGTAATCTCTTTACCTCGCAGTTGTTTCATTTCTCGACCATCGACATGCACCGGCAATACTTCCACAGTCAGGTTATCCCTCACTTTTACATGATCCATCTGAATCACATGCGACAGATCCGGAATGTACTTCCTCAATTGAGACACGTGGAACACGTCATGCAAATTATCTAGTGACGGCGGTAAAGCAATTCGATAGGCTACCTCTCCTATCCTCTACGATGTCTGATATGGACCAACAAATCATGGAGTGAGCTTCCTAGACTTCAAAGCTCGACCCACACCCGTCACTGGCGTCACTCTCAAAAACACGTGATCTCCCTCTTGGAATTCAAGTGTTTTCCTCCTCTTATCATGGTAACTCTTCTGACGACACTACGAAGCTTTCATCCTTTCTTGTATCTTCTTAATATTCTCAGTCGTCTCTTGCGTAATTTTAGGTCCGAGTACCGCACTCTCGCCCGATTCATACCAACACAACAATGTCCTACGCCTTCTCCCATACAAAGCTTCATAAGGAGCCATTCCAATACTAGCATGAAAACTATAATTGTACGTGAACTCAATCAAAGGCAAATGGCTATTCCACGATCCTCCATGATCCAACACATTAGCCATCAACAAATCCTCCAAAGATTGGATAGTCCTTTCTGTTTGACCGTCCATCTGTGGATGATAGGCATAACTAATCCTCAACTTAGTACCCAAAGCATCTTGCAAACTCTTCCAAAACCTCGATGTAAACCTCGGATCTCTATCCGACACAATACTCGAAGGTACCCCATGTAACTTCATAATTTCATCGATGTACAATTCTGCTAATTTCTGCATGGAATAATTAATCTTCATCGGTAAGAAATGAGCCGACTTAGTTAATCTATCTACAATCACCCAAATTGAATCATTTCCCTTAGCAGTCTTCGGTAATCCTACCAAAAAATCCATGGAAATACTATCCCATTTCCACTCTAGAATCCTCAATGGCTGCATCATACCTAAAGGCTTCTGATGCTTAACCTTCGACTTCTGACAAGTCAAACATGCATAAACAAACTCCGCAACATCCTTCTACATACCTGGCCACCAAAACAACTTCTTCAGATCCTGGTACATCTTCGTAGCACCGGGATGAATACTCAGTCTACTTCGATGTCCTTCTTCTAGAATACTCTTCTTGATTTCTGGAACATCTGGAACACATACTCTATCTCGAAACCTCATCACACCATTCTCATCAATCTGGAAGTCACCTTCGTTACCTTGGTTAATCAAAGTCAATTGGTCAACCAACTTTAAATCGGATTGTTGTCCCACTCTGATTCTTCCAGAATACTACTAGTCAACCTCAACATTCCCAACTTCACACTGTCAGGAGTCGCTTCACATACCAAACTCGGATATCTGAATTGTTTAATTAATTCCAATTCTTTCACCATAAGCATTGACATATGTAATGACTTTCTGCTCAATGCATCGGCCACTACATTTGCTTTGCCCGAATGATAACTCAAATCAAAATCAAAATCCTTCAACAACTCTAACCACCTTCTCTGCCTCATATTGAATTCCTTCTGATAAAATAAGTACTTCAGACTCTTATGATCACTAAACACCTCAAATTTAGAGCTAAACAGATAATGTCTCCAAATATTCAACACAAACACCACCGCGGCTAATTCCAAGTCATGTGTAGGATAATTCCTCTCATGAACTCACAATTGTCTCTAAGCATAGGCAACAACTTGTCCATTTTGCATCAATACTCCACCAAGACCCATCTTCGACGCATTACAATACACTACAAAAGACTCACTCGGATTAGGCAAAATCAACACTGGAGCAGTAGTCAATCTCTTCTTCAATTGCACAAAACTCTCTTTGTAAGCTACATCCCACACAAAAGTTTGACGCTTTTGAGTCAACTGATTCAACGGTAGTGCCAACTTAGAAAAACCTTCGATAAACTTGTGGTAATAACCCGCTAATCCTAGAAAACTGCGTATCTCAGTAGCAGACTTCGGAGTCTCCCACTGTAATACAACATTAATCTTAGAAGGATCAACAACAATACCACCACTTGAAATCACATTGCCAAGAAAGCTTACTTCCTTCAACCAGAACTCACACTTTGACAGCTTTGCATACAACTTCTTCTCTTTCAACACTTGCAACACAGTCCTCAAATGCTCGGCATGTTCTTCTTCAGATCTAGAATATATCAAGATGTCATCGATAAACACTACCACAAACTTATCCAAATACTCATGAAAAATCTGATTTATGTACTCCATGAACACACCAGGTGCATTAGATACACCAAAAAGCATCACAGTGTATTCATAGTGTCCATACCTCGTCCTGAAAGCCGTCTTCGGAATATTATCAGGCTTAACTCGGATCTGATGATAACCCGATCTCAAATCAATCTTGCTGAACACACAGGTACCTACTAGTTGATCCCTCAAATCGTCGATTCTCGGTAGCGGATACTTATTCTTAATAGTCACTTTATTCAGCTGCCGATAATCAACACACAACCTCATACTCCCGTCTTTCTTCTTCACTAACAACACAAGAGCACCCCATGGAGAAACACTTGGTCAAACAAACCTCTTCTCAAGCAACTCTTCCAACTGTTTCTTCAATTCACTTAGCTGAGAAGCTGACATCCGATAAGGAGCCATCGACACTGGACTCGTACCTGGTATTAATTCCACTGTAAACTCCACCTCACGCTCTGGAGGTAAATCACTGATGTCATCTGGAAACACCTCTGGGAATTCACAGACAACCTGCAACTCCACACTCACAGCTTCACGATCAATTTGCAATGATGCAAACATTGCAAACACCAAAGCTTCATCTTCTTGAAGTTCGTCTACTTGCTTAGCATACAAGAACATCAACTCCCCACTATTATCGATCTCAGGAAACTCTACAGTCTTGTTATAACAATTGATATGAACACGGTTGAACTCCAACCAGTTCATTCCAAAGATCACGTCAATTTGGTGCAAGGGTAGGCACACCAAATCCATCACAAAACTCTTCTCCAAAATCGTCACAGGACATCTCAAACACACAAGGGCAGTAGTAACAGAACCATTAGCTGGAGTTTCTATTACCATATTCCCATTCATATCAGATAACTTCAAACTCAATCTATTAGCACATTCAAGCGAGATAAAAGAATGAGTAGCACCAGTATCAATAATAGCAACCAACTCGATATTATTAATAAGACAAGTACCTCTAATCAGGTTGTCCTTCTCTGGAACTTCTGTACCACTCAAAGCAAACACACAGCCACTGGTCTGGGTAGCAGTAGTAGACTTCTTTGGCTTTTGACATTGAGTACTGATATGACCTTTCTCACCACAATTGAAATAGGTCAGACCTTCGCCTTTGCATTCAGTAGCTCTATGCCTTTTCTTACCACATCGATAGCACCTCACCACATTATTGTTGCACACATCAGCACGGTGACCTTGCTCACCACACTTATGACACTTTCCAGAAGCGGGAGCTGCTCCCGCACTTGTCTTCTTCCCATCTGAAGCCTTCTGCTTCTCTTTGTCAGCTAAAGTTGTATAAGGCTTGCCCCTATACTGCACTTTCTTCTCACTCAACTGCTTGTAGTGAGCAGATCGAGCTCGACTGTCCTCATCGTAGATTCTGCTCTTATCAACCAACTCAGCATACCTGAGGATCTGCTGATACCCAATACCCTGCTTAATCTCTAGTCACAACCCAAGTTATCATAGTTCCAATATCCGTGAGTCTTTAACGGGTGTTATCCTACCAGTCCTCAGCTTCCTCTTCCAGCATATGCATTCCGAACTGAACCTGTTGCTCATCAGAACACCCCATCTGTAACACCCCAATTCCCATCGCAGATAAATAATACATAAATAAATCAGAGTAAATAAAAATTTATTCTTAGATAGAAACAAGGATGCCACATTTAAAGAAAGACAACATAATCCCTGCTCATAAATTTGATACATAACACAAAATGGAATAAATATAATTCAGGAAGCATTTTCCAACAAAAGGAAAGTTCAATTATGGAATAAAGCGGAAAGATCCATAATTGACTTGTTTTACAAAATAAATGGTTTTATAACATCAAAATATTCATACAAAGTTAATACAAAATAGATCAAACAAATGTATACATATATAACAAAAGAGTTCCCCGACTCCCGTGTTACGTATCAGAGCAGACAGACCGACAAAAGGATGGAGAACTAATCTTCACAAAAGCCTCCAAGACTACTAATCTGCAATTGCCTCATAGAGCAACAAACCACAACAGAAGGGTGAGAAATAACAACTAAATCAAGATTGCATAATAATATGCAAACACATATAAATTCACATGCATAATTATTCTCACCACAAGCATCACATACTAATACATATAGCATGCCACAGATACATAACATATTTCTAATAATCCAACCACATAGCCTATATCAATTATACCAACATAATCACATATTCACACATAAGGCATACCAAAGTTATGACATATGGAAACATACCACCACATCACATGTATTCATATATAGCATATCATAGATAATTAATACAATCATTGTAATATACAACATCCCCACAAAACATAGCATGTGTCTATACATAAAACATATCATCCATAACCAATGCATTTATCACAAATGCATATCAATCATGCTCAATACATTTATCACCAGTGTATATCAACTCATCAATGCTATCATGAGCTCAACACATAATCAATCAATTCACAATTTTCCACACACATAATCAATCCATTCATGATTTTCCACACATAATCAATCCATTAATGATTTTTCACACATAATCAATCCATTCATGATTTTTCACACATAATCAATCCATTCATGATTTATGAAAATGCAGAGAGACCAACACAACAACTCTATGCAAATGCGGTACCATCCATCCATCATTCTCATTATTAATTCACTCAGGAATTATTGGAATCATCTCTTATTACTTAGTGTAACTCCCCGTCGGGCAAACGATGTTCCCCTTCGCTTTAGGTCCTCTTGGTATAAGGCTCACGAAGTTTATGGATCGCTTTAGGTCCTCTTTGTATAAGGATCACGATCCGATCGCTTTAGGTCCTCTTTGTATAAGGCTCACGATCGTCTATAACGTCGCTTTAGGTCCTCTTTGTATAAGGCTCACGACCGTTATAGAAGATTCCCTCCGGAATCCTTTCGTCGTTCACACCCACTAGGGCACACGACATCACAAGAATGCATATCATGATGCTTGGCATACAATGACTCATGACAATCAAATGCATATACAACCATGTGAACCTTCTCAACATCAATAATCATACATTGCAATCAAACCCAAAACAATGCATTTCATCATAATCCACAAACCACAAAAATTAGCATTTTTGCATATACACTCATATCGATTCACATCAAGAATTACTCACCATCAACCACAACAATCACAACAACTTATCACATGCTTCAACATCATACAAACCACAACATTCCCACAAAACATCATAACAACATACATTGATATTTAATCAAACAATGTATCTTACCACACAACAACATCATTTTCACATGTATCAACATCATATAAACCACATAAAAGCTCCACGTTATATAACAATAGCACACCACACTGTAAAACACCAACCGTACGCATTTAACGCGATAAAAACCCGACAACCCAACACTTTTACAAAACCACGACTTAAATAATTCAACTACTGCCCTCCAAACCATTTTTAATGGAAATAATATTTCATTAGCTTTCCAATGCTTCGAACGGGGGTCAAATCGGACTTACGGTTCAAAAGTTATGGGTTTTCAAAGTTTTTCACAATTTTTACATTGGTTAATCGATTAACCTTATATTAACTATATTTGGTTAATCGATTAACGCTGTAACAGAAGCTGAAAAACCTGCGTTTTTTGACACAAAAATCCTCCAAAATCATCCAAAAACATCCCAATCATACCAACAAGTAATCCCGACTAAATCATATCTTTTCCCGACTATTCTACGCGAACTATTCCGCATTCAAACCGTAAAAACATCGATTCCAATCAATTGTTCATCAATTTATCAAATGTAAAAACATTGTAAAAACAAGAAAACATTCAAACCATCATACACATATACATATACAATCGCAATATAATCGAAACTTCTCACCCTTGCCCAATTAATCGCGCTTGAACGGATGATTTCTTCTATTTATATAACAATAGCACACCACACTGTAAAACACCAACCGCACGCATTTAACGCGATAAAAACCCGACAACCCAACACTTTTACAAAACCACGACTTAAATTATTCATCTACTGCCCTCCAAACCATTTTTAATAGAAATAATATTTCATTAACTTTCCAACACTTCGAACGGGAGTCAAAACGGACTTACGATTCAAAAGTTATGGGTTTTCAAAGTTTTTCACAATTTTTACATTAGTTAATCGATTAACCTTATATTAACTATATTTGGTTAATCGATTAACGCTGTAACAAAAGCGAAAAACCTGCATTTTTTGACACAAAAACCCTCCAAAATCATCCAAAAACATCCCAATCATACCAACAAGTAATCCCGACTAAATCCTATCATTTCGCGACTATTCTACGCGAACTATTCTGCATTCTAACCGTGAATACATCGATTCCAATCAATTGTTCATCAATTTATCAAATGTAAAAACATTGTAAAAACAAGAAAACATTCAAACCATCACACACATATACATATACAATTGCAATATAATCGAAACTTCTCACCCTTACCCGATTAATCGCGCTTGAACGGATGATTTCTTCTATCCCAAGTTTTCGTCTCCTTCTCTTTTCCTTTCTCTTCCTTTCTTTCCTTTCTCTTCCTTTCTTTCCTTTTTCTTTCTTTTCTCTCTTTTTCTCTCAAATGTCTATTTATAAAATATCTAAACTCCTAAAAAGACTATTTTACCCCTCAGCTCAAATATCTCGCAAACGCTCTCAAAACGCGATAAAACATAATAACAATGAAAAATAATATATTGTCAAATAAAAGTCAAGAATAAAATAATATTAAAACTAAAATAATTATATAGACTCGATTAAATAAATAAGACAAAACGGGGCATTACAATTCTCCCCCACTTAGACATTTTCGTCCTCGAAAATATAACTGATACGAACAACTCGGGATACGACTCTCGCATCCGACTAACAAACTATCATGCCAATAAAAGGCACACCACGAATAACACAACTGACAAACCACCTTGCTAACAGCAGCTACAACAATGACACGACAACGACGACAACTACAATGACAAGATGCAAATCCCATACAATGCACTTGACGACCAACTCACAACTCAAAGAATACCCAAGTTATGAACACGCAGGTTCACTCTTGAATCGAAACACAACAAGATCGTTACCCTCACCCTAGGTAACACTCCCCTAATTCCCCACACAGGAATTAGCTACACGCACTCGAATCATCACGACGGAAACGAGGCAACAACACAAACAAGAACATAAAGTTCCACAACCCAACATCGTTTCAACAACCCCTACATAACCACAATACCAACATCCTTGTCACACAACAATAATACAACAATGCTACGATTCACCAATCGAACATACAACCAAAACATCCATCTACATAGTAGCCCATGAATAATATTTAAACCTTTCACCTAACACTTCCATTCTGAAACGTCCAATGGTCTCATCACTCCTACATGTTTCCAATGTTCAACCTATGAACTCTTACAAGTCACACACGCATATACGAATTATGCCACATCACACTTTCGCTACGCACTCTAATGACTCATAACCATCAAAACTATCAATCTCACGTCCAAAGTCTAACTCTTTCTCATATTCACCAAAAATCACTGTTCACTTTTAATATACCCAACTTCACACTCTGATGTGTTATCTCACACACCAGACACAAGTCTCTGAACTGCTCAAATAATTTTAATTCTCTGACCATCAAAACAGCCATATGCAAAGACTATCGACTTAAGTCTCAGGCATAACATTAGCTTTTCCCGAAGGATAATCCAAGCCAAATTCATAACTCGTCACGAATTCTAGCCATCCTCGTTGTCTCAAACTCTATTCCTTCAGACCAAACATGTACTCTAAACTCTTGTGATTACTAAACACTTCGAACCTAGAACCGTAAAGATAATACCTCCAAATATTCCAACACAATACACCCGCAACCAATTCCAAATCCAGAATAGTATAGATCCTTTTATAAATCCTTAATTGTCGTAAAGCACAAGCCACGACTTTACTCTCTTGCATTAACACACTGACTAAACTCATCAAAGACACATCACACTACCTCCCAAACAGTTTGTTAGGATCACGCAGAATCAAAACTGAAGCCGTAGACAACTTCTACTTCAGCTCTCTGAAACTTTCCTTACAACGAACATCCCCAAACAAACGACTCACCCTTGCAAGTCAATCGAAGTAACGAAAACGCTAACTTGGAAAAGCCTTCTGTAACCTCCGGTAATAACCAACTAAAGTCCAAAAAGATTCTAATTTCCTTAACCAACTTCGGAGCCTCTCATTGTAGAACTGTATCTACTTCCGATGAATCCATAACCATACTCTCATCTGAAATAACATATCCAAGAAACTAACCTTTTTCAACCCAAATTCTCACTTGAATAACTTAGCATAAAACTTCGTCTCTTTTCAACACTTGTAATTCAATTCTTAAACACTCTATATGTTCTTCCTCTAAGTTTATAACAGATCCGAATATCCTGAATCAAAACCACTACGAACTTATCCAAATAAATATGGAAGATACGATTCATATACTCCACAACCATAACATATACAACCTTCAAAATTCATTCTGAGCTCGAAACAATTTATCCAAAATAGCTTAACAATCTCTGGTTACCACATTCCATATCAATTCTTCTTACAGGGTTCCAACTTACTCAAGGTTTCTGCTGACATGAGATCTCAACCCATAACAAAAGTAATACCATCAAGGAATTTCAAATCGTTCGCAATTCGTCACAATTCAAAACTCAAGCTATCCAGAACACAACCACAAGTTTCCATACTACTCACTGATTAACATGCAACTTCATGCTATCATCCTTTTCTTTACCAACCATGTTGGACCTCTTCAAGTCAACACACTAATGTTTCATCCAAAAACCCATCTGAAAACCATGCACAACTGGCGGCCCATCACTGTGGCTTTCCTGCCAATTTCCAGAACACTATCATCACAAACATGAAAAACATCTGAGTTTCACTTCCTAAAAGTTCACCTACTTACTTAGCAGATCCAAACCTCAAATCTTCACCTTCGTCAAATTTGAGTTCACACTCTACTCTCTGAGAACAACCATTAACGATACCCAATCGTTCTCTCTCAATGACTTCCCAACTGGACCAACATACCAAAACCTCTAATCCGTCTCATCTTCCGATATAAAAATCTTCATCGACTCGTCAAAACAACCAGTAAGCACTTTCCTTAATTCCAAACAATTCATTGCACATACTATCTAAGCCGGAAAGACACGTCTATTCCATCCAACATAATTCCTGTCTGCTATCAACAAGAGATTAAGAGTGATCAGTTCCTCAATTTGTCAATAGACATCCGACAATCATGATGGGGCATAAACCGTCTTTACCAAACTATAATAGCATTTCTTGCATCTTGTGCACAAAACTACCTAAGGTACAAACCCTTAGTTGACATAAACCTTACCTCCGCATTCCCTCCGAAATCGGGAACAACACTGTCCAAACCACACTTACACTCTCGCAATCTACAACACACTGAGCCAACGCTCCACACCTGAGCAACTTGGAGAAGCACCAGCTTCTCCCCCACTTATCTCATTCTAAATCCTGCAGACAAGGGATTAGAAAGCCAGAAAGTACTGACAGTGTTTCACACACATATCACATACTAAGGGACAAACAACATCGACAGTATTCAACTGTCACACCAACTGACTCAACAACTTGGCCAGACGAACCGACCTACTCTGATACCACTAATGTAACACCCCAATTCCCATCGCAAATAAATAATACATAAATAAATCAGAGTAAATAAAAATTTATTCTTAGACAGAAACAAGGATGCCACATTTAAAGAAAGACAACACAATCCCTGCTCATAAATTTGATACATAACACAAAATGGAATAAATATAATTCAGGAAGCTTTTTCCAACAAAAGGAAAGTTCAATTATGGAATAAAGCGGAAAGATCCATAATTGACTTGTTTTAAAAAATAAATGGTTTTATAACATCAAAATATTCATACAAAGTTAATACAAAATAGATCCAACAAATGTATACATATATAACAAAAGCGTTCCCCGACTCCCGTGTTACGTATCAGAGCAGACAGACCGACAAAAGGATGGAGAACTAATCTTCACAAAAGCCTCCAAGACTACTAATCTGCAATTGCCTCACAGAGCAACAAACCACAGCAGAAGGGTGAGAAATAACAACTAAATCAAGATTGCATAATAATATGCAAACACATATAAATTCACATGCATAATTATTCTCACCCCAAGCATCACATACTAATAAATATAGCATGCCACAAATACATACTATATTTCTAATAATCCAACCACATAGCCTATATCAATTATACCAACATAATCACATATTCACACATAAGGCATACCAAAGTTATGACATATGGAAACACACCACCACATCACATGTATTCGTATATAGCATATCATAGATAATTAATACAATCATTGTAATGTACAATATCCCCACAAAACATAGCATATGTCTATACATAAAACATATCATCCATAACCAATGCATTTATCACAAATGCATATCAATCATGCTCAATACATTTATCACCAATGTATATCAACTCATCAATGCTATCACGAGCTCAACACATAATCAATCAATTCACAATTTTCCACACACATAATCAGTCCATTCATGATTTTCCACACATAATCAATCCATTCATGATTTTTCACACATAATCAATCCATTCATGATTTTTCACACATAATCAATCTATTCATGATTTATGAAAATGCAGAGAGACCGACACAACGACTCTATGCAAATGCGGTACCATCCATCCATCATTCTCATTATTAATTCACTCAGGAATTATTGGAATCATCGCTTATTACATAGTGTAACTCCCCGTCGGGCAAACGATGTTCCCCGTCGCTTTAAGTCCTCTTGGTATAAGGTTCACGACGTTTATGGATCGCTTTAGGTCCTCTTTGTATAAGGCTCACGATCCGATCGCTTTAGGTCCTCTTTGTATAAGGCTCACGATCGTCTATAATGTCGCTTTAGGTCCTCTTTGTATAAGGCTCACGACTGTTATAGCAAATTCTCTCTGGAATCGTTTTGTCGCTCACACCCACTAGGGCACACGACATCACAAGAATGCATATCATGATGCTTGGCATACAATGACTCATGACAATCAAATGCATATATAACCATGTGAATCATCTCAATATCAATAATCATGCATTGCAATCAAACCCAAAACAATGCATTTCATCATAATCCACAAACCACAACAATTAGCATTTTAGCATATAAACTCATATCAATTCACATCAAGAATTACTCACCATCAATCACAACAACTTATCACATGCTTCAACATCATACAAACTACAACAATCCCACAAAACATCATAACAACATACATTGATATTTAATCAAACAATGTATCTTACCACACAACAACATCATTATCACATGCATCAACATCATATAAACCACATAAAAGCTCGACGTTATATAACAATAGCACACCACACTGTAAAACACCAACCGCACGCATTTAACGCGATAAAAACCCGACAACCCAAAACTTTTACAAAACCACGACTTAAATAATTCATCTACTACCCTCCAAACCATTTTTAATAGAAATAATATTTCATTAGCTTTCCAACGCTTCGAACGGGGGTCAAAACGGACTTACGGTTCAAAAGTTATGGGGTTTCAAAGTTTTTCACAATTTTTACATTGGTTAATCGATTAACCTTATATTAACTATATTTGGTTAATCGATTAACGCTGTAACAGAAGCTGAAAAACCTGTGTTTTTTGACACAAAAATCCTCCAAAAACATCCCAATCATACCAACAAGTAATCCCGACTAAATCCTATCATTTCCCGACTATTCTACGCGAACTATTCCGCATCCTAACCGTGAAAACATCGATTCCAATCAATTGTTCATCAATTTATAAAATGTAAAAACATTAAAAAAACAAGAAAACATTCAAACCATCACACACATATACATATACAATCGCAATATAATCGAAACTTCTCACCCTTACCCGATTAATCGCGCTTGAACGGATGATTTCTTCTATCCCAAGTTTTTCTCTCGTTCTCTTTTCCTTCCTTTTCCTTTCTTTCCTTTCTCTTTCTTTTCTCTCTTTTTCTCTCAAATCTATATTTATAAAATATCTAAACCCCTAAAAATACTATTTTACCCCTCAGCTCAAATATCTCACAAACGCTCTCAAAACGCAATAAAACATAATAATGATGAAAAATAATATATTGTCCAATAAAAGTCAAGAATAAAATAATATAAAAAAAATAATTAAATCGACTCGATTAAATAAATAAGACAAAACGGGGCGTTACACCATCACGCGGAAGATCTTCTCGATCGCCTTCAGCCACTTGTGTGCACTTGCTGGATCATGCGTTCCCACATAAGTCGGTGGATTGTTCCTTTGAAACTTCCCCAAAGCACGAAACTCATCAGGAGCTCCACCATTTGGATTCAGCTGCGCCACCACATTAGCAACCGCCAACAAGGTTAGAAGAACTAAAATGCATCAACAATTGTACGATCATTTCTTCCAGCCATCCTGCACACCGCCAACAAGGTTAGAAGAACTAAAACATCGACAGTGTACACACACTCGTCGACTGACAGGGACAAACATCAAGTAAAAACCTGGCCGGACGGACCGACCTGCTCTGATACCACTAATGTAACACCCTTCTAAACCAACAATTATTTCACATACGTATGGAAATTAAATTAAATAAAATCACTGCTCAAGGGTGTCACACTTCATAAAGGCATCATAATTATTTTCCTGCACCGTAACACGGGTTACAACATATAGGAATAACAACTTATTTGGATCAACACCTCCTTTAAAACAAAAATATCGCAGCGGAATTATCGTCATAAAATACAATCTCCTTTATAAAACAACTCATAATAATTTAATTTCATCAAAATTGGAATTTAAAACAACTCAACATCTTCAAAATCCTCATGAAATATCTTAATCAAAGTAACACAATATTTCAAACAAAAGCGTTCCCAACCCCGATGTTACATAATCAGAGCAAGACACACCCTCTACTCAACTGAAAAGAAAACTGACTCCAAAGCTAACTCTTCACGCACCACGAACTAATCTTGGTTATCTACACGGTACCCACGTAGAGGTAACATTCAAAAAGGCAGGGTGAGTAATCACAATTCAATATAAATCATATAAAGAAAAGACATTAATAGGGCAGCAGTTGTTTGTATCAAATACTACAGCGACTCACCCAAAACATCATAAAAAACATCACATCACCAATATCACTCATATGCAATCATGCAATGCCACCAAGAATGAAATGCAACATCATAAAAATGCATGTGGTACCAAATCGTCATAATAATGGACACTAGGCCATCAACCCTCCAAAGATCCCCGTCAATAGGATCGATTCCGTATTTAGAACCGGAGCACGTCATAATTACCTCATATCCGCTCAATGGGAATGAAGCGTCGTCACAGAGTATGCATATGAATGTATGATACACAACATCACTAATCATCATCATCAATTAAACATCATAATATGCATCATCATTCATCAATCCTCATATACGTCATATCATCACATATTCGTCAAACAATCATCAAAACATCATCGTATACTCATCAGTAATATCATGAAAAATCATCATATAACACGTCAACGCATAGCAGCAATTTACAGCAACATCACATCATTAATATAATATAAAACAGATATTTTCCAAGAATTTTAAGTCAATAAAATAATATTTTTCAGCCCTAGGTCGCGCTAAGCGAGCCCCACCCGCGCTAAGCGCGCTACTCACTACCTCGAGGAGGCGAAATTCTTCCAGACCGCGCTAAGCGCGCTAGGCCGCGCTAAGCGCCATCTGCGATTCAACACCCCTAAACCAGATTTTATCCTTAAATCATCACAGATTATGTTATTCTATCCTACATCTATCACATATACATCAATAACAACAATCATCCCATAGTAAATCATCAATATCCATCATCCCTAACGTCCAATTCCTAGGTTTTCCCCCAAAACCTCAATCACCCACCAACACCTAATCTTTATATCAAAATATTGCAAAGTGATACTCTCCATACCTTAGAATATCGTCTCCTTCGACCTCTCTTGAAGTTTCACCGGAATTCTTCTATGCCCTAGCCTCCTTCTCACTTGTTCTTCAGAGCACCTTTGCCTCTTCCTCAAAAATAATACGAATAATGAGTTCCTTTCACTATTTTCTCTTAAAATACCCCTAAATGTGCTCTTCCGAATATACCCTCACTTATCCATCCCTAATGACCAACATACCATCAATACTCCCACTTCTATTATTTTAAATAATAAACAATAATCTGAATAATACTATATGATTATTCTTACTATTAATATTATTAAAATAATTTCACCACAATGCATCGTGCCACATAACCACATATCGTCAAAAATCACCTTATATCCTCAAATAAGCAACAATTAATCATAATCGAATTTGGGGTGTTACAACTTGTGACGGTGGGTCCGAGTTCCGGTGCAGAGGTGTACAATGGCGAGACGGCGGTGGAAGCTAGAAGAAGAGGAGAGAAACTTAGAGCAAAAAAGAGGGAGCGAAAAGAGGGGAACGTGCAAATGGCAGGGGATGATCCCTATTAACAAGGCCCTCACGGGACTCGAGGCGTCCCTAGGCACTCGAATACCCTAGCCTTAGCCTAGCCTCCCTATGTAATAATGGCGAGTGACATGTGGTACATGGATTCCTACATGCGTCCTTTCGTTTGCTTTGGTGCCAGAGTACACAACTTCTCATCTCCCTGCATCGTCGCCCAACAACAACATAGGAAACTTGGGCAGACTTCAAGATCCCTGCCTGCCTAGCATCCTGTGTTCTTGGCCCTGCCGTTGTCACCAGCTCATTATTACGAGGACACTACCCCTTTTAACGAGTCTCCCCAATAGAGGATTACCCGTAGCTATCAGACGTCCACCTCCAACCTGGCCCTTCGAGCACGCCTACTGTGTCCTCGACATATGGGCTAACCCTTAAGTAATTACTCCAAAACTTCGGAGCAACGACTTGGGGGGCTCATATTCTGGACTAGGCCAGCGCCTATCCATCAGTCGGGCAGGCTCAACCCAATGCTCTGAAGTGGCCCAACGAGGCCCAAGTTTACCCAATGTCGAGCACGCTCATACCTCCTCGTCGTCGAACACGTGCCAGATAAACACTGTCGAGTAGATACTTCCTGCTACGAGGAGAGGTCACGACTCTCCTCCCCGTTCTCCACGTGCACCTCCCCATGAGGACACGTCATCATGTAACTTCCCACCTCCGAAAAAGTCGGTATGTCCACCTTCCGGAGATCTCGGGACCGTTACCCCAGGGCGAAGACCATGTGCTGGTCTTCACTACGCCACAAAAGCTCTGGCAGTTATTTACACTTGGCTAGGGCGCAAGGCCCAATGTAGATGACCGTTGGCCCCGCGCTGGGGCAGCCTATAAATACCCTCTCTCATGAGAGGGTCAGGTTACATTGCATTCTAACCTTCACTCTAGCTTTTTCGTACTTGCTTACTCTTGTCCTTGCTTTGGCATCGGAGTACCTTGCAGGTTGTTTACCATGAAAATTGGTAAACAACCGCTGATCTTCCAAATCTAACTTTCGTGACTCACACGATCGACCAGATTGATCCTAGGACATGTGCTAATAATTGATTTAAAGTAAATTCTATAAAACAAAGCACTTCGATAGTGTTCATAAATGAAAGTTTGTCTAACATGTGATAAAAAAGATGTGTAAGAACTCTAAGTCGAAAAGGTAGAAAATGTAAAGGAAAGGTCGAAAGTATAACAGTAAGACGAAATGGATAAACATAACTTGCATAAAGTAAAAGATAAACTCTTAATAAAAGAGTGAAAGAAATTGCATTGAAATGGAAAATGGTGTTTACATCACCTACATTCTCACAAGACTCGTTTCTCTACACGCGGATACTTTGAGTAAATTTGGAGTAACTTGTACAAATTGAACACAACACACTGAATCCTATTGCTAGAACTCCTATTTATAATAATTAAACTAACTGCTGTTAACTTCCGAAACAATTAACATACGACAAGTGTCGCGCTGCATGCTTCTTATCCCTGGATGTGCGCCACTTGTCTCTTTCAGGAACGGACAAGAATAACTACTCCCTCCTTTATTTGAATTTGAATCACTTCATGTCGAATACCATCAGTAGTATCGGTCGAATGTTATTTCCAAATACTTGGAAATATTTCTAAGTCCCATGCTTATCTTTTCCTTATGCAAGCATACCTTCGACTTAGGCCCCAACATGAAGATCCAGTCGAAACTCCTTTAAACTTCTTCAAAGAGTTTAACACCTCAATTAATTCCTCTAACTTAATATAGGCGTCGAATTTAGGAGCTAACAAATTGCCCCCCGAAAATGTCCTTTTCGACAGTACTGAAGGAAAGGTCATTTTTTTATAGTGTCCATTCGACGCCATCTTTCGACCCTACATAGGTGTTGACATAACTGACTAACCCACGTCCCAAGAAACTTTTCTGTTTCTTTTCAATCAGCTTTATGATGTCATAGCCAATTATGATTATATCTAGAACATCTCCTTGGAAATCACATCAAATCACGAACCATCATCACCTTTCCTAGAGTCTAGGAGATCGTGGGTCTAAGGAGTAACTGCTACCGCCCCTACTTTCGCTCCTGGGAGGACGCGTGTCCCACTATATCTAGCCCCTTAATGATGATTAGTGACCTCTTAGTATTTTTTTAAATACTTTATAAATAGTTTCTTCTGAAACTATTTTCACTTTTTCAATCTCCAAAGTACTCACTAAGCATTTCTTTCTCTTTCCCAAAACTTTCAACTCTTTATCTTCAGCAAACCCATTTTCTTCAATTTTTCAACAATGACGTCCTCAAACACCATCACTAAGGATCCAAAGAAAGGCCAGAAAGTTAAAGGTGCAAAAAACACTCTGTTACTTCCTCCTTTCACTACACTGAGCGGACCCAAGATGGTGACGAATCAGCAATTTAGGCTGTTTAGATGGATCTAGGCTGTTTAGAGCAACCACGTATTTTAAGGATTCTGACCTCTACTTAAATTGGTTAACCAAAGTAGAGAAGGTCAAAGCCCAAACTTGGCAAGATTTGGCAATTTATGACCTAATTATGATGTCGAAGATAGGTCCTGCTTACTGTCCGACCTTGTTAACATCGTCCTTATACTTTTGGGATAATACCCATGACACTTTCCATCTCCCTTGTGGAATGATGACCCCTACCCTCTTCGACATAGCTGCTATTACAAGGCTAAAACCACATGCGATAGTCTATGATCCTGAGGTAGATGCCCAAGATACCATAGGGTTCTCGACCACAAAACACACCTACACGCACTTCATGAACCATTATCATGATAAACAGGATAACACAATAATGGATCAAGAACACATAGCATTTCTGGCTATGTGGCTTTCTCGCTGTGTTTTTTGCACAAAGTCCTTACAAGTGGCCAGGAAATACCTGACTCTGGCCAATCAATTACACAATGATCGAGGTATTTTCCCGAGTGAAATGATATTGGCCAGCTTTTACGAATCCTTGAGTGAAGGTGCTACTCGCCTCAAAGATCAAGAAAGCACCGGGAACCTCTTGTTGTCCTCACCATTTTGGATGCTCCAACTTTGGCTCAATGCCACCTTCGAAGCCAGTCTTCCTAACAAAGGAACTGTGGATGAAGAGGCTGCAGAAATTAAGGAGAGGCGAGTCGAATGGACTTGATTGGTGAAGCTAACCCCTAACGAAGAAGGGAAGATACTTAGGGCATCCTTTTCTGGCTTCATCAAAATGTTTTCCAAACGCTACGAGTTCACACCAAGGATGTCCTCGTTTGTTAAAAGAAAATACGGTCCTGAATGGTTCACCAGGCCTTTTCCTCCTCCATTCAAGAAGCATGAAGAAGAATCGAAGCTTGTCTGGGAAGCTTTTCTAATCCCTCAACTCATTCTTCATCGACTCAACCTGCTGAGGGGCCAAACAACTTTGATGGCCTACTAACCAAATCTTATCTCTCGACAATTTGGTTTGGTTCAAACTCTACCCAAGTGCTTGTATGAGAAGAAGGTCCATGTGATACTTCATCACACTAGTTATGACGCCAGAGAAAGTTCAACACACCTTGCTCGACATGCTCACAGATCGTTCCTTACTCCTGTCTACTTCGAACCCACTCATCCCTGTACTCAAGAGTTCGATGACTGGTGGTCAAAGCACTATACTGTTGATCAGGATTTTGTTGATGTGCAGGAGAAGACCAGGAAAGGTAAATCCACTCATATCTAAGAGATTCAAGCCTTCCAAAAGTACTTTGAAACTGTTTATCGACCAGATGACATTAGTCGAACCATCTGCGAAGCCGCATTTACACTGAAGGATAAATTTTTAAATAAAATAGAGAGTTTGAAACTCCCTTCATACATTCCTCTTGAGAAACGCTATATAGTGGCTTTCGAACTATTTCCTCCGAAGACTCCTTGACTGCCCACTGCTGATTTTGGAGTGGCTCTTGCCCCTCCATTTCCAGACTGGTTTATCTGTGGGGATTCGATAAAAATCCTTCGACACCAAGAAAAACCCAAGGCTCAGCGGGTGGTTCCGACTAAGAATACGCTAGACAGTTTCAAAGGACACCTTCATATTGGTATCGAAGATGTTCACATCGAATCCGAAATACTTGAAGGTTTGGATTCTTCAATTTTATGTTCTCTCATTTGAACTTAATCATTACTGACTTGTGGCAATTTTGTTTGTTTTGCAGCTGCACCTAAGAAGAGTACACCTTAAAAACTGGTCGAAGCAAAGACTGAAGGCAGTAAGGTACATCACACAACTTTTCCCTTTTGTTGATGAGTAGTTCTTTCCTCTTATGCCTTACACTATTTCAGGCTTCCCGCAAACCACCTCCGACACCTCAAAGGAAGTCGAAGAGGGGCACTGCCCATATCGTTGTTGATTCAGAGGATGATAACCAATCTCCTCCTGAAGATTTAAAAATAAAAAAGAGAAAGAAACCAACCCAAGATACAGATGCTGCTGCTGGCCAATCTGAGCCTAAAGTGGCCAAAGTTTCCAAGAAGATAACCACTACCAGTGGTGCTGCAGAAACTTCTTCTGGGGATACCTCTAAACTGGTTGCGGACCATGTTGAAAGTAATAATTCTAGCCCTGGTGCTGAAGGTGTCAAGGTAACTATCCTTTCACATTTATTTAAACTGTTTACCTTGTTTCTCTTTGACCTGACTTGCTTCGACTTAACTCAGGCTGATGCAAGTGGCTCAAAACCACCAGTGACTAAGCCTTCCTCTCCAGCCACTATTCTGAATAGTCAAGGTGAGCCTACATACCATCCTACTTCTGACTTAGGCTCTGGAAGGAGTTCACTAGATGAAATTAATAAACCTGGCTTTGAAACAGTTCCTCCTTCGCCAACAAAAACTACTACTCAGCAGTCTCAGACAGATGGTTCCAACCATGATGAAGATGATGGTCAGAAGAATCTTGAAACAGAAAACCTAGGGACCATCGCCATGGATGAAGATAAAACCCTGGTCGATGAGGATGGCTCACCAGTGGACGAGATCCTTGGGACTGAAAATGCTGATCCAGAGGGAAGTGAAGAGATGGAGGAGGATGAAGAGACAATGCACCAATCTGAGCTTAATGGCAACAGTGATGGAGATAATGATGACAAAATGGATGAAGATGAAGAGGAGGAAGACAAAGGTGAGGAAAAGAAGGCTAATGAAAGACCTGATAATGATTTGACTCCTATCGGAGCCACCACTACTCCAGCAACTACAATTGCTACTGAAGGCAAGATAGCCTCAACTGTATATGGAGAAGGCCTTTCTGAAAAGGAACTCGATGCCTTGAAGGTCAACGACCCTCGATATTACATAAAGATCCTCCTTGGCAGTCGAGGAAATTCCTCTGACAAGACTCCTAGTGTTTCAACTGCCTCTAGGGATCAACCTTCGAGCAAGCCTGAGGACATCATCCTCCTGAAGATCGAAGAAAAGATTTTTAAGGGTGACCTTTTCACACTCTTACAGATGGATCATGTCACTCATATTTCTATGAAAAATCTCCTTCAACAAGTCGACATCCACACCATTTCTCCTAAATCTGCCTACATCATTTTAGAGCTTGGAACTATGATCGATCAAGTATATGCTGACGTCAAACGACTGCCTCAAATTGAGAAGGCAATTTCAACCAAATCTGGAAGTGAGGCTGCCGCTTAGGCCTCTGCCACTGAATCTGAAAATAAGGTAGCAGAACTGGAGGAAACTAAAGAGAAGAACAAGCAAAAGATCAACGTTAATGATCAAAACATTGCCTCCTGGGAGCGAAAAATCAAAAAGCTTCGAGCTAAGATCTCTAAGGCCAAAAAGCGCATCGCTGAGCTGTATGCCTTTGATGACTCTGGCTTGTCGAAGGAACTAGACAATGTCATAACTTTTTCTCAGGAGGCTCGACAACTGGAGAAAGAGATTGTACGCTTAAGATCTAACAAGACCTTGTGTGAGAAGAGCCTTGAACTCCAGAAGTCGATATATTTGAAGATGAAAGAGAATATCCCTTTTTAGCTTGTAATTTCTTTGTAATATTTTCCTTTAAGTACAATGTTCCATAGCCCCTTGAGGCTTTTTTATGTAATGATTTTTTAAGTCATTTTGGCATTCATGAATACCATTGTTGGCTTTTCCTTTTTTACGTCGAATTACTCTTTAGAAATTTTAATTTCTTGAAGTGATGGTTTATATTTTTTCGAATACTTGCCATTTACATTCAAGATTCTTTTATCCTCGTCTAATTCTTCGACTTCGTAGGCCCCATTAGAAAATACTTGCGTAATTTGAAACGGGCCTTCCCATTTTGGGGACCATTTTCCCAAGGCTCTGACCTTTCTGTAACACCCTGTATAATATTTATCTAGAATAATACCATAAAAGTGTTTTATTTGGTACTGATGCCATCATAAGTGCCTAATGGCGTAATTCACATATTTGACCATTCTAAAAAAAATAAACAATCTATGGTACAAGATATGGAAATTAGCCAAAACAACAAAAACTAAGATCAATATACAATATCCTCAATTGTATACAACAAATACACAGCGGAAAAACAAAAGCTACGCTTCTCTTGAAACATCCGAGTATAGATCCACTTGTAAATCAAACCTGCAAATACCTCCTGAAAATAATCAACAATAGTGGGTTGAGATACATCAAATCTCAGTGAGTTCCCTATCTTATGGATTCTCTCGGATTTACAAGGTTCTATCAATCCAAACTCAAGTCAAGGGGAAGGGGAATGACCTTGAGTTCACAATCTCACAATCTTACACTATATGGAAACACGTTATGAGTCCGTTAACTCGAAAGTATCACTAATTGATAACCTTATCAAGGCATCCCCTTTTCCCGTCCCCTTTTACGTCTAAAAGTCGAAGCGAGTCATGGATCCTCGTAATTACTTGGCATATGATATAGATTCGGAGCTAAGGGACCATTATCGCCTTAGTCGTCACTTCACATGGTCCGTACACCATCACAAGTCTCTTTACCCGTAGGCTCTATTCGTACTATAACATTGGGAATCAAACCTACCAAGTAATGGCGCATTCATTACAGAGGAGCTCGTTACTCATGAAATGGCACATAATAGAATAATGGTTACGATTTCATGATTTCACATACAACCATAATTGTATTCAACATTTCTAGGCAACATTAGCCTTTAGGCCTCTTTTGCCTTTATCAAATTAACATAATAAATACACGTGTTCCATACTAGTGTTCACTCTCTCCTAGACCAATACTCGTCACGGATGCACCTTTCTACACCAAGTGCCCGAGCATCGCGATCTAGGTTATCTACTCTAGGCCAGAACTCGTCAAGGATGCACCTTTCTACATCAATGCACGAGCGTCGCCATACAGAGTTTTTATCAATTCCTAGCCATTACTAGGTTCCACTATTATGTTGTTATGGGGTAAGGTTTCCTCACTCTTTCTATTCCATATTTTAACATGCACTCTCTCTCGATCATGTTTAACAACAATATTAGACAAAGCATATTACAATGACATTTTAGAATTTCATATAATAATTCAATCATAGGTTATACAAAGCATATCACAATTGTATAATAGAATCACATATGATGATTCAATCACAAGTAATATCACCCTTAGGTTCCCTCCGATTTATTTAATCGGGTATCGAAATCAGTATTTTCCACTTTCATCCCGTAGGATATTTCCACAGCTTTACATCGGCTGTAATTATGCCTCGATCAGATTCACGATCCAAAAGATATGGATTTCAACATATCACATATCATTACTTTCCTTCATTTTTCCACTAAATAATTTATCCCACATCATACCCTTTTTATTGGGTAGAGGGTCGTCATGGCTTTCTAACGGTACCAAGAACGTCTAGATCCGAGTTAAGGATCAAAATTTATGAAGGAAACAAAACGCGACAATCTGTCATGTTCGCTAGGCGAATCCCCAGCGAGCATTCGCTTCCGCATTCGCTGAGCGAAGCTCCGGGCAAAATCACCAAAACAGAACCAAAACAACACAAAGTTTGCTAGGCGAACAACTGGCGAACCTTCACCTTTCCCTTCGCTGCCGGGTTCGCCTACAAAACCATTCGCTTTCTCCTTCGCCCCAGGTTCGCTAGGTGAACCATACGAAACCCAGAATCTCAGCAGCGCTGTTATGGGTCAAAATCATCATTTCTTCACCCAACACACTTCCAATTCATATTATATCAACCAAAACATGTCCCAACCATAACAACAAGTATTCCCGATTATATTACTTAGTTTATTTCATGTTTTATCCGTTAGATTTCATTTTCTCTCAAATCTAACCTAAGTTCAAATCATAGATTTCTAGACCTTAGAGTGTCTAACTAGAACCCACCTGATAATCGAAGAGGAGTTTGAAGAAGATGATGATGAATCTAAGCTTCTTCTTCTTCTTCCAAGATTTTCTCTTCTTCTTTCTCTTCTTTCCCTTTTTCTCCTTTCTCTTCTTCTTACTATCTTTTTCCTTTTTCTTTTTCTTATATATATATATATATATATATATATATATATATATATATATATATATATATATATATATAATACTAATATTATATTATATAATTAATCCAATCGAGTAAAATATCTCCAATTGATATTTTATCACCTAACACCAATTGATCAATTATTAGAGTTACCTTAAAATCCTCTCTTAAACTAGTAATTATTAATCTATTTCTTTCATAAAATAATTGATCTCTTCAGAGTTCACCAGTTGCTATATTGATCCCAAATAACAATACTTAAAACACTTAGAGAATTCCATTAATCCAATTATCCTAAGATAGAGTACACAAAAGCTCATCTGATCTCATCTGATATCCAATTGAGCATTTAAATAACATAGGGTATTACACTCTCCCCCCCTTAAATTGAAATTCGCCCCTGAATTTCCTCTATTCAATAATAACTACAACTTGTATCACTGCCTTAGTTCTACACTTAACTTTACTTCCATTCAAATTTCTGACGTATTTCGATTCCAACTTAACTTCACAGACCAAAATCCTTATTTTCACAATTCTCCAACTCCACTTCCTTAGTCATACTCTCGTTCCAATATCGAGTTAACTTCTAACTTTTCTTTTTCCGTAATTCATATGTTGTTTCTTACTAAAAGACTTGGTCATATCTTACCTTCGAAAGAAATATACCATTATATGTTCTTCTACTAAGTCACAACACAAAACCATAATACCTTATCTTGGTTTAAGGTAACAAACACTCATCAAATCTTTGCGATGTAATTCAGTGATTTCTTAAATTCCTGTAATCACCAACGATTTTTCCTTTCATAAATCCTTTAACGTTCAAACCCACTTCATAAATTGTCAAACGACTCCTTTACCAGTTCCATCTGGTCTGATACTAAACATTGCAACCATTACATCCGTTAATTCACCTCTTTTGTATCACCCCAAAAGTTAACGCAATTAGAACAAGATCTTCTTATTTTCATTCTTACAAGCAACGATCTTTCAAATCCCTAATATTCTGACTGAACCCCTTCGTCTGTTACCTTCCACTGCGTAACCCAAATTATAACAGTGGAACACCACGGATTCTCAAGCACTACTAAGTAGCTAACAGTCAATGGAGAAACACACTCGTCCATTGGGGTCCTTACTAACCAACGGTACAATAAACTTACTGGCGTCCTATGGTAAAACAATTTCCTCGTCATTACACAATATTATAACATCGGCCCAACACTCTCCAAACGATAGGTGCAGGATTACACTGTTACAGTAGTAACATATACAACTCCAAATCCAGTCTAAACTCGAAACAATTCATCCAAAATAGTTTAACAACCTCCGGTTCTGGTTACTACATTATGTAACAATCCTTCTTACGGTTTTCCGACTCACTCAAGGTTCCTTGTTGACACGAGATCTCAAACAGTCATATGTAACACCATCACGTAACCTCAAACATATGCAAGTCACCACTTATCAAAACTTAACCCATTCAAAGAGAAATTGTGAGTTTCCATACCACTCACCAGTTCTCATACAATACTCCACACGCACATACGCCGTCGAAATCAATACCACGCTTCTTAGTTAAGTCCTCATCTCTCAATCGTTCTGTTCCATATATTATTCAAGTTACATGCTTAACTTCGGGACGTCCAATCCTTACTCGTACTTGGAAGGATAACTTTCAAATTTCATTCTCTTGGTAAAACACAACTGCACACAACTGGTACCCCTCTCACAGAGCCTAAATCCAATACCATGAACACACAGAAGTTAACAATTACTAACTCGGATCAACCGTTCATACCTTACTAATACCATAATTACACATCAAAATATATTCCTTGCACGATCACTACTTCGTGAGTATTTTCCAACTTTGTCCTTAAGACTCGCAACAGTAATACACCTAAAACCTTCTCATACTCTACACAGTTCCCAAGATTATTCCCCAAAGTCAACTTTCTTGTTGCCTGAACAAATGGCCAACTACGCAACACCTTTCCAGAAGTCACGATTTCAAAACACAAATTCGTCCTTCATTTACTTGAAGTCTCGTTCTCCATTCCCACAATACTCTCCACTCTGAGCAACATAAAGTAACAAAACGCAGATGATAGTTCCTACGGGATTCCATAATTTACACACAGGTTAATCGATTAACCATCTGAACTAATCGGTTAACTCCTCAAAATTCAGCACAAAATACCATCCTTGCACGTGTTAATCGGTTAACCCCATTGTGTTAGTCGGTTAACACTGCTGCAGAATCTAAAAACCAGTTTCCTCTTAATTCAAAGCATTCCTTACTCAAACCATCGATCTGATTTGTTCTATCTTGGAATATCATTCTTAACTCGGGGCTTCTTAACTTGTATTACATTCACCAACCATGATTCACTCAAGGTAAAACCGACAAAGTCAAAACATGCAGACGACACACTCCAACCAAGTGACAAGTCCAAATTCCAAATTCTGACGCAGTCACACTACAATTTCTCGATAGAATAGTTCATTTTCTGTTCAAATAACTACACTAACGGGAAGTCAATAAAGACGACGTTCTAGGGTATTAGCCACCACCATACTTGATTTGTCCACAAGCAAAACCAAACACGCAACCATTAACGGTATCACAAATTGGCGGACACAACATGTCAGCACACAACCTTTTTCTCTCACTTGAGTTTCTTTGGAGAGAAATAATACGACAACATCCTTAGTCCAACAAAAGGTAAATTCTGAATATTCCAATCATTCCCAAATACATAAGTCTCTCTATACTTGAAAATAAATCAGGGAAATGCATCCTCTTGAAGAACTTTTCCATCACTACATACACATTAACCGGGATTTCTTACCCTTCACTATCCATTGCACATCACACTTACACCAAATTACTTAATGGAAGATTCGCAACTGACAATTCTCATCAACTATCTACAAAAATCTTCCGATATAAATCGTTCCATGATTTACACTTAGTCCGTAATAAGTCTTGATTTGCTTCTCGTTGTTTTACCACAATCTTGCTTCTTAAAATACAATATTCACTATTCCACAAAGTACGCCCTTTCACACTTGTCTCAAGAATAAGAATCCATCACGTACGCTTGTGACCACGGTGCTACCACTACGCTTGTTCTTAATACCAAGGTGTAACTTTCTCATTTCACATTATATTACTAGGGTCCTCACAGGTGAATCATCCATGATTACACTACCTTAATTTTAGCTTTAACAACATCTTAATAATTCCATCACACATTCGTCAAAAATACGTTCCGTTATCACTTCCTCATAACATACCATTGATACCGTTTTCTACATCGTGCTTACTTTCGCTCTCCATTTTAATCCTCTTAGGTTCAAATATAAAACCATATTACTAAGATTCCCTTAAATCTAAGGTACTCACTTTGTTTCTCAAAGCAACTTCTTCCGGTCCGTAATACTACACTTTCTGTTACTAAATGAAGCTCATTCTTTCTCCAACACAATACCTTAAACGGTTCCTTGGGTAAGTTAACAAATTCCGAATTCCAAATTGGTCTTTTACTGAAAACAGAAAACCTGAAGTATTATCCTGGACTAGACCCCCCTTCATAACTGAAGATACACAATTTATCTCATACTCTTCGTCCGACACATACTTATTTCACTTAAAGCATGTAAACACATCCTTGTGTTTCTTCTCACACTTCTCTACTACTTTAGGTTCCCATAAAAGTCGAACGTCCTTGACCCTCAACTTTTAACTAGTTGAAAGACATTGCTCCGAACACATTCCTTAAGGTACTCTCGTCCATTCAGGACACCTTAGCGACCTTAGAATAGAACACCAATAGTTATCTCACTTTCGGACCTTACGTCACACGTTTCACAAAAACAACTTTTCTTATTCACATAATGAGATTTCTTGAAATCCTCATTCATACCAGTGGTCAATCCAGTTCTACTAGCGACTTTATGTATTCCTCAATATCTCAACCAATCTTCCAATAGAGATTCTTAACTTTTGGACTCCATCCATTCCAAAGGATTACTTGAACAACACATCAATCTTAAATTCCATGCTACCCAAAGCACAACTTCTACCATAACCTCACTGAGCTGACCAAAACTCATTACTACTAACTCTTAGCTTGAGCTTACCCTCAAAACACAAGTTCCGATAACACTTCGGAGTCCTCGCGGTCACTCAACCATTATTCTACCTATCACATACATAGCATTTGGTTGAACAGGCCCAACACTACATAGTATGATATTAAGAGTCATGTTGGCAAGACACACTTAAGAGGCAGGAATATATTTACTTATGATGTTTCAAGGCTAGGTCGAGGATACGACCTGCTCTGATACCAACTGTAACGCCCTGTATAATATTTATCTAGAATAATACCATACAAGTGTTTTATTTGGTACTGACACCATCATAAGTGCCTAATGGCGTAATTCACATATTTGACCATTCTAAAAAAAATAAACAATCTATGGTACAAGATATGGAAATTAGCCAAAACAATAAAAACTAAGATCAATATACAATATCCTCAATTGTATACAACAAATACACAGCGGAAAAACAAAAGCTAAACATCCGAGCATAGCTCCACTTGTAAATCAAACCTGCAAATACCTAATAATCAACAATAGTGGAGTGAGATACATCAAATCTCAGTGAGTTCCCTATCTTATGGATTCTCTCGGCTTTACAAGGTTCTATCAATCCTAACTCAAGTCAAGGGGAAGGGAAATGACCTTGAGTTCACAATCTCACAATCTTACACTATATGGAAACACGTTACGAGTCCGTTAACTCGAAAGTATCTCTAATTGATAACCATATCAAGGCATTCCCTTTTCCCGTCCTCTTTTACGTCTAAAAGTCAGAGCGAGTCATGGATTCTCGTAATTACTTGGCATACGAGATGGATTCGAAGCTAAGGGACCATTATCGCCTTAGTCGTCACTTCACATGGTCCGTACACCGTCATAAGTCTCTTTACCCGTAGGCTCCATTCGTACTATAACATTGGGAATCAAACCTACCAAGTAATGATGCATTCATTACAGAGGAGCTCGTTACTCATGAAATGGAACATAATAGAATAATGGTTACGATTTCATGATTTCACATACAACCATAATTGTATTCAACATTTCTAGGCCACATTAGCCTTTAGGCCTCTTTTGCCTTTTTCAATTTAACATAATAAATATACGTGTTCCATAATAGTGGTCACTCTCTCCTAGACCAATACTCATCACGGATGCACCTTTCTACACCAAGTGCCCGAGCATCGCCATCTAGGTTATCTACTATTGGCCAGAAGTCGTCAAGGATGCACCTTTCTACATCAATGCACGAGCGTCGCCATACAGAGTTTCTATCAATTCCTAGCCATTACTAGGTTCCACTATTATGTTGTTATGGGGTAAGGTTTCCTCACTCTTTCTATTCCATATTTTAACATGCACTCTCTCTCGATCATGTTTAACAACAATATTAGAGAAAGCATATAACAATGACATTTTAGAATTTCATAAAATAATTCAATAATAAGTTATACAAAGCATATCACATTTGTATAATAGAATCACATATGATGATTCAATCACAAGTTATATCACCCTTAGGTTCCCTCCGATTGATTTAATTGGGTATCGAAATCAATACTTTCCACTTTCATCCCGTAGGATATTTCCACAGCTTTACATCGGCTGTAATTATGCCTCGATCAGATTCACGATCCAAAAGGTATGGATTTTAACATATCACATATCTTTACTTTCCTTCATTTTTCCACTAAATAATTTATCCCACATTATACCCTTTTTATTGGGTAGAGGGTCGTCAAGGCTTTCTAACAGTACCAAGAACGTCTCGATCTGAGTCACGGATCAAAAGTTAAGAAGGAAACAAAACGAGACAATCTGTCATGTTCGCTAGGCGAATCCCCAGCGAGCATTCGATTCCGCCTTTGCTGAGCGAAGCTCCAGGCGAATTCACCAAAACAGAACCAAAACGACACAAAGTTCGTTAGGTGAACAACTGGCGAACCTTCGCCTTTCCCTTCACTGCCGGGTTCCCTAGGCGAACCCTCGAAACCATTCGTTTTCACCTTCACCCCAGGTTCGCTAGGCGAACCATGCCAAACCCATAATCTCAGCAGCGCTGTTATGGGTCAAAATCATCATTTCTTCACCCAACACACTTCCAATTCATATTATATCAACCAAAACATGTCCCAATCATAACAACAAGTATTCTCGATTATATTACTCAGTTTATTTCACGTTTTATCCGTTAGATTTCATATTTTCTCAAATCTAACCTAAGTTCAAATCATGGATTTCTAGAACTTAAAGTGTCTAACTAGAACTCACCTGATAATTGAAGATGAGTTTGAAGAAGATGATGATGAAACCAAGCTTCTTCTTCTTCTTCCGAGATTTTCTCTTCTTCTTTCTCTTCTTTCCTTTTTTCTCCTTTCTCTTCTTCTTACTATCTTTTTCCTTTTTCTTTTTCTTATATCATATATGTATATATATATAATACTAATATTATATTATATAATCCAATAGAGTAAAATATCTCCAATTGATATTTTATCATCTAACACCAATTGATCAATTATTAGAGTTACCTTAAAATCCTCTCTAAAACTAGTAATTATTAATCTGTTTCTTTCATAAAATAATTGATCTCTTCAGAGTTCACCAGTTGCTCTATTGATCCTAAATAACAATACTTAAAACACTTGGAGAATTCCATTAATCCAATTATCCTAAGATAGAGTACACAAAATCTCATCTGATCTCCAATTAGGCATTTAAATAACATGGGGTATTACATTTTTGGTCCATAGGCAGGATTACCTTCCAAACTAAATCCCCAGGCGAAAAGGTCTTAATCTTAACCTTTTTGTTGTAAGACTTCTGCACTCTTTTCTTTTATCTCTTTAGCAGTTCCAAAGCGTTAAGTCTCTCTTCGTCCAAATCCACCAATTCATCTAACATCATATTCCAATAAGACTCAGAAGGAATTTTATGATATCTTTGGATCCTTGTTGATTGAAGGTAGATTTCGACAGGTAATATTGCATCATGACCAAAAGTCAATCGAAATGGAGTAGTGTTAGTTGCTTCTTTGGGAGAAGTTCGACATGCCCAGCGGATCTGGTCTAATGTCTTATGCCAATTTCTAGGTTTCGTTCCCATGTGTTTTTTGATCAAACCAATCACCACTTTATTAGCTGCTTCGACCTGACCATTAGCCTGAGCATAATAAGGTGTAGAGGTTAAGAGTTTGAAACCCATTTCTTTAGCAAACTCTTGCATTTTTCGACCACTAAAGACTGATCCTTGATTTGTTGTAATCGTCTCTGGGATTCCAAACCAAAATGTATCTCTGATTTTTGGACAATGCTGGTCGAATTTCTCTAATCAAATCCAAAGCCCAACCTCTAAAAGGCCATGGTTAGACTATGAAATGTAGCTCACTTGCAGGAATATGTTGTATGCCAGCATGAACTTGACATGACATCCCTTGGCGGATTCAATGCAATCCTTTAACATGGTAGGCCAATACATGCCTTGTCGAAACAAAAGCCATTTCATCTTATGACTTACTTGATGTGCCCCACATGCCCCACTATGGACAGTCAAAAGGGCAAGATATGTCTCTGATTCACTCAGGCATTTAAGTAAGACTCCCTCAGGGGTCTTTTTAAATAATTCATTACCTAGAAGAACATAACTTAAGGGTTGATACCTGACCTTTCGCTCTGTGGATGTTGTTGGATTCTTTAATTATTCGACTATGGGCTTCCTCCAGTCTTTGTCCGTCAAGCTGTCTATCGCAAAAATTTCAAAATTTTCTTCATCAGCGTATCCAAGCTTCGTCAATTCTAAATCTGATGGGCATAATCCAACAGACACAACTTTACCTCTAACTTCGATTGCCGCTTGTAACTTCTTCGAAACTTTATACCCAGAAGCAATCTGAGCCAAGTCATTGGCCACTTGATTCTCTAGTCGAGGTATGTGTCGAATGCTTACTTCTTCGAATTTCTTCAGTAGTCTGTTGGCTATTACAAAGTACATGATAAGATTTTCCTTAACACATTTGTACTCCTTTGTAATTTGCTTTATAACCAACTCTAAGTCTCCCATTATTTCGACTCGAGTTGTCCCTAATTCTAACAAAAGTTCAAGTCCTGCGATTAGGGCCTCATACTCAGCCTCGTTGTTAGAACAAAGTCCTTCGACCTTGTGCTTGAATTTTGTTGGAATTTTATTAGGAGAAATAATTAGCACACCTACGTCTGTTCGATCTTTATGGCTAGAACCATCGAAGTATAGCTTCCAAGATTCTAGTTCGACGTAATTCAAAGCGCTTTCATTTATGGAGTGGTCGACTATGAAGTCCGCCACCACTTGTCTTTTAACAGCCTTTAATGGCTTATATGTTAAAGAATATTCAGTTATTTTTAGTGCCCATTTACCAATTCGACTATGCAAAATAGGTTTGGACAACATATGTTTAATAACATCAAAATGAGACGAAACGTAAACATCAACTGGTTTTATATATTGCTTTAATTTTTTACCAGAAAAATAAAAGCACAAGCATAATTTTTCGAAAATGATATACCTAGTTTCTGCATCATTCAAAACTCTACTAAGGTAGTAGATGGCCCTTTCGACGCCATTCTCATCCTCTTGAGCCAACATGCTCCTTAAGGTTTTGTCTGACGCAGCTATGTAGAATCTCATACTCCTATTCCTACAAGGTGGTGAAAGAATTGGGGGATGACTCAGGTATTCCTTGATCTTGTCGAAGGCTTCCTATTGAGCTTTCCCCCATTCGAACCCATCTTTGTTAAATCGAAGTAAGGGTGAAAAGGTCTGCGTTTTTCCGCTTAGGTTCGATATGAACCTTCTCAAGAAGTTAATCTTGCCCAGCAGTGATTGCAACTCCTTTTTTGTCGATGGCGCTTTTGCCTCCATGATGACTTTGGTCTTATTATGATTGTTCTCGATCCCCTTTTTGTGGACCGCAAAGCCTAAAAAATCCCCTGCCTGCACACCAAACGCACATTTAAGAGGATTCATTTTAAGACCATGTTTTCTCATCCTTTCAGAGGACTGTCGAAGATGGTCTAAGTGACTCTCCCCTGAAATAGACTTAACCACAATATCATCAATATATATTTACATAAAAGTCTTTATATAATCACGGAAGATCGAGTTCATTGCTCGTTGATATGTTTCCCCTGCATTTTTTAGGGCAAAAGGCATTCTTACCCACTCGTAGGTGCCTAAGGCTCCGGGACAACGAAAAGATGTCTTGGGGACATCATCTTCAACAATGAATATTTAGTTATACCCAGAGTACCCATCTAACATACTAAGTTACTCATGTCCTACGGCAGAATCGACTAGCATTTCTGCCACAGGCATAGAATATTCATCTTTTGGAGTTGCAGAATTTAGATCTCTAAAGTCTATGCAAACTCTTAAAGAACCATTCTTTTTAATAACAGGTACAGTGTTAGCTAACCATTCGACATACCTGGAAGTGCAGATTAATTTGCATCTAAGCAGTCTTTCGACTTCCTCTTTTATCTTTGAGAGAATTTCTGGTGCAAACCGTCTTGGATTCTGTTTGACTGGCTTCTTCCCAGGCTTGATTGGTAGCTTATGCTCGACCAATTCTCTACTCAAACCAGGCATCTCATCATAATCCCAGGTGAAGCAGTCTTTAAACTCCTGCAGCAACTGGGTGACTTCGACCTTAAGTTGTGGGTCAAGATTGGCACTGGCATATTTTGGCCTTCTGGTTGCCCCCTCTCCTAGGTCGATCCCTTTTAGTGGATCCTGTGCTAGCATCTTAATGTTATTTTCCAGTGGATCCTTTTCAAATCCCAAAGGCTCATCATCATAGATGGCATCTAGCCTCTGGCCTTGTTCTACACCCTGGACCTTATCATGTGGTTCTGGGTCAAAGTCCTTACCAGGACCTTCTTGATGGAATCCAGAATTGGCTTCGCCAGCCATATATTCATTGGCAACTTCCAAAGTCGCTTGTAGTTTGGTTTCAGCCACATAGGCCGAAATTCTTTTCAATGCTTCGAACTCAGTCATTATCACTGAATTCACTTCCCCACCCTGTGGGGTCTACTGTAAGCATGCCTAGGTATGAGAGCCTTTCTCCTGGCACCTCCTTACCCAACAGAAACCGTCGACGGGTTGCAGGTATAATGAGCAAAATGTCTCATCATCTGGGTCAAACTCAAAGTCTGTTGGGCTGCAAGGGACAATAATAGCCAAGTGCTTGTCGAACTGACGTCTGTCGACATGATTTATCGGTGCTTTAAAATGCCCCTGGTCAGCTTCAATGTTCTCGACTATGCCACCCGGCCTCTAGATGGTAATCCTTTGATGAATCGAAGATGGCACTGCCCCAATGCCATGTATCCACTCTCGTCCTAAGAGCAGATTGTAGTTGGCTTTAGTTTCCACTACCATGAAGACAGTAGGCCTAGTAATTGTCCCAACTCTCAAGTCAACTTGTATAACACCCAGTGTATAGCCTATTTTTCCTTCATAATTTGAAAGAACCATATTATGTGTCTTAGTATTAGTATCATACTTGCAAATTTTGTTTAATAAGAAATGTGGCATCAGGTTTTTTGTTGCGCCACAGTAAACTAATATCTTGTTTACTGGTACGTTCTCAAATTTTCCACTGATGTAGAGAGGCTTTAGGTGGCCTTTCATCGCCTCAGTAGGTCATTCGAAGAAGGCGTTCTGCTCTTCAACGCACCCATTATTCATGACATAGTAGCACACAGGCTTATGTGCTGCCATCTCTGCTTCAGTGCAGACATCTAAATCCTCAACCTCTGTAATTCTGTCAAAATCCCTAGGCATTACAGACACCACATTGACTATAATGCCGAGGAAAGTATCAGACTCAGAGTTGAAGCTGTCTGTCATTTCCTCATCATCTTCGACAATCTTCTCATGTTTGTCCTCTTGGGAGGAAAACAATTTTCCCCCCACGGGCACTTTTTCAGCAATCTTTATTTGGTCCCCTCCGTTATTATCAGTAGGAACATTGGTACTGGACTCTCCTTGGTCCTTTGACTGAGCCTCCCTGAGAGCTTTCCTTCTACATTGTTCTCTCCTCCATTGTGATCGAGTCATCAGATTCTTCCCTTTGTAGTTTTCAGAGATGTAAGCCGATTTATTGGAAGTCTGACACTCCTTTCGATACTCAATTGAGGAGCCCCTGTCCATGTCAAACTTCTACCATTCTTTCTGACCTTTTTCCCTGCCTTCGACAGGTTTCATCCAGCTTCCCATTGGTGCATTTCTTGTTGGTTTGAACATGTTGGGCTTGGTCCCTGGTAACTGCATTCTTCCTCCCACTTGCTTTGAAGAGGACCTTCTAGGATCAATACCCCTTTGACCATGAGATGTTCTCTGCTCCCTTCTTTCTTTTGTATTTCTAACCCCCTCAAGATTATGGGCAGCTTTCTGGTCAAATATTGCGCTGCATCTAGGGCACAACATAACCCCTGACCCCTTCTTTTGGCAGCGGTGAAGGAAGTCAATGATAGTCTCTTCCTGTTTTGGATACGCCAATTTTTTATGTTCTTCTTGGCGACTTGCTTCATCAACCTCCATGGTCTTTTGTTGTGTAATCTCGACCATATTTATGTCCATGTCGATATCAGCACTAAGATCTAGCTTGCAGAAGTCTACATGGCCTTCAGCAGCCTTGTCCATCTTAGCGAAACTATCAGCAGTTTCTTTAGTAACCAGCATCATGTTGGAATCTTTAGTGATCCCATCGTCCAAGCCATCAGTAGCTTTGTCAAAGCCATCAGCGGCCCCGCTCATTAGTTTCTCCATGTCATTGATGTCAAATTCTTTAGTAACCTTGACTAGAACAGAATCGTTGGTGAAGTCCTCAGTAACTTCCACCATATTGATTGAGCATTCGAGGTTATCAGCAACTTCGACCATCTGCACCTATGTGGGCTCAGCATAGTGGGCATCCACTGTTTGCAACGGATCAAAGTCAACTTTCATTTGACTTTTTCTCTTTTCTCCGAATTTCAGCATGCCCTCTTGGATAGCGTTTTGCACCAAATCCCTTAAAAGAGAACACTGAGAAGTTTTATGACCCAGAAAATTATGGTACTTACAAAATCCCCTCTTTTTTCTTTGTTCTAAAGGTGGCATTTTAGTCCCAGCAGGCACTATCATTTGTCCATCCTAAACTAACAAATCAAAAATTTCATCACACTTAGTGATGTCGAAAGTATATGTTTTCTTTGGAAACCTATCATTCTTTTTCAGATTCGACAGGATTTTTCCCATTCGAAGGAACTAACATTTTGCAAGCATATGGAGGATCCTGCTTCAATTCAGCAACATCTATCTCACTTTCGTCGAACTGCAATTGTTCATTATATAAACCTTCGATATCCTCATTATATTCAACATAGGCTACCTTTTTACTCTTAATTAACTTAGCCTTTTCATCTTTCAGATGTTCTAACTGTCGAACCCTATCAGCCTGTTGGGCCATATCCCTCAGATATTGGGTGTCCAACTTCTTTCTAATAGAGTAATCAAGGCCACCGGCGGCCATTTCGACCAATTCATGTTCTGGCACTTGTGTAAAACACCTAGCCTTAAGTAATCGAAACCTCTTCAGGTAATCATCTATTGGCTCAGTAAACTTTCGTTTTATGCTAGCCAATTCCTTCAAACTAATCTTGGTTTGCCCCATGTAGAATTGCTCATGGAACAAACGTTCCAACTGAGTCCAATTATGGATTGAGTTAGGAGGTAGGGTTTTAAACCAAGTGAAAGCATTTTTGGTAAGAAAGTTTGGGAAATATTTTATCCTAAGGCTTTCGTCACTTGCAATCCCTTCTACTTCAATCATGTATTGGGCTACATGTTCGACAGTAGATTCGGTGGTATCTCTTGAGAATTTGGTGAACTTTTGGACCTTGGTCCTAGGAGGTAATTCTGACTGGAGAATGTAATCTACTATTGGTGATGTATAGTTTGGCCTTGTAAAACCAAAATTTACCCCATTTCGAGCCATTCTCCTTTCGACCATGGCTGCTAGGTTGTTATCTGCTGTTATGTTGTTACGTCGAACTTGTTGCACAACGTGATCAGCATCTTGGTTTCTATTTACTATGATTACCCCCTGTTCCCTCTCTACAGGAATTGGCACTTGGTTCATATGTGGTTCGAGTCTAGGGGGTTTGACTATTCCCTAGTTTCTTGGATTCCCCTCAGGTATGTTCCGTGGGTTCTACTGGGGAATGGTCTCCCTAATAACCGCACCTTGATTTTCTTGTATATATTCTCTTGGTGGCTGTCGAACAGGGGCGGGTACACCCATAAACTCAGCCATACACGCCAATTGCGCTGCTAGTTGTTGGTTAGTATGGGTAGTGTTTTGGATCAAAGGCTGGAAATTTTCCCCTATAGTTTGGGACAAGGTTTGTACCATTTGTAGGTTACTCTCATCCATTTACTGTCTTAAACATTCTATAAAATTATTTGTCAGACTAGGACCTTGGATGGAATATCCTACACCTACACTTTGACTATTTCGACCCATATTTATCCCAGATCCCAACCCTTGTAATGGCGAAGATATTACATTTTCTGAGAACACTGGGGGGCATTTTGGAGGCTTTGCATCACTGACGTTGGCATTCCATAAGGTGGATTCCTTGGTAATGGTTGTGAAAACCCTAGAGGAGGAAAATGCCTAAACGTCAAAGTTCCTCCTGGTGGAGTTTGGGGAATAGATCCCTGTGGCCCAATGTACTCTACAACGGGTTGAGTATAAGACCTCGTATATGTCGACCCTGATCCTGCCATTTATGGCATTGGTTCAGACATAACGGGTGGTACTATCTGCCCTCCTGTCGAAGGGAGTGGGGGTAGCACCACGTCGCTCCTAGACACATTTTGAGGACCAGTGGTACTATGCTGGACATTCGAATTACTCGATTGAGGATTAGAACCACTCACTTGGGGGTTTTGATTAATTGGCTGACTAGTATTCGTCGCCATTTTTCTCGTGTATCTTCTCCTTGGTCTCTCTTCGTTTGTGGTTGCTTCTTTACCACTTCTTAATAACATAAAACGAAGTTTTCACAAAGGAAAAGACTGATGAATACAGATTTTCAAAACTTAGAAAAATCTTTGTGAAAGTTAGCACTGTCCCACTGGGCGTGCCAATTTGTTTACTGTGAAAATTGGTAAACAACCGTTGATCTTCCAAATCTAGCTTTGGTGACTCACGGGATCGATCAGATTGATCCTAGGACATGTGCTAACAATTGATTTAAAGTAAAATCGATAAAACAAAGCACTTCGACAGTGTTCATAAATGAAAGTTTGTCTAACATGTGATAAAAAAGATGTGTAAGAACTCTAAGTCGAAAAGGCTGAAAAATGTAAAGGAAAGGTCGAAAGTATAATGGTAAGACGAAATGCAGAAACATAACTTGCATAAATTAAAAGATAAACTCTTAATAAAAGACTGAAATAAATTGCATTGAAATGGAAAATGGTGTTTACATCACGTACATTCTCACAAGACTCGTTTCTCTACACGCAGATACTTTGAGTAAATTTGGAGTAACTTGTACAAATTGAACACAACACACCGAATCCTATTGCTAGAACTCCTATTTATAATAATTAAACTAACTGTTGTTAACTGTCGAAAATATTAACATACGACAAGTGTCGCGCTGCATGCTTCTTATCCCTGGATGTGCGCCACTTGTCTCTTTCAAGAACGGAGAAGAATAACTACTCCCTCCTTTATTTGAATTTGAATCACTTCGCGTCGAATATCGTCGGTAGTATCAGTCGAATTTTATTTCCCAATACTTGGAAATATTTCTAAGTCCCATGCTTATCTTTTCCTTATGCAAGCATACCTTCGACTTAAGCCCCAACATGAAGATCGAGTCGAAACTCCTTTAAACTTCTTCAAAGAGTTTAACACCTCAATTATTTTCTCTAACTTAATATAGGCATCAAATTTAGGATCTAACAAGGTACATAACCCCCCCCCCCCCCCCCCCCCCCCCCGCCGTTTCATCACCACCGGAGTTGCGGAGCTCACGACGGTGCTGGCCACTAATCTCCTTTCTGATTAGGTACGATCATAAACTAACTTAAAAAGGGAAAAAAAAGAGGATTTGAAGAATAAAAAAGAAAGAATAAAATGTAGTCTTGTCATGTAAAAGAAAGCAATATTGTACTTTATTCTATTTTTATTGTCCACTTAGTTTTTCATCGATTATCTACTTAATTTGTTTTCATTCTCTCTCATTATTTTTGTTTTCGATGGTTAAAGTATAAAAATTACCATATTTTAATTGGATTAAATAGAGAGAAGTTGATTATGAATTTAAACTAAGTTAAATTTATGCCACTGACATTATGAAATCAAATAGAAATCAAATATTTAAAATAAAGAATAATTATTTAAAATAAGGAATAATTAGATTAGAATAGAAAAAAAAAAATAACAATAAAAAACAATAGAGATAAAATGGAAGACAAAGAGGGAGATAGTACTTTTTTTTCTCGGGAACGCCATGCTTGTAGCCAAATCCAAACCTCTGTTTAGCCTTAATTAAAATTGAGAAGAAATATGAGAGAGACTTTACATCAAAGTTGATATGATAATTGCATTAGGTTGGATGTGTTTTGAATGAGAAATTTATTTGTATTGGTTACGAACAAAATAAGTTAGAAAAATATTTGTTTCTCATAAGTTATTATTGAAAGAGAAATAATTGAATGGTAATTGCATTAGGTTGGATATGTTTTGAAAAAGAAATTTATTTGTATTGGTTACGAATAGAATAAGTTAGAAAAATATTTGTTTCTCATAAGTTATTATTGAAAGCGAAATCCTTGAATGCAAAATGGGAAAGTGAGCAAGCAATTTCTCTTATTATGAAATTGGATAAGTGAGGAGAAGAAGTTAAAAGAGAAGTTATGACAAAGGTATATTTTGTGTAATTGTGTTTTGAATAATAAAAGTTATTAAAAATACATATACTGTTATTGTGTTATGAATAGAGAAGTTATTAACTCTTAATTAATCAGTAACCAATTAATAAATTTGAATTATTTAAAAAAAAAGATAATTTTGGAAAAAAAAATACATATACTGTTATTGTGTTATGAATAGAGAAGTTATTAACTCTCAATTAATTGGTAACCAATTAATAGGTTTGAATTATTTAAAAAAAAGGGTAATTTAAAAAAAAAAAAAAATAGGCCAGCCCAAAGACTTTTATCCCCTATATATATATATATATATATATATATATATATATATATATATATATATATATATATATATAGATTAGCAGTAGTAGTAGTATGGTTAAAAAGTGGTGAGAGATTGAATATTTTGAAAGGAAGAGAGAGGTTATTATTAGGCTTAAATAATATTTTCGTCCCTGTAAGTTGGCGAGTTTTTGGTTTTCGTCTCTATATCTTTTTTTTTTCGGATTTAGTCCCTATATCTTACTTTTTGTTGGTGTTTGGTCCCTATAGAGGTTTCCTGCGGATTTTGAAACCTTTGGATTTTCCTGCGGATTTTGGCTTTAGGGACTAAACACCAACAAAAAGTAAGATATAGGGATTAAAATCGAAAAAAAAAATACAGGGACGAAAACCAAAAACTGGCCAACTTACAGGGACGAAAATATTATTTAAGCCTTATTATTATTATTATTATTATTATTATTAGAGGTTTTGGAGGGAAATTTAGTGGGAGAAGTTATAGGATTATAGAATAGTATAGATAGATAAATTATTATTATTATTATTATTATAAGGCTTAAATAATGTTTTCGTCCCTGTAAGTTGGCGAGATTTTGGTTTTCGTCCCTGAATCTTTTTTTTTCTCGGTTTTAGTCCCTATATCTTACATTTTGTTGGTGTTTAGTCCCTACAGAGGTTTCCTGCGGATTTTCCTGCGGATTTTTGTTTTTAGGAAAATCCGCAGGAAACCTTCGGATTTTCCTGCGGATTTTGACTGAAGGGACTAAACACCAACAAAAAGTAAGATATAGGGACTAAAACCGAAAAAAAAAGATTCAGGGACGAAAACCAAAAACTCGCCAACTTACAGGGATGAAAACATGATTTAAGCCTTATTATTATTATTATTATTATTATTTACCACACATCTAAAAGGTCTTTTATCCAGTACCAAAACCCTTTCACCCCTCTTAGGATTGGAGACTGTTCCATAGGGGGGACAAAACATGATCCATGTTAGTGACATGGAGTGTTAGGGGCATGACCAATCCAGCAAGGCATAGAGAGATAAGCTCCTATACCTCTGGTTTTAATGTGCCTATTTGTGCCTTGTTGGAAACACGTGTGAAGGAACATAAGGCTGACAGAGTGAGAGGTAAATTTGATAAAAATTGGAACTTTGTTGACAATTACAATAACCATCCAAATGGTAGAATTTGGATCCTTTGGAAACAGAAAGATGTTGATATTAGGGTTATGAAAACAGGTGACCAATACATTCATATAGAAGTATATGGATTGAACTAAAACATTCTTTATACTCTAACTGTTGTATATGCCTATAACCTATTGGAGCTTAGGAAGCAATTATGGCAGGATATTGAAAATCTTAACAACAGTGTGAGAGGACCATGGCTAATCATGGGAGATTTTAATAACGTGACTAACAGTCAAGATAGACTTGGAGGAAATGCAGTAACTGAAGCTGAATATAGAGATCTCATTGAGATGATGCAAAATGTAGGAGTCTATGAAGCTATTAACCAAGGAAACAACTATATCTGGTCTAATAAACACACAACAAGGACAATCTATTCTAGAATAGATAAGGTATTAGGGAATGTTGATTGATACAATCAATTCCATGATACTTATGTGACTACTCTTGCCCCTAATATCTCAGACCATAACCCTATAAAAATTTGCAGAAATCAACAGACAATGAAACGAGGGGCAAGGTTTAAGTTTATGAACTGCTTAACTACTAACCCCTCTTTTTCACAGGTAGTGTAATGCAACTGGCAACATAATGTACAAGGAAGACCTGTGCATAAGTTGTGGCAGAAGTTAAAGAATCTGCAGAAGGAGTTAAAGCCTATGATGAAGCAATATACTGAGATCCAAACACAAATTACTCAGACAAGACAAGAATTACACCAACTGCAAGACACACAAAGATATGAACTTCACAATGGGGAGCTCATGGACAAAATCAAGATGTGTACAGCCAAAATAACACAGCTCAACCAAATTGAAGAAAATGTGCTGAGACAAAAAGCAAGATAAATTGGCTCCAACTGGGGGGTGGGAACAATGCTTTTTTCCATGCTACAGTGAGACATAAAAACAAAGATAAAGGTCTATACAAGTTGACAAGTTTGAATGGTACATTGTTGAGCACACATGAAGAGATAGAACAGGAGATTGTTATTTTTTGCACCAGTCTAGTTGGCACCACCTCCGCCAATCTAAAGGCCATTGATATAGCTGCTATGAGAAAAGGAAAAACTTTGAGTAGAGAAAATGCTCATCAGTTAATTTAACCTGTGAAGGACAATGAGATTTGGGAAGCCCTAAACTCCATTGGTAACAACAAAGCTCCAGGGCTTGATGGATACAATGCATACTTTTACAAACAAACCTGGCAGGCAATCAAATATGATGTTAGAGAGGCTGTAAAAGAGTTCTTTGACACTAGTACAATGCATAAAGCTACTAATTGTGCCTTAGTTACACTAATTCCAAAATCCCCTAAGGCAAAAACAATTAAGGATATGCGACCTATTGCATGCTGCAGTACCACTTACAAGATAATCTCAAAAATCATGACAACTAGGCTTGGCAAGGTTACTTGTAGAATTATTGAAGACACACAGGCTGCATTTGAGCCTGGAAGAACAATTCAGGATAATGTTATGTTGGAACAGGAGCTTATTAGGGGATATAACAGAAAACACATCACACCTAGGTGCATGATCCAACATGATATCCAAAAAGCATACGACAGAATTGATTGGATGGCTCTGAAAAACATTATGCAGGAAATTGGTATACCTCATACTTTCATCAACTGGACCATGGCTTGTGTGTCAACTATATCATACAGGTTTTATATTAATGGGATACCCTCTAAAATGGTGGTAGCTAAGAGAGGCCTGAGACAGGGAGACCCCCTCTCTCCTTTACTATTTGTCATTATCATGGAATACATGCACAGAGTTCTGCAGAGATTAAAACACAATCCAAATTTCAACTTCCACCCTAAGTGTGAGAAGCTAACAATCATTAACCTCTTTTTTGCAGATGATATTTTGCTATTCACTAGAGGTGATATTATCTCTTTACAACTGATCATGGGAAAAGTGCAAGAATTTTTAGCAGCAACAGGTTTAATGATGAGCAAACCAAATAGCAAAATATATTATGGAGGAGTGGATGAGTATACAAGGCAGATCATGCAACAGGAAACAAATCTGACCGAAGGAGCCATGCCATTCAGATACCTAGGAGTTCCCCTCAATAGCAGGAAGTTGACAGTAACCAATTGTCAACCTTTGATAGAGAGGATGGTCAAACGAATTAGACATTGGAGTACCAGGATGTTATCATATACAGGTAGGATCCAACTGGTTAGAAGTGTGTTATTTGCAATATCAAACTACTGGATGCAGGTTTTCCCTCTCCCCAAAAAGATAATTCACCATGTGGAAGGCCTTTGTAGAAGGTTTGTATGGACTAGTAAAGATAATGCAAGTAAGAAAGCTCCAATTTCTTGGGATCATATATGTGATCCTATATCTGCAGGAGGGAAAAATATCATTTCCTTGGAGTGCTGGAATAAAGCCACTATAGGAAAACTTCTTTGGAACATAGAAAATAAGAAAGACATACTTTGGATTAGATAGTTGCAAACACATTGCATGAAGGAGACTGCTGTGGAGAATTACCAACCTAACAGTGTTAGCTCATGGTTGATTAGAGAAATTTTCAAGCACTAGGATACCATAAGGCAATCAAGATCTTGGCAACAATTCAAGACCACGGGTATCTATCGTACCAGGGCCATGTATGAAGAAATGAGAGGGCCTAAAATAAAAGTGACATGGAGATGTCTCATGTACAACAACCTAGCCAGACCAAGAGCTATTTTCATCTTATGGATGCTATGCCAAGAAAGACTCATGACAAAGGACAGACTAGCAAGATTTGGCATGACCATAGATGAGATTTGTTGCTTCTGTCGGGAAAAGGAAAGCTGCAGTCACCTGTTTTTTGAATGTGCACATACCAGCCATGTTCTGCAGCAAACTCTGATTGCATATGGAGTTAATCACAGACCAAGTAAATGGGACCAGGAAATGCTTTGGATAACTGATATGACTCGCGGCAAGGGAAACAAGGCCAGAATTATCAAATGTGTAATAACTGAGATAGTATATCATGTATGGGCTGCTAGAAACTATATTCTCTTTCAAGATGCACAGCCTGGTGTATTGGATAGCAAAAATGTCAAGGATGTGATTCATACTAGACTAGAAATGAATGTCAAGATTATGGAATATTGTAATGGGAAGGGATATCATTAGATAGTTTATTTTCTGTGATAACTATTTGTCAACTTGAAGCCTGGACCCATTTGTGGCCGGCTTGATTGTATCTGTTTTTTTGGGCATTAATAAATTTTTCTTCCAAAAAAAATTATAGGATTATAGAATAGTATAGATATGATCTTTTGAATATGAGAGAGTAACGGTTACCAAAATAGAAAGTGAAAGTAAGCTGTAAAAAAAAGATAGTAAAATGTACCAAAAAAATAATAAACTATAGTTTATGAAAAAAGAAAAAGGAAAGAAAAGAATGATTGTAATGCAAACTATATAAGGAGTGAAAATTGGTTAGAAATAATGGATAGTGGAGATTGATTTGAAAGAGTGGAGAGCAGTTACTAAAATTATGGGAGTGAAAAAGTTATAATATTTTTATTTAATTAATTATTTAGGTTTTTAGAATTAAATTAGAAACGTGTTTCATATTTAATTTTTGACTTAAATAATGTTTTCGTCCCTGTAAGTTGGCGAGTTTTTGGTTTTCGTCCCTGTATTTTTTTTCGGTTTTAGTCCCTATATCTTTCTTTTTGTTGGTGTTTAGTCCCTACAGAGGTTTTCTGCGGATTTTCCTGCGGATTTTCTTGCGGATTTTGATTTTTAGGAAAATCTGCAGGAAAATCCGCTGGAAACCTTCGGATTTTCCTGCGGATTTTGGCTTTAGGGACTAAACACCAACAAAAAGTAAGATATAGGGACTAAAACCCAAAAAAAAAGATACAGGGACGAAAACCAAAAACTCGCCAACTTACAGGGATGAAAACATTATTTAAGCCTTAATTTTTTGAAATTTTATTAATTAATTACTAATAATTATTTATTATAATTTATTATTATTATTTATATTTATTAATATAAATTTTTGCGGGATTTATTTAATATTACTAGTGGAGGTGGTTTGTATAATTTTAATTTTAATTAATTATTTAATATTATTATTATTTATCATAAATTATAAATTTGTAGAAGTTAAAATACCAATTTTAACCTTAAAATTTTCGGTGGGAAAAATTGATGGAAGAAGTTATAGGATTATAATTTAGTATGATACTAGATGTATTCGAAATCAATAAGACTTAGTACAAAATAGGCCCCAATCTCTAAGAGCTGGACAAAGTTAAGACACCTCGCATACAAAATATTAGTGGGATTTAGAATTTAGGGATTTGAAATTGAGAGAGAAATAATAGTGAGAGAGATATTGAGGGTGAGAATTATAATTGACCTTAACCACAAATGAGAGCTCAAAAAGCTATTTAAACATTATATACAAAATCATTGGGAAAATACAAAACAAATTAAAAATAAGCTAAAAACACTAAAAGCATCCACTGACTCTCTGTGAACAGTGGGTAACCGATTACCACATATCTGGTAACCGGTTACACCAACTGAAATGACAGAAAAACTATTTTCTAACACACCACCTCATTTGAGAGTTGGTCTAAGTCCACCATGCTCAAGTTCATCTTCAACCCCTTGAACAATTCGTTTGTTACACCCTTAGTCAACAAATCTGCCACTTGGTCTTCTCTTCGGCAATATCCCAATCTTAGCTTGCCTTCACTCACTAGCTCCCTCAAATAATGAGACCGCTGTTGAAATATTATATTAGATTTGATTTGATTAGATCTAATATTTAAATATAATCTAAGTTGTATAAGCCCAAGCCCAATTAGGGCTTTATATAAATAGTCATAGTATGTATCATTATATGTAACAATTCATTCAATAATATCAATCCTTGTTTCTTTATTCTCTCCTCACTAAAAGTGTCTCACACACTAACAAATTAGTATCTAGAGCTTCGGTAAGATTCTTGATTGTGTTTTCAAGAATCACTCGTCAGAGATTGTGTTTTCGGGATCGTGAATTATTATTGATCAATTGCTGCAAAGATGAATGGTAACAGAAATTTACCAAACTCCATTCCAACTCTTTACGGTAAGAATTGGCTTCGGTGGAGAAAAAAAATGCAATCTCTATTGGGATTTCATGAAACCCTAGAAGTGGTTACTAATGGCGTTTCTGCGCTTGGTGAAGATGCAACCGAAGCACAGAGAACCGCTCACAAGGATGCCAAGAAGAAGGATTGTAAAGCGGCATTCTACATCCAATCGGTGGTTGATGCGACTAATTTTGACATAATCACTCATGTAGAATCGGCGAAGGAGGTGTGGGATATTCTTGTCAAGTACTATGAAGGAGGCGAGAAAGTTAAAGTTGTCAAGTTGCAAACTTTGTGACGACAATATGAATTGTTGTTAATGGGAGAAGATGAAAAGATTGCAGGCTATGTGTCGAAGGTGCAAAAACTCGTCCATCTCATGAAGGGTTGTGGTGAAACCCTAACTGGTAAGATGATAGTTGAGAAGGTAATGTGTATGTTGACCTCTCAATTTGATCATGTTATCGTAGCTATTCAAGAGTCTAACAATCTTGAAACCCTAAAATTGGAAGATTTGGTTGGTTTGTTGGAAGCACGTGAGATTAGGATTGTCGAAAGGAAAGGAGTTCAAGATTAGATACAGACGCAATTGTGGAAGAAGAATGGTGGTTCCAACAAGTTCAAAGGAAAATTGACAAGACTCAAGGTAAGAAGTCTTGGTCGAATCCTCACAAGAATAAAATCTATGATGGAACTTATGAATCCTCGAAAAGAGGAGAAGGAAAATCCTATGAGAAAGAAAAAGTAGATAAAAAAGTTGTATAGTGCTATAACTGTGAAAAGTATGGTCACTTGACAAAGCATTGCTGGTATAGGAAAGACAAGGGTTCGACAAAAGGCAAGGACGAATGAATGAACCTTGCACATTAAGATTCAGATGATTCAGATGATATGGTGGTTATGGCTGTAGTTGCAAATGACCATGTCGAATCCAAGATCGTGTTGCTCAACTCAAACTATTTGAATCACATGACTAGTAAAAAAGCATGGTTAGTAGATTTCGACGAGTCAAAGAAAAGTAAGGTGAAACTTGCTGATGATAGCTCGTTGCCAACAAAACATACTCTAACAACATAGTCATTCAAATGAGTAATTGAGTAAAAGCCTTGATCAAAGATGTACTATATGTCCCTGGAATAAAGTGCAATCTGCTAAGTGTTGGACAACTGGTCAAAAATTGGTTCTCAGCGTTTATGAAAGATGGAGTCTTAGAACTTTTCGACATTCAGAATAACTTGGTCTTGAAATTTCCTCTGTCGAAGAATGGAACATTTAAGACCATGATCAGTTCGAATGAGGTACAATTTTTTGAAATAGTTGTCGACCACAAGAATAGTTGGTTGTGGCATCTGAGGTTTGGCCATCTGAACTTTAGGTCTCTAAATCAACTGATCACTCAAGATATGGTAATTGGTATACCAAGTCTTAAGATGCCTGACAAACTCTACAAAGGTTGCCTAGTCGGAAAGCAGTCTAGGAAGTTTTTTGTTTTGACTATGCCAATGAAATAATCCTGTATACTCGAAGTTGTACATTTAGATGTATGTGGTCCTTTCGAAGAGCATACACTTGGTGGAAACAGGTATTTCGTCTCATTTGTCGATGAGTACAGTCGAAAGCTCTGGATCTATGTGATCAAACGAAAGGACAAAATATTTGAAATCTTTAAGAGATTCATGATACTTGCCAAAAACCAGGGTGAAAAGAAAATTAAAGTTCTGCGAACAGATGGAGATGGAAAATACACATCCAATATATTTGAAGCATTATGTGTAGAACATGGTATTGATCATGAGATAACTGCTCCTTATACTCCTTAACATAATGGAATGGAAGAAAGAAGAAACAGGACCATATTGGACATGGCGAGATGAATGCTGAAGAAGAAGAATTTTCCAAAATCCTTATGGGGAGAAGCTTTTTCGACTGCTGTTTATATTCTAAACATGTGCCATACCAAGAAGCTAAAGAACAAGGTTCCAGAAGAAGTGTGGAGTGGAAAAACACCATCAGTGAGTCATCTGAAGGTGTTTGGCTCTATTTTCTACAAGAATATTTTTGATGCTAGGAGAAGGAAGCTTGACGATAAGAGTGAACCTATGGTTCTGGTAGGATATCATAAGACTATAGCATACAGGTTGTTCAATCTAATTAATCAGAAGGTTGTGATGAGTCGAGACATTGTGATTGATGAAAATTGTGCCTGGGATTAGAATTCTAGTAATGCAATTGACAAGACACTGATGAGCTATGATTTCGACGAAGTAAGTAATGATGTCGAAGTCGAAGACATTGTTGATACTCAAGTCTAAGAAGAAGTCGAAGCAGTTGTTAACATTCTCGACACAGTCGAAGTAGAAGAGGATATGGCTGGAACAAGTCAGATACCTCAAAGAACTAGAGCTTGTCCAGCAAGACTTCAAGACTATGAAGTGGTTGGTGATGATGAAGTCACAATAGATGGGGAACTAGTCCATTTTTCTTTACTTGCAAGTGCTGAACGAATCAACTATAGTGAAGCCTTCAAAGATAAATATAGAAGTCTGCTATGGTCGAAGAGTTACAAGTAATTAAAAGAAACAACACATAGGAGTTGGTCGAATTTCCAGCTCATACAAAAGCTATCAAAGTAAATTGGCATTCAAGTTGAAGCACAATGTTGATGGGTTGATATTAAGGCATAAGGAGAGATTGGTAGCTCGAGGGTTTCTCTAGAGAGTGGGACTCGACTACTCTGAAGTATTTTCACCTGTCGCAAGATTGGAAACTTTTGACTAGTGGTGGCCTTGGCATGCAAGCAAGGCTGGTCAACATTTCACTCAGATGTGAAATCAGCATTTTTGAATGGACCTTTAGAAGAAGAGGTGTATGTTACACAAGCTCCTTGGTTTGTGATTCAGGAGGAAGCAAGTAAAGTATACAAGTTGCACAAAGCGCTCTATGGTCTTAAGCAGGCAACTAGGGCATGGAACAAGAAGATCGACTCATACTTGATTGAATTGGGATTCGTAAAATGCAAATCTGAGTATGGTGTCTATGTTCAAGTTGTGGCACAAGATATAACAATAATCTGCTTATATGTCGATGACTTGCTAGTAACTGGAAATAGCCTCAAGTTGTGGCACCTGAGGGACATCAGAATAAGCTGGAGAATATGTTGAAACTAATTAATGCCAAAACCAGTATTAAGAAGAACCACAAATTTTCTCTATTTAGATTACTTTTCAAATGATGTCTTGCTTTAGAAAATGTTTTTTAAAAGTTTTCTTTTTTGTACATCTATATTCAAACTGATATCAGCCTGTCATAGTTAAACTCTCAATTATAAGAATTTTGTATGTTACCTTCAGCAGCAATCCAACGCCACAATATTACTAATTTCAAACCATTAACTTTTTGTGTTCTTCTCGTATTAATCTTTTCCAAACTCAACGCCAATTATTTTGCATGGTCCCGCACTCTCTTTTTTTTATAAGCAAATGTATTATGAGGGAATACCAAGTGTATTCCAAACCAATCAGACTTAGTACAAAATAGGCCCCAATCTCTAAGAGTCGGACAAAACTAAGACGCAATGCCTACAAAAAATTAGCAGGCATTTACATCACTCATAATAATTACATATATATTTATGATTTGATGACACACCTAGCCACCACAAAGAATTGTTGGAACAAAGAACAACTCGATTGGGTTAACAATGGTGGAATTTAGAATTTAGAGATTTGAAATTAAGAGAAAAATAATAGTGAGAGAGATATTGAGGGTGCGAATTATAATTGACATTAACCACAAAAGGCTATTTAAGGATGGGAGAATGTAATACCCCGTATTTTTATTGCTCTAGATAATATTAGTTGTGATCAACTGAGTTCCGATGTACTCTGAGAAATTATTTGCAAAAATAATTAGAGTAACTGTTGAGCTCAGAACAAATCTAATCAATATTATATGACTCTGAAGTGTTTAATTATTGGAACTTTAGAGACTATTTGGACAATTAGTAGTGTTACTAATTAATGATATCTTACTGTTGTACCCCAAATTTTACCCTTAGATCCATTGATCTTTTGCATGTTATCTTAGGTCAATCATATTGCATTAGCTAACCCTTTTACCAGGTTTTGTTTGTTTTTGTTTCAATTGTGAATCGGGTTTTATTTCAAGAGGATTCAAGGGTTGACCAGTCAAGATTTTGGATGGAGCATTGAATCAAGCAAGTTTCTCATGTTCAAAGAGATATCTCCATGACCTTCTCCATAACAATCTTTTATCCACCTTATTCACCCTCAATTGTCATTCTTAATTCCAAACCAATTTCAATAGTCGTCTATTAACCAAATATTTATCCAATTTCATTTCTATTTGTCAAACCATAACCATTTCACCTCCCAAAATTCACCTATTATTTATTTTCTTTCCTAAACCATTTCTTTTTATTTTGCTATAACAAAAAAGAAGAGAAAACCAAGCCATAAAAACATTTGATCTTTCAGCCCATCTCATAAGCCCATTTATGTTACAAAATCAATGTTACAAAATTTTATTTGAAGTGAGAAGAATCATTTGCTGAGGACCAATAGAATGCGTGCAAAATAGCTTTGACTTTTCAACTTATTTCACTCAGCCAATGAAAGGATGTCACGTGTCTTGGAAAGAAGCAAAGTGACCAAAACATTTTCCTCTCTTCCTTCATGTCTTCGTGTTTCAACAGAATGGAGAAGAAAATTTATGCTCCAAGAGGATTTGTGTCCTAGTTCAACGCAAGCTATTACTACAACTCATAATCCTTGGCGCGGTTTTTCATTTTTTGAAATCTCCAAATCACTTCCCTTTCAAGCTTTCACACTTGGGTTCATTAAAGTTGCTCTGAAGATTTACTTGATTCAGCATAAGGACTGCCCTCGCCTACAGACATCTTGGTGCAATCCCAACCATTGCCTCATTTGATACCCACTCTTATGACAACAAAGAAGGAGTTTTCAAGCAATACACAAAATTATTAAATTTGCCCTGCATCTCTGAGGTTCTTGTGCAGCAAGGGAAGCGTGTTTTTCTCCAAGGATTGACCGGATTTGAATTTGAAAGGAAACCGTTATAAACCCTAATCACTTACGCAGCATACCATGTGTTTGTCCATTGGTCTCAAAGAACCAAAGCCAACCTGCTCAGCCTATAAAAGGAGGTCACCTCAACACTTGAAACTCACCAACGATTTTCACAAAGCACTCAAAAAAATATCTGAGTCTTAAGTTTCACGAGCAAGAAAGGAGAATGGTTGCTTTGGAGTTCTCTTGCTAGTTCAGAAAGGAAAGCATTCAGCACACCATTTGAAGGTGCAGTGGATGTTACTCCACTTGGTAACTACTCTTTCCCTTTCAATATCCATGCTCAACTGATATCATCATATCATGTCTCAAACATAACTGTTGTAATGTGCTTTATGTTGTTTTTTTTCATACATCTATAACTTGCTAGTGTGTATTTGAATCTGCTTAACTGTTTGACCATGGATTGATATTATGAAGTAAGTTTGGTTTTGTTTGCTTTGCTAATGTATTTAGATAGACATGATGCTGTCTTATGTTCTAAGTTATTATACCTGAGATATCATTATAGTGCATTGGTTTTGTTCGTTAACTGGCTACAAGCATGTGAAGTTTCATTTTGGTATTGTACTGTCAAAACTCAGATTGGATAGAAATGCTAACTTACCTATATGTGTCTTGATGTTTGGATGAGTTGAGATCCTTGAATTTTAGTTCCATACTTATTTTTGATATGCTCATAACTTTTATGGTGGATGAACCTATCTATCACTTTTATTGCTATGTGTAATGTTTGATTGAATGTTGCTAAATTACTTTCATTAAAATGCCACTGGTTTTCTTTTTCTGTCATCATCAATGGATGATCATTTTTTATACTTAAAATCATGGCCTTGTTTTCCAAACTTTGTTATTGTTAATGTTTGTTGTATTTAAGTGTTGACACTTTTGGTATTCATGAATTGGTTTACATCTTGATATGCACTACTCTACCATGGCATGATATTTGTTGACTTATGTGCTTGATGTTTGGTCTTTGAACTGCTAAAATGATTGATGTTGACTTGTCTAACTTGAAATTTGTTGCTATTTTTTTTAAGTCAAGTTTTGATGATCTAACCATATTCTTGTAAATGCAACATCATTTGTTTGGATCTGTGCACTATGTTGTTACTTGGTTATCTATTGGTGTTTAAATTGATACATCTAAACTGCTGTCTTGTTAGAATTAAGTAGTTAGATGCATGCTGAATGTTTACTTGTTGTGTACAACTTGCTGCTATGATAAGTTCAAGAATGTTATTCCAAGCATGTTCATCTTTGTTCCACCAGTCTTTTGGTACATCATATTCCATGTTTATATTGCTGTTATTGTGATTTGTGACCAGTTTGTAGGCCTAGAATCCATGTTAGGTATGTCTTACCATGTTTGAAACTTGTATTGTCCATATGCCGTTGTTATTAGTATGTTGTACTTGGTGTCCCCAATATATGTGAAAGCTTTAAGTGTTCAAGTAGGATATGTGTTGATTGTTGATCTGCTTGTCTGCCATGTATCCAAAATTGTTCAAGTTACTGCATTATCATATCATTAAGTATACGTGCAAACTCCATGTATAAATTGTTATGTTCAAAAGCTATGGAATAACATTCCCAATAATGACTTGTGTGTGAAATAGATGTTGCTCTGCCCTATCAAATAACAATTAGCTTAGGTGTTGTTGCTTTGCTGAGTTTTCATGCCATGCAATGCTTTAATTAGTTGCTTCTAGGACCAACAACCTTAGACAGATTTGTGAATCTACTGAACTCCTTGTTTGATGCCATTTCCCTTGGTTGCTTTCTAAATGTCATGCTTAATCTGAACCAATTTGGTATGTTGATACCTTCCAAAGGCCAGTGAATTGAACATTGCTAAATCTCTCATGGTTTGTATGCCCTATGTTGTCTTTTCTTTTATGTGTTGCTGCAGTCATTATTACTCTGAACTTCCATATTGTATGTTGATATTGTTAAGTTTCAATACCTGAAATAACATGCTCTGTTCTGCTGACATGATTGAGTTGCTGTTGAACATAGAAATCATGATATTAAAACTGTCTGCATCATATCTGACCATGTATTTGCCAATGTATCACCATGCTATTACTTTGAGTGAATGATGTTGTTACCTTGTTCCATTGCATTTCTTGCCCCTTTGTCAATTAACCATATGGATATATGTAATCTGATCCTAAAACAGCTTTGCTTTCTTTCATTCAACATGCTAAGTATTTAACTTTTGATATTCATGAAATCAACCTAATACCATGTTGTTTTGAATCCTTAATCCGTATGAATGTTTGGTTATTTGCATCCAAGACATGTCCTTTTATGATTCCCAATCAATGTGTAATGAGATTGCTGAACCCTTTCGTGCAAAACCAATGTATAAACTTGTTATCTCCTATGTTCAGAGATGTCTCATCATTTTGGTTGTATGTTTGCATTAAACAAAGTAAGTGCTTGCGTGGATGTTTGGTTTGCGCGTTCTTGGCATTGCTTGATATTTCTATGTTCAAATTTCATATATCATTGAGAGTTTAATCAAATGCCTCCCTCCTTTACTGTTAATATGCGTTCTACAATCTGTTGAGATTAAGGGCATGGCGTGTTGTTTCTGTATGAGCTGACTGCTATTTAGGTTTGTTTGTTTTGTTTCTTCTGATTTATGCACGCGCGAAGGGTTATGTATTTATTAAGTTATGTTTTATACCGGATGAAACAGCCACCCCAGTGGCAAGCACACACATACACACTCGCCTTTGACCCTTGGGACTGCGGTTCGAATCCCCCTTGCCCCAGTCCTTTTATTTTATTTTTCCAATTTACTTCGCTTCACATATATATCATTGCTGCCATTATATGTTCAGAGCGCGCGTATAGCTAGTTTGGTATTGGTTTTGGACTGGATGCGTAGGGTCCTGGGTTCTACACCCATGGGGACCTTTCCTTGTTTTTTTTATAACATGTTGCCTCATTTTCTTTTAGTTTACACTTTATTTTCAAACCTTCACAATTTATTTGTTTTCCATCCTTTTTCTTCCATTCTTTTTGCTATTTGTTTCTAATCAATTTCACTTTTTGAATATAAAAAGAAATGTTGAAAATATTTAATCTTGCTGGCTTTTATTCTTGTAGAAGTTGGAAATTCTCTTTTAGGGTTTTTATTGCACTATTTCATTATGTTATCCTTGTCTATTTTGTTTAAGCAATGTTTAATGTATTTAATTTCAACTTTACATAATGTTATAAACTTTGTCTCATACTAATATCTTGTTCATGACTCTTTACATCATCATATTAAATTCATATAACTCTTTACTTCATAGTAATTTTAAAACTGTTATCTTCCCCCATTCCAAAGGAAAGTCCTCCTAAATTGACTCATTAGTCACTAAACAAACAACCCTACCTTAACCTCGTGAGAGCTTATCCCATTTCTTGGCCTCATGAGAGCCACGAAATCATAACTTAGCAATAGGTTAGAGTTTTGAACTCTATGTGATTCTCCCAATCATGAGAATTCACTTTTCCCCTATAACTTAGATATAGAGAGTTATCGTGAACTCTAAAATGAGCTCATACTCATTTCCCCTTGGAACTTTGGCCATAGTCAATGGTTCCTCATTCATCCTTTAGTTAGGTGAACTACGGTTACTCTAATTTCACTCCCGTCAGGATACGTAGGCACAAGACGCGATGTCTTTGCGAGTATACCTAGATACTAACCCCTAGGGTTTCAGCCTTTAGCATAGCACCTTTAGCAAGCGAGTGAAAGATAACACAAACAAACAAGAGGTTCCTGTAGAGTACTACAGATATTAAGGGTGCTAATACTTTCCCTTAGTATAACTAACCCCCGAACCTTAGATCTCCCCCTTTAGGTTTTTTTTCCGATCTTGAACCTTTCCTTTGGATAAATCAAAGTCGGTGGTGAATTCAAAGAAATGTGATGCAAGTTAATTAATAGCTTGTTATCCGATTCTCACCGCAACAGAAATGGCGACTTCACTAGGGACAGACATTTTTGAGGGTTAATCCAACCTTGTTTTTGCTTGTGTTATTTATGCTTGCTTGCTATGTCTGTATATATCTGTATGATTACCTGTATATATGCTTTGCTTGAGATCTTTTGTTGGCATGGTTCTTGAGTGGTGAGATAAATCCTAACCCGAATTTGAGAGCACTTATGATAGGACGATGGTATATTCAAGGAGGCTTTGAGGGAGTCGATTCCTGAAAAAGTTGATTTGAGACACCATCACTCAGTTGAGGCCCTCTTGAGAGTCTAGTCACGTTGAACGAGTCTATTCGTGAAAACATGCTACTCTCGACCTAGGTGCCCTTGATATTGAGGACCCTAGTTTCCAAACCCCACTTGGCCTTTTAGGATGTAATGCGGTGACCATGATGGAGTCTATTTCTGAAATGGTTGTCACGCGATACTACACTCAGATGAGATTCTCTTGAGAATTTTATTGATTACCAAGTCATTTGGGAAGTCGATAAAATCTGAAAGATGGGTTGTCGACTCTGGGAACTTCTTAGAACCATGTTCAGCGAATGAAAACCAGTAGTACATACCAATGGGAAGGGTAAACCTTGGCTCCATGATCAAACCTAGACCCTTTGCTTGTGTGTATTTGTGGATTTGTGTGTATCTTTGTGTATGCTTTGCATTCAAGCATCATAAGCATTCATGGCGCATCTTATTCATGGAACTCAAATTTCTTTTTATTGAAATATCAGAGGGATATCATGGACAGTTCAAGAAGGAATACCATCAAATACACTTTCAAGAGTCCAAAATTGGATGACCTAAGGAGATTGGAATATTTGCTAATAGACCCAGAGGGATTCAAAGACAGATATGGGAAGTTGTGGGTTTTGCTGAAGAAAAACATTGATGAAGGACTCCTCTCAACTCTGCTTCAGTTTTACGACCCAAAGTATCACTGCTTCATGTTTCCTGACTATCAACTCTTACCTACCCTTGAGGAGTACTCTCAGATAATTGGTTTGTCTATCAAGGAAGATTCCCCATTTCCTATCTTCGAAAAGGATCCCAAAGAGGAAGAAATAGCCAAGAAAACTCATCTAGAGTTAGTTAACATCAGAAGCAATTTAACTTCCAAGGGAGGAATTTTTGGGTTAACTGCTAAGTTTTTGTTTGAAAATTCTCGTTATTTTGCTAAATACTCCAACCGGGATGCCTTTGAAGCTGTTTTTGCATTACTTATCTATGGACTTTTCTTGTTTCCAAATATTGACAACTTTGTGGATCTGAATGCAATCAAAATCTTCTTGAAACAAAATCCAGTACCTACCCTACTTGCTGAAGCTTATCACTCAGTCCATACAAGAAATGCTCATGGTAACGGACAAATTACTTGTTGTGTCCTCATGTTGTATAGATGGTTTATTTCGCATCTACCGAAGGTAGGCGCATTCTGGGATTCCAAGAAAGGATGGTGGTCCCAGAGAATTATGGCACTCTCCCATGCAGACATTGATTGGTATAATCGGGTGTATGATGGAATTCTGATTACAGATAGCTGTGGAAACTATGGTAACGTGCCTCTTCTTGGGATAAGAGGTGGAATTAGCTATAACCCTGTATTGGCACGACGCCAATTAGGGTACCCTTTGGAGGATAAACCTCTTAGTGTTCATTTGGAAAACATCTACTTTGAAGAATATGACAAGAACGAGGAGCAGAAGAAGTTGATCTTAAACGCTTGGGGTAGCAAGCGTAAAAGTGGAAGGAGTTCTTTGGGAAAACCTAACTGCGTGTCATTGGAGCCCTACCTCCAATAGGTCTGAAGAAGAGCCATCGAGTTAAAGATGCTCTACAAGAGGCAGGAACCAGTTGCTTTGAAGAGTGAGCCTGTCCTATACTTTATATCAAGAGAGGAAGAGCTGGAGATTTCTTTAAGACAAGCCTAACTGTCAGAGGAAGCCTGGAAACTCAAATATCAAGTGGTTGTTGAAGAAAACCTATTGAAATTCTGGTACATGTGCAGAATTCAGATGGCCTAAGACATGTTATTCGACATCTGGTCTGACATGAACACACATGGCAAGGTATAAAAACAGTACTGAAAAGCATAAACAAAACACACAGAATTGTTAACCCAGTTCGGTCTAACATACCTACTCTGGGGGCTACCAAGCCAAGGATGAAGTCCACTATCAGCAGTATCAATTCGAATCTAAACTACCCATTTACAGCTTATCACTTAATCACTACCCAATGACCCTTCTACCTAGATCCTCTCTAGATATGAGAAACCCTTCTCACTCCCAATCATCGCAATGATGTCTAGCAGTTGACAACCCGCCACTGCATCAACGACTCTTTACTTATACAACAATTCAACACGAAAGATACACTTCCAAGACACAACTTAGAGTTACTTAAAAGCTTCCTCCAAGAACAATACTCCTCTTACTTAACAGCTTCGAGGATCACACTCACAAACTGTCCAACTCACATGTTGAGTGGTACAGCCATACCAACTCTCCTAGAGAGTGGTTCACAAGAACGAAACCCTAATAATTTTACATCTTGGAATCGTTACAAAACTAGGTTACAGAGCATCTATATATAACCTATTCCCAACTGGATTTGGGCCTTCAAAATCGCAGCAAATAAGCTGCTACAAATTAGCAGAAACTTCTGCTACATAATAGGTCTTCAATCAATTCCTTCCTAATTTATCTCCATAATTAGAAAGTCATTATTCTTTAATATTCTTCTTGATTCTGACTTGAACCTTCCAGACCTATAAAACAGTGCCACATAGGATAACATAATATTCCCAGAATATTCTGCATCTATTAAATAATAACAGAATTTAACTGTCCAGCTCAGCACAGGCGCGATGTCGAATGATTCAGCATAGGACATCTTATCCGACATGTTGCTCCAGATGATGAGAACTTCTCATCTCAACATGTCTTAGCATACAATAGGACTTCTTGCTTAACCTGTTCTTCTTAGCAAGTAATCACGTCCTATTAAACATATTGATGCTCCAAGAACGACAGACCATGATTTTCTATCACCAATAACATAATGTAAACACACGTCAGTCTTCAAAAAATACGCAATATGCCTGACTCTGTCATGACATAACCATGCACTCATACTAGCTTAGTGCAGCACAACATCACACTTGACATTTCCACAACCTGCAACTAAACTATTCTGGAAGATACACAAAAGTACATGTTAAAACAACTTTAGTGACATAAAGCTATCATATAGGTTTTAACAAAATTTAGCCAACACAAATACTGCATAGCTGCAGAACTAACAATCTCCCCCTTTGGCAAATTTTGGCTAAAACCATCATATCATATCAAATATATTAGCAGCAGAAGATAGTCACACACATCAGTAGCAGATAAAACAATTATCAGCACTGCAGCACCTACACAAGCAGATCAGCACTCAATCTTCAACTGCACACATACACAACCTCACACAGCCACTCACACTAACTCAGAGAAGTTAGAACATCATATAGAACATCATATGTCAGCAGCACACTCATCTCCCCCTGACTCCAGCCAGCTTCCCCTCAAGGAAACAACCACGGACACTGGCTACTACTACTTACTCAGCATAGGCGCGATGTCGAATGATTCAGCATAGGACATCTTATCCGACATGTTGCTCCAGATGATGAGAACTTCTCATCTCAACATGTCTCAGCATACAATAGGACTTCTTGCTTAACCTGTTCTTTTTAGCAAGTAATCACGTCCTATTAAACATATTGCTGCTCCAAGAACGACAGACCATGATTTTCTCTCACCAATAACATAATGTAAACACACGTCAGTCTTCAAAAAATACGCAATATGTCTGAATCTGTCATAACATAACCATGCACTCATACTAGCTTAGTGCAACACAACATCACACTTGACATTTCCACAACCTGCAACTAAACTATTCTGGCAGATACACAAAAGTACATGTTAAAACAACTTTAGTGACATAAAGCTATCATATAGGTTTTAACAAAATTTAGCCAACACAAATACTGCATAGCTGCAGAACTAACAATCTCCCCCTTTGGCAAATTTTGGCTAAAACCATCATATCATATCAAATATATCAGCAGTAGAAGATGGTCACACACATCAGTAGCAGATAAAACAATTATCAGCACTGCAGCACCTACACAAGCAGATCAGCACTCAATCTTCAACTGCACACATACACAACCTCACACAGCCACTCACACTAACTCAGAGAAGTTAGAACATCATATAGAACATCATATGTCAGCAGCACACTCATCCCCCCTGACTCCAGCCAGCTTCCCCTCAAGGAAACAACCACGGACACTGGCTACTACTACTTACTTCTCCCCCTTTTTAGCCATAATATGCCAAACCAAGCAACTATACATTTAAGGGAAATCAACCAGAAGCAGGAAAAAAAAAGTAGTATTACTCCCCCTGACGTGGATAACTAGTGCACCTGAATGGAAAACATAAGACGCATCTTCATGTCTTCAAGAGCTCACTCCCAGTCCAACCACCTGCTGAAGCACATTAATTTTGGCACCACAATCCCTTCTGACAAGAAAAAGTAGTCACTCACACATGAAGTTACATCATGCTATACGTGAGGAACATAAGGATCACCATCCTCCTTGAAACAACCTGAGAGCCACAAAAACTTCAAATCCACAAAACTTCAAAACCACAAAAACCACATCACAGAAGATCACAGGAACAATATTCTTTCACTCAACTCTCCAAATGCAATCATTCCCTATCATTCTCTCCTGAGTATCTTCACCTTCAGACTTTCAAGCAATCAATACCTGATCTGCTTCAGTCTTCTCTACATTATCCATCCAAGGCAGACCTTCTACTTCATCATTCTCCCGTATGACTATGTAGACGCTCCTTAGGCATAATATAGGCACCAAGCTCCAGAACCAGAGCAAAATCATCCTTCACCAAGGATATCCATCCCGGATAATGTTCCAACACCAAGTTAGAACATCTCCCACACACCAAGACATCATCACCATGATTCTTGATATGCTCCACCAACTGGACTTACTAGCATAGTAATCCACAGAACTAGAGAAATAAACTCTCATCCACCTTCAAGAAGAATAATCTCCTTGAGTCTTCAACTCATCACCCTTCTGCCCAAGAGTAACTTGTTCCAAGACAATCCTCAATAATAACCAGCTGCCACCCTCTGATTATCTTGATTCTTTGAATCCACTTCTGAGATCAACCAAATGCCACTGTTTGATCACCTCATTCATGAATCCTCATATGAAAAAGCCAACTACCACAAATTGTCTTCTTCACGTTTGTCAAAATTCTCACAAAGATATCCTGATCTACCCACTGAAATTGATCTTCAAATCACATGTTCCACACACTTAGAATCTCTAAGTCATGTAATATCTTCTTCTTCTTGCAGCTCCAGCAAACTGCCAAGAGAGCAATCTTTATGAAGCATTCAATTTTCATTCCTGTAGATCATCCTATCTTAAGCTGATGTGTCACATCACCAACTGAGACTTCTGATGTTAAGCTAGCTGTCAGAACATTATGACATCCAACTGTTAAATTCAGCTCTTCCTTCTGCCACTCAGAAGAACCTCCTCCCTTTGCAGAAATAGATTTCCATGCTCTCATAGACTTGATTCACCAATCAAGTTTGAGTAGACAACCTCCATCCTGCTCAGAAACTCCAAAGACTGAATCTTCAGAAAATAAGTAGTCCAAGACTACCCCATAGCAATACTAAAGAATGTCACTACCCTTAGTAGAACCGTTAGTAGAAAGCCAGAGACAACTGCCACTTATCCTTAACCTTCATAACCAGAGAAAACACCATGCTCCAAACCACTTAGATCAGAAATAAACTGATCCAAGCTGTAACCATCAAGATTATGATGTCTTCATAGTCTTCCATCTTCATCTTCAACAGCACCACCATCTGGATAAGTCATCCACAGATGCTAAGAAAATAATCCCAGGTCAACACCTAGGAGACTTTTGAGCCAATGTAGAACCCCTCCCATGATTCTTCAATCCTCTGATGAAAAGATGTCAGAACATCTGACAGAACATCCCCAATCTTGAATCTCAAGGATAATCAATTAAATACTTGTGGATTTCACAAATAGCAATTGATCTTAAATCCTTATACAATAACCCTTCTTCACTGCTGTAGCTGAGCTCCACCAGATCATGTCATGAATACTTATAAAGTATGACAATGTTGAGATACCAAGGATGCCACTCTTGACTCAAGTAACTAAGACTTTCTCTGAACAAGTCTTCTTTACCTCAACAAATCTTCAACCAGATTGGATTCACTCTTAGGGTCAAGAGAGATGCATCCTTCCTTGTTGTTTTTGTAAAAGGTGAAAATAAATCACCTCCACGGTCTTCACCCCTATGCTTCATAGGAAGCACCTCCTAGTCTGAAGAATAACTAGATGACTCCAGAACATGACTCAGTTGCCTTGATTGGACTTGATCATCATATCAAGTGTCTTCAACAACTTAATCAACAAGAAATCATCAAACCCCTAGAGCATGAGTTTGATAATTCAACTTACCCTTCCTCTTCAATCTGACTTCAGCATACATGATGAAGCCACTCACCCATGTTCCAAGTCATACAAGACTCAACCATCACAAAGACATCCCCCTGCTCCCGACTTTGGAATGCTATGTGACATCACACAAGAACAGAAAACGAGTAAGGACAGCTACAATCTTCCTTCAATCATAACTCCAGAATCCCACACTTCTAGAGCTCTTCAATCAGAACCTCATGCAGCAGAACGACCAAGGAAACAGATCCTGCTTGCCCTAATAAGATGTCAGAACATCTTATAAGACACATCAACAAAAGAACTAGCCACTTCTTTCGTAGATGTTGTGGAATCTCCCTCAGCAATATGAACAACCAGAAATTTTCCATCAGATATATATATGCAGCGGAACACACACCAGAAAACTCCTCTACAGCCTTCAGGCAAAACATAATAACCCATGCCACTCCATGTGCAATAGGTCAACATAGGTTTGAAAATAAATCAAACCACACATAACCACAACACAGCAGCTTTTCAACCAAAAACTCCAAGCCTTCAGCACATGCCACTTCCTGTCACAAACAGTCAATCCTCCAGTTCTAGGGACCATTCTCACAACTATATGAACATCTCCAAGTCCAAACAACTTTTCAGTAGAAAGCTTCTACCTTGACCATGAACCAAAAAGTATCTTCCCTCGGATCTCATCCAGATACAGAACAGAATGACCTACTTTGATACCAATTGAAATTCTGGTACATGTGCAGAATTCAGATGTCCTAAGACATGTTATTCGACATCTGGTCTGACATGAACACACATGGCAAGGTATAAAAACAGTACTGAAAAGCATAAACAAAACACACAGAATTGTTAACCCAGTTCGGTCTAACACACCTACTCTGGGGGCTACCAAGCCAGGGATGAAGTCCACTATCAGCAGTATCAATTCAAAGCTAAACTACCCGTTTACAGCTTATCACTTAATCACTACCCAATGACCCTTCTACCTAGATCCTCTCTAGATATGAGAAACCCTTCTCACTCCCAATCATCGCAATGATGTCTAGTAGTTGACAACCCGCCACTGCATCAACGACTCTTTACCTATACAACAATTCAACACGGAAGATACACTTCCAAGACACAACTTAGAGTTACTTAAAAGCTTCCTCCAAGAACAATACTCCTCTTACTTAACAGCTTCGAGGATCACACTCACAAACTGTCCAACTCACATGTTGAGTGGTACAGCCATACCAACTCTCCTAGAGAGTGGTTCACAAGAATGAAACCCTAATAATTTTACATCTTGGAATCGTTACAAAACTAGGTTACAGAGCATCTATATATAACCTATTCCCAACTGGATTTGCGCCTTCAAAATCGCAGCAAATAATCTGCTACAAATCAGCAGAAACTTCTGCTACATAATAGGTCTTCAATCAATTCCTTCCTAATTTATCTCCATAATTAGAAAGTCATTATTCTTTAATATTCTTCTTGATTCTGACTTGAACCTTCCAGACCTATAAAACAATGCCACATAGGATAACATAATATTCCCAGAATATTCTGCATCTGTTAAATCATAACAGAATTTAACTGTCCAGCTCAGCACAGGCGCGATGTCGAGTGATTCAGCATAGGATATCTTATCTGACATGTTGCTCCAGATGATGAGAACTTCTCATCTCAACATGTCTCAGCATACAATAGGACTTCTTGCTTAACCTGTTATTCTTAGCAAGTAATCACGTCCTATTAAACATATTGTTGCTCCAAGAACGACAGACCATGATTTTCTCTCACCAATAACATAATGTAAACACACGTCAGTCTTCAAAAAATACGCAATATGTCTGAATCTGTCATGACATAACCATGCACTCATACTAGCTTAGTGCAGCACAACATCACACTTGACATTTCCACAACCTGCAACTAAACTATTCTGGCAGATACACAAAAGTACACGTTAAAACAACTTTAGTGACATAAAGCTATCGTATAGGTTTTAACAAAATTTAGCCAACACAAATACTGCATAGCTGCAGAACTAACACCTGGAACTCCAGAAACAACTACAGGCCAAGAATGAAGAGTTACTTTTATGCAAGAAGAGAAAAGCCCAGGAAGATCCAAGTTCCTCTAACACTCATCCTCCCGCTTGGAAATCCATCATCGACAACCTCGTCACAGAAAGGGACCAAATGGAGAAAGAAATCACAAGACTCAACATGAGACTCTTAGGAGAATCTCCTTAGGACTTTCTAGCTTTTATTTAGCTTCGTGTTTAGGGCTTTTGAAAGTGTATCAACTCTTGTAATTCACCTTTTTATTAATGAGAATGAGGTCTTTCGATATCTTTTGATATGCTGCAAGTGTCTGAATTCCATGAAACGTTGCATTGCATCTTGCATTCTTTGCTAAACTATCAAGATACTAATTTTGTTTTGCAGATTTTGTAGAAATGGATGCTGCAGGGAAAAGAGTCTGGCCTTATTTCTTTGAACTCCCAGAGTTGGAACAGTTGTTATGGTTAGGAGATATGGTTGAAGACCAGTCAGCCTTCGCTGATAGATATGGGTGTATCATTCCACTGATGAGAGTACCAGTGACTGTAGGGCCCCTTGAAGTTTTTGTCCAGTTGTATCATCCTGCATACCGCTGTTTCATGTTTCCTGAATTCCAGTTGGTGCCAACCCTAGAGGAATTCTCCGCTATGATGGGAATTCCTGTCAGAGAAGCTCTCATCTTTTCTGGGATTAAAGAAATGCCCTCCGCCAGAGATATCACCAGAGCAACCAGAATCAGATTGTCTGACATCCAGGCTAATTTGACTTACAAAGGAGGAAAGCACGGACTTCCCACCCAGTTCTTGCTAGAAAAGGCGCTTTACTTCAAGAACAGAGGAAATACCGCATTGTTTGAGTCAACTTTCGCTCTGCTACTCTACGGCTTGTTCTTGTTCCCAAATGCAAAGAACATTGTGGATGTTCAAGCTATCCAATTATTCACGATCAACAATCCAGTCCTAACACTGCTAGCTGATGTCTACCACGCCATTCAAACCAGGTATACAAGAGGTTGTGGGCAAATTGTCTGTTGTGTGGCTCTTTTCTATAAGTGGTTTAAAACCTACTTGCCAAAGACACCAGCCTTTTGGGAGGTTCAGGACTGTAAGATTTGGTCCAAGAAGCTGATGGAATTGAAGCATACCGACATCGAATGGTATGATTCAACCGATGAAGGAATTATTATAATCCATAGCTGTGGGGATTGCCCCAATGTGCCTCTTATAGGGAGAAACAATTGTATCAATTACAACCCTGTCCTTGCCCGCCGTCAGCTGGGTCATCTAAAGGAAGGAATTCCAGATGATGAGCATATGCAGATGATGTTTTATGATGAGAAGGAAGGGTTTGAGATGAAGATGCGATTGGAGCGCGCCTGGCGCCAAATTAACAGACAACTTTGGAAAGTTGAATGCCCAGTCACTGAGGCCGATTTACAATGGTCTCGTGACATATCTCGTGTAATGATGAAGCCACTTCCTCATCACGAATCACCCTCAAAGGCAAAGCAGAGGACGGTGGAAGCTTTAGGAGAACTGGCCCTTGCGAGGGAGGAGACAAAAGAACGTATCAGTAAATTGATGAGATTGATTCATGGAGGGGAAGGACCATCAACCAGCAGATCCAATCCTTAGTTTCTTTGATATTACCGTTGTTATTTCCTTTGTTGTTAATGTTCCCTTTCATATTGATGTATTTCTACTTATGTACTTGAAGTATGAGGACACACTGCTCCTGATGTAATGCTCACCAGATTCTTGAATAAAGAAGTTTATTTTGTTGGAGATTCTATTGTCTACATTATTTGCAAAACTTTCTTTGGTTTCTTGATAGTTTAGCTTGCATTTGCATTTGCATCCTCATTTACATCATCATGTGCTTTTTTTCCTTGTCTTTATCTCATATCACCGTGTTCTCTCCACTTGAATCGTCACACTGAATTTCCGACACAACTACAACACTCGGGCCCAAGCTCGATTCAGGATGTCAGAGGCATACGGAGAAATGGACAGAGTCAACAACGAATTAAATGAGATACAAGGAGGGATGGGACAAATCCTCGAGGCTATCAATGTTATGAGAGCAAAAATGGACACCCAGGCCACTGTGGTCTCCAAAATCATCACTACAATGGTAGAACCTCCTATCGCCCCTGTCATGAACCATACGTTGGGCATGCCAGGTGATTTTATCCGTGCTACAGTTCCTTTGTCAACTCAGTAAATAGTTCCTCTAGTCAATGAGACTCTGCAAGCTATTCCGACATTCGCTCCACCAGTAGTACAAACACAAGTGCATCCGGTTTTCCAAAACCATCATCCTTACGATTACGTTGATGTGTCAGAAGAAGGGGATGATCGAAACGAGAAATTGAGAGAGAGTGTCGAGACAATGCAAAGAAAAATGAAAGCAATGGAGTTAAGTAATGCATTTAGCACTGACGTTAAGGATATGTGCTTGGTTTCAGACTTGGTAATTCCACCCAAGTTTAAATTGCCAAATTTTGAGCTGTATTCAGGGGCCACATGTCCCAAATCCCATCTGATCATGTACTATCGAAGAATGGCTGCGCACGTACGTAATGACAAGCTAATGATCCATTGTTTCTAAGACAGTTTAAAGGGAGTTGCTGCTAAATGGTATTTAAGCCTAGACCAGTCCCAAGTCCATTATTTCCAGGATGTGACTGATGCCTTTGTAAAACACTACAAGTACAATATGGATCTAGGCCCTGACCGTAGGCAGTTATTGAGTATGGCCCAGAGCAGTACTGAATCCTTCAAAGAATATGCACAATGATGGAGGGGAACGACATCTCAAGTCGAACCACCATTGACCGAGAAGGAGTTAGCTGATTGGTTTGTAGACACAATGAAGCCTGAATTTTATAAGAGAATGATCAGCAGTGTCAGTGCTAATTTTGCTGATATTGTTGCAGTTGGCGTGAAGGTGGGGGCAGGATTAAAGAGTGGAAAGGTAGTCATTTCTTCGAGCAGTCCAATTGGCGCCAGTTCTAAGAAATCTCCTAGTCACTCCCATAAAAAGAGAGAAGGGGAAACTAATGTCGTCATGGCAGGCAAGAAACAGAGCCCTAGATGGAAGCAACCAATGTATCAGCAACACTCGAGTCCAAACCTCTCTCAACATCCAATCTATTCATTGCAGTATGCTCAGCAACCTTACATAGCTGCTGTTGCACCTACTTTCAACCACCAAGCAGCGCAGCAGGCGCCAACCTACCAACAAACAGCTTACCAGCAATGGCCTAAAAACCAGAATTATCAACAACCAAGACAACAGGTTCCACAGCAGAATTCTCCCCACAAAAGGCAGGGAGGAAAGCCAACGTTTCCACCTATACCAATGTCCTATACGGAGCTCTACCCTTCCTTAGTGGAGCAAGGGCTGATCGTTACTAGACCTTTGGGACCACCAACCGAGAAGTCTATGCCATTCTTCAATCCCAATGCGAATTGTGCTTTTCATCAAGGAGGGGCTGGTCACAATTTAGAGGGTTGTTTAGCGTTGAAAAATGTAGTGAAGAGGATGATGGAGAAGAATATCCTATCATTTACTGATAATCAACCGAATGTGAAAAACAATCCTTTACCTACTCATGGGTCTACTAATGCCATCGAAGATGAAAAGGATGAGATATTGGTTTTGGACGCAACAAAGATCAAAACTCCTATCAAGGCTTTTCATGCTAAGTTATTTAAAGCTGGGTTAGTTAAAGTCTGCCATGACGGATGTGAGGAATGTAACGTCAGTATCAAAGGCTACCGTTTAGTCCAAGACGATATTCAGTTTTTGATCAATGAAGGGTTCCTACTGGTGTTCAGCAAAGAAAAGGAAAGTAAAGTTGCAGCAATCGAACCTGTGTTTAACCTACCGAAGCCAAGAGAGCAAGTATCCGGGTCCAATATACCTAAATCTGGGTCCGTGGTTCCTGTATTTAATAAAACAGTACCAGTTTTTAACAATCCTGAGTCTGTTGTTGCTTCCACTGTCAATCATTTCAAGCAATGTGACACCCGACAACCTATTCCATTTAGTTTCAGAGGGACCATGGTCGTACCATGGGTCTATGAGAATGTCATGGGTAACAAAAGATGAGAAGACGTGATTCCAAGGAAAGCGGTGGGAATCGCTGTTGAAGACGTAGTTCCAAGGAAAGAGGTGGGAACTACTGTTGAAGATGTAACCAACATAGTTGGAACCAGAAGGATAACCCGAAGCGACAGAGTATATACTCCTTCTTTCAAAGAAACTACACACGGAGAAACCATTGTCCCCATACTGCCTAAAGACAAAAGAAAAGAGGTAATTTCTAAAGAAGAAGACGAAGAGTTCTTAAGGATTATCAAGAGGAGTGATTACAAAGTGGTGGATCAGCTCCATCAGACTCCATCCAAGATTTCGATCTTGTCTTTGTTAGTCAATTCGCCTGTTTATAGATCAGCTTTGCAGAAGGTATTAGCTCAGGCACACGTAGCCTAAGATATAATAACTGGACAGTTTGACCATGTCGTCGCCAACATTACAGCTTGTAATACTCTCAGCTTCAGTGACGAGGAGTTACCTCGAGCGGGAAGGAATCATAATCTTGCCTTACATGTATCAATGAAATGTCAGGAAGATACGATGGCCAGAGTTCTGGTAGATACCGGTTTGTCCTTGAATGTCTTACCAAAAATAACTCTTTAGAAGTTATCTTACCAAGGAGCTATGATGAGACCCACTTCACTCATTGTTAAAGCCTTTGATGGCTCAAGAAGATTAGTGATGGGTGAGATTGAATTGCATATTTTGATTGGACCTCAAGTATTCAATATCCTTTTCCAAATCTTGGATATCAACCCTGCCTACAGTTGTTTGTTAGGTAGACCATGGATCCACGAGGCCGGCACTGTGACCTCTACCTTGCATCAGAAGATGAAGTTCGTGGCCGAAGAGAAATTAGATATCATACACGGGGAAGAAGACCTAATGGTTAGCAACCTATCCTCATTTCGTTATATTGAAGCAGGCGAAGATGCTTTGGGAACTTCCTTCCAGGCCCTTGAGATAGAAAATGCCGTTATGCTTGATGATAAGGAACCAGTAGCCTACGGTTGTCCATCTTTTGTTTCTTTCAAAAGCATTCAATCTGCTCTACGAGGAGGAGTACCTGAAGGCTGGGGCAAGATCGTCAAAATCCCAGAAAGAGAGAAGTACCAAGGGTTGGGTTACAAACAAACTCTTGAGGGAAGAGCTGCTCCAACAAAGGGAAGACCAAGGACCATTCAAGAGGTGTTTGTCAGTGGAGGACAGCAGGTCCATGCCATTATTGAAGATGCTGAAGACGAAGACATCAGCCATTTGGTTTTTCAGTGTGACACCGCTTTAAGTAATTGGGAAGCTATTGAGATCCCTACTTTTTACCCTATGCCTGAGTAATTTGTTTTCTTTTGTTGATGTTTTCAATTCCGCAACCTTGCCCGAGGCTATCGGATTATTTTGTATGGGTCACCGCTTTTAAATCTTAATCAATGAAAGTGTTTGTTTTTTTAAAATTCCTTGTCTTTATTCTTAAGAAAAATGGCAATCTTTTCAAAACTACAAACTTCTTTTTCTTGCGTTCATGTTTGTGCATTTTTAATAAAATAAATCCCTCCATCATGCAGAGTGAATCCTAAACCTGTTGTATTCAATGATCCTACTCTCACTATCGACTTTGATTTGCCTATTTATCAAGCTGAGGAAGAGACAGATTACGAGGTTCCCGATGATTTGGCAAAAATATGTGAGTATCAGTACACGGATCTCCAGCCGTATGAAGAAAAAGTTGACATCATCAACTTTGGCACCGAAGAAAAGAGGAAAAAGGTCAAGATTGGGGCAACACTTAGGGTAGAAATCGGGCAATAGTTAGTACTGCTTTTGGAAGAATATGTAGATGTGTTTGCTTGGTCTTATCAAGACATGCCTGGATTGGATACAGACATAGTAGTTCATAAGCTACTACTCAAGCCTGAATGTCCACCTGTGAAACTGAAGCTCTGTAGAAGTAGACCTGATATGGCTCTCCAAATCAGAGATGAGGTTAAGAAGCAACTGGATGCAGGATTCTTGGCAGTTTCGAAATATCCATAATGGGTGGCCAACATCGTGCCAGTAATGAAGAAAAATGGTAAAGTTCGAATGTGCGTAGATTACAGGGATCTCAACAAAGCTAGTCCCAAGGACGATTTTCCTCTGCCGCACATCGACACCCTTGTAGATAATACAACCAAGTTTATAGTTTTCTCCTTCATGGACGGTTTCTCTGGTTACAATCAAATAAGAATGGACCCAGCTGATATGGATAAAACCACATTCATTACCCCATGGGGAACCTACTACTACAAAGTCATGCCCTTTGGTTTGAAAAACGCAGGGGCAACCTATCATAGGGCTATGGTGACCTTATTCCATGACATGATCCACAAGGAAATTGAAGTGTACGTGGATGATATGATTGCTAAATCTCATAGCGAAGAGGAACATTTGGATTATCTTTTAAAGTTATTCAAAAGACTCCAGAAATATCAGTTGAAGTTGAATCCGGCCAAATGTACTTTCGGTGTCAGGTCAGGAAACTTGCTTTGTTTTATCGTCAGTCAAAGAGGAATTGAAGTAGATCCTGACAAGGTCTGAGCCATTCAAGAAATGCCAGCTCCGCAGACCGAATCTCAAGTAATAGGGTTTCTGGGTCGTTTGAACTACATATCCAGATTTATATCCAACATGACTCCTATTTGTGAGCCGATCTTCAAATTGCTCCGCAAAGATCAGACTGTAGAGTGGAATTCTGATTGCCAACAAGCTTTTGAAAAACTCAAGAATTATCTGCAAGAACCACCCGTTTTGGTTCCTCATGTTCCCGGAAGACCTCTCATTATGTACATGACTATTTTAGAAGGATCCATGGGTTGTTTATTGGGCCAACGAGATAAAACTGGTCGTAAAGAGCATGCCATTTATTACTTGAGCAAAAAGTTCAATGATAGTGAAAGCCGTTATTCACTGCTTGAGAAAACCTGTTGTGCTTTAGCATGGGCCGCCAAATGTTTGAGGCAGTATTTGATATGTCACACTACTTTGTTGATCTCGAAAATGGATCCAATAAAGTACATCTTTAAGAAGCCTGCTCAGACAGAAAGACTTGCCGATTGGCATATGCTATTGTCAGAATATGATATCCAATATATCCCTCAGAAGGCTATCAAGGGAAGTGTATTATCAGAGTACCTTGCGGATCAGCCTGTTGAAAATTCTGAACCTCTCAAGTTTGATTTCCCGGATGAAGACATCATGGTGGTAAAAGATTGTGAAAAGCCCGGCCCTGATGAAGGTCCTGAGCTCGGTTCCAAATGGAAGATGATGTTTGATGGTTCTTCCAATTTCAAAGGACACGGTGTAGGAGTTGTATTAATAAACCCCGATGGTGGTTATACTCCTTTCACAGCAAGGTTGGACTTTGGATGCACGAACAATATTGCCGAGTATGAAGCATGTATTTTGGGCCTAGAAGCTGCAATTGACCTTGGAATCAACGTTCTTGAAGTCGTAGGGTGATTCTGCCTTGGTCATTTACCAAGTCAAGGGTGAATGGGAAACTAAGGATGAAAAGCTCGTTACAAACCGAGCTTACATTATGGAATTGATTAAGTGCTTTGATGATATCACTTTCCGTCATGTACCTCGCACTGAAAATCACATAGCTGATTCCCTAGCCATGTTGGCTTCAATGTGGCAAATCAGGTTTCACAATGAAGCACCTCTCATCAGTATCGAGTGCAAGACCGAACCCGCTTATTGCCAGTCAGTTGGAAAAGAGACAGTTGAAAAACCGTGGTTTCACGACATCATGAATTATCTGAAGACTCAGGAGTACCCTATCAATGCTTCTGGTCTTGATAAGAAAACTCTGCGAAGATTGTCATCCAAATTCTTCCTCAGTAACAACTTACTTTACAAGAGGAATCATGACATGGTCCTGCTAAGATGTGTTGATAAACGAGAAGCAGACCCGTTGATTCACGACATTCATGAAGAAACGTTTGGTACTCACGCTAATGGGCATGCCATGGTGAAAAAGAACTTGAGAGCTGGATATTATTGGTTGACTATGGAAGTTGACTGTATCCGATACGCCAGAAAGTGTTATAAGTGCTAGATCTACGCTGATAAGATGCATGTTCCTCCGACCTTGCTGAATGTATTGTCATCTCCATGGCCTTTCTCTATGTGGGGCATCGACATGATTGGAGCTATTGAGCCGAAAGCTTCTTATGGACATCGTTTCATTCTAGTGGCCATCGATTATTTTACCAAGTGGGTCGAAACCGCTTCCTACGTCAATGTAACCAAGCAAGTGGTTGCTCGTTTCATCAAAAATAATATCATTTATCGTTATGGAATCCCCAACAGGATCATAACTGAAAATGGGACGAATTTGAACAACAAGACAATGAAAGAGTTATGTGACAATTTCAAGATTGAACACCGCAATTCTTCACCTTACCGTCCCAAGATGAACGGAGCTGTCAAAGATGCTAACAAAAACATCAAGAAAATCCTGCAGAAGATGGTCAAAACTTATAAGGATTGGCACGAAATGTTACCATTTGCCTTGCACGGATACAGAACTCCGGTTCGATCCTCAACAGGGGCAACCCCTTTTTCTCTGGTATATGGAATGGATGTTGTCCTCCCTATTGAAGTGGAAATACCGTCTTTAAGAATCATGATGGAAACTAACCTTGACGAAGTTGAATGGGTCAGAGATAGATATGATCAACTTAACCTCATCGACGAGAAGCGACTAACTGCTATGTGTCACGGTCATCTATATCAGAAAAGGATGAAGAGAGCTTTTGACAAGAAGGTCCGTGTTTGGGAATTTCGAGAAGGAGAGCTTGTACTCAAGAAAATCCTGCCATCTCAAAGGGATGCTTGCGGAAAATGGGCACCCAACTACGAGGGTCCATTTGTGGTAAAGACTGTGTTCTCAGGAGGTTCTTTACTCCTCACAACAATGGATGGTGAACAACTCGCACACCCTGCAAATGCCGATTCAGTACGAAAATATTACGCCTGAAAAACATGCTAAGTCGAAAACCCGAAAGGGCGGTCTAGGCGAAAGTTAAAGACAAAGGGGTCTCGTTGTATCAGAAGGGGTTGTCACCTACATCCCAAAGTGCATGAAGAAAATCCAGGCCCATTTGTCCTCATCAGCAAAAGAATTCTAGGATTTTTAGTCATTAGGGATGGTAGTGGTTATTGAATATGATGTAATCCTTTCCTAAATTTCCATTTTTCAATTGTAATGATCCTTGGAACTTCGCTATTTGCAAGTTACCATTCTAATGAAATCAGATTTTTGAGCCATTCTTCGTTTGATATTTATCATTACTCTGATATTTTCCTTGTTATGCAAAATTTCACTTATTCATTAACAACAGTTTTAAAAGCAGAAAATGTTTTGAAAACATTAAATTCGCCTTTCTTTGTTACTAAAAGAGGATTGGCAATACTTCCCTGAATTAAACATTTCGACAACGGCTGACCACTAATGCAAAGGACTTCTCACTAGTATCTTCACGAGATGTTTGTTGAAAAGATGATTCCCCAGCGAATTAAGGTTGTTCCCACATTGGCTTCAAGACTGACTACCTACTCAGATTTCGGTGTGATTCCCTGTAGAAGACAAAGTGTCTTTCCTTTTGCGGTCCCCTGTTCGTTGTCTCTTGTCTGAGTCGTTCCTTGCATATCATTAAGCATTTGCATCATACCATAGCATTGAGCATCTTTGCATTTGGGTGTTTTGTTTGTGGGGTATTTATCCCTCTCTTTTTTTCCTTTTTGTTGGTCTTTGGATCTTTGTCTTTGTTTTGCTCGCATCCGGTTTTTCATCTTTGTGCGCCAGATTTTGACTCTTTGTGCAGTATTCCCCAAGAAGTCTAACCTGCAACCCCAATACTGATCTATCTGATACTTAATCACCTTATTTGGATACCTAAAGTCCAGTAATTGCTGGCATCATTTAAACCAGGTCAGATGTGAACCTAAACTTTAGGTTATCGTGAACCCGTTGTTTGAAACCAGGTCAGATTTGAACCTAAACTTCAGATTATCGTGAACCCGTTGTTTAAAACCAGGTCAGATTTGAACCTAAACTTCAGGTTATCGTGAACCCGTTGTTTAAAACCAGGTCAGATGTGAACCTAAACTTTAGGTTATCGTGAACCCGTAGTTTGAAAACAGGTCAGATGTGAACCTAAACTTTAGGTTATCGTGAACCCGTTGTTTAAAACTAGGTCAGATGTGAACCTAAACTTCAGGTTATCGTGAACCCGTTGTTTAAAACCAGGTCAGATGCGAACCTAAACTTCAGGTTATCGTGAACCCGTTGTTTAAAACCAGGTCAGATGCGAACCTAAACTTCAGGTTATCGTGAACCCGTTGTTTAAAACCAGGTCAGATGTCAACCTAAACTTCAGGTTATCGTGAACCCGTTGTTTGAAACCAGGTCAGATGTGAACCTAAACTTCCGGTCAGATGTGAACCCGTTGTTTGAACCCTGGTCCATTTTGAACCTTAACCAAAATTTAAAATCCAACTCATACTGGTACCCAAACAAAATCCAGCTCATACTGGTATTCAAAATCCAATTCGTTCATGAATCATTAACCTTATTCCCAATTGAAATCCAGTTGTCGTTTATCATCTGGCGCGCAGAGTTCGTCCCTGTCTTTTTTGGTTTTTCTTGAAGATCCCATTTGAACTCTTCAGTATAAGAAAATCCCAGAAAATCTTTTAGCGAGTGTCTATCCTTTTATTTCAAACTGATCCCCGGTGGAGATCATGTCTTCTTTCTAGTTTCATGCCCAGTAAGAATTCGCCTTTTTTTCCCAGTATCGTCCGGTCACTGTGAACCTGCCGTCCATCTCGCTGGATCTTCCATAGTGGAGATTGCCTTCCTGGTTTCTATCTCCGGTAAGGACCTGTAGGGGTTTTCCCTCGGTTTCTTTTTTTCTCTCCCCTGTGAGTCTCTTTTGTTCGTTAGCCTGTATCCCCAGTGAGTTTTCCTCATGGATACTAACCTTCATCCTTCCCCTCGGGGCTCACCTGTGCTTGTTTGCTGTCTTTTTGTCCTTTGGTGTCCCGTTTTGTCTACATCTTTGCACTATCATGGCATCATATCATCATACTAGTAGCATTGCATGTCGGTGCATCTAAGGGTAAAATTTTTGGTTATCTGTATTTAAATATCTTTCACCATGATTTCATGAGGATTTTCATCTCTCATGTCATCCGGTGAAGATATTTAAATAGGGGCAACTGTTGTACCCCAAATTTTACCCTTAGATCTATTGATCTTTTGCATGTCATCTTAGGTCAATCATATTGCATTAGCTAACCCTTTTACCAGGTTTTGTTTGTTTTTGTTTCATTTGTGAATCAGGTTTTATTTCAAGAGGATTCAAGGGTTGATCAGTCAAGATTTTGGATGGAGCTTTGAATAAAGCAAGTTTCTCATGTTCAAAGAGATATCTCCATGACGTTCTCCATAGGAATCTTTTATCCACCTTATTCACCCTCAATTGTCATTCTTAATTCCAAACCAATTTCAATAGTCATCTATTAACCAAATATTTATCCAATTTCATTTCTATTTGTCAAACCATAACCATTTCATCTACCAAAATTCACCTATTATTTATTTTCTTTTCTAAACCATTTCTTTTTATTTTGCTATAACAAAAAAGAAGAGAAAACCAAGGCATAAAAACATTTGATCTTTCAGCCCATCTCATAAGCCCATTTATGTTACAAAATCAATGTTACAAAATTTTATTTGAAGTGAGAAGAATCATTTGCTGAGGACCAATAGAATGCGTGCAAAATAGCTTTGACTTTTCAACTCATTTCACTCAGCCAATGAAAGGATGCCGCATGGCTTGGAAAGAAGCAAAGTGACCAAAACATTTTCCTCTCTTCCTTCATGTCTTCGTGTTTCAACAGAATGGAGAAGAAAATTCATGCTCCAAGAGGATTTGTGTCCAAGTTCAACGCAAGCTATTACTACAACTCATAATCCTTGGCGCGCTTTTTCATTTTTTGTAATCTCCAAATCACTTACCTTTCAAGCTTTCACGCTTGGGTTCATTAAAGTTGTAATGAAGATTTACTTGATTCAACATAAGGACTGCCCTCGCCTGCAGACATCTTGGTACAATCCCAACCATTGCATCATTTGATACCCACTCTTATGACAACAGAGAAGGAGTTTTCAAGCAATACACAAAATTATGAAATTTGCCCTGCATCTCTGAGGTTCTTGTGCAACAGGAGAAGCGTGTTTGTCTCCAAGGATTGACCGAATTTGAATTTGAAAGGAGACCGTTGCAAACCCTAATCACTTACTCAGCATACCATGTGTTTGTCCATTGGTCTCAAAGAACCAAAGCCAACCTGCTCAGCCTATAAAAGGAGATCACCTCAACACTTGAAACTCACCAACGATTTTCACAAAGCACTCAAAAAAATCTCTGAGTCTTAAGTTTCATGAGCAAGAAAGGAGAAGGGTTGCTTTGGAGTTTTCTTGCTAGTTCAGAAAGGAGAGCATTCAGCACACCATTTGAAGGTGCAGCGGACATTACTCCACTTGGTAACTACTCTTTCCCTTTCAATATCCATGCTCAACTGATATCATCATATCATGTCTCAAACATAACTGTTGTAATGTGCTTTATGTTGTTTTTTTTTTCATACATCTATAACTTGCTAGTGTGTATTTGAATCTGCTTAACTGTTTGACCATGGCTTGATATTATGAAGTAAGTTTGGTTTTGTTTGCTTTGCTAATGTATTTAGATAGACATGATGTTGTCTTATGTTCTAAGTTATTATGCCTGAAATATCATTATAATGCATTGGTTTTGTTCGTTAACTGGCTGCAAGCATGTGAAGTTTCATTTTGGTATTGTACTTTCAAAACTCAGATTGGATAGAAATGCTAACTTACCTATATGTGTCTTGATGTTTGGATGAGTTGAGATCCTTGAATTGTAGTTCCATACTTATTTCTGATATGCTCATGAGTTTTATGGTGGATGAACCTATCTATCACTTTTATTGCTATGTGTAATGTTTGATTGAATGTTGCTAAATTACTTTCATTAAAATGCCACTGGTTTTCTTTTTCTGTCATCATCAATGGATGATCATTTTGTATACTTAAAATCATGGCCTTGTTTTCCAAACTTTGTTATTGTTGATGTTTGTTGTATTTAAGTGTTGACACTTTTGGTATTCATGAATTGGTTTACATCTTGATATGCACTACTCTACCATGGCATGATATTTGTTGACTTATGTGCTTGATGTTTGGTGTTTGAACTGCTAAAATGTTTGATGTTGACTTGTCTAACTTGAAATCTGTTGCTAGTTTTTTTTATGTCAAGTTTTGATGATCTAACCATATACTTGTAAATGCATCACCATTTATTTGGATTTGTGCACTATGTTGTTACTTGGTTATTTATTGGTGTTTAAATTGATACATCTAAACTGTTGTCTTGTTAGAATTAAGTAGTTAGATGCATGCTGAATGTTTACTTATTGTGTACAACTTGCTGCTATGATAAGTTCAAGAATGCTATTCCAAGCATGTTCATCTTTGTTCCACCAGTCTTTTGGTACATCATATGCCTTGTTTATATTGCATTTATTGTGATTTGTGACCAGATTGTAGGCCTAGAATCCATGTTAGGTATGTCTTACCATGTTTGAAACTTGTATTGTTCATATGCCACTGCTATTAGTATGTTGTACTTGGTGTCTCCAATATATGTACAAGCTTTAAGTGTTCAAGTAGGATATGTGTTGATTGCTGATCTGCTTGTCTGCCATGTATCCAAAATTGTTCAAGTTACTGCATTATCATATCATTAAGTATACGTGCAAACTCCATGTATAAACTGTTATGTTCAAAAGCTATGGAATAACATTCCTAATAATGACTTGTGTGTGAAATAGATGTTACTCTGCCCTATCAAATAACAATTAGCTTAGGTGTTGTTGCTTTGCTGAGTTTTCATGCCATGCAATACTTTAATTAGTTGCTTCTAGGACCAACAACCTTAGACAGATTTGTGAATCTACTGAACTTCTTGTTTGATGCCATTTCCCTTGGTTGCTTTCTAAATGTCATGCTTAATTTGAACCAATTTGGTATGTTGATACCTTCCAAAGGCCAGTGCATTGAACATTGCTAAATCTCTCATGGTTTGTATGCCCTATGTTGTCTTTTCTTTGATGTGTTGCTGCAGTCATGCTTACTCTGAACTTCCATATTGTATGTTGATATTGTTAAGTTTCAATACCTGAAATAACATGCTCTGTTCTGCTGACATGATTGAGTTGCTGTTGAACATAGAAATCATGCTATTAAAACTGTCTGCATCATATCTGACCATGTATTTGCCAATGTATCACCATGGTATTACTTTGAGTGAATGATGTTGTTACCTTGTTCCATTGCATTTCTTGCCCCTTTTTCAATTAACCATATGGATATATGTAATCTGATCCTAAAACAGCTTTGCTTTCTTTCATTCAACATGTTAAGTATTTAACTTTTGATATTCATGAAATCAACCTAATACCATGTTGTTTTGAATCCTTAATCCGTATGAATGTTTGGTTATTTGCATCCAAGACATGTCCTTTTATGATTCCCAATGAATGTGTAATGAGATTGCTGAACCCTTTCATGCAAAACCAATGTATAAACTTGTTATCTCCTATGTTCAGAGTTGTCTCATCATTTTGGTTGTATGTTTGCATTACACAAAGTAAGTGCTTGCGTGGATGTTTGGTTTGCGCGTTCTTGGCATTGCTTGATATTTCCTATGTTCAAAATTCATATATCATTGAGAGTTTAATCAAATGCTTCCCTCCTTTACTGTTAATAAGTGTTCTTCAATCTGTTGAGATTAAGGGCATGGCGTGTTGTTTCTGTATGAGCTAACTGCTATTTAGGTTTGTTTGTTTTGTTTCTTTTGATTTATGCACGCGCGAAGGGTTATGTGTTTATAAAGTTATGTTTTATACCGGATGAAACAGCCACCCCAGTGGCAAGCACACACATACACACTCGCCTTTGACCCTTGGGACTGGGGTTCGAATCTCCCTCGCCCCAGTCCTTTTATTTTATTTTTCCAATTTACTTCACTTCACATATATATCATTGCTGCCATTATATGTTCAGAGCGCGTGCATAGCGTGTTTGGTATTGGTTTTGGACTGGATGCGTAGGGTCCTGGGTTCTACACCCATGGGGACCTTTCCTTGGTTTTTTTATAACATGTTGCCTCATTTTCTTTTAGTTTACACTTTATTTTCAAATCTTCACAACTTATTTGTTTTCCATCCTTTTTCTTCCATTCTTTTTGCTATTTTTTCTAATCGATTTCACTTGTTGAATATAAAAAGAAATGGTTGAAAATATTTAATCTTGATGGCTTTTATTCATGTAGAAGTTGAAAATTCTCTTTTAGGGTTTTTATTGCACTATTTCATTATGTTATCCTTGTCTATTTTGTTTAAGCAATGTTTAATGTATTTAATTTCAACTTTACATGATATTATAAACTTTGTCTCATCCTAATATCTTGTTCATGTCTCTTTACATCATCATATTAAATTCATATAACTCTTTACTTCATAGTAATTTTAAAACTGTTATCTTCCCCCATTCCAAAGGAAATTCCTCCTAAATTGACTCATGAGTCACTAAACAAACAACCCTACCTTAACCTCGTGAGAGCTTATCCCATTTCTTGGCCTCATGAGACCCATGAAATCATAACTTAGCAATAGGTTAGAGTTTTGAACTCTATGTGATTCTCCCCATCACGAGAATTCACTTTTCCCCTATAACCTAGATTTAGAGAGTTATCGTGAACTCTAAAATGAGCTCATACTCATTTCCCCTTGGAACTTTGGCCATAGTCAATGGTTCCTCATTCATCCTTTAGTTAGGTGAACTACGGTTACTCTGATTCCACTCCCGTCAGGATACGTAGGCACAAGATGCAATGTCTTTGCGAGTATACCTAGATACTAACCCCTAGGGTTTAAGCCTTTAGCATAACACCTTTAGCAAGCGAGTGAAAGATAACACAAACAAACAAGTGGTTTCTATAGAGTACTACAGATATTAAGGGTGCTAATACCTTCCCTTAGTATAACCAACCCCCGAACCTTAGATCTCCCCCTTTAGGTTTTTTTCGATCTTGAACCTTTCCTTTGGATAAATCAAAGTCGGTGGTGAATTCAAAGAAATGTGATGCAAGTTAATTAATAGCTTGTTATCTGATTCTCACCGCAACGCTTACTATATCATTTCCTTTCCACCCTTTTTCCACACTTAGAAGCAAAGAAGGAAAAAGGTAGAAAGAAGTTAGAGAGAAGGAAGAGGAAAGGAAGGAAAAAGATGAGAAAACCCTAAGAGCTCAAGATCAAGAATCATCATCTATTCTTCACCAAATCATCTCATCTTCTTCATCATCATCTTCTAATCAAGGTGGGTTCTAGATAGATGCATTAGTTGTAGAGTTCTTGAGTTCTAGAGTTAGGTTTGGTTTAGGGAGAAAATGAATAATCTTGCTAAAATCATGAATCTAACGGTTGAAAATAAATATAAATGGCGTAGTATACTCGGAGTATGCATACGAACATTGTTGATACTTGTTTGTGCTATTTGGGAATGTTTTGGGTTGAGAACGGGTGAATTTTAGACCAAAGAGACCATGAAAACGCAGCTGAGAATTGCTGACTCTGTTGCGGAGAGTCGGGCAGTGCTCAGAGCGCCGGGCGATGCGAGGCAAGCTCCCTTGCTTCGTCGGGCGATGACCAAGAAGCGCAGCGTGGAACACTTCTGTAACTTCTGAGTTTTTGGAGAGGGATTTACGCCCCTGCTTCGCAGGGCGAAGAAGAGGCGAAGGGGCACTGCCGGATGAAAAACATAGCGTCGGGCGCTCCTGGAAGTTTTTCAAATGTTTTCCCTTTCTTTTAAATTCCATAACTTTCGACTCCTTGAACCGAGTTAAATGTTCTTGGTACTGATAGAAAGTTGTTAAAATAATCTATATGATGAAGGTGAAAAATGTCGGTTTTCTTGCCCGATTAAATAATCGGAGGAAATCCAAAAGTGGTACAATTATGTGGAATTATCATATGTAATTCTATTGTGCAATTATAATATGCTTTGCTTATCCTATTGTTGTTTAAACATGATTGTGAGCGATTATGCATGCTAAAATGAAAATGAAATAGGAAGAGTGAGGAAACCTCAACATGAGACTATAGTAGAATCTAGTAGTGAGACTAGAAATCGGTAGAAAACTCTATATGGCGATGCTCGAACATGTGTTGTAGCACGGTACATCCTTGCCGAGTAATGGTCTAGATGAGAGTGAAACACTAGTATGGAACATTAGTGAACCTAGTATAGGTGAGAAGGCGAATGGGGCTTTGTGATTGTCGAATACAATCACGCTTGTGTGAGAAATCATGTAATCGTAACCGTTTCCCCTGAGTTGTAGTTTCATGAGTCTTGGACTCCTATAAAACGTATGCATAATTACTTGGCAGATTTAATTACTTGACGGTTCATGGTTAACAGGCCGATGATCCCGAATCCATTTCATATGTCAAGTAAGTTACGAGGATCTATGACTCGGGTCGCCTTCTAGACGTAAAAGCAGACCGGAAAAGGAGATGCCTTGGTAAGTTCATTGATTAGTGATATTTTGAGTTAGTGAACTCATGACATGTTTCCGTATAGTGTGAGAATTGAATTGTGAACTCGAAGTCCCTTCCCTTTCCCTTGGACTTGATTTAGGATTGATTAGAACCTTGTAAAGTCGAGAGAATCCATAAGATAGGGAACTCACTGAGATTTGTTATCTCACCCCATGTTGTTGATTATATTACAGGTACTACAGGTTCCACGAAGGGTAAGCATAAAGTGGTTTGACTTTTCCTTACGAATCGTAGATTTTGGGATGGTATGGCTTCCGCTATGATGTTTATTTTGAGATCATTACTATGATCTAGTTTTTAGTTTATTTTGGGAGATCTTGTATATGTTATGCCTTAGACTTTTAGTATTTTGTATTTTGGGCATGTAATGTATACAATGTGTTAACTTGGAACTTATGGTATTTCAGTACCAAAACTTGGATTCATGTATAATATATATGCTTTGATGTATGTTGTTATATATGGGTGTTACAGTTGGTATCATAGCAGGTCGTATCCTCGACCTAGCCATGAAATAGTATAAGTATTTCTTTCCGTTTCATATGCGTTGTGTCACCATTGGTCTTAAGTGTTATATGTATGGCATTAAGCCTGATCAACTTAATCCTATCTGTATGACATTTAGGAACATGGCTGACGGATGCAGAAGAAATCGTGGCAGACCCACAACTACTCCAGCTGGGACGAATCTACCAGGCAGCGATGAGTATGTCCCATGGCCCTAGTTCTTACAACAGATACAGCAACAGCAGAACCAGTTCATACAACAGATGATACAACAGATGAATGGGGGTCTTAATCCTTCAGTGGTTGTTCCAGATGCTGTAAGTGGAAGCTTTCGGGATTTCATCCGCGTGAATCCTCGTGAATTTCATGGTGGACTCGATCCAGTGAAAGCTCATGAATGGGTGGCTGGTATGGAGAGAATCTTTCTGATAGTCCAGTGTAGTGAAGAGAACAAAGTGGTATTTGCTTCCCACTTGTTGAAAGGTCCTGCTATGAGGTGGTGGGAAAGTGCGTCAGCTTTGATGACTATCCAAGAGGTGCCTAAAGTCTAGGAGCAATTTAAGGTTGCGTTTATGGAGAACTACTTCCCTGGATCTTTGAGGACTCAGAAGGAGTTCGATTTCCAACAGTTGAGGCACGGTACTTCGACTTTGGCTGCTTATGCTGAGAAGTTTGAAGTCATGGCTGCTTACTCTAGGCAGGCTATGTATGCTCCGGATGAGAAGTGGAAAATTGACCAGTTCCTTTTTGGATTGAAAGCTGAGATTTCTCACAGTCTGTCTCAGAGAGAGTTCACTAGTTATGCTGAATTACTAAGGCAGTGTTATGTGGCTGAGAATAGTTTGAAGAGAGTTCAGGAAGAAGGAGATTTGCATAGGTTGAATCAGAATGATCGTGGAAGATCCAACCAACAGTTTAGGCCGAGGCAACAAGCTTTCAAGGGAAAACAAGTTCAGAATGCTAGAGCAAGTGTACCTCCTGTGTGTCGTACTTGTGGCAAGAATCATTATGGTAGGTGTGGTTTTGAAGGGTTGAAATGTTATCAGTGTCAGAAAGTTGGCCATATGGTGAGAGATAGCCCTCAGAATAAGAATCAGGTACAAGGAAAGAGTATCGGTCGAGTTTACACTTTGGATGCAAAGAAAGCAAAGGGCGATAACTCTTTGATTGTTGGTACATGTTTCGTTAAGGGGATTCCTTGTTTTGTATTATTTGATTGTGGAGCGACACACTCTTTGGTGTCAATGCAATGTTTGAAGCGGCTTGGGTTGCAAGCTATTCCTTTATCTCCTCCCATGGTGGTTACTACTGCCATGGACGAGGTCGTTGAAACGCCTTTAATGTGCGAGAACTGTGTTTTGTCAGTGGATGGGAGAGTTTTTCAGATTGATCTTATTTGTTTGCCGCTTAAGAAAGTAGATGTTGTTTTGGGAATGGATTGGCTTTCTGCTAATTCGGTTTTCATCGGGTGCGAGGATAAGTTAATCATCATTCCATCTACTGAAGCTACTCCGAAGAATGTATTAACAACTATTTTAGAAGGTACGGTTGGAATGATAAATTTCTTGTTTGAGAAGGAAAAATCTATTCTTTTGGTTCTAACTAAGGAGGAGAGTAGCAACCTACAAGTTTTGAGTATCCCTGTAGTCTGTGAATTTTCAAAAGTTTTCCTCGAGGATGTCAATTCTCTTCCTCCGGAGAGGGAAGTGGAATTTTCTATTGACCTGATACCGGGAACGGCTCCTATATCTGTTTCTCTGTATCAGATGGCACCACTTGAATTAAGGGAATTGAAGGATCAACTGGAAGAGTTAATGGCTAAACATTTTGTCCGACCCAGTGTTTCACCCTGGGGAGCTCCAGTGTTATTGGTAAAGAAGAAGGATGGTGGAATGCGGTTGTGTATTGATTACCGACAGTTGAATAAAGTCATCATCAAGAATAAGTAATCGTTACCAAGGATAGACGATCTGTTAGATCAATTGAAAGGAGCTAGTGTGTTCTCGACGATTGATTTACAGTAGGGTTATCATCAGATCTGTGTGAAGAGTTTGGATGTATCAAAGACCGCGTTTAGAACCCGTTATGCCCATTATGAATTCTTAGTAATGCCTTTCGGTGTGACGAATGCTCCGACAGTTTTTATGGATTATATGAATCGGATATTCCAAGCTTACTTGGACCAATTTGTTGTGATCTTCATTGACAACATTTTTATTTATTATCGTACTCCACAAGAGCACGGAGAACATCTGAGAATTGTTTTATCAGGGTTACAAGAGAAGCAACTCTTTGCTAAGTTAAGCAAATGTGAGTTCTGGATGTCAGAAGTTAAATTTCTTGGTCACGTTATTTCTCAAGGTGGTGTGGCAGTAGATCTGTCAAAGGTAGAAGCAGTGAATAATTGGGAGAGACCAAAGAATGCTTCAGAAGTCAGAAGTTTCTTGGGATTGGCAGGTTACTATAGAAGGTTCATCAAAGGTTTTTCTCAGTTGGCCTTGCCAATGACAAAACTTACTCGAAAAGATTTTGCTTTTGAGTGGGATTTGAGTTGTGAGCAAAGTTTTATGAAATTGAAGGAAAGATTGACGATTGCTCCTGTGTTAATCATTCCTGATCCTAACAACCCTTACGAAGTATTTTGCGATGCTTCTAAGATGGGATTAGGAGGTTTTCTGATGCAAGGCGGTCAAGTGGTAGCTTATGCTTCCCGACAATTGAAAGTTCATGAGATGAATTATCCAACTCATGATTTGGAACTAGCGGCGGTTCTGTTTACACTAAAGGTGTGGCGTCATTATTTGTATGGTGCACGTTTTGAAATGTTCAGTGACCATAAAAGTTTGAAGTATTTATTTGACCAGAAGGAGTTGAATATGCGGCAAAGAAGGTGGATGGAGTACTTAAAGGAATATGACTTAGAATTAAAGTATCATCCAGGAAAGTCGAATAAAGTAGCAGACGCATTAAGTCGGAAGGTGGTTTATAGTGCAGAGTTGATGATGTTAGAGTATGCCTTATGGGAAAAGTTTAGGGATCTAAATCTTTAATTTATTTGGACTTCTAATGGCATGATTATGGGAAATTTGAATGTTAATTCTACTCTTAGAGAGGAAATTCAACAAGGAAAAATGTTGGATGAAAAGTTGCAAGAAGTGTTAGTTCAACCGGGTTTTGTACGAGTTACCGATGAAATTATTTTGTTTAACCAAAGGATCTGTGTTCCGAATGATGCGGTGTTGAAAAGGAGGATTTTAGAGGAAGCACATAAAGGTGCCTTTACTATACATCCAGGTTCTTCGAAGATGTACCAAGACTTAAAGAAGCACTATTGGTTGTCCGGTATGAAAAGAGATATTGCGGTGTATGTATCAGAGTGTACAATATGCCAACAAGTAAAGATTGAGCATCAGAGACCGGGAGGATTGTTACAACCTTTAGAAATTCCGGTGTGGAAATGGGATAGTATTTCTATGGACTTTGCAGTTGGATTACCCCGTACTCAAGGTGGATATGATTCTATTTGGGTAATTGTGGATCGGTTAACGAAATCTGCGCGTTTCTTAGCCGTAAAGACTACCTACAAAGCAAGTCATCTTGCAAGGTTGTTTATTTCGGAAATTGTGAGGTTGTATGGTATTCCTTCTAGTATTGTATCCGATAGAGATCCGAAGTTTACTTCGAGGTTTTGGAGAGCTTTTCAACAAGCTATGGGAACGAAGTTGTGCTTGAGTACGTCGAATCATCCACAAACGGATGGTCAGATGGAACGGACGATACAAACAATGGAAGATATGTTAAGAGCTTATGTACTTGGAAGTGGAGGAAATTGGATAGAACTTTTACCGCTGATCGAGTTTTCATATAATAATAGTTATTATGTGAGTATTGGTATGGCTCCTTACGAGGAATTGTATGGAAGGAAGTGTAGGATGCCTTTGTGTTGGGCAGAAGTTGGTGAGGATAGAATTTTAGGACCGGAGATAATTTAACAGACTACGGAAAAGATTAGAATGATCCGTGATAAAGTTAAACAAGCGCAAGATCGCCAGAAAAGTTATGCGGATAACCGAAGGAGACCTTTAGAATTTGATGAAGGTGATCACGTATTTTTGAAGGTTACTTCGAGATTGAGATTGAAAGGACCGTTTAAGTCGTGAAAGTTAAGTCTGAGATACGTGGGACCATATCAAATTTTAGAAAGGATTGGTGAAGTAACTTACAGATTAGCCTTACCGCCTTCTCTGTCAGAAATGCATGATGTTTTTCATGTGTCTCAGCTTTGCAAGTTTGTCCCAGATCCTCTTCAGCCAATTCTACCAGATATAGTTAAGATAGAAACAAATTTAACGTTTGAACCTCAACCGAGTCGTATCACAGGAAGAGAAACTAAGGTGCTGAGGAATAAAGAGATTCCTATTGTGAAAGTTCAGTGGGATGAGACACATCCGGGCGATGCAACATGGGAACTAGAATAAGAGATGCGATATGCTTACCCTCATCTTTTCAGGTAATCTTTAAATTCGAGGACGAATTTCTATTTAAGGATGGGAGAATGTAATACCCCGTATTTTAATCGCTCTAGTTAATATTATTTGTGATCAACTGAGTTCTGGTGTACTCTGAGAAAGTATCTGCAAAAATAATCAGAGTAACTGTTGAGCTCAGAACAAATCCAATTAATATTATCTGACTCTGAAGTGTTTAATTATTGGAACTTTAGAGACTATTTGGACAATTAGTAGTGTTACTAATTAATGATATCTTACTATATCATTTCCTTTCCACCCTTTTTCCACACTTAGAAGTAAAGAAGGAAAAAGAAAAAAAGAAGTTAGAGAGAAGGAAGAGGAAAGGAAGGAATAAGAGGAGAAAACCCTAAGAGCTCAAGATCAAGAACCATCATCCATTCTTCACCAAATCATCTCATCTTCTTCATCGTCATCTTCTAATCAAGGTGGGTTCTAGATAGATGCATAAGTTATAGAGTTCTTGAGTTCTAGAGTTAGGTTTGGTTTTGGGAGAAAATGAATAATCTTGCTAAAATCATGAATCTAACGGTTGAAAATCGATATAAATGGTGTAGTATAATCAGAGTATGCATACGAACATTGTTGATCCTTGTTTGTGATGTTTGGAAATGTTTTGGTTTGAGAAGGGGTGAATTTTGGACCAAAGAGACCATGAAAACACAGCTGAGAGTTGCTGCCTCTGGTGCGGAGCGTCGGGCGGTGCTCAGAGCGCCGGGTGACGCGAGGCGAGCGCCCCTGCTTTGTCGGGCGATGACCAAGAGGCGCAGCGTGGAACACTTCTATAACTTCTGATTTTTTGGAGAGGGATTTACGCCCCTGCTTCGCCGGGCGAAGCAGAGGTGAAGGGGCGCCGCCAGGCGAAAAACTTAGCGCCGGGCACTCCTGGAAGTTTTTCAAATGTTTTCCCTTTCTTTTAAATTCCATAACTTTCGACTCCTTTAATCGATTTAAATGTTCTTGGTACCAATAGAAAGCTGTGAAAATAATCTATATGATGAAGGTGAAAACTGTCGATTCTTGCCCGATTAAATAATCTGAGGAAATCCAAAAGTGGTACAATTATGTGGAATTATCATATATAATTTTATTGTGCAATTAAAATATGCTTTGCTTATCCTATGGTTGTTTAAACATGATTGTGAGTGATTATGCAAGCTAAAATGAAAATGGAATATGAAGAGTGAGGAAACCTCAACATGAGACTATAGTAGAATCTAGTAGTGAGACTAGAAATCGGTAGAAAACTCTAGATGGCGATGTTCAGACATGTGTTGTAGCACGGTACATCCTTGCCGAGTAATGGTCTAGATGAGAGTGAAACGCTAGTATGGAACATGGGTGAACCTAGTATAGGTTAGAAGGCGAATGTGGCCTTGTGATTGTCGAATAAAATCACGCTTGTGTGAGAAATCATGTAATCGTAACCGTTTCCCCTGAGTTGCAATTTCATGAGTCTCGGACTCCTCTGAAACGTATGCATAATTACTTGGCAGGTTTGATTCCCGCGTGTGGTATGAATGGAGCCTATATGGTAAAGAGACTTGAGATCGTTAATAGGCCATGAGAAGTGACGGTTCACGGTTAACAGGCCGATGATCCCGAATCCATTTCAGATGTCAAGTAAGTTACGAGGATCTATGACTCGGGTCGCCTTCTAGACGTAGAAGCGGATGGGAAAAGGAGATGCCTTGGTAAGGTTATCGATTAGTGATATTTTGAGTTAGTGAACTCATGACATGTTTCCATATAGTGTGAGAATTGAATTGTGAACTCGAAGTCCCTTCCCTTTTTCTTGGACTTGAGTTAGGATTGATTAGAACCTTGTAAAGCCGAGAGAATCCATAAGATAGGGAACTCACTGAGATTTGTTATCTCACGTCATGTTGTTGATTATATTACAGGTACTATAAGTTCCGCGAAGTGTAAGGATAAAGTGGTTTGAATTTTCCTTACGAATCGTAGCTTTTGGGATGGCATGGCTTTTGCTATGACGTTTATTTTGAGATCATTTCTATGATCTAGTTCTTAGTGTATTTTGGGACATCTTGTATATGTTATGCCTTAGACTTTTAGTATTTTGTATTGTGGGCATGTAATGTATACAATGTGTTAAGTAGGAACTTATGGTATTTCAGTACCAAAACATGGATTCATGTATAATATATATGCTTTGATGCATGTTGTTATATATGGGTGTTACACTACCCAACTTCTTCAATAGATTCTTGAGCCACGTAACTTGACACACGATACCGCAATATACTCTGCCTCACAAGACGAGAGTGCTACCACCGGTTCCTTCTTCGAACACCAAGAGATTGGTGTCCTACCGAACATAAAGATGTATCCAGCCGTCGAGTTTCTATCATCCTTATCTTCACACCAATTGGAATTGGTGAAAGTAAGTAAATCATATTTTCGGTCCTTATCCGTTGTGGAAAAGATAATTCTATAGCCAAGAGTTCCTTTAACGTATCTAAAGATCCTCTTGACCGTTGTCAAGTGAGACACCTTCGGACTCTCCATGAATCTACTAGCAATACTGACACTAAATGCCAAGTCTGGTCGCGTATTACACACATACCATAATGATCCAATCAATCTCCTATATTGCGTTGGATCCACATCTTGTTCATCCTCACTCTTGGACAGCCGCAACCTTGCTTCACATGGTGTAATGGCCGTATTTCCATGCTCCATTTCACACCTCTTCAAAATCTCAAGAGCATATCTCCTTTGGTGCATGAGCAGTCTCGTTTTTTACTTATGGAACTCTATGCCAAGGAAATATGTCATGATACCAAGGTCCATCATCTCAAATTCATCCATAAGTTCACTTATGAACTTGGAGATAAACTTCACACAGCTGCCGGTTGTCGCAACTGCGAAAAACAACCGGCGGAAACATAACAGAAGAGTCGCCACCAAACGTTATTTATCCCAACGCAGGGAAAGGAAACAATCAAAGAAAACCTAGAAGAAGGGAAAGACATGGTCATCGCAACCATAGTCCGGGTTCGGGAGTCGGTTACGCGAGGGGAAGGTATTAGCACCCCCACGCGTCCATCGTACTCGATGGGATCCACGCTTGTTGTCTTATCAAAGGGTGAGTTATCTAAAGTCTACGGCTAAACAGAAATGGGGGAAAAACAAAAACGAACTTGCAAGGATTATCACAATCCTATGCCTACATATCTTCGTGGATTAACGAAGAATCAGAGTCGACGTAGTTCGACGGACTACGCACTAAAAGGGGAAGGTTGCTCGCCAAGACATCGTCGTCTTGTGCCTATGTATCCTCAATCGGATGAGAAAGAGGAAGTCAGAGCAGTCGTAGTTCGTGGTAACGACCACAATGGTTAAGTGTTTATTATGAGCGACGTTAAGTTTGCGTCCGGCAGTTAGGCTCGATGACTGATTGCGACAAAACAGAAGTAACGCGCACTTTTCTGAAAATGATTTGAAACCCAACAATCCCAAAGGATGAAGAAATATTTGAACTTTGTTTGTGTTTTTTAGACAGAAGTGAATTAAAGTTAGCTTGAAACTCACATTGCACTATAGTTTATGACATAGGAGTGAATTCCTCGCATGGTCGTCCCCCAATGGGACGTATGCTAAACACTCTAGAAAAGTGAAGGGAGACCCCTTATTCTTCATTTCCCATGTACTTAAGGCTCATGGCGCACAATGCTCGTTGTAGTTATTAAGTGTTTTGGACTTATTTTTGAGATGAGAGGAGAAGACTTAAAGTTGAAAGAAAAACACTATGGGAACTCCATCCTAGAAGTTATCATGCAATTGTGGCCCTATAGTTGAGGTAAGAAGGGGAATTATACCTAATGTTAGCATACATGGATTAGCTCCTAATGTCTATCCTACTCCAAGCTTAATCAAAGACTAAGTTGGACTAGGGAATCCTAAGGGGACATGCAAAAGCAAATCTAAGACTTAAACAAGTCTGAAGATTTAGGGGAGGAGAAAGAAGTAAGAGATGAAGGAGAAGATGCAACAATAAGCAACTCAAGAGATGAGATGAGCACAAGTAATGAGCAATGAGACCAACATCAAATGCACACAATTCAAATCAAACCTCAAGAATGGAATTCATAACAATTAGGCAAGACAATGCACTAATGAATACACCAATGACTTAATACCAAACAAGAAGCATAATCAACCATCAAACAAAGTGAAGTGAGGTCAAATGATATGAGAAAAAAAATGGGGCAGCAACCAAGTCATGTCACATTCATCTCATGTTAATGATCAGAGCAAGAGCAAGAGAGTTCAAGGCATGCATCTTAACCATAAACAAATATTTGTTCACAAAAAGATCATGTAAGGCACACCTCAAAAGGACAAACATGTGAGATTAGGGCATGAACTCAAGCAAGGTAGTAGCATAGCCATGTATATCAATCCAAACATCCACTCATGAATGGCAAGAAGAAACATCAAGGATCAACTTCAAAGCATGTATCAAAATTAGGCAAACATATACCATGATCATCCTCAAAGGAAAACAAGTGTTCAAGCAAGGTATAAGGCACAAATGATCAAAATTATGTATACCATTACATCAAGGTCAGAATCATACTCAAATGTATCACATCACATTAATTTCCAAAAGATTACATAAGTTCAACAAGTTATTGTCCACCAGTGAACAAGTATGCATCATGAACATGCTTCATGAATGAAAACAAATCAACAATCGAAAGATCGTGCATCAAAGATTCACATACATAAAGCAAATAGAGGATAAACAACCCTAGAAAATTCCACAAACATGCATAATACAAAGCCATGAGGTTTAGAGGTGGAATAGGTATCAATACATGCTTCCAAACAAGCCAAAAACACAAAAGCTACAGGTGCAAATCGATTGCAACAAAATGCAAATCGATTGCACAGCTCCAGAATCACATTTCTAGTCAAATTAAACAGGTGCAATAGAATGCATCAGGATGCAAATCAATTGCACAGCTCCAGAACAGCAAAAATCACTTTTCAAAAGCACTTTTTCAGCACCAACTCAAGGTTCAAATGCAACATGTAATAGCATGTAATTGTGCACGAAATTCATATCAATTAACATCAAATCAACATGCATTGAATCAATCAAACATCAATAATAATAATCAAAGTAATCAATGGATCAATTATCACCAAAAATCATAAGATCTTCATTGCATAAGTTGAAATTAAGCTAGATCAAGCATAGATCTAAGAAAAACTAACCTACAAAGCTGAGAATTGCTTTGGTAAGTGTTGCAAACTAAAATTGATGAATCAAAGCAAGGAACCCATAGATCTATGAAGCTTTATCAAGAACACTTGAAGATCCAAGCAATAATCCAAAAATAAGCAAAAGTTCTCCAAGAAGTGATTCCAAAACCTTAAATCTAGATCCAAACAAGTTGCTACTGCAGAATTGAATAAAGAATGAGAAGGTGATGGAGGTTTAGCTCAAGAATTCACAAATTCCAATGAAGAATTTGTGAATCTATGAACATAAAGCTTTAATGAGAGGTTGAAGATGAAGATGGAGAATGAAAAAGTGAGAGAGAATTGAGAGAAAGTGAGTGAGAAGTGTAGAAAAATCAGAAAAATGGAGTGTAGTTGTGTGTGGTTTGGAGCAAATTGGTTTAAATGTGGTTTTGGTTTGGAATGAAAGTGAGGTTTAGAGTGTGGGTTTGAATTTGGAATGGGTTTTTGGTTTGGAATGAGGAATGGAAAACCGTTTGAATTGAGGAGGGAAAGTGAAATTAATTTGGAAATGAACTGATATTTTTAAGCATTCTAAATCCTTCTACTGATATAGCATTGATCCCAAGTGAATGTAGTGCATTGCAAACCGATGTAGTGCTGAAAAATGAAGGTTTTGGGCAAAGTTGTCACAATGCAATCGATTGTACAATAGTGAAAATCGATTGCACATCTTCACAGGGAAAAAATGAAGCATCCTGGAGGGGAGCAATCGATTGTACACTTATGAAAATCGATTGCACCAAGGCAAAAGTGTAAAAATTGCCTCGTTGTGACTTGTTTTGAGTCCTACTCCTTATTTGAACCTTAGGCACTGATAATTCCCTTGAATGATGCCTGAAAAATGATAGAGAACCTGTCTGGAACAAGATCAAATTAACCCTGCTTTATGTTATTGAAATTGAAATAATCAACCCGTCGCTTGAGAAAAATAAATGCCTGATGCCTCTGATGATTGTGCAAACTCGTTGAGAGACTTTGATGAATATGAACCCTTATTGTTTGAGTGGTGGTGATATTAAGAACATCTCTTCCTTTTGGTATCTTGAACAATATTCCTCTATGCACACATGATCTCTTGCTTGAACCTCTGAAAAACAGACTCTTCTTTAGAGTTAACCAATATACCTTGATCCCATGCTTAGAGCCAATGATATGCACAAATGATAATGCAAAATGAAATGAAACATAAGCCAGTTAGTGTTAGAAAAATTAGAGCAAATTTTGGGGCGCTACAGCTCCTCCTATTAAATCAACTTGGACTTGAAGGAATGACAGCAACGACTTTCAGACAGTCAAGGTACACGGAGATTGAATACCAAAAGAACCCAAAATTTTGCACTCTAGGGGGAAATATATTATGAAGTGTTGGCCAACCAAAGATGGACTCAAACTGGGGATGCCACTCGAAAGCGGACTTGAAAGGGATGCCGGCTGCAGGCGGACTCGCAATAAAATGGTTCAAGAACACAAAGGTAGGCCAACACACATGCGGTCTCATAACCAAAGGTTACCATCACAAGATGGATTTTCAAAAGAAAGGCCGACACTCAGGCAGTCTCATATCCAAACACAAAGATAGGCCGACACTCAGCCGGTCTCATAACCATAGGTTAACATCATAAGATGGATTTTCAAAAGGAAGGCCGACACTCAGGCGGCATCATATCCAAACAGAAAGGTAGGCCGACACTCAGGAAGTCTCATAACCAAACACAAAGGTATGCCGATACTGAGGCGGTCTATTAACCAAAGGTTACCATCATAATATGGATTTTCAAAAGGAAGGTCGACACTCAGCCGGACTCATATCCAAACACAAAGGTAGGCCGACACTCAAGTGGTTTCATAACCAAAGGTTACCATCACAAGATGGATTTTCAAAAGGAAGGTCAACACTCAGGCAGTCTCATATCTAAACACAAAGGTAGGCCGACACTCAGGCGGTCTCATAACCATAGGTTACCATCACAAGATGGATTTTCAAAAGGAAGGCCGACACTCAGGCGGCCTCATATCCAAACACAAAGGTAGGCCGACACTCAGGAAGTCTCATAACCAAACACAAAGGTATGCCGATACTGAGGCGGTCTATTAACCAAAGGTTACCATCACAATATGGATTTTCAAAAGGAAGGTCGACACTCAGCCGGACTCATATCTAAACACAAAGGTAGGCCAACACTCAGGTGATTTCATAACCAAAGGTTACCATCACAAGATGGATTTTCAAAAGGAAGGTCAACACTCAGGCGGTCTCATATCCAAACACAAAGGTAGGCCGACACTCACGCGGTCTCATAACCAAACACAAAGATAGGCCGACACTCTGGAAGTCTCATAACTAAAGGTTACCATCACAAGATGGATTTTCAAATGGAAGGCCGACACTCAGGCGGTCTCATATCCAAACACAAAAGTGGGCCGACACTCAGGCGGTCTCATAACCAAAGGTTACCATCACAAGATGGATTTTCAAAAGGAAGGCCGACACTCAGGCGGTCTCATATCCAAACTCAAAGGTAGGCCGACACTCAGGCGGTCTCATAACCTAAAGTTACCACCACAAGATGGATTTTCAAAAGGAAGGCTGACACTCAGGCGGTCTCATAACCAAACACAAAGGTAGTCCGACACTGAGGCGGTCTCATAACCAAAGGTTACCATCACAAGATGGATTTTCAAATGGAAGGCCGACACTCAGGCGGTCTCATATCGAAACACAAAGGTAGGCCGACACTCAGGCGGTCTCATCACCAAAGGTTAGTAGAATCAACAGATCTACAAAGGTGACTCCACTAGGGAAAAAAGAAATCTAAAGAGACAACTCTACATTGGAGTACAAGCATGATGAACGAATTCATCATCAACTTCACCAGGGATAACGTAAGATTGAATCTCTTGAACTATACTGTTCTGCTGGGGAAAAGCCCTGAAAAGAAGATATCAAACCTGGCATATGCTTCGAATGCATATGTTTGAATTTTTTATGGCGTAATGCTCTATACGTAATGGAAATGCTACGCATTTGGAGAATGTCAAGCAAAGATGCTTATGCTATGCAAAAGAGGCACCTCAGCAAAATAAATGCCGAAGATGCAAAGGCAACTCCACTGGGGATGACAAACTGAATTGTCCTAATGGTCACAAACCATACTGAGGAAGAAAAACTGAACAGTCTTCCTGATTAAAACCTCCGCTGAAGATGACACCCGAAGAGAACTCCCACTCCGTTGGGGATTAAAAATAACCCTCAAAAATAGAACCCACAATGACTTCCCGTACACTGGGAATCAAGAATGATAACTACTGAAGATAGAACCCAAAATGAACTGCTGCAGAAAAGGTGTCAATAACCATTGGACTTAGAAAATGCCGTGGATGTCAACCACTTCTGACTAAACCGTTGAGATAACTAACATCAAACTCTGCTTGGGGCGTGAGGTCAATAACATCGAGCCTGCCGAAGACTATCATTGAACTTAACCTGTTGCTGGTGAAGTGGCTTTAACCTGCTGGGGGATAATAGCATGCCTTTGCTAGCGAGATTACCCTTTCGGACTTGATGATGAAAGTAGACACCACGAGAATGTGGGGAATATAAGATCTCTGCCAATGAGAGACAATTAGCAAGGCTCATACTGGAGATGCAGCATTATCCTGCTTAAGACGGTCGACTTCTGAATACTCGCTAGGGAGTAATAAACCATTCTGACCGAGGGAAAAAATCATATACACTCATGCTGGGGAGAGATAAATTATCAATGCTCTGCTGAGGATGCTAGATCTTCTATGCTAGAGAGAAAATCTACTAGGGAGAAGAGACCATGCCACCCTGCCGACACACATCAAACAACAAAATGTTCAAACATGCGAAATAACCACTCCACCAGGGACAACAAACTGAACCGTCTCTATGGTCATAAACTCTGCTCGAGAACCCAACCAAACCTCCCTTTTGTAAGAGTCACAAGCACCTGCTGAAGGGAAGCACCACCGACAATTGGCTTTTGACCTGCTGTGGAGAGCTAAGCACCACCCACAAATCTGCTTGGGGAACGACGATTGACGATATCAACTTTGCTAGGGGATAACATTCTACCCTTACTCCTTTGGGTGGACGAAACCACTTTACCACAAACTCGAGAAACACCGACCCAACACTATTGACTTGTACGGGGAATATGAATTCATGTAGAAAAGCAATAAACTTCACCAACCTGGCCGGGGAGAGTAAACTTCTGAACTCTTGCTGGGAAGAATAATCAAAGTTTTTATAATGACCTTCCATGAACGATAAAACTTCAACTATCTCTGCTAAGGGCGAATGTCGATTCAAACTCCTTGTCAGGAAAATATATCTTTTGGCGTGCCTTGTTGAGGTAGAGAAACCCCATACTGGGAACTACTTTGGCACTTCACGCTTCTGTTGATCAACCACATGTTGATTACCATAAGCTAACAATGGCTCTTTTAACTCCCCACCTGCCTTAGACCACAGGGTCTATTGAAAGAAATCATCTTAAGAGGATTTTATAGAAGACCTGGTGTTTACAATGCCCCCATGGTCTTCAAACACTTGAAGGGATTAATCGAATCTCGACGTAAGTGCCCCGGACTGCATGATCCATGAAGGAACTTGCCTTGAGAGGATTCGTAATAAAATGAAATACTCTGCGTCAGTATTTTGAACCTTGAAGAGGTACTTTCGATTAACCGTCTTTTAGAGAGGATACCTTCTCGTGCTCTTGAGGTGGCCTGCAAGCAGAAAATGTTTATTGTGAGAATGATAATTCTAATGCAACAAACATGTTAACCTTGAAGTTTTTACTGAAAAGATGTCACCAGACCTCGTGAACGAATCGCTAGTTAAGATGCGACATCAATTTTTTTGAATGGAAAACAATACGCACATGCAATACCAACAAAATCTTATTAGCACAACTCATGGGAGTCAGGAACGCTATCTCTTTGAAGTACGCTTTCGGAATAACCCTGCTTCAATTAGGACTTTTAAGGGTTGTAACGTGGCCTGGTTCACGGTTTTAGAAAAAGGATTTATGGCTCAAAATTTTGTTTGTACCCACCCATTCTCCTTGATGTTCTCCAATCCTACATTTAGTTCATTTGGCATAAACGCCCACCTTCCAAAACGTTAATGCGTGTCATCAGCGATGGTTAAGGTGCCCACAACATTTTCAGAGTGGCATTCACTCCTTTCGTCTTTGGTGCCTGTAGTCACACGACTTGCTTTTGCTCGAGGGTTTTTTTATCTCCCTGATTTTGCCTGGACCAAATTCTTTTGAATTCTTTGTTTTTAATTTTAGGTCCAACGGGATGCCGTAACTTTTTCTTAAGTCATTTGCTTCCCATCTTTTGACTTAGTGGGTTTTATTTCTCCTTTTTCTTTTTATGCCCCCCCCCCCTTTTTTAGAAAATCGTGTGACACTGGTTGTCTTGATTTTCATGAAAGGATTGTGACTGCTTCACTCCTTGCGGTGAGGTGTAACCATTGTGGTTTCATACCCCTTGACCTCCTGATATGTGAGGAATGAAAAGTGATGGATCCTCAGACGCACACTCCTTTTGAAATTTGGACGCTCGGTTAAATCAATTGACAATTACCTTGCCCCTGGGTTAGATGCGAGGGTTTTTTTTTTCAAATGAAAAGAAACTCCTACTTCGAGGCTCGAGGGGGTTGACATGGGTCTATCTCCCTTATATCTCCAGTGTTTGGGGATTTGAAGCAATGCCTGTAAATCATCAACAAGATTTTATTCTAAAGCGTATAACCAAAGATTTTGCATTTTTACTTCATCATCCTCCCTCCAAGATTTTAAGCAAGAAAGTTAGCATCACAATGCATACAAACATTTATGAATGAATAAGAATAGAACACTTTGAGAAAAACATATTCATTGCATTAAAATCATCGTTAAAAAACAAACAAGTTTTTACATGCAAACACAGTATTAATAAACAATGAAAAATTACAAATGAAAATGTAGTAAATAAGTTGGAAATTGCCATTGTTGAGGAGACTTGACTCTGCCTGGACTTATTGCTTCTGATGACGTATTTGCAGTATGAGTGCCTCTTCGGGAGGCTTCAATTGAAATGAAGACCATCTGCTACGAAAGTAATGACCCCCTGCATCAATCAGATCTTGCACCTTGTGCGGGAGCGCCTTACAATCCTCAGTTGAATGCCCCCGTGCCCCAGCATGGTATCCACATCGACCATTGGCATTAAACCCTGGTGGATATGGAGGAATCATCGGATCTGGTGTCTTTGGCATGATCAACCCTCTTTGGATCAAATCTGCCAATATCTGACCATACAACATTGGTAGCACAGTAAATTGTCTCTTTCTGGCCTTCCGTCGACCCCCTTGGGAACTATTCTGCTGCTGATTCTGATTTGGGTGTTCCTCTGGCTCAGGCACTTTCCTCCTCAGACCTAGTCGAGGAGTAGGCAGCAGTTGCTAATGTGGCGATTCTAGAACCAAGGATTGAAAAACGTGCCCCTGACTGGATGTAGCTTCAGGAAAGAAAATTGGGATACTCACTTCTTTTGTTGCAGCAGGAATAAGACCACCTTGTATGCTCACGCTGCTCCACGTGAACTCAATTGTCTTTGAAACCATCAAATTTTGGACTTGGTGCTTAAAAGCATTGCATTCTTCCATATTATGCTCCGGTGCCCTAGAATGGAAATCACAATGGGCACTTGCATCATAATCTGGTGGGGGAATGCCAGTAAGCGGAGCCAGCGTCCTAAGTTCAACCAATTAAAGCTGAAGTAGTGGATTCAGTAGTTGAGAATACGGCAATGGTGGAGTCTCGAAGTGCCTGTTCATCTTTAGTATATCCTGATACAGACGAAGAGAACCATTCTGTTGTTGAAATGCAGTCGGGATGGCTACGGTGGCAATCTGCTTTGTACAAGGCATAGGAGGCGGATCAAAGATCCTTTCAGTCTACTTTGGCCTCTGTGCATACCTCTTAATCTCGGGATTGTTTGGAGATGGATATTGAAGGCAAAGTTTTGGAACCTCAGGTTGTGGAGGGGATTCACGAGGCTATCCATGATCTAGAGAAGATCCCAAGGAGGTGGGAGTAGTAAGGACTTCTGTTGCAGAAGCGAGCACATGATTATTTTCCTTCCTTAACACCGTATTCAAGATTTCCATAACCAGGCTCATCTGAGTCTTCATCTGGTTGACTTCCTCTCTTAGAAGTTTCTGACCTTGGGACATGGCCTGCACATCCATCATAAAATGTCCCATCTGGATCTTCATCTTAGTCACTTCTGCACGGAGTTGTTCCATGGCTATCCTCTGATTATCAGAAGTTGAGTAGTGGTGATAGGTCAAGCCGACAATTCTGAAGATAATACCAAGTTAGAATGAGAAATCCGCTCTTGAGCACCTGTTATGCATATGAGTATGAGAATGTAAATGTCATGTGATGCAAATGCAAAGACACGGGATCAAGGTATCTATAAACCCTGGATAATTGATGTGTTGTTGACTGAATAGGTTCAAAATTCTGCTCTGAAGAGAATACCGCAATACCAGAATATTCAAATAATCAAAATACCAAAATACTAAGATATTGGGATGATAAGTCCACACTGATAAGAAAACCAGAACACCGGGTAGGATGAAGGTAGAAGTTACCTGCAGACCTGTAAACACCAAGACCCTCTCACATGTGGGTTCTAAAACCGAGGATCCTCAGTATCATGGACTCTCAGGTCGAGAAATGATGATACGGTCACTGAAAGCTCCTAGAGTTTGACTAAATTTTGGTAAAACATATCAATAATAAAGATGAAGAAATTGTCAAGATCAAAGATGTCGAAGAAGATGTCCTAACAGCAAGATACGACATCCTGGACTGATTTAGCAGGATTTAAATGTGTAACAAATCTGTCCATGATTTGCTGCGCTTTTTAATACTGGATCAAGGATCAAAAATAGAAAGGCCAAGACAGAAGACTATATATATGAAAACTTAGACCTAGGGTTAAATACGCCTTAGAACACCTGTTGTAACCTTGTTGTCTTGCGTAAGAAACAAGGGTTTAGGGTTTTGAGAGTCGTTGGCTCTCTAGGTTGTAAGTCTCCCTTTATATCTATTGATACATTGTGGTAGATATAGGTGTCACACAGATCCATAAGCCTTGAAGTATTAGATTGTGTATTGTTCTTGGATGAAGCTTTTAAGAAAATCCGAGTTAGCTTGTTTGTCAAGTAGGCTTGACAGATTTTTGTATTGACAGGGACGATGAAGAAATCACAGTTGGTGGTAGAGGGAAGTGAGTGGGGTATCTTATATCAGGGTTTTAAACGTTTGAGTTTAACCTTGGTAAAGATGTTCATGGGGTAGATGTTAGGGATAAATTTGTAAATGTGGGAGCTTAACTTTGTAACATTCTACACGATAGTGAAGTCTTCTTCTTGGATTGGTATCCCCCAGATGTAGGTGAGTTTTCACCGAACTGGGTTAACAATTACTGTGTTCTTTATCATTCTGTAGATTTACGTTTTCTGTTAGGGTTCATGATGAACATGTTGGATCAGATGTCGTGACATCTGTGAGGGTGCAGTTCTGATATTCAAGGTATCAGTCTGCAGTTGTGCCTCAAAGTTTAAATAAATTATGTAGCACAATGTCTTGACATGTGTTAGGACATCTGCTGTCTGCAGACGCTAGAATTTCAATTAGTGTCAGAGCAGGCATCCTGTTTGGTTCTGGATGAGATCCGTGGGAGATACTTTCTGGAGTTTAAACGAGGAGGAGTTTTGGAGATCAGATCAATCAACTCATACATACTCAAGGGTATTAATGGATGAGATGGATGTTCTGGATCTAAGGGAGCAACCAGGAGGTTGTTCATGTTGCTAAGGAGATTCTACAACAACTACAGGAGAAGTGGCTAGTTCTCTTGTTGGTGTGTCTTATAAGATGTTTTGACATCATATTAGGGCAAGCAGGATCTGTTGCTTGGTGGTTCCGCTGCATGTGTTTCTGATGGAAGAGCTCTAGAATTATGGGATTTTGGAGTTGTTACTGAAGAAATTTGGTGGAAGGTCTCAATCGTCGGCCTTTATATTTGAAGATATCTGCATTCTTTTATTTCAAAGTCGGGTGCGATAGAGTGAAAGGAGTTGTGGTTAGATATCTGGTATGATGACTTGGTACTTGAAAGCTTGGTTTCCTGGTGCAGTTTGGAGTCAGTTAAAAAGGAGAGGAGTAGAGTTAAAGTTTATCAGGTTCTTGCTCTAGGAGTTTGATTAATGTTTAGTCGGCTAGGTTGTCAAAGATACTTGAGAATTCTCTCAAGTCCACTCATAAAGACATCTATGTAGTGTATCTGGAGTCTTCTAGTTAATCTTCTGACTAGAAGGTGTTTCCTTGAAACATAATCTGAAGAACATGGAGGTGATTTATTTTCACCATCCAAAAACAGCAAGGAAGGATTCATCTCTCTTGACCCTAAGAGTGAATCTAATCTGATTGAAGATTTGTTGAGGTAAATAAGATTTGTTCAGAGAAAATCTTAGTTACTTGAGTCAAGGGTCGCAACCTTGGTATCTCAACATTGTCATTGAAGAAGATACTTGCAACAAGATTGAATACTTTATAAGTGTTCATGACATGATCTGGTGGAGCTCAGCTACAGCAGAGAAGAAGGGTTACTATACAAGGATTTAAGATCAATTGCTATTTGTGGAATCCACAAGTATTTAATTGATTATCCTTGAAAGTCAAGATTGAGGATGTTCTGTAAGATGTTCTAACATCTTTTCATTAGAGGCTTGGAGAATCATAGGAGGGGTTCTACATTCGCTCAGAAGTTTCCTAGGTGTTGACCTGGGATTATTGGCTTAGCATCTGTTCCTGGAAAGTATTGTGAATGACTTGTCCAGATGGTGATGCTGTTGAAGATGGAGATGGAAGACTATGAAGACATAATAATCTTGATGGTTACAGCTTGGATCAGTTTATTTATGATCTAGGTGCTTTGGAGCACGGTGTTTGCTCTGGTTGTGAAGGTCGAAGATAAGTGGCAGCTATCGCTGGATTTCTACTGACGGCTCTACTAAGGGAAGTGGCATTCTTTGGTATTGCTATGGGGTAGTCTTAGACTACTTATTTTCTAAAGATTCAGATGTGGTAGGTTTGAAGTCTTTGGAGTTTCAAAGCAGGATGGAGGTTGTCTACTCAAATTTGGTTGTTGAATCAAGTCTATGAGAGCATGGAAATCTATTTCTGCAAAGGGAAGAGGTTCTTCTAAGTGGCAGAAGGAAGAGTTGAATTCAACAATTGGATGTTATAATGTTCTGACATCTAGCTTAACATGAGAAGTCTCAGCTGGTGATGTGGCACATCAGCTTATGATAAGGTGATCTACAGGAGAATGAGAGTTAGGGATTCTTAAAAAAGGTCTATCTCATGAAGTTTGTGGGAGATGTTGATGGGAAGATGTTACATGACTAAGAGGCTTGGTGGATCCAAGATGTCTTGCAATAGGGCAAATAGTTCGTGTGACTTGAAGATCTGATTTCATTAGTAGATCAGTGTATCTTGTGGGAGTTCTGAAGATGAGTGAGGTCAATCAAAAGGTGGCATTTGATTGGTTTCACAATGTGCGTTCAAGCAGGATGCTTGAAACTTATTGCTCTTGAGCTCAAGAGTAGTTGGTTGAAATTGTATGAAGGTTTTGGTTCTCTGGGAGCTTTTGTCAAAAGTTATAAGTTGAGAATGGAAGCATACCTTCGTTGGTGGTTGAGAGTTTATTTCTCTCTGGGTTTCTGAAGTCTTCTTTATTCAAGTTGGTGGCGCAGTGTTGTGTGAAGATCTTCAGTGTGGATTACTATGCTGATAGTAAGTGCAGTAGTGGAGCATATCAAGAACCGTGGTGTGTGGTGTCTATGATGTGCGGTAGATGTCCTAACTGATGTTAGAACATCTTTGGGTTGGATATCCTTGGTGAAGGATTTCAGGTTCTGTGAGGAACTAGTTACTTGGATCGTGTCCAAGAAGTTTCTACATGATTATCCGGGAAAATTATGGAGTAGAAGGGTTCTTTGGAATGAGGATGTAAGTGTTTGTGAAGACTCAAGTGGATCACGTGTTGATTGCATGGAAGTCTGTTTCGTGAATGCGTTCAGAAGTGGAGATTCACCATAAATCAGACGTATTCCAGGTTATCATACGGGAGAATGATAAGGAATGACTGTCTTGGATTGTGGGGTGTTTATCTCTAATGCTGGCCTGGTGAGGTTAGTGGAAAATCTTGCATAAGGGATTGGTGCCCTGAGAGCAAGTCACGCTAGTAGTGGATCAGTTTAGCCGTTGTGAAGTTCTGGAGCATGCATACGATAGCTGACATCATTAAAACAAACTAAGGGACCCTGTGCGTCTCTTTAAGGAATGGAAAGCATTCTGATTCAATTGGTTTGTGCCTCAAGCAACGTGATGTCTATACATGAGAATTCAAGAGGAGTTCGTGTGGTGTATAAGATGGTTGTGGAATGAGGGGGATCAATGGGAGTTTGATCTCAAGCCAAGAGTTTGTTATGGTTTGTATACACGTCCTCACAGGATGCATGACATTAATCATGTGTGAGTGATTATTGTTTCTTGTCAGAGGGAACAATAAAGAGTTAATGGTTGCGTTCAGCAGGTGTGTTGAATAGAGGGTACGCTCTTGAAGACATGAAGATGCGTCTTATGTTTTCCAGTCATTAGCTTGGGTGTTCAGTGGAGGAGCACCAATTACCTTAGTCAGGGGGAGAGGCCTCTTGGTCTAAGATGAATTGCTGCAAGGATGCTGTGGAAATTCTAGTTTGCATTTGTGTGTCAAGCAAACTGAGATGTCAAGGAGGATGTCTTGACATTGGAGTATTGTTGCAAGTTATGGGAAACTTGGCAATGCATATTTAAATGGTTCTTATTGGATACATAAGAATCATTGATTGAGTCTGGGAGAATTTATTTTTTTCTTGCAGAATGGGATCATAATTTTGTGAAGATTTCTCTGTAATATCTTTTCAAAAGAAGAATCTCGAAAGAATAGACAATGTCTGACATGATGTCAATACATTGTTATACAACATGTCTGCATGTAATGGGTTCTTTGGTTGGTTCTCTCAAAAGAAGAAACAGTCAATAGTCTTGGCCAATGCGCATTTAGTAGAGTTATTGGCGCTTTGAATTGACCAGTGGTTTGTTCGATGGTTCGTTTCTTTCAAAGGAAATTGCTTGCTATAAATAGGATTGTTATGACACTTCTTGGTCTCATAATTCCTTCTTTTCAAGTGAGTGTTTGATGACATTTTTCAAGATCTAGATGAGTTGTGTCTGGATATGGAGCTGTCTTGGTCACTTTTGCCATGTTTTGGCTAAAAAGGGGGAGAAGAATAGTGTTCTGGTTTTTGGGTTCATTCGAGCAGTGGGGGTGCAAGAATGTTGGAGGAAGATGTTTTATCATCTTAAATTACTAATTTCTTGTTTTTGTGTCTTGTGATCTGAGTTGTGAAACAGGTTGTGTATTGTGACCTGAGTTACGTAATTCTTGTACTCTGTGTTACAAAGGCTACAACTGGTGTTTCTTTTCTGGTGGAGTCTACTACACTGGTTCTGGATCTTTCTTGGAAGCAAAAGGAAATGTGTTGAGGGGGAGATTTCTTCAAACTTCAATCAATTCTCTAGATGGAGGAGTCTTACTGATGGCAGAATACAGAAGAAGATGTTTTAGCCAAAACTTGTCAAAAGGGGGAGATTGAAAGCTCCTAGAGTTTGACTAAATTTTGGTAAAACATATCAACAATAAAGATGAAGAAACTGCCAAGATCAAAGATGTCGAAGAAGATGTCCTAACAGCAAGATACGACATCCTGGACTGATTTAGAAGGATTTAAATGTGTAATAAATCTATCCAAGATTTGCTGCGCTTTTTAATACTGGATCAAGGATCAAAAATAGAAAGCCCAAGACAGAAGACTATATATATGAAGACTTAGACCTAGGGTTAAATATGCCTTAGAACGCCTGTTGTAACCTTGTTGTCTTGCATAAGAAACAAGGGTTTAGGGTTTTGAGAGTTGTTGGCTCTCTAGGTTGTAAGTCTCCCTTTGTATCAGTTGATACACTGTGGTAGATATAGGTATCACACAGTTCCATAAGCCTTGAGGTATTGGATTGTGTATTGTTCTTGGATGAAGCTTTTAAGAAAATCCGAGTTAACTTGTTTGTCAAGTAGGCTTGATAGATTTTTGTATTGACATGGACGATGAAGAAATCACAGTTGGTGGTTGAGGGAAGTGAGTGGGGTATCTCGTATCAGGGTTCTAAACGTTTGAGTTTAACCTTGGTAAAGATGTTCATGGGGTAGATGTTAGGGATAAAGTTGTAAACGTGGGAGTTTAACTTTGTAATAGTCTACACGATAGTGAAGTCTTCTTTCTGGATTGGTATCCCCCAGATGTAGGTGAGTTTGCACCGAACTGGGTTAACAATTACTGTGTTCTTTATCATTCTGCAGATTTACGTTTTCTGTTAGGGTTCATGATGAACATGTTGGATCAAATGTCGTGACATCTGTGAGGGTGAAGTTCTGATATTCAAGGTATCAGTCTGGAGTTGCGCCTCCAAGTTTAAATAAATTATGTAGCACAATGTCTTGACATGTGTTAGGACATTTGCTGTCTGCATAGGCCAGAATTTCAGTCACCATTTTTGGTTTGGCATCATCATCAATCGAGGAGGCCTTAACTGATTCCCCTCAAAATGTAATCCTATAGCATGTTCTCAGCCTCAGGTCCTTGGATCAAGAAGCATAATGGGTTTGCCATTTCTGGTCTGCCATTATTACCTCTTGGGAGGAGTGCCTCAACTGAGTTCTCGGGAATGGTCGCCAGAGTCGACAACTCTCTAGGTTACATTCTATCATTTTCCCCAATGCGCAGGATAGAACATTACCAAAGAAAACCTCGTCTAGATGTGGAATTTTCATGTATACTAAGTCTAGCCAAATGCCACACAAGTCACGCTACTTTCCACTTTAATCCTAGATGTATACTCAAGCCTGGGTATTGGGCTTATCTCTCATGGAACCAACCCACCCAATAACACAACAACAGCATAGCAGTATGATAACAATAATCGAATGCGATAAATGCGGTAAAATACAATAATATATAGCAAATAATGCACAGAAATAAACACCCAATGAAATAAAAACAACCAAGCGCTAGGATTGACTTGCATAGGGAACCAGGCATCCCCAGCAGAGTCACCAGCTGTCGCAACTACGAAAAACAACCGGCGGAAACAGAAGAGAAGAGTCACCACCGAACATTATTTATCCCGACGCGTGGGAAAGGAAACGATAGAAGAAAACCTAGAAGAAGGGAAAGACATGGTCATCGCAACCATAGACCGGGTTCGGGAGTCGGTTACACGAAGGGAAGGTACTAGCACCCCTACGCGTCCATCTTACTCGATGGGATCCACGCTTGTTGTCTAATCAAAGGGTGAGTTATCTAAAGTCTACGGCTAAACAAAAATGGGGGAAAAACAAAAACAAACTCGCAAGGATTATCGCAATCCTATGCCTACGTATCTTCGTGGATGAACGAAGAATCAGAGTCGACGTAGTTCGACGGACTACGCACTATAAGGGGAAGGTTGCTCGCCAAGACATCGTCGTCATGTGCCTACGTATCCTTAATCGGACGAGAAAGAGGAAGTCAGAGCAGTCGTAGTTCGTGGTGTAATGCCCCAGTTTTAGTTAGTTTTATTTAATTGAGTCGTTTTGATTATTTTATTATTATATTATTTTATTTCTGACTTTTATTTGAAAATAAATTATTTTTCATCATTGTTTATGTTTTATCGCGTTTTGAGAGCGGTTGCGAGATATTTGAGTTGAGGGGTAAAATAATCTTTTTAGAGGATTAGATATTTATATAAAATAGAAAGTGGAGAGAAAAAGAGAGAAAAGAAAAAGAAGAGAAAGAAAAGAGAAGGGAAGAAAGGAAGAGGAAGGGAAAAAGAGGAGAAGAGGAAAATCGAAGAGAACTCTGTTTCGAGCGCGATTAATCGGGTAACGGTGAGAAGTTTCGATTATATCCTGCTTGTATATGTATATGTATGTGTATGTTTGAATGTTTACTTGTTTCTCTTAGTTTTTTCGGTTATAGGTCAAAAACGCGTAAACGAGTAGAAATCGATGTTTTCACGGACGGAAATCGATATAAATTGTGTGGTATGATCTCTATATGTTTATGAACCATTGCTAATAATTATTTTGTGTTGGAAGAGTTTTTCGGTGAAAAATATGATTTTGGACCTCAAAATAGCGCTGCAGAATTTCTGGGTTTTCCTTGGTTCGCCTAGCGAACCTGGGGCGAAGCAGTAGCGAATGAGTTTTCGCGGGTTCGCCTAGCGAACCAGTTAGCGAAGGTCAGCGAATGTTCGCTAACGTTGTTCGCCTAGCGAACTTTGTATCTTTTTGGTTCTGGTTGTTGCTGCCTTGGTTCGCCAAGGGGTTCGCCTAGCGAACTTTGTGTCTATTTTTATCTGATAGTGGTTTCGCTGGACATTCGCCTAGCGAAGGTGGTATCGAATACTCGCTAGAGGGTTCGCCTAGTGAACATGGCAGTTTGTGTAATTTTGTTTTCTTCCTAACATTTGATCTGTAAGTCCGATTAGGGTGCGGTTGGGTGCGTTAGAAACCTTGTGAGTTGTTCTTTCTTGTTAACATGGTTTGGGGATTGTTGGCCCGTTTAATTATTTTGGAAATTTGGAATGTGTCGTTTTGTCGACTTTTGTCGTTTAATTGTGTGTAATTGATGTGTTATCATGCAATATGTTTTTAATATTCATCGTATAGCTTGTATGTTGTTATATGATGTGAATACACGAGATGAGTGTTGGTGATGATGGTTTGTGGCCGTATGGCAAATAGATGTGTTGTTTTGGTTTTGACTTCAATGTGTGATATTGTATGTTGTTATGATGTGTTGTGGGTAGCATCTGATATGTGAATCCCTTGTGCAAAGAATTGTGATGATATGATTGTGTTGGTTTATGGCTTGTGATGAAGTACATTGTTTATCTGAAAATTCAATGTATGTTGTTGGTGGCCTTTATGGTTTGAAATGCATTGTTTAAATTGATTTGCAATGCATGAATGTGATGATGTTGATTAATTCATATGGTTGAATTGTGAATGTATGGAATTGATGAGTTGAAATATATGCATAATTATGGTTGCATATATGTGTGAAGATGCATTTGATTGTCATGAGTTCTTGTGTGTCAAGCATCATGATATGCATCTTGTACGATCGTGTGCCCATGTGGGGTGTGAGCGATCGGATCATGTGCCCATGTGGGGTGTGAGCGATCCATAAACGTCGTGTACCCATGTGGGGTGTGAGCGAAGGATTGGTTCCAGAGGGAATCCGCTATAACGCCGTGTGCCCATGTGGGGTGTGAGCAATGATTATAGACAATCGTGTTCCCATGTGGGGTGTGAGCGATCGGGTCGTGTGTCCATGTGGGGTGTGAGCAATCCATAAACATCGTGTGCCCGTGTGGGGTGTGAGCGACGGGGAACATCGTATGCCCGACGGGGAGTTACATTAAGTAACGAGCGATGATTCCAGCAGAGTTTCTGAGTGAACTAGTGATGAGAAATGATGGATGGATGGTACCGCATATGCATTGCATAGAGTCGTTGTGTTGGTCTCTGTGCATTTGCATAAATCATGAATGGATTGATTATGTGTGAGAAATTGTGATATGCAATTGTGTGATATGCATTGGTGTTAAATGGATTGTGCCTGATTGATATGTATTTGTGAATGGAGTAATTATGTGTTGAGTTTGTGATTGGATTGGTGTTAGATGTCAATCTTGATATATTTGAGTATGAATTATTTGGCATTTTTCATGACTTTTCATGTGGAATAGGTTGATTGTAGTGTGAATTGATGTTGTTGTGCATTATTTGAAATATACTTGTGGTGCTTGTAATTTGTGTGCTAAATGTGCAGAAATAGGAGTGAAAAGATCAAAGTTTGAAGACCCAAAGAAATAGTGCAAGCTGCCAAAGAATTAAAATCAACAACAGTATTCGCTAGGCGAGTGTTGGCGAAGGTGCCGGCGAAGGTTCGCCTAGCGAACGTCAGTGAGGATGCCAGCGAGATGGTGGCAGAAAGTGTGCAAAACTTACACTAGGAAAACTGGGTAAATTCGCTGGGCGAGTAGGCCAGCGAATGCTCGCTGATATGCTCGCGGGGCGAATGTGCCAGCGAAGGGTGGCAGAAACTTTCCATTTTGAAAACACCCAAGCTTCGCTGGGGCGAAGGTTGCAGCGAATGCTCACGAAGCAAATGTTTTGGTTCGCCTAGCGAACCCACGATAATTCTGAGGGGCGGTTTAAGTCTGAGGCACTTAAATGTGCCATATTTTTGGGCATTCGCTAGGCGAATGAATGCCTTCGCTGGGCGAATGGTGCTGTTAGGAAAAGTGTATAAATAGAATTGTTACTTTTTGGAATGGATCTCTTGCTCATTTTTACATTAGAATTAAGTTTTTACAGTATTTTGTTCAGAAAAGCTTGTATTTTCATTGGAGAAGCTGATTTTGCATCCATTCTCGATTATTCGTTGTGGATGCTCATTCATCTCCTCTCTTTACTTGTCATCCAAGCTACCATGAGAAGTGGTAGCTAATCACTCAATGTTGAGGTTAGATGTAGTTGATTCTGTTTTTATGTATTGATATTGATCTCTTGTATATGAACAAAGTCTTTGATCAATGTAGATGATGTTATTTTCTCTTAATGATCCATTTGTGAATTGTTTTGCTCTAGACATAGACTTTACAACTCTTGACCTAACAATTTCATCTCTTGAAAACCAAACTCTAGACATAGATTTGGGATTTGCTATTCGCATTGTATTGATCGTAAAGATCGTTGTTTAGACTGTTAGCGTGAGACATCATCTAACGGTTTAAACCACGGTAATCACGATGTCGCTTTAGAAATAAACCCCGTCGGGAGGATACGCGGTTATATTGATTGGAAACCGAGTTCATATGCTTGATTAATTGTTTATACATGAATAGGATTGGTGAAACCTAACCTTAACATGCTTTTACAAAAAGCTTTGTGACCTAATTAATCTTTGCTACAAGTGAATGATAACAACAAGTGAAACTTTTGAAAACCTTAACTTAGAATATCACAACTATTGAACTGCAAGCATCAAATATCCAACAATCCCTGTGGAGACGATAACAAAAACCCACACTGATACTCTTCTAACAAATTGGCGCCGTTGCCGGGGATTGTTAGTTGATATTGCAAGCATTGCGATAGTTGAGTTATTGTAAGCTGTTACCGCTTTATCTTGAACTTGTTAATCTGTTTGTTAGTGTGCAGACTTAGTTTATGCGAGGGAAACTACCGGCGTACCAACTTCTTTTCGATCCTGAGATTGAAAGAACCGCTCGTAGAATCAATAGCCGAACTAGAAGAAGGAGGCAGCTAGCGAAACAGAGGCGAGAACAAGAGGAAAGTACATCTGCACCACCACCATTTCCACACATACTTCCAATTATGGAGGGAGATCCACCACCACCACCACCACCTGCTTCTAGGCCTTGTACAAACAGTCCGAGGCATAATGCTCAGTTCGCCCATCATGCAAACAACGCTCGTCATGCTGAGATGAAGACCGGAATCCTCCAACTGTTATACCAAAGTCCCTTTACAGGTATGGATCATGAAGATCCTTTCACCCATTTGACAAAATTTTATGAAATCGCTGGAGCGACGGGTGCACCGGAAGCAGAAGAGGAGTCTCTGTTCAAGAGACTATTCCCGCATTCCCTCATTGGGAAGGCCAAGGAATGGTACCTTGATCAGTCAACTGCCATCATGACTGATTGGAATGCTTTGGAAGAAAAATTTTTGGAAAGATTCTTTCCGCACACTCGGTTCATGGAAGCGAAGACCGCTATAGCGGTATTCACACAAGGAGCTAACGAATCTCTCAACGAAGCTTGGGAGAGATTCAAATCAATGTTACGAAAGTGCAAAGGCCATGGTTTCGATGAATTGTCACAGATTCATATATTCAGAAATGGGCTGCAGCTAGTACACAAAACCTTGTTGGATGCCACCGCGGGTGGGTCTTTGTTAAGAAAAACTGTTGCGGAAGCCACAGCTATCATTGATAAAATGGCCTTGAACGATCATCAAGGTAGTCACAATCGTGGACCTGCTCAACGAACGTCGGGTGTATTGGAATTAGGAACAAGTGACGTTATCCTTGCACAAAACAAATTGTTATCACAACAGGTTGAGCTGTTAACAAAGCAAATGTCTAAGCTGCCTCAATAATTCAAGGAGATGCATGAATCTTCAAGTAAAAAGGTGCAAGTGTTAGTGTGTGAGTTATGCAGAGGTGACCATTTGACCGGTTATTGTCCTCCGGTTGTGGAGGAAGCGAACTATGCGGGAAATCAAGGCTACCAACCCCGTCCTCCGTATCAACAAGGCAACCAAGGTTACCAACAACGTGGTAACCAAGGTTATCAACAACCATGGAGACCGCAAGAAGCCGGGCCATCAAACCGTCAACCTTACCAAAATTACACCCAACCTCCGCAAGCTCCCGTTGGAAATACAAAGATGGAAGATACTCTAACACAATTTATGCAAATATCCATGTCTAATCAAAAGAATACAGATGCTGCGATAAGGAACCTCGAAACACAAGTCGGGCAATTATCTAAACAATTGGCCGATCAACAAAAAGGTCCCTTTACGGCAACTACTCTTCCAAATCCGAAAGATTGTAAAGCGATTATTACAAGAAGTGGACGTGAGATTGACATGAATGTGGGTAAAAGAGTAATGGAGGAGGAGGTTGTGGTTGAAAAAGAACAAGTGAGTGAGGAATTAGAAGTAGAAAAGAATGTCGAGGGTGTTGTAGTTGAAAAAGAGATAGAAAAAAATGAGAGAGAAAAAAAAGAGAATGAGAGAAAAATTGATAATGAGGAAAGAGTGAAAAGAACGAAAAAAGGAAAAGAGCCGGTGAGTAATATTCCGATACAACACTTACCTTATCCGCATGCTCCTACAAGGAAAGATAGTGCAAGGCATTATACTCGGTTTATGGATATTTTTAAACAGTTACAAATAAATATCCCATTTTCCGAGGCCTTGGAACAAATGCCCAAATACGCTAAATTCATGAAGGACATCCTTACGAAGAAGAAAAGATACACAGATCAAGAAACTATTATGGTGGATGCGAGTTGTAGCGCAATCATTCAACGGACTCTCCCTCGAAAAGAATGTGATCCGGGAAGAGTTACATTGTCGGTTACGATTGGAAACATGTATGTGGGCAATGGGTTGATTGATTTGGGTTCTAGCATCAACTTGATACCATTATCGATTGTGAGACGCTTAGGCCATATGGAATTAAGGTCCACTCAAATGACTTTGCAACTCGCCGATAAATCCACTACCCGTCCTCATGGTGTAGCGGAAGACGTGTTGGTCAAGGTGGACAAATTTTTGTTTCCAATTGATTTTGTTGTCATTGAAATGGATGAGGATGAGGATGCACCTTTAATTCTTGGAAGGCCTTTCATGAAAACTGCCCGTATGGCAATTGACATGGACGATGGTCTCATGAAAGTGAGAGTCCAAGATGAAGAGGTTTGTTTTAATCTTTATGATGCAATGAAGCACAAGAAGGATAAGGGTGATTGTTTTTGAATTGATGTAACGGAAGAGGCAAGTTCGGGGGTGACAAATCAAATTCATGTCATTGAACCGTTACAAAGAGCTTTAGATGAGTCCTTGGAAATATTCTCGGTTGAAGAAGAACAAGCTTTAGAAGAGTGTTTATTAGAACTTGAAGCTTTGGATGAAATGCAACCATGGGAATATGAAGAGGAGATTCTAAAAAAATTAGTTAATGATGATGAACCACCCAAAATTGAATTGAAAATGTTACCTTCCAACTTGAAGTATGCTTTCCTTGATGACGGAGGGAATAAACCGGTGATCATAAGTAATATTTTGTCTGAAAATGAGGAAAACCGATTAATTCAAGTGCTGAAAAAGAATCAAGATGCAATGGGATGGACATTGTCCGATCTCAAAGGCATTAGTCCGTCATATTGCATGCACCGTATTTTTATGGAGGAGGATTTTAAACCGGTTGCTCAACCTCAACGCCGCCTTAATCCAATCATGAAAGAAGTGGTTAGAAAAGAAGTGGTGAAAATGTTGGACGCCGGAATGATTTACCCTATTTCCGACAGCCCGTGGGTTAGTCCGGTGCATGTGGTGCCAAAAAAAAGTGGAATGACGGTGGTTCGAAATGACAAAAATGAGCTTATTCCAACAAAGACTGTTACCGGGTGGAGGATGTGTATCGACTACCGTAGGTTGAACAAAGCTACGAGAAAAGATCATTTTCCTTTACCTTTTATGGATCAAATGCTCGAACGTCTCTCCGGTCAAGAATTTTATTGTTTTTTGGATGGTTATTCGGGTTATAACCAAATCATTGTTAACCCGGATGATCACGAAAAAACTGCTTTTACATGTCCGTTTGGAATCTTTGCTTATAGGAGGATGCCGTTTGGATTATGTAATGCACCGGCTACTTTTCAGTGGTGTATGCAAGCTATCTTCGCAGACTTGATCGAAAAGACAATCGAGGTCTTTATGGATGATTTCTCAGTTTTTGGGCAATCGTTTGATTTGTGCTTGAAAAATCTGGATACGGTGTTGGAGCGGTGCGTGGAAACTAATCTGGTTCTTAACTGGGAAAAATGCAACTTCATGGTTAAAGAGGGAATTGTGCTCGGGCACAAAGTGTCTTCAAAAGGCCTGGAAGTTGATAAAGCTAAAGTGGACTTAATCGAGAAATTACCACCGCCGATGAATGTCAAAGGAATACGGAGCTTTCTTGGGCATGCCGGGTTCTACCGGAGATTCATCAAGGACTTCGCAAAGGTCGCGAAGCCGTTGAGCAACTTGCTTGTCCAAGGTAAGGTTTTTGACTTTGACGAGTCATGTCATTTTGCTTTTAATTTTTTGAAAAACAGTTTAACAACTTCACCGATAATCGTTGCACCAAACTGGAAAAAGGATTTTGAATTAATGTGCGATGCTAGCGATTATGCGGTGGGGGCTGTTTTGGGACAAAGAAAAACGAAGGTTTTCCACGCTATACATTATGCGAGCAAGGTGCTAAATGAGGCTCAAATTAACTATGCGACAACTGAAAAAGAGTTGCTCGCCATAGTGTATGCGTTGGAGAAGTTTCGTTCTTATTTGATTGGTGTGAAAGTCATCGTTTACACTGACCATGCCGCTATAAGGTATCTGCTTACCAAACCTGATTCTAAGCAGAGGCTTATTAGGTGGATCCTTTTGTTACAGGAATTTGATCTTGAAATTCGTGACAAAAAGGGATCCGAAAATTTGGTAGCAGATCACTTATCTCGTTTGGTAAACGTTGAGGTGACCAAGAATGAATTTGAGGTAAAAGAGGAGTTCCCTGATGAAAAACTTTTTAGAGTGCAAGTTAGACCGTGGTTCGCCGACATGGCTAACCACAAAGCCACCGGATTGATACCGGACGGTCTAACGCACCATCAAAAACGGAAATTTTTGTCTGATGCCAAGTCATTTGTATGGGATGAACCCCATTTATTTAAACTTGGTGTCGACAACCTCCTCAGAAGGTGTGTGTCAGTGGAGGAAGCCACGAGTATTTTGTGGCACTGTCATAACTCTCCTTACGGAGGACACTTTAATGGGTTGAGAACGGCCACTAAAGTCCTACAATCGGGCTTTTATTGGCCGTCCTTATTCAAAGATGCGCATGCGCATGCCCTTAGTTGTGACAGGTGCCAGAGAAGCGGCGGTATTTCACAGCGGCAAGAAATGCCATTACAAAATATGTTAGAAATCGAAGTTTTTGACTGTTGGGGGATCGACTTTGTCGGTCCATTCCCATCTTCATTTTCTAATGAATATATTTTGGTCGCTGTGGATTACGTTTCCAAGTGGGTAGAGGCGATAGCTTGCGCTAAAGCCGATGGAAAAACAGTGGTAAAATTTTTGAAGAAAAATATTTTTGCACGTTTTGGTACTCCTCGAGTGTTAATAAGTGATGGAGGATCTCACTTTTGTAACACTCAGCTTGACAAAGCTTTGGAGCAGTATGGTGTGAAGCACAAGGTTGCTACACCATATCATCCACAAGCTAACGGTCAAGCAGAGGTATCTAATCGTGAAATTAAATGGATTTTAGAGAAAACGGTCTCGGCCTCGAGAAAAGATTGGGCCAACAGATTAGATGATGCTTTGTGGGCGTATCGGACCGCTTTTAAGGCTCCGACCGGTCTCACACCGTTTAAAATGGTCTATGGTAAGAATTGTCACTTGCCGGTAGAGTTGGAGCACAAGGCGTTTTGGGCCTTAAAATTTTTGAATTTTGATCCAACTCTAGGCGGGGAAAGAAGAAAAGTGCAATTACACGAGTTGGATGAATTGCGCCTTCAGGCGTACGATTCCAATAAATTGTATAAGGATCGTGTCAAGTCTTACCATGACAAAAGAATTGTCATCAAACATTTTGAGGTCGGACAGCTGGTCTTATTGTTCAATTCTCGATTAAAATTGTTTCCCGAAAAATTACGATCTAAATGGTCCAGACCTTTTCGGATTGTGGAAATCAAGCCCTATGGAGCAATCGTAATTGAGGACACAAAGTCAAAGGAAAGTTGGACTGTCAATGGACAGAAGCTGAAAGTTTATCTTGGAGGAGATTTCGAGCGGAATCCCGCCATTGTTCCCTTCCGTGATCCGTGAGATTGCGGTGGACCGTCGAGCTTAGCCGACGTTAAACAAGCGCTGGTTGGGAGGCACCCCAACATTGTAAGTATTTCTATTATTTCTGTTTTGAGAATGTTTAGATATCACTATGATGCTTAAAAAATTGTGGCACAGTTTGGAAAAATTTTGAAAATTCTGGTCTTGTTCGCTGGTGTTCGCCTAGCGAGCTGGGGCGAGCATTCGCTGGCATTCGCTCCGCGAACCCAGCGAGGCAGACCAACCCAAGTTCCTGCCACATCAGAAAAAAAATGGATTGTGGGTGGGCCACCAAATTGGGCCCAAGACCCACTTTGAACTCAGAATAGAGGGGGGAAAACCCTAGCCTCTTGACATCTTCATCATTTCCCTCTGTGTCATTCTTTTCCTTTTATTTCCTCTTGTACACTTCAACACTCATCTCCTTCTACTTTCCAATTGCCCTAATCCACCATTAACAGTGCGAAATTCAGGTTTGTTTACTCTTTAAAATTTATTTCTGTAAGCATTGTTTATGTTCTTAATTGATCAATATGGGTTTTGTGAAAAATTGGTATACTCTGTCATGTTACTTTTGTCTTGCATGTTAGAAACTACATAAGCAATATGACTAGAGTAGTATTTGAAATTAGGAGATGGGAGAGGGACTGTTTGTAACTGTGTTTTTCTGAAGAATCGCGCCTTCGCTGGTTCGTTCGCCTCGCGAGTCTGCGCGAGCATTCGCCAGACTTCGCCTAGCGAGTCTGGCGCGAACAGAGGCAGATTTTTATTTTTTTTACTTGTCAATACAGAGCTCTGGCTGGTTGTTTTTAGTTGCTAATGCGTTTGTTGCCCTTGTTTGGTTTCATTGTTTGTTATGTGCAGATGGCACCAAAAATGGTGATTCACGCGGCTAAGAAGCGAAAGGCTCAAACCTCCAGACAGGTGCCCGTGCGATTTGACGAAGAACGATTCAGGGGAGCTAAGCAGGCTGCCAGGTACGAGACCCTTGAAAGAAAGACCATCCTGCCGGAGAAAAGATTCCTTCTTAGTGATCGAGGAAGTTACCGAACAATTGATGCACTTTTTGTGGCAAAGAAGTGGGATCGTCTAATGATGCCGCTGGATGGGTACAACATTGAAATTGTTCGGGAATTTTTTGCGAATGCATTACCGGATGATGGTGAAAGATTCAGTTGGGCCTCTTGGGTTAGAGGTACTGTTGTGAGGTTTGATCGTAGGACGATCAACACTGTTTTGGGAGATCCTTTACCTTTGGTTGGGACTGAGATCGATGCCTATCATCGAGACTTGCATCTTCATCGTGAGATTGAGAAGATGACTCGGGATTTACTTCTTGAAGGTAAGGAAGTTGCGCGAAATTCCTCCGGGGTGCCGGTTAGGTTCAGAAGGGTGGACATGCTGCCCTTGGTTCAGGTTATTTTGTTGTTTGTGCTCACTAACATTTGTGACAGGTCGCATCATAGTACAGTTCCTATTGCTCTGGCTCATCTTATCCACAGCATTCAGCAGAATGTCCAGATTGACGTGGCCCGCATCATTGCGGATGAAATCAGGGCAGTTGTGTTAAGTGGTTCGGGAGGTATGGCGGCGCGCAAGAATGCCCCGCTTATTTTTCCATGTCTGATCATGTCCTTGTGTGCTCACGCTGGTGTTGATATGCCAGCCCGCAGGCAGGTCACTATTCCATCTGCTATTGATGATCGGTATGTGGATAAGTTCTGTAAGGCTAGAGGGATGGTTGGAGCCTCTTCTAGTGCTGGTGCTGATGATGCTGCTGAAGCTGAGGAGGGTTCTGAGCCGGCAACGCCGGCCTACTATCCATATCAGCAGGAGATCTGCAATTATAACTGGGATTGGATGGCTGCTCAGCAGCGTGCTATGACGGATATTCATGATTCCTTGCAGGCTCTTCAGTTGCAGATCTGTGACCCTTCTTCTGAGCATCTTATGATGACTAGGGAGCAGTTCCTAGTGCATGCTGGTTGGCCTGAGGCCAGGCCAATATTTGGAGGGGGTGAGGACGATGCTGATGATGATTAGGCTACTTCTGCTGGAGATGAGGAGGAGGACATGGACGATGATGATGAGCAGGATTGATTTTTTTTTTGTGATCTTAGACTTGTGTACTTCCTTTGGTCTCCAAAGTGAAGTTTTCTTATATTATGTATTTTTCAGCTTTTACTAGTCAAGTATTAATGTACTCGTACCCGTGTGGTACTTTTTGAATTATGTAGGTGTTTTATACACCAGGCACTTTATGATATTATTAGTAATCATTATGGTTTGTAGTAACAAATTTTTGTTTCGCTTTACTAATAATTGTTGGTTTTTAATTATAGTAGTAAGTGTGTTTTTGTATGTGTTATTTTGATTTTTCTTCTTTAATGGTGGAACTTTGTGGAAGTAGGTTGGACTCTTGGGATTAAAGAGAAATTCCTCCAAGATGTGAGGGCTATGATAGTACCGTAAGCATTGTGTTGCGACAAGGTATATCGTTACCTTGATTCAAGAATTTTTTATGCTTTAGAATTTTGTGTCTTGGGCAAGTGTAAATGTGTTTCATGTTACAACTTCTTTTGAATACATATGTCATTTTAGGATCTGAAACTAGTAAAGTGAGAAGCCTCAAAATTGTATTATATGTCAAGGAGTGTTGATGAATGTTGTCTTTAGTTTTAATTCATGCCTTATCTTGTGATCGTGTGATTTTGTGGAAGTAGGAGAAGTGATCAAGGCAATTTTTGTTAGTGAGCACAACTATGCCCAAATATTAATTTACCTGTGAGTAGTGAGCATTCGGTAGCCCCTTTGAGCCGAAACAGTTAGAACTCAATTGAATGATGAACTTGTTTTATGTACATAATTTGCTAGTTTGGTTCATCATTGAATTTGGTGAGTTTCTAACATTTTCTTCTTGAACCTTAGTAAATTGTTTATTTTGACTTCCTTGCCCTAAAAAGCAAGGAACATTCACTTTAGGTGGAGTTGAAAATGAGTTGGGGAGAGAATAAAAAGGAAGATAGGTGCATTACTCCTAATTATGAAAAGAAAAAAAATTTTCAAGCAAGCATGTCAAAAGAAGAGTGTGAATATATTGTACAAAAGAGAAAATGCTTGCTTGAACGAGAAAAAATAATAGAATCAATAAGTGTGCACGGTAGTTTGTGAAGGTGGAATGACAATTTGGTGAAATGAAGTGTGTTGTGTAAATATGTACATAGTGAATGTTCTTTTGCGTCGGCAATTTCGTTTCAAAGACCTTTAGAAATGTCCCTTTTTTGTTCACCCGACCAAGCTACAACCCTTGAAGTCCTTAGTGATCTTTTACTTCCATAATTTCTGTTATGATCATTGAGATATGATATGAATTGCTTAGTATTGCATCATTTGTCAAGTGAGTTTAATTGTCCTGTGCTTGTACGCACGTTTGCCTTCAATCCTATTTCGAAGAGGAGTGTAGAATGACATGTGTATGATAAGTTAGTTGTCTCTTGAAGCATTGTTGAAATTGTTTAAGAGTCAAGTTCTTTTTCATGATTGGTTCTTGAATTGTGTAATTGATGCATTGTTGTGATCACTGTTTAGCTGAGCCATTTTCGTATCTTGGTTGGATTTAATCCTCGAGCAAATCCTCGTGAGAGGCATACTTTGCTTGAGGACAAGCAATGAGTTAGTTGGGGAGAGTTTGTTAGATGTCAATCTTGATATATTTGAGTATGAATTATTTGGCATTTTTCATGACTTTTCATGTGGAATAGGTTGATTGTAGTGTGAATTGATGTTGTTGTGCATTATTTGAAATATACTTGTGGTGCTTGTAATTTGTGTGCTAAATGTGCAGAAATAGGAGTGAAAATATCAAAGTTTGAAGACCCAAAGAAATAGTGCAAGCTGCCAAAGAATTGAAATCAACAACAGTATTTGCTAGGCGAGTGTTGGCGAAGGTGACGGCGAAGGTTCGCCTAGCGAACGTCAGCGAGGATGCCAGCGAGATGGTGGCAGAAAGTGTGCAAAACTTACAGTAGGAAAACTGGGTAAATTCGCTGGGCGAGTAGGCCAGCGAATGCTCGCTGATATGCTCGCGGGGCGAATGTGCCAGCGAAGGGTGGCAGAAACTTTCCATTTTGAAAACACCCAAGCTTCGCTGGGGCGAAGGTTGCAGCGAATGCTCGCGAAGCGAATGTTTTGGTTCGCCTAGCGAACCCACGATAATTCTGAGGGGCGGTTTAAGTCTGAGGCACTTAAATGTACCATATTTTTGGGCATTCGCTAGGCGAATGAATGCCTTCACTGGGCGAATGGTGCTGTTAGGAAAAGTGTATAAATAGAATTGTTACTTTTTGGAATGGATCTCTTGCTCATTTTTACATTAGAATTAAGTTTTTACAGTATTTTGTTCAGAAAAGCTTGTATTTTCATTGGAGAAGCTGATTTTGTATCCATTCTCGATTATTCGTTGTGGATGCTCATTCATCTCCTCTCTTTACTTGTCATCCAAGCTACCATGAGAAGTGGTAGCTAATCACTCAATGTTGAGGTTAGATGTAGTTGATTCTGTTTTTATGTATTGATATTGATCTCTTGTATATGAACAAAGTCTTTGATCAATGTAGATGATGTTGTTTTCTCTTAATGATCCATTTGTGAATTGTTTTGCTCTAGACATAGACTTTACAACTCTTGACCTAACAATTTCATCTCTTGAAAACCAAACTCTAGACATAGATTTGGGATTTGCTATTCGCATTGTATTGATCGTAAAGATCGTTGTTTAGACCTGTTAGCGTGAGACATCATCTAACGGTTTAAACCACGGTAATCACGACGTCGCTTTAGAAATAAACCCCGTCGGGAGGATACGCGGTTATATTGATTGGAAACCGAGTTCATATGCTTGATTAATTGTTTATACATGAATAGGATTGATGAAACCTAACCTTAACATGCTTTTACAAAAATCTTTGTGACCTAATTAATCTTTGCTACAAGTGAATGATAACAACAAGTGAAACTTTTGAAAACCTTAACTTAGAATATCACAACTATTGAACGGCAAGCATCAAATATCCGACAATCCCTGTGGAGACGATAACAAAAACCCACACTGATACTCTTCTAACAATTGGTGAATTGATATGCATTCATGTTAAATGCATTGGTTATGAATGATATGTTTTGTGCATAGACATATGTATTGGGTGTGAACATGCGGTTATGTGGGGATAACTGATATATGCTATATGTTGTGGTGATGAGGTGGTGTGGTTCCATATGTCATAATTTGTGGTTGGATTATGTATGATATATTTTGAATTTGTGGCATGCTTTATGTGTTAGTATATGATGGCTTGGGTGAGATGACTTATACTTGTGTTTGAATGTGTGTTTGCTTATTATTATGCAATCTTGATTTAGTTGTTATTTCTCACCCTTCTGCTGTGGTTTGTTGCTCTATGAGGCAATTGCAGATTTGTAGTCTTGGAGGCTTTTGTGAAGATTAGCCCTCCGTTATTTTGTCGGTCTTGGTGTCTGCTCTGATACGTAGCACGGGAGTTGGGGAACGATAATGCTATATATGTATACCTTTGTTAGATTTATAATTGTATTACCGTTGTATATATATTTTGATGTTAGAAAATAATTTATTTGTAAAACAAGTCAATTATGGATCTTTCCGCTTTATTCCATAATTGAACTTCATTTTGTTGGAAAAAGTTGCCCTTTGAGGTTTGCTCCATTTTGTGTTATGTATCAAATAAATGAGCAGGGATTATGTATTCTTTCTTTAAGTGTGACATCCTTGTTTTCTGTTGGAAAAATAAATTTTTATTTACTCTGATTTATATTTGTGTTATTTATTTGCGAAGGGAATTGGAGTGTTACATTAGTGGTATCAGAGCAGGTCGGTCCGTCCGGCCAAGTTGTTGAGTATGTTGGTGTGACAGTTGAATACTGTCGGTGTTGTTTGTTTCTTAGTACGTGATATGTGTGTGGAACACTGTTAGTACTTTCTAGTTTTTCTAGTCCTTTGTCTGCAGGATTTAGATTGAGATAAGTGGGGGAGAAGCTGGTACTTCTCCAAGTTGCTTCAGTTGTGGGTTGGCTCCGTGTGCCGTTGATTGCAAGATTGTAAGTGTTGTTTGGACAGTATTGTTCCCGATTCTGGAGGGCATGCGGAGGTAAGGTTTATGTCGACTAAGGATTGGTGCCTTAGTTAGTTTTGTGCATGAGATGTAAGGAATGCTATTATAGTTTGGTAAAGATGGTTTATGCCCCATCATGATTGTCGACTGTCTATTGGCAAATTGAGGAACTGATCACCCTTAATCTCTTGTTGATAGCAGACGGAAATTATGTTGGATGGAATAGGCGTGTCTTTCCGGCTTTGATAGTGTGTGAAATGAGTTGTTTGGAATTTAAGGAAATGATTACGGATTTTTTTGATGAGTCGATGAAGATGCTAATATCGGAAGATGAAATGGATTAGAGGTTTTGGTATGTTGGTCCAGTTGGGAAGTCATTGAGAGAGAATGATTGGGTTTTATTTAAGGACTACTTCTCAGAGAGTAGAGATTAAACTTAATTAGACGAAGATGAATAGTTGAGGCTTATATCTGCTAAGTAAGTAGGAAACTCTTAGTAGATGGGAACAAGATGTTTGTTTTGTCTGCGATGGTAGTGTTCTGGAAATTGGCAGGAAGTCACAGTGATGTCCGTCAGTTGGGCATAGTTTTCAGATGTGTTTTTGGATGGAACATTAAGGTGTTGTCTTAGAGAGCTCCAGTATTGTTGGTAACAAAAGGAAGGATGATAGAATGGAGTAACAAGTATAATGGTATTGAGACTATGGGAATTAAAAACTTAGAGTTCTGGTGAGTTCGGAGTCTTTGGAGTTTTAAGGCATTAACAGCAATTGTGAGGAAACCCTTGTGGGTGGGTGTAACATTGCGTTTGAGAATTATTTTTGGTTGGTTGTTGATACAAGTTGGAATTTGTGGGATTGGACGGTCAAGAGAAGAAAAAAAATTGGGTATGGATTAATGACAGTTAAATAAGGTAACGATTGAGAATAAGTGTCCACTTTCGGGAATAGATGATTGGAATGGTTTGGTTGAGTTTGATTGAAATTACAATTGTTTGGAATGTTTGATAAGAGTGGTGAATTGTGTGAGTTGAGGCTTTGATCGATTTAATGTGACTGGTTAGGTTTGTTATCCTCGGAATAGGTTATTATTTACTCGGTTAAGCTTGTATGTGAGTAACCAGTTACCCAGTGAAAAGTTTTGCAAAAGCTTTAAGGATTTATATCATTTGGATTTTGGTTGGGAATTGTAATGTACAGTGATGGTATTTGGGGTTAGTAATGCGTCTCTAATGTTTACGGAGTAGAGGAATCGTATCTTCCATATTTAATTGGATAAGTTCGTAGTGGTTTTGATTGAGGATATTCGGATTTGTTATAAACTCAGAGGAAGAACGAGTAAAGTGTTTAAGATTTGAATTACAAGTGTTGAAAAGAGACGAAGTTTTATGCTAAGTTATTCGAGTGAGAATTTTGGTTGAAAAGGGTTAGTTTCTTGGAAATGTTATTTCAGATGAGAGTATGGTTAATGGATCCATCGGAAGTAGATGTAGTTCTACATGAGAGGCTTCGAAGTTGGTTAAGGAGATTAGAAACTTTTGGACTCAGTTGGTTGTTATTACAGGTTATGGAAGACTTTGTTAAGTTCGTACTTCTGGTATCTCAGTTGACTTGCAAAGGGTGAGTCGTTTGTTTGGATGTTCGTTGAGTAAGTTTTGGTGAGCTGGAGTAGAAGTTGTCTACGGTTTCAGCTTTGATTTTGTGTGATCCTAATAAACCGGTTGTGGGATATTGTGATGTGTCTTTGATGAGTTTCATCAGCGTGGTAATGCAAGAGGGTAAAGCCGTGGCTTATGCTTTACGACAATTGAGGCTTCATAAAAGGATCTATACTATTCTGGATTTGGAATTGGTTGCGGTTGTATTGTGTTGGAATAATTAGAGGTATTATCTTTATGGTTCTAGGTTCGAAGTGTTTGGTAATCACGAGAATATTGAGTACTTGTTTGGTCTGAAGGAATAGAGTATGAGACAACGAGGAGGGTTGGAATTCGTGATGAGTTATGAATTTGGATTGGATTATCTTTGGGAAAAGTTAGTGTCATGCATGATAAGTTAAATCGAAAGTTGTTATGCATGTCTGTTTTGATGGTCAGAGAATTAAAATTATTTGAGCAGTTCAGAGACTTGTGTCTGGTGTGTGAGGTAACACAGTAGAGTGTGAAGTTGGGTATATTAAAAGTGAATAGTGATTTTTGGCAGAGATGAGAAAGAGTTAGACTTTGGACGTGAGATTTGTAGACTTGATGGTTTCAAGTAATTAGAGTGCGCAGCGGAAGCGTGAAGTGGCACATTTTGTATTTGAGTGTGTGGCTTATAAGAGTTCATAGGTTGAACATTGGAAACATGTGGGAATGATGAGACTATGGGACATTTCAGAATGGAAGTGTTAAGTGGAAGGTTTAAATATTATTCATGGGCTACTATATAGATGGATATTTTGGTTGTATGTTCGATTGGTGAATTGTAGCATCGTTGTAATATTGTTGGGTCGTGGAACTTTATGCTCTTGTTGTGTTTCGATTCGAGAGTGAACCTGTGTGTGTTCGTAACTTGGTTGTCTTTGCGTCGTAGGTTGGTTGTCAAGTGCATTGTATGGGCTTTGCATCTTGTCGTTGTAGTTGTCGTCGTTGTCGTGTCGTTGTTGTGGTTGTTGTTAGCACGTTGGGTTGTCAGTTTGTGTTATTCGTGGGGTGCCTCTTGTTGGCATGTTAGTTTATTGGTCGGTGGCGTGAGTAGTGTCCGGAGTTGTTCGTCTCAGTATATTTTCGAGGACGAAAATGTCTAAGTGGGGGAGAATTGTAACGCCCCAGTTTTAGTTAGTTTTATTTAATTGAGTCGTTTTGATTATTTTATTATTATATTATTTTATTTCTGACTTTTATTTGAAAATATATTATTTTTCATCATTGTTTATGTTTTATCGCGTTTTGAGAGCGGTTGCGAGATATTTGAGTTGAGGGGTAAAATAGTCTTTTTAGAGGATCAGATATTTATATAAAATAGAAAGTGGAGAAAAAAAGAGAGAAAAGAAAAAGAAGAGAAAGAAAAGAGAAAGGAAGAAAGGAAGAGGAAGGGAAAAAGAGGAGAAGAGGAAAATCGAAGAGAACTCCGTTTCTAGCGCGATTAATCGGGTAAGGGTGAGAAGTTTCGATTATATCCTGCTTGTATATGTATATGTATGTGTATGTTTGAATGTTTACTTGTTTCTCTTAGTTTTTTCGGTTATAGGTCGAAAACGTGTAAACGAGTAGAAATCGATGTTTTCACGGACGGAAATTGATATAAATTGTGTGGTATGATCTCTATATGTTTATGAACCATTGTTAATAATTATTTTGTGTTGGAAGAGTTTTTGGGTGAAAAATATGATTTTGGACCTCAAAACAGCGCTGCAGAATTTATGGGTTTTCCTTGGTTCGCCTAGCGAACCTGGGGCGAAGCAGTAGCGAATGAGTTTTCGCGGGTTCGCCTAGCGAACCAGTTAGTGAAGGTCAGCAAATGTTCGCTAACGTTGTTCGCCTAGCGAACTTTGTATCTTTTTGGTTCTGGTTGTTGCTGCCTTGGTTCGCCAAGGGGTTCGCCTAGCGAACTTTGTGTCTATTTTTATCTGATAGTGGTTTCGCTGGACATTCGCCTAGCGAAGGTGGTATCGAATACTTGCTAGAGGGTTCGCCTAGCGAACATGGCAGTTTGTGTAATTTTTTTTTCTTCCTAACTTTTGATCTGTAAGTCCGATTGGGGTGCGGTAGAAACCTTGTGAGTTGTTCTTTCTTATTAACATGGTTTAGGGATTGTTGGCCGATTTAATTATGTCGGAAATTTGGAATGTGTCGTTTTGTCGACTTTTGCCGTTTAATTGTGTGTAATTGATGTGTTATCATGCAATATGCTTTTAATATTCATCGTATAGCTTGTATGTTGTTATATGATGTGAATACATGAGATGAGTGTTGGTGATGATGGTTTATGGCCGTATGGCAAATAGATGTGTTGTTTTGGTTTTGACTTCAATGTGTGATATTGTATGTTGTTATAATGTGTTGTGGGTAGCATCTGATATGTGAATCCCTTGTGCAAAGAATTGTGATGATATGATTGTGGTGGTTTATGGCTTGTGATGAAGTGCCTTGTTTATGTGAAAATTCAATGTATGTTGTTGGTGGCCTTTATGGTTTGAAATGCATTGTTTGAATTGATTTGCAATGCATGAATGTGATGATGTTGATTAATTCATATGGTTGAATTGTGAATGTATGGAATTGATGAGTTGAAATATATGCATAATTATGGTTGCATATATGTGTGAAGATGCATTTGATTGTCATGAGTTCTTGTGTGTCAAGCATCATGATATGCATCTTGTACGATCGTGTGCCCATGTGGGGTGTGAGTGATCGGATCATGTGCCCATGTGGGGTGTGAGGGATCCATAAACGTCGTGTGCCCATGTGGGGTGTGAGCGACGGATTGGTTCCAGAGGGAATCCGCTATAACGTCGTGTGCCCATGTAGGGTGTGAGCGATGATTATAGACGATCGTGTGCCCATGTGGGGTGTGAGCAATCGGGTCGTGTGCCCGTGTGGGGTGTGAGCGATCCATAAACGTCGTGTGCCCATGTGGGGTGTGAGCGACGGGGAACATCGTATGCCCGACGGGGAGTTACATTAACTAACGAGCGATGATTCCAGCAGAGTTCCAGAGTGAATAAGTGATGAGAAATGATGGATGGATGGTACCGCATATGCATTGCATAGAGTCGTTGTGTCGGTCTATGTGCATTTGCATAAATCATGAATGGATTGATTATGTGCGAGAAATTGTGATATGCACTTGTGTGATATGCATTGGTGTTAAATGGATTGTGCATGATTGATATGTATTTGTGAATGGAGTAATTATGTGTTGAGTTTGTGATTGGATTGGTGAATTGATATGTATTCATGTTAAATGCATTGGTTATGAATGATATGTTTTGTGCATAGACATATGTATTGGGTGTGAACATTCGGTTATGTGGGGATAACTGATATATGCTATACGTTGTGGTGATGAGGTGGTATGGTTCCATATGTCATAATTTGTGGTTGGATTATGTATGATATATTTTGTATTTATGGCATGCTTTATGTGTTAGTATATGATGGCTTGGGTTAGATGACTTATACTTGTGTTTGAATGTGTGTTTGCTTATTATTATGCAATCTTGATTTAGTTGTTATTTCTCACCCTTCTGCTGTGGTTTGTTGCTCTATGAGGCAATTGCAGATTTGTAGTCTTGGAGGCTTTTGTGAAGATTAGCCCTCCGTTATTTTGTCGGTCTTGGTGTCTGCTCTGATACGTAGCACGGGAGTTGGGGAACGATAATGCTATATATGTATACCTTTGTTAGATTTATAATTGTATTACCGTTGTATATATATTTTGATGTTAGAAAATAATTTATTTGTAAAACAAGTCAATTATGGATCTTTCCGCTTTATTCCATAATTGAACTTCATTTTGTTGGAAAAAGTTGCCCTTTGAGGTTTGCTCCATTTTGTGTTATGTATCAAATAAATGAGCAGGGATTATGTATTCTTTCTTTAAGTGTGACATCCTTGTTTTCTGTTGGAAAAATAAATTTTTATTTACTCTGATTTATATTTGTGTTATTTATTTGCGAAGGGAATTGGAGTGTTACATTAGTGGTATCAGAGCAGGTCGGTCCGTCCGGCCAAGTTGTTGAGTCTGTTGGTGTGACAGTTGAATACTGTCGGTGTTGTTTGTTTCTTAGTACGTGATATGTGTGTGGAACACTGTTAGTACTTTCTAGTTTTTCTAGTCCTTTGTCTGCAGGATTTAGATTGAGATAAGTGGGGGAGAAGCTGGTACTTCTCCAAGTTGCTTCAGTTGTGGGTTGGCTCCGTGTGCCGTTGATTGCAAGATTGTAAGTGTTGTTTGGACAGTATTGTTCCCGATTCTGGAGGGCATGCGGAGGTAAGGTTTATGTCGACTAAGGATTGGTGCCTTAGTTAGTTTTGTGCATGAGATGTAAGGAATGCTATTATAGTTTGGTAAAGATGGTTTATGCCCCATCATGATTGTCGACTGTCTATTGGCAAATTGAGGAACTGATCACCCTTAATCTCTTGTTGATAGCAGACGGAAATTATGTTGGATGGAATAGGCGTGTCTTTCCGGCTTTGATAGTGTGTGAAATGAGTTGTTTGGAATTTAAGGAAATGATTACGGATTTTTTTGATGAGTCGATGAAGATGCTAATATCGGAAGATGAAATGGATTAGAGGTTTTGGTATGTTGGTCCAGTTGGGAAGTCATTGAGAGAGAATGATTGGGTTTTATTTAAGGACTACTTCTCAGAGAGTAGAGATTAAACTTAATTAGACGAAGATGAATAGTTGAGGCTTATATCTGCTAAGTAAGTAGGAAACTCTTAGTAGATGGGAACAAGATGTTTGTTTTGTCTGCGATGGTAGTGTTCTGGAAATTGGCAGGAAGTCACAGTGATGTCCGTCAGTTGGGCATAGTTTTCAGATGTGTTTTTGGATGGAACATTAAGGTGTTGTCTTAGAGAGCTCCAGTATTGTTGGTAACAAAAGGAAGGATGATAGAATGGAGTAACAAGTATAATGGTATTGAGACTATGGGAATTAAAAACTTAGAGTTCTGGTGAGTTCGGAGTCTTTGGAGTTTTAAGGCATTAACAGCAATTGTGAGGAAACCCTTGTGGGTGGGTGTAACATTGCGTTTGAGAATTATTTTTGGTTGGTTGTTGATACAAGTTAGAATTTGTGGGATTGGACGGTCAAGAGAAGAAAAAAAATTGGGTATGGATTAATGACAGTTAAATAAGGTAACGATTGAGAATAAGTGTCCACTTTCGGGAATAGATGATTGGAATGGTTTGGTTGAGTTTGATTGAAATTACAATTGTTTGGAATGTTTGATAAGAGTGGTGAATTGTGTGAGTTGAGGCTTTGATCGATTTAATGTGACTGGTTAGGTTTGTTATCCTCGGAATAGGTTATTATTTACTCGGTTAAGCTTGTATGTGAGTAACCAGTTACCCAGTGAAAAGTTTTGCAAAAGCTTTAAGGATTTATATCATTTGGATTTTGGTTGGGAATTGTAATGTACAGTGATGGTATTTGGGGTTAGTAATGCGTCTCTAATGTTTACGGAGTAGAGGAATCGTATCTTCCATATTTAATTGGATAAGTTCGTAGTGGTTTTGATTGAGGATATTCGGATTTGTTATAAACTCAGAGGAAGAACGAGTAAAGTGTTTAAGATTTGAATTACAAGTGTTGAAAAGAGACGAAGTTTTATGCTAAGTTATTCGAGTGAGAATTTTGGTTGAAAAGGGTTAGTTTCTTGGAAATGTTATTTCAGATGAGAGTATGGTTAATGGATCCATCGGAAGTAGATGTAGTTCTACATGAGAGGCTTCGAAGTTGGTTAAGGAGATTAGAAACTTTTGGACTCAGTTGGTTGTTATTACAGGTTATGGAAGACTTTGTTAAGTTCGTACTTCTGGTATCTCAGTTGACTTGCAAAGGGTGAGTCGTTTGTTTGGATGTTCGTTGAGTAAGTTTTGGTGAGCTGGAGTAGAAGTTGTCTACGGTTTCAGCTTTGATTTTGTGTGATCCTAATAAACCGGTTGTGGGATATTGTGATGTGTCTTTGATGAGTTTCGTCAGCGTGGTAATGCAAGAGGGTAAAGCCGTGGCTTATGCTTTACGACAATTGAGGATTCATAAAAGGATCTATACTATTCTGGATTTGGAATTGGTTGCGGTTGTATTGTGTTGGAATAATTAGAGGTATTATCTTTATGGTTCTAGGTTCGAAGTGTTTGGTAATCACGAGAATATTGAGTACTTGTTTGGTCTGAAGGAATAGAGTATGAGACAACGAGGAGGGTTGGAATTCGTGATGAGTTATGAATTTGGATTGGATTATCTTTGGGAAAAGTTAGTGTCATGCATGATAAGTTAAATCGAAAGTTGTTATGCATGTCTGTTTTGATGGTCAGAGAATTAAAATTATTTGAGCAGTTCAGAGACTTGTGTCTGGTGTGTGAGGTAACACAGTAGAGTGTGAAGTTGGGTATATTAAAAGTGAATAGTGATTTTTGGCAGAGATGAGAAAGAGTTAGACTTTGGACGTGAGATTTGTAGACTTGATGGTTTCGAGTAATTAGAGTGCGCAGCGGAAGCGTGAAGTGGCACATTTTGTATTTGAGTGTGTGGCTTATAAGAGTTCATAGGTTGAACATTGGAAACATGTGGGAATGATGAGACTATGGGACATTTCAGAATGGAAGTGTTAAGTGGAAGGTTTAAATATTATTCATGGGCTACTATATAGATGGATATTTTGGTTGTATGTTCGATTGGTGAATTGTAGCATCGTTGTAATATTGTTGGGTCGTGGAACTTTATGCTCTTGTTGTGTTTCGATTCGAGAGTGAACCTGTGTGTGTTCGTAACTTGGTTGTCTTTGCGTCGTAGGTTGGTTGTCAAGTGCATTGTATGGGCTTTGCATCTTGTCGTTGTAGTTGTCGTCGTTGTCGTGTCGTTGTTGTGGTTGTTGTTAGCACGTTGGGTTGTCAGTTTGTGTTATTCGTGGGGTGCCTCTTGTTGGCATGTTAGTTTATTGGTCGGTGGCGTGAGTAGTGTCCGGAGTTGTTCGTCTCAGTATATTTTCGAGGACGAAAATGTCTAAGTGGGGGAGAATTGTAACGCCCCAGTTTTAGTTAGTTTTATTTAATTGAGTCGTTTTGATTATTTTATTATTATATTATTTTATTTCTGACTTTTATTTGAAAATATATTATTTTTCATCATTGTTTATGTTTTATCGCGTTTTGAGAGCGGTTGCGAGATATTTGAGTTGAGGGGTAAAATAGTCTTTTTAGAGGATCAGATATTTATATAAAATAGAAAGTGGAGAAAAAAAGAGAGAAAAGAAAAAGAAGAGAAAGAAAAGAGAAAGGAAGAAAGGAAGAGGAAGGGAAAAAGAGGAGAAGAGGAAAATCGAAGAGAACTCCGTTTCTAGCGCGATTAATCGGGTAAGGGTGAGAAGTTTCGATTATATCCTGCTTGTATATGTATATGTATGTGTATGTTTGAATGTTTACTTGTTTCTCTTAGTTTTTTCGGTTATAGGTCGAAAACGCGTAAACGAGTAGAAATCGATGTTTTCACGGACGGAAATTGATATAAATTGTGTGGTATGATCTCTATATGTTTATGAACCATTGTTAATAATTATTTTGTGTTGGAAGAGTTTTTGGGTGAAAAATATGATTTTGGACCTCAAAACAGCGCTGCAGAATTTATGGGTTTTCCTTGGTTCGCCTAGCGAACCTGGGGCGAAGCAGTAGCGAATGAGTTTTCGCGGGTTCGCCTAGCGAACCAGTTAGTGAAGGTCAGCAAATGTTCGCTAACGTTGTTCGCCTAGCGAACTTTGTATCTTTTTGGTTCTGGTTGTTGCTGCCTTGGTTCGCCAAGGGGTTCGCCTAGCGAACTTTGTGTCTATTTTTATCTGATAGTGGTTTCGCTGGACATTCGCCTAGCGAAGGTGGTATCGAATACTCGCTAGAGGGTTCGCCTAGCGAACATGGCAGTTTGTGTAATTTTTTTTTCTTCCTAACTTTTGATCTGTAAGTCCGATTGGGGTGCGGTAGAAACCTTGTGAGTTGTTCTTTCTTATTAACATGGTTTAGGGATTGTTGGCCGATTTAATTATGTCGGAAATTTGGAATGTGTCGTTTTGTCGACTTTTGCCATTTAATTGTGTGTAATTGATGTGTTATCATGCAATATGCTTTTAATATTCATCGTATAGCTTGTATGTTGTTATATGATGTGAATACATGAGATGAGTGTTGGTGATGATGGTTTGTGGCCGTATGGCAAATAGATGTGTTGTTTTGGTTTTGACTTCAATGTGTGATATTGTATGTTGTTATAATGTGTTGTGGGTAGCATCTGATATGTGAATCCCTTGTGCAAAGAATTGTGATGATATGATTGTGGTGGTTTATGGCTTGTGATGAAGTGCCTTGTTTATGTGAAAATTCAATGTATGTTGTTGGTGGCCTTTATGGTTTGAAATGTATTGTTTGAATTGATTTGCAATGCATGAATGTGATGATGTTGATTAATTCATATGGTTGAATTGTGAATGTATGGAATTGATGAGTTGAAATATATGCATAATTATGGTTGCATATATGTGTGAAGATGCATTTGATTGTCATGAGTTCTTGTGTGTCAAGCATCATGATATGCATCTTGTACGATCGTGTGCCCATGTGGGGTGTGAGTGATCGGATCATGTGCCCATGTGGGGTGTGAGGGATCCATAAACGTCGTGTGCCCATGTGGGGTGTGAGCGACGGATTGGTTCCAGAGGGAATCCGCTATAACGTCGTGTGCCCATGTAGGGTGTGAGCGATGATTATAGACGATCGTGTGCCCATGTGGGGTGTGAGCAATCGGGTCGTGTGCCCGTGTGGGGTGTGAGCGATCCATTAACGTCGTGTGCCCATGTGGGGTGTGAGCGACGGGGAACATCGTATGCCCGACGGGGAGTTACATTAAGTAACGAGCGATGATTCCAGCAGAGTTCCAGAGTGAATAAGTGATGAGAAATGATGGATGGATGGTACCGCATATGCATTGCATAGAGTCGTTGTGTCGGTCTATGTGCATTTGCATAAATCATGAATGGATTGATTATGTGCGAGAAATTGTGATATGCACTTGTGTGATATGCATTGGTGTTAAATGGATTGTGCATGATTGATATGTATTTGTGAATGGAGTAATTATGTGTTGAGTTTGTGATTGGATTGGTGAATTGATATGTATTCATGTTAAATGCATTGGTTATGAATGATATGTTTTGTGCATAGACATATGTATTGGGTGTGAACATTCGGTTATGTGGGGATAACTGATATATGCTATACGTTGTGGTGATGAGGTGGTATGGTTCCATATGTCATAATTTGTGGTTGGATTATGTATGATATATTTTGTATTTATGGCATGCTTTATGTGTTAGTATATGATGGCTTGGGTGAGATGACTTATACTTGTGTTTGAATGTGTGTTTGCATATTAGTATGCAATCTTGATTTAGTTGTTATTTCTCACCCTTCTGCTATGGTTTGTTGCTCTATGAGACAATTGCAGATTTGTAGTCTTGGAGGCTTTTGTGAAGATTAGCCCTCCGTTCTTTTGTCGGTCTTGGTGTCTGCTCTGATACGTAGCACGGGAGTCGGGGAACGATAATGTTATATATGTATACCTTTGTTAGATTTATAATTGTATTACCGTTGTATATATATATATTTTGATGTTAGAAAATAATTTATTTGTAAAACAAGTCAGTTATGGATCTTTCCGTTTTATTCCATAATTGAACTTCATTTTGTTGGAAAAAGTTTCCCTTTGAGGTTTGCTCCATTTTGTGTTATGTATCAAATAAATGAGCAGGGATTGTGTTTTCTTTCTTTAAGTGTGACATCCCTATTTTCTGTCAGAAAAATAAATTTTTATTCTCTGATTTATATTTGTGTTATTTATTCGCGAAGGGAATTGGGGTGTTACACGTGGTAACGACCACAATGGTTAAGTGTTTTTTATGAGCGACGTTAAGTTCGCGTCCGGCAGTTAGGCTCTATGCATGTTTGCGAAAACGGAAGTAACGTGCTCTTTTCTGAAAATGATTTGAAACCCAACAATCCCGAAGGATGAAGAAAGATTTGAACTTTGTGTTTTTTAGACAGAAGTGAATTGAAGTTTGTTTGAAACTCACATTGCACAAAAGTCTATGACATAGGAGCGAATGCGTCGCATGGTCGCCCCCAATGGGACGTATGCTAAAAACTTTATAAAAGATAAGGGAGACCCCTAATTCTTCATTTCCCATGTACTTAAGGCTCATAGTGCACAATGCTCGTTGTAGTTATTAAGTGTTTTGGACTTGTTTTTGAGATGAGAAGAGAAGACTCAAAGTTGAAAAAAAAAACACGAAGGGAACTCAATCCTAGAAGTTATCATGCAATGGTGGCCCTATAGTTGAGGTAAGAAGAGGAATTCTACCTAATGTTAGCATACATGGATTAACTCCTAATGTCTATCCTACTCCAAGCTTAATCAAAGATTAAGTTGGACAAGGGAATCCTAAGGGGACATGCAAAAGCAAATCTAAGACTTAAACAAGTCTTAAGATTTAGGGGAGGAGAAATAAGTAAGAGATGAAGGAGAAGATGCAACAATAAGCAACTCAAGAGATGAGATGAGCACAAGTAATGAGAAATGAGACCAACATCAAATGCACATAATTCAAATCAAACCTCAAGAATGGAAGTCAAAACAATTAGGCAAGACAAAGCACTAATGAATACACTAATGACTTAATACCAAAGAAGAAGAATAATTAACCATCAAACATAGTGAAGTGAGGTCAAATGATATGAGAAACAAAATGGGGTAGAAATAAAATCATGTAACATTCATCTCATGTTAATGATCAAAAGAAGAGCAAGAGAGTTCAAGGCATGCATCTTAACCATAAACAAACATTTGTTCACAAAAAGATCATGTAAGGCACACCTCAAATGGACAAACATGCGAGATTAGGGCATGAACTCAAGCAAGGCAGTAGCATAGCCATGTATATCAATCCAAACATCCACTCATGAATGACAAAAAGAAACATCAAGGATCAACTTCAAAGCATGTATCAAAATTAGGCAAACATATACCATGATCATCCTCAAAGGAAAACAAGTGTTCAAGCAAGGTATAAGGCACAAATGATAAAAAATTTGCACACCATAGCATCAAGGTCAGAATGATACTCAAATGTATCATATCATATTCATTTCCAAAAGATTACACAAGTTCAACAAGTTATTGTCCACATGTGAACAAGTAAGCATCATGAACATGCTTCAAGAATGGAAACAAATCAACAATCGGAAGACGTTCATCAAAGATTCACATACATAAAGCAACTAGAGGTTAAACAACACTAAAAAATTCCACAAATATGCATAATACAAAGCCATGAGGTTTAGAGGTGGAATAGGTATCAATACATGCTTCTAAACAAGCCAAAAACACAAAAGCTACAGGTGCAAATCGATTGCAACAGGATGCAAATCGATTGCACAGCTCTAGAATCACATTTCTAGTCAAATTAAACAGGTGTAATCAATTTCATCAGGATGCAAATTGATTGCACAGCTCCCGAACAGCAAAAATCACATTTCAAAAGCACTTTTTCAGCACCAACTCTGAGTTGAAATGCAACATGTAATAGCATGTAATTGTGCATGAAATTCACATCAATTAACATCAAATGAACATGCATTGAATCAATCAAACATCAACAACAATAATCAAAGTAATCAATGGATCAATTATCACCAAAAATCACAAGACCTACATTGCATAAGTTGAAATTAAGCTAGATCTAAGAAAAACCAACAGACAAAGCTGAGAATTGCTTTGGAAAGTGTTGCAAACAAAAATTGATGAATCAAAGTAAGAAATCCAGAGATCTATGAAGCTTTATCAAGAACACTTGAAGATCCAAGCAACAATCCACAAATAAGCAAAAGTTCTCTAAGTGATTCCAAAACCTTGAATCTAGATCCAAACAAGTTGCTACTGCATAATTGAATCAAGAATGAGAAGGTGGTGGAGGTTTAGCTCAAGAATTCAAAAATTCCAATGAAGAATTTGTGAATCTATGAATATGGAGCTTTGATGAGAGGTTGAAGATTAAGATAGAGAATGAAAAAGTGAGAGAGAATTGAGAGAATGTGAGTGAGAAGTGTAGAAAAATCAGAAAAATGGAGTGTAGTTGTGTGTGGTTTGGAGAAAATTGGTTTAAATATGGTTTAGGCTTGGAATGAAAGTGAGGTTCGGAGTGTGGGTTTAAATTTGGAATGGGTTTTTGGTTTGGAATGAGGAATGGAAAACCATTTGAATTGTGGAGGGAAAGTGAAATTAATTTGGAAATGAACTGATATTTTTAAGCATTCAAGATCCTTCTACTGATATAGCATTGATCCCAAGTGAATGTAGTGCATTGCATACTGATGTAGTGCTGAAAAATAAAGGTTTTGGGCAAAGTTGTCATAGTGCAATCGATTTCACAATAGTGCAAATCTATTGCACATCTTCACAAGGCAAAAATGAAGCATCTTGGAGGGGTGCAATCGATTGCACACTTTTGCAAATCGATTGCACCAAGGCAAAAGTGTAAAAATTGCCTCTTTGTGACTTGTTTTGAGTCCTGCTTCTTATTTGAATCTTAGCCACTGATAATACCCTTGAATGATGCTTGAAACATGATAGAGAACCAGTCTAGAACAAGATCAAACTAACCCTGCTTTATGCTATTGATTCTGAAATAATCAACCCGTCTGCTGAGAAAAATAAATGCCTGATGCCTCTGATGATTGTGCAAACTTGTTGAGAAACTTTGATGAATATGAACCCTTGTAGTTTGAGTGGTGGTGATATTAAGAACATCTATTCCTTTTGGTATCTTGAACAATATTCCTCTATGCACACATGATCTCTTGCTTGAACCTCTGAAAAACACACTCTTCTCTTGAGTTAACCAAGATACCTTGATCCCATGCTTAGAGCCAATGATATGCATAAATGATAATGCAAAATGAAATGAAACATAAGCTAGTTAGTGTTAGAAAAAGGAGAGCAAATTTTGGGGTGTTACACCGGTAATCAATATATCATTAACATACAAGCAAAGAATGATCATGCCATCATTCTCATCCATTTTCACATACACTCCATGTTCGGACACACACCGCTTAAAGCCAATATCAATAAAAAATTCATCAATGCGTTTGTTCTAAGCTTTTGGAACTTGTTTCAAACCATATAATGCTTTATGCAATTTGTAGAACATCAATTCTTGATTTTTCACTACAAATTTGGGTGGCTGCTCAACATAAACCTCCTCATCAAGTGGACCGTTCAAAAACAAAGATTTGACGTCCATTTGATATATCGTCCAATCGTTATTATTCACAATGCCAACAACCAATTGGATGGTTTCTAGTATATCCACAGGTGAAAACACCTCCTCAAAGTATATACCTTCACGTTTCAAAAATCCCTTTGCTACCAATCGAGCTTTATGTTTTATCACATTGCCTTTGGGATTTGCTTCACTTTATAGACCCATCGAACACCAATTAGCTTCTTTCCAATCGGTAAATCAACCAACTCCCAAGTACCATTTTTTCCAATAGATTCCAACTCATTCTTCATTGGACAAATCTATTTTGGATCGCTTAGAGCCTCTTCCATGTTCACCGGTTCGGATTTGGCCATAAGCACAAAGTGGATGAAATCACCATCATTATTGATTTTATTGTCTCGGAATCTCTCACATTCTTGGAGTCTTTGAGGCAACACCCTTTGCCTTGTTGATCGTCTAACATTCTCTTCATTTCGGTCCTTGATAGGTGGCTGCACAACTGTTTCGAAACTGATTGGATCAGAAAAACAAACTTGGGAGGCTGTTTTTCCTACATGTAATCGGTTACACCAGAATGAACTGGATGAGTGTAACCTATTACACTAGGGCCTGCATGCCTTATTTCATAATAAATCACATTGCGGCTGATCACTATTTTTCGATTCCGTGCATCAAATAGCTTATATCCATCAGTAGGATGATATCCAACCAATAACATTTCCTCTCCCTTGTCATCCAACTTCTTTCTAAGTTTACCTGTCACATGTCGATATGCCATCGAACCGAAAAATCTCAAATAGCTTAGATCGGTTTGGATCCAGACCATACCTCTTCGAGTGTCAGCTTCTCAAGCTTCGTAGTAAGGCACCTATTCAGCAAATAGGTGGTTGTAGAAACCGCTTCTCCTAAAAAATTTAGATCCCCAAAATTGTAGTGTCATAACCACTATTCTCTACTTGCCACTGTAGCTAAACACCTATGTTCCAAAACTTTCAGCTCCACCTTGAAAGTTCTATTGGCAGCCATAAGAGCCTTAAGGATCAAAACACTGTTTGCATCCACAACGCGTAAAACCTTGTCTTCCATTCAAATTTTGTAACCCCTTTCAAGAAATTGGCCAATACTCAAGAGGTTACATTTAATTCCCGGAATGTACAAGACATCTTTGATCATATAATGTCCATCGTTCTTCTTTTTTATCAAAACATCACCGTCACCTTTGGCCGCAAGAGTGGTATCATCAGCAAATTTTACTCTACTTTTTGCGGCTTGATTGATTTGTACAAACCAATCATTCTTACCTGTCATATGCGTAGAATAACCCAAATCCAAGTACCACTCCTCGCTGTATTGGATTCCATCTCGCATCGTAACCATAACTTTTCCATTTTTGTATTTTTCAACAGAATTTGCAAGAACTCTGCTACATTTTTTAGCAGAATTTCCAGCACCTCTGCCACTGCTACAATCTCCTTGGGTGGTCATCACTAAGAGCGTATTCTCCTATTCTACCTATTGCCTTTCAACCTTAGCTTCAACTCCTTGGGAATTCCTTTGTTTTGCACTATATTCCCTTGAGAAATGTCCAAGTTTTTGACAATTCCAACACTCACTTTTACTCTTGTCAACCTTTAGTTTTCTGCCTCTACCGTTGCTTTGATCACCATATCTATTGCAGATGCTCTTTGCCTTTTTCCCCATCAAAACCTTTGAATTTTATGGATTTTTTCACCCCAATTATAGAAATTTTGCTTCCCTCTCGATGCACATTTTCCTTTCGATCTTTTACTCTTCTCGTTGAACCGAGCTTGCAAAGCGATCTCCCCCTTTGCCTTGTCACTACTCCTCTCATCCATTCGTTGCTCATGAGCCTCAAGAGAGCCTTGTAGCTCCTTTTTTCTCATCTTTGCAAGGTCCTTCAATTCCTCAATCGCTACTACAATGTTGTCGAATCTTGGTGTCAACGAACACAAAATCTTCGAAACAACATTCTGCTGCGTTGTAGTTTCTCAACATGACTTAATTTGGTTTACCAAATGAGTCATTCTTGTAAAATAATCACTTATTATTTCGTTCTACTACATTTGAAGTAATTCGAATTTGACGTTTGTGAGTTTATAACCTCACCACATTGGCTTTGTCAGCCACTGCATAAGCCTATTCCAAGATCTCCCAATCTTGCTTATCCGAATCGCAATCGCCTATTTTTTCGAAGTTGTCACTATCGACACAAGAGTGAATCAAGACAAGTGACTTGTAATCTTTCTTCTTCTCTTTCTTGAATGTAGCCTTCTGATCATCTGTAGCTTCTTCCCTAAGTGGTGTAACTCCATTGTTGATAACTTCAAGAACTTCTTGATACCCAAATAGAACTTTCATTTGTTTGGGTCATTTGTCATAGTTCTTCGAATCAAGAATCGTTAGGTTGGTGGTACTCTATCTTTGGAAACAATATTCATCGTTGCAGCGAATTAATGGATCAGAACCAATGCTCTTCATGTCAAATGTTGGAACAAAAAACAACTAGATTGGGTTAACAATGGTGGAATTTAGACTTTAGGGATTTGAAATTGAGAGAGAAATAATAGTGAGAGAGATGTTGAGGGTCAGAGTTATAATTGACATTAACCACAAATAGGAGCACAAAAGACTATTTATACAACATGTACAAAATGATTGGGAAAATACAAAACAACTTAAAAATAAGCTAAAAACAAAAAAACATCCAGTGTAACCGGTTTCCATATTTGGAGTAACCGGTTACCACAAAACCTCCAAGCCACTGACTCTTTGTGAACAATGGGTAACCGGTTACCACATATCCGGTAACCAGTTACGCCAACTAAAATGACATAAAAACTATTTTCTAACAAGAATATTCCACAATTCTATAAAAAAATTCTTCATGATTCCCAATCGCTTCACTAAACATAATTTGATTTCTCACCCACCATAAACACCAACAAATGCAAAACCAAATCATAGTTGCTGTTATTTTCGAAGTCCTCCCCACCACCCTCACAAACCATTTTAGTAAATGGTCACAACAGTTTGTTGCAACAAACCCATAAACACCAACTCATTCAAACATCTCCTTCCAAACTAAGTAAACTCGCAGATAAGAAACAAAATTAAATTATTAATTAAAAATTAAAATAAAATTTATTTAAAACGACAAATCGGACCAGTATCGAAGTGCTCGAAAAAATAAAATGAATACACCAAAATGATCAGCGCGAAATAAGCGTATTGGAAAAATACAGCGTTTGGTCAAATTTTGAAATAAATTTTACCCAGTTAAAAGGCTTAAATTGGTCAAAATGCGACCGAAAATCAGTCGAAAAATTCAAACGAGCACCCTAGGTTAAATTACCCGAAACGTAGATTAACATGACTGACGTTTGCAAGGCCGATTTTAAAATTTTTCGTCCACTGATTTTACGCACAATTGACTTTTAGTTTGACCAATTTGGCTGTAATTCTAACAAATTTATTCCGGCTGATAAATCGAGTATTATGTGAGGTCAAATGCAAGTTAAAATATACAGATGGTGCAGGATGAAAATTAAGTCGGACGAATGCAAATTTAAAAATGTCTGGTCAAAATTTGGGGTATGACAGTATTAACTAAAACAAATTTTATTCGCTACTATGTGAACAACAATACGGTAAGGAATTGTCTTCCAAAGATAATCAGGATCTGGTTGAAATCTGCTTCAAATATCATCAATTTCATTTTGAAGAAGGTAAGTTAAAGTTTTGTTAATATGACACTTTAAGTAGAAGCGGTAGCTGCATGACACTTCAAACAAAAGAATTCATCTCTAAGAATGTGATATCCAAATCTAACATGATAGGGAAAAGAACAAAATATTTAAATGAAGCTGTTAATGAAATTATATTCACAGAGACAATAGATGTTCTATAAATCGATATTTCTTAATATACCTTGAAATATATTGAAAACCACCTTAAGAAAATCCTCAAGTTCTCCCATGATCTTTATACATGAAAGAAAACATTTCACTTCTACATCACCATTATCATCATCATCGTCTCAAAAATCATCATCATTATCATCATCTCAAAAATCATTATCATCATTAGAAAAACACAATGAGCTTTGAATCGAATTGAATAAAACACAAATATAACTTCTCAAATTCAAATACAGATAAAAAAGATAATGAAACTAAATAGTATTATTAAACCAAAAATTGAATTATCATAATCATCAATAAAATTCGATTATCAAAATAGTACTATTTAAAATTTTAGCTAAAAATCAATAAAAAGATACAAAAATAATAATAATCAGAGAGTGCAAATGAGAACAATCCAAATTGAAATTCAAAAAAGTACAAATAAAAAGTTAATTATGAAAAGAAAGAAGAAAAAGGAATAGTCACATTTCTCTACTTTCAAAATCCAAACGACTAACCGAAGTGGCAAGACTCACTACTACGGAAAACCCATTTAACAATAGTTGGAAAATACATATAATCACGCATATCAAGGTGTTGTTATGTAGAGTGTTGTCGTAAATGTGCTACTTATAATCACGGTTTTGGTACTGTTGTTGTATTTTGGAAAGCGTGCGGTATATCATAACAGTTATGCTTAACAACCGTTGTGATATATATAGTAGTGGGTTTGAAACCCAACAACATCAAATAAATTACATTAGATCACGGTTAATGTAGAAAACTGTTGTGAAACGTACCCATAGTTTATTATATACCAATGTATATTGCTTGTTTTACCATACACCTCATTAAAGAAATACAACCATTAAAACTGGTAAAGAACTATATAATCTGAAAATTAAACTATTCTTGAAAACCAACTTAAACACACCACTGTATTCTGAATTGCATGCGTCTCATCGCGCACATTTTATGTTCTTTAGCACATATATGGTTCAATGGTTTGATTCCTTCAATGCATCAATATCTTTTATTATAGTTTACCTCATCATCGTCACATATCATCGCAATTGTTATGATGACTTATCATCATAACAAGCATTATCTTAACAATCACAGTGATAAGTGACGACGACGAGGTAAAGTAGAATTGTAGATATTGATATGTTGAAGGAATCAAACCATTGAACGATATATTATGTGTTAAGGAACATAAAATGTGCAGAATGAGATGTATGGAATTTGGAAAACATTGATTGATATATGTTGGTTTTCAAATACATCTTAATTTTCAGATTATAAGTTTCAATGTCAATTTAAATGATTGCATTTTCATTAAAAGGTTAGTGAAAAAAACAATATACATAGTATATAATAAACTAAACTTCATCTCTTGTCAACCTGTATAAGAATATAAAGAACAAAATATTGCTAAGTCACAAGAAGCCTCTTTCTTGTGACTTAGCAATGTTTTGTTTTTGTTTTTAGAATATTTTTCAACAACAACACAACAAATCCATGCAACACAATAAAAAAACATATATTATTTTAGCATAAACCATATGTACCTTATCAACTCATACTATACGCTTGCTACCACCATCATCATCACCATTTATCATCTTTACTATACAACTTCAGCTATTTCAAATAAAATAAAATTGTTAGTATTCAAAACAAATTTAGCTATAGTTGAAACAAAACCCTAAGTGGGACTGTAACCAATCAATATACATTGAGTCAATAACACACCACTAATTGAAATAATCATGGAACTGTAACGAATCAAGATATATCAAGTCATCTAGTTTGTGATGCCATGAAGAAAATATATAAGGTGGATGAAGTTTATACAATAACTTCATACTTCTTATATATATTTTTCCATGGCAACAAAAACCATATGAACCATCACCATACTATACACTTGCTACCACCATATGCTTGCTACCACCATCATAATCATGTATCTACAAGGAAACACGACAAATTTCAAACTTAACTATAAAACATCAACAACATAATGTTTCTACGGCATCCTAAAAACGAACCCTAAAACAATAATCCTAAATTTTAAACATCAAAAACATCCATAAGAAGAGTAGAAAGAAGAGAGCAGGAGAACATACCATCTTCGCCGCCGTAGAAGTTTGCGCCGAACGTTGCTCCCATCAGATATCCTTTAAGCATGTTTCGCCATTCACTTGTTATAATATTGGTTAAGATTCATGAGAAGAGAGGGTTGTGTTAGGGTTTTCTTTAGAGAGAAACGACTGTTATGAACTGGGCAACAGATACTTTTGTTTATATATTAAAAAATATCACTTTTTGTCAAGGTTTTCAAGAATAAGTGTAATTATATTTTAAATAATAGTAAATTATATCACAACGGTTACTCATAATAACCGTAGTGATATTCCTTTTATTATTTATTTAAAAATAAATAAAAAAGAAATGAGCGTCTTAACGTTAAATGAATAAAATTTTTTAGGGCGTTGAGGTTCGAACCCATGAAAGATAGTTGTATCATATCGGTTATAACGTCAACCGTTATTATACCATAAAAATGTATAATTAAAAAATAAAATAAAATGTTAGCGCATGAGTTTAGAGATGTCACCACGGTGTTTGGAAGAACCGTGGTGACTTGGGCGTTGTTGTTTGCACGTTTTGTAGTAGTGACTCCTGATCCTAATCGAATGCATAATCGAAGTAATGATCTCATCATAACTGTGTTCCTGTAAAAATAATATGATGTAACATATGAGAAAACAATTCACTCGTGAATATTGTTAGCAATGATAATGTTATAGTTATATCAACATTAACAATAAAAGACAAATAATATAATACTCGGATTTTACTTGCTTCTAATAGTTGTCCATTCATTCTAATTGCAACATTTGTGCCATTGAAGATCACACCTGGCATCTCTTGTACAGTGAACAGGAATCCAGCTTAGTTCGTTATTTCAGAAATAGGGAATATCTACATGATCAGAGGAGAGGATCTCAAGTTTTTTAATAGTATTCCCCAAAACAAACAGTTTTCTCATTCTATGTGGACACAAGCAACATAGGATTTTCAAAGGAACTAAAATGGAAGAACATTCACAACATTGAAGTCCTCCTTTATTCATTTTTATTGGTGGCTCTTTTGAATCTCATGAGTTTTACTGTTTAGCTACAGACGTATAATTAAGTAAAATACATGGATGAATCTTCTTAAAATCATCAAAAATATAGATCATAAACTTACTCATAGTCATGATAATGTTATAGTCATTATAATGTTAGTGAGAATCCTCTACAACATTTTATCAAACATATGGTGTGCATATACAAAACTGAAATAAAGCTACATAAAATTGAATGATTAAGATGTGATTACTAACCTTCATTTTAGTGTTGGGTGGAAAATTTTGATTTTCAAAATAAGATACGAAATGAAGACAACAATTCTCGATCGATTGACTACATCAAAAACAGAATTTCTCAAGGAAAAGAAAAGGTTGAAAACAAAAAGATTAACAAAGTAAATCTTACTGAAACAAAATCAATCATTAAACCTGAAAAAAGCCTAACAGAACGAAGATCAACATTTCCTTATATTCAACATTGGATCCCATTTTCTTCTTTCCAGCCTCACTGCTCAAAGGCTCGTCATCGATTAACAGTGAAGATACTCGAGTTTAACGAAGACTATCGAGTTTAATGGATCTGCAAAGGCAAAGTCATTGTACGTCAATCTGAAAGGACGACAATAAGTTCAGTGGTGGCAGATAAGTCGCCTGGGGAATTTTCAAGGTGTCGTATGCGATGGCCGAAAAAAGTGTGTAGTTCGTCGGTGGAGATGGAAATGGCAGTTGTGACTCACTTCTTCTTATTATATTTTTTATTTTGTTTTTATTGTGTGATCACTATTTTGGTAATTGTTGAGTTGTGATGAATGAAGAAGAAAATGGTTTTGTTGTTGTATGTGGTTGTTGCTATTGAATGGAAGAAGAAGGTGATAGATTTGTGGAAAGAAGAAGGAAGATGAAGGGTTTATGGAAAGAAGAAAGAAGAAGTAGTGTGTTGAAGATTTTAACATTAATAAGCATGTTAATGAATTAGAAGTATTGAAAGTTGTGCGACTCTTCAGTTTTCAAGTTACTTAAAATTAACCATTTTGTGGTTTCCCACGTAAAAGCTATATGAGGAATGTCTTTTCAATTAACCAACTAATTAACTAAAATAATATAATTGATAAAAAATTAACACTTCAGCTCTCATAAATGCCAAATGCTTAAGGTTGAAACAAGTATGTAATTAGACTCTAATACTCCCAGATTAATGAAAAATTAGACATGTAATCATAATGGTTAATTTGGAATTTTCGATCCTATTCTTTTATAGTTAGATAGAAGATTATTAATCACAAAACTAAGATCTTGTGTATCTTAATTAAAACTTCTACATCCATACTAAACTTGACCAGAGTAGGACTTAAGCAAGACCATATAACGTGTTTGTTTGCGTGACATATTTATATTCATATTACTGTCTTTTAAAATTTGATAGGAGTTAAAGAATTCAAAACACACATAAAAAATGGTGGTTAAGACGCTTGATCTTATTTTAGTTATTTATGGTCTCGATACACGTGAAATTTTTGCCATCATTTCCAACATTTGTATTTAAAAAATTGTTTTTGAGTCTGTCAACCAAACTTAATCGTTCCGCTTCTGCTTCCTAATTTTACCTTAATTTTTCTTCTTCAGATTTTCTCGTTTACTTAATACATAACACAATAACTAACACAGAATCTCTGGTCAACATTACCAAGTAAGTAAACATAATACCTAACACCGAATTTCTGGTCAACATGTAAGTAATTCAGAAGAACTAGGTATGTCATATTCAACATGTAAGTAAACATAATACCTAACATAAAAAATCTGGTCAACATTACCAAGTAAAACATAATCCTATTTGTAGTCTTCCATTCTTTTTGGAAGCTTAAAGGTTACAAAAACATCCTTTACAATCTCATCATTTTCACTGGCATACTCAGTAGACAATTTATCACTGTCATTCTTTTCAATGTCACTTAAACCTCTCAAATTGTCCAGATTGACCTCACCATCATTATCATCACCTTCATCCCTAACAATAACCTTTTCCTTCCCTTTCCTCTTACCTTTCCCCTTCCTTTCCCCTTCCCCTTCCCTTTCCCCTTACCTTTTCCCCTTACCTTTCCCTTGCCTTTTCCCTTCTCCTTACTTGTTGTATTCACTTCATCCTCATCAATTGTTATCTCTCCATCAATACCTATATCATTCTCTGAGTCTTCAAAATTAACATTCAAAGCACTATCATCACTTCCATCTTCTGGCACATCTCCATGGTTACATATAACTACCTCATCTTGTTCTTGGTTACAGTTCAATCCTTCATTGATTTCATCTACTCCAACATTCATCCCTACACCCACATTCTCCTCAATTTCACAGGTGGTCCCCACATCATCCATATTGTAACAGTTTGTCTCCTCTTGACCCACATTCTCCTCAATTTCACAGTTGGTACCCATATGACCCACATTTTCCTCAATTCTAACATTCTCTTCAATCCCAACATTCTCCTTAACTTCATCAATTGTTGTCCCCTCTTCCACCATATCTTCACCTAGTATGGTCCCACCTTCATTATTTCCCCTTTCATATACTTCACTAACCACATCTTCAGCCACTATGGTCCCATCTAGATTATTAACCATATCAGTCCCTTCACCACACATATCTTCACCCAATATGCTCCCATGATCTGGTAGTGAGAGTATATGCTCCTCAATAACATCAAGTTCAGATACAGGATATATAACATACAAATGGCATTCCCCAATTAACACTGCAATTGTTCTCATCCAATCAGTCCCCTTATCATTTTCCAACAGAACTATATCATTAGCAAACATCTCATCATAATACCAAAACATATCTATAGTAGGGTAACCTAACTCTCTTAACTTGTCTAATATTTTAAAGTAACTCCAATAATCAGGATCAATATCCCATATCTCCTCTAACCCTTCATAACCTGACTTGGTAAAATTTACAAACTCCCTAGAAAACTCACCAGAATGATGAACAACACACTTAAACCTACTCTACATGACCTAATCAACCTACATATAGTATCAGAAGTACTAAGTAAGTTAGGTATAGAAGAAAGTTAACATTTTTAGTAACATATTTGTGCAAGTTTGTACCTTAGAGTTTTTCTGCAAACGAATGAAAGAACAAAGTTCTTCTTCTTCGTTCTTATTCAATGGAGGGTTGTTGTCAATAGTGTCGCTATCGTCGTCTTCAATGAACTTCGTCTTCAAACAAGGGTTGTTGTAAACAATGTAGCTGCTATAGTACTCTCTAAACTCGAGCTTTCATCCAACAATGTAAGTATGCCCTAATACGTTTCATCTTCTTAAAATGGATAATAAGTGTAATTTAAATTCCACATCATCCATTAAAATAAATACAGAATATCCACCTAAGCCATTTAAAGTCCAGCAATGCATATTCTAACGTTTTTCCAACCAAAAGAAACAAAAAGGACTATTGTATATATAACGGAGTATAAGTTAGTGGATCATAATGTAACGTTTTTTTTCTTAAGGGACCAAAGCGAAACAATGACTAAAGTTAGGTATTAAGCCTATATATATATATATATATATATATATATATATATATATATATATATATATATATATATATATATATATATATATTAGTTTAAATGAATGTAACACATCAGTATCCGTGCGAACATACGTGTAGCCAGACCAAAATCCATAAGAACGCACGAGTTATAACATTTTTTTGTATAATTAAAGAGAATAAAAGTAAATATATTTAAAACAACGTATGAATCCAAACACGGGCAAAATGTGTTTATTTATGTTACTAATATTTACTTATACAATTAAAACAATATTTACAAATACTATGTTATTAGTTGATTTTTATAAAACTAAATGATTGCATCAATATTTTTATATATAATGGAAAAACCGAATTAATATTACATAAAAATATACGGCTGATCCAAATATATGTATATATGGGAAAACTATATTTATGCTACAAATAGTAATAAAAATATGTTTTTCTTTTGAAAATAATAAACTTTTTTGGTTAAATAATTTTGTCTTTATCTTTTTTCATTCTTATTATTATATTTTAAAAACAAAAACGCATAATACACCCGAACATGTGCGAGCACACGTGTATTTATACCAGAATCGTCCAAACGCACGAGTTATTACATTTTTTGTATAATTAAAGAAAATAAAATAAAATAAATTTAAAATAATGTATGAGGCCAAACACGGGAAAATTATTTTTATTTATGTTACTAACATTTATTTATACAATTAAAATGCAATTTACAAATATTAGGTTATTAGTTGATATTTATATAACTAAATAATTGCATAAATATTTTTAAAAATAATGTCAAAACAAAATTATTATTTGTATACTAGAAAATATCTAGTTGATCCAAATATTTGTGTATAAGAAAAAATTATATTTATGCTACAAATATAAATACAAATATGTGTTTCTTCTACAAATAATAAACTTGTGAGCGACATCACTTGGAAGGTAAAATTTACGGTTTGGCAGTGGTCTTTTCTAGAAGATATTACTCAATCCAATTGTAATTTGTATGAATTCAACAAAACCCCTTTGTTTTATTTATCTTAAGCTTCAATTGGTTGGTAATTTCTTAGCGTTGGCGAGTCTCAGCTCGTTTCTTTTGTAAACAGGTTCAAGTACCCTTTGTACTCGCTTTAATTTTGAACTTGCTTTATAAAAAAAAATAGGCAAAATAATCTTTTTCGTCCTTTAACTTTACACCAAGGTCCAAAATGGTCCCTTAACTTTAAAAAGTGGCGATTTCGTCCTTTAACTTTTTAAAAAGTGTCAAGTTAGTCCTGCCGTTAGTCTGACCAAACGTCTGTTTATATTTACTTACGTGGCAGGTGACTTGGAATTTGTTTATCGTCTTCTTCCTTGGTTGTGCATTCTGCAGACGCCCATTCTTCTTCCTTGTTAGGGCAAACTCAAATCATCTTCCATCCTTACAATTTTTTTCCAAAGCAAAAGCTAGGGTTTAGGGAAAATGAAATCGGGTACTTCTTCTTCTTCTTTGAGCAAGAGAAATGCAGAAAATGGGGATTCAACAGTCAGTGGAAATCGTTGGAGGAAGCCCCCTTGCTATTGTGGAGACATGGCTATTCTGCAAAGGGCAAAAACAGTGAAGAACATGGGAAAGTTATTTTGGGGTTGTTCCAATTTTAAGCAAAATGGATGCAATTACTTTGGTTGGTACCATGAAGATGCATTTGATGAGAAAGAAGAGCTTTTAATGCATAGGATTGGGGTGGCTGTAAAGGGATTAGATGAGGCAAAAAAAGACATTGAAGAACTTGGGAAAAAGCTGATGAATATTGATGCTGAAATGAAGATGATGATGAAGTGGAAAAAAATATGGAATTTGTTGTTTCTAATTGTTATTGTTGTAATGTTATTTAGGTTGAATTAGGTCACTTATGTTGTGTATGTGAAAGTATGTTTTGTCCCCATTTAAATGTATTCTGGTTTGAATGTTGTTTGTAAGGTTGAATGTTGTTTTTGAATATTTTATTAATGAAAAAGATTTGCTGTTATATTGTATCATTTGTAATATTTGGACATGACCTATAATATTTGGACATGACCTATAAGTATATGGTACATGACCTATAATTTGGAGTTGTAATATTCTGAATGTTATTGCCCTATAATTGGGACTTATATCAGATTGACCTATAACAGATTCAAAACAGGTTTATAACAGAAACATAATTACAAACTGGTTCATAAAAGGTTAAGAACCATAACAGCATTCTTGTTGATTACATAACAGACCAGAAACATAACTAAAAACAGGTTCATAACATGTTCAGAACCAAAATAACATTCTTGTTCATTACATCACAACCTTAAAAGTGCAAACAAAAAACAGGTTCACTTCATAACAAAAACCACAAAACCATAGTGACTAAAACACCTAATCCTAAATATGTCTAGGGATTCTTCTTTACAGCTGTTCTCTTGGTGGGAGTAGATCTTCTAGTGACTGGACCAACAGCATTCTTTGATGCAGACAGCCTGGTTGTAGGGCCTGGTGGAATAAATGGCCTTGGAGCTTTTTTCACTGGTAGCTTCTGAGTCTTCCCCTTTGCAGGACCATGAGTCTTCTGAGCAGTAGATTCTTGGGCAGTTTGAGATGCTTGACTGGGTTGCACAGCAGGCTGAGTAACAGTTTGAGTAGATTCTTGGGCAGAGTTTTGAGTACTCTGTTGGGCAGCCTGACTACTTGTGTCCTTACAAGTGGACTTGTAGTGCCCTGATTTCTTACACCTGCTGCACTTCACCGAGAAACCAGTTCTTCTCATCTTGTTATCAGATCCATCAATCTCTCCTTGTTCTAAATGTCTCCTCTTTTTGGGCCTACCAGGCATCTTCTTGAACTTGGGTGGTTGCACATCAGGATATGGTGTCTTAACCCACAAGTTAGACCCATTAACAGGGTAGATGACATGTTTATAAACTGCCTTGTATTTTGAAACTCTATAGTATTCAGGGATGTAACTTTCTATCCTGAAATTCCTACTCTTCATAGCAGACAATGCATGCACACATGGGAGTCCTGTAAGTTCCCATCTTCTGCATGAACATACATGGTCTTTCAGGTTCACAACATACTTATCAGCCTGATTCTCCAAGTGCCTTACTTCAAACATATGCTCATCAGACATCCTAAAGAACCAAAGAAAACAGAACAAATGATTCACTTGCATGCCATTGTTAATTCAACTGAATAATTACTAGTGTATTGAGCTGACATACCTTACAAGCCAATTGTTGGTGTAGGTGCTTGTGATATCAAGTTTCTTTCTAATATTAGGCAATATGTCATTCTCATCCAAAGTACCAAACCTCATTCTGTTGATAGCCCATCTCTCCATCATGTAGATTCTTATGTCTTCAAGCATAGTGATTAAAGGTTTGGCCCTTGCCTCAAGAATCACACTATTGAATGATTCAGACATGTTGTTGAGAACAACATCACATTTGTTTTCAGTCCTGAAGTATGACCTACTCCAAAATCTTGGTGGGGTCTTAATCATATGCTTAAAAGCTTCCTCATTTATAGCCCTCATTCCCTTCATCTCTCTTTCCCATGCTTGTGGGTAAGTTGATTTGGCAGCCTTCCATATAATATCCTTCAACATTTTGCCAGGAAACCTCTTCCTAAAGTTGTTGTACAGATGCCTAACACAAAACCTGTGCTCCACCCTAGGCAATAGCTCTTCCATAGTGGGTAACAGCCCCTGCAATAGGAAAAACATAAGAAACACATAAGGAAAAATATAAGAAAAAGCTAAGGAAAATGATAAGAAAAACTTGCCTTTTGTTGGTCTGATATGAAGGTGTAAGTCATGCATTGCTCTTTGCCTCCAAGGTCATCAATTAGGAGCTCTAAGAACCAAGTCCAGCTGTCCTTGTTTTCACCCTCCACAACTGCATATGCTATGGGAAGCATCTGATCATTAGGATCCCTCCCTATAGCAGCCAGAATCTGGCCTCCACACAACCCCTTGAGAAAACATCCATCTAAACCTATTACATGTCTGCACAGCTTAAAGCTTTCTTTACATGCAGCATAGCATACATATAGCCTTCTAAAGCATGGTCTATGATCCTCAACACCTTCTGGTACAGGATCCACTTTGAGCTTCACAGTTGATCCAGGATTGGCTCTTAACAATTCATGACAGTAGTCATACACCCTTGTGTAATCCCCCAAGAATGATCCATCAACAAAATCCCTTGCAGCAAACCTTGCTCTTATTGCCTTTGTTTTGTTCACCCCAACATTCCATTTTTTTTGGGCCTTTTCTTTGATATCCTTTATCTTCAACTTTGGATTATTTTTCAAGCTATTTTGGATTCTTTTACTCAACCATTTGGTACTCATCAGTTTCACATTATATTCCCTACTGCAACTATGCTCATCAACCACTTTCCTAAGTTGCCAAGTGTCTTCATTGGGCAGCTTGCTACAGTATGCCTCCCAATTACAACCATCTTTGCATTTAGCCCTTACCCTAACTTTGTCATTCTTTACAAACCTAAGATTTCTACCATTCTGCACAGCATAAGTAGTTATTGCCTCCTTAAAGTCACCCTTTGAACTAAAATAGACTCCCACATCCCACTTGTAATCAGCCATGTCTTTTGGTTGTCTAAAAATAGGATGTTTTTTTCTTGGAAGTCCAATACTTTCATCACTATCACAACCACTCTCCATGTCATCAGCATCATTGTCACTGCCTTTATCTTCACCAGCCTTCCCTTTGTGTTTATGAACTTTGCTACTACCTTCAATTTCATCATGAATTAGGGATTCAACTTCATCCTGCTCAACCTCATCAAACCCATCAGACTCATCATCAAAAGCCACATCTTGTGCACTATCATACTTGTAGTCCTCATCTTCACTATCATCAGTACTTAAACCATCATCAACTCCATCTTCCACTTCTTTCTCAACATTCACTTCTTTCTCAACAGTCACTTGTTCCTCACCAGTCACATGTTCCTCAACATTCATACCTTGTTCCTCTGCATTAACTTGTTCATCACCATTAAATTGTTCATCACCATTATCTTGTTCCTCTACAGTAACTTGTTCTTCTACATTAACCTGAACAGGGGTGGTATTTTCACCATGAACAACTTCATCAACCAGCTTACTAAGTAACTCCTCCACCTCATCCACAATTTCTTCAGGGCCCTCACCAACTATGTCATCCACATCAACTTTGTCACAGTAGTCAGGTTGAGACAACGTGTGTTGAATGTAAATATCAACACGTTTGTGAACCCTATACAGGTCTGTTATTTCTAATGCACCCTTGTCATTAATTAGTGCATTCATACCAAACTGCGGATCCTTGTAGTAGATTGTTTCAAACTCCCTATAACCCAAATCTTTTAACACACCCACTAGCTCAAAATAACTCCATCTGTCTACATCTACCCTCAAATCATCAACTACACCATTTGCATATACAGTCAGACCCTCATCAGTAAATTCCCCACTATGATGAATTTTGAGTTCAATAATTTCATCCATGATACCTAACCAGACCAAAATATCTACAAAATTAGGGTTTACCCTATCAAATCTACAAGAAGACTAAAACTGAATACGAACCCTAATTTTCGTAACTTTTAACCCTAACAAATATGAAAGACGAATTAACTAACCGTTTGATCAATGGCAGATGAAGATCTTCACTCCTTTTCGTCTGGAACCGTCTCGTCTGGTGAGAAATCGTTCGTTTTGCACAGCGTCTTCTCCAATTCGCATGCCCTAGCAGAGTGCTACACCACTGAGAAGGAGATTGAATGGACTTTTCATTTTCTGAAGATCAATTAGAACATTCAACACTTCCACGTCACAGCCATATCTCCCACGTGGACAACATTATCAAAAAGGGACTAACGGAAGCTAACAGAAGGATAAACGTGGCACGTTTTAAAATGTTAAAGGACTAAATCGCCACTTTTTAAAGTTAAGGGACCAACTTGGACCATGGAGTAAAGTTAAGGGACGAAAAAGGTTATTTGCCCAAAAAAATAATAATAAACTTTTTTGGATTAAATAATTTTGTCTTTCAATTTTTTCATTTTTATTACATTTTAGAAACAAATGCGTGTAACATATCCATAGCTGTGCGAACGCTTGTGTATCACACTAGTTTCTATGAAATATCAACGATATTTATTTATGATTTCAAAAACTATCATTTTTTTTAATCTTATAAAAATTAAAAAGAAATTGATTATATTGGATAATATCTTATATCTTTGCAAATATATGAGTTTTAAATAAAATTACAAATAAATCAAGTATTTAACAAGTTATTATTATTTTCTTAAATATTGAACTTTAAATTTATTTATAAAATTTCAATTATAAATGCCATATAAGTATTATTTTATTATTATTTGTGTCTTTAAACTATAATTATCAACCACTGGTGTATCCTAAAAACCTAATTGAAATCTTACCAAAAAAAGGGTTTCCTAATTGAAATATCTATATGCGTTATAAACTTGACTAGAGGACTTATGCAAGACTATATAACATGTTTGTTTGTGTGACATATTTATATCTATTACGCCATTTAAAATTCAAAACTCGCACACTATCACGGTGGTTACGCTCGAGTGGTCTTCTTCCTATCTTGCCTTTATTTTTCTTCTTCAGATTCTCTCGTTTACTTGAAAGATCACATGGCAAAAAAGCACGAAGGATGTGCTGTGGGAATAGATCTTGGAACAACATATTCGTGTGTTGCTGTGTGGCTTGATGAGCACAATAGAGCGGAGATAATACACAATGAACAAGGAAACAGAACTACACCTTCTTTTGTTGCTTTCACTGATGATCAAAGGTTGATTGGTGATGCTGCTAAGAATCAGGCTGCCACCAACGCAGAAAACACAGTCTTTGGTAAATCTCTATTTCTATCCGTTCATAATTTCATATTTATTAGAGATAAATTTAATAGTATGTTATTAGTTTGTTAGGGTTTGTTAGGGTTGTTATTAGTTTGTTAGGGTTTGTTAGGATTGTTATTAGTTTATTAGGGTTTATCATATTTTAAGCTCTGAAAGATAGATCATCCGCGTATACATATTTAATATTGTTGTTATTGCATTGATATGTTAAATGAATGGTGAGACTGAGAGTTTATTACTAATATTTTTTTTTTCAGATGCTAAGAGATTAATTGGCAGGAAGGTTAGTGATTCTGTTGTAAAAGAAGATATGATGTTGTGGCCATTCAAGGTCATTGCCGGTGTCAATGACAAACCCATGATTGTTGTAAAGTACAAAGGTCTAGAGAAGCAGCTATGTGCTGAGGAAATTTCATCAATGATCCTCACAAAAATGCGGGAGGTTGCAGAGAAATTTCTAGAGTCTCCCGTAAAGAATGTAGTTGTTACAGTGCCGGCTTATTTTTGCGACGCTCAGCGAAAAGCTACGGTAGATGCTGGTGCCATTGCTGGTCTTAATGTTATACGGATCATCAATGAACCAACTGCTGCTGCTCTTGCGTATGAACTTGATAAGAGATCTAACTGTGTTGGAGAAAAAAATATTTTCGTTTTTGACCTTGGTGGTGGCACTTTTGATGTGTCCATCTTAACAATCAAGGATAAGGTCTTCCAAGTCAAGGCCACGGGCGGAAACACTCACCTCGGAGGAGAGGACATTGATAACCGGATGGTGAACTACTTTGTTGATGAGTTTAAGAGGAAGAACAAAGTGGATATTTCTGGGAGCCCTAGGGCTTTGAGGAGGTTGAGAACTGCTTGTGAAAGGGCAAAAAGGGTACTCTCTTTTTCTGTTGTCACCACGGTTGAGGTAGATTCTTTATTTCAAGGTATTGATTTCTTTTCATCAATTACTCGTGCAAAGTTTGAGGAAATCAATATGGATATTTTTAACGAGTGTATGGAGACGGTCAAAAGTTGTCTTACAGATGCTAACATGGACAAGAATACTGTAAATGAGGTTGTTCTTGTTGGTGGGTCTTCTAGAATTCCCAAAGTGCAGCAACTATTGCAGGAATTTTTCAACGGAAAGGATCTGTGCATGAGCATAAACCCTGATGAGGCGGTTGCTTATGGAGCAGCTGTACAGGCTGCTTTGTTGAGTGAAGGCTTTAAAAATGTTCCAAACTTGGTGCTGCGTGATGTTACACCACTGTCTCTTGGTACGGATATAATAGGAGATGTCATGAGTGTGGTGATTCCTAAGAACACTTGCATTCCCGTAAGGATGACAAAAGGTTTTGTAACAGTTGCAGATAACCAATCTTCCGTCTTGATTGAGGTTTATGAGGGTGAGAGAACTAGAGCCAGTGATAACAATCTGCTCGGTTCTTTTACTCTTTCAGGTATTCCCCCTGCACCTCGCGGCTATAGGATCAATGTATGTTTTGCTATAGATGAAAATGGTATTTTAACTGTTTCTGCAACGGAGAAATCCACTGGCAACATGAATGAGATTACCATAACAAATTACAAAGAAAGGTTGCCTGCTGACGAAATTAAAAAATTGATTGAAGAAGCCGAGAACTACCGTATTGAAGATAAGAAATTCCTAAAGAAGGCTAAAGTAATGAATGCTTTAGATTACTGCGTTTACAAATTGAAGAATGCTTTAAAGCAACCAGACCTTAATTCAAAGCTTCCGTCTAAAGATATCGACATGATCAATTCTGCAATTACGGCATCCTCAAATTTGCTTGATAGTAGCCAGCAGGTTGAAATTGATGTTCTTGAGAGTCATCTGAAGGAGCTTGAGAGTATGTTCGAACGCATTACTACAGACAAAAAGGAATAGTTTTCATTTTTTAGTTTTTTTTTGTAACTGTCTTGCTGTTTTCTGTAAGTGTTGACTGAAAACTGTACTAGGATTACAAACAATTAGGTTTGATAGTTTTTGCTTGTTTTCCCTACAAGCTAACCTCAAGGTACCTTTATCTCATTGAATTATTTTTATCTTTCTGGATTATATCTATAGTTGGTTGAGATCTCTCAGGAGCTTTTTATTTATTCCTGATAAGCAAATAGGTTGTGATTTTTAATATGATTTGAATATAATTTTATAAAGCTATCATCACAAGAATATGATAACACCAATACTGCAACTACATATTTGCTTGATGAGAATAACCAGCACAATGAAATCGATGTTGTTGAGGATCATCTGAAAGAGCTGGAGAGTATGTTTGACCTAATTAAGTAGTCAAAACTCAAAACTAAGTAGTTTTGTTTTTCTGTTAAAATTTTATGTTTTGTTTTCCTTGGACTTGTTATTTCAATTGTTCTTGTAGACTTGTAAATTGTATGCATAAGAAACATAAACTCACCGCTCCTATAACTATTTTTGTTAATATGGCTATTTTAAAAGTTTCATTGGCTTAATGCATTGAGTGGAGTTATAAATGTTCATGTTAATTTATGTATGCTGTTGGAAGATATTGTGATTTTTATTTTCTTGTTTCACAATTTTCATGACATTTATCACACATGTCTGAGTTAAGATGGTTGAGAAAGTGTGTGGGAGATGGTTAATGTGTAACAGATTTTGTATGTGTATAAATAGCTCTATTGTAACAGATTTTGTATGTTTTTCTGATAACTGAATAATAGAATGAGAGCACAAAGCTCTATTTCTATCTATCTCTCTTTTGTTAATTATGATTCATGAGTGTTTGAGAGACTTGATATGGTATAAGTAGATCTTTGAATCAATCCTTGGTTGTTTTCTTTATCTCAAGGTTTGATTCGCCTTCTTCTGCATTCTCTTTTGGCTCAATTGTATTTTTTTTCTTCGTTTCAAGAAATCATGGAGGCTCAATTTCATAATCTTTTCTTCGTTCTACACTCACATCAGCTCACTCTAGTTCTTGTTTCGCATCTCTTAACGGAGGATAATTATCCTTTGTGCCGGTGTTCGATGCTAATTGCTCTTGGAGCCAAAAACAAAATCAACTTGGAATGTATGGTGTATGAGGAATGGTATTTAATTCAAAGAAGGTGTGTGTAAAGTTTCCGAGCTTGTTTGGGAGATCAAGATCACGGTTTGGAGGTGGTCTTTTATAGGAGAAATTAATTATCTAAATTGTAACTTTTATTATTTTTGTAAAGATCCGTTGACCTTTTTGGGTAGAGTTTCAATTGGTAGTTAATCTCTCTTGTTCTTTTGGATCCAGATCTTTTTTGTAATCGGGTTAGAGTACCCTACTACTCTTTTAATATACTTCTTGCTTACAAAAACAGAAAATAAACTTTGTTTATTCTTGAATTCACTTTTCAAAGCACTCACTGCCAACATTATTCACTCTTCCACTGCGGCCATTACCACAAATTTTTTTTACTCTGTTAAAAATAAATGTGGGTTTAACTTTGGTTTCGTATGTGAGATAACAAAGAATGTCATGAAAAGTGCGTCAATTTATTTCTCGGTTGAAATTACACTCAAGGGAGTGATTTATTGGTCATGGATTCGATTCTTAATCGCTACATTTTTATAATTTTTAAAACTGGATGGCTCGCCCCACTTGTTCTCTCGGTTATATGAAAAATTGGGGTATTAGATTCAATCTTACTACCTTAGTTTAATAAAATAATTGAGGGCTAAAACATTGTTAGTTTTCTTTTATATATTCGTTTTAACATGTATTATAGAATCTATTTTGCCCATTTTTAAAGCAGAAAGAGGGTACATGTTGTGCATTTCTGAAATAAACATTGTATCAAAAATATTCATTATTTGTACCACTTGTATAGTCAAAATGGCTTACACCTTATATTTTTACAATAAAACTAATAAAATGATTAACCAACAAAAGAAAAAAAAAAACAAAATGCAATTTCTTGAACGGCCGTCCAAAAGTTTTCTTTTATGAGTTTCGTAACAGGTCTTTAAGCAGTATAATTTGAACCACATTTAGAAGAAATTAGGATAATTAGTAAGAACATTAAATCTTTAAACTATTGATCTCAACAACAACAATAACAACAACAACATTCAAACTTAATATCAAGAGCATGCATCAATAACTACAACTAACACAAATAATTAATAATCATATATGACTGTCACAAAGAATAACACTTACTTTAGAGGTTTTTAATTTTCAGACTTTTACTTCTAAATCCATGTAACATATGGTATCCTTCGACATCTCTACATGTTTGAAAAAAATAAATTGTTAGATGATAGGTTTCGAGATAGAGACAGGATGAATAGATCACAAATTTTACAACAAAAAACTTTTGGAAAAAATATGTTTTCAAAATATGGTGCAGCGGTAAAACGACCAAGATCGAATCGTCTAACCGAACCTACTATCGAAAAGCAATATATGTATCCCAAACCAAATGGAGTGATAATGAACGTAAATGTTCAACAAAGATCAAGCTATGAATCAATTAAATGCAATGCTTATCGTACCTCGTATATCCAATGAACCAAAATACACTCAAAATACGCACATACAATTTATCGTACACTTGATGTGCAATCGATAGCGATTGGAAATATAATTCGTTTTGTTGATGCTAAAAGTCAATCACAATCAAAGTGATTGTGATTATATTAACAACAACACTTTTAAAAGATAATAGAAAAAAATTTCCAATCGAATTGATCGAACAACTATGAACTCGAAAAATTGCAAAATCAACAATGAAAGTGATAAAGAGATAAAGAGAGAAACCAAGATTTGTTTAGGCAGTTCCCCAATCGGCCTCGCTATGGGTACGTCTGCCCTCAATTTAAATTCGAATTGAGATAGTGTTATTAACATTTTCTTTGCAAAATCGTTTATACAAGAGATGAAGAATGCAAACCCCAAAAGCCCTATTATATTGTGTTGATTCTTCCACCTCCAACCCTTGATCAAAGCTTGATCAAGTGACCAACAATGCGGCTACAATCCTCGGATTATCCTGAGCACACAATTTAATGAAATCCAAGATTCCCGAACACAATTCACTGTCTCGTGCTACTCCATTGCAAGGAAACCACCTTGTCCCAAGGCTTTTACACAATTAAATCTGTGTTGAAGTGATCTTGTCCAAAACCTTCAAATCAACCCAATCTTGAAGGAAAACTCCACCATGGTTTTCTTATTTGAAACACACGAAGTTTCCAACCCAAGATTCTTGGTTACACCAAACCTAATTGGATGTTATCAACCCTAATCTAGATTGTCACCCAATTGAATAATGATTATGTGTAGTTCAAGTGTGTGTATGCATAAAAGAAGGGATGAAGATGATGGGCAACTTTGTAATCTGGTTTTGTTTAGGTTTTATTCACTAGGAAACCTTACCTAGAGGAAGATGCATGTATGAGTATATATAGGTATGTGAAGAAATGGGCAAAAGGAATGCAAAAAGTTAGAGCAAGGGAAAAACATATAGGTCGGCCTATGGAAGCAATGGGTCGGCCTATGTAGGTTGTTCAGGTCGGCCTATTAGATAGCTTGGGCGAAGATGTTGGTGCGGTAAAGCGGAAAGCAACAAAATGATTTGGAAGTATTTTTTTGGGAATTTATCGTGTCCACAGAGGTCGGTGATATTGAACTGCCGTTCGACAATTTAAATGTTAATGAGTTTGGGTTTAAAATGGTTTTAAACATAGAAACAGAAAAGTAAATATTAACATAAAAACAATTCATTAATCAGAAAGAAGAAACTTATCCGGCATGCACATAATCGAATCCTCACAAACTTAAACTTACCGACCAGTTATACTCAACCTACAATACTCCTCAATATCATCTAGCATCGCTCTCAATAGTGCTCATCTCTGACACACCGAGCTGAGAGAAAAACCGTATTACTCTCGCCGACACTCTCACACTCGACTCAAATAACACAGAGGTATTAAGCTCCGACACCCAAATAGATTGTTAGCTCTAAACCTATCTCTAGCATCCAGAAACTAACAGATAATCATCCCTAATGAAGGTTTGGGATGTTTATCTTTAACACAACTCAAACCCCGAGCATAAAGTAAAAATCAGAGATAATCATCGATAAAGATTTGCAAAGAAAATTAAATATAATGCCATGGGCTATAAATATACATGAGATCAAAGTAAATACATATACAACAACCCAACAAAGAAGAAATACACAAAGAATAAGAGAAATGAACCAAACATCTCGCGGATTGTCAAAGCCAATTGATGAGAAATCCACCCCGGATCATCCGTGTGCAAGCTTCAATGTTGTTTTCTAAGCTAATCTACTGAAAAAATGAATTGGATGGAGTTGGGAGCAAAAACCCCAAAACCATAACCTAAAAAAAATATGTTTTTATGCCTTATATGGTGTTTATGTCCGCCCAGTTTCGCCCAGTGGAATTCTAGGTCGCCCGGCGGCGAAAGGCGGCTTATTTTGTAAGTTATCCAGCATTGTTCTGGAGCGCTCGGCCCTGCAATGTACCGTCCGGCGCTGCTGAGGCGCAGCTAACAGTAGACAGCAAAAATCCAGCACTATTTTGGCCATAACTTTCGAACTGTAACTCCGTTTTCGCCCGGTTTGAAGCGCTGTAAAGCTTATTTAATGCTCTATACAACAATGACAAAATCTTATTGCTTGAATACCTACAAAAAGTAACGGAAAGCAATTAAACTCAATGATACTTACACGATACGCAATATATACACTAAAAAGTAAAGTAAACGAAATTACAAACAAAGCAGGGTTTATTCGTATGATTTTTAACAAAAATTATAAATAAGTGCAACAAAACATATATACAAAAATAGGTACATTTTACACTTATCAAACTCTCCCCAACTTACATAATTGTTTGTCCTCAAACAACGCCAAACAACTTAAAGAAACAAAAGACGAAAATCCAAGAATCACGAATCGACAAGTTTTGAAAACGGAAAACAAATGTATGGTTCAAAACAAAAACGGTACACATAAAGTAAATACTTACCACTAAACTATGATGATAACATAGTCACGAAAGAAATGCAAAATACAAAAATCATGCCAAACATTCTAAAACAACACAAGTTCAACCGTGAATCACACCTAGAAAAAACAATCATCGGTAGATGAAAAACACTAAATGAGGGACTTTTCACTCACACAACAATCTTGCAAACAAAAGGCTAAATTATGCAACCATCCAAAAAATCATATTGAAAACATAAAAGCAAGAATCACAAGGGCTTTCAAGGTTGTAGCATGGTAGGGTAAACAAACAAGGGGCAATTTCTAAAGGTAATTGAAACAAAAACTTGCTTAAACCTAAGGGAGTGATCAACTCACAAAGTTTCAAACACCAAAATTTCAATGAAACTTCATCCAAAATCCCAAGTGTTACACAAAACACAATACTTATTTAACACAATTATTTGAACTCTTTTTGTTTCCTTTCACAAGGATTTTCTTTTTCTTTCTTTTTTTTTTCTTTTCTTTCTTTCTCATATTTTTCTCTTTTTTTTCCTTTTCTTTTTCAACCTCATAGAAACCAACCAAGGAGTAAACAATCATTCTCTCTCCAACTAGAATTCAACCACATCATCATGTGAATACTCCCTACTTTCTAAGGCAAGGCAAAAATCCATACAACAACACAAAGTTGAGGGTTAAAAAAAACAAAATCCATTTAAAAATAAGGGAACTAAATACTCATAGACAATCATTAAGTTCAAATAAAACATGGATCAAAATGCTCAAAGGGGTTACGAATGATCACAAGCTCACAAGGTGAATGACTATTTGGCCAAGTAGTTGTGCTCAAAATGGAACAAAATACCTTGATCATTTTCATGCTTTCATATAATCAACACAAACAAAAGATTAAGCATAATAAAATCCATTTAGAATAAGAATGTTGGTACTCCGTGCATAAATGAACAATAGAAGGCTTCCTCACAAAAAGGGTGGGAACTAAAGTGATTCACATCAAGAACAAGTATACAAAAGAATGAATGGCATGGAAGTTTGTAAAATTCCTAAGTATCATGAATATGCTAAAGTCTAGAAAGCGATAAACACATACATTGGACGTGTACAAAACTTAACAATATCATTACCATACATCCGCAAGTTGAAACGATCAAACTTGGAACATCACCAAATTTCCTCAAGCTACGCAAAACAAGTTCATTGACAAACACGAAAACTATTAATATGAACAAACTGAAAAACCAGTAAAAATTGTCTAAACAAATTTAAAAGTGAAGATTTGAATTTTAAGAGTTGGTCCGATTTAAATTTGTTTAGACAATTGCACCAAACTACATAAACTTAACAACAACAAAAGAAAATAACACAACATGCTTGTTTTACGTCGTAAGCTCGACGCCTTTACAATGCTTAGCTAGCAACTTCCTTCCTTCATGCCATGGTGATGCCTCACCGCGCAAACCAAAAGCAAGTGCCCTAACCAAACACTTAACAAATGTTAATCTACAAATATCAGTATAACAAATGAAAATATACAATATATATGATATCTACAAAACTCAAAAACAAAGAAACTATCGCAATGCAAGTTCAATAAAAACCAGTCCCCGATAACGGCGCCATTTTGTTGGTGCGGTAAAGCGGCAAGCAACAAAAAGATTTGGAAGTATTTTTTTGGGAATTTATCGTGTCCACAGAGATCGGAGATATTGAACTGCCGTTCGACAATTTAAATGTTAATGAGTTTGGGTTTAAAATGGTTTTAAACATAGAAACAGAAAAATAAATATTAATGTTGGTTCTTGTATTGGCTGGAATTTTGGTAAAACAAAGTTGAAAAATGTTGATGTCATATGTCTGATGTCATAACATTGGTTCCTAACATTTGTTGTTGCAGGGTTGAAGTTTTATATGCTGATGTTATAAGTGATGTCTTGACATCACTATATCAGAACATCAGAACATCAGATTGTGATGTTTTAGGGTTGCACGTGTTAGTGAGTTTTGAGGAGATCTCTTAGAGTGATTGGATGCAAATATCTTGGAGAAGAGATTTCCAATCAGATAAATTTGCAGATTATGGAGCAGATTCTGTAACCAACATTAGGGCTGATTTGGAGAGATTTAAAAAGATTTGAAGATCAAATTTGTTTTAAAAATCAGAGATCTTTGGAAGAGATCGAAGCCCATGTCAGAATTATATAAAAGCAGCCTCAACCCTTGTTGAAAAAGTGACGAAGAAAGAGAGCTAAAGACTGAGTGTCATTTGTGTCTTCGTGTGTGTTTTGTAAACCATTCGTGTGTGAATTGGTGTTACTATTTTGACTTGTAAGTGTATTCACTCTAGAGCTTTTAAGGAAGAGTGTGTTGTTCTTGATCAAAGCTGTTAAGCATAATCAAGTTGGGTGATTAGTGTGTAATCATTAGATTGTGTCACTGTGGTGAGTTAGGGAGTGAGTGGTTTCTCATACCTAAGTGGTTTCTTAGGTAGAACTGTCATTGGGTAGTGATTAAGTTAGGTAGATGTCAACTGGGATTGTTGAGTCTATAATTTGATACTACTAATAGTAAATTTCCTCCCTGGCTTGGTAGCCTCCAGACGTAGGTAGTTAGACCGAACTGGGTGAACAATTCTTTGTGTCATTTACTGTTGTTTTTACCTTGTTCATATAGCAGATTGTGTTGTTGTCACATCACACTTAACATCACACATCTGATACCAGAATTACAATTGGTATCAGAGCAGGCATCTTGCTCTGCATCTGGGTGAGATCTAGGGCTGATACTTTCTGGTACAATGGACAAAGAGACTGGTGGATTTGTGAATAGACCCCCTATTCTGGATGGCTCTAATTATGACTATTGGAAACCAAGGATGGTTACCTTCTGGAAGTCATTAGACAGTAGGGCTTGGAAGGCTATTGTGAAATAATGGAAACATCCTGTTATTGTGGAAAAGGATGAGAATGGAAAGGAAGTAGAGGGTAGCTCAAAACTGAAACCTGAAGAAGAATGGACCAAGGAAGAAGATGAGCTTTCCCTTGGGAATTCTAAAGCCTTGAATGCCATATTCAATGGTGTTGATAAGAACATCTTCAGGTTGGTCAACACTTGTGAAGTAGCTAAGGAAGTATGGGATATCTTGAAGACTACTCATGAAGGAACCTCCAAAGTCAAGATGTCAAGACTTCAACTTTTGACAACAAAGTTTGAAAATCTGAAGATGAAGGAGGATGAAACTATCCATGATTTCCACATGAACATCCTGGAGCTGTTAAATGCTTCTAGTGCCCTAGGAGAGAGGATGACTGAAGAGAAGCTGGTGAGGAAAATTCTTAGATCTCTTCCCAAGAGATATAAAATGAAGGTGACTGCCATTGAAGAAGCTCAAGACATCAGCAAGATGAGGGTTGATGAGTTGATTGGTTCTCTTCAAACCTTTGAGTTGGGATTGAATGAGGAGCCTGAAAAGAAGACCAAAAGCATAGCTTTGGTGTCCAATACTGAAGATGGTAAGAAGGAGTGTAATTATGAAACTCAGGAGGAACTGTCAAATGCTGTTGTGATGCTTGGGAGACAGTTTAATAAAGTGTTAAAGAGGATGGATAGAAACTATAGACTTAATGTTAAGAACATCACATCTGACAACAACAGGTGTAGTGATTAGAGAAGAGATTCAAAGAGTAAGATGTTACTATTGTGGTAGATTTGGCCATATACAATCTTTTTGCTTTAAACTGCATGGTTATCCCAAGCCTGTTCCTCAACCTAGACAGAAGCAGGACAGGCCTCAGACTGTGAAACATGGGTTCCTAAAGCTGCTGTCACATGTCTATTGGCTCACTCATCAGTTAGAACCCTCACCTTTGGCTATCATTCCCTATTATTGCTCTCTCACGCTATTTCACTCTCCACACTCCAAGCCCTTTCATATTCCCCCCCAAGAACAGAAATTTCAAAACACCTTTGGTCACCTGTTGTTGCATAGAAACGATGTCTAAACAAGTGTCATCTCCATCCAAGAAGGCTGCGTCCAAAAGTTCCACTCATGCAAATTCTAGGGTTTCGACAAAAGAGGTGTCTGTGAATGAAGCTATGGACATTGCTCCTATCTCTATGATTCCAGCTTCAGGAAAGACAAGACCTGAGAAGTATCAACCCAAGAGACCATCAAAAGGTAATACTTCTAATCAATCTGTGAGTAGTAAATTTGATGATAGCGAAAGTAGGGCCTTTGTCACTAGTGTGTTGTTTGGAGACAAACCTACTCCTAGGACTACCACCCCTCTTCCTCAAGCTGTTGAATAAATGGTAGATGTGGACAAGAGCATTGATCAGATTGTCATAAAAATATTTGAGAAAGGGATTCCTGTAAAGGGAATATCTAGACCTCTGAGTCAAAGGCCTGCTGAATCTGTTAGAGAAGAGGGTGACATTGAAACTTCTGAAACAAATCTTTATAGATTAGCTATTTCAGTCATTGAAGATGCTGAGATTGAAGATGAAGGTGAAGCTGAAGCAGAAAGAGAAAGGGATACTCATGTTGAAGATGAAGTTGATGTTGAAACATCACCAGCTAGGGATGTTACTCCTAGTCCCAGAGGGAAGAAGAATGCTGATGTGGTGGATGTTGTTGACTTGTCTGATAATGAAGTAATTGGTAATGTTGTTCCTGGGATTGCCAATAGATTGAAGAAAAGAAAGATTGTGGAATCTTCTCCTAAGATGACAGCTGAAGGCAAGAAGAAAAAGACATCTGTTGTTGGTCCAACTAAATCTTGGAGCAAGGTTGCTGTGTCCTCCAAAAAGAGGAAGGTTATAGAAGAATCTGAATCTGAGTATGATGTTGAGTAAGATGTTCAAGACATCATCCCTGTCAGAAATTCCATTTTGAAGAGAATTTCTGATAGGTTCCTGAAGTGCCAGTTGACAACATATCTTTTCATTATGCTAGCAGTGCTTCTATGTGGAAATTTGTGTGCCAAAGGAGATTAGCTTTGGAAAGAGAGCTGGGTAAAGATGCTTTGGAGATGAAAGAAATTATGGAGCTCATTCATGCTGCTGGACTCATGAAAACTGTGACAAAATTCTCTAAGTGCTATGGTGGACTTGTTAAGGAATTTTTTGTTAACATTCCCATAGACATTTCTGATAAAAGAAGTGTGGACTTCATGAAGGTGTTTGTTAGGGGTAAGTGCATTAATTTCTCTCCTAGTACCATCAATGAGTATCTGGGAAAAGATGATCAAGAGGGTTGTGAACTGGAAGTGACTGACAATGATGTGTGTAAAGAGATCACAGCCACTCAGGTGGAGGTGTGGCCACTGAAAGGTAAATTGACAGCTAGAAAACTCAGTATCAAGTATGCTATTTTGCACAGAATAGGAGCTGCTAACTGGGTGCCTACTAATCACAAAACCACCATAGCTGTGGGATTAGGAAGGTTTATTTATGTTGTTGGGAAAAAGGTCAAGTTCAATTATGGGAATTACATATTTGATCAAGTTGTGAAGCATGGTGCCACTAATGCTATCAAGATGTCTATAGCATTCCCTTCCCTTGTCTGTGGAATGATCTTAGACCAACATCCTGGAATTCTAACCAGTTCAGATGTAGCATGTAAGAGGGAGTCAGCTCTATCCTTGCATCCCAAGCTGTTTGTTGGGAATCATGTTCCAGACATTGTTGTAACATCAAGTTCTGGTGTTAAGAAGGCCAGTACTAAGGTTGAGTTGATTGAAGAATTAAAGGCAACCTGCAAGGATCTTGATGTGGTTATCAGTACTAGCACTGCTAGGAAGTTGAGAATTGAGCAGATGATCAAATCATTGCAATAGGGAGAAGATGATGTGAGTGCCAACACTGAAGATTCAGGTTCAGAGGAAGGAGAGGAGAATGATGCAGATGGTTCTGATGCTAGTGAAGATTGAAGTGCTGCTTTTGCTGTTTATTGCTTTTGTAGTTTATAGTTTTTGTTTCTGCACATTGTGTGCATGGTGTGTATCTTGGATAATAGTACTTTTATGTTTATCTTGGTTTTGTTCTATGATTTTTCTTGTCTTGTGGTGCTGACTTTAGACTGACAAGGAGAGCTAGTAGGACTAACTGTAGTAGAGTGTTTAACTTGTTGATAGTTGGCCAATTGTGGCTAAAAAGGGGAAGAGTTAGCCTATGTGTTGCCTAATTGTCTGATGTGGCTCTAGGCTTGAGGGGGAGTGTGCTGGTTCCTGCCTTGAGGGGGATTTTAGCTTTGTGCAGCTGTTGCTGGGTTGGAGTTTTTTTTTTTTTGAAGTTTTTTCCGCTGCAGGTACCTCTGATGATGGCAGAGTTTGTTTTAGCCAAAATTAGCCAAAGGGGGAGATTGTTGGTTCTTGTATTGGCTGGAATTTTGGTAAAACAAAGTTGAAAAATGTTGATGTCATATGTCTGATGTCATAACATTGGTTCCTAACATTTGTTGTTGCAGGGTTGAAGTTTTATATGCTGATGTTATAAGTGATGTCTTGACATCACTATATCAGAACATCAGAACAGCTCTCCCAAAATCCAGCTAATACGCTTAACCCTAAAAACATCTCAAACCTGATGTTCTAAAGATCTACATATTTGATGTCATGACATCGCATGTGACATCAGACTTCAAAACTTCAACAACTTAAACACTTAACATTATCCAATGTTAAGACTCAATGTTAAGACATCACCCATGTGACATCAACATTGAACAACTTTGTTTTACCAAAATTCTAGCCAATCCAAGAACTAACAATGTATTATTATTTATTATAAATAATATTAAAGGAATTAAGGGTAAGACGGACTTTTGATGAGGATTAGTGAGGGTATTATGGAGAAAGCCCAATTTAGAAGCCCAAGGGTTAGAGTGAATATAAAAGGAGGATTTTGAGAATAGGGTTCACTTTTGGTTAACCATGAAAAGAGGGAAAGAAGGGAGAGCTCTGAGGAAAAAGGGAAAAGGCGAGGAATTCGTGAAGGTTTCCAAAGTCTCAAGAGAGAACATTTCGGATCGACAATCTAAGGTATGGGGAGTAATTACCTTTCATTGTTTTCAATATAGGATTCGATGTAATTGAAGTGGATGTTTTATGTTTGAGGGTTTGTGGGGTTTTTGTGATGAATTGATGATTTTAAGGGCATTTTTGTGAATCGATTAATAATGTTGAATTGTACCGGTAAAATATACCTAAGGGCTGGTTTCCCTGTCGATGTTGTTTCGACCTTGTGGTGAAAAGGGATTTATGAAGTTTATGGGAAGCTTGAGAGTTTGTGAAGGTTTAGGGGATATAAGGTTTTCCACAGTGTTCCGAATCGACCTAATAGACGTAGGTTTTATGGCTTTGATTTCCGTGATGCATTAGGACAGTTGTAGGGATGTTTTTGGGCCATTTGGGGCTGTAATCGCAGGTACCCTTGAGGCTGTGGAGCTACTGATGCGTAGCAGTGATTTGCTGTAATCGCAGGTTCGCTAAGCGAACCATTCCTTCGCAAGGCAAATGTTTGCCAAGGCTCGCAAAGCGAGCAGCGCAACGAATGCGTGATAACTTGAGTGTGGGTACTAGGATGATTCTGAAGTGAAATTGGGGATTCGCTGGAAGTCTCGCAAAGCGAACTTCCTAGCAAGGGGTTTCGCATAGCGAATGAACCAGCGAGTATGACAGATGGTGTTTTCTGGAGTTTTAGCGTGATGACCGTGAGATTCGCTGACCGCTTCGCAAAGCGAAGGTCCCAACGAACTGGTTCGCGTAGCGAACGTCTGCTATTCGCGATGTTTTGTTTATGTTGCTGTGCCATTTTGATGCTTTGATGATCTGATTTTTATGATGATTTTCCATGGTGTTGCTGATGATTATATGACGATGTTTAGGTGATTACTTGACAAATATATACTGACATGATTTATATAAGAATTGATGAATGATGACGATATGATATGACTGAGGAATTTTGAGAGATTTATATAAGTGATGTTTCGTGATTAAATGATGATATGATGTTATTGATGATTATTAGGTGTTTATGTGATGATAAAATGACGATGTCAAGTACCATGAGTATATTGATGATTTTACATGACTATCTTGATGCGTGTATTAATGATTCGACGATGATGATTCATGATATTTTTGACGAATACATGATGATATAATTAACATGAGGTTTTGATGAATGATGATGTATATAATGGCTTTTATTGATGAATGATGATGCACATAATGATGTTTATTTGACGATGGTGATTATTTACGTTGTGCATCATGCCTTCATATGCATACTCTGTGACGAAGCTTCATTCCCATTCTGCGGATATGAGGTAAATATGACGTGCTCCGGTTCCAATGCGAAATCGATCCTATTGATGGGGATCTGTGGAGGGGTGATGTCTTAGTGTCCATCGATTATGACGATTGGTACCACATGCATGAGTCTTGTTGTGCATTTGCATTAATTGGCATTGTTGTATTTTATGATGTTGTTTGTGATTTTGATGTTTCCTTGTGATGACCCTGAAGATGTTGTATATGAAGATAATGTCATTTTATGTATATCTTGTTTTATATTGATTATTATGAATTGTGATTACTCACCCTACCTGTTTGAATGTTGCCTCCACGTGGGTAACTTGCAGGTGATCCGGCTTAGATGTGGATGCCCTCGAGACTTTTGAGGTTATTACTTTTGGTTGATGTATTGGGTCTTGCCTTGATTGTGTAACATCGCGTTGGATCGTCGAGTCGAATCATGTTGATTTATTTGTTGTTATTTAATGTTATGGTTTATTATAAAACCTTTTTAATTATTTGTGGTTATGGTGGTTCTGCTGCTACTTCTGAGGTCTTTTTGTTGAAAAACCTTTATTTGAAAATTTTGAGTTTTGCTGCCATGTGAAGGCTTTTGATTTATTTTGAGGAAAAACCCTATGTTTACAGGGCAAGTGCATTATTTTGAATTAAATGAGAAATGTGCACCCTTTGAGGTGATTTTGATGTTTTACTCTGAAATTTGAGTTGTTTCTGCTGCAACATTTTGGGGGTAGAAAAAGGGTGTTACAGTTATAGCCTTATGCCACTAGTCGGGCTTTATTGCGGGTTATCACCCCATTTTCTTCAAGTTTGTTCCTAAAAACCTACTGGATGCCAATTACTTGATTATCTTTAGGACGAGGGACAAGGTCCCAAACGTCGTTTCTTTTAAATTGATTTAGTTCATCTTGCATGGCCATATGCCAATGCTCATCAAGCAATGCATCTTTAGAATTTTTAGGCTTTACTTGAGACATAAAAGCAAAGTGATAATATAAATTACTTATCTTAGAGTGAGTAGTTACTCCCTTTGTGATGTCTCCGAGTATGTTGTCGATAGGGTGATCGTTTGATGTCTTCCAAGTTAAAGGTAGACCTTCAGCTACAGGTGGTCTTTCTTCCTTTTCCTCTTCATCATTGTCATCTTCTTTCTTCTCATCATCTATCGCTTTAGGTTCATCAATCCCTTGTTCGGTTCCATTGAGAATATCTTGAGAGGACACGCCTACATCATGAAAAACAACACCTTTCCCAACTTCTTTTGGATGAGACTCATTAAAGTTAACATGTACGGACTCCTCAACTATAAGCAATCTCTTAGTATAAACCCTATATGCCTTACTAGATTGTGAGTATCAGAGGAAGATACATTCATCGGCTTTTGCATTAAATTTTCCAAGATTATCTCTATTATTGTTCAAAACATAACATTTACATCCGAAGGGATGAAGATGATGGCAAAATTTGTAATCTGGTTTTGTTTAGGTTTTATTCACTAGGAAACCTTGTCTAGAGGAAGATGTATGTATGAGTATATATAGGTATGTGAAGAAATGGGCAAAAGGAATGCAAAAAGTTAGAGCAAAATAAAAATTTTTGGATGGGAAAAACATATAGGTCGGCTTATGAAAGTAATGGGTCAGCCTATGAAGGTCATAGGTCGACTTATCAAGCAGCCTGTGAAGCGACGTGTGGGCAGAGCCTACAGGCTTTAATACTGCTCCATGGGAGCTGAGCTGTAGGATTTATTTGTTGGCCTATACTGAAGCTAAGGCTCGTATAAGTTGGCATGTTCATGCATAGGTCGACGTGAAATGACTTGAATGCCCAAAAACAAGTATTTCAATGCAAATATTATGTTGACTCCTTTTCAAACTCACTTAAATGCTTCCTAATGCCAAGATGCAAATCTAGAATGATAGGATACCATCTAATATACATAGTGTTATACTTTCCTAGTTTTGACATCACTCAAAATACAAAAGCACTGTCATAAAAAACTTGTTTTGCTTGGGATGCTATGATGAATGGTTCGTTTACATAAGATGTCTTTCGGAGATTAACCCATGTGAATCCTAAATCATCGGTTTGTATACTAGTGTTACTTTCAATCCACTTGCACTTAAATAAAGGAACTTTAAAAGTAACATAATTTATATCCAAAATCTCCTCAATGACCCCAATGTACGCTCTAAATATCAATACAAGATTGTTATCTTTGGATCTAGAGAAGTACATGGATTCAACTTCAATCATAAACTCACTATTTTGCATGACAATGCGATCATCCTTTGATTTTGTATAGAATGAAAATTTTGTAATGTCGTATACACTCCAAGTTATTACATTAGCCTTAGACATATATGACATCCATTTAATTGTCTCAGAGGAATTTTTATTTTTAGAAACTCTTTCGTTAAACCAAATTATGAAAGTTTTGTTATGCTTTGTCAACATCAAATTTTCACTCATTTAGTGAAATATTTTCTTCATAAGACTTTTGTGAGCAGACAAGTATGGTTGAACTTCATAAATGTTATTCAATATATACAAATGTGCTTGAAGAACTACATATAGTTTCTGTAATACCCCGTATTTAATAAAATGCTCTAAATAATATTAGTTAAGATCAACTGGGTTCCAGTGTGCTTTGAGAGTTATCTGTTGAGATAATTAGAGTAACTAATGAACTCATAGTTGATTTAATTAATATTATCTGACTCTGAGGTTTTATTAATTGGTACATTAGAGATATTTTGGATAGCCTCAATTTTGGACATTTAATTATAAACTTAATTAAAATTTTAATTAAACCTAATTAAACAAAAAGATTATTTTACTAAAGTAAATAAATAAATAAATAAAAACCGGTTAAAAATGATTAAACAGTCTGATATCGAAGTGCTCGAAAAAATAAAACGAATGCACTAAAATGATCAGCGCGAAATAAACGGCTCGGAAAAATACAGTGTTCGGTCAAATTTTGAAATTTTTTCCGGTTAAAAGGCCCAACTGATAAAAAATGAGACCAAAAAATAGTTGAAAAATTAAATGAGCACACCAGATTGAACTACGCGAAACTTAGATAAAGAATTCCGACGTCTATAAGCTCGACTTTAAAACTTTTCGTACACTAATTTTACACACACCTGACTTTCAGTTTGACCGATTTGACTGTAAATCCGACGAGCCTATTCTGGCTGATAATTTGGGCAATATGAATGATGATAGACATGTTATACTATACACATGATGCAAGGTGAAAATTAAGTCGGATGAACGCAAGTTCAAAAATTCCTGGTCAAAACTTGGGGTATGACAATATACTCTTAAAGTTGACGCACAAATGTCTTTAAAAATGAACTAATCTCAGTTAGTGGATTAAGAACACACTCGGGAAGTGAGGAATGCAATTGGAAGCAATTATTCCATGAAAACATGATAATCATGATTTTCATTCCATGCAACTTCCCAGTTTTTGCGTCAGCACATCTTGCTAAGTTAGAAAAATAACCATCGGGCATCCTCAACTCATTTAACCACCAACAGAATATTTTTTCTTCTTGGGGAGTAAGAGTGTAATAAGCCTTGGGTTTTAATAATTTTCCATTTGATTGAGGTTTCAACTCCAAGTCTTTTCGATTACACAAAAGTTCCAAGTCCTTTCTAGCCTTCTTATGATCTTTTGTCTTTCCTTGGACATCCATCACCGTGTTAAATACATTATAAAAAAAAATTCTTCTCAATGTGCATAACATCAAGATTATTTCGCAACTAATTATCCTTCCAATATGTGAGGTCCCAAAAAATACTTCTTTTGTCCAATTGTGTTTGTCCCCATATCCTTGGTTTCTGCATGCTTTACCATTATCTGTGATTTTTGGTAGGTCACATACACTATTCCATACTTCAGTCGATGATTGACGAGGGGGAGAAAGATCTGTTACTTTTTTCCTTTTCTAAAAGCATTCTTATTTTTACTAAAACACATGGTTTATATATAAGCACCTACAGTGACAGTCAGACCTTGAACGTTTCCCACCCATTTCCAAAGTAAACACTTTTGTGTGTCCTATGCAATGCAGACATCCCATTTTTTCATGTCTACCCCAACCAGACAACATGCCATATCCAGGAAAATCATTAATTGTACACATCAAAGCAGCTCGCATATTAAAGTTTTGTTTACAAGACACATCATAAGTCCAATCACCAATCAACCTCTTCAGATCATCAATTAAAGGTTATAAATAAACATATATTCTCGCCTTTGGACTGACGGTCCTGGAATGAGGCATGTCAAAAACATGTAAGGTTTCGTCATGCACATCTCATGAGGGATATTGTATGGGGTAACAATAACTGGCCAACAAGAATAGGCAATTTCTGATGATTGAATATACAGAGTAAAACCATCTAAGCATAACCCAAGCCTGACATTGCTGGGTTTTGCTGCAAAATATGGATGTACTTTATCAAAGTGTTTCCATGCCTCGCCATTAGATGGATGTTGCATCATGCCTGAACTATTGATATTTGTATGATGACATGTCATTTGGCTTGAACTATGAATTGACACAAACATTCTTTGCAATCTAGGTATTATTGGTAGATAGAACATGAACTTCACTGCAACTCGTTTTTGCTTTCGATCAACGCCTTTACTTTGAACTAAATACCTTGGACTCTGAAAAAACTTACATTCCTCCAATCCCTTGTCATTTGTATGAAACTCATTATCATAAAACAACATGCAACCTCCAACGCAACAATCAATATTTTTTACTTCTACTCCTAACTTCGGCACCATCCTATTCACATCATAATAACTTATAGGCATGTTTTCTTTCACTGGAGTCGCGTTCAACATCATTTTTGCAAAAAATTCCAAACATTGATCTGAAACATTCCAATTTGACTTCCTAGCCAAGAGCCTCACACATATGGATAACTTAGAGTCAGAAGACCCCGCAAACAATGGTATATTTATTTCTTTCAACAATTGATAAAATTTTGTGCTTTCTCGTTCGGGAATTCATTTGCATCATAAGTCACATTCACCCCTAATGCATCGTCGACCATATCATCTATGAGATTAAATTATTCCTGGTCTTGTAAATGTGGTTGATTGCTTGATGCCTCTCTATTTATCTCAGGTCCAACATGTGTTTGACAACTTGAAGCCTCTCTATTCACCTCTGACTGTATTTCTCCATTAGAATACCACACCCAATAATTTGTCCTAATTAAAACCATCTTTCTCCAAGTGACGTTTCACTACATTTGAGTCACTAATTATATTTCTGCAACCACACTTTAAACACATGCATCTAACCCCTAATTCGCTTCGACAACATTCTTGAGCAAACGCATATGTGAGAAACGCATCAACTCCTTTAAAATGTGGTTTAAGCCCACGTCTTCTTAGATACGTTATATCATACATCCAACTATAATAGAACTGGTAATATTCCATATTGCACATGTGCAACGTTGTTCATGTTTAAATTTAAATTTAAAAAATAAGGAGAATTGATCTATCGACAAACATATAACTATATTATGTTTCTAACTAACATATCATATAACTAACATATAGTCACAACTAAATTATATATTCTTTACTTAATTTAATTATTATTCTAGTTAAAGATATACTTTTTTCTAAAAAAACTCTATATTTTTTTAATACATATATTTAATACATATTTAATATTTTCAAAATCAATATATATATTTTTCTTACAAATTTACATAATTTCTAAATATATTTTAACTTACTAATTATATACTTTTATGATTTAATTCATACTTTCTATAAATATATTACAAAAATATATTACATGCTTTCTAAATAAAAAATGTATATTACTATATAATCTATTCTTTTATAAAAATATATAATATGTTTCTTAAACTAATTTTATAAATTTATAGAAAACAAAATATATTAACAATATTATATAACTAACACACATTCATAACTAAATTTAAATTTAATTGATATTCTAATTAAAGATATAGTTTTTTCTAAAAAAATTCTACATTTTTAAATACTTATATTTAATGCATATTTAATGTTTTCAAATAAATATATACTTTTTTATTACAAATTTACATACCTTATAATAGATTTTAACTTACAAATTATATACTTTAATGATTTAACTCATATTTCTATAAATATATTACCAAAATATATTAAATACTTTCTAAATAAAAAGTGTATATTAATATATAATCTATTCTTTTATAAAAATATATAATATGTTCTTAAATAAACTTTATAAATATTCTATTATAAATATATTTAATGTTTTCAAAATAAATATATATTTTTTTTCTTAAAAATTTACATACTTTCTGTTCTGGACTGGGCCAGCGCCTGCCCACCAGTCGGACAGACCCAACCCAATGCTAAGTTAAGCGGCCCATTAAGGCCCAGTCCTCTCCATCGCTGGGCACATCCGGATCCCACCATCGTCGAGCAGGTCACTACATGGCTTGGGGAGAGATCACGCGTCTGCCCCACGGACTCCACGTGCTCCCCATGCGGGGACACGTCATCAGGTAACTACCCACTTTAGGAAGAGCTGGTCAACCCACTTTCCGGAGATCACGGGGCAGTTACTCCAGGGAAAAGACCACGTGCTGGTCTTCCCTACCCCACGTAAGCCCTGAAAGTTATCTCCATTGGGCCTAGTGATCCAACCCAGTGCAAATGAATGTTGGTCCAGTGCTGGGGGCACACTATAAATACCCTCTTTCACTAGAGAGTCATGTATTCTGAATCTTTACTCTCACTACCTTTCTGTACTTGCGCTTTACTCCGTCTCTTACTTTCGCTATCGAAAAAGCTTAGATATGTGTATATGAAAACTAATCGAAGATAATGATAAGAAATTCAATCAATATGTTTCAATCAAAATTCCTTGAAATCTACTCAACAAGCAATGTTATATCCAATGATAAATCTCACAAAAAATACTATGAGGCAAATTATCGACCACCTTATGTGCAATCGATTTTGTTTGGAAATTTGTATAGTTTTGTTGATCTTAAACTCCAACCACAATCTAAAGGATTGTGATCAACTCAAAAAAAAATTCAAATGGTTTTCAAAATAATTTACCAAACGAATTAAACGCACAAATGATGAACTTAACAGTTTGCAAATGAAACGTAAGAGAGCGAGAGCGAGAGAGAGAGAGAGAGAGAGAGAGAGAGAGAGAGAGAGAGAGAGAGAGAGAGAGAGCTTTTGTGAGAAAAAGGAAGCCCGTGTTGAATTTATGGATAACAAATAGCAAGGGGAATTCCCGTGTGACCATAATGGTTATAAATTGCGAGCGACAACCCCCAGCGAATTTATGACGTGTTCACAATGTGGCAGCACATTGCAAGGGGCTACTCCACGTGTCTAAAGAGGATAAAATTTGTGAGGGGCTACCCCTAGCAAACATCTTACGTGTTGCAGGCAATCTGTAGAATGCGTTTAGGCTTTAACAGGTGTATTAAATGCATTTTATGCTGATTTGACCTAACCCTAACAATTGGTGAGGGGTATCCTCTAGTTAATGTAATGGATATAATTGGTGATGGGTATCTCCTCGCAAATGACAATATTTGCAAGCTCCATTTTGGCGTAATTTCTTCTTTTTGAGGGGTGACCCCTAACAATGTTCAATTTCGAAATTAAAAAAATATATATTGTATTTGCTAGGGGTCACCCCACGTTTTATATATATATATATATATATATATATATATATATATATATATATATATATATATATATATATATATATATATATATATATATATAACTTTTTTTTATATATTTTGAGCATTGCGAGGAGTTTAACCCCAAGCAACGTTGTGTTTTTAGTGAGGGATTTTACCCCTAACAAAATCCCCTAATTATACAAGGTTTTTCTTGTAGTGGAAATCAGAGCTGGCATTGGGTCCAGGTAAGAGTGGAAATAGGCTGGGCCGAGTTAGGCTTTGTCAAGTCTAAGACTGACCTGTCAAAAAAACTGAAGCCTAAGCCTGACTTGTAGCCTGTCATAGGCTTATTTTTAGGCCTGAGTCTGGCCTTTACTAAGGTCTGTTTAGCCTGTTAGCCTACATAAAAGTATTTTATTTTAAATCGACAAACAAACTAAAAAGCCAATGAGACTAAAAGTTTGTTTACATTGACTTATTTTAACTTACCTATTAGCATAAGTTTTGAGAGATTATTTGTTTAATATAACTTATGAAAGTAACTTATAACACTGTTCATAAGGTGTTTTCATCTTATTTTTATAAGTTTTTCAAGATAACCAATTTTTATTTATGAATTTTAATTCAAAGTACAAAATATAACATAATGATAATAAAAAAATTATTCATATTTATTTAAATAGGTTGGTCTGTTTGGCTTAAAAGGCTTTTTTGCATGGCCTGGGACCTAGCATTTTTAACTAAATAGACTTATAAAAGCGTAAGTCTTTTGAGAATTTTACCTGCCACCCCCCCCCCCCCCCAATTAAACCTGGCACCCCCCCATATTTTTAAAATGGCGAAAATGTCCCTTAAATTTTTTCAAACAATCTCCGGACGAAATTCCTGGTAATGTTAAACAAAATTTCGGTATTGTTCAAACTTCCCGGTAGTGTATTTAAAATTTCAGGTATACCGGTAATTTCAAATTCCCCGGTAAGTGGTTAAAAATCCGGTTATGCCCTGAAAAGTACAGTTTGATACCGGGAATTTCACCCCAATTGAAATTCCCGGTAGTTATAATTTGAGGATTTTTTTTTAAACGGTCGAGATTTTGCCGACAGTTTTGTATGGTTGTGATTGCACCGACACTTTGTGCGGTCCAGAATGGATGAACGTTTGCATAAATAGGGGTTAGGTCTTGTGGTAAAACATATCTGAAAAAAATGGCTTCTCCCGCATTTTTTATTAAGGCAGAAGTTTGCTTCCAGAGAGGTTCTCGTCTTGTCGAATTCATGCTTCCCGATGACACAACCTCCTTCGCCGGCCTAACTTCGAAGTTGAAGGGATTGTTGCCTGAAGGTGACAATAGAAAGGTGTCAAAGATCGAGTTTCGGGAGGATTGGGTGGATGGTAGTCTGATATACAACCTAATTGAGCTGAAGGACGATGAAGATGTCATCAAAATGTGGAAACGCCCCCGCTGCTCGGCGTCGCCTAACAGACCGAGGTGCCTGGAAACGCCCCCGTTGCTCGGCCATCCGCCTCCGGTGTGAACCGGTTGGGACCACCCGGCCTGCCCGTACATGTGCAGACTCAGCTTCAGGAACTACTGTACCTCTACCCGTACCACCTCCCGCCAAATTAAGCGCCCTCCCAGCAATGCTACCATCACGGCCTGTGGTTTTCACTGAAAAAATAAATAAGATAAAAAAAATAACAAATATTGATAAAATACCGGATATTTTGAAATTCCCGGAAAAAGGAAAAATTTACAGCTACCGGATTTTTTGAAATCCCCGGTGGCGATTACCGGTAATTTCAAAATTCCCGGTAGGATTTTACCAGGATTTTTGAAATTACTGGTAATATTCACCGGTTATTTCAAAAAATTCAGAAATTCTTACTTGTTAATTCGAAATTCCCGGTAGGTGCTTGAAATTTCCGGTATCTTTTGAGAATTTGAAAAATCCGTACGTCTACCGGATATTTGGAAATGGAGAAATGTTTTTTTGAGAAGGACTAATATGTCTTTTCACAAGTAATGGGGGGTGCCAGGTTTAATTGTGGGGGTGGCAGGTAAAATTCTCAAGTCTTTTCTATTTAAAAAAAAAGTTTGACCAGACCTAAGTCTGTGTAGGTTAGGCCCGTAAACCCCTGTTATCGGCCTGACCTATTTTTCACCCTTAGGTTCGGGCAAACAGGCTCACAACCCAGGACCTCTAAAATATAGGGGCTTCAAAATTATTTTTTGTAAATTATAATCCTAAAATAAATATATAAATATTAATAGTTAAATTTAATTTCTAATTGTAAGTTAATTAGCATAATGGTAAATGGTTCAATTCTTAATGTCTCCATATTCTAAAGAGGAAGCACAAAATAGGGAATTCAAGGGCTCTTAAGAGATTGAGAACGGAGTGTTCGAGGGCAAAACGAACACTTTCATCCAGTACCGAGACCTCTTTGATAAGTGGATGAAATATCGTTGAGACTTATCTTACTAATGCTAAAAAGAAAAAAAAAATGTAGAACATGTTTATCTAGTTGGTGGGTCTTTTAGGATTCCCAAAATGTGTACTCTTTTGCAAGAATTTTTTAGAAAAGAGGAGCCTATGTTCAATATGTTCAGCATAATCAATCCCCTGTTGAGGCTGTTGCTTCTGAAGCAGCTATGCTAGCCGCTTTGTTAAGTGGAGGCCTTAAGAATGTTCCAAAGGAAGTGTATCAATGTCTAAGTACCTGTTACAATGTCAGATAACAAATCTAGTCTCATGGTTAATTTTAAAGACGGTGCTGCAATGACGGTACGTTTAGTATCTCAGTTCCCTTAATCCTCGATGCATTCCATATTCAATGTATGTTTTGGTGCAGATTCTGATGGTATGTTAAATGTCTCTGCTGAGGTACAGACCATTTCGAAAGAGATCATAAGAACCAAAGAAAATGTAAGGGACGAGTTGCGAAATCCTTGTTAAATCTTTCTTAGTTCTTTGATTTTCATATTACTGCATGAAAACAAGATCAGTTCCACAATCACAATGGTTGAATGTTTGCTTTATGGCAACTAGCATATACTACGAGAAAAGTGTGATTTAGCTTCAACCAATTTTAGATGCTAATAGCGTCTATTTAGCATCCAAATATTCAAACGCAAATGCTTTTTTTTAACTAATTTTTTTTACATAAATTTGAGTCAATAGAATTAGACGCTATCCAATATATTAGTTGACACTAATTATTTTATAATTTTATTTTAAAATAGCATCAACAATTTATGATGCTAATGTATTATTAAATTTTAATTTTATAAGTAGTGTTTATTAATTTGGAAGCTAAAACAAAATAGATCCTTTGTTTTACATTTCCCACATTTTTGTTTATCAGTGTTTATTAGTTTCTGAAGCTAAAACAAGTTTTTATTATCAAAAAGTTTCCCACATTTTTTTTACATTTCCCTCTCTTTTTGTTTTAGGAAAATATTTCCCTCTTTTTTATTTTTTTAGAAAAAATATTTCACAAAGATATTGCCTCTTTTTAGAAAAAGTTGGTAGAACCAGTATACATCGATTCCCTCTTTTTTTACATTTCCCTCTCGATTCAACGATTCACCATTCAAGAATCTCCGACCATCGTTCAAGAATCTCCGACCTCCGTTCACCAACCATTTCCGACAAACTCCATTCATCGATTCACCGACCTCCGTTCAGTATTCGAAGAGGTAAGTAATCAAACTCCCAATCCTTTTTCTTTTCGTATTTCTTCTTTCGTTCATCATCGTTTTCAGTAGGTACATTGAACTATGGTCTTTCTTCTCTTATATAATTTCTTGTATTAATATTTTGGGTTTTCTATTTCTTCTTCATATTTTAGGGCTTGTGGTTTGTGAAAATCTTTGATTATTTCTACTTAATTGGGAATTTGAGAAGTTGTTTTGTAGTTTTATCTAATTGGGATTTTGAGAAGTTATTACCTAATTTGAGCTAATTAGGGTTTTTCAAATTTTGGTTACATAATAGACAGTAGCAAGGCTCTGGTGTGTGAAGGGCTTTTTCTTGTTTTACAGAGCAAGTTTGGTTTAGCAGGCAGAGGTGAGCTGTAGCAGTTTTGGTGATTGCTATTATCCTATGAGTGGTCTTTTTCATATTCATTGTGACAAAAGTCTGTAGTTTGATTTGAAAGTTCTCTTGAGGCTATGTAGTTTGTTTTGAATTTTGTATCTGAAAGTCTTTGCACTTCTTGTGTTTTGACTCTTCTATTAATGATATCTTTGCTTATTAAAAAACAAAAAATGTAAAAGAGGTAAACGGATGCATTTAAGAAGAAGATAAAAGAAAATCTGTTAGAATTGTACAGTACAAGATATCTGCTATATATATATACATGGTTTAAAGAACCAGTCAGTGAAAATAGTATGACTTAATAGTATTGTAGAATTGTACATGGTTTTAGAATTGTACAGTACAAGATATCTGCTATATACATGGTTTTAGAATTGTACAGTACAAGTATGACTTAATAGTATTGTAGAATTGTACATGGTTTTAGAATTGTACATAGTATGACTTAATAGTGAAAATATATACACGGTTTTAGAATTGTACAGTACAAGATATCTGCTATATGTCTCATTAATAGTACGACTTAATCAGTGAAAATAAACACTAAAGTATTGACTCTGTTTCAGTATAAAAGGCTTTGTTTCATGATAATTATATTCTTCTCGAATTGCTAGATAGAAGTATAATGTTGTTGGTTGATCTGTTTCCTTTTATAAATGGGTTGATTCTTTTTCTTCCAAATTTATTGCAAGTATATTCACATTCTTAGCAGCTGTTGCAGTGGACTGGTTTAGTGGTCCTGTTAGCAGCTGTTCCAAATTTAATCCCAAGTTTCCTTGAATTCCAAAAAATGAAATTGTTTCTGTTCTACATAATTGTTTCTGTTCTACATAATTATTGGTATCAAGTTTTCAATCTCTAATAATTCTTTTTACCTTTACTTGGTTGTAGGACTTCTATAGTTTCACCCTACTTTATAAAGTTTGGTCCATCATTCCGTTCTACATTTCTTGGTATGTTTTCTCAACTATAAAACATTTAAATGTTATTGATTTTGTTGAGATTGGTTATTATTTCAGGGCCTGCCTATATGCATATTCTTTTTAATAACATGTTTTAGATTTATAATGAATCTGCTAGCTATCTATTACATATTGACTATAGCGATATAGCTTCATTTTTTCCATGTAGAAGGAAAAGTCTCCTGGAGACTTGGTGGCTCTAAAACTCACTCATGTACCTATGGTTTATATAAAGGATAGATTTAGTGTGATTTAGCTTCAAAAAACTTAGCATCAATTCCATTTTGTGTCTATTCTCAATTCATTATCTAAATAGAGTTACTGGAATGACAACATAATTGCAATTGGCAGCACTGCTGCTCTTAAAACCTAATTGTATGTTATAATATTTAGCTAACAGTTTAGTTTGTTAGTATTACTGTCTGATGGTCAAAGTCTGTTTGTTAGTATTACTGTCTGATGGTCAAAGTTTGTTAGTCTTGTGCTTGAATTTTGAGTTGTGTAGTGTTTTTCAGTTGTTTAAAAAATAAAATCATTTGTCGGGCGCAAGTTGGTAGAGAAAGTGAGTATGTTGGCACCAAACTGTCCTCTAAAGCTAGTCTGCGATGTCTCTTAAATCTGTACATTTTGAATCAAAAGAGAGTTAGTGCTGTCATAGGCAGAAGCAAATACCAGAGCCATCTTTGACTATGCTGATAAATTTATGCTTACCTGTTACAATAATTCTTCCAAATTGTCATGTAGAGGATTAGAAATTTGAGGTTGAGGAGTAGTATGGTCATGCTCTGGAAGAATGTAAGATCAATATTAATCATGAAATGAAAATACATCTAACAAATAAAAGAATTCCAGCTTTACAGATTTCACAATATTGTGACAACATATATATTGTCAATCAAATCCTAAACTTATTGCTCTTACATGATATATTTATACACAAGAGAGGTTGAAAAAGAAGACATGAACATAAAAAGCAATGCAAAAAAACCAACACTACGTTGAGTTTCATTAGGAACCGGAACGGGAACGTGATCAACATGAGAAGGCTTCTTCATCGTATAGATCAAATTTGACACAATTAGGTATATTATTTAAAAAATCTTATATAATATTTGTCACTAATAAATTTTGATAAAATAGAATTTTCAAAATCCTGTCTACAAGTTTAAGTCTATGATATTATCTTCAAAGGCTTATGCAAACTTTGGGAGTAGACTTTTACTAGTTAAACTTTTGAGTGAAGGTTATGAAGCATAAATTAGCATATATTTGGTCTTTGGGATGGTAATTGTTTTCATCTCTAATGGATATCCATAAAATTTATTTGTAAAAATTATCCATTTGTATTGTACAAAATACTGTGATTGTATTCCTTTCTAGCTGCATTCTTCGTTGTTGTCCGGCTATAGCATTTGGTATAGCATTTTTAATTTGGATCTGTTGGTATGGCATTTTGTATATCATTTTTAATTTGGTATCCTTTTTAGCTGTATTTTATTCCTTTGTAATTTGGTATATCATTTTTCTACAGCAGTATTTTTCTCTATAGTGGCAGGGGAGTGCATACGTGTTGGAGTTTGCATTTTTCTACAGCAGCATTTTTCTACAGCAGTATTTTTCTACAACAGTATTTTTTCAACAGAAAGTAGAAACAGGTTTTGTAACAACATCATATAATAGTAATAATTCTTTTATATCACTCTTTTCATTCTCTTATAATTCTTTTTACCTTGACTTGGTTGTAGGACTTCTATAGTTTCACCCTACTTTATAAAGCTTGGTCCATCATTCCGTTCTACATTTCTTGGTATGTTTTCTCAACTATAAAACATTTAAAATGTTATTGATTTTGTTGAGATTGGTTATTATTTCAGGGCCTTGCCTATATGCATATTACTTTTACTATTATATATTGACTATAGCGATATAGCTTCATTTTTTCCATGTAGAAAATGGACCGTACATGGATGTATGATGCAGTTAATCCTGATAGGTATGGTTTGAAAGACAATTTCATTAGTGGAGTTGCCGAGTTTGTAGAAATGGCTATAACACGTCCTAATTTTTTAACGGAAGGGGGCATAAGATGTCCCTGTGCAAATTGCAAGTGTATAAACTTAATGACTCCTAGAGAAGTCAAGTATCACTTATATAGGAATGGGTTTCAGCCAAACTATTATGTTTGGACTGAGCATGGAGAAGTTAACCCTAATTCAAACCTCGGTGGCCATTCTAGAAATGGAGGGAACGTGGGTTACGAAGATCAATTTGCTGCAATGAATCATATGGTACATGATGTTATTAGGCCGTTTACCGAAGACCTGCATATGAATGCTAATATAGGAAATGAGACATACAGGGAGGATGAAGAGCCCAATCCAGAAGCTAAAGCTTTTTATGATTCTTTGATCTCTGCAAATTAACCCATATATGAGGGAGCTACTGAATCCAAATTATTGATTTCCGTTAAGCTTTTGGCTCCAAGATCTAATTGGAAAGTTCCTCAAAAGTGTATTGATTTTTTTCCACAAATGCTTGCTGACGTTTGTCCAACAAAATAATGTTTACCAGAAAATAATTACCAAGCAACGAAGTTGGTGTCCAAGTTAGGGTTGAAAGCTATAAAAATTGATTGTTGTGTGAACGGCTGTATGTTATACTACAAAGATGATATCACTTTAACCATGTGTAGAATTTGTCAAGCTGCTAGGTATCTTCCTCGTAAGAGTGGTATGGGAAATTTCAAAGATGTTCCTGTGAAGAGAATGTTTTATTTGCCAATAATTCCAAGATTACAAAGGTTGTACGCGTCAATAGAATCTGCAGCTCAAATGAGATGGCATCATGAGAATGTAAAGCCTCCGAATATTTTACGCCATCCATCTGATGGAAAAGCATGGAAACACTTCGATAATGTTTATCCTGATTTTGCTATAGATCCAAGAAACGTGCGATTAGGTCTATGTTCTGATGGATTTACACCTTACATTCAAGCTTCTAGTTCTCCATACTCATGTTGTTCAATAATAGTTACACCATACAATCTTCCACCAGAAATGTGCATTTTGGCTACCTTATATGTTTTTGACTTGTCTAGTGCCTGGACCATATAACCCTAAATCAAAGATAGATGTTTATTTACAACCATTGATTGATGATTTACAACACTTGTGGAACGATGGTGTTTGGACATACGATGTATCTATGAAACAAAACTTTTTAATGAGGGCATGTTTAATGTGGACAATAAATGATTTTCCAGCCTATGGTATGCTATCTGGATGGGGAACACAGGGTAAATTAGCATGCCCTTATTGTATGGATGAAACAAAAGCTTTCACCTTAAGATTTGGTGGAAAAAGCTCATGGTTTGATTGTCATCGTTGTTTTCTACCGACTGATCATTCTTTCAGAAGAAGTAAAAGAAGCTTTAGAAAAAATAAGGACGAGAAAGATGGTCCACCTTACATGTTCACAGGGGAAGATGTGTGGGAAGTTGTTCGTAATTTTCCAAAAGTGACAGATATTGGTTGGGGGGCCAAATTTACAGGGTATGGAAAAACTCATCATTGGACAAAAAAAAGTATATTTTGGGATCTTCCATATTGGAAGGACAATTTGTTAAGGCATAATCTTGATGTGATGCATATTGAGAAGAATGTTTTTGATAATGTGTTCAACACTATCATGAATGTTGCTGGAAAAACAAAGGACAATGAAAAGGCAAGAATGAATTTACAGATGCTCTGTTTGCGTGGAGACTTAGAGATGAGAGATCTTCCTAATGGAAAAATGGCGAAACCAAAGGCAAGATATACTTTGACACCAGAGGAGGCAAAATCAGTATGTAAGTGGATTAAGGAACTAAAAATGCCTGATGGCTATGCTTCAAACCTTGCTAGGTGCGCTGATGTCACCAAGGGTAGGATGCTTGGTATGAAAAGTCATGATTGTCATGTTTTTATGGAGTGTTTACTCCCAATTGCTTTTCGTTCTTTGCCAATAGAGATATGGAAGCCGTTAACAGAATTAAGTAAATTCTTTAGAGACTTATGTTGCAATACATTGATGATGGAGGACTTGGTTAAGTTGGAAAAAAACATTCCAATCATCATATGTAAACTTGAAAAGATTTTTCCACCAAGCTTCTTTGACTCGATGGAGCATCTTCCGATTCACCTTCCAAGTGAAGCAATCCTTGGTGGTCCAGTACAATATCGGTGGATGTATCCATTCGAAAGGTAATTTAGATATATTTTTTTGTTTAAATGTTAACATTTTTGATAAAAAATGATACGAAAACATCTTACATGTAGGTTGATGGGAGATTCAAAGCGTTCAGTTACAAATAAGGCTAGAGTTGAAGGTTCCATATGTGCTAGCTACTTACACCGAGAGACAACCTATTTTTGTTCTCACTATTTCAAGACCTTTAGTCTCCTACCAACTTCAAGTGTTAGAAATGATCCTCGGATTGGAAATGAGGGGTTTCTATAAACATTATCAATCTTTGACAAGTATGGACGTCCTAGTGGAAAGTCTAAAGATCATTGGATGACAGATAAAGAATGGACATCTGCTCATGTGCATGTCCTTATCAATTGTGATGAGATTAAACCATATCTTGAGTAGGTTACATTCATATCACATTAATTATGCTCTCAAAATAATGATTATACTTATTAAATTTTTTATTGATGTCAGCATATTCTTCGAATGCAATTCTATCGACAATCAAGATTCTTCAAGTCTAATATATGCAGAATTTCCTTTGTGGTTGAAGGCATATGTAAGTTCAATCCAATCAATTTATAAAGTTAGCTAATAAACTCTCTCTAAGTTTACTCGTGTCATATGTATAGGTGCATAATGAGCAAAATGGTGTGACTAACCCATACATCAGAGGCTTATCTAGGGGTCCTGCATCAAAGGCAATATCATGGAATATATACTTTGTTAATGGGTATAAGTTTCATACTCAAGTGTGGAGTAAGGGAAAAAAGACCACAAATTGTGGGGTACACGTAAAAGGTCTTACAGAGGGAGGAGAAGACAACTAGTATGGTATCATCCAACATATCTTTCAATTGGAATACCAAGAATTAAAAAATAAGATAACACTATTTTTTTGTGAATGGTTTGATCCAACAAAAAATAGAGGGACACGAGTTCATCCGCAATATAATATTGTTGACATTAAAATGAATAGACATTATTCTTTGTATGACCCGTTCATCCTTGCGCAAAAAGTAAGACAAGTGTATTATGTTCCTTATCCAGAAATGTGTAAAGATATGCGTGGTTGGTGTGCAGCAATTAGTACAAAACCAAGAGGACATGTGGAGATTGAAATAATAGAGGATGAAATGCCTTATCAATCAGATAATACGGCACCTATTGTATCCATCACAGAATTGGAACCACTACATGGTTTAGCTGATCAATCACTCTTTGATGAGGTTGATCGGGTAATTGTTCCTAACAATGACCCGATGGTTCAAGATGGTCATTCGGAAGATGAGGAAGAAGAGGAGGAAGAAATATATGAGGATGAAAATGATGAAGAAAACATGGACGAGCAAGATGATGATGATAATGATGATGATGTTGATGATGAGGATGATGACGACAACAATGAAGACGAAGAAGATGATATGGATTAGTTTGTTTTTGTATTAAAGTAGTTGTAAGATCCATGGAAAGGAGAAAGTTGTAGTTGATGTTCTAGTTTATTTTAAAAATATATGGACACCTAAATGTGTGTGAAGCCTGTTGTGTATGTTGGTGATGTGAGAACTGATAAAAACTGATTTTTCTGGTGTACCTCTTGCTTTGCAATAGTATTGTGAATTTTTTCTGCTACTGATTTTTCTGATCTGATATGCTCTCTCACTGATGATGTCTTTGTTCTGATTTTTTTGCAGGTTTTGAGTAATTGTTTAAGGAGGATTGCCACATTAAATCGTCAGAATCTAAGGCGGTGTAGGTTACTGCTCCTTTCCATTTATTGTTTATATTTCACCTTTCCATTTATTGTTTATATTTTATAACTGTATGTAAAGGTACAAACAAGTATCTGTTGTCTTTTTTTGAAGTCAAGGTTTTAAGTGGATAGTGAAACATGTATCTAAAGGTACAAACAAGTATCTAAAGGCACTGAGACATGTTTTTCTTTGAAGTCAAGGTTTTAAGTGGATAGTGGGTGTGTTTAGTAATTCTGAATTTAGTGAGCTAGGCCTTGGAGAAAAAATAATTCCTAATCTACACTCCATGGTTGTTGATGTTTATGTTAGCATCTCCCCGGTCCCAAATTCAAAATTAATTTTGGCACTTCTTCAACTGAGGTTATCTCGTCTTCTCGAGTTATTAAGTCAACATGGTCATTTTAAATTATACAATTTGTAGAGTGATTTACTATTTCTTTAATGTTTTACTTTTTTTGACATATCTTAACTACTATTGTGCAGGAAGACTTATACATTGAGAAAAATGACTGAACAATGCCATGGAACTAAGAGGAAGAAGTCTTCCACCATTGTTCATCATAGGTTGTTACGACCTGGCGACCTTGATAAAGCTACCAAGAAGCTTGTTGAAGCCAACAAGAAGCGCCTTAAGAAATTGGGTTTACCATCATCAACCCATCCTTCCTCACCAACAGTTCAAAAGACACAACATGTGGTCCAACCAGCCCCTAAAGTACTCCATCCTACCCCATCATTAGCCCAAGAAACAATGAGAGTGGTCCAACCACCCCAAGTGACGGCACCAGCAGTAGTCCAAGAAACAATGAGAGTGGTCCAACCACCCCAAGTGACAGCACCAACAGTAGTCCAAGAAACAACACCAATGGTCCAACCTTCGCTAATGACAGCACCGACAAGAGTCTAAGCGACACCACAACCTTCCCTAGAGGAGGCGAATCTTACAGACAATGTTGAGGGGGATCACCTGCAGAATGAACAAGAGGTCCATCAAGAGGATAATGTTACGAAGATAATGATACGACCTCTTGGTGAAGGGTATTTCATTTTTGTTTTTTTGATAATTTGTCATGAATTTACTTTTATTTAAATGTATTTCTTTTACAATTTACATTTTGGTGTGTGTAGATTTGCTCCTGGAAAAGCTGCTGCTAATGCAATTAGCATGGCTATTAGGAGACAGTTTCGAGACATTTATACGTGTTGGAAAAATGTTCCCCAGGATGAATGGTTTGGAATATTTTCGGTAAGCCTTATAAATTAGTTGTAGTTTCTTTGTGACAATTGAATTATACCACCTCTGATATGAATATATTTTTTGGAATTAAATTTCATTCTACTTACATTGTCGATCAGAAATATGTTTCATGGGAGCCTCATCATGCGAAGAAAATCAGAGAGGTATTTGATAAAAAATGTCCTAAACGCCTTACTGACATGCTTACAAAAGTGAGAGATAAGGAGGAAAGACCTAGGTGGATGGGAGAGGATGCATATAAGGGTCTTCTTAAACATTGGAAGAGCGATGGTTTCAAAAAGATGTCTTCACAAAACAAGATTAATCGGAGTTCAAGTAAGGGAGGAGCTTTCCACACCACAGGACGCAAGGCTCATCACGACATTGCACTTGATATGGTATGTATGAATTTGTTAGCAACTTGATATGGTTTCAAAAATGTTGTTGTTGCTTGAAAATTCTGTTAGCAACTTGATCTGGTTAGTTAGGATATTGATGAAGTTTGAAAGATTGACTTTGTGGTTATGGTATACTGATTGTAAATTCTGTTAGCAACTTGATGTTGGTTATGGTATACTGGTTGACTTTGTGGTTACATAGAATTCATGAAAGATTGTTACTGATTGACTTTATTGGCAGAGCAAAATACTTGGACGAGCTGTCTATCCTGATGAGCTTTTTTTGGCTACCCATAAAAAGAAGTCAGGGGATTGGGTTGATAGTCGTGCTGAAAAAACTTATGTAAGTTGTTTGCGTGTATTAAGTTAATATTTGATAGTCTATCACATGCCTACACTTTCATGGATCTGTCACATAACTAATGGCAGGGTGATGAGTTAATATTTGATAGTTTGTCACTTGCAATGTTGTATTTGATCCGTGACATGCACCTGCCATTATGTTATTGGATAGTAAAAGAGGTTGTTGTTAAATAATTTGCTGAAATATATATACTAGTTCTGTTTTGGATTGCTGAAATATATATTAGAATGTTTTGGAGTGTACATACTGAATTATTAGAATGGTATTGGATATTTAATTTTGTTTTGATGATTTGTATAAACTAGTTCTGTTTTGGATTGCTGAAATATATATACTAGTTTTGTGTTGGAATGTGTTTGGAGTGTACATACTGAATTATTAGAATGTGTTTGGAGTGTACATACTGGTTTTTGTTAGAATGTACATACTGGTTTTTATTAGAATGTGTTTGAAGTTCTGGTTGCACATACCATCATAATACATCAATACATATTCATACATAAGAAAACCAATTCCTAACAAACTTGTTTACAAACTTTTGTAAACTTTCTCAATTATCACAAAGTCTGTCATACATATCACTATCCTATTCAATCCTCACCATTCAAAAATTCACAACTCCCCCTTAATTCTAACAGAATTTCACACACTCACCTCACACACTTCTAACCTAAATCCTACACTATAAGAAGGGGAGTCTTAAGATGAATTTGGATGGATTCAGAAGATAAATCCTACACTTCTAACCTCACACACTTCTAACCTTAATCAAACATTTAGTTAAAAAAATATAACTAATTTTAAAGTTGTATTTATATTTTGTGATGAACATAGTGCAACAAATACCTAACTAACTATATTAAATTTTTAGACACACACTACCGTACACATTTGAAGATGTGTACTTAATTTCCAATATGAAATGTACCTACCTATAATTTGTAGTATGAAGATTCTGCCAGTAAACACGGTTACCTTTAAACGCGGATTTCTTAATTTACAAGTTTTATTTGTTTTTATTTGAAGCTGTATTTCGTGGATTTTTAAAATTTCTTTTACCTTTCTTTCTTTGTTTTTATTCATCGGTGAATGTGATTTAGATCAGGTGTCATGCACATTACTACTTCTCTTGGCAGAGTCTGAATCTAGATTAATCTCTGATCACAGTTTATGGGAAATGGTGATTTGTTTCTTCTGTTTTTCTTTTTTTTTTTTTTTTTAAATTTGTGTGTTGCTGGAAATTAAAGGAAGGGAGGAATCTAGAGCAATCCAGCAATGTTGTATTTGATCTGTGACATGCACCTGCCATTATGTTATTGGATAGTAAAAGAGGTTGTTGTTAAATAATTTGCTGAAATATATATACTAGTTCTGTTTTGGATTGCTGAAATATATATTAGAATGTTTTGGAGTGTACATACTGAATTATTAGAATGGTATTGGATATTTAATTTTGTTTTGATGATTTGTATAAACTAGTTCTGTTTTGGATTGCTGAAATATATATACTAGTTTTGTGTTGGAATGTGTTTGGAGTGTACATACTGAATTATTAGAATGTGTTTGGAGTGTACATGCTGAAATGTGTTTGGAATGTGTTTTGTGTTGGAATGTGTTTGGAATGTGTTTGAAATGTGTTTGGAGTGTGTTTTGTGTTTGGAATGTGTTTGGAGTGTACATACTGAATTATTAGAATGTGTTTGGAGTGTACATGCTGAAATATATATTAGTTTTGTGTTGGAATGTGTTTGGAGTGTACATGCTGAAATATATAAACTAGTCCTATTTATCTTCTCAGACTCGTCTTTATAATTTTGTGTTGGTTTATTACTAGGCCGGTTGGGTTAGTAAAAAAATTAGTTTTTTCCAGGATAACTAACCTTGTTTCACCATTATGTTACTTATTTTTTTTCCAGGATACCTATCAGGAACGTCTTACTCAACTAATTAAGAATGATGAGCATACTCAAAGTGATACACTAGAGGTTGATGGTGAGAAAAGACTTGAATTGTGGGTAGATGTTGCCGGGGGTATTTCTCGAGGTCATTGTTACGGAACTGGAGCGTTGTCTGTTAACCTTAGACCAGGTGTATCTCATCTTACTCAAGAGTCATGTTGTAACGCCCCAGTTTTGTTAGATTTATTTAATAGAGTAGATTAATTGGTTTTGGTTTTATATTATTTTATTATTGACTTTTATTTGACAAAATGTTATTTTTCATCATTGTTTATGTGTTATCGCATTTTGAGAGCGTTTGCGAGATATTTGAGCTGAAGGGTATTTTGGTCTTTTTGGGGTTAGATATTTTGAATAAATAGAAAAATAGAAAGAAAAGAGAGAAAAATAGAAAGAGAAGAGAAAGAAAGAAGGAAAAGAGAAAAGAAGAGGAAGAAGAGAGAAAAGAGGAGAAAGTGGGAAAGATCGCGGGAACTCCGTTTCGAGCGCGAATAATCGGGTAAAGGTGAGAAGTTTCAATTATATCATGCTTGTATATGTATATGTATGTTTTTTTTAAATGTTTGGGTGAAAATATAGGTTTTTCTATTTGGGTGAAATTGTGAGTAATTCGTAGAAATCGATGTTTTCACGGATGAATTGATGAAATACATGCCTAAACGTGTTCTAACATGTTGTTTTTGGTCATTGGGGGTAATACTATCATGTGGGGTGAAGATTTGGATCATTTTTGGGTCCCAAATGCGTTTTTGAGGAATTCTGGTTCGTCCAGATTCGCCAGGCGAGTTGCTGGCGAGTCCGTTTCGCCAGGCATTCGCCAGGCGAATTTGCCTGGGACAGCAAAAACAGTATTTTCGTATTTTAGCCATAACTTTTGAACCGTAAGTCCGTTTTGGTCCCCGTTCGAAGCGTTAGAAAGCTTATGAAATATCCTTTCTAATAAAATTGGGTTGGAGGGCAGTAGATGGTTTATTTAGGTCGTGGTTTTAGAAAAGTGTTGGGTTGTCAGGTTTTTATCGCGTTAAACGCGTGCAGTCGGTGTTTTACCGTGCTATATGCTTTAATATGTATCGTATGGCTTGTGCGCCGCTATATGATGTGAATATATGTGATGAAATGTTGTGCATGATTGATACGCATTGGTGATGGATGTATGATATTTGAATGGTGTTGTTTTGTCGACTTTTGTCGTTGTAAGCGTGCGTAATTGAGGTGTTCATGCAACGTGCTTTTGATATGGATATCGTATGACTTGTATGACGTTATATGATGTGAATGCATGTGATGACATGTTGTGGTGATGAATTATGGCCGAAAGGCAAGAAATTGCAATGTGTGTATTTAATGGTATATGCATGACTATATTGTAAAATATGAGTGCATTGCATGAGTGTATGTGGTCATTTTGTATGAGAAACATCATGATATGCGTTCATGTGTCGCGATTCCGTGGAGAATCGGGTGTAATATCACGTCCCTGTTGGGTGTGAGTGATTGATTACACAAATGATCATTGAGGATCCTCTGAACATTGCGTAGTCAATGGGTGTAATCGTTGCGATGAGTTACACTTGATTCCGTGGGAATCTTCAGAATGATTGTGTGCCCTTGTGGGGTTTGAGCAATCGGATTATGTCTGCGTGAACAATCCAGAAACATCGGATGCCATGATGGTATGAGCGATGGGGAAATATCGTAGGCCCGGCAGGGAGGATATTTCCATTGAGTTCTTCAATTGAGCTCGGGTGATGAGTCGGTACCGCATATGCATTGTATAGAGTCGTTGTGTCGGTCTCTGTGCATTTGCATAAATCATGAATGGATTGATTATGTGTGAGCTTGTGATAGCTTTGGTGAATTATTATGCATATGTGATAAATGCATTGGTGGTGAGTAATATGTTTTGTGTATAAACATATGATATGTGATGTGATGGTTTGTTTTCATAGGGCCTAACTGTGATATGCTATGTGGTTGAATTGTTTTGCAATGCATGAATGTGATGATGTTGAAGCATGTGACAAGTTGTTGTAATTATTGTGATTGTTGAATTGTGGCCTAAGGGCAAGAATATGCAATGTGTAGTATTTGATTATATATGCTTGATTATGATTGCATTGGTTATATGTGGAAAATCATGATTTAGTTGATTATGTGCGAGTGTGTCGTCGGGTCCATTGGGGTAGAACGATTATATGTCGTTCCTGGTGGAGTACTCATTAGGGTAGAATGACTATGTTGTCATTCCTAATGATGTACAATTGTGTTGTCGTTTCCACTAGGGTAGAATGACTATGTTGTTGTTCCTAGTGGGATATTCATTGGGGTATAATGACGATGTTGTCATTCCTAATGAGAGGTGCACTAGGGTAGAATGACTATGTTGTCGTTCCTAGTGAGGTATGTATTGGGGTAGAATGACTATGCTGTCATTCCCAGTTATGTGATGCGTGGTATTGTCGGGTCTTGATTGGATTGGTGAATTATGCATGATGTATATGTTGATGTGGAATGAGTAGAATTGTGCAGGTGTGCATGGATGGATAAACATATGATATGTTATGTATTGGTGGCATGCTATATGTGTTAGTATGTGATGTATGTGGTGAGAAATATTATATATGTGAATTTATTTGTGTTGTGGCATATTATTATGCAATCTTGTTATAGTTGTTATTTCTCACCCTTCTGCTGGAATATGCTTTTTATGGCATAGTGCAGATTGTCAGCTTTAGAGGCGTGGAGGCAAGTGGAAGAGTTAGATCTTCGTCTTTGCTTAAGTCTTGGTGTCTGCTCTGATACGTAGCACGGGAGTCGGGGAAACGATTATGTTATTAATGTATATAATTGTTGAATATATTTGGTATTACCTTTGTATGGAAAAAGTTTCCCCTTTGAGGGTATTCTATTTTATGCTATGTATCAAATTTATGAGCAGGGATGATGTTTTGTTTATTTAAAATGTGACATCCTTGTTTCTGTCGGAAAAATAAGTTTTTAGTTACTCTGATTTTATTTATGTATTATTTATTCGCGATGGGAATTGGGGTGTTACATTAGTGGTATCAGAGCAGGTCGGTCCGTCCGGCCAGGTTGTTGAGTCAGTTGGTGTGACAGTTGAATACTGTCGTCGTTGTTTGCCCCTTAGTACGTGATATGTGTGGAAGCACTGTCAGTACTTTCTGGTTTTCTAATCCTTTGTCTGTAGGATTTAGAATGAGATAAGTGGGGGAGAAGCTGGTACTTCTCCAAGTTGCTTCAGGTGTGGAGCGTTGGCTCAGTGTGTTATGTATTGCAAGATTGTAAGTGTTGTTTGGACGGTGTGGTTCCCGGTTCTGGAGGGAATGCGGAGGTAAGGTTTATGTCAACTAAGGATTTGTGCCTTAGGAAGTTTTGTGCGCAGGATGTAAGGAGTGCTATTATAGTTTGGTAAAGATGGTTTATGCCCCATCATGATTGTCGGCTGTCTATTGACAAATTGAGGAACTGATCACCCTTAATCTCTTGTGGATAGTAGACGGAAATTATGTTGGATGGAATAGACGTGTCTTTCCGGCCTTGATAGTGCGTGTGATCAATTGTTTGGAATTTGAAAATGTGTTGGTTTAGAAAAGTTGGATTTTGAGGTGTGGAAACCATGGAAATGCAGCAGAAAATTCTGGTTCTGGTGCGATTCGCCAGGCGAATTGGGAATTCGCCAGGCGGATTAAGTCTCGCCACTCGTTCGCCAGGCGAAGTGCTGGCGAAGGGTGATTCGCCAGGCGGAATCGTAAGTCGCCAGGCGAATTTGGAATGACAGAAATGGGGTAGCTTCTGTAACTCTTGGGATTTTTCCACATTTGTGATTCGCCAATAGTTCGCCAGGCGAGGTGCTGGCGAAGGGAGATTCGCCAGGCGAAATCAGAAGTCGCCAGGCGAAAACGGAAAGACAGAAATGTGTTAGCTACTGGAAGTTTGAGTTTTCAGAAAAATCAGGATTCACCGCTTGTTCGCCAGGCGAAAGGCTGGCGAAGAGGTATTCGCCAGGCGAAATCTTGACTCGCCAGGCGAATCTGGCTGTTTTCCAATAATTGACTTTCCTTCAAAAATTCATATCTTTTGACTCGGGTGTCCGATTTAAGCATTCTTTATATCGATGTGAAGCTATGAAAGTGTTCTATGCTGTGGAAAGTGAAATTATTGTTTATGAGATGGATTGGAGGTTTTCGTATGTTGGTCAAGTTGGAATGTCTTTGTGAGAGAACGATTGGGTATCGTTAATGGTTGTTCTCAGAGAGTAGAGTGTGAACTCAAATTTGGCGAAGGTGAAGATTTGAGGTTTGGATCTGCTAAGTAAGTAGAAAACTCTTAGTAGATGGGGATAAGGTGTTTGTTATATTTGTGATAATAGTGTTCTGGAAATTGGCAGGAAGTCACAGTGATGGACCGTCAGTTGTGCATGGTTTTCGGATGTGTTTTTGAATGGAACATTAAGGCGTTGTCTTAGAGAGCTCCAGCTTTGTTAGTAACAAAAGGGAATGATGGTTGAATGGAATAACGAACATGATGTGTATGATGGTATTGTGACTATGGAAAGCAAAACTTAGAGTTCTTGAGAGGTTTGGAGTTTTTGGAATTTTAGAGCATTAATGGAAATTTTGAGAAAACCTTAAGTGTGGATGTAGTATTTGGGAGTTCCTTTGGGATGGTTGTTGCTACATGTTGGAATTTATGGAATTTGGACTGTTAAGCGAAGAAATTGTGTATGGATTACGAACAGTTTTATAAGGTAACGATTGAGAATGAGTGTCCACTTTCATGAAAAGATAACTGGAATGATTTGGTTGGGTTTGAGTGGAATCACAATTGTTTGGAATGTTTGATAAGAGTGGTGAATTGTATGAGTTGAGGCTTCGATCGATTTGATGTGACTGGTTATGTTGTTATCATCGGAATAGGTTGTTAATTACTCGGTTAAGCTTGTGGGTGAGTAGCCAGTTACCCAGTGCAAGGTTTTGCAAAAGCTTTAAGAATTTACATCTTTTGGAATTTGGTTGGACATTACAACGTGCAGTGATGTTATTTGGTGTTAGTAATGCGTCTGTAATGTTTTTTTGGAGTATATGAATCGTATCTTCCATATTTAATTGGATACGTTTGTAGTGATTTTGATTAAGGATATTCGGATCTGTTATAAACTCAGAGGGAGAACAGGTAGAGTGTTTGAGAATTGGATTACAAGTGTTGAAAAGAGACGAAGTTTCATGCTAAGTTATTCAAGTGAGAATTTTGGTTGAAAAGGTTAGTTTTCTTGGATGTGTTATTTCTGATGATGGTATTGTTATGGATCCATCGAAAGTAGATGTAGTTCTATATGAGAGGCTCCGAAGTCGGTTAAGGAGATTAGAAACTTTCGGGCTCAGTTAGTTGTTACAAAAGGCTATGGAAGACTTTTCTAAGTTTGTACTTCTGTTATCTCAGTTGACTTGCAAAGGGTGAGTCGTTTGTTTTGGATGTTCGTTGTGAGTACGTTTTGGTGAGCTGAAGTAAAAGTTGTCTACGGCTCTAGTTTTGATTCTGCGTGATCCTGATGAATCGTTGTGAGGTATTGAGATATGTCTCTGATAAGTTTAGTCTATGTGTTAACGCAAGAGAGTAAAGTCGTGGTTTATGCTTTATGACATTTGAGGATTCATAAAAGGATCTATACTCTTTTGGGTTTGGATTTGGTCGCGGTTGTATTGTGTTGGAATATTTGGAGGTATTATCTTTATGGTTCTAGATTCGAAGTGTTTAGTAATCACAAGGATATGGAGTACTAGTTTGGTCTGAAGGAATAGAGGGTGAGACAGCGAGGATGGTTAAAATCCATGACGAGTTATGAATTTGGCTCAGATTATCCTATTGGTAAAGTTAATGTCGTGCGTGATGCATTAAGTTGGAAGTTGTTGAGACCTTGTGGTGTCGTGGAACTTTATGTTCTTGTTTGTGTTGTGCCTCGTTTCCATGGTGATGGTTCGAGTGTGTGTAGCTAATTCCTGTGTGGGGAATTAGGGGAGTGTTACCTATGGTAGGGTAACGATCTTGTTGTATTTCGGTTCTAGAGTGAACCTGTGTGTTGATATCTTGGCTTTTCTTTGAGTCGTGAGTTTGTCGTCAAGTGCATTGTATGGGCTTTGCATCTTGTCGTTGTAGTTGTCGTCGTGGTCGGGACGTTGTGGTAGTTAGCAAGGTGGTTTGCCAGTTGTGTTATTAGTGGTGTGCCTTTTGTTGGCATGTTGGTTTTTTAGTCGGATGCGAGAGTTGTATCCGGAGTTGTTCGTATCGGTTAGATTTTCGAGGACGAAAATGTCCAAGTGGGGGAGAATTATAACGCCCCAGTTTTGTTAGATTTATTTAATAGAGTAGATTTAATTGGTTTTGGTTTTATATTATTTTATTATTGACTTTTATTTGACAAAATGTTATTTTTCATCATTGTTTATGTGTTATCTCATTTTGAGAGCGTTTGCGAGATATTTGAGCTGAGGGGTATTTTGGTCTTTTTGGGGTTAGATATTTTGAATAAATAGAAAAATAGAAAGAAAAGAGAGAAAAATAGAAAGAGAAGAGAAAGAAAGAAGGAAAAGAGAAAAGAAGAGGAAGAAGAGAGAAAAGAGGAGAAAGTGGGAAAGATCGCGGGAACTCTGTTTCGAGCGCGAATAATCGGGTAAGGGTGAGAAGTTTCAATTATATCATGCTTGTATATGTATATGTATGTTTTGTTTAAATGTTTGGGTGAAAATATAGGTTTTTCTATTTGGGTGAAATTGTGAGTAATTCGTAGAAATCGATGTTTTCACGGATGAATTGATGAAATACATGCCTAAACGTGTTCTAACATGTTGTTTTTGGTCATTGGGGGTAATACTATCATGTGGGGTGAAGATTTGGATCATTTTTGGGTCCCAAATGCGTTTTTGAGGAATTCTGGTTCGTCCAGATTCGCCAGGCGAGTTGCTGGCGAGTCCGTTTCGCCAGGCATTCGCCAGGCGAATTTGCCTGGGACAGCAAAAACAGTATTTTCGTATTTTAGCCATAACTTTTGAACCGTAAGTCCGTTTTGGTCCCCGTTCGAAGCGTTAGAAAGCTTATGAAATATCCTTTCTAATAAAATTGGGTTTGAGGGCAGTCGATGATTTATTTAGGTCGTGGTTTTAGAAAAGTGTTGGGTTGTCGGGTTTTTATCGCGTTAAACGCGTGCGGTCTGTGTTTTACCGTGCTATATGCTTTAATATGTATCGTATGGCTTGTGCGCCGCTATATGATGTGAATATATGTGATAAAATGTTGTGCATGATTGATACGCATTGGTGATGGATGTATGATATTTGAATGGTGTTGTTTTGTCGACTTTTGTCGTTGTAAGCGTGCGTAATTGAGGTGTTCATGCAATGTGCTTTTGATATGGATATCGTATGACTTGTATGACGTTATATGATGTGAATGCATGTGATGACATGTTGTGGTGATGAATTATGGCCGAAAGGCAAGAAATTGCAATGTGTGTATTTAATGGTATATGCATGACTATATTGTAAAATATGAGTGCATTGCATGAGTGTATGTGGTCATTTTGTATGAGAAACATCATGATATGCGTTCATGTGTCGCGATTCCGTGGAGAATCGGGTGTAATATCACGTCCCTGTTGGGTGTGAGTGATTGATTACACAAATGATCATTGAGGATCCTCTGAACATTGCGTAGTCAATGGGTGTAATCGTTGCGATGAGTTACACTTGATTCCGTGGGAATCTTCAGAATGATTGTGTGCCCTTGTGGGGTTTGAGCAATCGGATTGTGTCTGCGTGAACAATCCAGAAACATCGGATGCCATGATGGTATGAGCGATGGGGAAATATCGTAGGCCCGGCAGGGAGGATATTTCCATTGAGTTCTTCAATTGAGCTCGGGTGATGAGTCGGTACCGCATATGCATTGTATAGAGTCGTTGTGTCGGTCTCTGTGCATTTGCATAAATCATGAATGGATTGATTATGTGTGAGCTTGTGATAGCTTTGGTGAATTATTATGCATATGTGATAAATGCATTGGTGGTGAGTAATATGTTTTGTGTATAAACATATGATATGTGATGTGATGGTTTGTTTTCATAGGGCCTAACTGTGATATGCTATGTGGTTGAATTGTTTTGCAATGCATGAATGTGATGATGTTGAAGCATGTGACAAGTTGTTGTAATTATTGTGATTGTTGAATTGTGGCCTAAGGGCAAGAATATGCAATGTGTAGTATTTGATTATATATGCTTGATTATGATTGCATTGGTTATATGTGGAAAATCATGATTTAGTTGATTATGTGCGAGTGTGTCGTCGGGTCCATTGGGGTAGAACGATTATATGTCGTTCCTGGTGGAGTACTCATTAGGGTAGAATGACTATGTTGTCATTCCTAGTGATGTACAATTGTGTTGTCGTTTCCACTAGGGTAGAATGACTATGTTGTCGTTCCTAGTGGGATATTCATTGGGGTAGAATGATGATGTTGTCATTCCTAATGAGAGGTGCACTAGGGTAGAATGACTATGTTGTCGTTCCTAGTGAGGTATGTATTGGGGTAGAATGACTATGCTGTCATTCCCAGTTATGTGATGCGTGGTATTGTCGGGTCTTGATTGGATTGGTGAATTATGCATGATGTATATGTTGATGTGGAATGAGTAGAATTGTGCAGGTGTGCATGGATGGATAAACATATGATATGTTATGTATTGGTGGCATGCTATATGTGTTAGTATGCGATGTATGTGGTGAGAAATATTATATATGTGAATTTATTTGTGTTGTGGCATATTATTATGCAATCTTGTTATAGTTGTTATTTCTCACCCTTCTGCTGGAATATGTTTTTTATGGCATAGTGCAGATTGTCAGCTTTAGAGGCGTAGAGGCAAGTGGAAGAGTTAGATCTTCGTCTTTGCTTAAGTCTTGGTGTCTGCTCTGATACGTAGCACGGGAGTCGGGGAAACGATTATGTTATTAATGTATATAATTGTTGAATATATTTGGTATTACTTTTGTATGGAAAAAGTTTCCCCTTTGAGGGTATTCTATTTTATGCTATGTATCAAATTTATGAGCAGGGATGATGTTTTGTTTATTTAAAGTGTGACATCCTTGTTTCTGTCGGAAAAATAATTTTTTAGTTACTCTGATTTTATTTATGTATTATTTATTCGCGATGGGAATTGGGGTGTTACACATGTCCTCCTGAACATGAGGTCATTGAGATGCTTCGTCGGGAGGCTGCTGCAGCAAACCAAAGAGCGGATGAAGCAAACCAAAGAGCTATTGAGGCTGATCAACGTACGAAAGAGTTGCAAAACCAATTCCTAATTGATATGGAAGAGTTTAGGAAAAGGATGACGGCTTTAGAACATCATTCAGGAGGTGGATCTTGCAGTATTAGTCGACCTCATCCGCATTATAACAGTGCTCTTGATGATCTATCGGAGGATGATGATCTTGATGATCAATTAGAGGATGACCTAGGCTAGTCTTTTAACAATGACACAACTTTCATATTTTTTGTATGACCCTACTTAGTTTTTTTGAACTAGTGACATATTATGGGTTTGACTTAGGATTATTTAGTTTCTACTAGTGACATATTATGGGTTCACTTTTTTAGTTCTATTGTGACCCTTTTGTAGCATGTTGAGAACTTTTGAAATATATGGCAGGTTTAATGGTATGAATCTTTTCAAATCTGCTTTTGAAATATATGTAGAATTATTCTTTAATATTGTGTGGGAGGTTGGATGAGAATTTTATTCTTTAATGGATGATCTATCTGCTTTTGAAATTTAATAATATTAGCTTAATATAAATTTCTTATGTTTGGTATTTAATGATATTATAAATTTCTTATTTGGTATTTAATAATATTATAAATTTGATTTTTTATTTTAGATGCTAAATTTAGAATCAACAATAAATAAACGCTATTTAGCCTTTTAAATATATTGATGCTAAATTTAGCTTCCCTAAATATTAATGCTAGTTAGAGTTTAAAATATGTTGATGCTAAATTTAGCATCAGTAGATTACAAACACTAATTAGCGTCTACGATTAGATCATTATTTAGCTTCCATTTTAGAGTCCATTTATGTAAATTCTAATTAGCTTCAGCAGGATGCTAATGTTTAGCTTCAAGGTTTTTATTGTCGTCAATGAATTGGACGCTAAATTGACGCTAAATTGCTTTTAGCGTCCAGATTTCAACGTTTAGCATCCATTTTACGTTGAGGCTAAAACAGTGTTTTCTAGTAGTAGCCAGTTTCATGTTCACCAATAGTATTATAAAGTTTTTATTATGTTCATATTATAACGAAATGATCATGAACTCAGACATGGTCATGCCTAATTATTTAACCTTATAAACTCTGCAAAAATCAAAATCTCATCATGCAGACCAACAACACTGCTGTTCAATCGTCTTAATACTAAGTGATTACACTATTATGAAATAAAACAAAAAGACCTTTTGATGGAAAATAAAACCAAAACCATATAATTAGATCCATAACTTCAAACACATTTTCATTAACTTCAAAAACAAGTCCAATGTAACATATTTTAAGAAATACGTAATCGAAGAATCATTTAGTAGTTCCACAATTACAGTCAACGATGCAAAGCAAATGAGTAAACAATTTACTAAATATAATCCTATATGGTTTTTTAATCATCGTAACCATTTTTTGTCATGCCTAAAGCGGAAGCAGAGATGCTCTCAAGCTCTTTCAACATGTCCACAAACACATAGATTTCTTCCTTCTTGTCACCATCAAGCAAATGTTCACATTGTGTAACCAGAGAATTGATTTTATTTTTGCTATGTTCGGAAAGCAAATAACTCACACTCTTATCCTTCATAACTTTCCTCACATTGTAAACATAGTCATCCAAAGCATTAATCGCGTTAACTTTCTTCTTGAACTTCATGTCTTCAGCCTTAAAATTCTCAGCTTGAATCATTCTCTCAATTTCTTCCCTTGATAGTCTTCCATTTTCATTGGTTATTGTAATATCTTTCTTATTACCACTTGTTTCTTCCTCTGCAGACACATTTAATATACCATCTTCATCTATATCAAAGCATACTTCTATAGGAAGGCTACCTCGAGGAGCACGAGGAACAGAAAAATTAAACAAACCCAAAAAGTTGTTATCACTGGCTTTCGTTCTCTCACCCTCGTACACCATAAACACGACGCTACTTAGGTTATCTTCTGTCGTTTCGTATGTTTCTGTATTTTTGAAAGGAATGGATGTGTTCTTAGGAATCATAACACTCATGATATCTCCTTTTGTTGCAGTACCAAGTGACAACGGTGTAGCATCTCGCAGCGTTATGTTTGGAACACTCTTAACTCCCTCACTCAATAAAGCAGCCTGAATAGCTGCACCATAAGCAACAGCCTCGTCAGGGTTGATGCTCTTGCATAATTCCTTACCCTTGAAAAAATCCTGCAATAGTTGCCTCACTTTAGGAATCCTAGAAGAGCCACCAACAAGAACAACGTCATCAACCCTACTCTTGTCCATCTTAGCATCAGCAAGACAACTTTCAACGATCTCCATACACTTTTCAAACAGGTCCATATTCAATTGCTCAAACTAGGCCCGAGAAATTGATGAACAAAAGTCAATTCCCTCATGTATAACATCTATGTCAATTGTGGCCTCAGTGTCGTATGAAAGTGTTCTTTTTGCCCTCTCACAAGCAGTTCTCAATCTCCTCAGGGCTTTTGAGTTCACACTAATATCCAATTTATTCTTTCTCTTAAACTCCTTCACAAAGTAGTTCACCATTCGATTATCAAAATCCTGTCCTCCGAGGTGAGTGTCTCCGGCAGATGCCTTGACTTCAAAGGAATTATTCTTAATTGTAAGGAGAGACACATCAAAAGTTCCACCACCAAGATCAAAGATGAAAATAGTTCTCGCTTCAACGCAATTAGCTCTCTTTTGAAGTCCATATGCAAGTGCCGCCGCAGTTGGCTCATTGATTATTCGCATCACATTAAGACCAGCAATATCCCCAGCATCTTTGGTGGCTCTTCGCTGTGAATCATTAAAATAAGCAGGTACGGTTATCACTGCATTCTTAACGGGAGACTCCAAAAAAGACCCCGCAATATCTCGCATCTGTGTGAGAATCATCGCTGATATTTCCTCGGCAACAAGGTGTTTTTCCTCACCCTTATAGGTCACAATGATCGTAGGCTTGTCATTATCACCGGCAATGACCTTAAAGGGCCACAATAGAATATCATTTTGAATAACAGAATCGCTATATTTCCTTCCAATCAACCTCTTTGCATCTAAAAAAGTTAATGGTGTTGTTTAATATATTGTCTAATGTAAAAAAGACATAGAAAATAAAAATAATAGCAAATATATTTAATCAAATAACAGTAAACCCTAATAACTAAAAGCTAAACAATTGTGGAACAAAATAATAAACGAATTACCAAAGACAGTGTTGGTTGGGTTAGAGGAAGCTTGATTTTTGGCAGCATCACCAATCAATCTCTGAGTGTTGGTAAAAGCAACACAAGAAGGTGTTGTTTTGTTTCCTTGATCATTGTGAATGATTTCAACACTATCGTTTTGTTCTTGCCACACTCCAACACAGGAGTAAGTCGTGCCTAGGTCAATTCCTATAGCAACTCCCTCATACCTTTTTGCCATTGTCTTTCAACCGAATTCAAACTTTGTAGAAATATATTAGGATTGCATATGTATATGGAAATTTGAGAGAGAGAGAGAGAGAATACTCAAGTGAAACCCTTTTACTAACTGAATTTTTTTATTCATCCGTAATTACTTTTTTGGGAAAAAAATATGATTATTATTTTTCACATTTTTTAATTCTGAGTAATATTCAACACAATTTACAGTCAGTAAATTTAATTCAGTTTATCATCATTAACCAATTTAATTACTATGCACTTTCAGAATATCATTATTATTTATTTATAGACGTAATCTTAAAAATAATTATAATAAATATAAAAAAATTTAATGATTGTTTGTTGATGCATTCTACACCAACCAGACACGCATCCAAACTCACATTTAATGATTGGGTTAAATACACAACCCTCTGCAATGTTACGGAGTTTTCATTTTAGCTGATAAAGTTTTTTTTTAAAAACCCTCTCATCTTAGTTAGATTCCCTCAGAAATCCCCCCAGAGGCCAAGTGGCAATGAAGATTCCGTTTTGACCATCAGAATCTGTCCATATTGGCATTTTGGATTAAATTTCATGGATGACTGGATATATAATTTTGCGTTTACAAATACCCCCTTGGAATTGTTAGGGTTTGTCTCCCCTTTTTCTATCTTCTTCGTCCGGCGTCGTCTTGTACATGGGTGGTAGCAGGTCATCATCGTCTGGGGGAAATTTTGGAAAGTGTTTGCCAAGATGTGGTTGCAACGATACGATGAAGATGTTTGTATCAAACACAGTTGAAAATCCAAGTAGAAAATTCTGGAAATGTCGAAATTCTTTGGTTAGTTTAGTTTCATCTTGTTAAATCCATGTTTTAATTTGATTTGTTAATTACTGAGTATGTCTTTATCATCGGTTTGATTTAATTTGCAGAATGGTTGTGCGTTGTTTGTGTGGGACGATTTTGTTAACGACTTATCATCGAACGACTATTCCCCGATTCCGATTTTGTTGAGTCTTTTATTTAAATTGAGTGAAAAATTATTTTATTTGTGAAATTGGTGTGTTAATATGCTATGTTGACATGTTATGATATTTTACCGTTTTTGAGAGTTTGCGGAGAAATTAGAATGGAGGGTATTTTAGACATTTCTCAATTAATGATAAGTTAGAAATTTAGTAAAATTGGTAGAAAAGTGATTAAGTGTAGAATTATGTGAGAAAATAAATTAATTGAATTTGAGTAGAAAATAAGAAAAGAAAAAGAGATAAGAAGAAATAGGAGAGAAAGAGAAAGAAAAGAGAAATAGAGAGAAAAAGGAGAGAAAGAAAGAGGAAGAAGAGAAAAGAGAAGAAAAGGGGAAAAGAGAGAAAAAGAGGAAAAGCTTGGAAATCTTCAAAACAACTTCTAGGAATCGATTTAATCGGGTAAGGGTGTGAAATCTTATTATATCATCAATGTATATCATTATGTATGATTGTGTTGTTGTTGTTGTTGATTTTTATGAGTTTTTGTATAAACCCATTTGTGTAGAAAGTGTTAGAATTCGATTAATTAGTGTTGGAAATGATGTTTTCGTGTTCCTTGTTGTTGATACATGATTGATATATGTTGTTGTACATCAAATTGGTATTTTTCTGAGTTTAGATGATGAATTTGGGTGTGGTTGGAGTGCAAAACGCAGAGAAAAATTATGCAAGAAAATTCTGCATTCTGCCTGGCCATACGCGTATTGGGGCAGGCCATACGCGTATTGACTAAGGCAATACGCGTATGGGTGGCGCATTTCAGGGCCAATACGTGTATGGGTTGCATGTTTTCCCGGCCATCTGGTGAAACGCGTATGATACGCGTACGAGTTTTGGGCCATACGCGTACGGAATTGGGCCATATCGTTTTTTGTTTTCTTTCGTAACTTGAGTTCCGTTTATCCGATTTTTACATTCTTGGTATCGTTGGATAGCTATTGAGCTGTAGTTTCTTATGGTGAGGAGTTTGGGGATGTTAGTCGATTAAATAAGTCGGAAAGTCGGGAATAGTGTTATTTAGCGACTTTTACCGTTTTGAATGTGTGTTTTGGATGTGAATCATACAATAGTGCATTGATGTAAATGTATATAGATTGTATGTGATTGTATGAGATGAATGCATGAATATATTGTGAATATGTATGCATTTCAAGAATGTCTTGAGTCATTTTGTATGTGAAGCATAATGATGTGCATTCTTGTGTTGTGTGATTCTAATGAGAATCCGTTGTAACGTCGTGTGCCTATGTGAGGTGTGAGCGATAATTACAAACGATTGTGTGCCTAGGTGAGGTGTGAGCAATCGGATTGTGTGCCTATGTGAGGTTTGAGCAATCCATAAACATTGTGTGCCTATGTGAGGTGTGAGCAATGGGTGAACATCGTAGGCCCGACGGGGAGTTACATTAGTAACGAGCGATGGTTCCAATAAGTTCCTGAGTGAACTTGAGATGATTGAGTCGGTACCGCATTGCATTTGCATAGAGTCGTGAGTCGGTCTCTATGATTTGCATTTATCATCTTTATAATTGTGCATAGATGAATAAACATGAATATGTATGTTTATGTGGAATGATAAGAATTGTGAAAGTATGCATGATGAATATGCTTGGTTTTGCATATATATATATATACATTGTGATGTATATGAGTGAGTTGTGATGAATTGTGGTGAGAATGTAGAATATGTGTATTTTTATGCTAAGATATATAATTATATGCATTGTTATTATGATAATATTTCTCACCCTTCTGCTGTTTTATGATGCTCTATGAGGCATTGCAGAGTAGGTATGCTGGTGGTCTTTTTGTGAAGCGTGTCTTCATTCTTTTAGTCGGTCGGCTCTAATATGTAGCACCGGGTAGCTAGGACGTATATGATTCTTTTGTGATACATTTGTACATGTATCTTGTTGATGAATGTTTATGTAAACATGAATTATGTTGGTGGATAATACTTGATGATATATATATATATATATATATATATATATGTATATATGGTTGATGTTATTCAATGTTTAGATTTTCCGCTTTTATTCTAAATATTGAGACGTGGGTGTAAAGATTAAGTTCCTCTGTTGCAAAGTTACCCCATTGTTGCATATCAATTGTTGAGCAGGTGTTGAATGTTTTAATTTGATGTATAATGTGACAAACCTTTTCTATACTATGTTTATAATTATACTCTGACGAAATTTTTAATATGTGCCTAAATGATTATGTGATTATTTGGGGGTATAGAAAGGGGGTGTTACATTAAGTGGTATCAAAGCCAGTGTTGAGTCAGTTGTGTCTGTCTTGTTGTTGTGATGGTTGAACTGTTGTTTAACCTTGTTGTCATTTTTGGGAATGATCAGAATATGGCTGGTAGGAACGACAATGCGATTGTTGCTGCTTTGGAAGCAATGGCTAGGGCGGTGCAAGGTGCGCCCAACGTGAATGCTAATGACGAGTTCAGGAAGAATCAACCACCGGTCTTCAAAGGAAGATTTGATCCCGATGGTGCTCAAATTTGGTTGAAAGAGATTGAAAGGATCTTCATAGTCATGGGCTGTGTGGAGGAGAATAAGGTGAGGCTTGGGTCTCACATGCTAAAGGAAGAAGCCGACGATTGGTGGGTCGGTATGCTCAAGTTCTTGAGGTGGATGATGAAGAGATAACTTGGGATTTATTTCGTACCGAGTTCTTGAGGAAGTATTACCCTGAAAGTGTGAAAGGGAAGAAGAAGATGGACTTTCTTGAACTGAAACAAGGTAGTATGTCCGTGGTGGACTATACTGCTAAGTTTGTGGAGTTGGTTCAATTCCATCCTCACTATGCTGCAATTACTATTGAGTTCTCAAAGTGTATTAAGTATGAGAATGGTTTGCGTCCCGAGATTAAACATGTTGTGGGATATCAAAGGATAAGAAGGTTTCCGGATTTGACGGAATGTTGTAGAATCTTCGAGGAAGATAGCAAGGCTCGTTCTACACATTACAAAAGTTTGAATGAGAGGAAGGGAAAGCAACAAGCTAGAAGTGGACCTTATGTGACACCCGTTGATAAGGGCAAGCATAGGGGAAACTTTGAGAAGAAATCTGGAGGAGGAGGTTTCGGTTCTGTTAAGTGTTACAAGTGTGGTGAAATGGGTCATAAATCATTTGAGTGTGGGAAGACCGTGGTGAAATGTTCTAACTGTGGAGGCCTTGGGCATGCTATTACCGGTTGTAGAAGGAATGTGGTGAAGTGCTATAATTGTGGAGAAGTGTGTCACATTAGTACTAAGTGTACTAAGCCGAAACAAGCTCAAGCGGGCGGAAAGGTGTTTGCATTAGCGGGAACGGACACTACTAGTGCAGACCGTTTGATTAAAGGTACATGCTTTATTAATAGTACGCCTTTAATTGCTATTATTGATACGGGAGTGACTCATTCATTCATATCTCATGAGTGCGCTAAGCGTTTGAATTTGTTTATGACTTCTTGGGGTGTTGAAATGGTTATTGAGACTCCTGCTTCAGGGTCGGTAACTACGTCTTTGGTGTGTGTAAGTTGTCCTTTGACCATGTATGGTAAAGACTTCCTTATGGATTTAGTGTGTTTGCCGTTGGAGGGATTGGACGTAATCTTGGGTATGAACTGGTTGCAATTTAATCGAGTTCATATAGATTGCTATCACAAGTTAGTAAGGTTTCCTTCTTTGGAAGATGATGAAGATGAGAGTTTCCTATCCACTAAAGAGTTGAAGAAACTTTTAGCGGACGAAGCTCAATTGTTCGGTTTGTTTGCATCATTGTCGGTGGAGAGTAAAGTTGAGCTCGATGTGTTCCCAATGGTGTGTGATTTTCCAGAAGTGTTTCCGGAGGATATTACGGACGTACCGCCGGAAAGAGAAGTTGAGTTTTCTATTGATCTAGTTCCGGGTACTAGACCGGTTTCGATGGCACCGTATCGTATGTCAGCATCGGAGTTGGTAGAATTGAAGAAGCAATTGAATGACTTGTTGGACAAGATATTTGTAAGGCCAAGTGTTTCTCCTTGGGGTGCTCCGGTATTGTTGTTAAAGAAGAAGGATGGAAGTATGCGGTTATGCATTGATTAACGACAATTGAACAAGGTGACAATTAAGAACAAGTATCTGCTTCCAAGGATCGATGATTTGATGGACCAATTGGTTGGTGCGCGTGTTTTTAGCAAGATTAATTTGAGATCGGGATATCACCAGATTCGTGTGAAAGAAGAGGATATTCAAAAGACGGCCTTTAGGACACGGTATGGCCATTACGAATATTCCGTGATGCCATTCGGGGTTTCTAATGCGCCTGGTGTGTTTATGGAATACATGAATCGTATTTTTCATGAGCAGTTAGATCGTTTTGTGGTTGTGTTCATCGACGATATTTTGATTTATTCTAAGTCTCAAGAGGAGCATGAAGAGAATTTAAGGATTGTGTTACAAACTTTGAAAGAGAAACAATTGTTTGCTAAGTTGTCGAAATGTGAATTTTGGTTGTCGGAAGTAATTTTTCTTGGACATGTTATTTCCGGTAGTGGTATTAGTGTTGATCCATCCAAGATTGATGCGGTGATGCAATGGGAGACTCCTAGATCGGTTACGGAGATTCGAAGCTTTTTAGGCTTGGCGGGTTATTATCGGAGGTTTATTGAGGGATTTTTGAAGTTGGCACTTTCGTTAACGCAATTGACTTGTAAAGGAAAGGCTTTCATTTGGAATATTCATTGTGAAGAGAGTTTCAATGAGCTAAAAAGAAGGTTGACAACGACTCCGATCTTGATTTTGCCAAATCCGACGGAACCATTTGTTGTGTATTGTGATGCTTCACTGGTTGGTTTAGGTGGTGTTTTGATGCAAGAAGGAAAAGTTGTGGCTTATGCTTCAAGACAATTGAGAGTGCATGAAAAGAATTATCCTATGCATGACTTGGAGTTAGCGGCCGTGGTGTTTGTTTTGAAAATTTGGAGGCACTATCTTTATGGTGCAAGATTTGAAGTTTTTAGTGATCACAAGAGCTTGAAATATTTATTTGATCAAAAAGAATTGAACATGAGACAAAGAAGGTGGTTAGAGCTTTTGAAGGATTATGATTTTGGTTTGAATTACCATCCGGGTAAGGCAAACGTGGTGGCCGATGCTTTGAGTCGGAAGTCAATACATATGTCCGCATTGATGATGAGAGAATGGGAACTTTTGGAGAATTTTAGAGACTTGAGTTTGGTTTGTGAAATGACGCCGAGAAGTGTGAGACTTAGTATGCTACATGTTACGAATGATTTTCTTGTAACCGTATGTGAAAAACAAAAGTTGGATTTGAAGTTCGTTGATTTGATGATGAGTGAGAATGAGGATTTCAAGGTTGATAATTTTGGAGTTTTGAGATTCCATGGTCGTATTTGTATTTGTAACACCCGAATTCCCATCGCGAATAAATAATACATAAATAAAATCAGAGTAACTAAAAATTTATTTTTCCGACAGAAACAAGGATGTCACATTTAAATAAATAAAACATCATCCCTGCTCATAAATTTGATACATAGCATAAAATAGAGTACCCTCAAAGGGGAAACTTTTTCCATAATAAAGGAAATGTCAATTATGGAATAAAGCGGAAAGATCCATAACTGACTTGTTTTACAAAATAAACTATTTTATACATCAAAATATTCATACAAAATATATCCTACAAATATATACATATATAACATAATCGTTCCCCGACTCCCGTGCTACGTATCAGAGCAGACACCAAGACCTAAGCAAAGACGAAGATCTAACTCTTCCACTTGCCTCCACGCCTCTAAGGCTGACAATCTGCACTGTGCCATAAAAAGCATATTCCAGCAGAAGGGTGAGAAATAACAACTATAACCAGATTGCATAATAATATGCCACAACACAAATAGATTCACATATATAATATTTCTCACCACATACATCACATACTAACACATACAGCATGCCACTAATACATAACATATTCCTAACCATCCAACCACATAGCATATAACGATTATACCAATATAATCACATTTCACACATAATGCACACCACATTTATGACCTATGAAAACACACCACCACATCACATATCATATGTTTATACACAAAACATATCAGTCACAACCAATGCATTTATCACCTATGCATAATAATTCACCAAAGCGATCACAAGCTCACACATAATCAATCCATTCATGATTTATGCAAATGCACAGAGACCGACACAACGACTCTATGCAATGCATATGCGGTACCGACTCCAATGTTTCTCATCACTAGTTCACTCAGGAACTCTGCTGGAACCATCGCTCGTTACATCACTGTAACTCCCCGTCGGGCATACGATGTTCCCCGTCGCTCACACCCCACACGGGCACACGACGTTTATGGATCGCTCACACCCCACACGGGCACACGACCCGATCGCTCACACCCCACATGGGCACACGATCGTCTATAATCATCGTTCACACCCCACACGGGCACACGACATTATAGCGGATTCCCTCTGGAACCAATGCGTCACTCAGGACGTCACAACAATGCATATCATGATGCTTGACACACAAGAACTCATGACAATCAAATGCATCTTCACAAATCGACAATATGATTATCAAATCATCATATTCATGCATTGAAAACAATTCAAACAATGCATTTCATCACATACCACATACCGGGCACACAATCCGATTGCTCACACCTCACCTAGGCACACAATCGTTTGTAATCATCGGTCACACCTCACATAGGCACACGACGTTACAACGGATTCTCATTAGAATCACACAACACAAGAATGTACATCATTATGCTTCACATACAAAATGACTCAAGACATTCTTGAAATGCATACATATTCACAATATATTCATGCATTCATCTCATACAATCACAATTCAACCATATGAATTAATCAACATCATCACATTCATGCATTGCAAACCAATTCAAACAATGCATTTCAAACCATAAAGGCCACCAAATAACACACATTGAATTGCACATAAACAATGCATATCATCACAAACCACAACAATCATACAACCACAATTACTTCCACAAGGGATTCACACCACAAAGGCTACCCACAACACATCATAACAACATACATCGACATTCAATCAAACAATATATTTTACTACACAACAACATCATTAATCATGCATCGAAGTCTAATCCAAAAAAATGCACATGTTTGCCATAGGACCACAACCCATCATCACAACATTTCATCATGTATATTCACATCATATAACGGCCCACAAGCTACACGTTACATATCACAAGCATATATCATGCTAACACATCAATCGCACACATTGTACGCGATAAAAACCCGACAACCCGATTATTTTCCAAAAACAAGGATTAATTAATTCATCTTTTACTCTCCAAACCATCTTTACTAGAAAGAATATTTCGTTAGCTTTCTAACGCTTCGAACGGGGACCAAAACGAACTTACGGTTCAAAAGTTATGACCAAAATATGAAAATACTGTTTTTGCTGTCCCAGACAAATTCGCCTGGCGAATACCTGGCGAAACGGACTCGCCACCAACTCGCCTGGCGAATCTGGACGAACCAGAATTTCTCAAAAACGTGTTTGGGAACCAAAAATGATCCAAATCTTCAACCCACATGATATTATTACCCCCAATGACCCAAAACAACATGTTAGAACACGTTTAGGCATACATTTCATCAATTCATCCGTGAGAACATCAATTTCTATCAATTGCTCACAAATTAACCCAAATAGAAAACCATATATTTTTCACCCAAACATTCAAACAAAACATACATATACATATACAAGCATGATATAATTGAAACTTCTCACCCTTACCCGATTAATCGAAGTCCAAGCATTGATTTTGATGATTTTCCTCTTCTCCCTCTTTTTCTTCTCTTCCTCTTCTTTTCTCTTTTCTTTCTCTTCTCTCTTCTTTTTCTTTCTATTTCTCTCTTTCTATTTCTATTTATATAAAAACATAAACTTACCCAAGCAAAAGACCAAAATACCCCTCAGCTCAAATATCTCCCAAACGCTCTCAAAATGCGATAAAACATAAACATACCGATGAAATATATTTCGGGAAATAAAAGTTGAAAAGAAATAATAATTTAATGCAAATAATTTATTTATCTGAGAAATAGCCAATTAGCAGGTAAAGTACAATAAATTCACACATTTCACAAAATTCAAATAAATGAAATAAATAAATAGAATTAAACAAATCGGGGCGTTACAGTATTCCCGATGATGCGGAGTTGAAAAAGATGATATTGAAAGAAGGACACCGAAGTAACTTAAGTATTCATCCGGGAGCGAATAAAATGTATCAAGATTTGAAGAAAATCTTTTGGTGGTCCGGATTAAAGAGGGATGTGGCTCAATTTGTGTATGCGTGCTTAACTTGTCAAAAGTCTAAGGTGGAACATCAAAAGCCTAGTAGATTGATGCAACCGTTGGACATTCCGGAGTGGAAATGGGATAGTATATCGATGGATTTTGTTACGGGATTACCGAATACACAAAGAGGTCATAATTCTATTTGGGTAATCGTTGATAGGCTTACTAAATCTGCTCACTTCATTCCAATTGATATTAGTTATCCTTTGGAGAAGTTAGCCGAGATTTATGTTCTTGCGATTGTGAAGTTACGTGGAGTTCCTAAGAGTATTGTATCAGATAGAGATCCTAGATTCACATCGAGGTTTTGGGAGAGTTTACAAAAGGCTTTGGGTTCTAAGCTAAGATTGAGTTCGGCTTATCATCCGCAAACGGACGGTCAAACCGAGAGGACAATTCAATCATTGGAGGATTTATTGCGTGCTTGTGTGCTCGAGCAAGGTGGTGCTTGGGATAGTTATTTGGCATTGATTGAGTTCACCTACAATAATAGTTTTCATTCAAGTATAGGTATGGCACCATTTGAGGCTTTGTATGGTCGGAGATGTCGAACGCCTTTGTGTTGGTATGAAACCGGTGAGAGGACGATAGTTGGACCGGAGATGATACAATAAACGACGGAGAAAATGAAGTTTATTCGTGAGAAGATGAAAGCTTCTCAAAATAGACAAAAGAGATATCATGACAAGAGAAGGAAAGATCTTGAGTTTCAAGAAGGCGACCATGTGTTTTTGAGAGTTACGCCGGTTACAGGTGTGGGTCGTGCATTGAAGTCGAAGAAGTTGACTTCTCGTTTTATTGGTCCGTATCAGATTTCTGCACGAGTTGGTGATGTGTCTTACCGTGTGGCGTTGCCTCTGAATCTTTCAAATTTGCATGATGTATCCATGTTTCGCAACTTCGGAAGTATGTTCCGGATCCGTCACATGTTATTCCTATGGACGAGGTTGAAGTGAGAGATAACCTTACGGTTGAAGCTTTACCGATTAGGATTTTGGACCGTGAAGTTAAGAAGCTAAGAGGCAAGGATATTGCGCTTGTGAAAGTAGCGTGGGGAGGCGCTGCGGAAGGCAATATGACTTGGGAACTAGAGAGTAGGATGCGAGAGTCGTATCCGGAGTTGTTTGAATCAGGTAATATTTTCGAGGACGAAAATTTCTAAAGTAGGGGAGAGTTGTAACGCCCCGATTCCGATTATTCCCATTTTGTTGAGTCTTTTATTTAAATTGAGTGATAAATTATTTTATTTGTGAAATTGGTGTGTTAATATGCTATGTTGACATGTTATGATATTTTACCGTTTTTGAGAGTTTGCGGGGAAATTAGAATGGAGGGTATTTTAGACATTTCTCAATTAATGATAAGCTAGAAATTTAGTAAAATTGGTAGAAAAGTGATTAAGTGTAGAATTATGTGAGAAAATGAATTAATTGAATTTGAGTAGAAAATAAGAAAAGAAAAAGAGATAAGAACAAATAGGAGAGAAAGAGAAAGAAAAGAGAAATAGAGAGAAAAAGGAGAGAAAGAAAGAGGAAGAAGAGAAAAGAGAAGAAAAGGGGAAAAGAGAGAAAAAGAGGAAAAGCTTGGAAATCTTCAAAACAACTTCTAGGAATCGATTTAATCGGGTAAGGGTGTGAATTCTTATTATCTCATCAATGTATATCATTATGTATGATTGTGTTGTTGTTGTTGTTGATTTTTATGAGTTTTTGTATAAACCCATTTGTGTAGAAAGTGTTAGAATTCGATTAATTAGTGTTGGAAATGATGTTTTCGTGTTCCTTGTTGTTGATACATGATTGATATATGTTGTTGTACATCAAATTGGTATTTTTCAGAGTTCAGATGATGAATTTGGGTGTGGTTGGAGTGCAAAACGCAGAGAAAAATTATGCAGGAAAATTCTGCATTCTGCCTGGCCATACGCGTATTGGGGTAGGCCATACGCGTATTGACTAAGGCAATACGCGTATGGGTGGCGCATTTCAGGGCCAATACGCGTATGGGTTGCATGTTTTCCCGGCCATCTGGTGAAACGCGTATGATACGCGTACGAGTTTTGGGCCATACGCGTACGGAATTGGTGCATACACGGATGGACAGGACAATGGTAAAAATGTGATTTTTCAAAATATCGTTTTTCGTTTTCTTTCGTAACTTGAGTTCCGTTTATCCGATTTTTACATTCTTGGTATCGTTGGATAGCTATTGAGCTGTAGTTTCTTATGGTGAGGAGTTTGGGGATGTTAGTCGATTAAATAAGTCGGAAAGTCGGGAATAGTGTTATTTAGCGACTTTTACCGTTTTGAATGTGTGTTTTGGATGTGAATCATACAATAGTGCATTGATGTGAATGTATATAGATTGTATGTGATTGTATGAGATGAATGCATGAATATATTGTGAATATGTATGCATTTCAAGAATGTCTTGAGTCATTTTGTATGTGAAGCATAATGATGCACATTCTTGTGTTGTGTGATTCTAATGAGAATCCGTTGTAACGTCGTGTGCCTATGTGAGGTGTGAGCGATGATTATAAACGATTGTGTGCCTAGGTGAGGTGTGAGCAATCGGATTGTGTGCCTATGTGAGGTGTGAGAAATCCATAAACATTGTGTGCCTATGTGAGGTGTGAGCAATGGGTGAACATCGTAGGCCCGACGGGGAGTTACATTGGTAACGAGCGATGGTTCCATTAAGTTCCTGAGTGAACTTGAGATGATTGAGTCGGTACCGCATTGCATTTGCATAGAGTCGTGAGTCGGTCTCTATGATTTTCATTTATCATCTTTATAATTGTGCATAGATGAATAAACATGAATATGTATGTTTATGTGGAATGATAAGAATTGTGAAAGTATGCATGATGAATATGCTTAGTTTTGCACATATATATATATACATTGTGATGTATATGAGTGAGTTGTGATGAATTGTGGTGAGAATGTAGAATATGTGTATTTTTATGCTAAGATATATAAATATATGCATTGTTATTATGATAATATTTCTCACCCTTCTGCTGTTTTATGATGCTCTATGAGGCATTGTAGAGTAGGTATGTTGGTGGTCTTTTTGTGAAGCGTGTCTTCATTCTTTTGGTCGGTCGGCTCTGATATGTAGCACCGGGTAGCTAGGACGTATATGATTCTTTTGTGATACATTTGTACATGTATCTTGTTGATGAATGTTTATGTAAACATGAATTATGTTGGTGGATAATACTTGATGATATATATATATATGTATATATGGTTGATGTTATTCAATGTTTAGATTTTCCGCTTTTATTCTAAATATTGAGACGTGGGTGTAAGGACTAAGTTCCTCTGTTGCAAAGTTACCCCACTGTTGCATATCAATTGTTGAGCAGGTGTTGAATGTTTTAATTTCATGTATAATGTGACAAACCTTTTCTATACTATGTTTATAATTATACTCTGACGAAATTTTTAATATGTGCCTAAATGATTATGTGATTATTTGGGGGTATAGAAAGGGGGTGTTACAAGATTGCTCAGGAAATTGAAGGCAGAGTTTTGAAGAAGTATGGTGCATATGGAAGCATTATCAAGACAGAAAAATTGAAAAGAAAGATTCGAATGGAAAAGAGGAAAAATTTATGGATGTCGATTGTACTTGGTCGGTCATGGTTGATCTTTGCAGTATTGTTTATGTCCATGTAATAAACTCTGTTTTGATTTAGTTGTTTAGGTTGGTTGGAATTGATACATAGTACTTGGTCTGTCATAGTAGTTGTTTAGGATGGTCTGTCATAGTAGTTGTTTAGGTTGGTCTGTCAGAGGAATGTCTGTCATGGTTGTAATAAACTTAGTTAGGTGTTTAATGTTACAGTTTGTTGTAAGTTGAATTGTGGTTATAAATGAAAGCTTTTGTTATGTATCAATGAAAGTTTGATTTAAGTTGAATTATTTGTTATCAATGTAAGTTGTCTGTTACATAAATTACTTCCAATGTTAAACAAAACAGTTACACTAAATTCTGCAATTCTTGTTGCATACTTGGAAATTCTTCAAAAGTAATTTGTTTGATACATAAAGAAAGCACATTTGGTGCATATGTCTGGTACATCATTGATACATGGTACAAAATGAGACATAGTACAAAATGACACACATACTCCTTAGGACTTCATTGACAAAGGCAACAAAATGACAGAAAATTAAAATTGGGAATACAAGACATAACACTCAGTCTCTGTTTTTCTTGGACTTCCATGTCTTCATAGACCTAGTTTGCAATCCAAGGGAAGACTCTTTTGAACTTGATTTGGCCTCTTTGTCTGGTAGTGTGATTGGTTGTTCACTAGATCCTTCTCCTTCAATTGGTTTTTTGAACCAAGACAGTTTGATCCTTTCACTTTGTCTTCTCCTTGTAATGACTGGTTTCTTTCCTTTCTTCTTTTTAAGTGAATCAACAACACAGGATCCAGTTTGACTCATAACAGTTGGTGGTTGGGTCTGATTCATAGAAACTCCAGCAGTTGGGGAAACATCAGAAACTGCATCACTAGGGGAAACATCAGAAATAGCATTAGTTGGGGCAGCGGTTTGACTCATATCATCAAATCTCTGATCAATGATCCACCCCCAAACCTTTTCTTGAAATTGGCATAAAGATGCCTAAGACATAACCTGTGCTCAATCCTATCAAGCATTTCCTCAAATACAACCACAAGTCCCTGAAACATAACACCAATTGTGTACACATTAATTACAGAAACAACATTAAATACATAAGAACAAGGAAGTAAATACAGCCACATGTACCTTTTTTTGATCAGATATAAACACATATCTTCTATCCTGGCCAATATCCTCAATCAGTAGTTGAAGGAAGCATCTCCAACTCTCCTTTGTCTCATTTTCAACCACACCAATGCCAATGGGAAGTATTGATCATTAGCATCCCTGCCCACAATAATTAGTAATTGGCCACCATACTTGGTTTTCAAGTGACATCCATCCACCCCCACAAAGGGTCTGCATCCATTTATAAAGCCTTTCTTACAACCATCAAAACAAAAATAGAATGATCCAAACCTTGGTTGTATGGATGGATGAGGTCTTTCAACATTAATCTTGACTGTGTTACTTGGATTTACCCTTCTTAACTCAACTGCATACCTCCAAATGGATGCATACTGATTATCAGCATCACCTTCTAGTATCCTCTTTGCAATCAACTTAGCCCTTCATGCTCTTGCAACACTAATACCCACAGAAAAGCTTTGCCTTATATCTTGCATGATGTCTCTTATCCTAACTGTGTCACATGTTTGCATCCTCTTTACCACATGCTTAGCCACCCACTTTGATGTTGCAGATTTGTTGTTCAAAACCCTAGCACATGTGTGGGTGTCTTTGAGTGTTTTTATAGCAAAAGTGTGTTTGTGGCCCACCTTAGAGCATAAGACTAAAAACCCACATTTAGCCTTACACTCAACCCTTACCCTATAGCTCTCATTTTTCCCAAAAGATATTTCCCTCCCATTAAGCACTGACCACTCACGAATTGCATCCCTAAAGTCAGCAAGTGAATTAAATTCCATGCCCCACTTGAACTTATAGTCCTTGTTGAGGTGCTCTTTCCTAAATCTTTCGTACTTGGGCCTTTCATCATCACATGAATCATCTGGATCATCACTATTCAATTCATCACTATAGTAATCATCTTGGTCCATTTTCTTTTTGGGCCTAACATTAGGCCCACCCATACTTGTCACAAGATTGCTTTTATCTACTTTTATGGGCACTGGCTCATCAATTCCTTCAAAGCCATCAACTAGACCAGTTGCTCTCTCATCTTCACTGTCATCTAACCTTTCAACATCCTCATCTTCTATTTCCTCACTCATCTTCTCATTAACACACTTAGGTTCAATATCCTCACAATCCATTGTTTCTGGTGAATGTTCCACAAATATATTCCCATTAACTTCCATTGCACTGAAGTATGTAGCAAAGTCGTATGCATCATCATCTCTTCTAATTATAATAAATCCCTCTTGAATGTCTAACACTTTTGTCCATAACCTAAATGAACCTTCCTTATACCCCCACCCACTCAACAGCTTGACAATGCTATCCATTGTCCAGTTCGCAACAAGCAACCCATTTACAGTCGAATCAACCCCCCTCTGTATATAATTTCATCCAGCTTAGCCTAACAAATTCATCCCCATGGTGAAAAGTAACATCAAAAGGTTTGAATTCCTGTGAAATAATCATTAACACATATCAAAAACCCTAATAATTCCATCAAGATTTCAAAATCAACATTCAGATACAGAAAAACCCTAAACCTAACTTTTAACTGTGAAGAAGTTTACCAATATACATACCTGACTCATTACGACCCTCGATTAAGGAAATGAATTCGTGGACAACCTTCTTCGTCTTCGTCTATGTAAGTTCTTCGCAGATGTTCCTCCGTCGCATCAAAATCCCCTTCCCAGATGTTCCTCCGTCGCATCAAAACCCTAACTATTACAAGGGGGTGAAACGCAAAATTATATACCCAGTCATCCATGAAATTTAATCCAAAATGCCAACATGGACAAATTCTGATGGTCAAAACGGAATCTTCAATGCCACTTGGACTCTGGGGGGTTTTCTGAGGGAATCTAACTAAGATGAGGGGGTGTTTAAAAAAAAATTTACAGGGGCTAAAGTGAGAACTCGCTAACATTGCAGGGGGTTGTGTATTTAACCCTTAATGATTTAAGGTTTTAATGCCCACAATGTATAAGTTTTTTAGACTTATAAATAAACTAAATTATTTATATATATATATATATATATATATATATATATATATATAATGTTGTTAGAATCGAGATCTTACATAAGATCGGGAAGGGACATTAAAATCGTAAAATATAAAATGAAAATTAAAATTGGAAGATCTTACGCAATTAATTTTATAAGATCGAGAGGGGATAGCAAAATCGTAAAACATAAGATCGTAGTCCAAAACTTTAAGATTTTACTAAAAAAATACTTAAAATATTTTATTTTATATAGATTAAATAGTGCATAAGTTTGCATATTAAATATAAAACCATCAAGTCTAAAATCTTAACCATAAATTAAAAAATCTCATATCTTAACTTAAAATAACAAAGTCCATAAAATAAAATACTCAAAATCATATAGCCTAGTACAAATCACGAATGTGTCAATAATTTGGATCATCTCGCATAATCTCAACTCCTTCTTCATCAATCTCATCATCTCCTCCACCACCACCACCACCATCATCATCTTCATCATCATCATCATCATCTCAACTCCTTCTTCATTCTAACTTTCTATAGTTTCAAGGACATCAAATTCATCTACATGTACAGTTAATTTAGCACCAATACTTTGCATCAAATCTTCATCTAAATCAGTCACATTTACATGATTGCCATCTGTGTTTTCTTCCTCAGCAACATACCACCAATCATCATCATCTTGGAAATCATCAATTGTTAGATCTCACTTTTTTCCTTTCAACCTTATTCTTGGTCAATCTTGTATTTACCATAACATACACAAGATCATTCATAGTCTTTTGTTTCAACCGAATTCTTTTCTTCGTATGAACCTAAAAAAGGGAAATATTAAATTAAAATGCATACCATATAGTAACTATAAAAAAATATATATGATACATTTGAAAACATACCATATCAAAAGCACTCCAATTTATTTCACAGCCAGAAGAACTGCAGGTCAAACTGAAGACACGAGTCGCAAAGTTTTACAACTCTAGGTGTGCATCACCGTAGGATTCCCACCATTGAGTTGGTGTCTTATTTTCTAGTCCACGTTGAGTTATTTCACTCCCAAAGAACCCCGTTTTACTCTTAAAATCCTCAAGTTGACCATCAATTTTATTCACCATATCCACGTCTCCTCCCAACATTCTTTCTAAACATGCATACATTCCTTGTTTCACTTCATTATGTGCTTTGAAATTAGGTTTGCAATTCAGCATTGGATTAAGATAATAGCTCGCAGCATGCAAAGGCATATGCAATTGTTTGTCCCATCTGTTATCTATAATTTTTCGTAAAGGTTGGTAGCTTAAGAAAGAAAAGATTAAATTAGTTCATAAATAAATTCTATTATACTTTTTATATCAAACAAATCAATCTAAGATATTTTATAAAATTATACATTTTCTCTTATTATTGTAGCTAATTTGTATTTCCTCTTTTGCTTGATCCATTACTTCATAAATATAGCACATGATTGGTTTCTCATCAGAATTCACCATATGTAAGACTTTAAGTAATGGAAAAGCACCCTTAAGGAAAATAATCAAATTCTTCCAAAGGTCCTTGTTTGTGACTATATTTTCAACAAATTTTCCATCTTTTGTCTTGGAAAATTGACTATCCTTCAATTACTTGGAAGTGAACATCCTATATAATCCTCCCCTCTTATCATTCAAGCAACCCAAACACAAATATGATTTTGTAAAGAGAGTGATGTCAGGTCTATCAACTAACCTCCTTCATTGTAATGATACAACAAAGTTATAAGATCAGTCCTAGCATAAACATAAGTTGTGATCTTTTTACCCGAAGCAATAATCTCCTTATGCATATGTATCTTGCTCTCGAAATCCTCTAACATTAGATTAATGCAATAAGCTGCATAAGGTGTCCAATAAAGCTTATTCCTTTCATCCATCAACATTTGTCCAACCAACTTATAGTTTGCAGTATTATCTATTACAATTTGGACAACATTTTCTTCCCTTACTTGCTCAACAATATCATCCATCATTTTGAAAATTTTATCAGTTGTCTTTGAAATTTCATATGCATCAATTGATTTTAAAAAGAAAGTACACATAGGACTATTTACTAAAAGGTTTATGATAGTCCTCCTCTTTTGATCAATCCATTCATCCGTCATTATTGTAAATCTAAACTTTTTCCAAGCAGCTTTATGCTCCACCAATATGTTATTTATAGCCTCAACTTTTTTCTTTAAATGTTTACCTCGAATGTCATGGTAAAATGGTGGCTTATATCATTTACCATATTGGGCAATCATTTCACACATCTTTATAAATTCTTCATCTTTTACAACGTTAAAGGAGATAGCATTGTTGTAAAAATAAGTTGCAACTTGTAAGTCAGTGTCTTCCTTCTCTTATCCTTCTCTTTTTTTCTTTTATCATCTTCCACAACAACCTCTACAACATCTTCACTTAGAGTTCTCTTCTTGATGAGTTTGCTTTGCAATCTACAAACAATGGTCCATATTTGTCCCTTCTAAATGATGCTTAAATAAAAAAGCACTGCCGCTATACTCATTATGACAATAGTTGTACTTGATCTTTCTTGACCCATCGTTTACGAGAATGCCATGTTCCTATGCCACATCTTGTCTTTGACCAGGAGCATTTTATGCAACTTTCTTATTTCACATTTCTAACACTTGGGTTTGTTGGAGGAGGAAGCGACATACTACTACCAGTACCACCAGCCATCTATCCCATTAAAAAAACTAAGACATATAACTTTTATATAAAAAATTAAAGAATACAAATATATTTTGAAAATTAAAACACGTAATAATATAAAACAAAAACAAAACAAAAGAAAGAGTGTAAAAAAATATCTTACAAATATGTATAAATAAATGAATAAATTAAAAAAAGACAATTTTTTTATAAAAAGAACAAATAAATTAATTAATTTAAAAAGATAAATAACTTTTTTCTAACCCTACATTCAAGTGTTTGTAATATAGTTTAACAAATGAAATGTTGTAACGTATTGTCACTAACCACTACTAGTAGCATACAAAAAATATATATTCTTATAGTTATATAATTATATTATATGTATGAGTAAGTGTTGTATTTTAGAAATAAAAACAATTAAAAAATAATTGTAGCACTAGTATCAGTATGTATGGTCACACACGGACCTAAAGAAACAAAGTTGCATTATTGAGAAAATAGAAAACACTACTCTGACCATGTATAAATAAAGAGCTATGCTACCTTGACACCATTCCATTACACTTACACCGTATGCACTGTTCATCCGTACATGAACAGTGCACGTGAATAGTGAATCCGTACATGTACAATGACCGTGAACAGTAAACCGTACATGAATAGTACCGTGAACAGTACCATGAACAGTGTCTGTGAACAGTGTCTTTTAATAGTAAATCAAACTTGGTTAATGAATTGTAAAAACTTGGTTAATATAGTGATGAAGTTGGTTAACAAAGGTCCAGATATTAAAAATAATTTTTACTAGTAAAATAAAGTTGGTTAATACAATGTAAAAAGTTTGTTAATGAAGTTATGAACTTGGTTAATAAACGTCCCGGTGTAAAAATAATTTTTAGTAGTAAAATAAAGTTGGTTAATGCAATGTAAAAAGTTGGTTAATGGAGTGATGAACTTGGTTAATAAACGTCCAGATGTAAAAAATAATTTTTAGTTGTAAAATTTTTTTTTTAAAATTAAAAAAAAAAAATATTATTATAATATTTCACTGTTCACCGTATTAGTGAACAGTGAAATACGGTGTAGGTGTAAGGGTTTGGTGTCAAAATAACATTTCTCATAAATAAAGCCTTCCCCAATATTATATTTGAGTACATGTATTATATTATTATTAAGTACAAAGAAAGATAAACACTACTCTGACGGTGTACAACTACTTTGTATAACTTAGTCACTTACAAATTCCCAAATCCAATCAATAAACAACATTAAAATAAAGATAACTCAAGGAGTGTGGAAGATGAAAACGCAGAGAAACCGAAAACAAAGCACAAAAACGAAAATAAGGCACACTTATATCTTCTTCTCTGGCACCAACATTTGAGAAGGTTGAAGTCTATGTCGCCAATCTTACATAAGACAAACTATTAGGATTCAGAACTATTGAAAAAAACAAAACTAGTATTTACATATTTATAGCATGGATTGTAAACTAGGTCGCACTTGACCCGAGTAACTAAGCCCAGATTTGCGGGATTCTACTTTCAGATTTCGAAATCAATTAATTTCGCCATGATTTTTGCATAAAAAGGATCATGTTTGTGATCCAGATCAGTGGAGGTGATTGAGATTGCAAAATCGTGCGATTCCATGATTTGGATCGCGATCTTAAAAATATTATATATATATATATATATATATATATATATATATATATATATATATATATATATATATATATAATGCCCCCATAGCGTCATCCTTAATGTGAGTAAGAGTAATGGAATCCGTGTCTACCAAGATGAATTCATAGTAAAATCTGGATTTGTTAATATCTGGCTGACGAAAGTAGGTGTTTTGGGGAAACACCTTACTAATAACTTGTAACAAAGATCCTTCAGGAGGACACTAAAAATCCTCTAAAGGGATAATAGGTACCGAAAAATCTTTAGTAATAAATTTTGATTTGTTCCCTGGTGGGAGAGTGTAATATGTTATTCTATTTTTTTTTGGAGTCAACTTCAAAGAAGAAGACGCCGTAATATCCTTAGAAAACTGCGATGGTGAGACCAAGGCAGTGTAGGCTCCTTTTCCCTGTAAAGAGGAAATTGGAGTAGTAATCTTTGATACGTAGGAAGGTGATCCTAGTACCAATTGCTTGTTTTGGTTTCCTGGTTTCTGTAATGGAGTTTCATAAGAATCTTTTGATGTAGATTTGTTACTCATTTTTACCCTGTAAAAATTCTCTTGTTAAGAAATCTGGTAATGCATTTTTAATACCTTCAATGTGCATGATTTCAAAATCAAAACATGCAAGTAATGACTGCCATCTGGCAAATATGTGTTTTGACACTAAATTTTTTACATCTTTTTGTAAAACACTTCTGGCTGATTTACAGTCAGTTTTTAATAAAAACGTTTTTGAAAATAAATCATCTTGAAATTTAGTAATACAAAGTACAATAGATTAAATTTCCATTTTAATAGTACTGTAATTCAACTGGGCTGCAGACCAAGTTCCAGAATAGTATCTGACAACTTGGTCCTTATCAGTACCCGATAATTTTTGTTTTAGAATCCCTCCGAATCCAATATCGGAAGCATCGGTTTCAACAATAAGGTTTGCTTCAGGGCCAGGGATCCCTAGACATGGTAATTTTTTAACAACCTATTTTAATTGGATAATACTTTGGGTCATAGAGTCGTCCCAAGGGGGAGGGTTTTTCTTTAATCTTTTGAACAGTAGTAAACATATTGTTCTAAGGTTGGGAATAAAGTCAGACACATAATTTAGACATCCTAAAAATCTTTGTAACTGAGTTTTGTCTTTAATTTCGTTTGGAAATTTGCTAACAAATTCTAAAGACCTGGTAATGGGGGTGTACTCACCTTGGCTAATATCAAATCCTAAAAATCTGACTATAGGTTGAAATAATTTTAGTTTACTTTCAGATAACACTAAACCATTGTCTTTAATTATCTTGTAAAATTGTTCTAAGTGTTGAAAGTGCTGATTAATAGAATCTGAAAAGACTAATATATCATCTAAGTAAACTATGGTAAAATTTGAATATTGGTAAAATATATCATTCATAATATTCTGAAACTCAGATGGTGCATTTTTTAACCCTAAGGGCATAACATTCCATTCGTAATGTCCAAATGGGACGATAAAAGCGGTTTTATATTTATCTTCCTCTTTAACTTGAATTTGATAATAACCAGATTTTAAGTCAAACTTAGAAAAAATGCTTTTATTATGTAATCTATTAATTAAATCTTTTTTATTTGGTATGGGGTATCTAATCCATCGCAATGTTGTGGTTAAAGGTTTGTAATTAATTACTAAACGAGGACTTCCTCTTTCTAATTCTGAAGCATTAATTACGTAGAAGGCTGAACAACTCCATGGGGACTTGCTAGGTCTTATTAGTCCTTTATCTAAAAATCCTTGTATTTCTTTTTTACAATATTCTAAGTGTTGTGTATTCATTTGTATGGGTCTAGCTTTGGTTGGTATATTAATTTCTTTAAATTCAGGTTCATAAGGTTTTGATATAGTATGTGTATTTCTTTTCCAAAAAGCGTTAGGCTGTTCGGAACATAAACCCTGAATAAATTTATTCTGAATGGTCTTAATTTTTACTTTAATGACAGGCGTTTGTAACTGCTCTTCAATCCTTTTAAAATGTATTTCTTTGTTGATAAAATTAATCTGTTTTCATTTGTTGCTAATAAGATTAACTAAGGAAATGTTCTTTCTTTGAACTGAATTAAGATCTCTAATCTTAGGTTTGTCTAAAAATTCAAAGCTTTCTAAATGTCCTAGGGCTTCACTAATAATGGCTTGATCATTAACACTGAAAGGATAAAGTAAAGATAAGAACGGAGTTCCTAATATAATAGTTTCTTGCAGATTTTTAATAAGGAGAAAAGATGTTTTATAACAAACTTGTCCTTTGCAAATTTTTACATTTGGTAATTTATACGTAACCTGTGATCTACTACCATTAGCTCCTCTAAGTTTTTCTTTAGGTTTTTCATAATATTGAATTAGTATTAATCCTTCTTGAATACAATTAAGATCGGCTCCTGAGTCTATTAAAGCTATTAATTCAAAGTTTTTATCATGGATAATCAGATTTAGTATACCATTTGTGAGATATTATCTTTTCTATGTTATGAACAAAAAGGTCTGGTCTTTCTTCCCCTTTATCTTCTAATGTACTGGAACTAGGTTGAGCAGTTATGGATTTTAATGCCTCCACAAAACTTTGATTTTGTATTATCATAGTTCCTTGTAATTCTAAATACTTAACTTCTAACTCATCCTCTCGGGTTTTTAAAGTTTGTATCTTTTTCTTTAACAACTTAATTTCTTCATAAAGATTGTTTATGGATAAGGGTTTTTCTTTGGCTTTTTTAAACATGTTCATGACATCTTTAAATTCAATCTTATTAACTTGATCTCTATTAAGATCGTTATCATCAATTATATCCTTTATTTGCCTCATAAAGGCATCCCTAGTTTCTGATGGTTCCATTTTATCCAAAATGGTTATTAAGGTGTTGGCTTGACTGTTGGATATAACATGAACAATTTTTCTATTATAATTTCTGCAATCACATAAATCAATTCCTAAGCATTCTCCATGTTCTGACTCAGATTCTTCTGAGCTATTAATTTGATTTAATTCTTCATAAGTAGATTCTTATGAGGAGGTGGTTTCCTCATAATCTGAATTTAACATAATTTTATTTAGAGCATTTATTAAAGTATCTTTTAATTCTTCAGATAAATTTAAATTACTTAATTGTTTTATTTTCTCTTTAACTCTACAATCACTAGCATAGTGACCGAATCTACCACATTTCTAACATTTTATATCTTTATTTTTATTTATATCAAATTTCTTTTTCTTATGTTGATAGGGTTTTTTGTAAGGTTTCTTATTTTCTTTGTAATAATCAGGATTTTATTAATACTTCTGTTTTCCATAATTTTTATAATTTTTTCTTCCTTTACTAATATTCTTTTTATGTTTAGGATTACTAGGTGCTCTCAAAGGAGTAGCCCCATATTGCTTGCAAAACGTTTCCATTTCGCGCCTACTACTAGTCTGTTCATTTTTAATTTTGTTTTGTATTTTATAGTCAGTACAAATCTGGATTCCTGTTTCTACAACGTAATTGTATACTTCACCTATGGTTAAGCTATCATAAGGAATTTCTCCCTTGTAATTCTGTTGTATGTTCATCTTGACTTTTTCAGCAAAAAGTCAGGGTAATCCACTAACGAATCTTTCTTTCCAAAAAACTGTCGAGCCATCAGCTCTTAGGCAAAGTTTGGAGAGAAACATATCTCTATACCATCTATAGTCTGACATAGTACGGCAATAGAGGTTCATTAATTGGTCTGAAGCTCGTTTTTGGAGCTTCAAAGGTTCTCCTACGAAGAATTTGGTGATAGCGTGTAGTAATGCTGTAACGCTTGCGGGTTCATTATTTTCAGTTTTTACGGCCTTATCTATAATATCTTTATCTTCGTGGCTAAGAAGATTATCCCACCAACCTTTGAGTTGGCCAGTAAACCCCATAACTATCATTTCTCTCGATTTTTTATCTGAGTTTTTTTCTTAACACAAAGGCAATAGCTGCCATGGTCATATTTTGAATAATATCGAGTATTTGCTGCTCAGAAGCTCCATCAATATTCCATTCTACAATGGCTTCTCCTGAATAACTATTTTCAATAAAATTGGACCTTTCCTCAAATTGAACATCAGCAAAGGAATGTCGTGGGTAGTAATTTCTAGTAGGGTTTTTTTGGAGGTCTTCCTAATTTATTAACTAAATTATCAAATTCTTCTTCTCTGGATAACATATTAACATTAGGGTCAGGTCTTAGGTCTAGACCCTTTAGTCTATCTACTAATTCATCTATCTTCTCATTAGTTGAGTCTCCTAATCTTATTTTACGTAATTCGGAAGATGAAGGAATGTCATAATGATATATAGGTCTGCTAGGATCTGGTTTGTCTATTAGAGGATCAGTTAATTTGAAACCAAAAGTTTCTATCCTTTCCAGTTGTTGTACTATCGTATGTAATATTTGATTCGAATAATTCAGTTGAGTATGTAAGTTGTTTAAGTCTTTTCTTTCTGAGGTAGGTGCTATAATAGCCTTAAAGGGTGCCGCCTCTATCTCCACATCTTTTTCTGGAGAGATTTTTATGGCTTCTAAGGGTGGATGGATAGATTCTACTACTTCTTTCTTAAAGGTTTTCCACCTAGTACTAATTCTTTTGTTAACATCTATGCATAACTCAATAGCAAAAGGGCTCCTAATCTTTTCATCCAAACAAAGTAATTCAAACCAAACAAAGAAGTAAACATTAATTTCATGAGTTTCGAGGAACTCATAGAATTGTTTTAAGTAATCTTGGGTTTGGAGTTTTGAGAAAGTTGAGAAAAACCAATTTCTCTTATCTCTATTGTAGTCGGCTTCAAAGTCGTTACTAATCCATTCTTTGTCTATGACAAAGGGTTCTTCTCTAGTGATAACGTGTAATATCTGAGTCTCAGTTGGTGAAGGGGACCTGGAAGTCCTTTCTTCGTATAAACACTGGGGTACAGTAGGGTTAAAGTTAACTCCTACAAGGTTTACCCTAAAAGTTGAGTCAACCGAGTGTCTAGCACTCTGAGGCTGACTAATACTAGGAAAGTTGTGGTACCTATAGGATTTACTTATGTTCATCCTAATGGCCACCGTACCATCAATATCCGGTATAACATTTCTGATTGATCTAGACTCAATCTTTTCAGGTTTAACAACGTCTTGTAATATCCATTCTTCGTGTATTTTATCCATAATTTCAGATGCAATTAATATTTTAGGCGTAATAACATTTGAACGTATTAAGTTAGCTTCTAGAAGACAAATTTGGTTTCTAGGAGTACTTCTTATGGATTTAAAATCGAAATTAACAGTTGACACTTTATAAGTTACTCTACTAATAATGCTTAGATTGGAGGCAGCTTGAACGAAGGTGTCTCCTAACCCAGCAATCATAATAACTAATGAACTTTTGCTGAATTCATCAGCTAAACTCATAGAGTAATTAGGATGGCAGTTAAAGTAAACTGGTCCATCATTTAAATTTGATTTGATAACCACAATCGTTAAATTATGAAAATATTTAATTCTTGTATCTCTTAAAACTAGTAATATAGGTGTGTTTAGTCCTAATTTATGTAAAGGTTTTACAGCAATTTGAATTAATCCTAAGTGAATATACTTGAATTTTTCACGATAATGTATTTCTATTAAGTGTTTATCTAATAATTCTATTGTTTCTCGTTTATTGCTAATAGATCTAGCATTTTCAAATGTATGTATGATCTTTTTGGCGTTGTAATCAAAAGTTCCTACTTTGTAAATTTCTTTTAATTTAATCTCAAACATAGACCAATTTATTAATCTATTTTCCATTTCCTGGATTTCTAATTCTTTCTTTTGAAAAGTATCTTTATCTAGTTTGTTATTAGGTTCAGAAGTGCTGGCTATTTCATTATGGTGACGCTGGTGTCTCATACTACTTCCTAGCGAACTCAAAGCCCTCACGATGCTTGACATGATTACTTCAGAAATTTATGAACAAACTGAATGATTTTCTTTTATTCTATCTCTCTACCCCCTTATAGGTTGTTCTAAGAGGTTACTTCAACAAGCTGACCGACCGATTTACTACCCTACACTCAATGGGTTTTACTACGTGGACCACTTGCTATTCAGAAGTTCTCTAACTTAGACTCAAAGGTCAGGGTAAGGCTTAAAGATAAATGGAAGAAAATAAAACAATTTTATTCAAAATAACTTTAATAATGACGTATCAGCACCTAAAAAGGCTCTGATACCAGTAAGCAAACAAAGGATCTGGGCGAAATTGAAGAGGGAATGTATATAGCAGAAGTAGCGTTTAAATTAATAAAGACTTGAATATATAAGTTAATATATGGTAAAATATCAGAGTTTGAAAATCTATAAGCGGAAGAATAATTTAAATAGACAACAATGGATAATGACATGCTTTGATTTTATTTAAAGGTTTAAAAACTTACAAGTTTTAATTCTTCAAGGGTTTAGGTTTTTACTCAAGTATGAGAGAAAATTGATGATGCCTTCAACAATCAAGAATGAATGCTTATATAGCATCCGGACTTCAAATATTTTACAATACAACTTCATCAAGACATAATGGCCGACAAATATAAGTGGTCTAAAAAGCAAAAGCTAAAGTAAAAGATAAGGAATCTTATCTTTCTGAAAGCAAAGTAGCACGGCCCACGTGGCCTAATAATGCTGAAAATAATTAAAAGTAACATGGCCCACATGGCCTGATAATGCGGAAAATAATTAAAAGAATATCCAATTGTGATAAGATCAAAAAGTATCTTGTCATTTTTCTCAAAGTAATATCAGGATTATGCTAGTGGAGATCTAATCAAAGATTCCATAACAGTCATCCTCATTGACTGGTGTTGTAGCTTCAATTGAAGATGAGGAACTATGACATTCAGATATAGCACTCGTAATTTCTTGAAGTTTGTCTGCAAACTTCTTAGGATCTGTAATTGCTGAAAGAGAAGCTAGAAGTTTACTTCTATCAGCTAAGAATGTAGTTTCTTCAGAGGTGGTAGTAGATTTGCACAGCTTAGGATTTTTAGCATACCAAGCGTTTTTAACCGTGGGAGAGAGTAATTCTGGATTGAAGGAATCCCACCATTTGATAGAGATTCTTCTTGATAAATGAGAAGCAGAAGCATCTGGCCAAATCTGGTCGGTAGTGAAAGACCAAGACATGATCCAAGTAATTCCAAATACGGCAGTAAAAGCCAAAAGACTTTTATGTTTTGGACAGTCATTAATTTCTCCAAACTCTTTGTAAGATTTTAACACATAATCAGGGAAAATCTGGGTTTCTAACCCATAAACTTCGAACCACTTGATGAACCAGTTGAGGAATTTTAACGATATATTCTTATTAAACCAAATGAACCAGGTATGATCATAAGGCCTAATTGTAAGGAAATGGGACCAAGCATCCATATAATCAAAATAGGTGTAAAAATGAGGGATAAATTTTCTAGAAAAATCTTCGGAATGATAGGGATGAGTTCCCCATTCATCTAGGGAAAGTACTTTGTTGATTTTGAATTTACAGTATTTTATATTACCAGTAGTATCATCCTTAATGTGAGTAAGAGTAATGGAATCCGTGTCTACCAAGATGAATTCATAGTAAAATCTGGATTTGTTAATATTTGGCTGACGAAAGTAGGTGTTTTGGGGAAACACCTTACTAATAACTTGTAACAAAGATCCTTCAGGAGGACAGTAAAAATCCTCTAAAGGGATAATAGGTACCGAAAAATCTTTAGTAATAAATTTTGATTTGTTCCCTGGTGGGGGAGTGTAATATGTTATTCTATTTTTGTTTGGAGTCAACCTCAAAGAAGAAAATGTCGTAATATCCTTAGAAAACTGCGATGGTGAGACCAAGGCAGTGTAGGCTCCTTTTCCCTGTAAAGAGGAAATTGGAGTAGTAATCTTTGATATGTAGGAAGGTGATCCTAGTACCAATTACTTGTTTTGGTTTCCTGGTTTCTGTAATGGAGGTCCATAAGAATCTTTGGATGTAGATTCATTACTCATTTTTACCCTGTAAAAATTCTCTTGTTAAGAAATCTGGTAATGCATTTTGAATACCTTCAATGTGCATGATTTCAAAATCAAAACATGCAAGTAATGACTGCCATCTGGCAAATATGTGTTTTGACACTAAATTTTTACATCTTTTTGTAAAACACTTCTGGCTGATTTACAATCAGTTTTTAATAAAAAACGTTTTTCAAAATAAATCATCTTGAAATTTAGTAATACAAAGTACATAGATAAAATTTCGTTTTTAATAGTACTGTAATTCAACTGGGCTGCAGACCAAGTTCCAGAATAGTATCTGACAACTTGTTCCTTATCAGTACCTGGTAATTTTTGTTTTAGAATCCCTCCAAATCCAATATCGGAAGCATCAGTTTCAACAATCAGGTTTGCTTCAGGGTCAGGGATCCCTAGACATGGTAATTTTTTAACAACCTGTTTTAATTGGATAATACTTTGGGTCATAGAGTCATCCCAAGGGGGAGGATTTTTCTTTAATCTTTTGAACAGTGGTAAACATATTGTTCTAAGGTTGGGAATAAAGTTAGACACATAATTTAGACATCGTAAAAATCTTTGTAACTGAGTTTTGTCTTTAATTTCGTTTGGAAATTTGCTAACAAATTCTAAAGACCTGGTAATGGGTGTGTACTCACCTTGGCTAATATCAAATCCTAAAAATATGACTTTAGGTTGAAATAATTTTAGTTTACTTTCAGATAACACAAAACCAGTGTCTTTAATTATTTTGTAAAATTGTTCTAAGTGTTGAAAGTGCTGATTAATATAATCTGAAAAGACTACTATATCATCTAAGTAAACTATGGTAAAATTTGAATATTGGTAAAATACATCATTCATAATATTCTGAAACTCAGATGGTGCATTTTTTAACCCTAAGGGCATAACATTCCATTCGTAATGTCCAAATGGGACGGTAAAAGCGGTTTTATACTTATCTTCCTCTTTAACTTGAATTTGATAATAACCAGATTTTAAGTCAAACTTAGAAAAAATGCTTTTATTATGTAATCTATTAATTAAATCTCTTTTATTTGGTATGGGGTATCTAATCCATTGCAATACTGTGTTTAAAGGTTTATAATTAATTACTAAACGAGGACTTCCTCTTTCTAATTCTGAAGCATTAACTACGTAGAAGGATGAACAACTCCATGGAGACTTGCTAGGTCTTATTAGCCCTTTATCTAAAAATCCTTGTATTTCTTTTTTACAATATTCTAAGTGTTGTTTATTCATTTGTATGGGTCTAGCTTTGGTTGGTATATTAATTTCTTTAAATTCAGGTTCATAAGGTAGTGATATAGCATGTGTCTTTCTAATATAATAGGGCTTCACTAATAATGGCTTGATCATTAACACTGAAAGGATAAAGTAAAGATAAGAACGGAGTTCCTAATATAATAGTTTCTTGCAGATTTTTAATAAGGAGAAAAGATGTTTTATAACAAACTTGTCCTTTACAAATTTTTACATTTGGTAATTTATACATAACCTGTAATCTACTACCATTAGCTCCTCTAAGTTTTTCTTTAGTTTTTTCATAATATTGAGTTGGTATTAATCCTTCTTGAATACAATTAAGATCGGCTCCTGAGTCTATTAAAGCTATTAGTTCAAAGGTTTTATCATGGATAATCAGATTTATTTTAGTATACCATTTGTGAGATATTATCTTTTCTATGTTATGAACAAAAGGGTCTGGTCTTTCTTCCCCTTTATCTTCTAATGTACTGGAACTAGGTTGAGTAGTTATGGATTTTAATGCCTCCACAAAACTTTGATTTTGTATTATCATAGTTCCTTGTAGTTCTAAATATTTAACTTCTAACTCATCCTCCCGGGTTTTTAAAGTTTGTATCTCTTTCTTTAACAACTAAATCTCTTCATAAAGATCGTTTATGGATAAGGGTTTTTCTATGGGTTTTTTAAACATGTTCATGACATCTTTAAATTCAATCTTATTAACTTGGTGTCTATTAAGATCGTTATCATCAATTATATCCTTTATTTGCCTCATAAAGGCATCCCTAGTTTCTGATGGTTCCATTTTATCCAAAATGGTTATTAATGTAACGCCCCAGTTTTGTCCGTTTTATTTAATTGAGTCGTTTTGATAATTTTATTATTATATTATTTTATTTTTTACTTTTATTTGGATATATATTATTTTTCATCGCTGTTTATGTTTTATCGCATTTTGAGAGCGTTTGCGAGATATTTGAGCTGAGGGGTAAAATAGTCTTTTTAGGGGATTAGATATTTTGAATAAATAGAAAGTGAAGAGAAAAAGAGAGAAAAGGAAAAAGGAAAGAAAAAGAAGAGAAAGAAAAGGAGGAGAAAGAAAGGGAGAAGAGGAAAAAGAGGAAAATCGGGAAAACTCCGTTTCAAGCGCGATTAATCGGGTAAGGGTGAGAAGTTTCAATTATATCTTGCTTGTGTATGTATATGTGTTATTTGTGGTAATTGTTTGATTGTTTCCCGACTTTTCGTATCGATTAGAATTAGGAGCGATTAATAGAAATCGATGTTTTCGCGGATGAAATTCGATAAAAACTGAGTAGAATACTTGTCGTTAGGTTTGGATCATGTTTTGGTGGTTATAGTATGTTTTGGAAGTGTTTGGGTGGAAGAAATGAGGGTTTTTGACCCAAAATGACCTAAGTTATCGTTGCTGGAAATTCTGAGTTTCGCAGGTTCGCACTGCGAGCCCCGGCGAATGAATCAGCGAACGTTCGCTAGCCGTTCGCATTGCGAACGTAGCAGAATTTCCGATTTTGTTTCCTTCATAACTCTTGATCCGTAAATCGGATTGACGCACGGTCGGATGCGTTGGAAATCTATTTCAATGCTATTTATGATGGTGGGATAGAAACATATGCTCATGCCTTGGATTGATAAGAAAAATATGGAAAAGTGATGTATGTGTGGAAAGTGCGGTTTATGTTTCCACCGTAACTCCCGAATCGCGAGTCCGATTGATGTGGGTCTTGAGGCAATAGATAGATAACCTGGTATGCTATTAAATGGTGATGTTATACCATGTTTTAACTAGGAATATTTGGTAGGGAAGGATGAGTGGCTTTGTAGGTTTTGTTGTGTTTGTTGGTGTTCGACGTGATATGTTATCGTCATATAATGTGGGTCTTTTGTGCTATCTATATGATGTGGATGCATGTGATAATGATGTTGTTGTGTGGTAAAATGCATTGTTTGAGTTGATTTGCAATGCATGAGTGTGATGATGTTGATTAATTCATATGGTTGAATTGTGAATGTATATAGATTTTATGTGATTGTATGAGATGAATGCATGAATATATTGTGAATATGTATGCATTTCAAGAATGTCTTGAGTCATTTTGTATGTGAAGCATAATGATGTACATTCTTGTGTTGTGTGATTCTAATGAGAACCCATTGTAATGTTGTGTGCCTATGTGAGGTGTGAGCGATGGTTACAAACGATTGTGTGCCTAGGTGAGGTGTGAGCAATCGGGTCGTGTGCCCATGTGGGGTGTGAGTGATCCATAAATGATGTTGTTATGATGTGTTGTGGGTAACCTTTGTGGTGTGAATCCCTTGTGGAAGTAATTGTGATTGTATGATTGTTGTGGTTTGTAATGATATGCATTGTTTATGTGAAATTCCAATGTATGTGGTTGGTGGCCTTTATGGTTGAAATGCATTGTTTGAATTGTTTTCAATACATGAATAATGATGATGAGTTGAAATATATGCATGATTATGGTTGCATATATGTGTGAAGATGCATTTGATTGTCATGAGTTCTTGGGTGTCAAGCATCATGATATGCATCTTGTAATGTCGTGTGCCCATTTGGGGTGTGAGCGACGGATTGGTTCCAGAGGGAATCCGCTATAACTTCGTGTGCCCATGTGGGGTGTGAGCGATGATTATAGACGATCGTGTGCCCATGTGGGGTGTGAGCGATCGGGTCGTGTGTCCGTGTGGGGTGTGAGCGATCCATAAACATCGTGTGCCCGTGTGGGGTGTGAGCGACGGGGAACATCGTATGCCCGACGGGGAGTTACAGTGATGTAACGAGCAATGGTTCCAGCAGAGTTCCTGAGTGAACTTGAGATGATTGAGTCGGTACCGCATTGCATTTGCATAGAGTCGTAAGTCGGTCTCTATGATTTGCATTTATCATCTTTATAATTGTACATTGATGAATAAACATGAATATGTATGTTTATGTGGAATGATAAGAATTGTGACAGTATGCATGATGAACATGCTTGGTTTTGTGTATATATCCATTGTGATGTATATGAGTGAGTTGTGATGAATTGTGGTGAGAATTGTGAATGGATGCGTGATGTGTGGAAAAATCATGATTTGATTTATTAGGTGTGATATGTTTTGTATTTGTGGCATGCTATATGTGTTAGTATGTGATGGTATGGGTGAGATGATTTATACATGTGCTTGAATGTGTGTTTGCATATTATTATGCAATCTTGATTTAGTTGTTATTTCTCACCCTTCTGCTGTTTTATAATGCTCTATGAGGCATTGCAGATTAGAGTTGCTGGAGGTCTTTTTGTGAAGATTAGTCCTCCGTTCTGTTGTCGGTCTTGGTGTCTGCTCTGATACGTAGCACGGGAGTCGGGGAACGATTATATATATATATATATATATATATATATATATATATATATATATATATATATATATATATATATATATATATATATGTAAACATTTGTTGAATGTATTTTGTGGTACTTTTGTGTATATAGTTGATGTTCTAAAATGATTTATTTTGTAAAACAAGTCGGTTATGGATCTTTCCGCTTTATTCCATAATTGACCTTTCCCTTTTCATGGAAAAAGTTTCCCCTTCGCGAGTATTCTATTTTATGCTATGTATCAAATTTATGAGCAGGGATGATGTTTTGTTTATTTAAATGTGACATCTTTGTTTCTGTCGGAAAAATAAAATTTTAGTTACTCTGATTTTACTTATGTATTATTTATTCGAGATGGGAATTAGGGGTGTTACATCAGTGGTATCAGAGCAGGTCGGTCCGTCCGACCAAGTTGTTGAGTCAGTTGGTGTGACAGTTGAATATTGTCGATGTTGTTTGTCCCTTAGTACGTGATATGTGTGGGAAACGCTGTCAGTACTTTCTGGTTTTCTAATCCTTTGTTTTCAGGATTGAGAATGAGATAAGTGGGGGAGAAGCTGGTACTTCTCCAAGTTACTTCAGGTGTGGAGCGTTGGCTCCGTGTGTTGTGAATTGCAAGATTGTAAGTGCTCTTTGGACAGTGTGGTTCCCAGTTCCGGAGGGAATGCGGAAGTAAGGTTTATGTTAACTAAGGATTTGTGCCTTAGGTAGTTTTGTGCATGAGATGCAAGAAATGCTATTATAAGTTTGGTAAGGACGGTTTATGCCCCATCATGATTGTCGGCTGTCTATTGACAAATTGAGGAACTGATCACCCTTAATCTCTTGTTGATAGTAGACGGAAATTATGTTGGATGGAATAGACGTGTCTTTCCAGCTTCGATAGTGTGTGCAATGATTTGTTTGGAATTAAGAAGATGATTACGAATTATTTTGATGAGTTGACGAAGATTCTTATATCGGCAGGTGAGATGGATTAGAGGTTTTGAGATGTTGGTCCAGTTGGGAAGTTATTGAGAGAGAATGATTGGGTATTATTAAGGACTGCTTCTCAGAGAGTAGAGATTGAACTTAATTGGACAAAGGTGAATAGTTGAGGTTTATGTCTGCTAAGTAGGTTGGAAACTCTTAGTAGATGGGACTAAGAAATTTGTTTTGTCTGTGATGATAGTGTTCTGGAAATTGGCAGGAAGCCATAGTGATGGGTCGTCAGTTGTGCATGGTTTTTGAATGTGTTTTTAGGATGGAACGCTAAGGTGTTGTCTTAGAGAGCTCCAGCATTGTTAGTAACAAAAAGGAATGATGTTTGAGTGGAATAACAAGCATGTTGTGTATAATGGTATTGAGACTATGGAAAGTAAACTTGGAGGTTTGGTGAGTTTTGGAGTTTTTAAAGTTATAGGGCATTAATGGAAATCTTGAGAAAACCCTTGGGTGTGGATGTATTATTTGAGAGTTCTTTTTGGTTGGATGTTGCTACATGTTGGAATTCGTGGAATGGAAAGACCAGGAGAAGAAATTGTGTATGGATTACTGGCAGTTGATTTTGGTAACAATTGAGAATGAGCGAACCTTGCCCTGTTTAAGTTTGATTGGATTCGCCAGGTGTTCGCACGGCGAAGGCTCGCGAGAGCTTCGCACTGCGAAGGGGGACGTGAAGGTTCGCGTGAGGTTCACACTGCGAACTTTGTGTTATTTTGAGTGGTTTTCTTTCTGCCTCCGTTCGCTGGGAGACTCGCAATGCGAAGGTGTTAGCGAGCATTCGCTGGATGGTTCGCACAGCGAACGTTGGGTAATTTTTTGGATATTTCCTTTCTGACTTGGTTCGCTGGGACATTCGCATTGCGAATGGAGAAGCGGAGGATTCGCTGGGTTATTCGCATTGCGAACATGTTAGATTTTTCCCAATTGTTTCTTTCATAACTTTGGCTTCGTTTATCCGATTTAAACGTTATTTGTATCGTTGTGGAGCTATGAAATGGTTCTATGTTTTGGAAAACAGGAATATTATTTATGGAATGGATTTTTGGTTGAGTATTGGGAATAATCGGAATTACGTGAATTACGTAAAACGAAACTGTTAACACGTTAAAAGCTTCAAGCCATGCATCCGGAGTGTTTGTGGTGTGGATGAATCGTATCTTCCATATTTAATTGGATAAGTTTGTAGTGGTTTCGATTGAGGATATTAGGATCTGCTATAAAACTCAGAGGAAGAACAGGTAGAGTGTTTGAGATTTGAACTACAAGTGTTGAAAAGAGATGAAGTGTTATGCTAAGTTATTCAAGTGAGAATTTGGGTTGAAAAAGGTTAGTTTTCTTGGATATGTTATTTCAGAGGAGAGTATGGTAAAGGATTCATCGGAAGTAGATGTAGTTCTACATTGAGAGATTCCGAAGTTGGTTAAGGAGATTAGAAACTTTTGGGCTCAGTTGGTTATTACCGGAGGTTATGGAAGACTGTGCTAAGTTCGTACTTCTGTTACCTCAGTTGACTTGCATAAGGTAAGTCGTTTGTTTGGGATGTTCGTTGTGAGGAACGTTTGAGAGGGTTAAAGTAGAATTTATCTACGGCTTCAATTTTGATTCTGTGTGATCCTACCAAACCGTTGGCGAGGTGTCTTTGATGAGTTTAGTCAGGGTGTTAATGCAAGATGGTTAAGTCGTGGCTTACGCTTTACGACAATTGAGGATTCATAGAAGGGTCTATACTATTCTGGATTTGGAATTGGTTGCGGTTGTATTGTGTTGTAATAATTGGAGGTATTATCTTTATGGTTCTAGGTTCGCGGTGTTTAGTAATCACAAGAGTTTAGAGTATTTGTTTGGTCTGAAGGGATAGAGTATGAGACAACAAGGATGGTTAGAATTTATGATGAGTTATGATTGTAGTTGGAATTAGCCTGTTGGCAAAGCTAAGGTTGTGTCTGACGAGTTAAGCCGAAAGTTTTTATGTAAGATTGTTTTGATGGTCAGAGAATTAGAATTATTTGAACAGTTCAAAGACTCGTGTCTGGTGTGTGAGATAACACAGTAGCGTGTGATGTTGGGTATATTAAAGTGAACAGTGATTTTTGGAGAATATGAGGAAGAGTTAGACTTTGGTCGTGAGATTGGTAGTTTTGATGGTTGCGAGTAATCAGAGTGGCGCAGCGGAAGCATGGTGTGACGCATTTGGTATGTGCGTGTGTGACTTGTAAGAGTTCATGAGTGAATATTGGAAATGTGTAGTTGGGTGTTTTGGTCGTATGTTCAGTTGGCGATCGTAGCATTGTTGTAATATTGTTGTGTTATGGTTCAAGAGTGAACCTGTGTGTGTTCGTAACTTGGGCATTCTTGGAGTCGTGAGTTAGTCGTCAAGTGCATTGTATGAGCTTTGCATCTTGTCGTCGTTGTCGTGTTGTTGTTGTAGCTGTGGTTAGCAAGGTGGTTTGTCAGTTTGCGTTATTCGTGGTGCCTTTGGTTGGCATATTGGTTTGTTGGTCGGATGCGAGAGTCGTATCCCGAGTTGTTCGTATCAGTATATTTTCGAGGACGAAAATTTCTAAGTGGGGGAGAATTGTAACGCCCCAGTTTTGTCCGTTTTATTTAATTGAGTCGTTTTGATTATTTTATTATTATATTATTTTATTTTTGACTTTTATTTGGATATATATTATTTTTCATCGCTGTTTATGTTTTATCGCATTTTGAGAGCGTTTGCGAGATATTTGAGCTGAGGGGTAAAATAGTCTTTTTAGGGGATTAGATATTTTGAATAAATAGAAAGTGGAGAGAAAAAGAGAGAAAAGGAGAAAGGAAAGAAAAAGAAGAGAAAGAAAAGGAGGAGAAAGAAAGGGAGAAGAGGAAAAAGAGGAAAATCGGGAAAACTCCGTTTCAAGCGCGATTAATCGGGTAAGGGTGAGAAGTTTCAATTATATCTTGCTTGTGTATGTATATGTGTTGTTTGTGGTAATTGTTTGATTGTTTCCCGACTTTTCGTATCGATTAGAATTAGGAGCGATTAATAGAAATCGATGTTTTCACGGATGAAATTCGATAAAAACTGAGTAGAATACTTGTCGTTAGGTTTGGATCATGTTTTGGTGGTTATAGTATGTTTTGGAAGTGTTTGGGTGGAAGAAATGAGGGTTTTTGACCCAAAATGACCTAAGTTATCGCTGCTGGAAATTCTGAGTTTCGCAGGTTCGCACTGCGAGCCCCAGCGAATGAATCAGCGAACGTTCGCTAGCCGTTCGCATTGCGAACGTAGCAGAATTTCCGATTTTGTTTCCTTCATAACTTTTGATCCGTAAATCGGATTAACGCACGGTCGGATGCGTTGGAAAGCTCTTTCAATGCTCTTTATGATGGTGGGATAGAAACATATGTTCATGCCTTGGATTGATAAGAAAAATATGGAAAAGTGATGTATGTGTGGAAAGTGCGGTTTATGTTTCCACCGTAACTCCCGAATCCCGAGTCCGATTGATGTGGGACTTGAGGCAATAGATAGATAACCTGGTATGCTATTAAATGGTGATGTGATACCATGTTTTAACTAGAAATATTTGGTAGGGAAGGATGAGTGGCTTTGTAGGTTTTGTTGTGTTTGTTGGTGTTCGACGTGATATGTTATCGTCATATAATGTGGGTCTTTTGTGCTATCTATATGATGTGGATGCATGTGATAATGATGTTGTTGTGTGGTAAAATGCATTGTTTGAATTGATTTGCAATGCATGAGTGTGATGATGTTGATTAATTCATATGGTTGAATTGTGAATGTATATAGATTGTATGTGATTGTATGAGATGAATGCATGAATATATTGTGAATATGTATGCATTTCAAGAATGTCTTGAGTCATTTTGTATGTGAAGCATAATGATGTACATTCTTGTGTTGTGTGATTCTAATGAGAACCCATTGTAACGTCGTGTGCCTATGTGAGGTGTGAGCGATGGTTACAAACGATTGTGTGCCTAGGTGAGGTGTGAGCAATCGGGTCGTGTGCCCATGTGGGGTGTGAGCGATCCATAAATGATGTTGTTATGATGTGTTGTGGGTAACCTTTGTGGTGTGAATCCCTTGTGGAAGTAATTGTGATTGTATGATTGTTGTGGTTTGTGATGATATGCATTGTTTATGTGAAATTCCAATGTATGTGGTTGGTGGCCTTTATGGATGAAATGCATTGTTTGAATTGTTTTCAATACATGAATAATGATGATGAGTTGAAATATATGCATGATTATGGTTACATATATGTGTGAAGATGCATTTGATTGTCATGAGTTCTTGGGTGTCAAGCATCATGATATGCATCTTTTAATGTCTTGTGCCCATGTGGGGTGTGAGCGACTGATTGGTTCCAGAGGGAATCCGCTATAACGTCGTGTGCCCATGTGGGGTGTGAGCGATGATTATAGACGATCGTGTGCCCATGTGGGGTGTGAGCGATCAGGTCGTGTGCCCGTGTGGGGTGTGAGCGATCCATAAACGTCGTGTGCCCGTGTGGGGTGTGAGCGACGGGGAACATCGTATGCCCGACGGGGAGTTACAGTGATGTAACGAGCGATGGTTCCAGCAGAGTTCCTGAGTGAACTTGAGATGATTGAGTCGGTACCGCATTGCATTTGCATAGAGTCGTAAGTCGGTCTCTATGATTTGCATTTATCATCTTTATAATTGTACATTGATGAATAAACATGAATATGTATGTTTATGTGGAATGATAAGAATTGTGAAAGTATGCATGATGAACATGCTTGGTTTTGTGTATATATCCATTGTGATGTATATGAGTGAGTTGTGATGAATTGTGGTGAGAATTGTGAATGGATGCGTGATGTGTGGAAAAATCATGATTTGATTTATTAGGTGTGATATGTTTTGTATTTGTGGCATGCTATATGTGTTAGTATGTGATGGTATGGGTGAGATGATTTATACATGTGCTTGAATGTGTGTTTGTATATTATTATGCAATCTTGATTTAGTTGTTATTTCTCACCCTTCTGCTATTTTATAATGCTCTATGAGGCATTGTAGATTAGAGTTGCTGGAGGTCTTTTTGTGAAGATTAGTCCTCCGTTCTGTTGTCGGTCTTGGTGTCTGCTCTGATACGTAGCACGGGAGTCGGGGAACGATTATATATATATATATATATATATATATATATATATATATATATATATGTGTATACATTTGTTGAATGTGTTTTGTGGTACTTTTGTGTATATAGTTGATGTTCTAAAATGATTTATTTTGTAAAACAAGTCGGTTATGGATCTTTCCGCTTTATTCCATAATTGACCTTTCCCTTTATATGGAAAAAGTTTCCCCTTTGAGGGTATTCTATTTTATGTTATGTATCAAATTTATGAGCAGGGATAATGTTTTGTTTATTTAAATGTGACATCCTTGTTTCTGTCGGAAAAATAAAATTTTAGTTACTCTGATTTTACTTATGTATTATTTATTCGAGATGGGAATTGGGGGTGTTACAATTAAGGTGTTGGCTTGACTGTTGGATATAACATTAACAATTTTTCTATTACATTTTCTGCAATCACAGAAATCAATTCCTAAGCATTCTTCATGTTCTGACTCAGATTCTTCTGAGCTATTAATTTGATTTAATTCTTCATAAGTAGATTCTTCTGAGGAGGTGGTTTCCTCATAATCTGAATTTAACATAATTTTATTTAGAGCATTTATTAAAGTATCTTTTAATTCTTCAGATAAATTTAAATTACTTAATTGTTTTATTTTCTCTTTAACACTACAATCACTAGTATAGTGACCGAACCTACCACATTTGTAACGTTTTATATCTTTATTTATATATCTATCAAATTTCTTTTTCTTATGTTGATAGGGTTTTTTGTAAGGTTTCTTATTTTCTTTGTAATAATCAGGATTTTCTGAATACTTCTGTTTTCCATCATTTTTATAATTTTTTCTTCCTTTACTAATATTCTTTTTATGTTTAGGATTACTAGGTGCTCTCAAAGGAGTAGCCCCATATTGCTCGCAAAACGTTCCCATTTCTCGCCTTCTACTAGTCTGTTCATTTTTAATTTTGTTTTGTATTTTATAGTCAGTACAAATCTGGATTCCTGTTTCTACAACATAATTGGATAGTTCACCTATGGTTAAGCTATCATAAGGAATTTCTCCCTTGTAATTTTGTTGTATGTTCATCTTGACTTTTTCAGCAAAAAGTTTGAGTAATCCATTAATGAATCTTTCTTTCCAAAAAACTGCCGAGCCATCAGCTCTTAGGCAAAGTTTGGAGAGAAACATATCTCTATACCATCTATAGTCCGACATAGTAGGGCAATAGAGGTTCATTAATTGGTCTGAAGCTCGTTTTTGGAGCTTCAAAGGTTCTCCTACGAAGAATTTGGTGATAGCGTGTAGTAATGCTGTAACGCTTGCGGGTTCATTATTTTCAGTTTTTACGGCCTTATCTATAATATCTTTATCTTCGTGGCTAAGAAGATTATCCCACCAACCTTTTAGTTGGCCAGTAAACCCCATAACTATCATTTCTCTCGATTTTTTATCTGAGTTTTTTCTTAACATAAAGGCAGTAGCTACCATGGTCATGTTTTGAATAGTATCGAGTATTTGCTGCTCAGAAGCTCCATCAATATTCCATTCTACAATGGCTTCTCCTGAATAACTATTTTCAATAAAATTGGACCTTTCCTCAAACTGAACATCAACAAAGGAATGTCGTGGGTAGTAATTTTTAGTAGGGTTTTTTGGAGGTTTTCCTAATTTATTAACTAAAATATCAAATTCTTCTTCTCTGGATAACATATTAACATTAGGGTCAGGTCTTAGGTCTAGACCCTTTAGTCTCTCTACTAATTCATTTATCTTCTCATTAGTTGAGTCTCCTAATCTTATTTTACGTAATTCGGAAGATAAAGGAATGTCATAATGATATATAGGTCTGGTAGGATCTAGTTTGTCTATTAGAGGATCGGTTAGTTTAAAACCAGAAGTTTTTATCCTTTCCAGTTGTTGTGCTATCGTATGTAATATTTGATTCGAATAATTCAGTTGAGTATGTAAGTTGTTTAAGTCTTTTCTTTCTGAGGTAGGTGCTATAATAGCCTTAAAGAGTGCCGCCTCTATCTCCACATCTTTTTTTGGAGATATTTTTATGGCTTTTAAGGGTGGATGGATAGATTCTACTACTTCTTTCTTAAAGGTTTTCCACCTAGTACTAATTCTTTTGTTAACATCTATGCATAACTCAGTAGCAAAAGGATTCCTAATCTTTTCATCCAAACAAAGTAATTCAAACCAAACAAAGAAGTAAACATTAATTTCATGAGTTTCGAGGAACTCGTAGAATTGTTTTAAGTAATCTTGGGTTTGCGGTTTTGAGAAAGTCGAGAAAAACCAATTTCTCTTTTCTCTATTGTAGTCAGCTTCAAAGTTGTTACTAATCCAATCTTTGTCTATGACAAAGGGTTCGTCTCTAGTGATAACGTGTAATATCTGAGACTCATTTGGAGAAGGGGACCTGGAAGTCCTTTCTTCGTATAAACATTGGGGTACAGTAGGGTTAAAGTTAACTTCTGCTAGGTTTACCTTAATAGTCGAGTCAATCGAGTGTCTAGCACTCTGAGCCTGACTAACACTGGGAGAGTTGTGGTACCTATAGGATTGACTTATGTTCATCCTAATGGCCACCGTACCATCAGTATCCTGTATAACATTTTTGATTGATCTAGACTCAATCTTTTCAGGTTTAACAACGTCTTGTAATATCCATTTTTCGAGTATTTTATCCAGAATTTCAAATGCAGTTAATATTTTAGGCGTAATAACATTTGAACGTCTTAAGTTGGCTTCTAGAAGACAAACTTGGTTTCTAGGAGTACGTCTTATGGATTTAAAATCGTAATTAACAGTTGATACTTTATAAGTTACTCTACTAATAATGCTTAGATTGGAGGCACCTTGAACGAAGGTATCTCCTAACCCAGCAATCATAATAACTAATGAACTTTTGGTGATTTCATCAGCTAAACTCATAGAGTAATTAGGATGGCAGTTAAAGTAAATTGGTCCGTCGTTTAAATTTGATTCGATAACCGCAATCGTTGAATTATGAAAATCTTTAATTCTTGTATCTCTTAAAACTAGTAATATAGGTGTGTTTAGTCCTAATTTATGTAAATGTTTTACAGCAATTTGAATTAATCCTAAGTGAATATACTTGAATTTTTCACGATAATGTATTTCTAATAAGTTTTTATCTAATAATTCTATTGTTTCATGTTTATTGCTAATAGATCTAGCATTTTCAATTGTATGTATGATATTTTTGGCGTTGTAATGAAAAGTTCCTACTTTGTAAATTTCTTTTAATTTAATCTCAGGCATAGACCAATTTATTAATCTATTATCCATTTCCTGGATTTCTAATTCTTTATTTTGAAAATTATCTTGATCTAGTTCGTTATTAGGTTCAGAAGTGCTGGCTATTTCATTATGGTGACGCTGGTGTCTCCTACTACTTCCTAGCGAACTCAAAGCCCTCACGATGCTTGACATGATTACTTTAGAAATTTATGAACAAACTAAATGATTTTCTTTTATTCTATCTCTCTACCCCCTTATTGTTTGTTCCAAGAGGTTACTTCAACAAGCTGATCAACTGATTTACTACCCTACACTCAATGGGTTTTACTACGTGGACCACCTGCTATTCAGAAGTTCTCTAACTTAGACTCAAAGGTCAGGGTAAGGCTTAAAGATAAATGGAAGAAAATAAAACAATTTTATTCAAAATAACTTTAATGATCACGTATCAGCACCTAAAAAGGCTCTGATACCAGTGAGGAAACAAAGGATCTGGGCGAAATTGAAGAGGTAATGTATATAGCAGAAGTAGCGTTTAAATTAATAAAGACTTGAATATATAAGTTAAAATAAGGTAAAATATCAGATATATATATATATATATATATATATATATATATAAAAGAAATTTTGCAAAATGTAACTAGTTCAAAGATTCGTTTTAATTTTAAAAAAAGGTTTTAATTGAAAAAAAAATGATTTTTCTCCTGTTTTTAAAAAATCCAGTATAAATTTATATATATTTGAAAACAAATTATGATTTTACATCAGTTTCTAAAAAATTAGGTAAAAAAAAATTCTTTTCATAATTAAAAAATATAATTGGGTCCCCAAAATTTAGGGTCTAGTGCAGTCGCACTTGCTCCATATGGAAAAGGTCAGCCCATAAGAAAATATTTCTTTAAAGGTGAACAATATGATACTCAGAGTTTAGTTTAATATGTAGTTACTATTCAATTATTTATGTTTGTATTTTTTATATTAATTTATTGATAAATAGATTATATTTAGTAACTGTAAATTAAATTTATATCAATTAAAAATAATTTAAACCTAAATGTTGATGTAACCCTAAAATTAAATTTAATTATTTTTGAAAGTTTTTATTTGATTGCAATATTTTATTATCTTTTTTGTTACATGAGTTAAACATTATTTTTACTAATGTTTTCTTTGCACCGGGATTCGATACTTTTAGAGAGAGAGAAACTCTACCATCTCTCTAGAATCCCGAACACTAATATTATTCAAATCTTTTTCAACCAAAACCTAGAAAACCTCATCAAATCAAACTTAAACCTATTTTCGAGAAGAAATGTTAAGATCAATTGTCGGAGATGGTGCTAATGAAAGTGATTGGAGGTGGAAGCAGGTGGAAAGGAAATGAGCAAAGTTAAAAGGGACAAGGGAAGGAAATGGGACTCAAGGAAAGAACAAGGAAAAAGAGAAGTAGGCCACAAGAAAATATATAGCTTCTTCTTTAGTGAGATGCCAAACTCACTCGGTGCAAAGGAGATCTACCAAATATTCAAAGATTTTGGGGACATCAAAGAAGTTGTAATACCTTAAAAGTGGGACAAACACAAAAAATGATACGAATTTGCAAGATTCAAGAATGTTGTTGAGGAAAAAATGTTGGAAATTAAGTTAGACAACATCTTTATCAATAATAAGAAGATCTAAGCTAATATACAAAGGTTATAGAGGCAGGAAGGTACCAAAAAATAGGGATCAAGCAAGAAAATAAGGTGAAGGACAAACATCAAAAACTACAAGGTAAGCAGATGCATAACATCAAACTTATGCAATATGTATAACAAGAGGTTCCGTGCACAGGTGGTGGTACTGGTATCGTAAATAGAAGGAATTAGGGCGTCTAGAGGAAGGTGCCTCACGTAACTCACAAAAAGGAGGAGACACAAATATTTTCTCACTTGTAGTACAACTTCAAAGAGGAAGAAATAACAAATATTTAAAAAGGCCTATAAAGGAATTGTGGAAAACTTAAGAATGACCTACAACATACAAGAAGCTTTTCATATGGAAGGCTAATTTTCAAGCAAAGGCACTCTACTAGGAGCTAACTTACATTTTCTCAAAGAAGTAGAAGAAGGGGAGTTGAAAGCCCTAGTTGAAAAGCCCCAAATGATGCTGATAACAAACGTCTAACATGCTATTAGTTTATCACGTGCCTGGTTGGACTGTACGTATGCTCGAATGATGAAACAAGATTGCAATCGAAATTTGATGTGGCAATGGTCCTAGTCAAAAGAAAATACACAACGGTGCTTATTGAGACATTCAACATAGAGGTCAACAATATTGTTTATCGAATGAAAATGGTGGAAGATATGCATCTGCAAAAGAGAATTGTAAAACTAGAACAAAGTGCTAAAGCTATGAGTGAAAGTGGAGCATCATCAACCTTAGACGCTGAACCTACCATGTGGGAAGGGAGATATGAAGAAGAAGGAATATATGATTTGTTTGTAAGTGAAAGCACATGTCATACAATGGAAAAGATCATGGGGATGGCGGAAGATTTTACGAATGCATTGGTATTGATCCATTCAGGAACCAATAGTGAGTTGAGAAGTGGTGGTGACAGAGGATCAAGGCTTCTGATGCGGTGGAGTGGTGGCCTTCAAGGTTAGCGCTCCAATGCTCAAGTCATTATCTGAGAGAGAAGAGTAAAGGGAAAATGAATTTGAAACTTGGCACCATATCTCTCTCTCTCTCTCTCTCTCTCTCTATATATATATATATATATATATATATATATATATATATATATATATATATATATAGAGAGAGAGAGAGAGAGAGAGAGAGAGAGAGAGAGATAGAAAGATAGATAGATAGATAGAGAGAGAGAGAGAAACAACATACTCATTGTTTGTTAGGCGTGAATTATAGAGAGTCATTAGATGTAGTTGTAGTTGAGATCTTTTGTTATCAACAAGATGATAATTCTCGTGTGTTGAAAATATTTCGGAAGGAGTGAGGTCCTTCCGTGGTAGTTGGTCGGGATCCATATGACAGGCTTAGAATGCAATAGATCCAACTAGAAAATGCTAAAAAACTGTGTGATTTGAATCATGTACAATATTTGATTCGAATCAAATCAGGAAGAGGTGACCACTAAGAAATTGATTTGAATCATGTGTAAAAATTCATTCTAATCAAACTGTTAGAAAATCTTAATTTTGCATTTATCCAATTTTACTTGAATCAGAAAGTGTGTTTGATTTTCATGATTTGAATCAAACACATGAAATCTGAAATTTTCATAGTTTTAAAAGCACTTTGAGATTTTTCTTTGAAACCAACTCAAATAAAAAAACATAAAAGGTTCTTATTCCACTTACCCGTGCAATTGACCAAGAAACATCATGATTAAGATCAAACCTAACCAATGGTTTATGCATGCTAAAAAAGAATCATTTCAAACATGATTCAGAGATGTGCAATCAAGGGAAAGATTCAATAATCAAAAGTTTATCAAAGATGAAAGCGATAAGACAAGCAACAAAATAATCAGATTGAGGTACTCCTCCTGAATGAATTAGGGACATGCAACTACATTCATTAGCTTCGAACAGGCGAAAAGGAAAGGTTTCAATTTATTGGGGATTCGTGCATTTAATATTCCACGGTTTCAAATGTCTCTTTGGAAGTACAATCATTACGACTCTTGGGAACCAAAATTCTTGAGTGAAATGTGCAAGTGATTAGACACATTTGATGTAGCTTTTTTAGATGCTAGATTATAGTCTTTCAAGATTCAGCACTGCTTTCTTTGAGTCATTCTTTAGTTTAGCAACTATTCTCTTCTTTTGAATTTTGCTCCCCTACATTTGGAAAGTTAGCATATTCTGAGTAAGAAATCAAATAAAAGTACTCACAAGCGCGATAAGGATACACCATATTTTTGGGAGGATTTTGTCTACTCTTCAACTATTTCTACTTTTGCGAAAGTGGGCGGTCTTTATGACGCCTTTACGGAAATGGTCCACCTTCCTATTGGGGAATCTTAAGTCTCTTCGATGATGAAAGAATATGCGACAAGTATGTCGATTGTGACATTCCTTTCCATAAATACACTTTCTGCATCACGGGCCTTCAGTAGTACCCTAATTTTGTCCAAAAAATTAAATTATTTTTTAAAATATACTCCCTCCGACCTGATTTATAAGCAATTTTTCCTATTTTCACACTTATTAAGAAATTATAGTTTTGTGAAAAAATTAAGTTAGATGGACACTATTATCCTCCGTCATAATTAAATGAAGCATATGATAGGGTGCCCATGTTTTCGTGGTAATGTGTTATTCATGATTGGATTAACAGTAAGCATTTAATAGTACAATACTCCTACTTTTTTATATGGTCAAAACATAAAAAAAATGACATGCATCCATTTGAATTTTATCAAACGTTCTATACCTTTACATATTCTTAAAATTTATTAAACGAACTTTTTTGTGGTAATATTTCCCTGTTTTAGTTTCATATTTCCCTCCTTTATTTTCTACTTAATTTTTTATATATTTAAGATTAAAACTAACACTAAAATTGTTAGGAAACTTCGTCTAATTTTCCCAAAGTCAGATTAATGAGAAGTGATAAATGCGAAATAATAAAACACAAAAATTGATAACGGAGTTCGGCCAAGTATGTCTACGTCTCCGGGCTGCTGCAGATGTTTCTATTGAAAAGGGAAATTTACACAAAGTGTTTACAAACACTCACAATCTCGCACTACCCAAAATCCCAATTACACCCAAGAATTTCACTAATTAGAAATCTCTCTAATTCTCTTGAAACTCTCTCAAGGTTGTTATATATTTTTCTCTCAATGTTGGAATGAATAGAATGCTTTGCTTATGGTCCTATTTATAGGAAAAGTAAGCTAAAGGTGCCTTCCATGCAAATCACCAAGTATTACTCATGCATGCACTTTGCTTCTTGATCAAGATAATAGGTGGCTAATATCTTGCTTCTTGACTAAGATAATAGGTGGCTAGTATCTTGCTTCTTGACTAAGATAATAGGTAGCTAATATCTTGCTTCTTGACTAAGATAATAGGTAGCTAGTATCTTGCTTCTTGACTAAGATAATAGGCAGCTAATATTATTATTAACTAACAATCTCCCACTTGAAGACTGATTTCAATCGGTCTTCACACATCAATCATGCAGCAGCCTTCCCTGGTCTGTTACTCTAGCAGGCCTACTGAAGTTGAGCACAACTTCAGTTTGTCAATGGTTACCACCTTTGTCAACATGTCTGCTGGATTCTTTCTTCCTTCAATCTTCTTCAATGTTAATACCCCATCCTCAAGAAGAGATCTGATGAAGTGATAACGAAGATCAATGTTCTTTGTTCTTGAGTGAAATGCTGAATTCTTTGCAAGATGTATTGCACTTTGATTGTCACTATGTAAGACACTTTGCTTCTGGATGAAACCCAACTCTGTCAACAACCCTTGAAGCCATATCAACTCTTTGCTAGCTTCAGTTATTGCTACATATTCAGCCTCTGTAGTGGACATAGCAACACTTTTTTGTATCTGCGACATCCAACTAACTGATGTAGTACCGACAGTGAATAGTAACCAGTGGTACTTCTTCGGTGATCGACCTCACCTGCAAAGTCTGCATCTACATATCCTTGTACTTTAATTTCTCCTTTACTGAAATACAAGCACTTCTTTGTGGTGCCTTGTAGATACCTCAAAATCCACTTAACTGCTTCCCAATGAGCTTTACCTGGATTTGACATAAACCTGCTAACAACTCCCACTGCATGGCCTATGTCTGGCCTCGTACAGACCATTGCGTACATAAGACTTCCTATGGCTGAGGCATATGGAATCTTAGCCATGAGTTCTTTCTCCTCCTCGGTCTGAGGTGATTGTTCCTTGGATAAGCGAAAATGATTTGCCAAAGGTGTGCTGACTGGTTTTGCGTTGATCATGTTGAATCTTTGCAAGACACGGTTGATATACTCTGCCTGAGATAATTGTAAAACTCCTTTTTTCTTATCTCTCGTGATTTGCATTCCAAGGATCTTCTTTGCAGGACCCAAGTCCTTCATGTCAAATTCTTTTGACAACTGCATGTTCAAGTTTCTAATCTCGTCTATATTTGAACCTGCCACTAACATGTCATCGACATAAAGTAGCAAAATGATATAACTAGAGTTATATCTCTTGAAGAAGCAACAATGGTCGGCATTGCACTTCTGGAAACCTTCCTTGTGCATGAAGCTTTCAAACCTTTTGTACCACTGCCTTGGAGCTTGTTTCAGGCCATACAAACTCTTCATTAATCTACACACTTTGTTCTCCTTACCTTTTTCTGAGAATCCTTCAGGTTGGTGCATGTATATCTCCTCGTCTAATTCTCCATGAAGAAATGCAGTCTTCACATCTAATTGCTCAAGAAAGAGCTCTTCACTGGCAGTAATACTTAATACTGACCTGATAGTATTGAGCTTCACAACCGGGGCAAAAATTTCTGTGTAATCAACTCCTTCCTTTTGCTGGAATCCCTTGACCACTAGTCGAGCTTTGTATCTCTTGGAACCATCATGGTCCTCCTTTACTCTATACACCCATTTGTTGTTAAGTGCCCTTTTTCCCATAGGTAACTCAACTAGTTCCCATGTTTGATTTGAGATTAAAGACTTCATCTCGTCTTTCATGGCAAACTCCCACTTGCTAGCATCTGCAGTTTGGCATGCCTCTGCATAGTCTTCAGGCTCTCCTTCATCTGTTAACAAAACATAATCTGCTAACCTCTTGTTAGGAACATGTGATCGAATAGACCTTCTCAATGAAGAAGAACGTTCTCCGCTGCTTGATTCAGATAATTCCTCAGATTGAGGAATTTCAGGAACATCATCTAAGTCTGTATACACAGGCTCACGAGCTTCTGAATCTCTAGTGGTTGTGTTATGCCTATCCTTGTACATCACTCTATCATTGAATATCACATCTCTACTGCGGATCATCTTTTTGTTTTCATCATCCCAAAGACGGTATCCAAACTCATCCTCACCATAACCGATGAAAGTGCACTTCTTAGATTTAGGATCAAGTTTATTTCTACCTTGATCACTAATATGCACATATGCTACACACCCGAAAAATCTAAGATGTGAGAGTTTGACCTCCTTTCCACTTCATACCTCTTCTGGTATTTTATGCTCCAATGGTACCGATGGACCTCGGTTGATCAAGTAGGTTACTGTGTTGACTGCTTCTGCCCAGAATTGCTTTGGTAGGCCTGACTGCATACGTAAGCTTGTGGCTCGTTCTGTCAACGTCCGATTCATACGCTCAGCTACACCATTGTGTTGAGGCGTACCAGGCACGGTTCTCTCCATTCTGATATCGTGCTCATAGCAAAACTTCTTGAATTTTGTGTCTTCGTATTCACCACCATTGTCGGTTCTGAGCTTTTTGATCTTCAAGCCTGTCTCATTTTCTACCATGGCTTTCCACTTCTTAAAAGCCTCAAATACTTCTGACTTATGTTTTAGAAAGTATGTGTATACCTTTCTAGAGTGATCATCGATAAAAGTCACGAAGTAATTCTTCCCACCAATGGATGAGACGGTTGTTGGACCCCAAACATCAGAGTGTACAAGTTCGAGTTTATCTTTCTTTGGGGTTCTTCCACTTGTCTGAAAGCTGACTCTTTTCTGCTTTCCAAATATGCAGTCTTCGCATATGTCAATTTCTATTGACCGGAGACTTGGAAGTTTTCCCTTTGAGTGCATAATCTTTATCCCTTTTTCACTCATATGGCCTAATCTCTGGTGCCATAGATTGGGATTTTCATTTGCTGCAATTGCAATTAAATGACATGTTCCTGCTGTCTTGTAAAGAGTACCACTCTTTTTACCGCGAGCGATCATCATTGCACCCTTTGAAATCTTCCAATCATCACCCTGGAATACTGTTGTGTATCCGTCACTAGCCAACTGGCCTACCGAGATTAAGTTCTTTGTTAGGTCGGGAATATGTCTGACATTTTTCAATTCCCAAACAGACCCACTCAACTTAATCTTCACTTCACCTTTGCCTACAATCTCACAAGATTGCTCATTACCAAGATAAACTTTACCAAGGTTACCAGGGACATAATTCTCGAAGAATTTTTTCTGTGAAGTAGCATGAAAAGATGCTCCAGAATCTAACACCCAAGACTCTTCCTTACTTTCTAGAGAGCATATTAAAGCATCATCTTCTCCTGAGCTAGAAGCAACGTTGGCCTCGTCCTTCGCTTCCTTGTTCTTTGGTGGACTCTTGCATTGATTTTTGAAGTGCCCCGTCTTTCCGTAATTCCAACACTCGATAGTTTTCGAGTTGTAGGAACTACGATGATTTCTGGATTTGGACCGTCTGTCCTTTGATTTACCGCGTCCATTTCCTCTGGTTGAATTTCCTCCTCTTGACTCTGTATGCAACAATGAAGAGGATGAAGATTCACCCAACTCTCTTCGTCGGATCTCTTCACTGAGAACCAGATCACGAACATCATTAAACTTCAACTTTGTACTTCCTGACGAGCTACTCACGGCGGTGACAGTAGCACTCTAACTATCTGGTAGGGAAGACAAAAGTATTAATGCTCGTACCTCATCATCAAACTCGATTCCAACTGAACTCAACTGGGTTATGACGATGTTGAGTTCATTGAGATGTTGAGTAGCTGAAGCGCCTTCTCCCATCCGTAACGTAAACAACCGCCTCATCAAATGAACTTTATTTGATGCTGATGGCTTTTCATACATGCTAGTAAGAGCCGCCATAAGACTCACGGTGGTCTTTTCCTTTGCAATATTAAATGCAACGTTACGAGACAACAACAATCGAATAAAACCGAGAGCTTGTCTGTCGAGGAGCTTCCACTCATCATCTTTCATGTCATTTGGTTTCTTTCCTGTGAGAGGTTGGTAAAGCTTTTTCTGATACAAATAATCCTCTATTTGCATCTTCCAAAAGCTGAAGTCAACACCATCGAACATTTCAATTTTCACCTTTCCTTCGTCTGCGGCCATCACTCCCACTTGAACCTGACTTTCTTTGATAACGAACCAAAGCTTTGATACCAGTTGTTAGGAAACTTCGTCTAATTTTCCCAAAGTCAGATTAATGAGAAGTGATAAATGCGAAATAATAAAACACAAAAATTGATAACGGAGTTCGGCCAAGTATGCCTACGTCTCCGGGCTGCTGCAGATGTTTCTATTGAAAAGGGAAATTTACACAAAGTGTTTACAAACACTCACAATCTCTCACTACCCAAAATCCCAATTACACCCAAGAATTTCACTAATTAGAAATCTCTCTAATTCTCTTGAAACTCTCTCAAGGTTGTTATATATTTTTCTCTCAATGTTGGAATGGATAGAATGCTTTGCTTATGGTCCTATTTATAGGAAAAGTAAGCTAAATGTGCCTCCATGCAAATCACCAAGTGTTACTCATGCATGCACTTTGCTTCTTGATCAAGATAATAGGTGGCTAATATCTTGCTTCTTGACTAAGATAATAGGTGGCTAGTATCTTGCTTCTTGACTAAGATAATAGGTAGCTAATATCTTGCTTCTTGACTAAGATAATAGGTAGCTAGTATCTTGCTTCTTGACTAAGATAATAGGCAGCTAATATTATTATTAACTAACAAAAATGAATGTAGTTTTTCTTTGAGTGTGTGAAAATACCTCTTGATAATGATTTAAATTTATGTTTATCATATGAAGAAAGAAGAAACAACTAATGTTGATTTGAATGTAAATCCCTAATATGTTGACTTGAATGTATATCCTTCATACGAGGAAGAATCTAATATTAATTTAAATATGAATCATTCATATGAAGTAGCAAAAGAAGAATGTAGATATGGTTTGATGAATATTGGTCTCTCATATGTAGAAGTTTTTCATGAAAATGACGCTGAAACTCATTCTTCTATTAATCACATAATCAACCATGCTGATATCTCTCTAAATGAGACAACCGGTAATTTTCTTATGTTTTTATTGTCATGAGATATTTTAAAGAAGAGATGCTATATTGTTTCACTTACTATATATTTATGTTTCTATTTTGAATGTTGAATTTCTACTTGACACAGTGCTAGTACTTTTATTTCCATTTCAATTTGTATGATACTGTACTTCTATTTCCATGAGCTAAGACACCATACATTATGCCACTTATATTTTCTTGTTTTTATGTTGAATGGTGAATTTCTTTTCTTGTTTTTATGTTGAATGGTGAATTTCTTTTCATTTATATTACATATTCACTGTTTCAATAAAAATGAAGACATGCAATTGTACTATGCCTATTATATGTATAACGTTTCGATTCTTGCCATATTAAATTAGGTTAGTTGATTTATTTTCTAAGAAAAAAAATTAAGTTAGTATTGTATCATTAAACTCCCATTAAATCAAGGAGTACTAGTATTGTTTTGGTTTAGAGTATAAATAAAAAAAATGATAAATATATTTTTAGTAATTGAGTTATTGTTTTAAACTCACGTAAGAAAATGTTAATATTTGTTTTATTGATTTGTAATTATGCTTTCTTTTTAATTTTTAATAATTCAAAAAAATTTTATTAGAAAATGTTGTTAATCTAACACAACCGCGTAGTAGAAAATTATTTTTGAAATATTGATAAATTTATGTTGTGAAGAAAAACTTATTTGTGGAATTGTTAGGAAAACTGCTTCCTCTTATTCAGTCTTTAAAAATATTATTTATCGGATTTGGAGACAAATTAATGAAACAGACGATGCATGCTAGAAGGAAACAAAAAATTGTTGTCGTAAAAGAGTTGAGATAGACTTTGAAAATATTTGTGATATTGCATTACCTAAGCGTGGCACTTTTCTGTTAGAATTAACAATCAAGGGGGTCAACGAGAGAGCATTTCTTATTTGGGACACACCTTTGTGAGAGACACACCACATACTCACCCAAAACCTTAAGGTAATAGGTGTGTGGGTTCTCTCACTTATATAGTGTTCAATCTTCCATTTTCTAATCAATGTGGGACTTCTTCCTCACACTTGATTCTCAGCACTCCCCCTCAAGTGTGAGTTTATACACAATACTTCCCCTTATGTGGAAGCTCTCTTTTTCCACATACACTTGTATCACCGTTGAACTCAACGGAGCACCTTCTACCCACACCTGCGGGAAGTGTTTTGATACAAGTAAGTCGGTCCCTTTCTCGAACCAGGCTCTGATACCATTGTTAGAATTAACAATCAAGGGGGTCAACAAGAAAGCATTCTTATTTGGGACACACCTTTGTGAGAGACACACCACATACTCACCCAAAACCTTAAGGTAATAGGTGTGTGGGTTCTCTCACTTATATAGTGTTCAATCTTCCCTTTTCTAATCAATGTGGGACTTCTTCCTCACACTTGATTCTCAACATTTTTGATATTTAGCAAAAGTTTTAGGTATTAAAAGCAAGTCAATATTGGAAAAATATGTGATAGAAGGGGTATTCCGTAAACATTCAAGCGCGTTGAAGCCACATACGAAGGATGATAGTATGAAACAACGTCTTAGATTCTACTTGAGCATGGTTGAGAAAACTAGCATTCCTCATTATCCAATTTTTAAATCCATGTATAACATTGTGCACATTGATGAAAAATGGTTCTATATGTTAAAAAAATTCAACGAATTATTACCTTCTTGCAAATGAGGATGATCCATATATGACTTGTAGAAAAAAAAATTATATTCAAAAGGTCATGTTTTTAGTAGTGGTGACTAGACTCATATTTGATGATGAAGATAATGTGACATTCACTGGAAAAATTGGTGTGTTTCCCCTAGTCGATAAAGTGCCAACAAGATGGTCAAGTGTCAATTGAATAGCCGGGACACTTGAAATAAAACCAATTACTTCTATCACTAAAGAGGTCAGTCGAATGTTTTTAATAAATAAGATCTTGCCAGCCATCAAAGAAAAATAGTCACGAGAGCATGCATGTGAGACAATTTTTATTCAGCACAATAATGCATCGTGCCACGTTTCTTTAGATTATGAAGAATTTTGTGTAGCAGCTTCTGAAGGAGACTACAACATTCGTTTGACATGTCAACGGCCTAATTCTCTCTATTTAAATGTTTTGGATTTAGGTTTTTTTTAGTACCATACAACCATTGCAAGATAAGGAAGTGGTTAATTCAATTGATGAGCTTATTCAAGTCGTAAAATATGCTTATGAGTCTTTTGATATCAAAAGTTCAAACAAGATTTTTCTCACACTTCAATTATGTATGGTTGAAATTATAAAGATGAAAGGATCCGGTGATAATAAAATTCCTATATGAAAAAAGGTGTATTGTTTACTCAAGGAAGGCTACCCACTCAACTCAAATGTGATAGAGAATTAGTTGAAAAATCTTATGAATATTTATACAATATTGATATAAAATATGATATAAAATGAAAAGGTTGAATTGCATGAGTTATTATAAGTAGTGGCACTTGTTTTCTTATTATATTTGAAATGAAAAAGTTGATATAAAATATGAAATTAAATCAAATATGAAATTGAATCGTACTTCTACTATTTGTTTTATTTTTATTTTTTAATTAAAAAAATTGAAGAATGAGCAAGGAGTATACAATTTGCTTTAGGCAAAAAAATTACTAGTAGTAATTTGAAATGAACGTAGTAGACTTTATACTACAATTTCAAATAATTTAAAATAAAATATGAAGTAAAAAAAAGGGAAAAAAAATGCATAATAAGACAAAAGAAAGAGATAGAAAAATTACTACTACTCAGAATATTAAATTTAAAGGAGTGTAGTACATTAAATGTGTATTGTAAACTTTAATGTTATTTTTTAATTTTTTAGACAAATTCTCAGGTACCCATGATAAGTAGTTGGGTATCGGTACTTTTAGTATAAAATAATTTAAAATATTAATTTAATTTTAAATAAAATCTATATAAAATGTGACATGGTAATAAATGAAAGTGTTTTATTGGATCAAAGTATCGGTACCCAACTAAATCTAAAAGTACTGAAGTATTCAAAAAAATTTTTATGGTAAGGGTAATCCTTAATGTTATTGAAATTAGAAAAAGGGTGTTTTTGAAATAAAGTATTTAATAGAGTAGAATCTATTGACTTTTGCTAATATTTATGGTCAAAAAATTATAAAGATTTTTTGCTTATAAATAAGATAGAGAGAGTATGTGTATTTTGTAATTTTATTGCATTTTTATGGTTTTAAAGACCTCTAAAATATTTCTAAAAAAAAGAGGTTGTTTTGTCTTCTAATTTGATACATCATTTGATTTATCATCGTTTTAGTTTAATCATAAAATCTAAAAAAAAATTATTTCAATTACTAGTATTTTATACAAATTATTAAAAAAAAAAGTGAGTTAAAACTATAAGCTATAATAATTTTAATTTTCACTAATTTTTCCAATATTATTTTTTATTTTAATTTATTTCGAAAAAAAATATTATCACTAGAAAACACAAAAAAAATGTCTAAAAAAATTTTATCTTAATTTAGTAAAAAAAAATCTCAGATAAAAATCAATTTAAAAGATTGATTTATTTGACCAATTAATTGAACCATGTAGTGTTATATTTGCAAATATCCCTGTCTAGGGCGGCAGATTGAGGTCACCCTAGAAAAAAAGGCGACGACGCAACCGCCCGAAGGGAGGTACCGTCTTGCTCAAATGTTTTTCTCACCCTTAGGAAGAAGAAACATGGGATAAGATGTGTCTTGTATAACATAAATTCAACAATCCCCCTTTGACTAGGTAGGTGGCAACTTTTTCCAAGAAGGCCATGCAGATCAGGAATCCTTATAAATACCACATTCCTCAAAAGGAGGGATCAAGTCATATTCACTCAATACCACCCAATACGGGTCAGGGAGCACTTCACTCCCAACAGTCGTAACAGATAAGTGCAAATTGTACCTATTTTTGTATATAAGTTTTGTTGCACTTATCGTTACTTTGTGTTAAAATTGGTTGAATAAACCCCACTTTAGGTGTCAATACGTTTACTTTTCGTTTTCGTGTGTATATTGCGTTTTCTTGTAAATATCATTGAGTTTAATTGACTAGAGATAGATTTAAGAGCTAACAATCTTCAATAGGCGTCGAAGCTTAATGCCTCCGTGCCTTGAGTCGCGAGCGAGAGTGTCGGCGAGGGTAACACGGTTGTTTTCTCAACTTTGGGTTAGACATAACCTTTGTTGTGAGCGATGATGGGTGATATTGAGGAGTATTGTAGGTGGAGTATAACTGGTCGGTAAGTTTAAGTTTGTGAGGAGTCGATTATGTACATGTCAGATAAGTTTGTCTTGCTGAAGAATGAATTTGTTTTATGTTTTAATGTTTACTTTTCTGTTTTTATGTCTAAAATAATTTTAACCCAAACTCATAAACGCGAGAGACTGTCGAACGACATTCTTTCCCTCGAACCGATCTCTGTGGACACGACATAAATCCCGGAGGGAATTCTTTCTGAAAATAAATATTTTTGCTTGCTTGTCATGTTCTGCAATCAACAAAATGGCGCCGTTGTCGGGGATCAGTTTTGATATTGAATCGCATTGCAATAGTTTCTTTGTTTTTGAGTTTTGTAGATATCGTACATATTGTATATTTTTACTTGTTTATACTGATACTTGTACATTTTGACGTTTATTCAAGTGTTTGGTTAGGACACTTGCTTTTGGTTTGCGCGGTGAGGCATCACCATGGCATGAAGAAAGGAAGTTGCTAGCTAAGCATTGTAAAGGCGTCGAGCTTACGACGTAAAACAAGCATGGTGTATTCTTTTCTTTTGTTGTTGTTTAGCTTAGGTAGTGTGGTGAATATTCATTAAATAAGTTGTACTCGGATTTTTCGTAAATTCTCAAATCTTCACTTTACAACTTGTTTAATGAATTTTTTACTGGTTTTACGGTTTGTTAATATTAATAGTTTTCGTGTTTGTCAATGAACTTGATTTGAATAGCTTGAGGAAATTTGGTGATGTTCCAAGTTTGATCATTTCAACTTGCGGATGTATGGTAATGATATTGTTAAGCTTTGTACACGTCCAAGGTATGTGTTTATCGCTTTCTAGACATTAGCATATTCATGATACTTAGGCTTTTTACAACTTCTATGTCATTCATTCTTTTGTATACTTGTTCATATGTGAATCACTTTAGTTCCTACCCTTTTTGTGAGGAAGCTTTCCATTGTTCATATATGCACGGAGTACGAATATTCTTGTTCTAACTCGATTTTATTATGCTTAATCTTTTGTTTGTGTTGATTATATGAAAGCATGAAAAGGATCAAGGCATTTTTGTTTCATTTTGAGCACAACTACCTTAGCCAAATAGTCATTCACCTTGTGAGTGTGTGATCATTTGTAACCCCTTTGAGCTTTTTGATCCATGTTTTATTTGAACTTAATGCTTGTCTATGAGTATTTAGTTCACTTATTTTTGAATGAATTTTGTTTTTTCTTGAACCCTCAACTTTGTGTTGTTGTATGAATTTTTACCTTGCCTTAGACAGTAGGGAGTATTCACATGATGATGTGGTTGAATTCAAGTTGGGGAGAGAATGATTGTTTACTCATTGGTTGCTTTCTATGAGGATGAAAAAGAAAAGAAAAAAGAGAAAAATATGAAAAAGAAAAGAAAAAAGAGAAAAAGAAAGAAACAGAAAGTCCTTGAAAAAGGAAACAAAAAGAGTTCAAATAATTGTGCTAAATAAGTATTGTGTTTTGTGTAACACTTGAGATTAAAGAAGAAGTTTGATTGAAATTTTGGGTTTAAACTTTTGTGAGTTAATCACTCCCTTAGGTTTAGGCAAGTTTTTGTTTTGATAAGCTTTAGGAATTGCCCCTTGTTTGTTTACCCGACCACGCTACAACCTTGAAAAGTCCTTGTGATTCTTGCCTTTGTATGTTCAATATGAATTTTTGGATGGTTGCATAATTTAATCTTTTGTTTGCAAGATTGTTGTGTGAGTGTTAAGTACCCCATTTTGTGTTTTTCATCTACCGATGATTATTTTTGCTAGGTGTGATTCACATTTGAACTTGTGTTGTTTTAGGATGGTTTTGCATGATATTTGTATTTTGCATTTGTTTCGTGACTATGTTATCGTCGTAGTTTATTGGTAAGTATTTAATTTGTGGGTACCGTTTTCATTTGAACCATTCATTTGTCTGATTTTCAAAACCTGTTGATTCGTGATTCTTTGGTTTTCACTCTGTTTCTTCGAGTTGTTTGATTTTTTTTTAGGACAAACAATTATGCAAGTTGGGGAGACTTTGATAAGTGCAAATTGTACCTATTTTTGTATTTAAGTTTTGTTGCACTTATCGTTACTTTGTGTTAAAATTGGTTGAATAAACCCCACTTTATGTGTAAATACGTTTACTTTATGTTTTCGTGTGTATATTGCGTTTTCTTGTAAATATCATTAAGTTTAATTGATTTTACCTCATTTTTGAAGGTATTCCAGCAATGGGATTTAGCCATTGGTTTATAGAGCATTGAATAAGCTTTCCAACGCTTCGAACCGGGCGAAAAACAGAGTTACGGTTCAAAAGTTACGAATAAAACAGTGCAGAATTTTTCTGCTGTTCTGGTGTGCTGCGCACCTGCAGCGCCGGGCGATGCAGGGGCGGTAGGAAAAATTGAAAATTGAATTTCCAGTAGCTTTCTAAGATTTTTGGCTAGCGCCGGGCGCCCAAAACACCGTCGGGCGGTACTTGACGGAAAAAAACACCATATAAGGTCCAAAAACTCATTTTTTAGGTTATGATGTTGGGGTTTTGTGATCCCAACTCCATTAAACTTCATTTTTTAGTAGGATTATCTAGAAAACAACATGGATGTTTACACACAGATGAACCGGGGTGGATTGATCGTCGATCGGCTCTGACAAACCGCGAGATGTTTGGTTCATTTCTCTTCTTCTTTGTGTTTTTCTTCTTTGTTGGGTTTTGTATATGTATTGACTATGATCTTATGTATATTTTTCGCCCATGGCGTTGTATAAAACTTGCTTTAGAAATCTTTATTGGTGATTGTCTCTGATTTTTGCTTTATGCGCGGGTTTTGAGTTGCGTTAGAGATAATCCTCGCAAACTTCGATTAAGGATGATTATCTGTTAGTTTCTAGATTCTAGAGATAGATTTAAGAGCTAACAATCTTCAATAGGCATCGAAGCTTAATGCCTTCGTTCCTTGAGTCGCGTGCGAGAGTGTTGTCGGCGAAGGTAACACGGTTGTTTTCTCAACTTTGCGTTAGACATAACCTTTGTTGTGAGCGATGCTGGGTGATATTGAGGAGTATTGTAGGTGGAGTATAACTGGTCGGTAGGTTTAAGTTTGTGAGGAGTCGATTATGTGCATGCCGGATAAGTTTGTCTTGCTGAAGAATGAATTTGTTTTATGTTTTAATGTTTACTTTTCTGTTTTTATGTTTAAAATAATTTAAACCCAAACTCATAAACGCGAGAGACTGTCGAACGACATTCTTTCCCTCGAACCGATCTCTGTGGACACGACATAAATCCCGGAGGGAATTCTTTTCGAAAATAAATATTTTTGCTTGCTTGCCCTATTCTGCAATCAACAAAATGGCGCCGTTGCCGGGGATCGGTTTTGATATTGAATCGCATTGCAATAGTTTCTTTGTTTTTGAGTTTTGTAGATATCGTACATGTTGTATAATTTCACATGTTTATATTGATACTTGTACATTTTGACATTTGTTCAAGTGTTTGGTTAGGACACTTGCTTTTGGTTTGCGCGGTGAGGCATCACCATGGCATGAAGAAAGGAAGTTGCTAGCTAAGCATTGTAAAGGCGTCGAGCTTACGACATAAAACAAGCATGGTGTATTCTTTTCTTTTGTTGTTGTTTAGCTTAGGTAGTGTGGTGAATATTCATTAAATAAGTTGTACTCGGATTTTTCGTAAATTCTCAAATCTTCACTTTACAACTTGTTTAATGAATTTTTTACTGGTTTTACGGTTTGTTAATATTAATAGTTTTCGTGTTTGTCAATGAACTTGATTTGAATAGCTTGAGGAAATTTGGTGATGTTCCAAGTTTGATCATTTCAACTTGCGGATGTATGGTAATGATATTGTTAAGCTTTGTACACGTCCAAGGTATGTGTTTATCGCTTTCTAGACATTAGCATATTCATGATACTTAGGCTTTTTACAACTTCTATGTCATTCATTCTTTTGTATACTTGTTCATATGTGAATCACTTTAGTTCCTACCCTTTTTGTGAGGAAGCTTTCCATTGTTCATATATGCACGGAGTACGAATATTCTTGTTCTAACTCGATTTTATTATGCTTAATCTTTTGTTTGTGTTGATTATATGAAAGCATGAAAAGGATCAAGGCATTTTTGTTTCATTTTGAGCACAACTACCTTAGCCAAATAGTCATTCACCTTGTGAGTGTGTGATCATTTGTAACCCCTTTGAGCTTTTTGATCCATGTTTTATTTGAACTTAATGCTTGTCTATGAGTATTTAGTTCACTTATTTTTGAATGAATTTTGTTTTTTCTTGAACCCTCAACTTTGTGTTGTTGTATGAATTTTTACCTTGCCTTAGACAGTAGGGAGTATTCACATGATGATGTGGTTGAATTCAAGTTGGGGAGAGAATGATTGTTTACTCATTGGTTGCTTTCTATGAGGATGAAAAAGAAAAGAAAAAAGAGAAAAATATGAAAAAGAAAAGAAAAAAGAGAAAAAGAAAGAAACAGAAAGTCCTTGAAAAAGGAAACAAAAAGAGTTCAAATAATTGTGCTAAATAAGTATTGTGTTTTGTGTAACACTTGAGATTAAAGAAGAAGTTTGATTGAAATTTTGGGTTTAAACTTTTGTGAGTTAATCACTCCCTTAGGTTTAGGCAAGTTTTTGTTTTGATAAGCTTTAGGAATTGCCCCTTGTTTGTTTACCCGACCACGCTACAACCTTGAAAAGTCCTTGTGATTCTTGCCTTTGTATGTTCAATATGAATTTTTGGATGGTTGCATAATTTAATCTTTTGTTTGCAAGATTGTTGTGTGAGTGTTAAGTACCCCATTTTGTGTTTTTCATCTACCGATGATTATTTTTGCTAGGTGTGATTCACATTTGAACTTGTGTTGTTTTAGGATGGTTTTGCATGATATTTGTATTTTGCATTTGTTTCGTGACTATGTTATCGTCGTAGTTTATTGGTAAGTATTTAATTTGTGGGTACCGTTTTCATTTGAACCATTCATTTGTCTGATTTTCAAAACCTGTTGATTCGTGATTCTTTGGTTTTCACTCTGTTTCTTCGAGTTGTTTGATTTTTTTTTAGGACAAACAATTATGCAAGTTGGGGAGACTTTGATAAGTGCAAATTGTACCTATTTTTGTATTTAAGTTTTGTTGCACTTATCGTTACTTTGTGTTAAAATTGGTTGAATAAACCCCACTTTATGTGTAAATACGTTTACTTTATGTTTTCGTGTGTATATTGCGTTTTCTTGTAAATATCATTAAGTTTAATTGATTTTACCTCATTTTTGAAGGTATTCCAGCAATGGGATTTAGCCATTGGTTTATAGAGCATTGAATAAGCTTTCCAACGCTTCGAACCGGGCGAAAAACAGAGTTACGGTTCAAAAGTTACGAATAAAACAGTGCAGAATTTTTCTGCTGTTCTGGTGTGCTGCGCACCTGCAGCGCCGGGCGATGCAGGGGCGGTAGGAAAAATTGAAAATTGAATTTCCAGTAGCTTTCTAAGATTTTTGGCTAGCGCCGGGCGCCCAAAACACCGTCGGGCGGTACTTGACGGAAAAAAACACCATATAAGGTCCAAAAACTCATTTTTTAGGTTATGATGTTGGGGTTTTGTGATCCCAACTCCATTAAACTTCATTTTTTAGTAGGATTATCTAGAAAACAACATGGATGTTTACACACAGATGAACCGGGGTGGATTGATCGTCGATCGGCTCTGACAAACCGCGAGATGTTTGGTTCATTTCTCTTCTTCTTTGTGTTTTTCTTCTTTGTTGGGTTTTGTATATGTATTGACTATGATCTTATGTATATTTTTCGCCCATGGCGTTGTATAAAACTTGCTTTAGAAATCTTTATTGGTGATTGTCTCTGATTTTTGCTTTATGCGCGGGTTTTGAGTTGCGTTAGAGATAATCCTCGCAAACTTCGATTAAGGATGATTATCTGTTAGTTTCTAGATTCTAGAGATAGATTTAAGAGCTAACAATCTTCAATAGGCATCGAAGCTTAATGCCTTCGTTCCTTGAGTCGCGTGCGAGAGTGTTGTCGGCGAAGGTAACACGGTTGTTTTCTCAACTTTGCGTTAGACATAACCTTTGTTGTGAGCGATGCTGGGTGATATTGAGGAGTATTGTAGGTGGAGTATAACTGGTCGGTAGGTTTAAGTTTGTGAGGAGTCGATTATGTGCATGCCGGATAAGTTTGTCTTGCTGAAGAATGAATTTGTTTTATGTTTTAATGTTTACTTTTCTGTTTTTATGTTTAAAATAATTTAAACCCAAACTCATAAACGCGAGAGACTGTCGAACGACATTCTTTCCCTCGAACCGATCTCTGTGGACACGACATAAATCCCGGAGGGAATTCTTTTCGAAAATAAATATTTTTGCTTGCTTGCCCTATTCTGCAATCAACAAAATGGCGCCGTTGCCGGGGATCGGTTTTGATATTGAATCGCATTGCAATAGTTTCTTTGTTTTTGAGTTTTGTAGATATCGTACATGTTGTATAATTTCACATGTTTATATTGATACTTGTACATTTTGACATTTGTTCAAGTGTTTGGTTAGGACACTTGCTTTTGGTTTGCGCGGTGAGGCATCACCATGGCATGAAGAAAGGAAGTTGCTAGCTAAGCATTGTAAAGGCGTCGAGCTTACGACATAAAACAAGCATGGTGTATTCTTTTCTTTTGTTGTTGTTTAGCTTAGGTAGTGTGGTGAATATTCATTAAATAAGTTGTACTCGGATTTTTCGTAAATTCTCAAATCTTCACTTTACAACTTGTTTAATGAATTTTTTACTGGTTTTACGGTTTGTTAATATTAATAGTTTTCGTGTTTGTCAATGAACTTGATTTGAATAGCTTGAGGAAATTTGGTGATGTTCCAAGTTTGATCATTTCAACTTGCGGATGTATGGTAATGATATTGTTAAGCTTTGTACACGTCCAAGGTATGTGTTTATCGCTTTCTAGACATTAGCATATTCATGATACTTAGGCTTTTTACAACTTCTATGTCATTCATTCTTTTGTATACTTGTTCATATGTGAATCACTTTAGTTCCTACCCTTTTTGTGAGGAAGCTTTCCATTGTTCATATATGCACGGAGTACGAATATTCTTGTTCTAACTCGATTTTATTATGCTTAATCTTTTGTTTGTGTTGATTATATGAAAGCATGAAAAGGATCAAGGCATTTTTGTTTCATTTTGAGCACAACTACCTTAGCCAAATAGTCATTCACCTTGTGAGTGTGTGATCATTTGTAACCCCTTTGAGCTTTTTGATCCATGTTTTATTTGAACTTAATGCTTGTCTATGAGTATTTAGTTCACTTATTTTTGAATGAATTTTGTTTTTTCTTGAACCCTCAACTTTGTGTTGTTGTATGAATTTTTACCTTGCCTTAGACAGTAGGGAGTATTCACATGATGATGTGGTTGAATTCAAGTTGGGGAGAGAATGATTGTTTACTCATTGGTTGCTTTCTATGAGGATGAAAAAGAAAAGAAAAAAGAGAAAAATATGAAAAAGAAAAGAAAAAAGAGAAAAAGAAAGAAACAGAAAGTCCTTGAAAAAGGAAACAAAAAGAGTTCAAATAATTGTGCTAAATAAGTATTGTGTTTTGTGTAACACTTGAGATTAAAGAAGAAGTTTGATTGAAATTTTGGGTTTAAACTTTTGTGAGTTAATCACTCCCTTAGGTTTAGGCAAGTTTTTGTTTTGATAAGCTTTAGGAATTGCCCCTTGTTTGTTTACCCGACCACGCTACAACCTTGAAAAGTCCTTGTGATTCTTGCCTTTGTATGTTCAATATGAATTTTTGGATGGTTGCATAATTTAATCTTTTGTTTGCAAGATTGTTGTGTGAGTGTTAAGTACCCCATTTTGTGTTTTTCATCTACCGATGATTATTTTTGCTAGGTGTGATTCACATTTGAACTTGTGTTGTTTTAGGATGGTTTTGCATGATATTTGTATTTTGCATTTGTTTCGTGACTATGTTATCGTCGTAGTTTATTGGTAAGTATTTAATTTGTGGGTACCGTTTTCATTTGAACCATTCATTTGTCTGATTTTCAAAACCTGTTGATTCGTGATTCTTTGGTTTTCACTCTGTTTCTTTGAGTTGTTTGATTTTTTTTTAGGACAAACAATTATGCAAGTTGGGGAGACTTTGATAAGTGCAAATTGTACCTATTTTTGTATTTAAGTTTTGTTGCACTTATCGTTACTTTGTGTTAAAATTGGTTGAATAAACCCCACTTTATGTGTAAATACGTTTACTTTATGTTTTCGTGTGTATATTGAGTTTTCTTGTAAATATCATTAAGTTTAATTGATTTTACCTCATTTTTGAAGGTATTCCAGCAATGGGATTTAGCCATTGGTTTATAGAGCATTGAATAAGCTTTCCAACGCTTCGAACCGGGCGAAAAACAGAGTTACGGTTCAAAAGTTACGAATAAAACAGTGCAGAATTTTTCTGCTGTTCTGGTGTGCTGCGCACCTGCAGCGCCCGGCGATGCAGGGGCGGTAGGAAAAATTGAAAATTGAATTTCCAGTAGCTTTCTAAGATTTTTGGCTAGCGCCGGGCGCCCAAAACACCGTCGGGCGGTACTTGACGGAAAAAAACACCATATAAGGTCCAAAAACTCATTTTTTAGGTTATGATGTTGGGGTTTTGTGATCCCAACTCCATTAAACTTCATTTTTTAGTAGGATTAGCTAGAAAACAACATGGAAGTTTACACACAGATGAACCGGGGTGGATTGATCGTCGATCGGCTCTGACAAACCGCGAGATGTTTGGTTCATTTCTCTTCTTCTTTGTGTTTTTCTTCTTTGTTGGGTTTTGTATATGTATTGACTATGATCTTATGTATATTTTTCGCCCATGGCGTTGTATAAAACTTGATTTAGAAATCGTTATTGGTGATTGTCTCTGATTTTTGCTTTATGCGCGGGTTTTGAGTTGCGTTAGAGATAATCCTCGCAAACTTCGATTAAGGATGATTATCTGTTAGTTTCTAGATTCTAGAGATAGATTTAAGAGCTAACAATCTTCAATAGGCGTCGAAGCTTAATGCCTTCGTTCCTTGAGTCGCGTGCGAGAGTGTTGTCGGCGAAGGTAACACGGTTGTTTTCTCAACTTTGCGTTAGACATAACCTTTGTTGTGAGCGATGCTGGGTGATATTGAGGAGTATTGTAGGTGGAGTATAACTGGTCGGTAGGTTTAAGTTTGTGAGGAGTCGATTATGTGCATGCCGGATAAGTTTGTCTTGCTGAAGAATGAATTTGTTTTATGTTTTAATGTTTACTTTTCTGTTTTTATGTTTAAAATAATTTAAACCCAAACTCATAAACGCGAGAGACTGTCGAACGACATTCTTTCCCTCGAACTGATCTCTGTGGACACGACATAAATCCCGGAGGGAATTCTTTTCGAAAATAAATATTTTTGCTTGCTTGCCCTATTCTGCAATCAACAAAATGGCGCCGTTGCCGGGGATCGGTTTTGATATTGAATCGCATTGCAATAGTTTCTTTGTTTTTGAGTTTTGTAGATATCGTACATGTTGTATAATTTCACATGTTTATATTGATACTTGTACATTTTGACATTTGTTCAAGTGTTTGGTTAGGACACTTGCTTTTGGTTTGCGCGGTGAGGCATCACCATGGCATGAAGAAAGGAAGTTGCTAGCTAAGCATTGTAAAGGCGTCGAGCTTACGACATAAAACAAGCATGGTGTATTCTTTTCTTTTGTTGTTGTTTAGCTTAGGTAGTGTGGTGAATATTCATTAAATAAGTTGTACTCGGATTTTTCGTAAATTCTCAAATCTTCACTTTACAACTTGTTTAATGAATTTTTTACTGGTTTTACGGTTTGTTAATATTAATAGTTTTCGTGTTTGTCAATGAACTTGATTTGAATAGCTTGAGGAAATTTGGTGATGTTCCAAGTTTGATCATTTCAACTTGCGGATGTATGGTAATGATATTGTTAAGCTTTGTACACGTCCAAGGTATGTGTTTATCGCTTTCTAGACATTAGCATATTCATGATACTTAGGCTTTTTACAACTTCTATGTCATTCATTCTTTTGTATACTTGTTCATATGTGAATCACTTTAGTTCCTACCCTTTTTGTGAGGAAGCTTTCCATTGTTCATATATGCACGGAGTACGAATATTCTTGTTCTAACTCGATTTTATTATGCTTAATCTTTTGTTTGTGTTGATTATATGAAAGCATGAAAAGGATCAAGGCATTTTTGTTTCATTTTGAGCACAACTACCTTAGCCAAATAGTCATTCACCTTGTGAGTGTGTGATCATTTGTAACCCCTTTGAGCTTTTTGATCCATGTTTTATTTGAACTTAATGCTTGTCTATGAGTATTTAGTTCACTTATTTTTGAATGAATTTTGTTTTTTCTTGAACCCTCAACTTTGTGTTGTTGTATGAATTTTTACCTTGCCTTAGACAGTAGGGAGTATTCACATGATGATGTGGTTGAATTCAAGTTGGGGAGAGAATGATTGTTTACTCATTGGTTGCTTTCTATGAGGATGAAAAAGAAAAGGAAAAAGAGAAAAATATGAAAAAGAAAAGAAAAAAGAGAAAAAGAAAGAAACAGAAAGTCCTTGAAAAAGGAAACAAAAAGAGTTCAAATAATTGTGCTAAATAAGTATTGTGTTTTGTGTAACACTTGAGATTAAAGAAGAAGTTTGATTGAAATTTTGGGTTTAAACTTTTGTGAGTTAATCACTCCCTTAGGTTTAGGCAAGTTTTTGTTTTGATAAGCTTTAGGAATTGCCCCTTGTTTGTTTACCCGACCACGCTACAACCTTGAAAAGTCCTTGTGATTCTTGCCTTTGTATGTTCAATATGAATTTTTGGATGGTTGCATAATTTAATCTTTTGTTTGCAAGTTTGTTGTGTGAGTGATAAGTACCCCATTTTGTGTTTTTCATCTACCGATGATTATTTTTGCTAGGTGTGATTCACATTTGAACTTGTGTTGTTTTAGGATGATTTTGCATGATTTTTATATTTTTCATTTGTTTCGTGACTATGTTATCGTCGTAGTTTAGTGGTAAGTATTTACTTTGTGTGTACCATTTTCATTTGAACCATTCATTTGTCTGATTTTCAAAACCTGTTGATTCGTGATTCTTTGGTTTTCACTCTATTTCTTTGAGTAGTTTGATTTTTGTTTGAGGACAAACAATTATGTATGTTGGGGAGAGTTTGATAAGTGCAAATTGTACCTATTTTTGTATATAAGTTTTGTTTCACTTATCGTTACTTTGTGTTAAAATTGGTTGAATAAACCCCACTTTATGTGTAAATACGTTTACTTTACGTTTTCGTGTGTATATTGCGTTTTCTTGTAAATATCATTAAGTTTAATTGATTTTATCTCATTTTTGTAGGTATTCATGCAATGGGATTTTGCCATTGTTGTATAGAGCATTGAATAAGCTTTCCAACGCTTCAAACCGGGAGAAAAACGGAGTTACGGTTCAAAAGTTACGAATAAAACAGTGCAGAATATTTCTGCTGTTCCGGTGTGCTGCGTCCCTGCAGCGCCGGGCGGTGCAGGGGAGGTAGAGAAAATTAAAAAATAAATTTCCAGTAGCTTTCTATGATTTTTGGCTAGCGTCGGGCGCCCAAAACACCGTCGGGCAGTACTGGAAGGAAAAAAACACCATATAAGGTCCAAAAACTCATTTTTTAGGTTATGGTTTTGGGGTTTTGTGATCCCAACTCCATCAAACTTCATTTTTTAGTAGGATTAGCTAGAAAACAACATGGAAGCTTGCACACGGATGAACCAGAGTGGATTGGTCGTCGATCGGCTCTGACAAACCGCGAGATGTTTGGTTCATTTCTCTTCTTCTTTGTGTTTTTCTTCTTTGTTGGGTTTTGTATATGTATTGACTATGATCTCATGTATATTTGTCGCCCATGGCGTTGTATAAAACTTGCTTTACAAATCTTTATTGATGATTGTCTCTGATTTTTGCTTTATGCGTGGGGTTTGAGTTGCGTTAGAGATAATCCTCGCAAACTTCGATTAGGGATGATTATCTGTTAGTTTCTGGATTCTAGAGATAGATTTAAGAGCTAACAATCTTCAATAGGCGTCGAAGCTTAATGCCTTTGTGCCTTGAGTCGCGTACGAGAGTGTCGGGGAGGGTAACACGGTTGTTTTCTCAACTTTGCGTTAGACATAACCTTTGTTGTGAGCGATGCTGGGTGATATTGAGGAGTATTGTAGGTGGAGTATAACTGGTCGGTAAGTTTAAGTTTGTGAGGAGTCGATTATGTGCATGCCGGATAAGTTTGTCTTACTGAAGAATGAATTTGTTTTATGTTTTAATGTTTAATTTTCTGTTTTTATGTTTAAAATCATTTAAACCCAAACTCATAAACGCGAGAGAGTGTCGAACGACATTCTTTCCCTCGAACCGATCTCTGTGGACACGACATAAATCCTGGAGGGAATTCTTTCCGAAAATAAATATTTTTGCTTGCTTGCCCTATTCTGTAACCAACAGTAACACCAGTCATTTTACCGCTCGACTGCAACCTAGCAGCGCCGGCCACCAATAAGACCTCTCACCTCACATGAGTTAGTCCCTTAAATAGCCTGAAAAACCACTATACCAGGCTACTCGCCATCGTAGGCTATCCCTCACCTCATTCTTATAATATACCTACTATGGCCTCTGAGTTTACTTGCCCTTGTAAGGGGAACACGTGTAACACCCCTGTTTTTATTGGTCATTATATAATTATTTATTAAATTATTTAATTAAATTATTTGAATAAATATTTGTTTTTTTGGGTGGTTGGTGTAACGCCCGGTTATTTAATTGATTATTTAATTAAATATATTCGTATTATTTGTGTTGATTTGTGGTGATTTTCGAAATATCGGAATATTGTGTTAAGTGGCTATGTTGGTTTTAGTTGGATTAATTTAACTAAGTCGATTTAAGTGGTAGAAATAATATAGTATTAGTTTAATAGAATTATAATAAGTTAGTGGGCTTATAAGATGGATAGTAGTGGTAAAAGGTGAGGTGTGGAATTGAGCCCAATAAGAGTTAGTAAGAATTATAAGGGTTAAGTTTAATAGAATTAGGGTAATTAGAAGTGGAGGAAAGATCAAGTACGTGGAAGTTGAAAAGTTGCTGAAAAAGGAATAGAACAGTAGAACGTGAAGTTGCAGAGAGGAGAAAACAAGGGTTTGCAAGAGATCGCGTAGAGGCTGCGAGAGAGCGAGAATTCGATCGGAGATTTTAGAGCGACCTTCAATCTAAGGTAAGGGTGGGGTTCTGACTATATAATGGGATAGTTGATGAATAATATGTGGGGTTGATTTTATAGAATTCTCCTCTGTTTTTGTGTAATCGATGTCGTGAATATTGAATTTGGTTTTCTGCTGATGAATTGTTGTAGAATTTTCTTATGTCTGTGTCGAAATGATCATCGTAGAAATATTGATATGCATTGTGGTTGACGAATTGGTTGTGAGAAACTGGTAGATGTTACTTTAGGGTGTAATTCTGTTGTGTTTCTGTTTTCACTGTCTTGGACGAATTGGAACTGATAAGGAATTTGAGGAGAGGTTTGCGAAGTGGAGAGGACTGAACGAAATTCTGAGACGAAGAGTTTTGGGGTTGTGACGATCGTGAGGGATCTGTGACGATCGCGAGGGAACTATGACGACCGTGAGGGAGCCGTGACGAACGTCACACGACCTGCTGTGAATTTTTCCAGTTTTCCTGTTCTGTTATGTGCTGCTGTGATTTGATTGTTCTGACCATTTTAATTGAGAAGTGGTTATATAATTCAGTAGCATTGGACATAGAATTATGATGGAACCAATTAACTGATTTTTAGTCGAAAAACTACCGATTAATTAAATGATTGATTTTGGTATATTTTAGCTGGTGCATGATTAAAATCTAGTTGCTGTGATGTTGCTGTTGGAAATTACAAAGTTGTGGAGTATGCAGAATTGCCTCTAATTATTGGCAAGAATTAAGTTGTGGGCCTATGGCCGATGTTGAGCTGTTGTTGTGCGGATTGATAAGTATTAGTGTTGTGATTATGATGTTCATATTTGAGTCACATGGCATAACATATTAAGCTGGCCTGGATTGGAAAAACATTAAGCTGGCCTGGATTGGCAAAATATTAAGCGGAAGGCTTATGCCTTGTAAGTCAATATTAATTGGCAAATTTTTAAGCTGGGAGTTCTGCTCTAATGGTACCACATGCATGTGCATTTCGAGTCGCATTCCATGTTGCATAGTTGTTGTTGAGTAATGATGAATTAAAAGTTGTTGTTGTGCTGCTGTTTTACGTTGATTGAGATGTTGTGAAGTGGTGATTGTATAATTTGATCTAATATATTATTTATCGTATATCTGATTATATTGTTCGATATCTCACCCCTTCTGTTTGAATGTTACCCTCTGTTGGTAACGCGCAGGTAATCAGGAGTGAAGGCCGTCTACCTTCGTTAGTTCGAGTCGGTGTCGTCGCTCTGATACGTAGCACTCGGGGGGGGGGGGGGGGGGGGGATGGGGGATGAACGCATGTTTTCTTTAGTGTTGGTTTTATTATGTTGCTGAATTTTTAGTTGTTTTTCATTAAAGACTTGATGTCTTAGAGTTGTTTTGAATCAAATAAGCTGTTATGGTATTCCAGTTGAATTTATGAATCCGCTGCGTATTAATAAAGTTGTTTTGTGCCAAAGACTGAACGAGGTTCATCTGAATATTAAGTGTTATGTATCCATGTTTATGCGGTTAGATGCCGTTGTTTTTAAGTTAAAAATGTGACATCCTGTTTATGTTGAAATTTTATTACTCTGATCTTTATTAAATATTCGATGGGTAGAAAGGGGGTGTTACATTAGTGGTATCAGAGCAGGTCGGTCCGTCCGGCCAAGTTGTTGAGTCGTAGTCCTGTTTAACAATCGAGTATTGTTAATTAGTTCTACTCTTGTTATGTTGCAGTGATAAGTTGAGATGGCTCGAAGGAACGATGCTGCAATTGCTGCTACGATGCAAGCAATGGCTCAAGCTTTGCAGAATCAGCCGAACGCTGACGAGAATGCTGGATCTCGTAGTTTGGCAACGTTTCAGAGGGAGAATCCGCCTACCTTCAAGGGAAAGTATGATCCTGATAGAGCGTTGGATTGGTTGAAAGAGATGGAGAGAATCTTTCGTGTGATGGACTGCACTCCAGTGCAGAAGGTTCGGTATGGGACTCACATGCTAGCAGTCGAAGCTGATGACTGGTGGCTAGAGACTCGTCAGAGGTTGGAAACTGCAGGTGAAGTTATCACTTGGGATGTGTTCCGAAGGGAGTTTCTGAGGAAGTACTACCCAGAGGATGTTCGTGGTAAGAAGTAGATTGAGTTTCTTGAGCTGAAGCAAGGAACCATGTCGGTTACGGACTATACTGCAAAGTTTGTTGAGTTGGAGAAGTTTTATCCGCACTATAACGGAGATGATGCTGAATTTTCTAAGTGTATCAAGTTTGAGAGTGGGTTGCGCCCGGAGATTAAGAAGGCAGTTGGATATCAGAAGATTCGTGTGTTTGCGGATTTGATTGATAGTTGCAGGATTTTTGAAGAAGATAATAATGCTCATTATAAGATCATTAATGAGAGGAAGGGCAAGCACCAACAGAATCGTGGCAAGCCTTATGATGCTCTGGCGGGAAAAGGTAAGCAGAAAGTAGCTGATGTCAAGAGGACTAGTGGGGGAGATGCTCCTGCTGGCATAACTTGTTTCAAATGTGGGAAACCTGGTCATAAGAGTAATGTGTGTACTGCTGAGGTGAAGAGGTATTTCCGTTGTGGTAACACTGGGCATGCCATATCTGAGTGCAAGCATAAAGAGAGGATTTGCTTCAACTGTGGTGAAGAAGGGCACATTGGTAGTCAGTGTCAGAAACCAAAGAAGGCGCAAACCGGTGGGAAAGTGTTCGCGTTGGCTGGGACTCAGACAACTAGCGAGGACAGACTCATCAGAGGTACATGTTTCATTAATAGTACTCCTTTAATCGCTATGATTGATACTGGTGCTACTCATTGCTTTATTGCTGCTGATTGTGTTAAGAGATTGGGTCTTATGTTGTCCTCTATGAATGGAGAGATGGTCGTCGAGATTCCGGCTAAGGGATCGGTGACTACTTCTCTTGTGTGTTTAAAGTGCCCTTTGTCGATCTTCGACAGAGACTTTAATGTTGATTTGGTGTGTTTGCCGTTAACTGGGATGGATGTAATCTTGGGTATGACCTGGTTAGAATATAACTATGTTCATATTAATTGTTATGACAAGACTTTGAGGTTTTCTACTCCTGAAGAGGAAACTGGTTTGTTGTCTGCTAGACAGTTGCAATGGTTGATGCAAGAAGAAGCTCAGGTGTTCTCGTTGATGGCAACGTTATCTATTGAGAACCAAGCTATAATTGATGAGTTGCAGGTGGTGCGCGAATTTCCTGAAGTTTTCCCTGACGAAATTCCTGATGTACCGCCAGAAAGAGAAGTTGAATTTGCAATTGACCTTGTACCTGGTACTAGACCTGTTTCTATGGCACCATACAGGATGTCTGCGTCTGAATTGTCAGAATTAAAGAAACAATTGGAGGATTTGATTGAAAAGAAGTTTGTAAGGCCAAGTGTATCGCCGTGGGGAGCTCCAGTGTTGTTGGTGAAGAAGAAAGATGGGAGTATGAGGCTTTGTGTTGACTATAGACAGTTGAACAAAGTGACGATTAAGAACAAGTATCCGCTTCCGAGAATAGATGACTTGATGGATCAGTTGGTAGGTGCTTGTGTGTTTAGCAAGATTGATTTGAGGTCAGGCTATCACCAGATTAAAGTGAAAGATGATGATATTCAAAAGACGGCTTTTAGAACGCGTTATGGACATTATGAGTATTTGGTGATGCCGTTCGGTGTTACTAATGCGCTAGGAGTATTCATGGAGTACATGAACCGTATCTTTCATACTTACTTGGATCGGTTTGTGGTGGTGTTCATTGATGATATACTGATTTACTCTAGATCGGAAGTAGAGCATGCAGAACACTTAAGACTAGTATTGCAAGTTTTGAGAGAGAATAAGCTATATGCAAAGTTGTCGAAATGTGAATTTTGGTTAAAAGGAGTCAGTTTTCTTGGTCATGTCATTTCAAGTAGTGGCATTGCTGTGGATCCATCTAAAGTAGACGTTGTGTTGCAATGGGAAACTCCAAGGTCGGCTACCGAGATAAGAAGCTTTTTGGGATTAGCTGGTTACTATAGAAGGTTTATCGAAGGTTTTTCTAAGTTGGCACTTCCGGTGACTAAGTTGACGTGTAAAGGTAAAGCATTTGTGTGGGACGCTCAATGTGAAGGAAGTTTCACGGAATTGAAGAAGAGATTGACTTCGGCTCCGGTTTTGACATTACCTAACCCAGGAGAACCTTTTGTGGTATATTGTGATGCTTCTAAAATGGGTTTAGGAGGTGTACTTATGCAGAATGATAAGGTGGTAGCTTCTGCGTCGAGACAATTGAGGCCTCATGAAAAGAATTATCCTACGCATGATTTAGAACTTGCTGCAGTTGTTTTTGTGCTGAAGATTTGGAGGCATTATCTTTATGGTTCTAGATTTGAAGTATTTAGTGACCATAAAAGTTTAAAGTACTTATTTGACCAGAAGGAGTTGAATATGAGACAGCGAAGATGGCTGGAGTTATTAAAAGATTATGATTTCGGTTTGAATTATCATCCAGATAAAGCTAATGTTGTGGCTGATGCTTTAAGCCGAAAGACTTTGCATAGGTCGGCGATGATGGTTAAGGAGTTGGAATTAATTGAACAGTTCAGAGATATGAGTTTAGTTTGTGAAGTGACACCGCAGAGTGTGATGTTAGGAATGTTGAAGATTAATAATGATTTTTTGGATAGTATCAGAGAAGCTCAGAAGTTAGACGTGAAACTAGTAGATTCGATGGTTGGAATCGATCAGCCTGAGAATAACGATTTTAAGATGGACGCGCATGGTGTGTTAAGATTCCGTGATATAATTTGTATTCCTGATGATGCGGAAATGAAGAAAGCGATTCTTGAAGAAGGTCATAAAAGTAAATTGAGTATTCATCCGGGGGCTACAAAGATGTATCAAGATTTAAAGAATTTGTTTTGGTGGCCTGGGATGAAGCGTGATGTAGCGCAGTTTGTGTATGCATGTTTAACTTGTCAGAAGTTGAAAGTTGAACATCAGAAGCCTGCGGGGTTGATGCAACCGTTAGAAGTCCCAGAATGGAAATGGGATAGAATTTCAATGGACTTTGTAACGGGATTACCAAACACTTCAAGAGGATATGATTCGATTTGGATGATTGTTGATAGGCTTACAAAGTCGGCTCATTTTATTCCTATTAACATCACTTTTTCGATATCGAAGTTGGCGGAGATTTATATTCGTGTAATTGTGAAGCTGCACGGTGTTCCTTTGTGTATTGTGTCGGATAGAGATCCGAGGTTTACTTTTGATTTTTGGAAGAGTTTGCAAGAGGCGTTGGGTTCTAGGTTGAGGTTGAGTTCGGCGTATCATCCTCAGATAGATGGTGAAACTGAGAGGACTATTTAGTCGTTGGAGGATTTGTTGAGAGCTTGTGTTCTTGAGCAAGGAGGTTCGTGGGATACTTATCTTCCCTTGATAGAATTCACTTATAATAACAGTTACCATTCGAGTATTGGAATGGCACCTTTTGAAGCGTTGTACGGTCGGAGATGTAGAACTCCTTTATGTTGGCATGAATCTGGGGAAAGTGTAGTACTTGGACCTGAAATTGTTCGAGAGACTACTGAGAGGTGAAGTTAATTCAAGCGAAGATGAAAACTTCTCAAAGTAGACATAAGAGTTATCATGACAAGCGAAGGAAAGATTTAGAATTTCAAGAGGGTGACCATGTATTTTTGAGAGTTAAACCTGTGATCGGTGTTGGGCAAACATTTAAGTCTAAGAAGCTGACTCCTCGTTTTATTGGTCCGTATCAGATTTTGGACAGAATTGGGAATGTTGCTTATAGAGTGGCTTTACCGCCTAATCTTTCGAATTTGCACGATGTGTTTCATGTGTCACAACTTCGGAAGTACATTTCAGATCCATCTCATGTGATTCATATGGATGATGTGCAAGTACGGGATAATCTTACTACTGAATGATGCCTGTGCGAATCGCGGATCGTGAAATGAAGACCTTGAGAGGCAAGGAGATTGCGTTGGTGAAAGTTGTCTGGTTAGGAGCTGCCGGAGAAAGTATGACGTAGGAGATGGAAAGCAAGATGCGGGAATCCTATCCTGAGTTGTTTGAACAAGGTAAATTTTCGAGGACGAAAATATCCTAAGTGGGGGAGAGTTGTAACGCCCGGTTATTTAATTGATTATTTAATTAAATATATTCGTATTATTTGTGTTGATTTGTGGTGATTTTCGAAATATCGGAATGTTGTGTTAAGTGGCTATGTTGGTTTTAGTTGGATTAATTTAACTAAATCGATTTAAGTGGTAGAAATAATATAGTATTAGTTTACTAGAATTATAATAAGTTAGTGGGCTTATAAGATGGATATTAGTGGTAAAAGGTGAGGTGTGGAATTGAGCCCAATAAGAGTTAGTAAGAATTATAAGGGTTAAGTTGAATAGAATTAGGGTAATTAGAAGTGGAGGAAAGATCAAGTACGTGGAAGTTGCAAAGTTGCTGAAAAAGGAATAGAACAGTAGAACGTGAAGTTGCAGAGAGGAGAAAACAAGGGTTTGCGAGAGATCGCGGAGAGGCTGCGAGAGAGCGAGAATTCGATCGAAGATTTTAGAGCGACCTTCAATCCAAGGTAAGGGTGGGGTTCTGACTCTATAATGGGATAGTTGATGAATAATATGTGGGGTTGGTTTTATAGAATTCTCCTCTATTTTTGTGTAATCGATGTCGTGAATATTGAATTTGGTTTTCTGCTGATGAATTGTTGTAGAATTTTCTTATGTCTGTGTCGAAATGATCGCCGTAGAAATATTGATATGCATTGTGGTTGACGAATTGGTTGTGAGAAACTAGTAGATGTTACTTTAGGGTGTAATTCTGTTGTGTTTCTGTTTTCACTGTCTTGGACGAATTGGAACTGATAAGGAATTTGAGGAGCGGTTTGAGAAGTGGAGAGGACTGAACGAAATTCTGAGACGAAGAGTTTTAGGGTTGTGACGATCGTGAGGGATCTGTGACGATCGTGAGGGAGCTGTGACGATCGTGAGGGAGCTGTGACGAATGTCACACGGCCTGCTGTGAATTTTTGTTGTTTTCCTGTTCTGTTATGTGTTGTTGTGGTTTGATTGTTCTGACCATTTTAATTGAGAAGTGGTTATATAATTCAGTAGCATTGGACATAGAATTATGATGGAACCAATTAACTGATTTTTAGTCGAAAAACTACCTATTAATTAAATGATTGATTTTGGTATATTTTAGCTGGTGCATGATTAAAATCTAGTTGTTGTGATGTTGCTGTTGGAAATTACAAAGTTATGGAGCATGCAGAATTGCCTCTAATTATTGGCAAGAATTAAGCTATGGGCCTATGGCCGATGTTGAGCTGTTGTTGTGCGGATTGATAAGTATTAGTGTTGTGATTATGATGTTCATATTTGAGTCACATGGCATAACATATTAAGCTGGCCTGGATTGGCAAAACATTAAGCTGGCCTGGATTGGCAAAATATTAAGCGGAAGGCTTATGCCTTGTTGAAGTCAATATTAATTGGCAAACTTTTAAGCTGGGAGTTCTGCTCCAATGGTACCACATGCATGTGCATTTCGAGTCGCATTCCTTGTTGCATAGTTGTTGTTGAGTAATGATGAATTAAAAGTTGTTGTTGTGCTGCTGTTTTACATTGATTGAGATGTTGTGAAGTGGTGATTGTATAATCTGATCTAATATATTATTTATCATATATCTGATTATATTGTTCGATATCTCATCCCTTCTATTTGAATGTTACCCTCTGTTGGTAACGCACAGGTAATCAGGAGTGCAGGCCGTCTACCTCCGTTAGTTCGAGTCAGTGTCGTCGCTCTGATACGTAGCACTCGGGGGGGGGGGGGGGGGGGGGGGGGATGAACGCATGTTTTCTTTAGTGTCGGTTTTATTATGTTGCTGAGTTTTTAGTTGTTTTTCATTAAAGACTTGATGTCTTAGAGTTGTTTTGAATCAAATAAGTTGTTATGGTATTCCAGTTGAATTTATGAATCCGCTGCGTATTAATAAAGTTGTTTTGTGCCAAAGATTGAATGAGGTTCATCTGAATATTAAGTGTTATGTATCCATGTTTATACGGTTAGATGCCGTTGTTTTTAAGTTGAAAATGTGACATCCTGTTTATGTTGAAATTTTAGTACTCTGATCTTTATTAAATATTCGATGGGTAGAAAGGGGGTGTTACAGTTGGGGTTGTGAGTATTGTTTTTGGAGAATTAGGCTTAATTATTTAATTTTAGTGAGATTTAATTAATTAAATAATTAGAAATTAGTAAAATATGAGGAGTTATGTCAATTGAGTGAGCTGAGAGAAGTATGTGGTGAGTGGAGAAAAGTGGAGTTTTATTTGGGCAATAATAATGATTATACAAAAGTAATTAGAATATTTTATATTCTGAAATAAGAGAAAATTAGATTTTAGTGTTTTTTTGGTCAATACGTGAAATAGAAGAGTGGAATAGAGAAACAAGAGTTGAGAGCTAGGGCTTGGAGGAGAAGGCCGTTGAAGCTTTCTTTTGTTGTTTTTGCTGGAGTTACAAGGTAATGGGGGAGATTATTCAATTAAAGGTGCCAAAATCATGAAAGGGTAGAGAGGTTTGCCTTACCTCCAATAGGATTTTTTCTTTTTCTCTATTTCTTGATGATGAGTACGATAGATGAGTGTTTATAATCATGTTTTTCCAAGATTTTGATGTAATAAATTGTGTTTGTTGTTGTGTTGTATGGTTTTCATGAATCAATGGACTAAGAGATGAAATTGTGTTGAAATTGGGGATTTTAGGGTATAACTATAATTTATCAAGTCACGATAAAAATAATGAATCATTGTTATTCAAAGGATAATTGATGTATTATTCACAATAGAATGTGATTTTATGGTGTTTTTATTGATATAAAGAGTACTGGTATGAGTTGTAAGAGGTATGTGATGAGGAAGATGAACAATGTAGAGAAAATTGGAAATTCTGGGATTTTGTATGATGTCAATCAATTGACACCATATGTCAATTGATTGCATGCCTCTATTTTTGGAAATTTTATCGATTGAAAAAAATTAAGTGTCAATCGATTGCATGATTGAATTTATCGATTGCATTGAATTTTAAGCGTGTTTTTGAAAAGTCATTGAGCAAATGGACTTGATGACAATTGATTGTCATCCCATGACAGTCGATCGTAGTCGTTTAAATTTTTAAAAAGTATGAAACTGAACCTTATTTTACTCCACGATGTTTTTAGTCGTAACTTTGGTTCCGTAAGTCCAAATGGAGTGTTATTTGAAGCGATAGAGAGCTAACGCGCAGAGCTACCTCATGGTAGTATCCTATGAGATAATTCATGTGTGAATGAATAATAATTTCATGGACATTTGATGTGTATTCCATGTATAATTGTGTGAATTATTATATATGTTTGTCCATGATTGATGAGGTGAGTGTTTCGAAGTGAGAACTACTTGTATTGTGTTGAGTACATGATGAATTATAGTCAGAGTGGGGTTGTAGTCTTTACTATGTTGTTGTGTGATCGTTTATAGTTAGAGTGGGGAAATATTTGTTGTTACATTGTTGTCATTGCATTGAGATATGCCATGCATCATATGTTGTCATTGTTGTGAAAGAGGCGTGTTTGCTAGTTCTGAGTGGGGACTAGTGACTTGTCCCAAGATCATAGTGGGGGCTCGGCTTGTATGAAGAACCAATTATTAAGTCGGTACCACATGTATATAAAGTTGAGTTGTGAGTCCGGTTCAGAGTAGGGGTAGTGACGAGCATGAGTTTAGTTGATGTTGCATTGCATTACATGATAGTGGCATGTTTGTGTAATGATGTATAGTCTTGTATAATTTTTACAATTGGTAATTGGATATGATGTGGGTGAGATGTGAATACATGGTGTTGATGTGCATTTATGATATGTGGATGATTTTTTAGTCTGTGAGTCTATCCTGATTGTTTATGTTCCATTTTTTATTTAAACGTATTCTCACCCCCTTTTCAGTTGTTGTGTTTGTGCTCCTATGGAGTAAAGATAATCAGGTACTTGAGTAGAAGCTTGAGGTTCAGGACGGTGTTGTGCATCTTTAGTTACTTGTTGATTGAGTCTTATAGTGGATTTGCTCTGATATGTAACACGAGGGGAATGGGCTGTTTCTTTATTTGTTTATGTTTGTAGCAGTAAAAATTGTGAGTATAAGCTATTGATTAACTTAACTCATAAAGCAAGAGTTGCCACCGTACTTTTATTTTATCCAAAAGGAAAGGAAAAAGAGCGAACAAAACCTAAACAAGTTCTAAAACAAGAACAAACAGAGAATGGGTAAGGGGGTTGGTTACGCTAAGGGAAGGTGTAGGACCCAAAACGTCTATAGTACTCTATAGGAACCCTTTGAAATATCTACGCTTTTTGGTTTGAAAAGGTTTGTTTGAAATGAGATTGGGGAGATGAGAATAGAAATATTTTTTAAGATTTTTGTGTTTGGAGAGACTTATTGCCTCATGCCTACGTACCCACAAAGTGCAATATAGGATCAAAACCTCGTAGTTCGTGGTACAAATAACAAAATTGGTTTGTTTTGGTTGATTTTAAATGTAAAGACAAGTCGTCATTTTAAGGAGAAACTACGACTAGTCGCCCACAAGTATAAGAAAACAACATTTGCATCATCTTAAGATGAAGGATTTTGCTTGGATAAAAATCAACAACTCTATTACTCAACATCTAAGTGGAAAATGTTAACATCTTAAATACTATGGGGAATAGGAGAATTACATCTCAACTATGAAAATGACCCATGTCTAAACTTTTTGAAAATTTTTAAAAGAAAAAGTGCACAAAGGCACAAAAAGTATAAAAATGACTCATGTCTCAACTATGATCAAATTCAAATTATTTTCATAATCACTTGAACGAAGCAAAAGGGGAATGGAGTCTTCCATTTTTCTTCTTGAATGCCTGGGATACGATGAGTCTTCATTGTTGTTCAACGTACTCGTCGTCCTTAAAACACCTAATCATACTTTAATACTTTTTATTAAAGATGAAAACAGAGGGGCGTGGAGTCTTCCATTCCTCTCTTTCAATTGTTTGGGTACGAGATGTCTTTCTCGCGTTCGAGCAATTGACATCTATAAAACACACCAACAAACCATAGTGCCGAACTATGATCGCTCTTACTTTTCCATTGCACGAGGGAGTACGTAGGCACAAGGGCCTAAATCCTTGGCGGGCACTCTAATAAAATAAACCATTTTTTCCTTAAACCCTAGTTATAACTTTTATCAAACTTTTTCCTTTTTATTATTCAAAGAAGGCAAGTAAGCGTCGTTGACACTCAAAATCACTAATTAGACTAAGAGGTTCCCGTTGAGTACAACGGACGTGAGGGGATGCTAATACCTTCCCCTTGCGTAACCGAATCCCAAACCCGGATATGGTTACGATGACCATTTTCCTTTCCTTAACAGGTTTTCTCGATATTTTCCTTTTCCTTTATTGGAATGAATTAAAGTTTAGTGGCGACTCTTTTCAAACAATTTTTTCTGCGACCATCGCGAGGATCGTATTTTTTGAGGTACGACAAAGAGCAATTGAATGGCACACACACTTTGTCAACATTATAAATTTCACACTCAGGCTTGGACAGAAGGAAAAAAACCATAAATAGCGGTGTATTTGTAAAAGGAGTTACAGATGATGGTGACGACGACTTCTATGGCGTTGTTATGCATATTTATGAGTTGGCATTCAATTACTTAGACTCAAAAATATAGTTGTCTTGTTTTATTGTGATTGGTATGATCCATCTGTCAAGGGCACAAAAATAGATAAGAAATATAACACTGTTGAGATTCGAATGGACAGAAGGTACAAAGAATATGACCCTTTCATAATGTCACATATCGTTAAGCAAGTTTATTATGTTCCTTAACCTTCAATTTAGCCACGTAAACGTGGATGATGTGTTGTGATCAAAACAAAACCATTGGGTCATATTGAAACTAACGATCTAGTGGAAGATGTTGCTTACCAAGACCATGAAATTTCTCAAATTAATGATGTGGTTGAAGTTGAACAAATTACAAATTTGTGTGATACATTGGTCGAAGGTCATCAAATTGATGCATCTGTGTTGTTGGTAGAAAATAATGTGGATGAAGAGCACGAAGAGTTTGGATCTGATGACACTATCGGATCAGATGATGAAAATAATATGGATAAAGAGTTTGAATAGATCGTTTTAATTAATTTTTACTTAATGTATTATATGTGTATCTTCGGATCAGGTTACATAATTTTACTTAATGGATGAAAATAATTTTTACTTATTTTTTGTATATTTTGTGTTGATTTCTTTATTGAAAACTCTTTCAAAATAGATAAAATGTCACCCCGACCTGATAAAGGTAAGTGTAAGACCCAACCCCGTTAGAGAGCAAGGGTACTTGAGGTACCTCCCTCGTCAATGTATGTTTCTCGCCCACAGAGTCAGGCAGATCCAATGTCTATGAACACTTCTCTGTCATATACGACATTACTCTCCTTCTCCCATATAGTTCCATCTGAGAGTCCAACTTTTATTAGCCCGTTTGGGTATTTTCCATGATCATACCAGTCTGGGGGATCCTTCATGCAGTAGCCTGGGGGATCTACTTTCCCACATGTACTGACATCCTTCATGCAGCTGCTTAGGGGATCTACTTTCCCACATGTATCGTCATCCTTCATGCAGCAGCCTGAGGGATCTAGTTTTCCACATGTACCATTTTCCTTCATGCAGCAGCCATGAGGATCTATTTTTTCTCAACAGTCTTCTTTCACACAGCAACCTAGGGGATCTAGTTTTCCTCAACACTCTTCCTTCACGCGGCAGGCTAGGGGATCTAGTTTTCCACATCCTACCTAGGTACCATCATCCTTCTTGAAGCTTCCTGGGAAATCTAGTTCCCGCATTCCACATCCCACGCATATACCTACGCGTCAAGAGCAGGACGACCCTATTCAGGAGGATGCTGCAAAAGCTATAAATCGGGTCATTCAACTAATGTATAAAAAACCGTTGAAGTCTTTTGGAGAGCTTACAGAAAATGAGAAAGATGAATGGTTTGATAAATTTAAGGTAGATTGTATTTTTATTTAAGTTACGTTATTTTATAATTATTTTGTTATAATTATCTAACAATTTATTTGAATGTCATGTAAAATTGCAAGAAAGGTGTACGTGGAACATCATGGACGAGTGTAAGATTAAAAAAAAATTAGAAGTAAGACATCTGGACCATTATCTGACATGCTTAGGCGTGCTAGATTACGTTGGGAAGATCAACAAATTTGTCCTAAATGGATAGGCCAAGAAGTATTTGAGGAACTTATTGACTATTTGAAGACAGAAGGTTTTAAGAAAAAATCTGAACATGCAAAGAAAATAAGAGCATCTGAATCAGAGGGCTGCCTTAGTACATTAGGAAGTATCAGTATCGGCGAACATGCTCGACGAATGTTAATTATAATTATTTTTTTAAAGTTGTTTTTTGATATATATATATATATATATATATATATATATATATATATATATATATAATTAAACTCAATAATTTTAATTAGCAAAATGATTTGGGGAGACACCCATAGATTTGTGAGCTCTTCGTGAAGACCCGAACCAAAAAAATCGGGGGAGTTGTTGATGCCCGTTCTTAATCAACTTTGGTAACTTGTTTATATTTCATTATTTTATTTAATTATTGTATATAACTAAATTGTTTAAACTATATTTAATTTAATTTTTTATGTATGTGTAGGAGGTGTATAAGAAATTGCTCACCCAATTCCTAATTGATAATCTGCAGTATACTCTAATCGGGAATGATCTGATTGATTCACGTGTGGATCTTTATATTTGGGGTTTATCAACTGGCAGGAAGAGAGTTAATGGGTGTTTCTTTGGTCTTGGACCTTTGGCTGCCGACTACAAAAAAAGGGATAAAACTTTATTTCAAAGACTTAAAGATGGGGAAGGAACATCTCGTCCACCAGAATTGACACCCGAAATAATGGAGACAATGAGACAACTTTCTCTAACTGAGGCGAGACACGAGACAGTGGCACGTGAAACAGAGTTGAAACGCGAGACAGAGGCACGTGAGGTGACGCTAAAGGCCAAAATTGAGGAAATGAAGAAAAGGCAATCTGAGATGGAGGCGCAAATGCAACAATTTTTTGCCTAACAATCGAACCATCCTGTCCAAGAAGATGAAGATGAAGAAGATAATATATTTAGTAGTGATGATGAATTACTTTTTTTTATTACTATTGGTCGCGGTAGGAATCGGATGTCAAGCTATTGGATTAACTTGAATCGCAAATTTTTAAATTCACCACCGGTCTTTGATTTATCCAAAGGAAAGGTTAAAGATCGAAAAAACCTAAGTACGCAATGTAGGAACACAGCTAAGAGATTTAAGGTTCGGGAGTTGGTTATACCTAGGGAAGGTATTAACATCCTAAGTATCTGTAGTACTCTACAAGAACCTCTTGTTAGTATTTGTGTTATCTATTACTCGCTTGCTAAGGGTGCTATGCTAAAGGAAAGACCTAGGAATTAGTATCTAAGTATACTCGCCAAGACATCGCATCTAGTGCCTACGTATCCTGACGGGAGTGGAATCAGAGTATTCGTAGTTCCCCTCAATGAGGGTGAGGAACTCTTGACTGTGGTCAAGGTTCCAGGGGGGAAGTAAGTATCCATGGCAAGATACTTACATGGAGTGCGGTAACTCCAAAGTTAAGGTTAAATTAGAAGGGAGGTAAGTATTCACGGTGGAACACTTACATGGAGTGCGGCGACTCCGATCCTAAGGCTAGGATAAAAGGGAGAGGAATGCCCATGGCAGGACATAGAGATAGAGCACGGCGGCTCTAATCCTAAGGCTAGGATAACGGGTAAGAAGGTTAACCTAAATATGAAATGGAGTCAACAGAGGGAAACCTTTCCTTTGGAATAGTGAAAAAATGTCGAACGAAATAGGCAAACAAAATCGAGACTTAATCGCAACCAAATGCATCAAGAATTACATTCAAAATGAGTATCAAAAACTAATTAAAATGGAACATACGAATTCAAGATTAATTTAAGCTCTAAGGTAAACAAAACCTAATTAAACTAAAATTTTAATTAAAAACTAAATTAACTAATTCCAAGAGAGAACCAATTAACTAATAAAAAAAACTAGTTAAACTAAAAAATCTAGTTAAAAACGAATTAAGCTAAAATCTAAAAAATTAATTAAATTAAAATCTAAAAGATTAATTAAACTTAAGTTTATGTAATTAAAACAAAATTGATCTAATTGTCTAAAACTAATATTTTTTGTATTTTGTTAATTTGTTATGCTTAGCATTTATTCGTTTTTATACTAATTTGATATACATGCCTCGTATACTACATATATCATATATCATGTACTATAGAATCAAATATCACCTTTTCTCTTTGGCTCATTATTATAAAAAAAAAATGATAATAGTAAACAATAGTAACAATTAAAGCATGGTCAGTGTATGATGTGTCTAATCTTATTAGAAATATACAACTAGTACTAATGAGGAGAGAAAAGCCTGACATTGTTTACATGAGTGTATGACTTGCAAGTTGCACCTATTTCCTATCCTAAAACCAAGGCATCACGTGTGGAGAGAGAAACAAGTTACACACAGCTATTATTAATAAATCTTTTAAACACAGACATCACTTCATTTAAAACATAAACAAGTAATAGGCATGGAGAACAAAGCAGGGGTGGCTAACCGAAGAAATTATATCGCTGAAGAGTGAAGGTCGTGTGGGTCCGAGTCACCGGCGGCGTTGCACTTCAAAGGTAATCGTTCTTCTGTAGTTTAGCGTTGCTTCTGTGTTGTGAGTGGTGGATGACGCGTCACCGTGCGAAATGGAACAAGGGATCTGCGACTTCGTACTCGTGCTACCGATCAATAGGTTCGTCCCTTTTTGCGACGCTTCTTCTTCACTTGCCCGTGTGTTCTTTAATGTGTATGTGATGTATGTGAACGGATCTCTCTGCTGTGAATTTCTGTATGAATTTGAACTTGTGATGATGTGAATCTTGTTGTCTCCCCCCTGTACTGCTGCAAATCATGTCCCTTTTATAGACTTCTTGCCATTAACACAATAATCTCGCAATTAAGTTCGTGTCGGAACCGGCTTTGGAAAGAAACATATGTTGTTGATTGTGTATGATCATGTGATGTTGAATGCTTTCCGTATCCGTACCGACATGTTTGGAATTGTTTTCAACATCATTTGTGACCCTGGTTTCTCTATTTCCTGAATTTCCATATTTGTTTGATCTTGTTGGACACCTTATTTTGGAATTAAAATTCTGATCTTGGAAAGGAATGAATTGATGACTTTCTCTTTTGAATTGGATCTGGTTTGTAATCAAGGATAATGGTGGGCTGTGATAATTTTGGAATGCTAAGAAGTTTATGATGGCTTGGATACACGTCATGAGCTTGGAGGCTTGGGAGCAGCTTGGCTTCTCTGGAATTAATTGCAACTTGAATTTTGGCCCATGGCTTTTTGGCAATGTATAATGGGTTTGCTGCATTTTTTATTTTAATTCATGAGCCCAAATAATTTGTAACATGGGCTTGAGCTTTTGAATTTTGTACATTTTGACTTTACTTGAAATTAAACTTGTAACTCTTCAAAAATCAAACCTTCATGATATATTAAATAATTAAATCCCATGATGACATGAATTTGAATTTGAATACTTGAATTATTAGTGACTTTTATGCTCAATCTTTATAACCTTGAAAGCATTCTTGATAACGGCTAAAAGAATAATAAGAAACCTAGGCCCACATAAGATATGGCCACGAACAATCCAACCACGTCATCTTTAAGATCTTGATCCAAGAATGGCCCCAGAACGAGAAATAATTATAGGAGTGGGGCCCAGATCAAGTAGAAACCTTAGGACTTTTGAATCAGAATTTATCAGTCACCTCTTGAAATGCTTGATTGTGAGAACAAATACCATACATACTTGTAATCATTGCACCTGCACCAGCTGGTTAGTCACAATAAACACGCACAAAGACCTATGACCTGGAAATGCTATGCAAGATGATGCACAAAGATGCGGGATCTTATGGTCAAAAATTAGGGTATGACACTATTTATGTTTGTGGCGTGAATATCATGTGACTAAAAATTATATATTTTTTAATGATTATAATTATTAGAAAATTTGACTTTTTTTAATCAAAAACTATTTTATTTTTTGCATTTTTTTATGTATTAATTATTTTTTATTCATTATTAATTTTTTTTATCTTTTTAAATTGCAATTTTTTTTATTTTTTAATTAAATAATTAACCTACGAAATACATATCATGTGGCTATTAGTATGGAAAATAAAATTCATCAGTGGCATGATATTCACGTCACTAAATTATAACAGTTTTGAGTTTTGTGACATGAATTCCATGTCATAATTTGTGACGTGATATTCACATCACTATATGCTAAGGCTGGCACATTTCAGGGTGCTTCAGAATTTTTGGTTGCGACGTGAAAAGCATGTCACAATTTAGTGATGTGATTTTCACGTGGGAACGTCGTCCAAATAATTTTATATGTTGCGACGTGATAACCATGTCATAATTTTATGATGTGACATTCATGTGGAAAAAAGTTGTCACGGGTGCTCCTCCGACGTGCTTGGCCCACATTGTTAATTTGGCTTATCGATGTGATATTTGCCTTAGTGCCATGATTTTCACGTGGGAACTGGTAATATTTTTTGTAGTGGTTATCCCCTCTCGATCTTATAAACTTAATTGTGTAAGATCTTCTAATCTTAATTACTAAGATTTTATATTTTAAGATTTTAATGTCCCCTCCCAATTTTATGTAAGATCTCGAATCTGAAAACATTGCTGGAAATAAATTATGTGTTGCATAACTCTACAATTTGGAATTCTCTTCAATTTGCAGGGATGATCACTAGTGGAAGAGTGAAAATGCCAGACTCAACATCAAATGGCTCGCCTGTATTTGTATCATATGGAAAAGACATATTGAGAAGATTTTTAAAAATAAATTTGAATAGGTGGAGCGTGGCTGGAGAACGTTCAAGTGATGTCGTGTTATTGGCTTAAAGAAAGTTCAGCAGGGTTTAATTACACAATCAACCAATGGATTATCAATCCTTTAGCGTGTTTGAGAATTTGTAATCTGTGAGTTGGAGTTTAGGAGGTCTGTCTTTCGGCAAGCAAAATTTTGTCAAATATGTTGCAGGATTGGTGTTTGTTTTTTAATTTCGAATTCGAGTTCTAGTGTGGAGGGTGTTGCTCGGTCAAAATCAGTGTTCGTAGTTAAGAAGATTTGGTATGCCTGGATTTTGCTGGTGCCGCCCAACAAGTGTTTTGTTCGTGGTTATCAGCTTGTTTGTGGTGCCTCTTAATTTCTCGATAGGCCGAAGTGCGCTTGCGGCTTGTTAAGTTGTTCATCTTTTTCCGGTGGCGGCTTTTAAGCTAGGTGTTGTTATGTTGTTGTCTTCTCATCATAATGTATAAGAATTTCATCACTACTTCTGTTTCAGTAGTACCTTGACACTTGTTTCTTGTTGTGTGATGACTATTTGCCTTAGTGGGGGTAACTAGATCCTTTTTTTTTCTGTTTACTTTTTTCTACTTTTGAGTATTGCTTGTAGTGGAGTTTCTTGTTCTAGGGTGTTTATAGATAAAGGTTTCCTTAGCTAGTTTTGTTAGGTGTTTTGTCTTAGGGTTTAGGTATAGAGAATTTTTTTTCCAACCTATGCATTTCTTATCCACCGTGTGGAGTTTTCATTATGCCCTCAGGTTTCGAAGATATATCTTCGGACGCACCCCACTTATAATTAAACGTTAACATATTCCGGATATATCTCTGGAGCTAATCAAACCTTAAACGCTCACAACATATCTCCCATAACCCATTTTTTTTGAATATTTTAGGAGATGTATCTACGGGAATATTCTGGAGATACATCTCCAAAGTGTATCATAACAGGTTTTTTTATAACGAGTTGTGTATTTGTTTTCAGATGAATTATGAAGAACACTATCAAATAAAATAACAGACATACAAAATAATATAGCTATATAATAGTAAAATGTCGTATAACACCAAATCCAAAATGTAGTAATAATGTCAGGAAAAAGGTACAAACTATAGTAAAACATCAAAATAAAAATAGGCTCATACTGGGTGTGCTTGACAACCGCTCCGACACCTCCTTTGCCTCCTCTGCCTGGTCTGCCTGGTCTCCCTCCTCGACCATCGATACCACCCCACCCTCGAGCGATGTCTGCGATACAATAGTGCTTCCCGTGCCTCTGCAACCATGGCATCTAGTACTCGCCACACAATAGAGCCCATAGGGAAGAAACTCTCATCAATGCCTGCCCGTGAAATCTCCATTATGCGATAACACCGAGGCAAGACATCCTCAATATGATCTACCTGAGCCTGCTGCTCCTCTAGAATCTCCTGATGAGTGGGTCTCGGCGGATCTCCTGGAACAGGCAGCACCATTTATGGATGTGAGACCCTGAATAACAACCTGATGTATCCGTCAACGTAGCTCTAGTAATTCGGCGCTATGGTAGCCCGAGCCTTCTCTGGTACCAGGTGACCCTGATAATCACCAAGCATCTCCTCTATCTGTATACGTGTCAAGGAAAAAGAAGCAGAGACAACAATGTGTCTGGGGATGGTCTGGGTGTACCCGAACTTCCGCATGACGTGCTGGGGCAGATGAGGAGCAGTGATACGCGGTCCACAGGCCAGCCATCCGAAGTATTAAGATATGTCGTCAAATGGCTGCATTTGATGGTGATCCACATAGTAGTTAAAGTGGATGTCCTCGGTAGCCAAGCGGTCAAGATAGACTCTAAAAAGCTCGACCGCCTGGTTCCCTCTCAGCAGGATAAAAGCACAGGCACAGAGCATCTCCTCAGTGTACTCATCCCAACACGCCCAGTCAGTGATGTGCGTGAAGTGCTGCAGGATCCAGGGATCAAGAATTATTACAAATATGAAATGAAAATGATAAAATAAAAACATTCAAGGATAAAAATTTTTTTGCCACCAGTAGTGTGGTGTTGCCTGTGACCTGCTTCGTCCTGCATCAACATGCATCTCTCAACTTCGAATACATACAGGCTAGGCAAGCTGCCCCCCAATTATACTCATGGATTCGTGTGAGATCCAAGAATTACCAGAGTTATGCAACGTCAATATAGGTGGCACTCGTGTCCACAAAAATACAAATGCCAATGAAATCAAGAAAATATGCCCTCAAAGCATAAGTTATGTGTAAGGCCACTTGCTCGACATCACCATCAGCCTGCTATGCAGTAACGATCTAATCATCAAATATATTCTTCAGGAACCCAGACGGCTGGGCTTCTTCCACCGGTTACTGCGGTGGTGGTGCTGGAACTTCAGTGGGAACGCTGTTTGTCGTTGTCTTGTTAGGAGAACTCATTATGCTTGAGAAGAAAAGAGTTGAATGAAAATATGAGAAAAGTGGTTCTGATAGTATGCTTTTATAGTAGAGGTTGAGTGTCCTGAATATTGCAATGGGAAGATAGAAAATCCGAGCTTTTAATGCTTAAAATGATGACTTCTGATAGTTGATATTCTTGAATGACGTGCGACCTCATGAGAAACGTAGAAAAACAGTTTAATCATTTTAGCCGTTTCTCAATATTGGGAAGTGTAAAGGGTGTTCATACTATGTTTTTACCAGAATTAATCTTCCCATATATTTCTTTGTTTTGGTAAATATTTTTTGTCTTCTTCTATGCCGACATGTTTAAACCTACTTTTTGTTGATGATAAAAGGGGGAGAACATGGAAATATTTAAGAAGGTTAAAAGTACTTTTTTAATGCTTTTAATTTTGTCTGAACCCTAAAATTATTCATTATTTTTGGTGAATGCTTTCTACTGAATATACTTTTATTAAATGATAAATTTATTTAACTTAGATAGGACTTAATGGGAGCTTACAAGCCTCAACTTAAGAACTATCAGACTAAAGGAAGAGCTTACAAACCTCAACCTAAGGTCTATCAAAATCAGGGGGAGCTTACAAACACTACTACAAAATACACATTCGGTAACATAATATTACTACGGTCATGCCTTCCACCATTGTAATATATGAAACTGGATGCACCTAATACTTATTTATTTTTATGAAAGTCATTTTATCATGGTTGATAGACACAACCATGGTGATAGAGTGAGTGGTACAAGGTTCGAATCCTGGAAACTACATTTTTCCATTTTTCCTATTACAAAAAGCGTGTCTTAAATTCATAAATAAATAAAAAAATTGAAGATTATTTAATCACGGATTTAATATGCAACCATTATAATATTATCTGTACAACCTTTGCTCTTCCCTAAAGACATAAACACTCTTCCCAACTATAATGATGATTGGAAATTTTCTTCATTTTTCAAGATAGTCACAATGTCATTCAAGAATATCAACCATTGGAAGTAATCATTGCAAGCATTAAATCATCAGATCTTTCATTTTCAACCTCTTCTATAAAGGCACAGTTTCATATAATGAATTTCCACTTGTTCAAAACTATTCTTCTTAACTACATATAGCAACATGAGTTCTCCATCTGAAAATGCTAACAAAATAATCTCAACTGAAGTCACCACAGTACAACACTAAAAGCTCCAAGAGTTTGACTAAATTTTGGTATAACATAATGTTGGGAAAGATGTTCCAACATGAAGGTTTCAGACCCAGACTGAAGATGTCGAATGAAATGTCACAGCATGAAGATTCGACATCATGACTATCACAGCAGGCTTGTTTCAAATCTGTTCCAAGATTCAAGGCGCGATTTGCAGTGGATCAAGGATTAAAGATATGAAGCCCAACAAAGCAGAAGACTATAAAAGAAGACCAAGACCTAGGCAGAAAAGAGAGAGAGAATGACATAGACTTAGGAATCCTATTTTGTAAAGTAGGGTTTAGGTTTTGAGAGTCGTAGGTTTCTCTTGTAAGTCTCCCTTTGTATCTATTTGATGCAGTGTGGTAGACATAGGAACTTCACTACAACAGATAAGACCTTAGACAGCGCTTTTTTTGCCTTTAGACAGCGCTTTTAAGCGCTGTCTAAACCTGCGCTGCTATAGGTTTAGACAGCGCTTTGGGTAATACCAAAAGCGCTGTCTAAAGGGGGGGTATATTTAATGAAAAGCGCTGTCTATGGTACCTTTAGACAGCGCTTTTTGACATTATAAGGTATACCTTAGACAGCGCTTTTTGGAAAAGCGCTTTCTAAGCCTTACCTTTTTTGACATTTTTTTGGTATACCTTAGACAGCACTTTCAGAAAAAGCGCTGTCTAAGCCCTACCTTTTTTGAACATTTTTAGGCATACCTTAGACAGCGCTTTTTGTAAAAGCGCTTTCTAAGGTCCACCTTAGACAGCGCTTTTGTCAAAAGCGCTTTCTAATCCCCACCTTAGACAGCGCTTTCACCAAAAGCGCTGTCTAAGGTATACGAAAAATTTTATATAAATTTTTTTAAACCACAATTTTTACCAGGTTTTTTCAACCAAAATTTGACCTGTTTTTCAACCAGCAATTTTTTTCAGAAAAATACCACAATTTGGAGATTCAAATCAATCCAATTTATCCTATTTAAATGTACCAATTTACACCAAAATTATATATCCAAAACAATTGGCTATTCAAACCAATATATATATTTAAAATTACAAACCAAAATTATATATACACCTATTTATAATTACAAATCATTACATTTTTTCTACAAATGCACATATTACTTTTGCATCCAACCAAAGCATTGCTTCAAATCTACATTATAGGTCCTGAAAACACAAATATTGTAATTCAATTAAAAGAATACATAAACAAAGTTACACATATTTAAATTCTCATCAATTAAAGTAAGAGTACAATATTATACCTTGTAAAATTCCGAGCTCCATAATGTATTGACACCAATCCTCTTTAATTTCATCCAATTGAGAAATTGAGTAATGAGCACACTTGCATTCTTCAAAGTACTACATAATAATATAACATAGTTTGATTTAGTTTTAACTATTTCATTAGACATGAGAGATATGTGTTAATATTAAAATAACTCATAAGTTGAATAGAAATATAATAAAGAAATCAAGTATATAACAAATTTTACCTCTTTCACTAACATCTCTTTCTTTTCTTGGTTGGAATATGAATTACTTGTTTCTTAGCAATGCGGACGGATGAATGGATCCAAATTCCCTCGTTATGGTCATTTCTGATATATGACTCATCCGCTATAAGATCCTCATCTTGATCATTTCTATTCAACTCATTCCGTCTAATGCATGACTCATTCTCAACATCAATATCACATTGATCTACACCGCTATCATCAACCACTTTGTTAGATAGAAGCACTATAGACCATATCGTACTCGTCGGGTCAGTGACATAGAACACTTATCTAGCTTGAGATGCTAGAATAAAAGGCTCATCTTTGTACCCCACCCTATTAAGATCCACTTGCAAAAATCCAGACTTATCCATTCGTATGCCACTACTATTTACCCACTTGCAACCAAAGATTGGAATCTGAAACTTCTCGTAATCAAGCACCCAAATGTGCTCAATAACTCCAAAATATGACAGATTTGCATATTTGGGGTTTAAGTCCTTCATACTTGATATGTGCATTGCTTCATCTAGGACGGTGACACCACTATTTTGCATAGTACTTTTATCGTCTTGTTCTTTGGTATAAAATGTGTATCCATTAATTGCGTATGCGCTATGAGAATACACATGCAAACTTGGACCATATGCCAAACATCTCAACCTTTCTGTTACTGAAGCAGGATCTAAAGAGCGCTTCGAATAAATATGATCCTTTAACCATTGTATGAAACTTTGATTGTGCTCTCGTACTATCCAATTTCATTTCTGTTCTAATTTAACCTTCGGAGTACATCATTGTGCATCTCAACATATGGCTCAACCTCATTATCATTGTGCAGAACATACAAATGCACTTGATCCCGTTCATCCCTTGATACTGTCACAATTTTATTTCCAATTAATTTTTTACCATCCTTTTTTTCAAAAATATGAGCTTTGGGGAGTCCAATCGACTGAACATTGGACAAATATCCAGTACAAAACTCAACCGCTTCTTCAACAATGTATCGTTCAACAATACACCCCTCTGGTCGACTTCGGCTTTTCACGTACCCTTTTAATATTTTCATATAACGTTCAGCAGGGTACATCCATCTCATATAAGCTGGTCCACACAACTGTGTCTCTTTCACAAGATGAACAACTAGATGTACCATTATGTCAAAAAAAGAGGGAGAAAAATACATTTCAAGCTCACACAAGGTAATAACTATCTCTTTTTGTAGTGTTGGTAAGATATCGGGATCGATTACCTTACTACAAATTAACCTATAGAAAAAACACAAACTAGTTATGGCGCTTCTTACTTTCACTGGCAAAATAGAACGTATACCTATTGGTAGAAAGTGTTCCATTATAACATGGCAGTCGTGTGTCTTTAAACTCTTCAACGTGAGGTCTTTCATAGACACAAGTCTTCTGACATCTGACGAGTATCCTTCTGGAACTTTAACTCCACTCAGAAACTTACACAATATTTTCTTCTCCTTTCTAGACAGAGTAAAAGCAGCAGGTGGTAGATATGTTCGTCTTCCTTTCTTCACGGGTGCTAATTCAGTTCTAATCCCCATCGCTACCAAGTCTTTTCTTTCTTTAAGGCCATCCTTAGTCTTTCCTTTTATATTGAGTAACGTACCAATAACACTTTCAAATACATTTTTCTCAATATGCATAACATCGAGAAAATGTCTCACATACAAAGACTTCCAATATGGCAATTCAAAAAATATCGACCTCTTTTTCCACCCACCTTTGACAACCTTATGTGCAAAAGGTTTTCCAAACTCAGTATGCATATCTTTCACCTTTTTAAAAACTTGGTCACCTGACAATATAGGTGGAGCTCTACCATGTTCGGTGTCTCCATTGAATTCTTGTCTCCACCCACTGTAGTGATGTTTGGCATTTAAGAATCTACGATGACCGAGAAAGACATTCTTATGACCAAACTCCAATCGCTTCGAAACTGTTTTATCTTCACAAATAGGACACGCTTTTTCACCTTTTATGTTGTACCCTGATAGATTCCCGTAAGCTGGAAAATCATTAATTGTGCCAAACAACATCGCCCTCAAATTGAAACTTTCTTTCCTATATCCATCATAAACCTCCACACCGTTCTCCCACAATATCTTCAAATCTTCGATCAAAGGTGTCAAGTATACGTCTATGTCATTCCCTGGTTGTTTAGGCCCAGAGATTAACATAGATAACATCATGTACTTACGCTTCATGCATAGCGACGGAGGTAGGTTATAAATCATAAGAATCATAGGCCATGTGGTATGTGAGATACTTTGAAGACCATGCGGGTTCATTCCATCAGTAGATAATGCCAAGCGAAGGTTTCTTGCTTCTTCTCCAAAGTCAGGATAATCATTATCAATTTTCGACCACTGTGGTGAATCAGCCGGATGTCGCAACTTTCCATCAATAATTCTTTCATCTGCATGCCAAGTCAGGTGTCTTGCATCGGTTTCACTACGAAACATGCGCCTAAATCTCGGTATTATAGGAAAATACCATAAGACCTTGGCTGGAGACAATTTTTTCTTATATCGAGACAAACCGCATTTAGGGCACTCAGTTAACGATGCATATTCGTTTCGAAACAAAACGCAATCGTTTGGACAAGCATGTATCTTATCATAGCTCATGCCAATAGAGCACAACATTTTTTTGGCCTCATAGGTTCGATTGGGAAGAACATTATCCTCCAGTAGCATTTCTCTCAAAAGGGCCAACAACTCTGTGAAACTTTTATTCGACCATCTATTGCCCGCCTTTAAGTTGTACAACTTCAATACCGCAGACAGTCTTGTGAATTTAGTGCAACCTTGATAGAGCGGTTTCTCTGCATCTCTTACCAACCTCTCAAACATTTCGGGACAATCATGAAGATCTTCTACAACTGCTTCTACAATCTCTTCAACTCGGTCACAATCGTATGTTTCCGTGTCTTTGTCATCTGAAGAATAAGTCGTATTACTTTTCCCCGTCGGTTCAACATTCTCGTTAATTTTCTCACCATGATGTATCCAACACTTATAACTTCGATCAATTCCATTCATCAGTAAATGCGATTTCAATCCATCTGCGTCAACCCTACCCACATAACAACAACCCAAGCAAGGACATTTTATTCGATTGAGCTCTTCAGCGTCAGCGTGTTGAACAGCAAACTTAACGAAATCCAATACCCCATTCTCGTACTCTTTGGACAATCGATCGGCATCCATCCATTTTTTATCCATGGTTTTCCTACTTATTAAGGTCAACAAAATAACATTAATTCAACCATATTAATCAAGAAATGAACAAGTTTGATAGTGTTTGATATGTAACTGGTTGAATTTCTTATGTTTTAGTGAAATGTTTATGTTCATTATATTTGTTTATTAACTCAACCATCTCAAATTCTAGAATTTTGAGGCTTCAAAAACAAGCTTTGAATTCTAAAATTCAGAGCACATTTCCATCAATTTTAAGAGTTTTTTAGAAGATTTAAGAGGTGGAAAAAATAAAACTAAACTAAACTATTTATAAGTCTTAATATAAAATATGTTTTAAAATAGAACTCATTAACAAACTCATCAAACATACACATTCACTACAAAACTTCATTAACAAAACTTCATTAATAAAACTCATTAACAAACTCATCAAACATACTCATTCTTGTGCAAAACTTCATTAACAAAACTTCAAACATACTCATTCACTACAAAAATTCATTAATAAAACAGTCAAACATAACTTCATTAACAAAACTCATCAAACATACTCATTCACTACAACATTGTAAAGCAACAAAACCCTACAACAACAATGTAAAGCAACAAAACCCTATTCTTCACAACAACGACGTACCTTTAACGACGGTAACAACGGCAATGCAAGAACGAAATGTATCAGTTACAAAGAGCTGAAAAGAACGACGGCAATGAGTTCGTAATGGACGACAATACAACGACGGCAACGGACGGACGGCAATGCAACGACGGCAACAACGAACGACGGCACGGTGGAGGACGGTTGACGGTGAAGGTTTGAGTTCGCAAGGGTTTTGAGCTCAGTTCGCAAGGGTTTTGAGCTCAGTTCGCAAGGGGAGAAGAAAGAGCGGAAATATGAAAATGAATACTGACTATTCATATATTTTAATTTAATTAGACCTTAGATAGCGCTTTCCATAAAAGCGCTTTCTAAGGTGGACCTTAGACAGCATTTTTAAAAGCGCTTTCTAAGGTTGGCCTTAGACAGCGCTTTTGATTTTTTTTTTTTTTTAAGACCTTAGAAAGCGCTTTTAAGGAAAGCGCTGTCTAATATTTTCCTTTAATTTTTTTTTTAAATTAATAAAACTTTAGAAAGCGCTTTTTACCTAAGCGCTGTCTAAGGTCTTATATTTTTTTAAAATTTATAAGACCTTAGAAAGCGCTTTTAACTAAAGCGCTGTCTAATATTTTCCATTAAATTTTTTTTTTAAATTTATAAGACCTTATAAAGCGCTTTTGACCAAAGCGCCGTCTAAGGTCTTATATTTTTTTGCGCTTTTATTTTTTTAAATGACTAGTTTCCTTGTTTTTAACTTATAGCAGCGCTTTTGTATTAAAGCGCTGTCTAAGGTGCGATGTTATAACTTACTTTTGTTGTAGTGCTTGTACAGATTCATAAGCTCGTAGGCAATGAATCGTGAGTGTTCTTGGATGAAGCTTTGAAGCAAATCCAAGTTAACTTGTTAGTCAAGGATGCTTGACTGAACTTTGTATTGGAAGGGGTGTCTTTCAATAGGGTAGATACAGTTATGGTGTAGTAATTGTTAGATAATTACAGGTTGTGATTTAGGAAGTGAGTGGGGGTTCTCTTATCATTTAGATGTGACTTCTAATGATAAAGTCTTCATTGGGTAGTGATAGGTTAACGTGGATGTTTTCTGTAAACCTGAGGGTGTTTACATAAAACTATACTACTGATAGTGATTACTTCTTCCTGGATTGGTATCCCCCAGATGTAGGTGAGTTGCACCGAACTGGGTCATCATATTCTGTGTTGTTTATCATTCGACTTTTTCAGTTCAGTCTTGGTTAACATGTTGGATCAGATGTCGTAACATCTATGATCCTGCAGTTCTGATATTCAAGGTATCAGTCTGTTGTTGTTGTTCCTTGTTTAAATGTTTATGTAGAACAATGTCTTGACATGTGTTAAGACATCTGCTGTCTGCATATGCTAGAATTTCAATTGGTATCAGAGCAGGCATCCTGTCTGGTTCTGGATGAGATCTTTGGGAGATACTTTCTGGCGTTTAAACATGGAGGAGTTTTGAAGATCAGATCAATCAACTCAGACATACTCAAGGGTATTAATGGATGAGATGGATGTTCTGGATCGAAGGTAACAACCCGTTGGTTGTTCTTGTTGCTGAGGAGGTTCTACAAAAACTGCAGGAGAGGTGGCTAGTTCTCTTGTTGGGGTGTTTTGTAAGATGTTCTGACATCTTATTAGGGCAAGCAGGATCTATTCCTTGGTGGTTCCGCTGCATGTGTTTCTGATGGAAGAGCTCTAGAATTAAGGGATTCTGGAGTTGTTACTGAAGACTGTTGGTGGAATATCTCAATCGTCAGCCTCTATATGTGAAGATATATGCATTCTTTTATTTCAATGTCGGGGGCGATGGAATGGAAAGAGTTGTTTGAAGATGTCTGTTATGGTGACTTGGTACTTGGAAGCTTTGTTCCATGGTACAGTGTGAAGTCAGTTGAAGAGGAGAGGAGTTGAGTTTAGGTTTATCAAGTTCTTGCTCTGGGAGTTTGATAAATTATTGATCGGCTAGGTTGTCAAAGTTACTTGAGAATTATCTCAAGTTCACTCATAAAGGCATCTCAGTCGTGTAACTGGAGTCTTCTAGTTATTCTTCTGACTAGAAGGTGTTTCTTTGAAACACAGTCTGAAGAAAGTGGAGGTGATTTATTTTCACCATCCAAAACAACAAGGAATGATTCATCTCTCTTAACCCTAAGGGTGGATCTAATCTGATTGGAGCTCTCAGAATTATTGAGGTAAGTAAGGTTCGTTCAGAGAGAATTTTAGTTACTTGAGTCAAGGGTGGCAGCCTTGGTATCTCAACACTGTTTGTCAAAGAAGATACTTGCAAAAGATTGAATACTTGATAAGTGTTCATGAAGTAATCTGGTGGAGCTTAGCTACAACAGTGAAGAAGGGTTATTATACAAGGATTTAAGATCAATTGCTATTTGTGGAGTTCACAAGTATTTAATTGATTATCCTTGAAAGTAAAGATTGCTGATGTTCAACAAGATGTTGGAACATCTCATCAAGAGAATTTGTGCAGAATCATGGGAGGGGTACTGCATACGCTTTAGCATCTGTTTTGATCTTAGGTGGTGACCTAAGAATCTGCTTCAGTCGGGTGTGACAGAAGCATGTGTTCTCTGGAGAGTTTCCTGGCAAGAAACTGGTCTGGACTTTGATGCTGAAGATGAAGACATCATAATCTTGATGGTTACTTCTTGGATCAATTTATTTCTAATCTAGGAGGGTTGGAGTGATGGTGATGGCACAACTTTGATCAGTTTATTTATGATCTAGGTACTTTGAAGCATGAGATCTTGCTCTTATTGGAAGTCAAAGTTAAGTGGCAGTTATCTCTGACTTTCTACAGACTGCTATATTAAGGAAAGTGGCATTCTTTGGTATGGCTATAGTGTAGTCTATGACTACTTTATCATCTGAAGATTCAGACGTGGCAGGTGTGAAGTCTTTGGAGTTTCAAAGCAGGATGGAGGTTGTCTACTCAAAATTGGTTTTTGAATCAAGTCTATGAGAGCATGGAACTCTTGTTCTGCAAAGGGAGGAGGTTCTTCTAAGTGGCAGAAGGAGGAGTTGAATTCAACAGTTAGATGTCGTATCAGAATGTTCTGACATCTAGCTTAACATTAGGATCTCAGCTGGTGATGTGGCACATCAGCTTAAGATAAGGTGATCTACATGAGAATGGAAGTTATGGATGCTTCAAAAAGGTCTATCTCATACAGTTTGTGGGAGCTGTGGTTTGAGAAGATGTTACATGTCTAAGAGGCTTGGTGGATCCAAGATGTCTTGCTATGGAGCAAGTAGTTCATGTGACTTGAAGATTTGATTTCATTGGTGGATCAGTGTATCTTGTGGGAGTTCTGAAGAAGAGTGAGATCAATCAAAATGTTGCATTTGGTTGGTTCATAGTGTACATTCAAGCAGGATGCTTGAAACTGACTGCTCTTGTGCAGAAGGGTGGTTGGTTGAAAACGTATGGAGGATCTGGTTCATTTTGGAGCTTGTGGCAGAAGTTCTCAGTTGATGAAAGATTTCCCTCTTTTGGTGGATGAGAGTTTATTTCTCTCTGGGTTTTTGAAGTTCTCTATGTTCAAGTTGGTGGCGCAGTGTCGTGTGAAGATCTTCAGTTTGGATTACTATGTAGATAGTAAGTCCTGTGGTGGAGCATATCAAAAACCATGGTGTGTGGTGTCTGTGATGTGTGCAGAATGTCCTAACTGATGTTAGAACATTTTTGGGTTAGTTATCCTTGGAGGAGGATTTCAAGTTCCGTGAGGAACTGGGTACTTGCATCGTGTCTAAGAAGTATCTACCTTGTCATAAGGGAGAATGATGGAGGAAAAGAGTTGTCTTGGAAGTCTGATGTAAGGGTTTTGGTAAGACTGAAGTGGATCACGAGTTGATTGCATAAAGGTCTGGATTCTGATGCGTTCAGAAGTGGATATTCAGCAGGAAAATCAGAAGTATTCCAGATTATCATACGGGAGAATGATGAAGGAATGACTGTCTTGGATTATGGGGTGTCTATCTCAGCTGCTGGCCTTGCTAAGGTCAGTGGAAAATCTTGTGAAGGGGATACTGCCCCTTGCTACAAGTCATGCTAGTAGTGGATCAACTTGACAAGCTGAGAAGTTCTGGAGCATATATACGATATCTGACATTGTTATAACAAACTAAGAGGCCCTGTGCGTCTCTTTGAGGAATGTGAAGCATTCTGATTCAATTGGGTTGTATCTCAGGGAACAAGGAGGTCTATACATGAGAATTTAGAAGGAATTCGGGTGGTGCATGGATAATTTCTGGATGAGAGGGATCAATGGAGCTTTGATCTCAATCCAAGAGTTTGTTATTATAGGATGGTGATCCTAATATTTCCTCACGGGTAGCATGATGGTGTTCATGTGTGAGTGAATATTGGTTCTTGTCAAAAGAAGCAATAAGAGGGGTTGATGATTGTGTTTAGCAGGTAGGTTGGACTGAGGGTGCGCTCTTGAAGACATGAACACGCGTCTTATGTTTTCCATTCATTTAGGGTGTTCTTCTGGTAAAGGAGCACTGGTTGTCTACGACAGGGGGAGTTAGATCTCTGTTTCAGATATATAGCTGCAATGGTGCAGACTGGCTATCAAGATTGTTTGTGGTTTCAAGCAGTTTGTGATAGATTGCCTCAGGTGAGGTTGATATGTCCGACGAGATGTTGTTACATTGCTATATTGGTATGAGTTATGGGTGAACTTATCATGACGTTCTGATTCTATCATTGGGTGTCAATGGATTGAATTAGAAGTGGTACAAGTATCTTGGGAAATTCTGTTGCTGTCTGGAAGAAATTAGTTTTCTGCTAATGGAAGGGTAATCGAACGGATTCTGCTGTTATCAAGGGTGCTAAATCTGAATTAAGAAAGTCCTATATGTGGGGACCATAAGCCTGACAAAATCAGGTTAGGTATCAGGACACTGTTCAGAAGTGGTTTCGAGGACAAGTCAGAAAAGGTGGAATCCTTCGAAACTAACTTGATCAACAGTTATTGCACTCTTTGACTAGTCTTTTGGATTGGCTCTACCCACATAGCTTCTTCATTATTTAAGGAGAGTTTTGATGCTTGAAGTGTAAAATCTCTCCCTATTAAGTTGAGAGAAAATGGGTTTTGTCCGTCTTTGGGAAAGCACAATATGGGTACGGGTCTGCATGGGTCATTGTTGTCAACTTTTGGCTAAAAAGGGGGAGAATGACTTACTGCTACTGAGAGGTGTATGTGCATTTGTGCTGGTGGTATGCAAAAATGTTCCAAAGGATGTTCCAACGTTCTGGTTATAACATCTTGGGGAGTTGTGTATTGTGATCAGAGTTAGAAAGCAAGTTGTGTTTTGTGATCTGAGTTACTTTCTCTATGTACTCGGTGTCACAAGGAAATGAAGAGGGTAACTCCAAATTATCTTCTCCCTTTTCCTTAGCACTTGCTTCAAGTACTTTTCCACTGCATGCACCATCAGGCTGAAGGATGTTTTAGCCAAAATTTGTTAAAAGGAGGAGATTGAAAGCTCCAAGAGTTTGACTAAATTTTGGTAAAACATAATGTTGGGAAAGATGTTCCAACATGAAGGTTTCAGACCCAGACTGAAGATATCGAGTGAAATGTCACAGTATGAATATTCGACATCATGGCTATCACAGTAGGCTTATTTCAAATCTGTTCCAAGATTCAAGGCGCGATTGGAAGTGGATCAAGGATCAAAGATATGAAGCCCAACAAAGCAGAAGACTATAAAAGAAGACCAAGACCTAGTCAGAAAAGAGAAAGAGAGAGAGAGAAAAAAAGGAGGACATAGACTTAGGAATCCTATTTTGTAAACTAGGGCTTAGGTTTTGAGAGGTGTAGATTTCTCTTGTAAGTCTCCCTCTGTATCTATTTGATGCAGTGTGGTAGACATAGGAACTTGTACAGATTCAGAAGCCCGTAGGCAATGAATCGTGAGTGTTCTTGGATGAAGCTTTGAAGCAAATCCAAGTTAACTTGTTAGTCAAGGAGGCTTGACTGAACTTTGTATTAGAAGGGGTGTCTTTGAATAGGGTAGATACAGTTATGGTGTAGTAACTGTTAGATAATCACTGGTTGTGATTTAGGAAGTGAGAGGGGGTTCTCTTATCATTTAGATGTGACTTCTAATGATAAAGTCTTCATTGGGTAGTGATAGGTTATCTTGGATGCTTTCTGTAAACCTGAGGTTGTTTATATAAAACTATACTACTGATAGTGATTACTTCTTCCTGGATTGGTATCCCCTAGATGTAGGTGAGTTGCACCGAACTGGGTCATCATATTCTGTGTTGTTTATCATTTTGATTTTTCAGTTCAGTCTTGGTTAACATGTTGGATCAGATGTCGTAACATCTATGATCCTGCAGTTTTGATATTCAAGGTATCAGTATGCTATTGCTGTTCCTTGTTTAAATGTTTATATATCACAATGTATTGACATGTGTTAGGACATCTGCTGTCTGCATGGGCCAGAATTTCAAACACCATGATCAGCAGTCAACTGAGGAGGTCCAGCCATTTGGATCGACTTCTGTCAGGGATACACTTAGGGTTAGGAAAGCCAAGAAGAAGAAGAAAAAGGTGCCCAGGAAAATTTGTTATTATGCTTTTGACGAGGGTAGTGAGGAGAGAGTTATAGATTATGAAGATTCCTTTGCTGCTAGGGGATATTGTTCTGACATTGACAAAATTATGTAATGAAATATTTATGTACTCCGCCCTCTTGGCCCTCTTAATGAAATTATTTATCATTGTTACATATACTCTTTCATTTATACATTATTATTGTTTTACAAAAAAAATAGTACATGAAGGCTCTAAAAGATTTGAGTAAATTTTGGTAAAACATGGTGTTGAACAAGATGTTCCAACATGATGAAATCTGGTGGAAGCAGACATGTCAGACAAGATATCCTAGCTTGTGGACTCGACATCTTGGTTTGATATAGCAGGTTGTTGCTGATCAGGTCCAAGATATTTCGAAGCCATGGACAGCTGAAGATTATAAAAGGAAGACCAATACCACGGGTAGAATAAGAATTCTTATTAAAGATTTTGTAAAGTAGAAAATAAGGGTTTAGGGTTTTAAGATTCGTGTACTTTCTTGTGTTGTAAGTCACCCTTTGTATCGTTTGATGTATTGTGGTAGACATAGTTTTACAGATTCAGAAACCTGTAGGTAATGAATTGTGTATTGTTCTTGGATGAAGTTATTAAGCAAATTCAAGATTTATTGTTAGTCAAGGGTCTTGACTGAATATTGTATTAGAAGAAGTGTCTTTCAATTGAACAGATTGATGCAGTTGCCGAAGGTTGTAACTGTTAGTTATCACTGAGGTGATTTGGGGATTGAGATAGATTTCTCTTATCTAGATGGAGTTTCTAGATAGAATTGTACTGGGTAGGGAATTAAGTGATAAGTTACCGAAGGTTGTATACTTAGAATTAATACTACTAATAGTGAATTCATTCCTGGCTTGGTATCCCCAAGATGTAGGTGAGTTGCACCGAACTGGGTCATCATATCTTGGTGTTATTTATCATTCTGTTATGTTCTATTTAGTCTGATCTCTTGCTCAGATGTATATGTCTTGATTGATGTTGAAACATCTGTCATGACATTGTTATGAATCTTCAGTTTTTTTAATGTTCCTTTTTCTGTTCTTGTTCAGTTTTAGCAGACATAAATGTCTCGACATCTCTTAGGACATTTGTAAGCTGCATACTAGAAATTTAATTGGTATTAGAGAAGGCATCCTGGTTTGGGTCTTTGAACAAGGAAGGAGGTGGCATAATCAGGTCATCCATTGGTGTAGGTTGTTTCAAACAAACAACTACTGATGATTGATTGATACTTTGTGAAGTTTCTACCGCTGCTGCTGACATTGATTCTATTGTTATGCATGGTGCCTTATAAGATGTTATGACATCTTAACTGATGCATGTTGAAGATGATGTGAGTCTCTGTAGGTGTTCTTTTCACCTCTAGCTGGGAGTAATTGACAGGATAAAGCACTGTGATCTGGAGTCTTCTGAAGGATCCTTCTATGTTGCTGGGAGATAGTTTCAATCAGGTAACATGAAGGGAAATAGGAGGAAAAAGATTGAGTTAAGGTTTTGTGTATCCATTGGTCTTGTTAAACACTCTATATCTTGTTTAAAGTTGCCAAAGATACTTGAGTTGCCTCTCAAGTCCGCTCATAAAGGCACTTTTGAATGTGAGTCAGAAGAGTAGATGGTCAAGTGGATACTTCAAAGTTTCTGAAAGTCTGACAAGAGAATGTCATACCTTTGAAAGAAGCCAGGAGAAATTTATTTTTGCTTGAGGATTCCATATCATATTTCTTGGAATGCAGTCTTCTTCTCCTCTTCTACTCTTTCTTCTCTTCTATTCTACTCTTTCTTCTATTCTCTTCTATTTTTCTCTTTTTGTTCCTAATTTCTTCTTCTTACAAACTTTCTCATCAACCCTAAATTGTCTTAAACAAATTGGGCCTAACCCAACCATTCATTCACTATTCACAACTTACACTAAACCCAACTAAATCTAAAAATTTTAATTTATTCCACCAAATTGAACTAAATTAAATAAATTACTTAATTCCAATAATCTAATTAAATCAAATAATTAGGTAAATCCAACAAATCAATTATTTTCAAATAATTAAATAAATTCATTAATTCAATTAATTTAATATAGCATATATTTCAATTGAATCAATTAAATCAATTTAACTCACATAAATTAAATAAACCAATAAATTTATATAAATTCAATAAATCAATTAATACATATAATTCAAATAATTCATATAAAATCAATAAATCAAATAATTCATTAAAATCAAATAATTCAAATAAATCAAATAAATCACATAAATCAATTAATTCATAAAATCACTCAATTAATTAATATAAATAAATAATTACTAAAATTGGGGTGTTACAACCCTCCCCCACTTAAAAGATTTTCGCCCTCGAAAATTACCTCAAATGAATAACTCGGGATAAGACTCCCTTATCTGACTCTCAAGCTCCCAAGTCACGTTTCCACTAGCTGGTCCTCCCCAAGGGACTTTCACCAAAGCAATCTCTTTAACTCAAATATCGAACCAAACAAATAATGCTTCCAAAGCTTCAATGTAAACACAACAACGACCAACTCTAAGTCATGCGTCAGATGATTCCTCTCATGCACTTTAAGTTGCCTTGAAGCATAAGCTACAACTTGATGATGTTGCATAAACACACCTCCCAAACCCATCAAAGTAGCATCACAATACACAACAAATGGTTATGCCAGATTCGACAAAATCAAAACAGGAGTTGTCGTCAATCTTCTCTTAAGCTCTTGAAAACTTTCTTCACACTTTGCATCCCAAACAAAAGCTTGAGCTTTCCTAGTCAACTGCTTCAACAGAAAAGATAACTTGGCAAATCCTTCAATGAATTTCTGATAATAACCTGCCAAACCAAGAAAACTTCTAATCTCAAAAACTGATTTCGGAGCTTCCCATTGCGGTACAGCTTCAACCTTCGACGGATCAACTGCAATACCTCTACTCGAAATCACATGGCCAAGGAAACTCACTTCCTTAAACCAAAACTCGCACTTATAAAGTTTAGCATACAACTGCATCTCTTTCAACACAGATAACATAATTCTCAGATGCTCAGCATGATCCTCTTCACTCTTCGAATAGATTAAAATATCATCAATGAACATAACCCTAAATTTGTTCAAATACGGATGGAAAATCCTATTCATGTACTCCATAAATACACCTGGTGTATTAGTCACACCAAATGGCATCACAGAATACTCATAATGACTATACCTTGTTCTAAAAGCAGTCTTCTGAATATCTTCAGCTTTCACACGAATCTGATGACACCCAGATCTCAAATCTATCTTACTAAACACACTTGCACCAATCAACTTATCCATCAAGTCATCAATCTTTGGAAGTGGATACAAATTCTTGATAGTCACCTTGTTCAACTGTCTGTAATCCACACAAAGCCTCATATAACCTTCTTTCTTCTTAACCAACAAAACTGGTGCACCCCACGGTGACACACTCGGACGAATAAACCTCTTCTAAAGCATATCTTTAGGTTGACTCTTCAACTCCTTCAATTCCGATGCGGACATACGACATGCAGCCATCGATACTGGACTAGTTCCAGGAACTAAGTCGATCGAAAACTCCACCTTACATTCCGGTGGTAAATCACTTATCTCATCAGGAAAACCTTCTGAAAAATCATGAACGATTGGCAAAGCACCAACGGCTCCACTTTAACAATACTCAAAGTTGCCATCAACAAAAACATCTTGGCACCATCTTGCACCAACTCATCAAAACAATCTGTAAGCACTTTGCTTAACTCCAAACAATTCACTGCACACACCATCTAAGCTCGCAAGACACGTCTATTCCATCCAACAGGATCCCGTCTACTATCAACAAGAGATTAAGGGTGATCAGTTCCTCAATTTGTCAATAGACATCCAACAATCATGATGGGGCATAAACCATCTTTACCAAACTATAATAGCATTCAACGACACACTGAGCCACCACTCCACACTTGAAGCATCTTGGAGAAGCACAAGCTTCTCCCCACTTGTTTCAATCTCACTCCTGCAGATAAAGGTTAGAAAGACAAACATGTACAGACAGTGTTTTCACACACATGTCGCATACTAGGGAACAACAACATTAGACAACCTGGTCGGATGGACCGACTTGCTCTGATACCACTAATGTAACACCCTTCTAAACCCCATGAAAAATATATAAATAAATCAGAGTAATCATGCATCTCACAAAAAGGGTGTCCCATAAAAATTTCAATACATCACACAAACACCTGTCGTGCTCATTAACACTTAAAATAAATTCATGCTTTTCATAAACTTTCACTTAGCATGTAGCAGCGGATATACTTTAATCATAATGGATATAATGAAAGTCTCATACTCATCTCATTCATAATCAATACTTAGGCATAAAAGCCAAAACTTCATATAATTCAAAATCAACATAACAACATAAAGTAGAGTACATAATGTATCTCTCAAACATAAATCGAAACGAACCCAATGTTACATGATCAGAGCACGGCTCGATCTAACATAAACAAAGAAACTAAATCAGCTACTCCAATGGCTACCTTGCTGTAATACCCCGTATTAATTAAGTGCTCAATTGGACATTAGAAGAGATCAATTATTAAAAGGCAAAGTGGTATTCATTAGTTAAGGGAGTATGTTAAGTTAACTCTAATAATTGATCAATTGGGTTGGAATGATAAAATATCAATTGGAGATATTTTTACTCTATTGACTTTATATTATATAATATTGGGTTATATGTATATATATATATATATATATATATATATATATATATATATATATATATATATATATATATATATATACATATATATATTTGAAAAGAGAAAGAGAAAGAGAAAGAAGATAGTAAGAAGAAGAAGAGAAAAAGGGAAGAAAAGAGAGAAAGTGGAGAAAGTGGAGAAAGTGGAAGAATGAGAGCTTGGATCTTCATCATCTCTTCATCGATTCATCATCTTCTTCAAACTCCTCTCCAATTATCAGGTGGGTTCTAGATAGAAACATTAGTGTAGAATTTCTTGAGGTTTTGGGGTTGTGTTAGGTTTGGGAGAAAATGGGTTTTATGCAAAAATCGAGGAATCAAACGGTTGAAATGAGTCTTAAATTTCGTAGTATAATCTATACAGGTGTGGAATCAATTACCGATAATCGTTATGAATGTTTGGATTGGTTTATGTTATTTGAAATGTTAGGGTTTTAGGGGAAATTATGTGATAAATGTTGGAAATCATATTGTATAAAGTGTATCGGTTAAACCGTAATAGAACCGTGATATTATACCTCGATAGGTTGTTGGGTATTTTTTGGGATGTTGTTGCAAGTTGGGGAAAACTCTGTTAAGAGATTATTTTTCTGGAAATCGCAGAGCGCGCTCAGCGCGCAGGTGCCCGCTCAGCGCGGTGTTGAATTCCTGCAACCCCTCCAGGCAGTAGCTTGCGCGCTCAGCGGGCAAGGGAGGTGCGCTCAGCGCGCAGGTCTGGGAGTTGAAATTCTTCCTTTAGCGAGAAATTCATAACTTTCGACTCGTTTATCGGTTTCGATCATTCTTTATATCGATGCAAAGCCAAGGAAATATTCTACGTAATGGAAGTGAAAAATGTTGATTTTACCGACCGATTAAATAATCGGGAAAGTTCAAAAGTGATATATTTATGTTTAATTGTTGTATATTGTTCTATTATGAAATCATGATATGTCTATCTAATTGTGAATTGTGAATGAAAGAATATGCATGTAAAATGAAATAGAGAGAGTGAGGAAAACATCAACCTTAAATATAGGAAGACCTAGAATGACTAGGAGGTTTACGTTTCTAGTTGTGGCTAGGATTGATGAATGATCGAGACAAGGAGAAGACCCTAGTATGGAACATGAGGGATTGCGACGAGTGATCGATACCTAAGTAACTGTGACCCGCGTTCCGGTCCTCTTATGAGGGATAACCGGGGAGGTTGCTTAGATGATGGTATTATTGACCGGGCTGAAGGGCCCCTGGTGTGGGCTGGCCGGGGAAAGTACTATGTGTAGATAACCGGGACCCGTGTTGGATAGCCCTTGTGGATGGCCGGGAAAAGTTATTTGCCTTAACATCCATGACTCGTGTCGAAAACTCTTTGGAAGGGTTGGCCGAGAATGTTTGTCTACGAATTTAAGGATCTGTGACCCGTGTCGAATCCTCTTGTAGGGTTGGCCCGGGGAAGGATGCCTTCGTGGGAGATACCCATTGTTGATGCGAGAGTTAGAGAACTCGTAAGTATGTTTCCATATAGGGCAAGAATGAATTATGAACTCAAAGTCCTTTTCCCTCCCCCGGACTTGAGCTAGGATTATTAGAACCCCTTTTAATCCGAGAGAATCTATAAGATAGGAACCCACTGAGATTTGATGTATCTCACCCCACTATAGTTGCTATATTTCAGGTTCGGATTGCAGGTTGATTTACAAGTGAAGCTATGATTGGATGTTTCAAGAGGAGCTTAGTTAAGCTTATTCCGCTGTGTATTTTTATTGTTCTTGTACAATGAGGAATATTGTATATTGACCTTAGTTTTATTTTATTTTGGCTAATTTCCATAGCTTGTGCCATAGTTGTACTATGTTTTAGAAATGGACAAGTATGTGAATTATGTCATTAGGCACTTTTGATGTGTCAGTACCAAATAAAAACACTTGTATGGTATTATTCTAGATGAATATTATACAGGGTGTTACAATTGGTATCAAAGCAGGTCGTGTCCTCGACCTAGCCTTGAAACATCATAAGTAAATCTATTTCTGCCTCTTAAGTGTGTCTTGCCGTCATGAAACTTAATATCATACTATCTAGTGATGGGCCTGATCAACCTAATACTGTGTATGTGATAGGTAGAATCATAGTTGAGCGACCACGAGGACTCCGTAGTGTTGTCAGAACTTGTGCTTTGAGAGTATGCTCAAACCAAGAGTTAGTAGTGTGGAGTTTTGGTAGGCTCGGTGAGGTTTTAGTAGAAGTTTTGCTTGGGTAGCATGGAAATGAAGAACGGTGTGTTGTTAAGCAATCCTTTGGAGTGAAGGGAGTCCGAAAGTTAAAGATCTCTATCAGAGGATTGGTTAAGGTATTGAGGATTTTGTAAATTCGCTCGTAGAGATGGATCGACCACTGATTTGGATAGAAATTTCAAGTAATCCCATTCCGTGGAAAAAGAAAGTTGTTTTGTGAAATGTGTGACACAAGGTCCGGAGGTGAGATAAATTTTGGTGCCTCAATTTCTAAGCTCGTTAAGGTATCTTGAATGGACGAGAGTACCTTAAGGAGTGTGTTCGGAACAATATCTTCTGACTAGTTCAAAAGTTGAGGGTCAAGGGCGTCCGAACTTTATGGGAACCTAAGGTAGTAGAGATGTATGAGGAGGAACAACCAGGATGTGGTTACATGCTTCAAGTTGAATAAGTATGTGTCGGACGAAGAGTGGGTGATGAATTGCATATATTTCATTGTATAGAGAGATCAAGTTCGAGATGTTACATCGGGATCTTCTGCATTTGATAAGAGGCCATTTTGGAAATCGGAATTGTTAAAATACCCAAGGAACCGTATCAGGTTTTGTGCCGGAGAAAGTGTGGACTTCAGTTAGTAACAGAAAGCATAGCGATACGGACCGGAAGTAGTTTGCATTAAGAGACAGAGTAAGTATCTCGGATTGAAGGGAATCTTAGTAAGATGGTTTACATTTGGACCTAAAATAATTACCAAGGAGAGCAAAGTGAACACGATGTAGAAAACGGTGTCAATAGTATATATGAGGAAATGACAAAGGAATGAATTTTCGGACGATTGTGTACTAGAGCTATTGAGTAGTTGCTGAGGCTTATGTTAAGGAAGTGTAACCAAGGATGGTTCACCCGTCAGAACTCTAGTAAGTATGATGTGGCATGGAAAGTTACACTTTGGTATTAAAAACAAGCGTAGTAGTAGCACTGTGATTACAAGTGTACGTGTTGGATTCTTATTCTTGAGATAAGTATGAAGAGACGTACTTTGTGGAACAGTGGGTATTGTATTTTAAGGAACAAAGTTGTGGAAAAACAACGAGAAGCAAAACCAAGACTTGTTACGGACTAAGTATAAATCATGGAACGATTCATACCGGAAAGGTCTTGTAGTTAGTTAATGAGAATTATCGGATGCAAGCATTTCATTTAGTGACTTAAGTGTAAGTGTGGTGTGCAATGGATGGTGAAGGGTAAGAAATCCCGGTTAATGTGTACGAAGTGATGGGAAGATTCTTCAAGTGGATGCATTGCCCCGATTTATTTTAAGTATAGAGAGAACTTCTGTATTTGTGGATAATTGGAATGAGATGTCCATCGTTTTCGTAGTACCGGGCGATGGATGGGTGTCGGGTGTTGCTTATGGACGAATCAAGTATGAGTGGTGACTAAAACCCTAGAATGTCGTCATTGTTGACTTTTCGCTGGTATAGTTATATGAGTAGAAATGAACTACCCCACTGAAGATTTGTAAGGTGACCGCGAGAGAATTTGGAATTTTTGCCTGTCACTTGGTTGGAGTGTGTTGTCAACTTTGTTGGTTTTACTTCGAGTGGATCATGGTTGGTAAATGTGATACAAGTTAAGAAGCCGTGATTTGAGAATGATATTTCGAGTTAGAACAAATCGGATCGATGGGTTGAGTAGGGATGACTTGAATTAAGAAGAAACTGGGTTTCGTTCTGCAGCAGTGTTAACCGACTAACTCAATGGGGTTAACCGTTTAACACGTGCATGAAGGGTGCTTTACGTAGAATTTTGGAGAAGTTAACCGATTAACTCAGGTGGTTGATCGATTAACGTGTGTGTAATTGTGAAATCCCTTAGGAACCATCATCTGCATTTTGTTTCCTTGTGTTGCTCTGAGTGGAGAGTATTGTGTGAATGGAGAACGAGATTGCAAGTAAGTGAAGGAAGGATTTGCATTTTGGAATCGTGACTTCTAGAAAAGTGTGGCATAGTTGGCCATTTGTTCAAGCAGCAAGAGAGTTAACTTTAAAGAAGTGACCTTGTGAGAAAATCTTAAGAGTATTGTTATCATTACCATTGAGAATCTTAAGAACGAAGTTGGAAAATACTCACAAAGTATTGATCTTGCAAGGAATACATTTCGGTGTGTAATTATGGCCATTGTAAGGTATGGACGGTTGGTCCGGGTTGGTAATTGTTATCTTCCGTGAGTTCACGACATTAGATTTAGACCGTGAGAGTGGTACCAGTTGTGTGCAGTGGTGTTTTAACTAGAGAAGGAAATTTGAAAAGTTATATTTCCAAGTACTAGTAAGAATTTGGACGTTCCGAAGTTAAGTATGTGACATAGAATCGTATATGGAACGTAACGATTAAGAAAAGTGGATTCAACCGAGAAGCGTAGTATGGACTTCGACGAAGTTTTTGCGTATGAAGTGTTGTGTGAGAATTGTGGGTGGTGGAAACTCACAATTTCGAATTGAATGGTTCGAGTTTTGGTAAGTGGTATCTCGCGTGTGATTGAAGTTCTATGTTGGTGTTACGCTGTTATTGGATGAGATCTTGAATCAGCAAGAAACCCTGAGTAAGTCGAAAATCGTAAGGAGAATCGATTTGGACTGTGGTAACCAGAACCAGAAGTGGTTAAGCTATTTTGGATATATGGGTTCAAGTCTTGAATGGAATTGGAGTTGTATATGTTATGGTTGTAACAGTATAACTCATGCATCTTTATCGTCTAAAGAGTTGGGACGGATGTTATTATATTGTGTGTTGGCGAGGAAATTGTTCTACCAAAAAACGTCAGTAAGTTTCGTATGCCATTGGTTAGTAAGGACCCATTGGATAAGTGTGTTTTTCGTGGACTGTTAGCTACTTGGTAATGCTTATGAAATTGTGGTGTTCCACTGTTAGATTTAAATTGCGTAGTGAAAGGTGACAATGGAAGAGCCGGTCAGAATAATAAGGATTTGAAGGTGGTTGCTTAGGAGTACGGATATAAGGAGGTTTCGTTCTAAGTGTGTTACCATTTGATGTGATCCGAAAGAAAGGAAGTATCAGATTTAATGGTTACAATATTTTTAGTATCAGACCAGCTGGAACTGGTAAAGAAGTTGTTCGACTAGATATGAAGTGGCCCTAATGTTAAAGGATTTATGAAAGGATAGATGTCGGTAATTACATAAATGGAAGGAATTACCGAGTTGCCTCAAACAGGTTTGTTGAGTGTTTGTTATCCTGAATCAAGATAAGGTATTACGGGTTGGTTTGTGACTCAATAGAGGAAAGTAGAATGGTACCTTCTGTCAGTAGTAAAGTGCGACCAAGTGTGTTAGTAAGAAACAACAGATGAGTTGGGGGAAGCAAAGTTGGAAGTTAACTCGATGTTAGAACAAGAGTATGTTTAAGGACACGAAGTTGTTAAGTTGTGAAAATAAGAATTTGGGTCTATGAAACCGAGTTAGAATTGGTATGCGTCAGAATTGCACAGAAGATTAACGGAAGTGAAGAGAGTGTAGAATTTAGACAATGATGCAAGAAGTGGTTATTGTTGAACGAAGGAAATTCGGGGGCGAATTTCAATTTAAGGGGGAGAGAGTGTAATACCCCGTATTAATTAAGTGCTCAATTGGACATTAGAAGAGATCAATTATTAAAAGGCAAAGTGGTATTCATTAGTTAAGGGAGTATGTTAAGTTAACTCTAATAATTGATCAATTGGGTTGGAATGATAAAATATCAATTGGAGATATTTTTACTCTATTGACTTTATATTATATAATATTGGGTTATATATATATATATATATATATATATATATATTTGGAAAGAGAAAGAGAAAGAGAAAGAAGATAGTAAGAAGAAGAAGAGAAAAAGGGAAGAAAAGAGAGAAAGTGGAGAAAGTGGAGAAAGTGGAAGAAGGAGAGCTTGGATCTTCATCATCTCTTCATCGATTCATCATCTTCTTCAAACTCCTCTCCAATTATCAGGTGGGTTCTAGATAGAAACATTAGTGTAGAATTTCTTGAGGTTTTGGGGTTGTGTTAGGTTTGGGAGAACATGGGTTTTATGCAAAAATCGAGGAATCAAACGGTTGAAATGAGTTATAAATTTCGTAGTATAATCTATACAGGTGTGGAATCAATTACCGATAATCGTTATGAATGTTTGGATTGGTTTATGTTATTTGAAATGTTAGGGTTTTAGGGGAAATTATGTGATAAATGTTGGAAATCATATTGTATGAAGTGTATCGGTTAAACCGTAATAGAACCGTGATATTATACCTCGATAGGTTGTTGGGTATGTTTTTGGGATGTTGTTGCAAGTTGGGGAAAACTCTGTTAAGAGATTATTTTTCTGGAAATCGCAGAGCGCGCTCAGCGCGCAGGTGCCCGCTCAGAGCGGTGTTGAATTCCTGCAACCCCTCCAGGCAGTAGCTTGCGCGCTCAGTGGGCAAGGGAGGTGCGCTCAGCGCGCAGGTCTGGGAGTTGAAATTCTTCCTTTAGCGAGAAATTCATAACTTTCGACTCGTTTATCGGTTTCGATCATTCTTTATATCGATGCAAAGCCGAGGAAATATTCTACGTAATGGAAGTGAAAAATGTTGATTTTACCGACCGATTAAATAATCGGGAAAGTTCAAAAGTGATATATTTATGTTTAATTGTTGTATATTGTTCTATTATGAAATCATGATATGTCTATCTAATTGTGAATTGTGAATGAAAGAATATGCATGTAAAATGAAATAGAGAGAGTGAGGAAAACATCAACCTTAAATATAGGAAGACCTAGAATGACTAGGAGGTTTACGTTTCTAGTTGTGGCTAGGATTGATGAATGATCGAGACAAGGAGAAGACCCTAGTATGGAACATGAGGGATTGCGACGAGTGATCGATACCTAAGTAACTGTGACCCGCGTTCCGGTCCTCTTATGAGGGATAACCGGGGAGGTTGCTTAGATGATGGTATTATTGACCGGGCTGAAGGGCCCCTGGTGTGGGCTGGCCGGGGAAAGTACTATGTGTAGATAACCGGGACCCGTGTTGGATAGCCCTTGTGGATGGCCGGGAAAAGTTATTTGCCTTAACATCCATGACTCGTGTCGAAAACTCTTTGGAAGGGTTGGCCGAGAATGTTTGTCTACGAATTTAAGGATCCGTGACCCGTGTCGAATCCTCTTGTAGGGTTGGCCCGGGGAAGGATGCCTTCGTGGGAGATACCCATTGTTGATGCGAGAGTTAGAGAACTCGTAAGTATGTTTCCATATAGGGCAAGAATGAATTATGAACTCAAAGTCCTTTTCCCTCCCCCGGACTTGAGCTAGGATTATTAGAACCCCTTTTAATCCGAGAGAATCTATAAGATAGGAACCCACTGAGATTTGATGTATCTCACCCCACTATAGTTGCTATATTTCAGGTTCGGATTGCAGGTTGATTTACAAGTAAAGCTATGATTGGATGTTTCAAGAGAAGCTTAGTTAAGCTTATTCCGCTGTGTATTTTTATTGTTCTTGTACAATGAGGAATATTGTATATTGACCTTAGTTTTATTTTATTTTGGCTAATTTCCATAGCTTGTGCCATAGTTGTACTATGTTTTAGAAATGGACAAATATGTGAATTATGTCATTAGGCACTTTTGATGTGTCAGTACCAAATAAAAACACTTGTATGATATTATTCTAGATGAATATTATACAGGGTGTTACACTTGCGCTAGAAGCAACTCTACTCCTCAGTACCTGAGCGATGTCGTACAAAACATCATTCCAACAGAAGGGTGAGAATTCACATAATTATTGAAATCATAAGATAATAATTAATTTAAGGCATACCAGCATAATCACAATTATTCTCACACTTCAAAGTTTCATCAACAAAGTATCCCTCAAGTAACCATACCATTCACAAGTATATACACACAATCCACAGTTTCACCAATTCAACAATTCACATAAATACACATAATCTCATATCACAAACATATACACGATGAGACTCAATGAAAGACTCAATGTAACTCATGCTATGTGGTACCAACACTTGTTATTATTTTTCGCTATTTACACTTAAACCGGGTCCGTCCCCTAGACCAATAACAAACAAAAGCCCGTCCCCTAAGTTTTCAAACCCTGCTCTAGGTTTGAGACAAGTCACTAGCCCCCACGGAACTAGCAAGCATTGCCTTTTGACACAAATGATGCGTATGCAATCAACAATCATATGCAATTAAGATCATTCCCTAATCTTAATATCATGCATATCCTCAATAATTCGTCACACTTGAATTACCACACAATTGCACACACAATCACATTTTCATAATCAAGACATTCTTACTTCAAACATTACCCCTACACATAACAAGTAATTCACTAGAATCAACATAATTCCACCACAATTCACAAAACACACGATACCGGTTAAATATAGAATAATTAATCCATCACTAATAATTGAATCCAATATTCAATACATATTCACTACTCAATTCAATAATCAAGAATTCTTCAATATTCAATAAATAATCAATATTTAATTAAATTATCAATATTTACATAAATAGTCAATATCTAAATAAATAATCAATAAATAATTATTATTTTAATATACTACCAATATTTCAATAATTAGTCAATATTTGAATAAATACTTACTATTTGAATAATTAATTAAAATAGTTTCAATAATTAAATAAAATTCTATTAATTAATAAAGTTTCAATATCTAAATAAATAATTAATATTTAAATAAATAATCCATATTTAATAAATAACCAATATTTAGTTAAATAATTAATATTTAATAAATAATCAATAATTATTCGACATTCAATTAAATAATCAATATTCACGCAATAACAAGGAGATTCCAACAATTAAATGAAGACAATTTGTTATTATTGTATAAATTGAGATATAAAATATATATTAGTAATCCCTTTGGTTAATTAATATAGTTACTAATTTTGTGAAATTAACACTTCCCAAAATACAAGGTATAAAGCTTCAAGTGAAATTAATATTTTTATAGTTGCTATATATAAACAATTCACTAATTAATTCTATTAATAATTTTAAATAAATATTCTAATTCAAAACTATGTATTGCTAAAGGATAGAGAAAAATAGAAATAATACATTTTCATTGCCTAGACCACTTCATATCCTTAATTCATAAGCTACAGTAAGAACATAAAGCCACCTATTCATTTTCTCATTACTTTTTACCGGTACAAGACATAGTAAAAGAAGTGGATTCACTTTTATAATGCTGAAATGTGCGCTACAGTGTATGTAAGAAAATGAATCACTTACATTAATTACTCATGGACCTCATTCCTACTTTCATTAATATATTATTAAAACATTATTATTATCATCCAAATTAAAATAGTATATATATATATATATATATTAGTGACCTGAAACTTATATATTCATATATGTATAACTTAAAAGTTACTTGCTTATATGATGAATGATTCTATCAAATTGAGGCTACGAATTCTTCCACTTTTCCGAACATGGCGTGGCATATGTGTTCCCCGTGCTTGCATAATTATGAGAGAACACATACAAAATTAATTACTTTATTTATATAGTTTGAATATATAATAGTAAATTGAAAGTAAAGTTACAAAATATATATATATATATAGAGTAAGTTGAAGAATTATATATACAGAACAATGCTACGGGGAGGAGCAATACATATATTTCATATAATTGAATATATGTATTGCTCCTCACCGTAATATTGTTATGTATATATAATTCTTCAACTTACTATATATATATATATATTCTAAACAAAATTCCAATTTCCAACTCCAATGAGTACTCTAAATATTAAATAAGTTTCTAAAATATTACCAAAAATCAATTCTAAACACCCAAAAATTAATAATTTTCAAAAATTTTAAGGGATTTTACTCTAAACTTATTTCTACCTATTAATCATGATTAATAGTTCCAATAATTGAGTGAAAACTCACCCTTACCTTAGTTTTGGATTATTTCTTGAGTTGAGTTTGATTTCCTCTTCTTCTCCACTCTTTTTCTTCTCTTCTACTCTTTCTTCTCTTCTCTTCTATTTTTCTCTTTTTGTTCCCAATTTCTTTTTCTTACTAACTTTCTCATTAACCCTAAATTGTCTTAAACAAATTGGGCCAAACATAATCATTCACTTACTATTCACACCTTACACTAAACTCAACTAAATCTAGAAATTTTAATTTATTCCACCAAATTGAACTATATTAAATAAATTACTTAATTCCAATAATCTAATTAAATCAAATAATTAGATAAATCCAACAAATCAATTATTTTCAAATAATTCAATAAATTTATTAATTCAATTAATTTAATATAGCATATATTTCAATTGAATCAATTAAATCAATTTAACTCACATAAATTAAATAAACCAATAAATTTATATAAATTCAATAAATCAATTAATTCATATAATTCAAATAATTCATATAAAATAAATAAATCAAATAATTCATTAAAAACAAATAATTCAAATAAATCAAATAAATCACATAAATTAATTAATTCATAAAATCACTCAATTAATTAATATAAATAAATAATTACTAAAATTGAGGTGTTACAACCCTCCCCTACTTAAGTTGCCTTGAAGCATAAGCTACAACTTGATGATGTTGCATCAACACACCTCCCAAACCCATCAAAGAAGCATCACAATACACAACAAATGGTTTTGCCGGATTCGACAAAATCAAAACAAGAGCTATCGTCAATCTTCTCTTAAGCTCTTGAAAACTTTCTTCAAACTTTGCATCCCAAACAAAAGCTTGGCCTTTCCTAGTAAACTGCGTCAACAACAAAGATAACTTGGCAAATCCTTCAATGAATTTCCGATAATAACCTGCCAAACCAAGAAAACTTCTAATCTCAAAAACTGATTTCGGAGCTTCCCATTGAGATACAGCTTCAACCTTCGACGAATCAACTACAATACCTCTACTCAAAATCACATGGCCAAGGAAACTCACTTCCTTCAACCAAAACTCGCACATGATAGTCACCTTGTTCAATTGTCTATAATCCACACAAAGCCTCATAGAACCTTCTTTCTTCTTAACCAACAAAACTGGTGCACCCCACGGTGACATACTCGGATGAATAAACCTTTCTCAAGCATATCTTTAAGTTGACTCTTCAACTCCTTCAATTCTGATGCGAACATACGATATGGAGCCATCAATACCAGACTAGTTCCAGGAACTAAGTCGATCAAAAACTCCACCTCACGTTTTGGCGGTAAATCACTTGTCTCGTTAGAAAAAACTTCTGAAAAATCACGAACAATTGGCAAAGCACTAACTGCTCTAATTTCACAATACTCAAAGTTGCCATCAACAAAATCATCTTGGCACCATCTTGCACTGACTCATCAAAAAAATTTGTAAGCACTTGGCTTAACTCCAAACAATTCCTTGCACACACCATCTAAGCTCGCAAGACATGTCTATTCCATCCAACAGGATCTCGTCTACTATCAACAAGAGATTAAGGATGATCAGTTTCTCAATTTGTCAATAGACATCCGACAATCATGATGGGGCATAAACCATCTTTACCAAACTATAATAGCGTTCAACGACACACTGAGCCATCACTACAAACTTGAAGCATCTTGGAGAAGCACAAGCTTCTCCCCCACTTGTTTCAATCCCACTCCTGCAGCTAAAGGTTAGAAAAACAAACATGTACCGACAGTGTTTTCACACACATGTCGCATACTAGGGAACAACAACATTAGATAACCTGGCCAGATGGACCGACCTGCTCTGATACCACTAATGTAACACCCTTCTAATCCCCGCGGAAAATATATAAATAAATCAATGTAATCATGCATCTCACAAAAAGGGTGTCACATAAAAATTTCAATACATCACACAAACACCTGTCATGCTCATTAACACTTAAAATAAATTCATGCTTTTCTTAAACTTTCACTTAGCATGTAGCACCAGATTTACTTCAATCATAATGGACATAATGAAAGTCTCATACTCATCTCATTCATAACCAATACATAGGCATAAAAGCCAAAACTTCATATAATTCAAAATAAACATAAAAACATAAAGTAGAGTACATAATGTATCTCTCAAACATAAATCGAAACGATCCCAGTGTTACATGATCAGAACACGACTCGACCCAACACAAATAAAGAAACTGAATCAACTACTCCAACGGCTACCTCACGCTAGAAGCAACTCTACTCCTCGGTACCTGAGCAATGTCGTACAAATCATCATTCCAACAAAAGGGTGAGAATTCACATAATTATTAAAATCATAAGATAATAATTAATTTAAGGCATACCTGCATAATCACAATTATTCTCACACTTCAAAGTTTCATCAACAAAGTATCGCTCAAGTAACCATATCATTCACAAGTATATAAACACAATCCACAATTTCACCAATTCAACAATTCACATAAATACACATAATCTCATATCACAAACATATACACGATGAGACTCAATGCAAGACTCAATGCAACTTATACCATGTGATCCAACACTTGTTATTATTTTTTGATTTTTATTCTTAAACCGAGTCCGTCCCCTAGACCAATAACAAATAAAAGCCCGTTCCCTAAGCTTTCAAACCCCGTTATAGTTTTGGGACAAGTCACTAGCCCCCACGGAACTAACAAGCCTTGCCTCTTGACACAAATGATACATATGTGTTGCGGTAAAAATTGGATAACAAATTATTAATTAATTTGCATCGTATTTCTTTTACAACCGACTTTGATTTATCCAAAGGAAAGGTTCAAGATCGTTTAAAAACCTAAAGGGGGGAGATCTAAGGTTCGGAGGTTGGTTATACAAAGGGAAGGTATTAGCACCCTAAGTATCTGTAGTACTCTACAGGAACCTCTTGTTTTAATTTGTGTTATGTTAAAGTTGTTTGCTAAGGGAAATGTGCTAAGGTAAAGAAAGACCTAGGGGTATATACACTAAGTATGCTCGCCAAGACATCGCATCTTGTGCCTACGTATCCTGACGGGAATGGAATCAGAGCATTCGTAGTTCCCCTCAACGGGGTGAGGAACTCTTGACTGTGGTCAAGGTTCCAAGGGTGAAAAGCTTGAAAGCAAAGCTTGAGAGAATTGATTGGTTAGGAGAAAGAGATTAATGGCTATCTCTTGTGAAAGGATTGTGAAGGAGTTAAGAGTTGTAAGAGATTAATGGCTATCTCTTTGGGAATGCTAGGTTAGAAGGGAGAAGAGATTAATGGCTATCTCTTGTGAAATGGTTTGAGGTTAACAGGGTATTTGAGCTATCTATGACATGAAGTCAATAGAGAGACTTTTCCTTTGGAAGGAGGTAAACAGATAAGTCGTGAAAATAAGATCCGGTGACAAGAGAATTTTTTTTTTTAATAAGCAAGAGATTAACATTGAAAGCGAGAACAATGGGTTCTCGAAACCACTTACAACAAAACGAGGTAAACCTCGAGGCAAAAGAAAATTACACCCAATTAAACCTTAAGCCAAGTAGTACAAGGGAAATTTGCAAAACTCATAAAAGCTAAAATTGGAGCGAGTAATTTTCCCTACATAAGACCATCTCCACACCAACGCCTTGATATTCCATACCGTATCCAACACATTCCGACTAACATTGTTAAAAATAATAGCGTTACGCAAAGTCCACAAATACCAAATCGTTGCCAACCAAACACAACCTTCTTTCCCTTTCTTCACCCTATTTTGCTTGAAAAAATTATACCAAGATAAAAAGCTTTCTTTAATATCATTAGCCCTCCAATTTTCGAAACCAATCCAAACGGCTATCTCCCTCCACACCAATAAAGAAACACCACATTTCATAAAAAAGTGGTCGATAGAATCTTCCGCCAAAGAGCACAAAACACACTCCAAACCTCTATTCGGAAACACACACCCTCTACAACTAAGAGCTAATTTAGTAGGAAGTCTATTTAGAAAACACCTCCATCCAAAAGCCTTAATCTTATAAGGAACAATAACTTTCCAAATAATAGTAAAAACTTCATCAAATGTATTACTTGGGCCAAGAGGAATACGAAAGTTAGAAATTAAATTAAAGAAAGAACTCACCGAATATTCTTCCGTCACACTCCCCCTCCAAGACACTTTACCCACCGCTCCCACATTAGGCCGAACTTCTTCCAACATGGACTGCAACCTATGCAACTCCGCCGCCGCCTCTCCCACAACCGGCCCAACTACCCCAAAATCTCCTCAAACCCACCTATCCTCGAACCAACCTCCCATACAAGCAACCGAAACACCTTTAAGGTGAAACAAATGGAAAATAATGGGAAAAAGATCCTTAAGACAACAATTCCCAATCCACCAAGAAGACCAAAAAGAGATTAAGTAACCATTACCAAAAGAAAAATTGCAATTAGACACAAAACTATCCGAAAAACTTTTCACCGTGCCACATAAGTCCCTCCACCAAAAAGAAACCCTCCTCCCCTCCTTCGAGGAAGATTCGGAATCCATCATCTTCAAATTAATATCTCCATATCTAGCTTTTAAAATACTATACCAAAAAGCATTAGGTTCCGTCAAAATCCTCCATCTCCATTTATTAATTAACGCCATATTAAAGTCATCCACCCTTCTCAAACCCAAACCCCCCTTTTCAAAAGGAAGACACACCTTCTTCCAACACACCCAATGAATTTTCCTCTTATCCTCCCTACTCCCCCAAAGAAAACTACTTTGAATACTAGTAATTTCTTTCACCACCTTCGCCGGGGCTTTATAAAAAGAAAGCATGAAGATAGAAACACTAGAAAGCACCGATTTTAATAAAGTAAGCCTTCCACCAAAACTAAGTAAACAATTGTTCCAACAAGATAGCCTCCGTTTCAACTTTCCCACCAAACCCCTCCACATTTCACTTCTATTAGATTTATAACCAATAGGAATTCCAAGAAAAACAAATTTATTTTCCTCCCTTTTGCAAGAAAGAAAAAAGGAAGCCACTTCCAAAAACCTTGAATTAATATTCACACCTATAAGCTTGCTCTTGTGAAAGTTAATGCCCAACCCGGAAACTAATTCGAAACCTCTCAACACCGCTTTAATGGCCCAAAGATGTTTCCAAGTGCCATCACCAAACATCAAAGTATCATCCGCAAATTGAAGAATATCAACAAAACTCCTACCTCTTATATTGAAACCCTCAAACTCCTCAATTTCCACCGACCTATTAACCATTCCCTTTAAGCCTTCCGCAACTATAACATAAAGAAAAGGAGATAAAGGGTCACCTTGTCTCAAACCTCTCTCCACAATAAATTCCTTCGTAGGACTACCGTTAACTAAGACCGACATCTTGCTCGTAAAAACCAAAGCATCCATCCATTTCAACCAAGTTTCCCCAAACCCCATTTTTCGAAGCATAAAGGTGAGAAAATTCCAACTAACCTTATCATACGCCTTCTCAAAATCTACCTTGAAAAGCAAACAACTTTTACCCTCCTTCTTTGCGAAATCAACCACCTCATTAGCTATCAAAACACCATCAAGAAGTTGTCTTCCTGGCACAAAAGCACTTTGACAACTAGAAATAATCGAGTTCAACACCTTCTTTAACCTCGACGCCAAGAGCTTAGATAAAGCTTTGTAAACACACCCTACAAGACAAATAGGTCTATAATCATCCAAACACAAAGGATTAGAGGATTTAGGGACCAAGGTCAAAAAAGAAGAGATAAAAGATTTAGAGAAAAAAGCTCCAGAGTGAAAGCTTTGAAAACAACCAATAAAATCTTCCTTCATAAAGTGCCAACAATTCTTGATAAAAAGAAAAGAATAACCATTCGGGCCCGGACTTTTAGAACCATCGCAACTCCAAACCGCTCCTTTAATTTCCTCCTCCGAAAAAGGCGCTTAAAGAAAAGACTTATCCACACTACTAATCCCCTTAAACGTAATGTCTTCTAACACCGGTCTAACAAAATCCGACTCAACATATTTAGAAGCAAAATGTCTCCTCACTTCTTCCTTAACTTCCTCAACTTTGTCAATAACTCCATTTTCCGTTCTAATCGAACCAATGAAATTACGCCTTTTCCTCTCTTTCATTACTCTATGAAAAAACTTACTATTGGCATCACCATCATTAAGCCACTTCAAGCAAGCTTTTTGGATGAGCATATTTTCCTTTATCTTTAAATTCAACCAAAACTTACTACTAGCACTCTTTTTCTTTCTCATCAAAGCTTCCTCCTCCAAATCCCCTAAAACAACCTCCTCATCATCTCCTTCATTCAAAACCTTAACACCCTCCTCCAAATTTAAATCAAATTTACCAAAAATAGTAGTATTCCACCACTTAAGGCTCTCTTTTAAGCGCTTCAATTTTTCCTTAAGAACAAAATCTCTTCTTCCCACCACATGGATCCTCTTCCACTCTTTTTCCACAAAAGGAAGAAACGAAGGATTAGAAAACCATTCATTATTAACCCTAAAAGGTTTCGGACCCCAATCCGCTTTGTCCAACACAAGCCATATTGGGCAATGATCGGATATATCCCTATCCCCAATCAATTGACCCACGGCCCTCCACTCTTCGATGATACCGTTAGAAACCAAGAAACGATCAATTCTACTTTTAGCCTTGCCATCACTACTATACCAACTAAACTTTTTACCCTTACACGGTAAATCCACCAAATTAACATCCAAAATAAACTTCTCAAAAGACCTCCACTCCGAACCACTATTGGAAAAAGTTCTACGTCTTCTTTCATTCGCATTTTTCACCGCGTTAAAATCACCCCCAATCAACCACTCCCCATCCGTAAAAATGGTCCTCAACTCTACCAACCTCTTCCATAAGATCCTCTTCAAAGCAAACGAGCAAGGAGCATAAACATTGATGACATAGTAAAAATTATCTTTCCATTTAACTTTAATTCCCAAGTAGCCCACCCCTCTAAAGCTACAAATAACATCCACCAAGTTAGCTTTCCACAAAATAAGAAAACCTCCCGACATACCATCCGAATTGACAAAAGAATAATCTACATCCTCCATTCGCCAAAAACTTCTCGCAACACCGTCCGACATGTCTTGAATCTTCGTTTCTTGTAATAAAAACAAATCCGCTTTGCCTTTAGAAATTAAGTGAGAAATCCTACTTCTTTTAACTCTACTACAACCCCCTCTAATATTCAACGATCCCACAATCATTTGAACAAAATAATATTCTCCTTCCCATTAACCATTCTAACCTTATCCGCTCTTTCCATCTCATCTAATCTTCTTTGGAAATCACCCAAAGATTCACCCTTCTCCACACCTAAATTGGAAATTGCCTTCCACAAATTTTCTCCAAGATTAGAATTCAAATTTTCGAAGAGACGTAGGTTACACCTTTTAATACCAGATTCCGCTGAATTATCGCCATGAAAACGTACCCTCTTATTTGAATCCCTACTGTTACAGCTTAAAGACTTTATCCTTCCATCCTTTGAAAAAAGACTGCCCGAAACTCCTCTTCCTATTCTAGGCACATTTTTCTTCCTGTTCCTTTTAAATAAACCGTTGAAACTGCCTCCCGGTTCAAAGAAGTGTTTTAGTTTGAGACTTTTCAACACTTTCCTTTTATTAAAAAAGTGTTTCCTCGTACAAACCAAGGGGTGGTCCCCATTAATCTCCCCAAGTTCCAAAGGAAGGGATAACGTCTGACTAGACGCAGGAAACGTACATGGAACGGTGGACCCCTGCCACGAATTACCCACTGCGCTGCTATCCACAGAGATATGCTTTTCAGTAGATTTCACAAATAAGGAACCAATTTCTTGGTCAAAAGACAGCCTATCTATCACCTTTTCCTCTCTCAGAACACTATCCCCATCTACCTTGCTTGTAGAAATAGAACGACACCTCAAAGCATTGTCCAACGGACCAACCCCTCCCCCCCGTAACGGACCGGGAAGCTCCCTGTCTTCTCCAAAACCCACCGGCGAACAAACCTCAACATCAGAGTCTAACGAACATCCATCATTTTCTTCTTCAAAAGAACCGTTTAAATGACTTCTAAGAACATCAGAGGAGGAAACCGAAACATCTTCCGACTCCATAACTGTATCATAGCTGCTAATAGATTCCTCCATCGCTGAACCTTGGGATTCTTCACGAAGATGGATATTAAAAGAAACCCCATCTATCATTACTTTCCGGGAATTTTTACAAACAAAACCATGAGGGACCTTCAACGAGATTCTCGCAACAGATTTGTTTTGACCAGACAAAGTGGCACATCCACACAAATAAAAGTTCCGATCGTGTCCGCAAAAGTCTTAAAAAATTCGCTACACCAAGCATGGAGAGGAACACCGCTCAAACTCAGCCAGGCCACCCTATCTGAATCCACATCGTTTTCCTTCCATGGCCTTAGAGTGTGGAACCATTTCTTCCAACATACCTCCCCTTCAACGATCAAATTATGGATTTCTCCCTCCTTGATTTCCTCCAACAAACACATGGATAATCCCATCGGGGTCACCTTGATATTATGAAAGCCCTCTAATTCCAAACCTAACTGCACATTGTAAGAAAAACCAGGATTATGAACGACTCCTACATACGCCTTTCGCAAACTGTTCTTCAACGTTTCCTCAGAAGAAAAAGTAACCAAACTATTCTCCTCTCCATTTGCTCTGAACGCCTCCTCACCCAGTCCTGCAACGCCCTTGCCAACAACCTCAGCGAAAGATCTATTGGTTACTCTCCTATCAACCCTTTCTCAAATTAAAGGATCCCCACGCCGTTGCCCCCTACGTGCTGAAAACGACCATTCCAACCACCTTTTACCTCCCTCTTTTCTCCACCACTATTCCTGTCGAACCTTGGCAGATTTGCGTGAATTTTCCGACCGTCGATTAGAATATTATCAATCCTCAGAGCGAAGATCCTCGCCTCCTCCACCCCTCTAAACCTCGCGAAGCCAAAACATTTTCCTAAACTATTTCTCCTAGGGGAAATCAAAACCTCCGCTATGTCTCCTTCACAGCCAAACAAGTTAAAAAGATCCTCCGAACACATCCGATCGGGAAACTCCGAAATGTAAAACGACACCAGAGGTACGCCTCCACTAACCACCGACCCCTTCCCTTTGGGGAACACGTCCCATTTTGGCTTGATCGCGCGAAACGAGTTCCTTTTCGCCGGCGTCCACTCCATACCAAGATGGATGAACGAAAAAACAAAACTCCCAGCACCAACCGGAAAATCCTTGAAACCACCGCGAAGCAGATCCCGGTATGAAGGTCCCTAATTCGAAAATTAGGCATTTAAACCGAACACACCAAGAAATCCCACGGTAGAAACCAGAAAACCTCCAATCAGTGTACTTGAATCATTCCTGAGATGGGAATAAATGCCGGAAAAAGGAAGAGAGCCTGAATCGAAAAAACGCGAAGGAAAAAAGCACCAGAAGACGAGACACTCTCTTTAAGTAATGTTAACGTACAAGAGAATTATTAATCAAGTTAAATATTAATATTTAATAAAATTAACTAATAATTTAATTAATCAATATTAAATAAAAATATTTAAAGTAATTAATAATTATACATTTTTTTGACACATTTTTAATATTATAATTTAACTAAAGAACTAGAAAATTAAAATAATAAAAAGAAAATGATAAAAGCTTCTTTAGTACCTTTTTTTAAATATCACAAAAACAAGTTTTTTTTTTTATGTTTTAAGTATTCTTTCTAATATGCAAATAAATAATTAAAATAAAATATGAAAATGAAATAAATAAAAAAATAAAAAACCTTTCGTAAAACTATAAAAAACTATAATATAAAAAACTATAACATAAAAACTAACTATAAATCTAATTATAAATCTATACCATAAAAAAAATCTATACTGTAAACCTATACTACAAAACTATAATATGAAACTATATAAAAACTATAATATAAACTGTAACGTAAATCTATACTATAAAAATCTATATTATAAAACTATAAAACTATAATATAAAATCTGTAACGTAAACAGAAAAAAACAAAGTAACCCAAGCTTAATTTATACTTAAAAGACTAACAACAGCAATGACATATTTCAACAACAAAAATCAAATGAGGACCCATCATATCCAAAACATGTATGTATCAGATGGTGTAAGTGATAACATTTATCAACCGGTCACGTTTACTTAAAACACTACACGAAAAAAAACACAACGAACAGCCAATCATCTACCATTAAAACACCATAACCATGCAAACTAAACAAAGAATCATCGTGTGTTAGCTTTGAAACACCAAACATAAACCAAACTTTGATCAACTCTCCAGCATTCAATATCCAATCAAAACTCATGAAATAAAAGTCTAAACAGCAGTACTAAATGCGTAGAACACAAGTAAATCTTTAATTAATATAGATACTGACAATAATATGAGCAAAAGAGTAAAAGAAACCATGGCTCAAAACTGTCATCAGTAAAGGAAAAAGAGGAGATACATCAATCTGTTCTACCTCCAACCAAGAATAATCTTAAGTTGCTCATTTATTCAAAACACTCACAAGACTTCAATAAATCTTATGCATCTAACCATGGTTTTTCAAAACAGAATAGCAGTAAAGCAATTGTGTCAATGTTATTAACAGGTTACACTCTAAACACATAGCATACAGTTCGATTGATTCAACACACATATAGTTATAAGCATATGCAGCTCAATGGACAACAAACATATCACGAACTCAAAGGGCATGTAACTCAAAGAGATAGCACAGAGGATAAGTGTTCATGCTTCAGCATTGTGATAAAAGGATTGAGAAGCTTACCTGGTATCCAAGCAAATCAGTAATGGCTTCCTCTCCTTGCGGCTGACTCGAGCTCTCACAATGTAGGTTAGTTTTCAGAGTTGTTTTTTAAAAGAGTTGTTGATAGGTGTTGATGGCTGTTCTTGTTCTGATTGTTGGTCTTTTTTGCGTTGGTTCTTGGTGATCGTGGTGGTGTAAAAACAAGCAAGTTTTCTTATGCATAATAAGAAGATAGTGTGGGGAGGTTTAAGAGTGATTTTCTTGCTTGGTTGCTGATGTCCTGCCCCTTAACAAGTGAGAAACAAGCACCTTTATATAGGCAGGATGAGCATGGATCATCTATGAAGACCCTTTGGACATTGGTTTTATTTTTGAGAAGAAAATGTTAAGGCTGCTGCCACACGCATGCTTTCCACTGATATTCTTGAGCCAAGTGAACTGCAGTGGTTGCTTGAACTAGGGCATGGGTCAGAAAACAAAGAAGCACGGACCAAGGGATATGAAGCATTGCATAGTGGTTCTTGTTATTGGCTTTTGTGTGATTACTTGCATGTACGAAGTTGTTGTACTCTTGCTTTCTTTTCACGGGTTTAGGGGAAAAAGTATTGGAAATTGGCAACACCTTTTGAGTGCACTGCTGCGTATAGGAGAGAAAGAGGTTATTTTTTTCATTTTTGCTTTTGTATTTTTTTAGTACCATAAAAAGAAATTAGAATTTATGAACCTAATTTTTTTATGATTTTTCTTTTATCAGACAAATAAATGAGGACTGAAAATATTAATTAAAAAAAATAAACTAAAAAAAAATTAAACTTATCAGTAAACTCAAATTATAATTAAATTTAAATTAAACTAAATCAATAAAAATTAAGCTAAATCAAGATTAATTTAAGTTAAAGTTAAACTACAATACAAAATAAAATTAGGAGCTAGACTAAAGTTTAGATTAAAAAATAAAATCATACTACGAATGAATTAAATTCGAAAATATGAAATAAACTAAGAATTAAAGCTTAAAACAAAAGTTATGACTAAACTAAATTGAATTTAAACTGAAGTAAAATATAAGCTAAATCTAAAAGAATACCTAAATTGGAAATGAACTAATTTAGAAAAATAATGTATTCAATTTAACTAAATTAAATTTAAGTAAGTACGATAAAAGTCTAAAATGCATGATCAATGATCAATGAAAATGTCTAACTAAGAAAGTGCAACAATGGTTGATTTAACATGACATGAAGAAAAATCAATGGATCTAAGGGTAAAATTTGGGGTGCAACAGTTGCCCCTATTTAAATATTTTCACCGGGTGACAAGGAATATGGAAAGATGGTGAAAGATATTTAAATATAGATAACCGAAAATTTTGCCCTTAGATACGCTGATATGCAATGATATGAACCAAACTAGTCTAGGATGCGGACGTGCCATAAACTTCTAGTATGATGAAAATGGTGGAATGATAGTGCAAAGAGACCAAACTCCAGATGAAGAGCTTACTGAGAAAGGATGAAGGCTAGTATCCATGAGGAAAATTCATTGGGGATACAGACTAACCAACACAAGAGACTCAATGGGGAGACTCTGAGGGAACACTGGGGAAAATAAAAGCACACTCTTTACTGGGCATGGAACCAGAAAGAAGACATGATCTCCACTGGGAATTACATTGAAATAAAAAGATAGACAATCTGGGATTTTCTTATACTGAAGAGTTCAAACGGGATCTTCAAGAAAAGCTAGAAAGGACAGAGATATGCACATCCGAAAACACATCAGATGGCAAAAGAAACCAGACATCCAATATTGCCTTTGAATGAAAGGTACAAATCACAATATCTAATAACGGCTTTAGATAAAGTGAACAAAGACTCGATCTGGAAAAAACATCAGAAGGAGAGACACATCCGGAAAAACATCAGATGATGAAAGCAATGTCATTCCGGAAAAACATCAGAATAAACAAGGCGAAATATCTGGAAAAACATCAGATAAGTTCTGGAAGAACATCAGAACAAAAGACTCAATCTGAAAAACATCAGAAAGAGAGACACATTCGGAAAAACATCAGATGATGAAAGCAATGTCATTCCGAAAAAACATCAGAATAAACAAAATGAAATATCTGGAAAAACATCAGATAAGTTCTGGAAGAACATCAGAACAAAAGACTCGATCTGAAAAAAAACATCAAAAAGAGAGACACATCCGGAAAAACATCAGATGATGAAAGCAATGTCATTCCGGAAAAACATCAGAATAAACAAAGCAAAATATCTGGAAAAACATCAGATAAGTTCTGGAAGAACATCAGAACAAAAGACTCGATCTGAAAAAAACATCAGAAAGAGAGACACATCCGGAAAAACATCAGATGATGAAAGCAATGTCATTCCGGAAAAACATCAGAATAAACAAAGCAAAATATCTGGAAAAAACATCAGATAAGTTCTGGAAGAACATCAGAACAAAAGACTCAATCTGAAAAAAAACATCAGAAAGAGAGACACATCCGGAAAAACATCAGATGATGAAAGCAATGTCATTCCGGAAAAACATCAGATTAAACAAAGCGAAATATCTGGAAAAACATCAGATAAGTTCTGGAAGAACATCAGAACAAAAGATTCAATCTGAAAAAAACATCAGAAAGAGAGACACATCCGGAAAAACATCAGATGATGAAAGCAATGTCATTCCGGAAAAACATCAGAATAAACAAAGGGCTATCTGGAAAAACATCAAATAAGTTCTGGAAAAACATCAGAAAGAGAGAAATAAATGACATCTAAGAACGGCAATGGACACAAAAAGAGGAACAAACATATCCGGAAAAACAATCGGATAAGAAAGGTCATATCTGGAAGAACGTCAGATAGACCCTACAATATTTGTTTGGTAGGTGCCAAGTGAGTTGGACTTTGACCACAAGGTGAGACGCGAATAACGACACGACCTCGGGAGAAATGCAAATGAGGATGAAACACTCATGATATGCATATGGTATAAATTATGCAGATGATATATGATCAAATGCAAATGCAAATGCTGACGACACATCTCGACTCTTTTGTGGAGAAGACAAAACTGGAAGACTGATTCCTCAACACGGAGATCACCGCCGTTCTGCTTGGGATTAGAGATGCTAATGTTGAACACATCATTGCCACACTAGTAAACTGTACAAGTTGATGATCCTTGTGGGAAGGATGAAAAACTGCTTGAAAGTTGCATGGGGATTCTTCAAGTAACTTGCCCCAAATTAGTTGACTGTTGTAGATGAGCCGAACATTGCTTCAACTTGATTGATTCTGGAGATGACTGTTTCATGGTGCTCTTTGGAAAGCTTGCCCCAGTCTGAGTCTTGAAAATGATTGTTTTACTGTACACTGGGAAAGCTTGCCCCAGTCTAAGTCTTGAAGTATCTTCTGAATAAACCAATTCTGAGAAGTCGCCATTAAACCACAAATCTTGAACTGATTCTCAATAGGATATGGAAGGAACTTGCCCCTGATTGGATCACTGACCAAGTTTCTCAATTGTTTGAAAATTCCTTAAGAAAAAAAGCTAGTTTGCAAACAAAAGTATTTGTACAAACATGGTAATTGAAAAGTTCATGCAACTTTTGAAATCAGTCATTTTGAAAGAGATGCAAAGTATATGAGTCACTGGTCTGAACACGGTGGTTCAAGACATTAAAGTGAAAAGTTTAAGCAAAGGGTGTAATGCCCAAAATAAATGATCTGCAAAGATCTTTTGGAGTCAGTTTACGCAACCTTGCTGTAGTATGCTTTCAAAATAACCTCGCTTCAATTAGGTCTTTTGAGGGTTATAACGTGGCCTGGTTCACGGTTTATGAAACAAAGGATAAAGGCTCAAAATTTATTTGTGACCCACCCAATCTACGTGATGAACTTCAGTCCTATGCTCAGTTAACTCAGACTATGCACTCAAATTCCCATAGGTTAGGAATTGTACTGATGATAGTAATGATGATGGTTCAAAATTCAATGGACTTGAGATGGAAGCCACCACTTCTCACAACATTTTGTTGTTTTTTGGTGAGGACCTCAGTCAACTCGTTTTATCTTTGAAGATTTTGGTAACCTCTTGAATGATTTTTATTATCCCTAAGTCTCCTTCATAGGTTTTGACTTAGCGGGCTTTTATTTTGATTCTTTTTTCACTCTCCCTTTTTTTTAGTGACTGCCTTGCTTAATGATTACAGTGAACCATCAGTGGCGTTAGACCTGAAAGACGTCTTCGACACTTGCCTGCCGTGTGCGAAGGAAAACTGTGAGTGCAACATTTTGTTGAAAGTCGTCTTGCATGAAGCTCTTGTAATTGAATGAACAATCCAGTTAATTGAGAACTACCCTGGCCCAGGTTAAAATTGCAGGTTTTTATTTGTAAAGAAAAGAAACTCCTACTTCTAGGCTCAAAGAGGTTGACGAGGGATTTACTTCCTTATTTCTCCCGTGTTTGGGAATTGAAACAATGCCTTACATCGTCAACAAAGTTTTGATTTGAAAGCATACTAACAGCAATTTGGGATAGAACGTTTTCATCATCCTCCCTCCAATCTTTGCATAATCAAAGAGATAAAGTATTTATTGAAAAAGAAAGCATGAAGATGTAAATAGCAAACACAAATGAATTGAATCAAAAATTGCAATGCTCATTTCATTAATTTTGAAAGTACAAACATAGTTGAAGCAAACAACCATTACAAAATAAAGAAAGTGCAAACAACAAGAAACAAAGGCCTAGTGACTAATCAAACACAAGGATGAGCTGTCCTGTCTTTAAGAAGTAGCTGAGCCGAAGTCGACTGAGGCTTCACTTGGCGTGCCCTGGCAGAGGATTGCTCTGAACATTGGGATTATCCTTAAAGGAGAGGACTTTGCTCCTCATTAGCTCTTGTACTCTAGCCTTTAATGCAAAGCATCTTTCCAAGTTATGGCCTGCGCCACCTTGATGGTATTCACAATGGAGATCAGCCCTATAGCCGGCTGGAAGAGGATTTGGAGGAGGAGGCGGAGGCCTTGTGGTAATCAAATTTTGTTGAACTAAACTAGGATAAAGTTCAGTGTAAGTCATGGGAATGGGATCAAATTGACTCCTATTATGATACTGGCCCTGCCCTGCAGCTGGGCGTTGGAAAGCTTGAGTTGGTCGTGGAGCAGCAACCACGGGAGTGACAGCAACAACCGTAGGGTGAGCAACATACTGAGGTTGAGGACGAGGCTTTCTCACTTCAACCATTATAGCATTAGTCTGATCTTCCTTCTTCTTCTGAAAGTTCCCGTAGGGTTTCTTCACAGCATTAGAAGATTCAGCAGCCTTGGACATTTTTCCCTTCTTAAGACCTTCCTCTAATCTTTGGCCAATAGTAACCAAATCAGTGAAATTAGAGGAAACACTTCCAACCATTTTCTCCCAATAGAAGGGGGACAAGGTATCCATAAACATTTCAGTTAACTCCTTCTCGGCCAAGGGAGGTTCCACTTGGGAAGCCAACTCTCTCCAGCGCTGAGCATACTCCTTGAAAGACTCTTTATCATTTTGAGACATGTTTTGCAGTTGACGGCGATCAGGAGCCGTGTCAAGGTTATACTTGTATTGCTTCATGAAGGCATTGGTGAGGTCTTGGAAGCTATGGATAGAGTTTTGTTCAAGACCCATGTACCATTTGAGTGATGCTCCACTCAAGCTGTCTTGGAAACAATGTATAAGCAACTTTTGATTCTTGGCATGAGCAGTCATCCTGCGAAGATACATGACCAAGTGAGCTCTTGGGCAAGAGTGACCTTTGTACTTCACAAAATCTGGAGTAGTAAACTTAGGAGGTATAACAAGGTCAGACACTAAGCACATGTTGTCAGCGTCCACATTAAAGAAATCAGTACCCTCAACGGCTTTGAGTCTTCTTTCTATGCTTTGAAACTGCTCTCGGACAACTTCGGGTTCAACAAAGTCCTCATGCTCCTCACCTTGAACACTGGCAGCATTGTACTCGTAGAGGGGATTCTCAAAAGGAACTCGAGTAGTCTGAACTATAGGTTGAGGCTCGGCGAAAATAGGAGCTTGAAAGACAGGCATAACAGTAGATATAACCGGCGGAGAATAGTTGTGTGGTAAACCAAACTCGGGCCAAGTTGAAGGTGGCACTTGAACCGGTGGAGGATCAGCACTTAAAACTTCCTGGATGACAGTTCTTTGGGGTTGCTCTCCCCTAGCAATCAAACTTGAAGCATCTCAGTGAGTTTAGTCATACTTGATTTGAGGTCATCGATCTCCATTAGGACCTCAGCATTGTGTGCCTCTTGCTCTGACATCTTGCGTCTGTAATTAGCTCTAGTCCGGTATCGGTGTCGAGGAATCAGCTTGACGACTCACAGGTGATACTAGAAGATAGAGACAGCTGGAAATAAGTAACTGGACAGACAGACATATGCAATGAATCATGCAAAGATGCAAATGATATGCAATGCAATGCAAACCAACTGGTTTCAAGGAACTCAAAAGCAAGTTGCAAACATTTTTTTGAAAGCTGAAGAGTTTTGCTTTAAAACCATGATCTTTATTGATCTTTACAAAGGAGAGAGCGCATGAATTCCTTGAAACCGGAGGGCTATCATGAATGTATGCACAAACACGCATATACAGGTATTTACATATTCACACATATGTACAGGGAAACAAATGAGGGCCTAGGTTTGAAGATCACGAGCATGGAGCCATGGTCTATCCATCCCAAAAGGCGTGTACTATGGGTTTTCATCTGCAGAACAGGGTTCTAAAAGAGTTCCCAGAGTCAACAACCCATCTTTCGGATTTTATCAACTTCCCAATTGCTCGGTGGTCAATAAAATTCTCAAGAGAGTCTCATCTGAGTGTAGTATCGCGTAGCAACCATTTAGGATTACTCCCTCATAGTCATCGCACTACATCCTAAAAGGCCAAGTGGGGTAAAGGGTAACTAATGGTCATCAGTATCCCTGGCACCAAGGTCGAAAGTAGTAACGCCCTCACGATTGCTCGTTTAGCTTATACCACTTCCAAGAGGGCCTCAACTGAGTGTGGACTTCAAGTTCACTCCTTTGGGATTTCTCCCTCGAAGTTTCCTTGACTATGCCCACGATCCTAATCAAATGTGTACTCTCAAGTCCGAGTTAGGACTTATCCTCACCACTCAAATGTAACAACCCTGCACACAAAAAAACTCAAGCACAATAGGTATACATATATATAAATATACAAATGTACAGGCAAGCAAACATATAAATAACACAAAGACAAACAAGACAGGCTTAACCCTCTTAGGAAAGGACCAGCAATAGGTCTAACTTGATCCCCAGTGAAGTCGCCATTTCTGTTGCGGTGAAAATTGGATAACAAATTATTAATTAATTTTCATCGTATTTCTTTTACAACCGACTTTGATTTATCCAAAGGAAAGGTTCAAGATCGTTTAAAAACCTAAAGGGGGGAGATCTAAGGTTCGGGGGTTGGTTATACAAAGGGAAGGTATTAGCACCCTAAGTATCTGTAGTACTCTACAGGAACCTCTTGTTTTAATTTGTGTTATGTTAAAGTTGTTTGCTAAGGGAAATGTGCTAAGGTAAAGAAAAACCTACGGGTATATACACTAAGTATGCTCGCTAAGACATCGCATCTCGTGCCTACGTATCCTGACGGGAATGGAATCAGAGCATTCGTAGTTCCCCTCAACGGGGTGAGGAACTCTTGACTGTGGTCAAGGTTCCAAGGGTGAAAAGCTTGAAAGCAAAGCTTGAGAGAATTGATTGGTTAGGAGAAAGAGATTAATGGCTATCTCTTGTGAAAGGATTGTGAAGGAGTTAAGAGTTGTAAGAGATTAATGGCTATCTCTTTGGGAATGCTAGGTTAGAAGGGAGAAGAGATTATTGGCTATCTCTTGTGAAATGGTTTGAGGTTAACAGGGTATTTGAGCTATCTATGACATGAAGTCAATAGAGAGACTTTTCCTTTGGAAGGAGGTAAACAGATAAGTCGTGAAAATAGGATCCGGTGACAAGAGAATTATTAATCAAGTTAAATAATAATATTTAATAAAATTAACTAAAAATTTAATTAATCAATATTAAATAAAAATATTTAAAGTAATTAATAATTATACATTTTTTTGACACATTTTTAATATTATAATTTAACTAAAGAACTAGAAAATTAAAATAATAAAAAGAAAATGATAAAAGCTTCTTTAGTACCTTTTTTTAAATATCACAAAAACAAGTTTTTTTTTTTATGTTTTTAGTATTCTTTCTAATATGCAAATAAATAATTAAAATAAAATATGAAAATGAAATAAATAAAAAAATAAAAAACCTTTCGTAAAACTATAAAAAACTATAATATAAAAAACTATAACATAAAAACTAACTATAAATCTAACTATAAATCTATACCATAAAAAAAATCTATACTGTAAACCTATACTACAAAACTATAATATGAAACTATATAAAAACTATAATATAAACTGTAACGTAAATCTATACTATAAAAATCTATATTATAAAACTATAAAACTATAATATAAAATCTGTAACGTAAACAGAAAAAAACAAAGTAACCCAAGCTTAATTTATACTTAAAAGACTAACAACAGCAATGACATATTTCAACAACAAAAATCAAATGAGGACCCATCATATCCAAAACATGTATGTATCAGATGGTGTAAGTGATAACATTTATCAACCGGTCACGTTTACTTAAAACACTACACGAAAAAAAACACAACGAACAGCCAATCATCTACCATTAAAACACCATAACCATGCAAACTAAACAAAGAATCATCGTGTGTTAGCTTTGAAACACCAAACATAAACCAAACTTTGATCAACTTTCCAGCATTCAATATCCAATCAAAACTCATGAAATAAAAGTCTAAACAGCAGTACTAAATGCGTAGAACACAAGTAAATCTTTAATTAATATAGATACTGACAATAATATGAGCAAAAGAGTAAAAGAAACCATGGCTCAAAACTGTCATCAGTAAAGGAAAAAGAGGAGATACATCAATCTGTTCTACCTCCAACCAAGAATAATCTTAAGTTGCTCATTTATTCAAAACACTCACAAGACTTCAATAAATCTTATGCATCTAACCATGGTTTTTCAAAACAGAATAGCAGTAAAGCAAGTGTGTCAATGTTATTAACAGATTACACTCTAAACACATAGCATACAGTTCGATTGATTCAACACACATATAGTTATAAGCATATGCAGCTCAATGGACAACAAACATATCACGAACTCAAAGGGCATGTAACTCAAAGAGATAGCACAGAGGATAAGTGTTCATGCTTCAGCATTGTGATAAAAGGATTGAGAAGCTTACCTGGTATCCAAGCAAATCAGTAATGGCTTCCTCTCCTTGCGGCTGACTCGAGCTCTCACAATGTAGGTTAGTTTTCAGAGTGGTTTTTTAAAAGAGTTGTTGATAGGTGTTGATGGTTGTTCTTGTTCTGATTGTTGGTCTTTTTTGCGTTGGTTCTTGGTGATCGTGGTGGTGTGAAAACAAGCAAGTTTTCTTATGCATAACAAGAGGAGAGTGTGGGGAGATTTAAGAGTGACTTTCTTGCTTGGTTGCTGATGTCCTACCCCTTAACAAGTGAGAAACAAGCACCTTTATATAGGCAGGATGAGCATGGATCATCTATGAAGACCCTTTGGACATTGGTTTTATTTTTGAGAAGAAAATGTTAAGGCTGCTGCCACACACATGCTTTCCACTGATATTCTTGAGCCAAGTGAACTGTAGTGGTTGCTTGAACTAGGGCATGGGTCAGAAAACAAAGAAGCACGGACCAAGGGATATGAAGCATTGCATAGTGGTTCTTGTTATTGGCTTTTGTGTGATTACTTGCATGTACGAAGTTGTTGTACTCTTGCTTTCTTTTCACGGGTTTAGGGAAAAAAGTATTGGAAATTGGCAACACCTTTTGAGTGCACTGCTGCGTATAGGAGAGAAAGTGGTTCTTTTTTTCATTTTTGCTTTTGTATTTTTTTAGTACCATAAAAAGAAATTAGAATTTATGAACCTAATTTTTTTATGATTTTTCTTTTAACAGACAAATAAATGAGGACTGAAAATATTAATTAAAAAAAAATAAACTAAAAAAAAATTAAACTTATCAGTAAACTCAAATTATAATTAAATTTAAATTAAACTAAATCAATAAAAATTAAGCTAAATCAAGATTAATTTAAGTTAAAGTTAAACTACAATACAAAATAAAATTAGGAGCTAGACTAAAGTTTAGATTAAAAATTAAAATCATACTACGAATGAATTAAATTCGAAAATATGAAATAAACTAAGAATTAAAGCTTAAAACAAAAGTTATGACTAAACTAAATTGAATTTAAACTGAAGTAAAATATAAGCTAAATCTAAAAGAATACCTAAATTGGAAATGAACTAATTTAGAAAAATAATGTATTCAATTTAACTAAATTAAATTTAAGTAAGTACGATAAAAGTCTAAAATGCATGATCAATGATCAATGAAAATGTCTAACTAAGAAAGTGCAACAATGGTTGATTTAACATGACATGAAGAAAAATCAATGGATCTAAGGGTAAAATTTGGGGTGCAACAGTGTGCAATCAAAAATCATATGCAATTAAGACCATTCCCTAATTTTAATATCATGCATATCCTCAATAATTCATCACACTTGAATTACCACACAATTGCACACACAATCACATTTTCATGATCAAGACATTCTTACTTCAAACATTACAACTACACATAACAAGTCATTCACAAGAATCAACATAATTCCACCACAATTCATAAAACACACGATACCGGTTAAATATAGAATAATTAACCCATCTCTAATAATTGAATCCAATATTCAATACATATTCACTACTCAATTCAATAATCAAGAATTCTTCAATATTCAATAAATAATCAATATTTAATTAAATGATCAATATTTACATAAATAGTCAATATCTAAATAAATAATCAATTTAATATTCAATAAATAATTATTATTTTAATAAACTACCAATATTTCAATAATTAGTCAATATTTGAATAAATACTTACTATTTGAATAATTAATTAAAATAGTTTCAATAATTAAATAAAATTCTATTAATTAATAAAGTTTCAATATCTAAATAAATAATTAATATTTAAATAAATAATCCATATTTAATAAATAACCAATATTTAATTAAATAATCAATATTTAATAAATAATCAATAATTATTCGACATTCAATTAAATAATCAATATTCAAGCAATAACAAGGAGATACCAACAATTAAATGAAGATAATTTGTTATTATATATATATATATATATATATATATATATATATATATATATATATATATATATATATATATATATATATATATATACACTAGTAATCCCTTTAGTTAATTAATATAGTTACTAATTTTGTGAAATTAACACTTCCCAAAATACAAGGTATAAAACTTCAAGTGAAATTAATATTTTTATAGTTGCTATATATAAACAATTCACTAATTAATTAATTAATTAATTAAATATTAATAATTTTAAATAAATATTCTAATTCAAAACTATGTATTGCTACAGGATAGAGAAAAATAGAAAGAATACATTTTCATTGCCTAGACCACTTCATATCCGTAATTCATAAGCTACAGTAAGAACATAAGGCCACCTATTCATTTTCTCATTACTTTCTACCGCTACAAGACATAGTTAAAGAAGTGGATTCACTTTTGTGTATGTAAGAAAATGAATCACTTACATTAATTACTCATGGACCTTATTCCTACTTTCATTAATATATTATTAAAACATTATTATTATCATCCAAATTGAAATAGTATATATATATATATATATATATATATATATATATATATATATATATTAGTGACCTGAAACTTATATATACATATATGTATAACCTAAAAGTTACTGATGAATGATTCTATCAAATTTGAAGCTCTGGACATGGAGTGGCATGTGTGTTCCCTGTGCTTGCATAATTATGAGAAAACACATACAAACTTTATTTATATAGTTTGAATATATAATAGTAAATTGAAAGTAAAGTTACAGTATATATATATATATATATATATATATATCATAACTTGTAGTTCCTATATCATATATATCTTTATATATATTAATATGTGTGAACGCTACAGTACGTTGAAAAATTATATATACATAACAATGCTACGGCGAGGAGTAGTACATATATTCCATATAATTGAATCATTCATTATAGTTCAGCAATATATATATATATATATATATATATTCTAAACTAAATTCTAATTTTCAACTCTAGTGGGTACTCTAAATATTAAATGGGTCTCAAAAATATTATCAAAAATCAATTCTAAACACCCAAAAATTAATAATTTTCAGAAATTAATATTAACCTAATAATTTCAATCTCATAGAAATTTTTTAGAGATTATACTCTAAACCTATTTTTACCAATTAATCATCATCAAAAGTCTCAATAATTGAGTGAAAATTCACCCTTACCTTAGTTTTTGATGATTTCTTGAGTTGAGTTTGATTTCCTCTTCTGTTCCACTCTTCTTCTTCTTCTTCTTCTTCTTCTTCTTCCCTTCTACTCTTTCTTCTCTTCTCTTCTATTTTTCTCTTTTTGTTCTCAATTTCTTCTTCTTACTAACTTTCTCATTAACCCTAAATTGTCTTAAACAAATTGGGCCTAACCCAACCACTCACTTACTATTCACACCTTACACTAAACCCAACTAAATCAAGAAATTTTAATTTATTCCACCAAATTGAACTAAATTAAATAAATTACTTAATTCTAATAATCTAATTAAATCAATTAATTAGATAAATCCAACCAATCAGTTATTTTCAAATAATAAAATAAATTCATTAATTCAATTAATTTAATATAGCATATATTTCAATTGAATCAATTAAATCAATTTAACTCACATAAATTAAATATACCAATTAATTTATATAAATTCAATAAATCAATTAATTCATATAGTTCAAATAATTCATATAAAATCAATAAATCAAACAATTCATTAAAATCAAATAATTCAAATAAATCAAATAAATCACATAAATCAATTAATTCATAAAATCACTCAATTAATTAATATAAATAAATAATTACTAAAATTGGGGTGTTACAGAAGGCGTAGCTTCTGATGGTTGCAAGAACTCAGAACCAATTTCAATGATTTGTTCATTGGAAAAGGAACTCATGTTTAACCAGATGTTGGGACATCTTTCAAAAGAAAGTGTGCAGAATTCTGTTGATCCAAGGAGTGAACTGCGTGGACAAAGGAGTATTGTGGCATATGCTTTGGTTGCTAAACAAATGTGTGATGACCAAATTTGTTTGAAATCTTTTTCAAATTGGTCTTGAAGAGACATTTGATATGCAGTCTAGGAAGGCTCTAGCCAATTATCTTGGTGTGGATAGGCAGGATGGTAGAAGTGAAGATTATCACATGACCGTCCTGATAAATATTCCTTGGGTCAGTTTATTTCTGATCTAAGTGAATTAGACTGCTAAAGCTATGTTCCATTATCCTCAATAGGGTATATGTTCCTTCCTTGAGTTATTCTGAAAAGGACAAGTTGTTGGCCTTCTCTCGCATGTTTAGGATGGAGGTTGTTTACTCAAACTTGATTTCATTATCAAGTCAATAATAACATGGAACTCTTGTTCTGATTTGGTGGAAAGGCCATTCAAGGTGGGATATTATCTGGAGTCTAAGGTTTAGATCTTCAAGATTGATCCAGGCATGTGTGGTTTCATTAGTTGGATAATCAAGTTAGTTATCAAATGTTCTGACTTTAGACTGAACATTAGGATGCTCATGCTGTGGTCCTTTGAGTACTTTGGAGCTACACCATCTTGTATAGGTTGGTATCCTTAGGAGTGGTTGCTCTCCAACTATAAGGTTGTCGCCAAAGTCTATCTTAACCTCTTTTGATCAGGGGAGTTGCTGATTGCTTGATGTTTTCATATCTCCTTCTTGAAGTCTCATCTAAGATGTTGGATATGAGTGTTCCAGAGTTCTGTCTGGGGTAAGGGGATGTCAGTACTGGAAGTTTCAGCTATGTGCCCTCTTGGTCAAGAACCTGGTGGAAGGTGCTATTTGAGTGTGACTCAAGGAAGTACCTGCTCAAGCCTGTTGCTCTAGGCTCATGATGTCAGCACCTGCTGAAACATTAGCCCTTGCTAGTACTGATGTACTGTGTCGTGTGGTGGATATTCCAAGGTGATGTTTTGAAGAATTGAAGACTGAAGGGCAGAGGAGAAGCAGAACTTGCTGAGAAGTATGCTTAGAATAGGATGTCTGGACCTTGTGATTCAGGGTTGAAGCTTCTTCAGGCTCGTGAGATTTTATTTCTATCTGTGGTATTCTGTCTTCTATGATGGTCTATGATCTGCTGCTGCTATGACCCTTGATCCTTATGTGTTCCTTGTAACACCCTTTTCTACCTCCACAAATATTGCAGCAGAAACAACTCAAATATCATAGTAAAACATAAAAGTTCCCTCAAAGGGTGCACATTTCTCATTCAAATCAAAATAATACACTTGCCCTGTAAACAAAAGGGTTTTCCTCAAAATAACTCAAAAGCCTTCACATGGTAGCGGAACTCAAAATTCTCAATTAAAAGGTTTTCAACAAACATCGTAATAATAAAAAATAAAACCACATCATCAAATGACAACAAAAATAAAGAAACAACATAGTTCGACTCAAAGCACCCCAACCCGATGTTACACTATCAGAGCAAGACCCTCTAACTCGACCAAAAGCAAATAAACTTCAAGGTCCTCAAAAGCGTCCACAGCTAAACCTGATCACCTGCACGTTACCCACGTGGAGGCAACATTCAAACAGGCAGGGTGAGTAATCACAATTCATGATAATCATTATAAAACAAGATATACATAAAATGGCATTATCTTCATAAACAACATCTCCAGGGTCATCACAAGGAAACATCAAATTGCAAACATCATCATAAAAATACAACAATGCCAATTAAATGCAAATGCGCAACAAGACTCATGCATGTGGTACCAATCATCATAATAGATGAACACTAGGCCATCAACCCTCCAAAGATCCCCGTCAATAGGATCGATCCCGCATTTGGAACTGGAGCACGTCATAATTACCTCATATCCGCACAATGGGAATGAAGCGTCGTCACAGACTATGCATATGAATGCATGATACACAAACGTCAATAATCATCATCATCAAAACATCATTATGTGCATCATCATTCATCAAAACATCATGTTCGTCATGTCGTCATTTATTCATCAAAACACCATGTGTCATCGTCTTATCATCATACATCATACATAAACAACTCCTGGTCATTAATATACGTCATAGTAATTCATATCGTCAAGTAATCATCATACATCAAATATACACAGTTCATAATCATCAATATTCTCATGAAATTCACCTCATCAAGTACTCGTCAAAACATCACGAAATCATCACGTCATAATCATCATTAACGTCACTAACATCATGGTAAAACATCCTAAATATCACAGCATCAAACACCACAACAGCACAGCAACAGAAACGAAATTTCGCGAAACAGCAGACGTTCGCTCCAGGATTCGCTAGGCGAACCTGTTCGCTGAAACCTTCGCTTGGTGAAGCAGCCAACGAATCTCACAGACACCACACTAAGACACCAGAAAACACCCTCTGTCATACTCGCTGGTTTATTCGCTGGGCGAAGCTACTCGCTGATTCATTCGCTTAGCGAGACTCCCAGCGAATCCCCACTCCCACTCCAGAATAATTTCAGTCCCTACACTCATGTTATCGCGCATTCCCTGCGCTACTCGCTTAGCGAGCCTTGGCGAACATTCGCCTAGCGAACCTGCGATTACAGAAAATCGCTGATACGCATCAGTAGCTCCACACCCTCCAAAGCACCTGCGATTACAGTCCCAATTTACCCAAAACATCCCCATAATAGTTCTAATATATCACAGAATTTAAAGGCCTAAAACCTACGACTGTTCGGTCGATTTAGGACACTACGGGAAAACTTAATTTCCCTAAACCTTCAAAACTCTCAAGCTTCATATAAACTACATAAATCCCTTCACCACAGGGTTAAAACTACAACAACGGGGGAATCAGCCCCAAGGTCTACTCTACTGATTATTTCAACTCTTAATAATCAATTTCACAACATGCCCTCAAAGTCATCAGTTTACCTCAAAACCTATAAACCCTCAAAAACCCCAAAATCCACTTCAATCAATCGAATCCTATAATGAAAACAATGAAAGGTAATTACTCCCCATACCTTAGATTGTCGAATCTGAGCTTTCACTATCCACCTCAAAAGTCCAATTTACCCTTAATTCCTCTAATATTATTTAAATTAATAATAATACTAATATATTCATATTATATACTATTATTTAATTAAAATAATCAAACTCCACCAAAATACCGACATCGACACAAACCACCATATTCACCGAAAATTCACCAACATTATATTTAAATAAATTAAATAAATATTCTAATAAATTTGGGGTGTTACAACCCTCCCCAACTTAAAGGATTTTCGCCCTCGAAAATTACCTCAAAGAAATAGAGTCGGATACGACTCCCTCACCTGATCTTCACATTCCCAAGTCCAACTTTCTCCAATTAATCCACTCTATAATACCTCCACCAAAGTTACGTCTTTACCCCGCAGTTGCCTCATCTCTCGGCCGTCAATCCATACCGGCAAAGCTTCCACTGTCAGGTCATCCCTCACTTGTACATCATCCATCTGAATCACATGCGACGGATCCGGAATGTACTTCCTCAACTGAGACACACAGAACACGTCATGCAAATTCACAAGTGACGGCGGTAAAGCAACTCGATAGGCTACCTCTCCTATCCTCTGCAAGATTTATATGGACTAACAAAACGTGGAGTGAGCTCCCTAGACTTCAGAGCTCGACCCACACTAGTCACTGGTGTCACCCTAAAAAACATGTGATCTCCCTCTTGGAATTCAAGCGTCTTCCTTCTCTTATCATGATAGCTCTTCTGGCGACGCTACGATACTTTCATCCTTTCTTGGATCATCTTAAACTTCTTGGTCGTCTCTCGCACAATCTCAGGTCTGAGTACATCGTTCTCGCCCGACTCATACCAACATAAAGGAGTCCTACACCTCCTCCCATACAAAGCTTCATAGGGCGCCATTCCAATACTAGCATGAAACTATTATTGTACGTGAACTCAATCAACGACAATGGCTATCCCAAGATCCTCTATGATCCAACACACAAGCCCTCAACAATTCCTCTAAGGATTAGATAGTCCTTTCTGTCTGTCCGTTCGTCTGCGGATGATAGACAGAACTCATCCTCAACTTAGTACTCAAATCCTCTTGCAAGCTCTTCAGAACCTCGATGTAAATTGCTGATCTCTATCCGACACAATACTCGAAGGTACCCCATGTAACTTCAAAATCTCTTCAATATACATCTCGGCTAACTTCTGCATAGAATGATTAATCCTCATCAGCAAGAAATGAGCCGACTTAGTTAATCTATCCACGATCACCCAAATTGAATCATTTCCCTTAGTAGTCTTTGGCAATCCCACCACAAAATCCATGGAAATACTATCCCATTTCCATTCTGGAATCCTCAACGGCTGTATCATACCTAAAGGCTTCTGATGCTCAACTTTCGACTTCTGACAAGTCAAACACGCATAGACAAACTCTGCAACATCCTTCTTCATACCTGGCCACTAAAACAACTTTTCAAATCTTGGTACATCTTCGGAGCACCGAGATGAATACTCAACCTACTTCGGTGTCCTTCTTCAAGAATGCTCTTCTTAATATCTGGGACATCTGGAACACACACCCTGTCTCTGAACATCATTACGCCATTCTCGTCAATCCGGAAGTCACCTCTGTTACCTTGGTTGATCAAAGTCAACTGGTCAACTAACTTCAAGTCAGATTGTTGTCCCACTCTGATCTCTTCCAGAATACCACTAGTCAACTTCAACATTCCCAACTTCACACTGTTAGGAGTCGCTTCACATACCAGACTCAAATCTCTGAATTGCTCAAGCAACTCCAATTCTTTCACCATAAGCATCGACATATGCAATGACTTCCTACTCAATGCATCGGCCACCACATTTGCTTTGCCTGGATGATAACTTAAATCGAAATCGAAATCCTTCAACAGTTCTAACCACCTTCTCTGCCTCATGTTCAATTCTTTCTGATTAAACAAGTACTTAAAGCTCTCATGATCGCTGAACACTTCAAATTTAGAGCCAAACAGATAAGTCTCCAAATCTCCAACACAAATACCACAGCGGCCGATTCTAAGTCATGTGTAGGATAATTCCTCTAATGAACTCGCAATTATCTTAAAGCATAGGCATCAACCTATCCATTTTACATCAATACTCCACCAAGACCCATCTTCGACGCATCACTGTACACCACAAAAGATTCACCCGGATTAGTTAAAATCAACACCGGAGCGGTCATCAATCTCTTCTTCAATTTTACAAAACTCTCTTCACAAGCTACATCCCACACACAAAGCTTGACCCGTTCGAGTCTACTGAGGCATAGGTAATGCTAACTTAGAAAAACTCCCATAAACTTGCGGTAATAACCCGCCAATCCCAGAAACTTCGTATCTCAGTAGCAGACTCCGGAGTCTCCCATTGTAACACGACATCAATCTTAGAAGGATCAATAGCAATCCCGCCACTCGAAATCACGTGGCCAAGGAAACTCACTTCCTTCAACCAGAACTCACACTTGGATAGCTTTGCATACAACTTCTTCTCTTTCAACACTTGCAACACAGTCCTCAAATGCTCGGCATGTTCTTCTTCAGATCGAGAATATATCAAGATATCATCGATAAACACCACCACAAACTTATCCAAATACTCATGAAAGATCCGGTTCATATACTCCATGAACACACCAGGTGCATTGGATACACCAAGTAACATCACAGTGTATTCATAGTGTCCATACCTCGTCCGGAAAGCTGTCTTCGGAATATCAACAGGCTTAACTCGAATCTGATGATAACTAGACCTCAAATCAATCTTACTAAACACACAAGCACCTAGTAATTGATCCATCAAATCGTCAATTCTCGGAAGTGGATACTTATTCTTGATAGTCGCTTTATTCAACTGCTGATAATCGACACACAACCTCATACTTCCATCTTTCTCCTTCACCGACCACACAGGAGCACCCCACAGGGAAACACTTGGTCGAACAACTTCATCCCAAGCAATTCTTCCATTTATTCCTTCAATTTTTCTAACTCAAAAACATACATCTCGTATGCAATCACTGACATCAAGCTTGCATCAAGTACCAGGTCGATAGCAAGTTCCACTCCACACTACGGTGGTACATCACTGATATCTCATAGGAACACCTCCAAATAGTCTCACACCACCGCATCCCTTATGCCTTCCAATAATCCAACATCATAACACCTTTGTACCATCTTTCACAGACTCACCCACTTGCTTCACAGAACAACAACTCTTCACCTTCGTCAAAATTAGATTCAGGTGGTCGTCAGGAATTACACACCCTCGACATATCACTAGCCACCACCTTGTTCTCTATCCCTCAAAAGCAGACATCAACAATACCTGATTGTTCTCCTCAAGATATCCCAACTTGACCGACAGGCAAGAAACTCTAATTCGCCTCATCTTCAAATATATTAGTCTGCATCGACTCATCAAAATAATTTGTAAGCACCGGGCTTAACCCCAAATAATTCACTGCGCACACTACTCAAGCTCGCAAGACACGTCTATCCCATCCAACACGATCCCATTTATTATCAACAAGAGATTAAGGGTGATCAGTTCCTCAATTTGTTAATAACAACCGATATCATAAGGCGGTATAAACTATCTCTACCAACTATCGTAGCGTCCAACACCACACTTAGCCAACGCTCCACACTCGAAACACCTTGGAGAAGCACCATCTTCTCCCCCACTTGTTTCATTCCCAACCTGCAAATGGAAAACAAAACAAGCATCGATAGTGTTTTCACACACATGTCGCACACTAGGGAAACAAACAACATTAGACAACCTGGCCGGACAGACGGACCTGTTCTGATACCACTAATGTAACACCCTTTTCTACCCCCACAAATATTGCAGCAGAAACAACTCAAATATCAGAGTAAAACATAAAAGTTCCCTCAAAGGGTGCACATTTCTCATTTAAATCAAAATAATACACTTGCTCTGTAAACTAAAGGTTTTCCTCATAATAACTCAAAAGCCTTCACATGGTAGCGGAACTCAAAATTCTCAATTAAAAGGATTCCAACAAACATCGTAATAATAAAAAATAAAACCACATCATCAAATGACAACAAAAATAAAGAAACAACATAGTTCGACTCAAAGGACCCCAACCCAATGGTACACTATCAGAGCAAGACCCTCTAACTCTAACAAAAGCAAATAAATTTCAAGGTCCTCGAAAGCGTCCATAGCTAAACCTGATCACCTGCACGTTACCCACGTGGAGGAAACATTCAAACAGGCAGGGTGAGTAATCATAATTCATGATAATCATTATAAAACAAGATATACATAAAATGGCATTATCTTCATAAACAACATCTTCAGGGTCATCACAAGGAAACATCAAATTGCAAACATCATCATAAAAATACAACAATGCCAGTTAAATGCAAATGCGCAACAAGACTCATGCATATGGTATCAATCATCATAATAGATGAACACTAGGCCATCAACCCTCCAAAGATCCCCGTCAATAGGATCGATCCCGCATTTGGAACCGGAGCAAGTCATAATTACCTCATATCCGCACAATGGGAATGAAGCGTCGTCACAGACTATGCATATGAATGCATGATACACAAACGTCAATAATCATCATCATCATCGAAACATCATTATGTGCATCATCATTTATCAAAACCTCATGTTCGTCATGTCGTCATTTATTCATCAAAACACCATGCGTCATCGTCTTATCATTATACATCATACATAAACAACTCCTGGTCATCAATATACGTCATAGTAATTCATATCGTCAAGTAATCATCATACATCAAATATACACAGTTCATAATCATCAATATTCTCATGAAATTCACCTCATCAAGTACTCGTCAAAACATCACGAAATCATCACGTCATAATCATCATTAACGTCACTAACATCATGGTAAAACATCCTAAATATCACAGCATCAAACACCACAACAGCACAGCAACAGAAACAAAATTTCGCGAAACAGCAGACGTTCGCTCCAGGATTCGCTAGGCGAACCTGTTCGCTAAAACCTTCGCTTGGCGAAGCAGCCAACGAATCTCACAGACAACACACTAAGACACCAGAAAGCACCCTCTGTCATACTCGCTGGTTTATTCGCTGGGCGAAGCTACTCGCTGATTCATTCGCTTAGCGAGACTCCCAGCGAATCCCCACTCCCACTCCAGAATAATTTCAGTCCCTACACTGATGTTATCGCGCATTCCCTGCGCTACTCGCTTAGCGAGCCTTGGCGAACATTCGCCTAGCGAACCTGCGATTACAGAAAATCGCTGATACGCATCAGTAGCTCCACACCCTCCAAAGCACCTGCGATTACAGTCCCAATTTACCCAAAACATCCCCATAATAGTTCTAATATATCACAGAATTTAAAGGCCTAAAACCTACGACTGTTCGGTCGATTTAGGACACTACGGGAAAACTTAATTTCCCTAAACCTTCAAAACTCTCAAGCTTCATATAAACTCCATAAATCCCTTCACCACAGGGTTAAAACTACAACAATGGGGGAATCAGCCCCAAGGTCTACTCTACTGATTATTTCAACTCTTAATAATCAATTTCACAACATGCCCTCAAAGTCATCAGTTTACCTCAATACCTATAAACTCTCAAAAACCCCAAAATCCAATTCAATCAATCGAATCCTATAATAAAAACAATGAAAGGTAATTACTCCCCATACCTTAGATTGTCGAATCTGAGCTTTCTCTATCGATCCTGCGGAAACCTTCATGAATCCTCCCCGTTTCCCTTCTTTCCTCAGAGCTCTGCACCTTCTTTCCTTCTTTTCACGGTTAATCACAAATGAATCCTAATTCTCTTCAATTCCTCCTTTTTGGGTTAATTTAACTCTTGGGCCTCAAATATGGGCTTTCCCCATAATACCCTCACTAATCCACCTCAAAAGTCCAATTTACCCTTAATTCCTCTAATATTATTTAAATTAATAATAATACTAATATATTCATATTATATACTATTATTTAATTAAAATAATCAAACTCCGCCAAAATACTGACATCGACACAAACCACCATATTCACCGAAAATTCACCAACATTATATTTAATTAAATAAAATAAATATTCTAATAAATTTGGGGTGTTACATTCCTTGCAAATGGAAGTATATGGTTAGAAATTCCTGGAACCAAGGTAGAAGATTACCTTGATTAAGACTGATGTCTTAATGGATGTTGTAACATCATCTCTGTTGATTATCTCTCTAAAAAGGAAAAGTTGTCTATCCATGGGAGATAATTTGGAGTTCATGACGTGGAGATACTGGCTAATTCTGAAGTGAAGTATGGTAAGGATGTATATCATGGATGTCAGTCGATGTATGCAGAAGAAGGATTTCAAACCATGCGTTCTATTCCTTGTGGTGCTCAGTCTATTGGTAAGGAAATGATCTTGCCGCATGTATTTTAGAAAAACAAGGTATTAGTCTAAACATTGTGAAGGGAGGATGTGCTTGGTGTCAAACCAGGTGTTCTTGACATCGTGCCTAACCAAGGAGTTAAGAGAATTTGTGGATGTGAGGATGCCATATTTGATTGGATTTATTCTCAAGAACAAGGTTGTCTATGACTGTAAAATTCAAAGTTATGGATGTGTTCAAGGGGAGAATGATCAATGGTGTTATTTGGTCTTAATCCAAAGTTATGCAGTTATGATACATGGAGTGTGGTCCTGTTATTTTTCTCACTTATGAGCAAGAAGATGCTCATGTGATTCTTGTTGAGATGTGATGTCAGGAAAGATGTCTTGACATCATGGTGTGTTGATCTTGTGGCTTAGTCAGTTTTACTTGGGAGTTTGAACTGTTAAAGCTACTGAATTATATCAAATGTGTTCTTAATTTTTAGGAGAGACCTGAGAAATAAGATTGGATATTGTCTGGGAGAATTTATTTTTCTCTGCATAATGAGTTTAAGGTTCAAGGGAATCCTTGTTGGAAGATGTTGGACATGATGTCCTGATCGGAAAAATAACAAGTGTACTATTTTGCCAATGTAGTAATGAAAGGGAATTTCCCCGAATGTCGATCTCAAGGACTACTTGAGGATATAGAGTTCTGGTTTTATTTTAGTTAAACAAAAATCTTTGGGGTTTTGAAATTGTTTGTTTTAAATATAAAAAGAATTGAAAATACAAGAAGGAAAGTGACTAAGTGGTTTCAAAAATATGAGTAAACTATGCTAGAGATGGTGTATGATCCGCCTCAGCAACAACTCTGAATTAACATTCCAACAAATTATTTTAAATAATTAATTACCGATTCTTTAGAATGTTCACCCCTAATTCCTTAGTGAGAAAACCTTTGATTTCATAACTTAATTACTCTGTCCATAGATAATCACGTTTGAAATCAAGAAATCAATTATCAAGAATATTCCGGTTTCTATAGGGTATCCCTATTCCTAGGCAATATCTACTATAGAATAATCTAAAGCAAAACATTAACAACGGCGGTCCAGTCTAATCGTTAATCACAAATCAAACCCTATTTGTCCGACATGGCAGGCATTAAGAATAACTTGAGATCAAATCAATTATGAAAAAGAAAGATTCTTATTGCAATACTAATATAAAAGTCATTACAGATCCAGATCAGGGACACCTCCCTAACATGAATGTCTAGCTACTCATATTATTCAAAAGAAAAACAAAAAAAAGATTATACATTACAAGAATTTGGATGACTTTTGATCTTCAATTGCTTCCGCTCATAAAAACCTTTCGCCTTCCGAAAACCTTTCTTCCTTGCCAAAACTCATCTAAATAGTAGAAAATTACTCAGATTGGTTGGAAATACCCAAAGCGCCCCCACAACTTAACATATGGTGAAAATATGAAAAAATCAGGAAATCAGCGTCACCTGCTAACATGGGCCGTAGCAACCAACACGGGCGGCCGTAGCAGCTCACGGGATTTTATAACTGAAATTGTTTCGATCATAACTTTTGATCCGGAAGTCCGTTTTGGTCCCCGTTCGAAGCGTCGGAAAGCTAATGAAGAGAACTATAACATAGTATATATAAGAGAATTGGTTACCCAATATATTTTATGTTTGTTGATATTTTTGGTCCAGGCATCCTGACACGCACATGCAACTTTCTCTGTATTCTTGCGCTTTTTCCTGGTTTTCGCTCCGATTCCTCGTGAATTCTTATCTAAAACTCAAAACATTGAAAAGACACAAACCAAGCATAAAATGTGGTTAACGGGAATAAAATGTAATTAAAGATATAATAAAACTAACTAAAATTAAATGTAAAATAACGCATAAAAACCACCGATCAAACTCCCCCAAACTTAAACTTTTGCTTGACCTCAAGCGACAAACTTGCATAAATATTTTTTTCAGATCAAATGGTACATATCTAATGAAAGACCTGTAAAGGTAAGGTGTATCAATACTTATACGTGAACCTTTGTTCCGATCGACTAAAACTAGTTCTCTTGGTAATTGTTCGTTAATAAGGTATTACACAAACACATACCGTGATAAAACCACGAACCTAAATCCCCCTTTCGCTCACCTCTCCAACTATTCTTTGGGCTTAAGTCTTTTCTTCGATTTTCTACCCCTTTCATTCGGATAATCAAATTAAGGCATTTATGATCGTTTTCCCTCACATGTACAAGATTGATCGAAAATTTTTCTTGGCACCTTTATTCTTTTTTTCTCGCTCATTGGCGTTTATTAGTCCACTTTGGGACGACAATTGAGACTCAACCGCCGTTAGGCTAAGTAACCGGGTGAGGGTTACCTAACTTAGAAGGACTAGTTATCTTTATCACCATTATTCAATTTGTTTTCGGTGCCTTAAGTCATTCTCTCAATCAACTCTATACATGCAATTCTTTTTAATCATGCCAGACTATCACTATGAACTACTCGGAGAGTACTTCTCAAATCCAAGTACTATTACACACATCTACACGTTGGACTTGTTTCCTTACTCCAGGGAATCTAGGGCGTTTAGGTCATACCTCACTTTCCAAACTTTCCCAATGTCCCTAATTCTAGCTCCCATTTCCTCAAACTCTATATACTTTCTTGATCACCTCAAAATCACAGTATTCACAAGAAAATTTTTTTACGGTTCTAATTCGGGGAGAATTTAAAGTGGTTTTAATAAAACAACACACAAAAACAACAATAACAAGTCTAAACGGAAGAACTAAAAACAGTAAATCCTCCCCCAAACTTGAACCACACATTGTCCCAATATGTTAGAACAAGAGCGAGAGAGGTTACTCACAGAGATCCTTACTGAGGAGGCAGAATGTAAAGCAACACCAACTGCTACACCATGGCTTGCACCCGCAAGGTCTTGTTTATTACCTGCAAACTAAACAAACAAAATAACAAAAAGAAAAATGACTTGGTAATAAAAAGTGTGGGTTGCCTCCCACGTAGCGCTTCGTTTAATGTCGCATGGCTCGACGTCTCATTCTCTGTTAAGGTGGCATATATAAAACAAAGAACACATCATCTTTTTTCTTTCTTTTGTTTGGTAGCAACCCCATGAACTTGAGGTATTGATGATGTTTCTTCCAACTGATTTTCAGTGGGATTTTTGTGTACAAGGCATAAATGAAATCCAATACTTTATCAATTTCTTGTCTTTCATCTGCCTTGTCAAAATAGTTTTTAGGGATACTATTTTCTTGAAGATTTTCTTGTTGGATGTCTACATCTTCACAAATTGTTACATCTGTATTTTGATCCAGCACTAGATCATCTTCAAGTTGCCTTTTTTCTTCTTCCCCGTACTTCTTGTTTACCTTAAATTCTTCTATTTCTAATGCATCTTCTTCGTCTGATGTTATGCCTTGTTCTTCTTCTTTCACACATTCTTCTTCCAACCTGCACTCTTGCCAAATAAAATAATCTGGATAAAAGTTAGCTTCCTCACATTCATTCATAAGGATTCTTACCTCCCTCCTATATGCTTTAAAAATTTTAGTCGCCTTTTCCATAGTGATTCCTGAATTAGGCGACCAACATGCAGGAGATACAGGTGGTAATGTATAAAAGATATCCATAACTACACAACTCAAACTTTATTAGTCGCACAGTTTAGAAGAATTCATGAAGCAAAAATAATATGAATTTTTTTATAATAAAATAAAATAGAAATAACAAATCAAATTAAAACTAAATTTTAATTGCGGATCAACAAAATTTTAACTAAAATAAAACTCTAAAATCTATGATCTTTGGCAGTCCTCGGCAACGGTGCCAAAAACTTGATCGGAAAAATAGAAAGTGTACTATTTTGCCAATGTAGTAATAAAAGGGAATTTCCCCGAATGTCGATCTCAAGGACTGCTCGAGGATATAGAGTTCTTGTTTTACTTTAGTTAAACAAAAAGCTTTAGGGTTTTGAAATTTGTTAGGTCTTTGATTGGCTACATTTTGGCTAAAACAAGTTTACATCAAGATGTTAGGTAAGATGTCCTGACATGGTTATTCAGACATCAGTACACAGGTGCTGCTGTCATGTGTTTCAGACAGATGTCAAAGGAGATGTCACGACATCTTTGTCTGGTACAACAGGCGCTGCTGTTTTATATCTCTTGACATATTTGATTTTATTTGATGAGAATCTTTTAGATATACCTCATCATTATACGCAGGTCAAGGAGATTTATTAGGAGCAAGTCCATATTTAATTGGATTTCATAAAAAGGTTCCTGGAGACTTTTTAGGAAATTATTTGGACATTTGTTCCTATTTTTGTGGAGGAGATTTTGCAGCTGATTTAAAACATGAAGATTGGATCTGATTGAAGAGTCCAAGCCCATACAGCAGGAGTCTATAAAAAAGGACTTGTTAGACCTAAAATAACAAGCACACACAACAACAAGCCATCGGTGCAACATAAGGGTTTAGGGCTTTGAGAGTCTCTTGTGTAGTTTGTAAGTCACCCATGTATCTTCTAATACTATGTGGTCGACATAGGCTATTTTAAATTGTTTTCACACGAAGCTTTGAAGTAAGAGTTGAGTATTGTTCTTGGTTGAAGCTTTTAAGCAAAACCGAGTATTGTTGTTAGTCAAGAGTCTTGGTTGAACTTTTTATTGGAAGGGATGTCTTTCCATAGGGATGATACATTTATGGGGTATTAACTGTTAGATAATCACAGGTTGTGATTTAGGAAGTGAGAGGGGGTTCTCTTATCATTTAGATGTGACTTCTAATGATAAAGTCTTCATTGGGTAGTGATAGGTTAACGTGGGTGCTTTCTGTAAACCTGAAGTTATTTACATAAAACTATACTACTGATAGTGATTACTTCTTCCTGGATTGGTATCCCCCAGATGTAGGTGAGTTGCACCGAACTGGGTTAACAATTTCTGTGTTGTTTATCATTCTGCTATTTTCAGTTCAATATTGATTAACATGTTGGATCAGATGTCGTGACATCTATGATTGTGTAGTTCTGATATTCAAGGTATCAGTCTGCTGTTGCGCCTCTGAGTTTAAAAGATTATGTAGAACAATGTCTTGACATGTTTTAGGACATTTGCTGTCTGCATAGGCCAGAATTTCAATTGGTATCAGAATAGGCATCCTGTCTGGTTCTGGATGAGATCTTTGGGAGATATTTTCTGGCGTTTAAACAAGGAGGATTTTTGAAGATCAGATCAATCAACTCAGACATACTCAAGGGTATTAATGGATGAGATGGATGTTCTGGATCGAAGGGAGCAACCCGGAGGTTGTTCATGTTGCTGAGGAGATTCTACAACAACTACAAGAGAAGTGGTTAGTTCTCTTGTTGGTGTGTCTTATAAGATGTTGTGACATCTTATTAGGGCAAGCAGGATCTATTCCTTGGTGGTTCCGCTGCATGTGTTTTTGATGGAAGAGCTCTAGAATTATGGGATTCTAGAGTTGTTACTGAAGACAGTTGGTGGAAGGTCTCAATCGTCGGCCTCTATATTTGAAGATATCTGTATTCTTTTATTTCAAAGTCGGGAGCAATGGAGTGAAAGGAGTTTTGGTTAGATATTTTGTAAGGTGACTTGGTACTTGGAAGCTTGGTTTCTTGGTACAGTTGAAGTCAGTTGAAGAGCAGAGGAATTGAGTTAAGTTTATCAGGTTCTTGCTCTAGGAGTTTGATAAATTGTTGGTCGGCTAGGTTGTCAAAGATACTTGAGAATTCTCTCAAGTCCACTCATAAAGGCATCTATGTCGTGTATCTGGAGTCTTCTAGCTACTCTTCTGACTAGAAGGTGTTTCTTGGAAACACAATCTAAAGAAAGTGGAGGTGATTTATTTTCACCATCCAAAAACAGCAAGGAAGGATTCATCTCTCTTGACCCTAAGAGTGGATCCAATCTGATTGAAGAATCGTTGAGGTAAATAAGATTTGCTCAGAGAAAGTCTTAGTTACTTGAGTCAAGGGTGGCAGCCTTGGTATCTCAACATTGTCCTTTGAAGAAGATACTTGCAAAAAGATTGAATACTTTATAAGTGTTCATGACATGATCTGGTGGAGCTCAGCTACAACAGTGAAGAAGGGTTATTGGACAAGGATTTAAGATCAATTGCTATTTGTGGAATCCATAAGTATTTAATTGATTATCCTTGAAAGTCAAGATTGCTGATGTTCAACAAGATGTTGGAACATCTCATCATCAGAGTTTGTGCAGAATCATGGGAGGGGTACTGCATACGCTTTAGCATCTGTTTTAGTCTTGGGTAGTGACCTAAGAAGTGGCTTCAGTCGGGTGTGACATAAGCATGCGTTCTCTAGATAGTTTCCTGGAAAGAAACTAGTCTGGACTTTGATGATGTTGAAGATGAAGATAAAGACATCATAATCTTGATGGTTACATCTTGGATCAGTTTATTTCTGATCTAGGTGCTTTGGAGCATGGATTTTGCTCTGTTTGTGAAGGTCGAGGATAAGTGGCAGTTATCTCTGGCTTTCTATTGACGACTCTACTAAGGAAAGTGGCATTCTTTGGTATGGCTATGGGGTAGTCTTGGACTACGTATTTTCTGAAGATTCAGACGTGGCAGGTTTGAAGTCTTTGGAGTTTCAATGTAGGATGGAGGTTGTCTACTCAAGCTTGGTTGTTGAATCAAGTCTATGAGAGCATGGAACTCTTGTTCTGCGAAGGGAGGAGGTTCTTCTAAGTGGCAGAAGGAGGAGCTGAATTCAACAGTTGGATGTCATATCAGAATGTTCTGACATCTAGCTTAACATCAGAGGTCTCAGCTGGTGATGTGGCACATCAGCTTAAGATAAGGTGATCTACAGGAGAATGGAAGTTATGGATGCTTCGAAAAGGTCTATCTCATGCAGTTTGCAGGAGCTGTGGATGGGAAGATGTTGCATGACTAAGAGGCTTGGTGGATCCAAGATATCTTGCTATGGGGCAAGTAGTTCACGTGACTTGAAGATCTGATTTCATTAGTGGATCAGTGTATCTTGTGGGAGTTCTGAAGATGAGTGAGGTCAATCAAAAGGTGGCATTTGGTTGGTTTCACAATGTGCGTTCAAGCAGGATGCTTGAAACTGATTGCTCTTGTGCAAAAGAGTAGTTAGTTGAAATTGTAAGGAGGTTTTGATTCTCTGGGAGCTCGTGGGCGAAGTTCTGGGTTAAGAATGGAAGCATACCTTCGTTGGTGGGTGAGAGTTTATTTCTCTCTGGGTTTCTGAAGTTTTCTTTGTTCAAGCTGGTGGCGCAGTGTTGTGTGAAGATCTTCAGTGTGGATTACTATGCTGATAGTAAGTCCAGTCGTGGAGCATATCAAGAACCATGGTGTGTGCTGTCTGTGATGTGTGGAAGATGTCATAACTGATGTTAGAACATCTTTGGGTTAGTTATCCTTGATGAAGGATTTCAGGTTCTGTGAGGAACTGGTTACTTGCATCGTGTCTAAGAAGTATCTACATTGTCATACAGGAGAATGATGGAGTAGAAGGATTGTCTTGGAGGTCTAATGTAAGTGTTTGAGGAGACTGGAATGGATCATGTGTTGATTGCATGAAGGTCTGGTTTCTGATGCATTCAGAAGTGAATATTCACCAAAAATCAGAAGTATTCTAGGTTATCATACGGGAGAATGATAAGGAATGACTGTCTTGGATTGTGGGGTGTCTATCTCTGTTGCTGGCTGGGTAAGGTCAGTGGAAAATCTTGCGAAGGGGATGATGCCCTGGCTGCAAGTCATGCTAGTAGTGGATCAGTTTAGCAGCTTTGAAGTTCTGGAGCATGCATACTATAGTTGATATCGTTAAAACAAACTAAGGGGCCCTATGCGTCTCTTTGAGGAATGTGAAGCATTCTGATTTAATTGGTTTGTGCCTCAAGCAACTGAAGGTCTATACATGAGAATTCAAGAGGAGTTCATGTGGTGTGTAGATGGTTGCAGGATGGGGGGGATCAATGGGACTTTGATCTCAAGCCAAGAGTTTGTTATGGTTGGTATACATTTCCTCACGGGTAGCATGATGGTGATCATGTGTGAGTGATTATTGTTTCTTGTCAGAGGAAGCAATAAGAGAGTTGATGATTGTGTTCAGCTGGTAAGTTGAACTGAGGGTGCGCTCTTAAAGACATGAAGATACGTCTTATGTTTTCCATTCATTAGCTTGGGTGTTCTATGGAGGAGCACTAGTTACCTTAGATAGGGGGAGATGCCCCTTGATCTAAGATGAATTACTGCGAGGATGCAGTTGAAGTTCCAGTTTGCATTTATGCGTCAAGCAAGCTGAGATGTCAAGGAGGATGTCTTGACATTATACTGCTATTGCAGATTGTGGAGGACTAATTGTGTATGATAGGGGGAGTGTTGTAACCTGTCAGATTGTACAAGCTTCTGAGTTGGATGTGTTCTTGTCATACCCCAAATTTTGACCACTTAGATTTCCCATCATTGTGCAAATCATCATCACAATATGGAGGAACCATCATGCTTCATTAGTCTCCCCAAAGATGGGTGAGCGTTTAATACAATCAAACTAGGGTTTCAAACCCTCTCAGAGCCTTTAGACAAATGATCAATCAAGGAATGTCATGATCTTCAACTTGTCTAACCTCTCAAACATCTACAAAGGATCAAGAGGACTCCCACATCAAGAATTAAGCACAAAAGTGCAACATTTCAAGTGGATCAAGCCTCAAGTTCATCTAATACAAAGTCAACTGATGCAGAAAGTCAAAGTTTGACTTTTGGTCAACTTTGAGCTTCACAAGCCATTACTCAAGAAAATATGATGGATGATTTAATTTGATCAAATTTAAATCAAGAAATCATGCAAAATTGCAAAATTGATCAAATTGAAAGAAACTTAGAAATTTTTTCTAAGTTAAAATCATGTTCAAGTGCATAACTTTTCAAGGTTGTAACTATTGATCCAAGCATCCATTGATTTTGAGTAAGGGCTACTTTTAAAGAGGGTATTTGATACTTCAACATTGTAGAAGGAATCAACTCAAAATATCATAAGGATTGAAAGATATAAGTGATCAAAGTTTGGAATTCTTAATGTCTGATGTTCTGACATTGCATATGACATCGCTAATATTTTTCCAGCAAGAATGTCCCAACTTCAAGGATGTTTTTCTCCATGATCCAAGTTGATTCAAGCCAAACCTTGAACATCAAAGTTGAAGTACGTTATCTAAGCTTTCCAGAAAGTTGTAGAACGTCCTTGTAGCATACTCGAGCAAGGAGATATGATTTTTGTAAAAAACATTGATAAACCAGAATTTTCATGACAGCTTTTAGGACAGATTTGACTACACAAGTTCAAGACCATTTTTGACGACTTTGCAAGCTGAACCGAGACCAAAGTCAAACATCAAAGTTAAAGTATGTCATTAGGGCTTTCCAAAATGTATAAGAACTCCCATTAATTCAACTTGAGCAAGGAGTTATAAACATCACAACATGCCTTGCTCGAGCTGATTTTTTAGGACAGATTTTGCGCACTTTTCTTGTGCCACCCAATTTTCAAACTTTGTCACCATGCAAGACAAGCATCAAAGAGGCAATTCACTTCAACTCAAAATATCATAGTGGATTAAAATATACAAGTGATTGAAGTTTGGAATTATTAATGTTCTTAATGTCTGATGTTCCAACATTGCATAGGACATCACTAATATTTTTTTTCCAGCAAGAAAGTCCCAACTTCAATGATGTTTTTCTTCATGATCCAAGTTGATTCAACCCAAAACTTGAACATCAAAGTTGAAGTACATCATCTCAGCTTTCCAGAAAGTCCTAGAACATCCATGTAGCATACTCGATCAGGGAGTTATGGATTTTACAAAAAGGTTTGCTGCAGCTGAATTTTTCATGGGACAGATTTGCACATTTCTTGTGCCATACGAATTTCCAAGCCTTGTCATCACTTTGGACACCTCTGAGGATCAAATTTAATGGGGACAATCACTGAGCCAAGCCTCCAAAGTCCTTGGAACAAGAAGTAGCATGCTATTCCTAAAAATCCCTAAAAGAGGGACAAGACTCCAATTTTGGATTGGAGCATTCAATGGAAGCATCAAGGTGGCATGGACTGACACATTTGCAACTGAATTCAGTCAAGATTCCTCCAACAAGTAGGGAACCAAAGCTCTGTGCTCTAACCTCTAGTCAATGGCTAGAGGAGACTTGGATTTTAATTGGCCAACATTGAACAAACCTCTGCTGCAGCCACCATTCACTATTGCTGCGAAAACAAACTTGCTCTACTATAAATAGAGCTTATTTGTGCTCAGTTTGAGTACACCAAAGCCATCAAACAGATGCTTTCCTCAAAATCTCTTCTTTCACCTGAAATTTGCTTCCAAAGCAAGTAATTTTGAGTATTTGAGCTTGAGAGCTTTTCGATCACAATCAATCACACACACACCTCATATATATCATATGTAAGCTGTGCAAACTATCACAAGTGACCTGTAATCACAAAATCACAAAGTCACTTCTCAAAACCTCAAAATGGCACTTTTTTGCATTTTTCAAGCCATGTCTTGATTCACTCACTTACCAAACCAGATAAAACATCAAACACACTCCAAATATCATCCTTGAACTATCCCAAATGGTTCCCAACATCTGGAACACAATTTGAGGGAGTTGCTATTTTGGTCACTTTTAACCCCTTTTGCAAGACAGGGACAGTTTGTGTTTTTGCAGGTACCAGCTGATTCCAACCATCTTAAAAGCTTCTAAGAGGTCATTTGAGGGTGTCCAAAGCATCAAATCATTTCTGGAACAAAGCACTTGGTAGGTTGCACAAAATCTCCAAAAAAAGAGGTAAAATTCATAACTTGAATTATTTGAATCATGCTTTCCTTTGATGTCCACATACATGCATCATATTGAACAATTCTTGAAGCAAAAATGTAGTCCTTAATGTGTATGTTATGATCCTCCTACTGTTTGCACTTTAACATGTTTATATGTGGAGTTTATGTTGTTTTAAACTTAAGGTGCAGATATGGTTTTTTGCCTTGTGTGTGCTGTACATTAAGTTTCAGTATGTATGAGTAATACCATTGGATTTCTTGCGAAAAATTGGTCAAGATAGGTTCTTAGGGATTTCAATTTCGTTAAAAAATTGAGAGGGTTATGAATGTTTGAAAATTTGATAAGCAAAGATGTTTAAACTTAAGGTGCAGATCTGGTTTTTTGCCTTGTGTGCGCTGTACATTAAGTTTCAGTATGTATGAGTGATACCATTGGATTTCTTGCGAAAAATTGGTCAAGATAGGCTCTTCCGGATCTTAATTCCGTTAAAAATTGAGAGAGTTATGAATGTTTGAAGTTTGATAAAAAGATGTTGAAAATCAAGGTGCAATTCTGGTTTTTGTCTGATGTCGAATGTGATGTTGTGACATCGTCCCTTTTCTCTTATATTTAAAACTCATGAGTGATGTCTCATGAGTGATGTCGTGACATCACATTCCTCTTTTTCTTAGTTTATCTTCAAAACTCAACCAATTATTTCACATAGCAAAAATTATCATTTTCCAAATCTGTTTTACACACTTCTTATTCATACTCCATAATATTTTAATCCACCAAAAAATCACAAAAAATATTATTATTTGATATATTTTTAATATATTTAAAAATATTGTTTTAAATTGTTTTAAATGCTTTTAAAATGATTTCTTTTTCTTGATTTTTAAAACCAAAATGATTTTAAATATTCATGTGGATAAAATACTTTTTCATAATCCTTAATCACTGTTTATAACATGATTAATGATTTTATTTGATATTTTTTATCATTTTTACTTGATTTTTCTTTGAAAAATGCCCTTTAAAAAATGAAATTAGGGTTTTTGATTAATTCAACCCTCATCAAACTTTTTCAAACACTCATGGGCCTCTAATAGAGTGTAAGACCCAATCCCCTTTTAACCAAAACCATTTGGGCCTCACTTATTGTATAAGTCCCTCTGCGTTAAAAGAAAACCTCGGCGCGATCGCCATTTTTAAACGAAAAATCAATTGGGCCTACCCTCATGTTATAAGCCCCACTCTTTTTCTTTAAAACTTTTTGGGCCTCTTGAGAGAGTGTAAGACCCATCCCTTTGTACAAAAAACCTTTTTGGGCCTGAGTCACTTGTATAAGTCCCTCTGTACAAATTCAAACAGTGCGCTCAATGATAAAACCCTCTCCTTGAGCTGTAAGCCCCAAATCTTTCTTTTTCAAAGCATTTTCTCCTTTGATTTCGAATATGCTGTTGTTTTCAATCTGTCTTTGTTGAACAACTAACCAAACAGCATGGAAGCTCTACAACCGAGTAAGTGGTTATTGCTTTCATTTACCGCTTTGATATACATATAACTGTATTGTGGGGCTGTTTCGCTGTAAGTCTTCTTTGATAAACTCATATCAACTGTGTAATAATAGTATAGATATTTAGAGTTTCCCCGGCAACTTCGTCTAGAACTAGGTGACGCCGTTTCGTTTATTCGTAGAAATAGACACCTAGATCCCCAATAGGATCACCAGATACAGTCTTCTCTTCGGCTGTCCTCATTAGGAATTGTCAAGAAACTCTACTCCCAGAGATGAATGTATTCTCCGTGAATGGCATCTTTGAGTTTCTTCCAAATTCTCGAACTTTCCTGGCTTGATCTATTCCTTGTGAATAGCCTGTCTTGAATTTCTCGGGGTTTGGGGACCCACGGGCTTCTTAAAAGCATCGGCCTCCTCTTGGGCATCGTACAAGGACCCACAAGCTTCCTAAAAGTAACCCCGCCTCCTCTTGGGCTTAGTACAAGGACCTCTTGGCTTCTTAAAAGTATTCACAGCCTCCTCTTAGGCTTCGTATAATGATCTCTTCCTCCGAGAATGATAGCCTCCTCTTGGGCTTCGTACAAGGACCGATCGGCTTCTTAAAAGTTTCCAGCCTCCTCTTGGGCTTCGTACAAATTGTCCCGACGACCTCCTAGAGGTGTAGGAACAGAACTTAGTCATCTGCATAGAACAATCCTTTCAAAGAGTCTACTACTGTTTCTCAAAGCATAATACAAAAGATGAAACTCTAGACGTGGAAAGTCTAATTTCCTTGAGTCTCCAAGACATTCTCAAGCACCCTTCAAGAATAGGAAGGAACCCCGTAGACTCGGACAGTCTCAATACCCTTTGGATTTCCCACGTCCTTAAAGAACAGGAATAACCCAGATCCTCGAATCAAATCCTTGAGTACAACATTGCTCATATAAGAACTGATTTTCTCTTTAAAAATCAGTATACTGGACCTGTCACTCAACTGAAACAGTCACCATAGCCTCCTCTTGGGTTTTGTACAATGATTCTCCCCAGCGGAGTCAAACAACGTTTAGCCTCCATCTCGGGCTTCATACGAGATACAAAAGACTCTCTTGTTGAGTCAACTCCCTTTTAGCCTCCATCTCGGGCTTCGTACGAGATACAAAAAACTCTCTTGTTGAGTCAAATAACCTTCATCTTGGGCTTTATACGAGATACCAAAAGACTCCATCGTCGAGTCAAAACCTTTTAGCCTCTCTCTCGGGCTTCGTATGAGACACATATTAGCCTCCTCTTAGGCTTTGTATAAGAAAACCACTGGTTGATCCAATCAACCTTTTAGCATCAAAACTGTGCCTCGTTCACATTACACAAACATCAACAACTCCTTCCCCTTCATCTAATTGCTGTAAGCGGCAAGCCTCTGGATCATCTACATCCATGCCACTGTCCCTCTTTTAGCATGAGAAATTCCTAAGGAAAGATAGCGTTGCTCTAAACTGAGTTAAAGTCTTCTCCTTCAGGTTAAAATCACTTATAAAGGAAATTATGGCATTGTCGGATCCGCGTATCCCAGTTAAAGTAATCCTCCTTTACAGTCAGTCGCCCAACAGTTGTGACAAACAGACCCCTTTAGAGATGACAAATTCTCTCTAAGGTCGATACTTTTTCAGCTTCACATCTTGGGCTTTGAACAAGATATATATCACCTTTTGCTTCACGTCTTGGGCTTTGAACAAGACACCAAAACACCCATTTCCTCCCATAGAATAGGAGGAACTACGAACGCTCTGATTTCCCTGTTTCGGTAAACGGGAATATGTAGGCATAAGATTGAAAGAAAAAATCTTAGCGAGCACACTAAACAAAAACCCAAAATCCCATACTCTCATGTACCTATAAAAAAGCATCAGTCCTAACATCCCAATCCTTGTTCCCCGCCAGAAACCATTCTGTCAAAATAGCACAAGAAAGGCCCCACCACATTGATCGCATCCGTAACCTAACAGACCGCTGTTTAAACTCAGTATGCAAGCAGGGTTAATTGGAGACATCTATTTCCCTTCCTTCATCAGCTTTAATAGGATAAAAAATGAATCGACTTGTAGTAAACTGACTCCAGAGAGCGACAGCGCTTAAGAACCGCGCCAAAATCGCTCGCTACAGAAAAATGGCGCCCACCGTGGGGCCCGATTTCTTTTGTCTCTTCACTTGTGTGAAAACCACAGATTGGGGCTTCCGCCGGGGAACCCATTTTTGTCAGGAACTTAGGATTCATAGCTTTAAAGGTCTAGGATGTTTAGGACAAATATATATACTGCTTTTCCTAATTGCTATACATGTTTATTTTTCTGCTAATGGGAATGCGTGTGATGCCGCATGTGGAAAGATTTAGTATACACCTAAGATAAGTGATGGCGATGAGGTCGACCATCAACCTCAGTGGAGGTTGACCAATGCAACTCATTCTCTCACCTAGACAATGGGCCGATTGTGATGTCTGAGAAGCTGAGGAGCCAAACCCTTTTGTAGTGCGGAAACTATCGAGAATAGTTGTTACACGATACTACCCTCATTTGAGGCTGGTGATCTATTCTCGGTGAATGGCACTTACTCTAAGATTGCTCTACAACTCGCTGGCGATCCGCTTGTTATTTTGCTTTCCTGGGAGGAGCTGATGATAATGAGTACAGGTACAAAAATCACCCTAGTATAAACCTTTGGGATGGGTAGAGCCTTGACTTCATGACAACTACCCTTTGACCCCATGTTTTTCCTATGTTTTTGTGTGCTACATTCATGCATTCATTTAAAAAACATTAAAACAAAAAAATTTCTCTTCTAGTCTCTCTGTTTTTCAAATTAAATAAAGACTGTGATTGCAAATATCAGATAAAAGGATTACGCTAATGGATTTCGGTAGAAGGAGAACCCATAGGTATACCTTCAAGGTTCCAAAGCTAGAGGATTTGAGAAGGTTAGCAGGGATGATCATAAACCAAGAGGCTTTCAGAGCCAAACACGGAGGTCTGCTACCACTGTTAAGAGTCCATGTGATTGAGGGAATCATGGATGCGCTCATTCAGTTTTATGATCCAGTTTATCACTGTTTCACATTCCCGGATTACCAGCTCGCACTAACGCTGGAGGAGTATTCTCATCTGATTGATCTACACATTACTGATCGAGCTCCATTTTCTGGACTGGAAGAAATTCCAAAGAATCAGACCATTGCAAGAGCAATTCATTTCGACGAGTCTGAGGTCAAGACTCACCTAACTACCAAGGGTGGCATACAAGGTTTGCCAGCCCAGTTCTTGACAAATAAAGCCCTGTACTTTGCCAGTATAGGAAACGTGACTGCTTTTGAAAACATCTTTGTCTTGCTCACCTACGGATTATTTTTGTTTCCCAACATTAATAGCTTCGTCGATATCAACTCCATTAAGGTTTTTCTCATTGGAAATCATATGCCGACTTTGCTCGCAGATGCGTATCATTCTGTACACTTGGGAAATTTGTACAGCGGAGGGGAGATCACGTGCTGTGTACCTCTGCTTTACAAATGGTTTATCTCTCATTTGCCTAAGTCTGCTGCTTTTGGGGATTGCAAGAGTGCCTTACGTTGGTCGCAGAAGATCATGTCTCTTACCAACTCTGATATAGATTGGTGTAATAGGATCTATGATGGAATCAAAATCATTGATCGTTGTGGAAACTTCCCCAACGTACCCCTTATAGGAACTAAGGGAGGAATCAATTACCATCCAGTTCTCTTTCTTCGTCAATTTGGATACCCGATGAGGCATATTCCACTGAATGCTCATCTGGAAGGTATTTTCTTCAAGGAAGGAGAAAGTGACAGAGCACTAAAGATGGAAATAGTGCACGCTTGGAAACATGTTCATAAGAAAGGACGAGAGTCTCTAGGAAAACCAGACTGTGTCTCGGAGGAGCCTTATCTCCATTGGGTACAAACTAGAGCTCTCAAGCTAAAAATGCCTTATCCTCGTTACGGAATTCTTCCGCCGAGGGAATCTGTCATGTATTACATGACAGAAACTGAAAAGCTTCAGGTTACTCTCAACAAAGTTCAACAGGAGAGAAGGTCTTGGAAGAACAAGTACCGCACCCTCGACTTAGAGTGCATCAAAATACAACAACTACTGAAAGAGAAAGATGCTCTGATTGAAATTTTGGAGCAACATGCTGTAGAGAAACAAGATGGCCAAAGGAATTTCCTCGCTCCTTTCACCTGGAAAAGGAATGACAACCCGACAACGGCCTAAGAGCCCTGGTCAAAGAAAAGGAAAGTACCAGAGTCAGCACCCGATTTCTATTCAGAGAGGACTCGAGACCCATTAGCTTAGGTTTCTGTTTTTGCACCTTGTAATCTACTGTATTTCCATTTCTGTAATCCTTTGAATTCAATAAAAAGGGGTTTCCCCACCGTTTGATATATGCAATCTAATTGTCGAAGTTTATTTTGATTAAACCAAAAAAACAACAATTAATATAATCATTGCATTCATCATTCTCACATCGCGTATTCTTCTTACCTACGAATCTCACGTTTGTGTCTCGGTTCTAGAGTCAAACTGTCTCATTCGTATAATACTCGGGCCAATCGTCAGAAAAAGATGGATGATCTTGAGGAAGAAAACAGAGAGTTGAAAGAAGAGATCGACGCTCTGAGAGAGGATATGAGAAAGCTTCGTAACGACATGCAAGCCATGGCAGAAGCTCAGCTACAAAGGACTGTGATCTCAGAGATCACCTCAACGCCCATAGTGGAGAAGTATGATCCTAGGTATCAGATGCCGAAAGATCGTCCTTGGGGCATGCCTGTTAGCTATATCCCGAAAGGATATGTTCCGCCGATCACTGAAGATCAGGGAATCATAACAGAAGCCGCTGGGCCTGAAGGTTACAAACTTTGGGAAAGCGAAGATGCCAGGGGCATACTGAATACTCCTGAGGTTACAAACTTCGGGAGACGCCAAGACTCACTACCATAGTCACGGTACCACCCCCTGTGGTGCACATTGTCCCAGAAGGACAGATTCCACAGACACCTTCTGGTAAGAAGGAAACTATGTTTGACAGAATGGAGGAATTCCAAGAGCAGTTCTTGAAAATGCAGAAGGAACTGCAAGCCATTCGCGGTCAGGATCTATTTGGAAAGGACGTCGCAGATCTCTGCTTTGTCCCCAATGTAAAAGTTCCGCACAAATTTCAAGTGCCTGACTTTGAAAAGTACAAGGGTAACTCTTGCCCTCAGAGCCATCTGGTGATGTACGCTCGGCAGATGTCAGCTCAGACGGAGAATCAGAACCTACTGATTCACTACTTTCAGGATAGTTTAACCGGTGCCGCACTCAAATGGTACATGGGTTTAAACCATGCCACGATCAGCACATTCAGAGATCTTGGCACTGCCTTCGTCCAACAATACAAATACAATTTGGACATGGCACCCGACAGAGATCAACTCAGATCGATGTTGCAAAAGGACAAGGAAACCTTTAAGGAGAACGCTCAAAGGTGGCGTGAAATTGGCGCTCAAATTTGTCCACCTCTGGAGGAAAAAGAGATGACAAAGATCTTCTTAAAGAACTTAAGCTCATTTTACTATGACCGAATGGTTGCCAGTGCGCCCAATGATTTCACCGAAATGGTTGGCATGGGCGTACGTCTTGAGGAAGCCGTCCGAGAAGGACGTTTGGTAAACGACACTGGATCGACGAGCGGTACTAAGAAATACGGTAGTGCTCTCCCTAAGAAAAAAGAGCAAGATATTGGGAATATCTCTCTCGGAAAGCAAAGGCGACATTATCAACCGGTAGCAGCTGTGACTCCTGCTATCAACCCTGCGTCTATTCCTACGTATCAACCTCAGGTTGCGCAGAGCCAACCTGATCAACAAAGGACACAACAACCTCTTCAGCAGGCTCGTCCTCCATACAATAATAATCGTACAACACGGCCACCAGGGTTTGATCCTATACCCATGTTGTACGCAGAACTATTTCCATTACTACTAGCTAAGGGGCACATCCAGACTAAGTCTCCTCTTACAGTACCGGAAAATCCGCCTTTCTGGTTTAAGGTGGATCAAACTTGCCCTTATCATCAAGGAGGATCAGGGCATAACATAGAGAACTGTCTCAATTTCAAGTCCGACGTGCAAAAGCTTGTTAGGAGCGGGGTCTTATCCTTCAAGGATACAAATCCTAATGTTCTCATGAACCCGCTGCCTCAACATGAGAAGGCTGCAGTCAATTTGATAGAAGGAAAGACTAACGATGTCTATCAAATTCACGATGTACTCTTGTTGAAAACCAATCTGGTCAAGATGCATTGTAGACAGAGTGGATATGGCCATGTGCCACCTCATAATTATCATCAGTGTGATATCTGCTCTAAAAACAATCAAGGATGTTCTGTGGTGCAAGCAGCCCTACAGGAACAAATGGATCTCGGATGGATCCAAGAGCACCGAGTTCGTTGAGTTAACATGGTCTACACGAATTCCAACATCATTCAAAACCACAATATCCGTGCAATGAATATCAACTTGGTGGCAATGCACTCAAGGCAAAGCCAATATCATAATCTGCCGCGACACAATTACAGTTCCTGTCTGACTTGCTCGGTAAACAAACAGGGATGCTCTTTCATACAAGAGGCCCTCCAGCGTCAGATGGATATTGGATGGATCCAAGACTACCATGATAGGAACCCTTATCAGATCAACATGGTTCAGATCTTCGATATTCGTGTGATGAATACCAACCTGGTAGAGTTACATGCTGAGCAGGTCCGACTCGGATTCTTAATATCACATGACTATCAAAGCTGTAAAGCGGGTTGCGAAAACGATCGAGGTTGTACCCTTGTCCAGGAGGTACTTCAGCACTTGTTAAATCACTGGTGGATGCCAATTTATATGGATGAGGATACCCAGCAAATTAGTATCAGTAACAGGAATCCTACTCGGCGTTAGAGTCAGGATGTCCAATCAATGAAAGCTAACCTAGTGAGGTTACATTGTATTCAAAGTGGGCGTGGCCAGGTGCCACCACACAATTATGACCGTTGTAGCGTCTGTTCGGAAAGTAACCAAGGGTGTTACCTTGTGAGAGCAGCTCTTAAGGGTCAGGTGGATCGTGGAGAGATTCGTCCATATCCGGGTTCTGGACCCATCAACTGGACGCCGAACTACATTGCCGATCAAGTTGAGAATGTTGTCACAATCTCTGGTCATCATAAGACCAGGGATGTTTTTGCCATCATCCCTCTACTTGGCGAATCTAAAGTTCCCAACCGGGAACGGATCGAGATTACGTATGATGGTCAGAAAAATCAGAAGGTTCCCATAGTCATCTATCTACCGGGACCACTACCGTATGAATCAGCTAAGGCAATCCCTTACAAATACGGTGCAACAATAATTGAAAATGGAAAGGAAATTCCATTACCCTCCGTCGTGAATATTGCAGACATCATTCGAGTAACACAGAGTGGCAGAATCTTCAACTGAGGGGTTGGGGAACCTAACAAAGAAAAGGAACTTCAGGCGGAAGCACCCGATCCATCAGTCGGTCAATCCAGTCATCCCGACCTTTCGAAAAATAATGATGAGATGTTGAAGCTCATCCAAAGGAGTGAATACAACATTGTCGATCAACTGTTACAAACTCCTTCAAAGATCTCTGTGTTATCACTGTTACTCAGTTCAGAAGCCCACAGGGAGGCTCTACAGAAAGTCTTGGAGCAAGCCTTTGTGGAACAAGATGTAACGATCAGACAGTTCGATAGTATTGTCTCTAACATCACTTCCTGCAACAATTTGGGATTTAGTGATGAGGAATTACCCGAAGAGGGTCGTCGTCATAACATGGCGCTCAACATTACAGTTAATTGCCAGGACGATGCTTTAGCCAGCGTACTGGTAGACACAGGGTCAGCCCTGAATGTTATGCCGAAGTCCACTTTGATGCAATTGTCATTCAAAGGCCCTCCGATGAGAATCAGCGAGGTGGTCGTCAAAGCATTTGACGGATCCAGAAAGACGGTTATCGGCGAAGTTGATCTTCCTATAACTATCGATCCTCACACTTTCCAAGTCACTTTATAGGTCATGGACATCTGGGCAACGTACAGTTGTTTGTTAGGAAGACCTTGGATACATCAGGCTGGAGCGGTTACTTCAACCCTCCACCAAAAGCTAAAGTTCGTAAAGAACGATCAACTTATCACGGTTTGTGGGGAACAATCCTTGCTTGTAAGCAACTTGTCATCGTCTACTGGTATAGAACCCGAGGAGGTTATTGGAATTCAGTTCTAAGAACTGTCGGTAAGCAAGAACAATCAGTTCAAAGAAGGAACTTCTATTTCTTCATACAACGATGCTATCAAAGCGGTCGAGAGTACCGATACGACAGGATGGGGACAGCTTGTCATTCCTATTGACAATAAAAAAAGAAGGGTCTTGGTTTTTCTGCAACCTGTACCCGGACAGCTGCCAACGATGAAAGTCTTTATCCCCTTCAAAACTTCTTCCACAGTGGAGGTTTTCTTCACCCAGTGTCTCAAGCAGTACATGCTATCAATGAGGAAGATCCCTCTGACACAGATGAAGAATGGAAGTCCTACCTCAACGAGGACGGTTATATGTCTCAGGAAGAGGTGCCTATACCATTTTGTTATCCTGCATGGAGTCTGAGATTTATACCACGGTCAGATGTCAAAATGATATACGGAGGTTGTGATCCGGAAGGATGTCGTGCTCCGCCAAGTTCATTAGAGGAGGACACTCTGATGAAAGACAACTTTGACCACAATTACTATGGCCCAATGGATGGTCTGCCAATGTGGCAACCTTACCCAGGAGACTTAGGGAAAGAGAATCAGCCGAGTAATGAAACTCAGCTGAGCATCATTGAACAGAATACCTGTCTCCCCACCATGTCATGGGATCAACACTCAGGTCATTCAGAAACTACTCAACATGAAGATGAATTCGCAACGTTTGCAGGACTTGAATTCATCAACTATGCTTTTCTCGAGGTCAACGTCATCGAGAGAGATGACTCCTCCAGTTCCAAAGAAGTTTGGGACACCTTGGGACAACCGAGTGCAAAATACGACTATATGGTCAAGTACACTGCTCCCGAAAGCTCTCGTATCAGGCTCGAAGATATCCAGCCAACTGGATGGGGAGATATAGCTAAGAGCACAAATGCTATGCAAAATACAACAGAGGAATTCTCCTATGACAACTCTTCCTGGGAGACAGATTCCAATGATCCCGCTCCACCAGAAATCAGCGTCATTTCTGAAGACAAATCAAGGAAGGTGCCAGACTTTGTGATTCACCGAGGAGTTCTCCGTCAGTGGGTTGCTGTCGATGTTCCGAAGATCGTTCATCAGTCAAAGTAATTGTCATCTTTTAACCTTTCACCCTGCCCAGGTGAAACGAATGTTTTGATAGGGCTCGCTTTCTGTAAATTTCCCTCTTCGCTTCGCCCAAAGCGACAGAGTTTTGTTTTATAGGGCTGTAGTTTCAAGAATCGACTTGTTCATTAATAAAATAACGTCGTTCTATAATTTCCGCATTAATTGCTGTTTTGTCTTTTTGCTTTTCTCAGAAAATGGTAATCCTAAAAAACAATTAAAAATAAAAACAAGCAGTAAAAAAAAATACACTGCACACACTTTTGCATTTTCTCTATCTCTTCTAAACACGAATCATCACGTCATGCAGATTGCTTGTTTTAAACCCCGTTGAAACATACGATCCAATGCTTTCTCCCAACTTTGAGTTCCCGGTATTTGGGGCTGAAGAAGAAGTTGACAACAAAATTCCAGAAGAGATCTCCCGACTACTCAGACAAGAGGAAAGGTCCATTGAACCTCACAAAGAGCAGTTGGAAATGGTAAACTTGGGTTCAGAAAAAGAGAGAAAAGAAATCAGGATTGGGGCACTGCTCAGTCCAACTGCCAGAGAGAGTTTGATAAAGCTTCTCAAAGAATTTCCTGATGTATTCGCTTGGTCATATTAGGATATGCCAGGGTTGGATACCAGCATCGTGGAACATCATTTACCGTTGAGATCGGAATGTCTGCCAGTAAAACAAAGGTTAAGGCGGACTCACCTGGACATGGCCATCAAAATCAAAGAGGAGGTACAGAAACAGATTGACGCGGGTTTCCTCGCTACATCTGAATATCCTCAATGGTTAGCCAACATCGTACCCGATCCCAAAAAGGACGGAAAGGTCAGAATGTGTGTCGACTACCGAGATCTGAACAAGGCAAGTCCAAAGGAAGACTTTCCCTTACCACACATTGACATGCTGGTAGACAGTACAGCAAAGTTCAAAGTTTTCTCCTTTATGGACGGATTCTCAGGCTATAACCAGATCAAAATGGCGCTGAAAGACATGGAGAAAACTTCATTCATTACCCCATGGGGTACCTTTTGTTACAAGGTAATGTCATTCAATTTGAAGAACGCCGGGGCAACCTATCAAAGGGCCATGACTACTCTATTTCATGACATGATACACAAAGAGATAGAGGTATATGTCGATGACATGATTTCAAAATCTAAGACAGAAGAGGAGCATGTGACCCACCTGTCGAAACTATTTGAGCGTTTACGAAAGTACAAACTCCGCTTGAATCCCAACAAGTGCACCTTCGGTGTCCGTTCAGGGAAACTTTTAGGGTTCATCGTCAGCCAGAAAGGAATTGAGGTTGATCCTGACAAGGTCAAGGCCATTCAAGAAATGCCTTCTCCAAAAACTGAAAAACAAGTCAGAGGATTCCTGGGACGTTTGAACTACATCTCCAGATTCATATTCCTCATGATCGCGACCTGCTCGCCAATCTTCAAACTGCTCAAGAAGATACAATCATTTCTCACTGATTTGCGAGGCAAATGGACTCCGAATTATGATGGCCCCTATGTGGTCACGAAAGCTTTCTCAGGCGGCGCCTTGAGACTTGCAACCATGGACGAAGAGGAATTTGCCTACCCCACGAATGTTGATGTAGTCAAGAAATACTTCGCCTAAAAAAAAACGTCTCGGTGGATTGAAAACCCGAAAGGGCGGTCCAGGCAAAAGTTAGAGACAGAGAAAAAAATCATCCCGGTGGATTGGAAACATCACAGTACAATCCAGGCAAAAATTAGGGATAATGGCAAGTAACTATGTTCAACAGAGGCGAGTCCCTCAGCAGCAGCAATTACATCATCCGTTAGAAAACTCCAGTCAAGGTCATCTTCGACAGAAGCTCAGGATGCCACGAATTCAAAGTTGGTAGAAGGATAGCGGTCGTTATGTTTCAACGTAGCCCTTTTCCCTGTAAATTACCATTTTCTAACTTCGTAAATACTCTTTGGAATCACGCGTTTGGCTGATCTCCATCTTATCAATAAAATTTGAGCCTTTGTGCTTTTGTTTGTAATTCTCATTTGTTTTAGCTTTACAGAATGACGTTTGTTAACATGATTAACGATTCTTGAAATAAAACAAAAATGAATTTACTTGTTAAAACTTTTTCTGCTTTTAAAATAAAGATGGCAATTTCTTTTGACTGTTGAACATCAAAGGAACATCAACCGCTTCTTCAGAAGTAAGCAAACTTCAAAGTACAGAATCAAAGTACTTCTTCTAGGCCAGTACGCTTAAACGAAGGATCAACTGTATCAGATGCGGCTTTCCCATCTGATACCCTCAGCAGAGTTCTTATCTCCTAAGCCCGACCAACATAGCTCCCTAACAGGGACTATCTCTCCTAAGCAAGGTGGAATTGCTATTCTGAACCAACGGTACTTCTTCGCCCCGCGATGGCCGAGTATCCAGTCATGTTCATCTTTTAGTTTGTGTGTCGCGTCAGTTTTGTCAGCATAAACATACATACATCATGCATTTGATTTGCATTCGCATTCATATTGCATCACTATCACTCTAGTTGGTCTTGTCCCCCAGTGATAACAGTCATCTCAATCGAGTTGTCAGTTTTTTCCTCGTTAGAAAGTGTCGCGTCTGAACGATCTCGCCTCCAGTTTATTTCTGGATTGAAGTTAGGTCCCCGACCACTTTGACAACTTGAACCGCTAAAAGACCAGAGAACCTTCAACAAATGTCACTCTTTGCCATTGAAGATGATATCCTTGCTTTCCCGGATTAAAGAAAATCCCCAGAGAAAGCCTCTTAAGCAGAGATTCGGCAGTACAACAGTTTTTCTCCGAAAAACCCGCTGATGAAAAGGTCATCGGCACCTCAAAATTGGACCCCATCATATGGCATTTCTCCGGGAAGATCCCGAGAAAAGTATGATGTAAGATCCCAAGCAGAAGCAGCCTCTCAAGAGACTCGCTTTCCCCATATAGAGTCGACAAATGGCGTCTCCAACAGAGAAGTTTGTGCACCTCTACAACTCAGACGATTGGGCTCCCCAGTAAGTCTAACGTCAAACTTTTTCCCATCAAATGGCATCTCCCCAGGAAAATTCGGCGAGAAGTTTGAGGAAAATCGCTACGCATAGCGTCCCTTGTCAATAAAGTTTCTTGACGGAAGAAACCGAGACCAGTTCCTTGGTAGGAAACCAGGATCGAGGGGAAGTTTACAACAGCAACTCGGACCAGTTCCTTGGTAGGAAACCAGGATCGAGGGGAAGTTTAAATCAGAAACTCAGACCAGTTCCTTGGTAGGAAACCAGGATCGAGGGGAAGTTTAAATCAGAAACTTAGACCAGTTCCTTGGTAGGAAACCAGGATCGAGGGGAAGTTCATCTCAAAAGAAAACTGAGACCAGTTCCTTGGTAGGAAACCAGGATCGAGGGGAAGTTTACCTTTTCTAATTCTTATTGCTTAGCAAAAGAGAATGAATGCGTGAGCCGCCATTCATAACCACCATCAAAATTTCAGACATTCCGATATTTAATCCTCTTGCACCCCGAATGCCCGAATACCTTCGCCATTCACACCTTCGGGTCCAAGAATATTAAATAGGGGCATCTCTCATACCCAAAATTTTGACCACTTAGATTTTCCATCATTGTGCAAATCATCATCACAATATGGAGGAACCATCATGCTTCATTAGTCTCCCCAAAGATGGGTGAGCGTTCACTACAATCAAACTAGGGTTTCAAACCCTCTCAGAGCCTTTAGACAAATGATCAATCAAGGAATGACATGATCTTCAACTTGTCTAACCTCTCAAACATCCACAAAGGATCAAGAGGACTCCCACATCAAGAATTAAGCACAAAAGTGCAACATTTCAAGTGGATCAAGCCTCAAGTTCATCTAATACAAAGTCAACTGACGCAGAAAGTCAAAGTTTGACTTTTGGTCAACTTTGAGCTTCACAAGCCATTACTCAAGAAAATATGATGGATGATTTAATTTGATCAAATTTAAATCAAGAAATCATGCAAAATTGCAAAATTGATCAAATTGAAAGAAACTTAGAAATTTTTTCTAAGTTAAAATCATGTTCAAGTGCACAACTTTTCAAGGTTGTAACTATTGATCCAAGCATCCATTGATTTTGAGTAAGGGCTACTTTTAAAGAGGGTATTTGATACTTCAACATTGTAGAAGGAATCAACTCAAAATATCATAAGGATTGAAAGATATAAGTGATCAAAGTTTGGAATTCTTAATGTCTGATGTTCTGACATTGCATATGACATCGCTAATATTTTTCCAGCAAGAATGTCCCAACTTCAAGGATGTTTTTCTCCATGATCCAAGTTGATTCAAGCCAAACCTTGAAAATCAAAGTTGAAGTACGTTATCTCAGCTTTCCAAAAAGTTGTAGAACATCCTTGTAGCATACTCGAGCATGGAGATATGACTTTTGCAAAAAACATTGATAAAGCAGAATTTTCATGACAGCTTTTAGGACAGATTTGACTACACAAGTTCAAGACCATTTTTGATGACTTTGCAAGCTGAACCGAGACCAAATTCAAACATCAAAGTTAAATTATGTCATTAGGGCTTTCCAAAATGTATAAGAACTCCCATTAATTCAACTTGAGCAAGGAGTTATGAACATCACAACATGCCTTGCTCGAGCTGATTTTTTAGGACAAATTTTGCGCACTTTTCTTGTGCCACCCAATTTTCAAACTTTGTCACCATGCAAGACAAGCATCAAAGAGGCAATTCACTTCAACTCAAAATATCATAGTGGATTAAAAGATACAAGTGATTAAAGTTTGGAATTATTAATGTTCTTAATGTCTGATGTTCCAACATTGTATAGGACATCACTAATATTTTTTTTCCAGCAAGAAAGTCCCAACTTCAATGATGTTTTTCTTCATGATCTAAGTTGATTCAAGCCAAACCTTGAACATCAAAGTTGAAGTACATCATCTCAGCTTTCCAGAAAGTCCTAGAACGTCCATGTAGCATACTCGAGCAGGGAGTTATGGATTTTACAAAAAGGCTTGCTGCAGCTGAATTTTTCATGGGACAGATTTGCACATTTCTTGTGCCACACGAATTTCCAAGCCTTGTCATCACTTTGGACACCTCTGAGGATCAAATTTAAAGGGGACAATCACTGAGCCAAGCCTCCAAAGTCCTTGGAACAAGAAGTAGCATGCTATTCCTAAAAATCCCTAAAAGAGGGACAAGACTCAAATTTTGGATTGGAGCATTCAATGGAAGCATCAAGGTGGCATGGACTGACACATTTGCAACTGAATTCAGTCAAGATTCCTCCAACAAGTAGGGAACCAAAGCTCTGTGCTCTAACCTCTAGTCAATGGCTAGAGGAGACTTGGATTTTCATTGGCCAACATTGAACAAACCTCTGCTGCAACCACCATTCACTATTGCTGCGAAAACAAACTTGCTCTACTATAAATAGAGCTCATTTGTGCTCAGTTTGAGTACACCAAAGCCATCAAACAGATGCTTTCCTCAAAATCTCTTCTTTCACCTCAAATTTGCCTTCCAAAGCAAGTAATTCTGAGTTTTTGAGCTTGAGAGTTTTCCATCATAATCAATCACACACACACACACCTCGTATATATCATATGTAAGCTGTGCAAACTATCACAAGTGATCTGTAATCACAAAATCACAAAGTCACTTCTCAAAACCTCAAAATGGCACTTTTTTGCATTTTTCAAGCCATGTCTTGATTCACTCACTTACCAAACCAGATAAAACATCAAACACACTCTAAATATCATCCTTAAAATATCCTAAATGGTTCTCAACATCTGGAACACAATTTGAGGGAGTTGCTATTTTGGTCACTTTTAACCCCTTTTGCAAGAAAGGGACAGTTTGTGTTTTTGCAGGTACCAGCTGATTCCAACCATCCTAAAAGCTTCTAAGAGGTCATTTGAGGGTGTCCAAAGCATCAAATCATTTCTGGAACAAAGCACTTGGTAGGTTGCACAAAATCTCCAAAAAAAGAGGTAAAGTTCATAACTTGAATTCTTTGAATCATGCTTTCCTTTGATGTCCACATACATGCATCATATTGAACAATTCTTGAAGTAAAAATGTATTCCTTAATGTGTATGTTATGATCCTCCTACTGTTTGCACTTTAACATGTTTATATGTGGAGTTTATGTTGTTTTAAACTTAAGGTGCAGATCTGGTTTTTTGCCTTGTGTGTGCTGTACATTAAGTTTCAGTATGTATGAGTAATACCATTGGATTCCTTGCGAAAAATTGGTCAAGATAGGTTCTTACGGATTTCAATTTCATTAAAAATTGAAAGAGTTATGAACGTTTGAAAATTTGATAAGCAAAGATGTTTAAACTTAAGGTGCAGATCTGGTTTTTTACCTTGTGTGCGCTGTACATTAAGTTTCAGTATGTATGAGTGATACCATTGGATTCCTTGCAAAAAATTGGTCAAGATAGGCTCTTCCGGATATTAATTCCGTTAAAAATTGAGAGAGTTATGAATGTTTGAAGTTTGATAAAAAGATGTTGAAAATCAAGGTGCAATTCTGGTTTTTGTCTGATGTCGAATGTGATGTTGTGACATCGTTCCTTTTCTCTTATATTCAAAACTCATGAGTGATGTCTCATGAGTGATGTTGTGACATCTCATTCCTCTTTTTCTTAGTTTATCTTCAAAACTCAACCAATTATTTCACATAGCAAAAATTATCATTTTCCAAATCTGTTTTACACACTTCTTATTCATACTCCATAATATTTTAATCCACAAAAAAATCACAAAAAATATTATTATTTGATATATTTTTAATAAATTCAAAAATATTGTTTTAAATTGTTTTAAATGCTTTTAAAATGATTTCTTTTTCTTGATTTTTAAAACCAAAATGATTTTAAATATTCATGTGGATAAAATACTTTTTCATAAACCTTAATCACTGTTTATAACATGATTAATGATTTTATTTAATATTTTTTATCATTTTTTACTTGATTTTTCTTTGAAAAATGCCCTTTAAAAAAATGAAATTAGGGTTTTGATTAATTCAACCCTCATCAAACTTTTTCAAACACTCATGGGCCTCTAATAGAGTGTAAGACCCAATCCCCTTTTAACCAAAACCATTTGGGCCTCACTTATTGTATAAGTCCCTCTGCGTTAAAAGAAAACCTTGGCGCGATCGCCATTTTTAAACGAAAAATCAATTGGGCCTACCCTCATGTTATAAGCCCCACTCTTTTTCTTTAAAACTTTTTGGGCCTCTTGAGAGAGTGTAAGACCCATCCCTTTGTACAAAAAACCTTTTTGGGCCTGAGTCACTTGTATAAGTCCCTCTGTACAAATTCAAACAGTGCGCTCAATGATAAAACCCTGGGCCTCTCCTTGAGCTGTAAGCCCCAAATCTTTCTTTTTCAAAGCACTTTCTCCTTTGATTTCGAATATACTGTTGTTTTCAATTTGTCTTTGTTGAACAACTAACCAAACAACATGGAAGCTCTACAACCGAGTAAGTGGTTATTGCTTTCATTTACCGCTTTCATATACATATAACTGTATTGTGGGGCTGTTTCGCTGTGAGTCTTCTTTCATAAACTCATATCAACTGTGTAATAATAGTATAGATATTTAGAGTTTCCCCTGCAACTACGTCTAGAACTAGGTGACGCCGTTTCGTTTATTCGTAGAAATAGACACCTAGATCCCCAATAGGATCACCAGATACAGTCTTCTCTTCGGCTGTCCTCACTAGGAATTATCAAGAAACTCTACTCCCAGAGATGAATGTATTCTCCGTGAATGGCATCTTTGAGTTTCTTCCAAATTCTTCAACTTTCCTGGCTTGATCTATTCCTTGTGAATAGCCTGTCTTGAATTTCTCGGGGTTTGGGGACCCACAGGCTTCTTAAAAGCATCGGCCTCCTCTTGGGCATCGTACAAGGACCCACAGGCTTCCTAAAAGCAACCCCGCCTCCTCTTGGGCTTAGTACAAGGACCTCTCGGCTTCTTAGAAGTATTCACAGCCTCCTCTTAGGCTTCGTATAATGATCTCTTCCTCCGGGAATGATAGCCTCCTCTTGGGCTTCGTACAAGGACCGATCGGCTTCTTAAAAGTTTCCAGCTTCCTCTTGGGCTTCGTACAAATTGTCCTGATGACCTCCTAGAGGTATAGGAACATAACTTAGTCATCTGCATAGAACAGTCCTTTCAAAGAGTCTACTACTGTTTCTCAAAGCATAGTACAAAAGATGAAACTCTAGACGTGGACAGTCTAATTTCCTTGAGTCTCCAAGACATTCTCAAGCACCCTTCAAGAATAGGAAGGAACCCCGTAGACTCAGACAGTCTAAATACCCTTCGGATTTCCCACGTCCTTAAAGAACAGGAATAACCCGGATCCTCGAATCAAATCCTTGAGTACAACATTGCTCATATAAGAACTGATTTTCTCTTTAAAAATCAGTATACTAGACTTGTCACTCAACTGAAATAGTCACCATAGCCTCCTCTTGGGCTTTGTACAATGATTTTCCCCAGCGGAGTCAAACAACGTTTAGCCTCCATCTCGGGCTTCGTACGAGATACAAAAGACTCTCTTGTTGAGTCAACTCCCTTTTAGCCTCCATCTCGGGCTTCGTACAAGATACAAAAAAATCTCTTGTTGAGTCAAATAACCTTCATCTCGGGCTTTATACGAGATACCAAAAGACTCCATCGTCGAGTCAAAACCTTTTAGCCTCTCTCTCGGGCTTCGTATGAGACACATATTAGCCTCCTCTTAGGCTTTGTATAAGAAAACCACTGGTTGATCCAATCAACCTTTTAGCATCAAAATTGTGCCTCGTTCACAGTACACAAACATCAACAACTCCTTCCTCTTCATCTAATTGCTGTAAGCGGCAAGCCTCTGGATCATCTACATCCATGCCACTGTCCCTCTTTTAGCATGAGAAATTCCTAAGGAAAGACAGCGTTGCTCTAAACTGAGTTAAAGTCTTCTCCTTCAGGTTAAAATCCCCTGTAAAGGAAATTATGGCATTGCCGGATCCGCGTATCCTGGTTAAAGTAATCCTCCTTTACAGTTAGTCACCCTTTGGTTGATTACCCTCAAATGCATAGTTTCTTGGTTTGGCATATTATGGCTAAAAAGGGGGAGAAGTAAGTAGTAGTAGTGTTGTTTGGTTGTTTCCTTGAGGGGGAACTGGATGTTATCCAAAGGTTGTTTTAGCCAAAATTTGCTAAAGGGGGAGATTATTAGGTCTTTGATTGGCTACATTTTGGCTAAAACAAGTTTACAGCAAGATGTTAGGTTAGATGTCCTGACATGGTTGTTCAGACATCAGTACGCAGGTGCTGCTGTCATGTGTTTCAAACAGATGTCAAAGGAGATGTCACAACATCTTTGTCTGGTACAGCAGGCGCTGCTGTTTTATATCTCTTGACATATTTGATTTTATTTGATGAGAATCTTTTAGATATACGTTGTAGCTCGATTTTTGTGGTCCTGAGTCACGATCGCTTGGGTACTACAGTTCGATTCATTTTTTTACCTTATTGAGCTGATTAAGGAAGGGAAATAGAAGTCTCTAATTAACCTTGCTTGCATACTGAATTTGAACAGCGGTTTGTTAGGTTACAGATGTTATGTGTATGTGGGGCCCAATCTTTGGTTATTTTTTTAAGAACACAGTGTCTGCATTATTTGTGAGGTTTTTGGTAGGATGTTAGGACTTGGTGTTTTTGGGTTGATATATGAAGGAGATACTGGATTTTGGGTTTTTGATTAGTATGCTTGCTAAGATTTTTTTCAATCTTATGCCTACGTATTCCCATTTGATGAAACAAGGAAATCAGAGCGATCGTAGTTCCTCCTATTCTATGGGAGGAAAAGAGGTTGTTTTAGTGTCTTGTTCAAAGCCCAAGACATGAAGCTAAAGGTGATTTGTATCTTGTTCAAAGCCCAAGATGTGAAGCTAAAGGGTTTATGGATAAGACAGAATTTGTTTTCTCTAAAGGGGGATATTTGGTCTGTTTATCACAACTGTCAGGTGACTGATTATAAAGGAGAATTACTTTAACTAGGATATCTGAATCCAGCAATGCCATAATTTCCTTTATAGGGGACTTTTTAACCTCAAGGAGAAGACTTTAACTCAGTTTAGAGCAATGCCATCTTTCCTTAGGAATTTCTCATGCTAAAATAGGGACAGTGGCGTGGATGTAAATAATCCAGAGGCTTGTCGCTTACAACAATTAGATGGGGGAAAAAGAGTTGTTGATGTTTGTATGCTGTGAGCAAGGCACATATTTGGATGCTAAAAGGTTGATTGACTCAACCGAGGTTTTCTTTATACAAAGCCTAAGAGGAGGCTAGTGACCCAACAAGAGGGTGCTAACAAGTGACTGACTCAAAAAGAGGGTGCTTTTATGTGTCTTGTACGAAGCCCAAGACAGGGGTTAAAAGGGAAGTGACTCAACAAGAGAGTCTGTTTGACAGGTGATTGACTCAACGAGTGAGTCTTTTATACTCAATAAGAGAGTGTTTGGATGTCTCGTACGAAGCCCGAGATAGAGGCTGAAAGGAGATTGCCTCAACAAGAGAATATTTTATACTCAACAAGAGAGTGATTTCTATCTCGTACGAAGCCCAAGATGGAGGCTAAAAGTGGTTGACTCAACAAGAGAGTGTTTTGTATCTCGTACGAAGACCGAGATGGATGCTAAAAGTTGTTGACTCAACAAGAGAGTCTTTTATACTCAACAAGAGAGTGTTTTTCTATCTCGTACGAAGCCCGAGATGGAGGCTAAAAGTTGTTGACTCAACAAGAGAGTCTTTTATACTCAACAAGAGAGTGATTTCTATCTCGTACGAAGCCCGAGATGGAGGCTAAAAGTTTGACTCAACAAAGGAGTCTTTTATACTCAACAAGAGAGTGTGAAAATGTTAGCTCTACTGGGGAGAATCATTGTACAAAGCCCAAGAGGAGGCTAAGTGTGCTGGTGACTGTCTCAGTTTAGTGACAGGTCCGGTATGTTGGATAAAAGATAAAATCAGTTCTTATAAAAGGAAAGATTAAAGGTATGGTTGTGCCTTGGCACTGATCAGAGGATCAGGGTTATTTCCTGTTCTTTAAGGAAATGGGAAATTCAAAGGGTATTGAGACTGTCCAAGTATACTGGTGTTCTGAGAAATCGATTCTTAGATAGTGAATGATCTTTGTATGATGCCCAAGAGAAGGCTGGTATGTTAACTGGTTTGACACTTGACTCAGAAAGACAGCTCTTGTAAACTGATGACTAGGTTCTGTTCCTATACCTGTAGAGGTCTCCGGGTCCTTGCACAAAGCCTAAGAGAAGGCATGAGAGCTTTTAAGAAGTCGAAGGGTCCTTGTACAACACCCAAGAGAAGGCGGGGATGCTTTTAAGAAGCCTGTGGGTCCCCAAACCCCGAGAAGTTCAAGACATGCCATTCACCGAGAATAGATAAAGCCATGAAAGTCAGAGAATTTGGAAGAAACTCAAGAGATGCCATTCACAGAGAATAGATCATCTCTGGGGAGTTAGATTTTTTTGACATTGTCTAAGGGTGACAGTCTGAGAAAGGGTTCACTGAGAATGCTGCCTTTCACGTCTCCATATTGTTTAACCCGAAGAGGAGGGAAGACTGTGTCTGGTAATTCTATGGGGATCTAGTTTTGTTTGTATTTAAGAGTGACCAACAGGGCTTTACCTAGTGCTAGACGTAGTTGCCGGGGAAAACTCTAAATAACTATACTAGTATTACATAGTTGATATTTGACAAGTATATAAAAGTTTGTGAAAGAAGAATTACAGTGAGCAGCCCCACAATACAGTTATATATATGAAAGCGGATAAAGAAAGCGGGTAAACACTTACTCGGTTGTAGAGCTTCCATGCTGTCTGGTTAGTTGTTCAACAAAGAAAGCTTTGATAACAATATTATATTCTAAATCAAAGGAGAAGGTTCTTTGAAAAGATTGTTGGGGCTTACAGCTCAAGGAGAGGTCCAAGGTTTTATCAGTGATTGTACTGTTGTTTTGAAATTGTACAGGGACTTATACAAGTGACTGAGGCCCAAAAAGGTTTTTTGTACAAAGGGATGGATCTTACACTCTCGCAAGAGGCCCAAAGGGTTTAAAGAAAAGGAATGGGGCTTATAACACGAGGGTAGGCCCAAAGGGTTTTGTTAGAAAAATGGAGATCGCGCCGAGATTTCTTTAACGTACTGGGTCTTATACAATGCATTGAGGCCCAAAAAGGTTTTATCTACAAGGGATGGGTCTTACACTCTATTAGAGGCCCAAAGGTTTATTTTTGTACAAGTGGTGGGGCTTACAGCTCAAGGAGAGGCCCAAAGGTTTTTGTTAAAAAGGCGACGATCGCGCCGAACTTTTTGATGGTGTCGGGACTTATACAATACACTGAGGCCCAAAAAGGTTTATAAATACAAAGGATTGAGTCTTACACTCTACCAAGAGGCCCAAAGAGTTTTGAAAATGATTGATGAGGTTTGAAATCAAAGAAACCCTAATTTTTCCCTTTAAAAGTAAATATTTAAAGAAAATCAATAAAAATACCAAATGAGTTTGAATAAACCACTTGTGATTTTTGTTTAAGGTTTGAAAAATGAGGTTTTAATCACAAGATGAATTAAACCTCATTTGGTTTTGATTTTCAAGGTAAATATCCACTTTTAAAATGTTTAAAAACAATTAAAAAGGAATTTATTCACAAAAATACTAATTATATTAAATAAATAATATAAACTTGATTTTTTGTGGAATAAAATATTTCAACAGTTTTGTGATTTTTTGCAAAAAGAACCAATAAAAAATAATTAAAATTGAGAGAGTTATTAATTTTCCAAACTATTAAAAATAATATGAAAAATAGTAGAAAAGTGGAAAAAAATAGCAAAAAGAGGGTCTGGGGCGAGGGGGATTCGAACCCCAGACCTCTTGTGTATAGGGCACACGCCTTACCACTGGGGTGGTGATACATCCGTTGATTGAAACACAACCACAAATATACAAGGCTTGCCTTGTTTTTGGCCTGGCCCAAGGCAAGGCAAGGCAAGATTTTGGTTAGAAATGTGAATGCCATAACTTTCTCATTTCTCCATGAATTGGGACAAAATTTAGGTCTATCCTGCCTAGAATTTCACAAGGAATCCAATGGTGGTGGTGTTTTTCTTAGATCATGCTCCTATTGAAAAACCCGATAGTGGTTTTGAAATAGGCCATGATTTGCATTTTCTGTGCTATCTCTTGGTACAGACATGAATTACATGATGAATTGGTTCAAACACAACACATATAACATTTACAAGATGTGCATGATCAGTGGACCTCAAAGCAATGCATATTTCAAAGAGTTCAAGTTGAGATGCTTACCTCTTTTTGGAGCTTTTGTGCAATCTTCCAAGTGCTTTGTTCCAGAAATGATTTGATGCTTTGGACACCCTCAAATGATCTCTTAGAAGCTTTTAGGATGGTTAGAATCAGCTGGAACCCTCAGGAACAAGTTTGAGCTCTTTCTTGCAAAAGGGGCAAAAGTGGCCAAAATAGCAACTCTCTCAAATGGTGTTCCAGGTGGGGGGAACCATTTGGGATAGTTCAAGGATGATATTTGGAGTGTGTTTGAGGTTTTATCTGGTTTGGAAAGTGACTGAATCAAGACATGGCTTGATTTGTGATTTTGGTGTTACAGGTCACTTGTGAGTGTTTGGATCACCTCTATATGATATTTATGAGGTGTGTGTGTGTGTGTGTGTGTGTGTGTGTGTGTGTGTGTGTGTGATTGGTTTGGTTGGAATTGCCCTCAAACTCAAAACCCGATAGTGAATTGCTTTGGAAGGCAATTTTGGAAGTGAGAAGGTGTTTTTGAGGAAAGCATCTATTTGATGGCTTTGGTGTACTCAAATTGATCATAAATGAGCTCTATTTATAATAGAGCAAGTTTGTTTTGGGAGCAATAGTGATTGGCAACTACAGCACAGGTTTGGCCAATTTTGATCAATGAGAATCCAAGTCTCCTCTAGCCATTGACTAGAAGTTAGGGCACAGGCTGCTGGTTCCCTTGGTCTTGGATATGTCTTGACTGAATTCAGTTGGAAATGGCTCAGTCCATGCCACCTTGGTGCATCCATTAAATGCTCCAAACCAAAATTGGAGTCTTGTCCCTCTTTTAGGCATTTCTAGGTTTGGCATGCTACTTTTGGTTTCAAAGACTTGGGAGGCTTATGGATCAGTGTTTTTCCCTCCTTGGTCTCCCCTTGAGGTGTTCAGATGGATAAGTGTGTTTGTCATTTTCACAAATTTGGCAAATCGAGCAAAATGCACAAATCTGCCTTGCTTTGACAGTTTTCAGCAAGGCATATTGCCATTGTCATATCTCATGGCTCAAGTGGAATTTGATGGGGTTCTTGGCCATTTTGGAAAGCCCTCATATGATACAACAACTGTTTGATCATAATTGGTTTTGATACCTTTTGGATCCAAGTGAAAAATGCCCCTACATTTGGAAAAAAGTGAAGGCAGATTCTGACTTAGTGAAAATTTCACTAAGTGTTGGAAAAAAGTGACATTTTCACTTTTTGTGATTTTGATCATTCCATAACTTAAAATCCACGAGGAATTGGAATGAGTTGTGTTTGACGATTTTGTAGAGGGCAATGAGAGCTACAAATCCAGCTTTGGATGGGGAAAAATGTGTAATACCCCAAAATTTGCTCTCCCTCTTTGTCATCATAGCATGGCATTATCATTTATCATGTCACATCCACCTCATTAACATTGCATTGCATTTAACATAGAAAAATGAAGCATGGCATCCTCCTTACCATCAGGGCATGTGATCAGGTGGGGGATGGACAATCAAGAGATCATTCAAAGCACAAAAAGGTCAGTCAAGTTGCCTCAAGGCAAGCCAAGAAGCCTTTCATGTCTCATACTATCTCAATTGATCATCCACAACCTCAAGGATAAGAGATACAATAGGAGATTGAGGCATTACATCCTACACTATGCAAGAAGTCCAAAAATTGAAGGAAAATCCTCAAAAGAGATAGCTCATTGATTCAAAATCATCCTCAAGTGGCATTTCTCATCATCCTTTAAGAGGATACACAACATACTCTGAGGAACTTGGATTTGGAAGATGTGCAATTTCCTCCTAACCAAAGGGGGTCAAAACTAGGGTTTCCCATTAAATCAGGGAATCTTTGATTTTTTGAACAAAACTTGATGTCATGGTATTCCATATGTCCTTAAGTGTATGTATGTGGAAGATTGCATCTCAATTGGTTTTAGAAGTGGTTCAATTGGAAGAAAGATCAAGAATCAGAGAAATTGGGGCAAAGTCAAATAATCAGAGGAAAAAGTCAACTCTTGACTTTTTGAGGCCAAATTCATGAAATTCATGTTATATGTGTCCAATGTACAAAATTTGGTCAAGAAATTCCAAAGGAATCATGAAAAATTCAAGATGTAGAAAGTTGCAATTTTTGGATGAAGTAGGGTTACTAAAAATAGCAAGTTTTGGCCATTTTGCATCAGAGTTTGAACCAAGGCCATTTAAAATGGAAGCACCAAATGAAAATTCCACTCGGCCACAACAAAAGATCTTGTTTTAAGCTTCAAATCCATGTGTGGAACATCTCCATTGGATAAAAATTGAGTGAGATATGATTGATCAAAGTTTGAGCAAAGTAGGTTCAAAACTAGGTCATGACCAAGATTTCCAGGGCACGCGCGCAGTCATTTTAACAAACAGTTGGTGTGCCATATATTTGCCTATTTTTCTCATGGTTAAAGGCCTCAAATGAAAAACTTGTCAAAATCAATATTGTTCCTTGCAATGCCCTCTTCAATGTTCATGTTGGGCAAAATTTCATCTGATCAAGTTATGATGGAGAAATAGTGGCCCCAAGTCATGTTGATTATGCTGAAAACCCAGGCGCCATGTTGCCTTGCCAACCAACCCCATTACTACGCCATACACCAGTTTTGATTCCTTTTGTTTCAAGCAATTTTTCATCATCTTGTACACTTCCATTTGACTTGTTGTCAACATCAATATTGTGCCATGATAGCTCCTCTTTCATTTGACACCAAAACCTCATTAAACCATGCATTAACATGAGAGATATTTACCATCAAACATCCACTGTTACAATAATGACTTGTTGCATAATTTTGGTTCAAGCACACCTCAAATACATGACACAGGTTTTTTATGTTTGCTTCCTCATTAAGACCAACACATGCCTGCACTCTTTACACCTTTGCTCGAGTCATACATGAAAAAGGAAAAGGTTGAAAGCTTGTGGTAGAAGTTTTGCAGCAGGAACATTGTAACTTACCATGAGCTGCCATATACCATACAAAAGCCTAAAGGAACTCGCCCCTAACTAACTTGACTCAGTTAGTTAGGGTGCACTCAGTTGACCACCCTCAACTCGCTTGACTCACTCATTAAACCATGGTTAAGGCTGGCTATATAAACATCACATTGCTCATAACTCAGGGAGGTTTTTCACTTGTTCATTTTGTGTCACGAGTTCAGAGGTTCATCTCTCCAAGTTTCAGAGTCTCATTCTCACACTGCTCAAGCTTCATCGCCATTCTTCTCCACACGATTTACTCACTCTCTCGCTGCTCAAGTTTCAGTGCTTAAGCCTTTATTTGGCCAATAGAAGATCAAGAGTATCAAGTTTATTCTCTGGTTTTTCTTGGTTCAAAAGTTCCATCAACATCAGGTAAATATTCATCATCTTTTTCTGTACGATTCATGAGAGTTTTAAGTTCATTACACATTGATTGAAGCTTATTAGAAGCACAAGTTTGATTCTGGCTAGTTGATAGGCTTCTTAGAGGCATAGTTCTATACCTAGGGCTTAATTTGATTGACTCTGTTCTTGCTGTGCGTATGTGTTTGGTGATTTTCATTAGCATATTCATAATGTACGTGAGCTTAGCTTTCAATTGATGTATGCATTGTGATTTTCTGGAGAAATGTGAGTTGCAGACGGTGGTAAGTGACCGGAGAAGGTGACCGGAGGTCCCTCTCCGGCCGATGGCTTCATGTTAGGGTTTTATGACCAGTTTGAATGTGATCCGTTGGATGAGTGTGATCTAATGGCTACCATGCTGGCAACACATAAAAATTCATGTGCATGTCACGTGTGATTTTCTGAAATTTTTTTAAACTTTGTGTGGTATGGTACATGGTAGTGTGTATGGACATTCAAGTGTGCGCGTTGATCTTGATTACCTTGACCTAGATTTGACCTTGACCTGATCTGATGGTGGTGAATGGTTTGACTTAGTTTGACTGATAATGCATGGTAGTTAGTGTGTGCTACGCGTAATTGGACCTATGACAGATTGCTTTTCGCACCTCCTTTTTAAAAAGCCCAAACACTTTGAACTGTTGGTTTACTATATTTGCACCCCACTCTTGTTTTCTATTTCCTTTTATTTTCTTCATTTTATACACGTTTGCTTTTCAATTTTTAGAAATATCAAATGACATTAGAAAATTCCACAAAAATTCATGGACATCAATAAAACATTTAGAAAATTTTTGGTGATTTTATTTTCTGATCTTATGACCTTTTTGCCCCTGTTCCATAATTTTCTTTGAATTTCCATTTAGATGCATTCTAAGCATGATACATGAATTTGTTTAATTTTGTTCTTGCTCATTACAAACTGTTTTGACATGGTTCTTTTTGCATTGATTCACCAATACATTGAAGCATGCTAGATGATTTTTGTTTGATTTTTTAAGTCACTTTATGACATGTTTTGATGCCTATATTTGCACCACTTTGCATGATGTTTCAATTTGACCTAATTGCTTTGTTTGAAGTCATTTTGCTCTGAATTTTTACATGCTATCTTGATGTATGATGCATTTCTGACCTAGGCATTCCAATAATATGCTGGCATAATTTTCATGAATCCATTTGGTTTTTGTTTGATGCATTACATTTGAAGCATAATACATGTCATGTCATCATAACTTTAGTGCATGTTTGCATGAACTCTTTTGTGCATATTTGTATGAGCATTTGCATAGTTGTATGAGTCATTCAAGTGATATTATAGGTCATTGTTGCACATTATAGGTCATCTTCACATGTTCATTTCAACTTGAACTTTGTGCATCCTAACATGTATTGTTTGCACCTTCTTTTTGAGTTTTCATCTCACTTCTTCTTCTATTACTTCTTGAATGTCTTGATGGTTGATTCATGGATACTTTTGAGATGTTCATAAACCTTTTTTTATTTAGTTTCAATTCTGGTTGTTGATGTATATGTTCCATTTATGCATGTCCTTTTCATTTCTTTCCATCTTTCATCTATTCCTTCTTCTTGTAACATGTTTAAATGCTAATGGGTGATGATTATTGCTTATTCACTTGCATTTGTATGATGATATTCACTTGTTATCCATATGATGCACATTCTGGTTATGATATTAAGATTTGATTTTTCATCTTATTCTTTTGAATTTTAATGTGCATTAAGTGCTTTTTATTCCTTATACATGTTTCTATTGTTTACTAACCATGTAGGGGCTTTGGTAAGTTTCAATTGAGTGTGGATAAGGAATCCACATTCAAATTCTATCCTTTCTCTTCTACAATTCCATTTTATGTTTTGTTAAGCATTTATGTGCTTTCTTTTAATAACTCTTTACTTTCCCTTTTTGAATTACAATTCATCTTCTACTTTAGAAGTGAATTGTTTAATTCTTTCTTTCTTTAGACTTTAGGTTGAAACCTCACAAACCTTTAGGATCACTCCCTTTAATCTTCAATTAGGATTGAGTCTTAGTCCATATAGGTTTTACCTTTTCTCCTCTCTTGAGTCTCTCTTCTCATCTCAAAGAAAATTCAAAACATCCAATAAAGGTAAGCATTTATTGCATTTAGGCCTTTCATATAAAGAAAAGATTATAAAGAGGTTTTCTCTTATAATCTTAGAATGTATAGCATTATAGCCCATCTTGGGTCAATGTGTTAAACATTCGATCTTGTATGAGGGACTTGAATGCAATGCTTGTTGAAGGTACAAATAATAAAAAACACTTCTTCATTTCTTAATCAACAAAAATACTTAATAAACACAAATATGCTAGTGTGTTTGAACCTTGACAATTGGAACTAAGTATGGGGGTCTTCTTCACTCTTAGTGTGTCTTCTTGCTCATTCCATCTTGGAATGTGAGAATGTACACATTCCAATGATTAAGATCCAGATACACTATCATATGCAAACCAAATGAAAAACTATTAAAAGGCAAACACAAACAATAACGTCTTTCCTTCGGGAATTCTTTTCTCATCTCATTCATTCTCAACGCACGAACGCGCTTCTACTCGTTCTCTTGCAAGACGGTAACGCACTCGGACCAGCGAGCCTGCAACACCTGAGCTAGAACGTAAGCCGTTCTCTAAAAAAACACAAACAATCCATCCCTATTGAGGGGAACTACGTCGCTCTGATTCTCACGCTCCCAATGAGATACGTAGGCAGTGGGGTAGGGCCCATGCGAGCACTTCTTTTATTTTCCCTACATTTGTTTCCCGTTCCTTTTCTTTTCTTTCTCCTTTCTTTCTTTCAGTTCCTTTTCCGGCATCCTTTCTTTACACCCTTTGATCGAGACAAGCAAGCGTGGATCCCATCGGGTACGATGGACGCGTGGGGGTGCTAATACCTTCCCCGCGCGTAACCGACTCCCGAACCCAGTTCTCTTGGTCGTAAGACCATGCTTTTCCTTTCTCTCAGGTTTATGCGGTGTTTCCTTTCCCTCTCATGGGATAAATACACATTGCTGGCGACTCTGTTTGGTGCCACTTTCGCGTTTGTACTTGGATGAAAATCCCGGGAGCGACAAAATGGCCTTGTGGTTTAGGAGATATGATCCTCCAAAGTTGGTACGCTAGCCACTTTGTTCCATAACTTAGAAAAATTTCTAAGTTTTTATGGTTACCCCTTTTACAAGTTATCCCACTTCTCTTGATTTTTCTTGATAAATGATGACTCTAATCACACATTAACATCATTTTGGGGTCAAAGAACCATAATTGTGAAAAATCTCAAAAAGTCAAAGTTGACTTTTGTGCACAGTTGACTTTTTGTCAGATGAATTCCAAACTGTGTGATCCTCTATGAAATAAAGTCCTTGACCTAAATCAAACTTGATGGACATGTTCCATGGGTGTATAGGGTGTATTGAATCATGTCCCAAGGTTTGGGAGCATGACTGGGTCAAAAGTCAAAGGTACAATTGACTTTTCTCGCGAAACCCTAATTGTGGTTCTGATGAATTTGAAACTTGTTGCGCAAGCTTCTTGGATCAATCCATTGTTGCAAATGGATCAATGTGGTGTATTAGAGACCCTCAAATCATCCTTTGAGGTCTTGGCTCATGTTTTGTCCCAAAAGTCAACTTAGGGGTGAATTAGGTCAAAAAACCCTAATTCCTGATTTTTTTTATGAATGCATCCCCTGAGGCAAAATTGACTTGATGATTGGGTTCATGATGTCCCTTGGAGCATCATAGGTTATGCTTTGAAGCATTGGCTCATTCCCAGAGGAAAATTTCCATCTGGAGGCCCTGGTCGACCAAAACCCTAATTTGGTGACACTGTTGATTTTGAGGCTTGATCCACTCAGAATGCTGCAACCTTGTGCTTGATTCTTGCCGTGGGAGTCCTCTTGATTCATTGGGGATGTTTGAGAGGCTAGACAAGTTGAAGATCATGTCATTCCTTGAATGATCCTTTGTCTAAGAACTCTAAGAGGGATTGAAACCCTAAGTTTGATTGTAGTGAAGGCTCACCCATCTTTGGGGAGACTAATGAGGCATGATGGTTCATCCATATTGTGATGATGGTTTGCACAATGATGGGGAATCTTAGTGGTCAAAATTTGGGGTATGACAGATGCCCCTATTTAATCTTCTTGGACTCGAAGGTGTGAATGGCGAAGGTATTCGGGCATTCGGGGTGCAAGAGGATTAAATATCGGAATATCCGAAATTTTGATGGTGGTTATGAATGGTAAATTGCGCATTCATCTTCTTCTGCTAAGTGATGATGCTTAGAAAAGGTAAAAAAACTTCCCCTCGATCCTGGTCTTCAGCTAGGGAACTGGTCTCAGTTTCAGATGTAAACTTCCCCTCGATCCTGGTTTCCTACCAAGGAACTGGTCTCAGTTTCTGAAATAAACTTCCCCTCGACCCTGGTTTCCTACCAAGGAACTGGTCTTAGTTTATTTTGTAAACTTCCCCTCGATTCTGGTTTCCTACCAAGGAACTGGTCTTAGTTTCTTTTGTAAACTTCCCCTCGATCCTAGTTTCCTACCAAGGAACTGGTCTTAGTTTCTTTTGTCAATAAACTTCTTGACAAGGGACGTTGTTTGTAACGGTTTTTCCTTAAACTTCTCACTGAATTTTCCTAGGGAGATGCCATTTGATGGAAAAAGATTTGAGGTCAGACTTGCTGGGGGACCCATCTGTCTAAATTTTAGAGGTGTACAAACTTCTCTGTTAGAGACACCATTTGTTGACTCTAACGGGGAAAACGAGTCTCTTGAAAGACTATTTCCGCTTGGGGATATTATATCATACTTTTCTCGGAGATCTTCTCAGAGAAATGCCATATGATGTGATCCAATTTTGAGGTGCTGATGACAGTTTCGTCTGCGGATTTTTCGGAGAAAAACTGTCGTATCGTCGAATCTCTGATTAAGAGGTTCTCTGGGGATTTTCCTTAATCCGGGAAAGCGAGGATATCATCTTCAATGGCGAGGAGTGATGTTTATCGAAAGTTATCTGGTTTTTCAGAGGTTCAAGTTATCAAAGTGGTCAAGGGCCAACTCCAATCCAGAAATAAATTGGAGGCGAGGTTGCTCAGACGCGACATTTCTTGACGAGGAAAGAACTGACAACTCGATTGAGAGGACTTTTATCACTAGGGGATAAGACCGACTAAAGTGATAGTGATGCAATATGAATATGAATGTAAATCAATAATGCATGATGTATGTATGTTTATGCTGACAAAACTGACGTGACATACAGACTAATGGATGAACACGACTGGATACTCGGCCAATGCGGGAGACGAAAAATATCACTGGTTCACGATAGCAATTATGCCTTGCTTAGGAGAAATAGTCCCTGCGGGGAACAACCGTTGGTCGGGCTTAGGAGGTAAGAACTCTGCCGGGGGTGTCAGACGAAATATTCGCATCTGACACAGTTAATCCTTCATTCAAGTGCACTGGTTTAGAAGGAGTACTTTGATTCTGCACTTTGAAGTTCAATTACTTCTGGAGAAGTGATCGATATTCTTTCGATGTTCAACAGTCAAAATAAATTGCCATCTTTATTTAATAGCAGAAAAAGTTTATCAAGTAAAATCATTTTTGTTTTATTTCAAGAATCGTTGATCATGTTAAAATGTCGTTCTATAAAGCTAAAACAAATGAGAATTGCAAACAAAAGCACAAGGGCTCAAATTTTATTGATAGGATGGAAATCAGCCAAGCGCGTGATTCCATAGAGTATGTACAAAGTTAAGAAAATGGTAACTAAAGGGAAAAAGGGCTACATTGAAACATGATGACCGCTATCCTTCTACCAACTATGAATTCTGGACATCCTGAGCTTCTGTCGAAGATGACCTTGACTGGAGTTTTTTCGGCTGATGGTGTAACTGTTGCTGAGGGACTTGCCCCTTTGTTGAACATAGTTATTGCCATTATCCCTAATTTTTTCCTGGATTGTACTCTGAGATTTCCAATCCACCGGGATGATTTTTGATTGTGTCTCTAATTTTTTCCTGGACCGCCCTTTCGGGTTTTCAATCCATCGAGACGTTTTTTTCTCTCTTTTTTTTATTTAGGCAAAGTATTTCTTGACTATGTCAACATTCGTGGGGTAGGTAAATTCCTCTCCATCCATGGTTGCAAGTCTCAAGGCACCGCCTGAGAAAGCTTTCTTGACCACATAGGGGCCGTCATAATTTGGGGTCCACTTGCCCCGAGAATCAGTGAGAAATGATTGTAGCTTTTTTAGCACGAGGTCTCCTTTCCTGAAGACGCGAGGTCGGACCTTTTTGTCGAACGCCTTCTTCATTCTTTGCTGATACAACTGACCGTGGCATAGTGTCATTATTCTCTTTTCTTCGATTAGATTCAGTTCGTTGTGTCGACTTTGACACCATTCAGCTTCTGTAAGCTTAGCTTCCATCAATACCCGGATTGATGGGATCTCTACTTCGATGGGGAGCACTGCTTCCATGCCATATACTAGAGAGAAAGGGGTTGCCCCTGTTGAAGTGCGGACAGATGTACGATAACCGTGAAGAGCAAAGGGTAGCATTTCATTCCAGTCTTTATAGGTTACAACCATCTTTTAAACGATCTTCTTGATGTTCTTGTTAGCCGCTTCTACCGCTCCGTTCATCTTAGGCCGGTAGGGAGATGAGTTATGGTGTTCGATCTTGAACTCAGCACATAACTCTTTCATCATCTTATTGTTCAAGTTAGATCCATTATCAGTAATGATCTGGCTTGGAACACCATAACGGCAAATGATATTGTTTTTGATAAATCGGACCACCACTTGTTGGGTTGCATTAGTGTATGACGCTGCTTCGACCCACTTGGTGAAGTAGTCAATGGCTACCAGGATGAACTGATATTCGTTTGAAGCCTTAGGTTCAATCATGCCGATCATGTCGATTCCCCATATGGAAAAAGGCCATGGGGAAGAAGAACTTTGAGATGCGTTGGCGGTACATAGATCTTGTCCGAGTATATCTGACACTTGTGACACTTCCTCATGTACTTGTAGCAATCGGATTCCATGGTCAACCAGTAGTACCATGCTCTTAGAATTTTTCTCTCCATTGTGTGTCCATTGGCATGAGTGCCAAAGGATCCTTCGTGAATTTCTTTTATCTGCATGTTTGCTTCTGGTCTGTCTACGGCTCAGAGCAAGACCATGTCAAAATTTCTCTTATATAGTTTATCACCGCTCAGGAAGAAGTTGCCTGCCAGCCTTCTGAGGGTCTTTCTGTCCTTTCTTAGTGCCCCAGGTGGGTGCTCTTGTTTCTGAAGGAAGCATTTGATATCGTGATACCAAGGTTTGTCATCTATGACTGCTTCAATCGTGAAGATGTAAGCGGGCCGTTATAGGCGCATTATGTCGATCTTAGGTAAGTCGTTCTATTGACCTACACTAATCATGGAAGAGAGGGTCGCTAATGCATCAGCCATGTGATTCTCATCACGTGGGATATGATGAAACTCGATTCTGGTGAAGAAGGGTAACAACCTTCTCGCATAATCTTTGTAAGGAATCAGTCCTGATTTGTATGTGTTCCAATCTTCTTTGATCTGATTGATGACCAGAGCTGAGTCGCCATATACATCCAACTTTTTGATCCTTAAGTTGATCGCTTCTTCGAGACCCATGATACAAGCTTCGTATTTGGCCTCGTTGTTTGTGCACTTGAATGTCAGTCTGGCGGTGAAAGGAATGTGGGTACCTTGAGGTGTTTTGATGATTGCCCCAATTCCGTTTCCGTAATGATTGACAGCTCCATAAAAAATTAATCCCCATTGGGATCCTGGTTCTGGCCCTTCACTAGGTAGCGGTTAATCGCAATCCTTCATTTTCAAATACATGACATCTTCGTCTGGGAAGTCAAATTCGACTGATTCCTGATCGTCAATCGGATGATGAGCCAAATGATCGGCTAAAGTACTCCCCTTAACAACTTTTTGAGCATGGTATTCTATGTCATATTCTGATAACAACATCTGCCAACAGACAATCCTTCCCGTGAGAGCAGGTTTTTCAAAGACGTACTTGATTGGATCCATTTCGGAGATTAAACAAGTAGTGTGGCGAATCATATACTGGCGAAGACGTTTGGCTGCCCATGCCAGAGCACAGCAAGTTTTCTCAAGCATAGTGTACCGAGTCTCGCAGTCGGTGAATTTCTTGCTCAAATAGTAGATGGCAAACTCTTTCCTTTTCGTTTCGTCTTGTTGGCCAAGTACACAGCCCATGGAGTCTTCTAAGACTGTTAAGTAAATGATCAGTGGTCTTCCTTCCACTGGAGGTGATAGAATCGGCGGATTCAACAAGTATTCCTTAATACTGTCAAAGGCGGTTTGACAGTCTTCTGTCCAAATGCAGTCCTGATTCTTTTTAAGTAATTTGAAAATCGGCGCACATGTCGCGGTCACGAGGAATATAAATCTAGAAATGTAGTTCAGACGTCCCAGGAATCCTCTGACTTGTTTTTCAGTCTTTGGAGAAGGCATTTCTTGAGTGGCCTTGACCTTGTCATGATCAACCTCAATTCCTTTCTGGCTGATGATGAACCCTAAGAGTTTCCCCGAACGGACACCGAAGGTGCACTTGTTGGGATTCAAGCGAAGTTTATATCTCCTCAAACGCTCAAATAATTTTGACAGGTGGGTCACATGTTCCTCCTCTGTTTTAGATTTTGCAATCATATCATCGACATATACCTAGATTTCCTTGTGTATCATGTCATGAAAAAGAGTAGTCGTGGCCCTTTGATAGGTTACCCCGGCATTCTTCAAACCGAACGACATTACCTTGTAACAAAAGGTGCCCCATGGGGTGATAAATGAAGTTTTCTCCATGTCTTTCGGCGCCATTTTGATTCGATTATAGCCCGAGAATCCATCCATGAAGGAGAAGACTTTGAACTTTGTTGTACTGTCTACCAGCATGTCAATGTGTGGTAAAGGGAAGTCGTCCTTTGGACTAGCCTTGTTTAGATCTCTATAATCGACACACATTCTGACATTTCCGTCCTTTTTTGGAACGGGTACGATATTGGCTAACCATTGAGGATATTCTGACGTAGTGAGGAAACCCGCGTCAATCTGTTTCAGTACTTCCTCCTTGATTTTAATGGCCATGTCCGGGTGAGTTCGTCTCAACCTTTGTTTTACTGGCGGAGATTCTAACCTTAACGGTAGATGATGTTCCACGATGCTGGTATCCAACCATGGTATATCCTGATAGGACCAAGCGAATACATCAGGAAATTATTTGAGAAGCTTTGTCAAACTCTCTTTGGCAGTTGGACTGAGCAATGCCCCAATCCTGATCTATTTTCTCTCTTCTTTTGAACCCAAGTTGATCGTTTCCAACGGCTTTTTGTGAGGTTCAATGGAACTTTCCTCTTGTCTGAGTAATCAGGAGATCTCTTTTGGAATTTCGTCGTCATCTTCTTCTTCAGCCTCAAATGCCGGGAACTCAAAGTCGGGAGAAGGCATCGGATCGTATGTTTCAATGGGGTTAAAAACAAGCAATCTGCATGACGTGATGATTTGTGTTTAGAAGAGATAGAGGGAAAATGCAAGAGTGTGTGCAGTATATTTTTTTTTGCGGAAATTGCATAATGACGTCATTTTATTTATGAACGGTCAATTCTTGAAACTACAGCCCTATAAAACAAAACTCTGTCGCTTTGGGCAAAGCGAAGAGGGATAATTGTAGAAAGTGAGCCCTATCAAAACATCTGTTTCACCTGGGCAGGGTGAAAGGTTAAGATAAAGACGACAATTACTTTGACTTATGAACGATCTTCGGAATATCGACAGCAACCCGTTAGCGGTGAACTCCTCGGTGAATCACAAAGTCTGGTACCTTCCTTGATTTGACTTCAGAAATAACACTGATTTCTGGCAGAGCAGGATCGTTGGAATCTGTCTCCCAGGTAGAGTTGTCGTAGGAGGATTCCTCTATTGTATTTTGCATAGTGTTTGTGCTCTTAGGTGGATCTCCCCACCCAGTTGGCTGGTTGTCTTCGAGCCTGATACGAGAGCTCTCAGGAGTAGTGTACTTGACCATATAGTCGTATTTTCCACTTGGTTGTCCCAAGGTGTCGCACACTTCTTTGGAACTGGAGGAGTCATCCCTTTCGATGACGTTGATGAATTCTAGTCCTGCAAACTTTGCAAATTCATCGTCGTGATGGATATTTTCAGAATGCCACGAGTAATGATCCCATGACATGGTGGGGACACAAGTATTCTTTTCAATGATGCTCAACTGATTTTCATTGTTCGGCTGATTTTCTTGCCCCAAGTCTCCTGGGTACAGCTGCCAGATAGGCAGGCCATCTATTGGGCCATAATAGTCATGGTCAAAGTTGTATTTCATCAGAGTGTCCTCCTCTAATAAATTTGGTGGAGCACGACATCCTTCAGGATCATAATCTCCGTATATTGTTCCGACATCTAACCTCGGTATAAATCTCGGACTCTGTGCGGGATAGAAAAATGGCATATGCACCTTTTCTTGAGACATATAACCGTCCTCGTTAAGATAGGACTTCCACTCCGCATCTGTATCAGAGGGATCTTCCTCGTTGATGGTATGGACTACTTAAGGCATTGGGTGAAGGAAACCTCCACTGTGGAAGAAGTCCTGAATGGGATGAAGACTTTCATCGTTAGCAGCTGTCTGGGTACAGGTCGCAGAAAAACCAAGACCCTTCTTTGTTTTGTTATCGGTAGGAATGACAAGCTGTCCCCATCCTTTTGTATTGTTATTTTTGATCACTTTGAGAGAATCTCTGTATGAGGAAATCGAGGTTCCTTTCTCTAATTGATTCTTATTGCTCACCGAAAGTGCTTAGAACTGAGTCCCAATAACCTCCTCGGGTTCTATACAAGTAGATAATGACAGGTTACTCACAATCAAGGCTTGTTCTCCACAGATCGTGACGAGTTGGTCGTTCTTGACGAACTTCAGTTTCTGGTGCAACGTCGAAGTGACTGCCCTAGCCTGGTGTATCCAAGGTCTTCCTATTAAACAGCTGTACGCTGCCCGGACGTCCATGACCTGGAAAGTGATTAGGAAAGTGTGAGGACCAATAGTTATGGGAAGGTCGACTTTGCCGATAACTACTTTCCGAGATCCATCAAAGGCTTTGACGATAACCTCACTGCCCCTCACCGGGGATCCTTTGAATGATAGCCACATTAAAGTGGACTTCGACATAACGTTGATGGTCGATCTCGTGTCTACCAGTACGCTGGCCAAAGCATCGTCCTGGCAGTTGACTGTGATATTGAGCGCCATGTTATGACTTTTGCCCCCTCTGGCAAATCCTCATCACTGAATCCTAAGTTGTTGCAGGAAGTGATGTTAGAGATGATGCTATCGAACTGTCATATTGACACATCCTGTTCCACAAAGGCCTGCTCTAAGACTTTCTGTAGAGCCTCTCTGTGGGCTTCGGAACTGAGTAAAAGTGATAACACTGAGATCTTTGAAGGAGTCTATAACAGTTGATCAACAATGTTGTATTCACTCCTTTGGATGAGCTTTAGCATCTCATCATTGTTTTTCGAAAGGTCGGGATTACTGGATTGACCGACTGGTGGATCAGGAGCTTCTGTCTGAAGTTCCTTTTCTTTGTTAGGTTCTCCAACTCCTCGGTTGAAGATTCGACCGCTCCGTGTTACTAGACTGATGTCTGCAATATTCACGATGGAGGGTAATGGAAGTTCCTTTCCATTCTCAATTACTATTGCATCGTATTTGTAAGGGATCGCCTTAGCTGATTCATACGTCACTGGTCCCGGCAAGTAAATGACTACAGGAACCTTCTGATTTTTCTGACTGTCGTAAGTAACTTCAATCAGTTCTGGGCTAGGAACTTTTAATTCGTCAAGTAGAGGGATGATGGTACAAACATCTTTGGTCCCTTCGTGATTAGAGATTACGACAACGCCCTTAATCTGATCAGCGAAATAGTCTGGCGTCCAGTTGATTGGCTCGGAACTCGGACATGGGTGAATCTCTTTATGATTCAACTGACCTTGAAGGGCTGCTCGCACGAGGTAACATCCTTGATTATTTTCCGAGCAGACTCTACAGCGTTCGTAATTGTGTGGTGGCACCTGGCCATGTCCGCTTTGAATGCAGTGCAACCTTACTATGTCAGTTTCCATAGATCGGACATCCTGACTTTGATGCTGAGTAGGGTTCCTGTCAACCACACTGATTTGTTGTGTGCCTTCATCCATATAGATTGGAAGCCACCAGTGGTTTAACAAGTGTTGCAATGTTCTTTGAACGAGAGCGCGCCCTTGGTTACTCTCATAACATCCTTTACAACTCAGATACTCGTGAAAAGTGAGAAAATCAGATTGGACTTGCCTGGCGTGTAACTCCACCAAGCTGGTATTCATCAGACGAATATCAAAGATTTGAATCATGTTGATCTGATAGGGTTTTCAATCATGGTGGTCCTGGATTCACCCAAGATCCATCTGATGCTAGAGGGCCTCTTGTATAAAAGAGCATCCCTTTTTGTTTACCAAGCAAGTCAGATAGGAATTGTAATCGTGCTGCGGCAGATTATGATACTGGCTTTGCCTTGAGTGCATTGCCACTAAGTTGGCATTCATTGCATGGATGTTGTGGTTTTGAATGACGTTGCAATTCGTATAGGTCACGTTGACTCCACGAACTCGATGCTCTTGGATCCACCCGAGATCGAATTGTTCCTGTAGAGCTGATTGCACCACAGAACATCCCTAATTATTTTTAGAGCAGATATTACACTGGTGATAGTTATGAGGTGGCACATGGCCATATCCGCTTTGTCTACAATGCATCTTGACCAAGTTGGCCATTAACAAGAGTACATCATAAATTTGATAGGTGTTGTTAGACTCTCCCTCTATCAAATTGACTGTAGCTTTCTCATGTTGAGGCAGCGAGTTTGTGAGAACATTAGGATTCGTATCTTTGAAAGATAAGACCCCGCTCCTAACAAGCTTTTGCACATCGGATTTGAAACTAAGACAGTTTTCTATGTTATGCCCTGGTCCTCCTTGATGGTAAGGACAAGTCTGATCCGTTTTGAACCAAAAAGGCAGATTTTCCGGTACTGTAAGAGGAGACTTAGTTTAGACGTGCCCCTTGACCAGTAACAATGGAAATAGTTATGCGTACAACATGGTTATAGGATCGAACCCTGGAGGTCGCGTTGTACGATTGTTGTTGTATTGAGGACGAGCCTGCTGAAGAGGCTGTTGTGTCCTTTGCTGACATTGCTGTTGAATTGGTTGGCTCTACGCAACCTGAGGTTGATACGTAGGAACAGGCACGGGATTGATAGCAGGAGTTACAGCTGCTACTGGTTGATATCGTCGCCTTTTCTTTCCGAGAGAGATATTCCCGATATCTTGCTCTTTTTTCTTAGGGAGAGCACTACCGTATCGTTTTGTAATACTTGATGATCCATCGTATTTAACTAAACGTCCTTCTCGGACTGATTCCTCAAGAAGAACTCCCATGCCCACCATCTCGGTGAAGTCACTGGGCGCATTGGCAACCATTCTGTCGTAGTAAAATAAGCTTAAGGTTTTCAAGAAGATCTTTGTCATCTCTTTTTCCTCCAGAGGTGGACAAATCTGGGCGGCAATTTCACGTCATCTCTGTGCGTACTCCTTAAAGGTTTCCTTGTCCTTTTGTGACATCGATCTGAGTTGATCTCTGTCCGGTGCCATGTCCAAATTGTATTTATATTGTTGAATGAAAGCAGCGCCAAGATCTCTGAACGTGCCGATCGTAGCGCGGTTTAAACCCATGTACCATTTTAATGTGGCACCGATTAAACTATCCTGAAAGTAATGAATTAGTAGCTCCTGGTTCTTTGTCTGAGCTGACATTCGCCGAGCGTACATCACCAAATGGCTTTAAGGGCAAGAGTTACCCTTGTACTTTTCAAAGTCGGGTACCTGAAACTTGTGCGGAACTTTCACATTGGGGACCAAACAAAGGTCTGCGGCGTCCTTTCCAAATAGATCCTGACCGCGAAGGGCTTGCAGTTCTTTCTGCATCTCCAGGAATTGTTCTTGGAATTCATTCATTCTGTCGAACATGTTGTCATTTCCACCAGAAGGTATCTGTGGAATATGTCCTTCCAGGACAATGTATACCACGGGTGGTGGTATAGTCATCATGGTCGAGACTCTCGGTGCCTCCCGAAGTTTGTAACCTTTAGGAGTTGCTGTCATGCCCCTAGCATCTTCGCTTTCCCGAAGTATGTAACCTTCAGGCCCAGCGGCTCCTGCCGCGGTTCCTTGATCCTCATTGATCAGCAGAACATATCCTTCCGGAATATAGTTGATAAGCATGCCCCAGGGGAGATCTTTCGGCATTTGTACCTAGGATCATACTTCTCCACTATGGGCGTAGACGTGATCTCCGAGATCACAGTCCTTTGTTGTTGCATTTGAGCTTCTGCTAGAGCTTGCATGTCGTTATGAAGCTTTCTCAGATCCTCTTTCAGAGTGTCGATCTCTTCCCTCAACTCTCTGTTCTCTTCCTCGAGATCATCCATCTTTTTTTGGCGATTGGCCCGAGTATTATACGAATGAGACGGTTTGACTCTAGAACCAAGATGCAAACGTGAGATTCGTAGGTAAGAAAAATGCATGAAGTGAGAATGATGAATAATATGCAATGATTATATTAATTGTATATATTTTTGTTTATTCAAAGTAAACTTCAACAATTAGATTGCAAATATCAAATAGTGGGGAAGATCCCGTTTTATTGAATTCAAACGATTGCAGAAATGGAAATACATTAATTTACATAGTGCTGCGAAAGGAAATCTAAGCTAATGGGTCCTGAGTCCTCTCTGAGGAGAGCTCAGGTGCTGGTTCTGGTATTTTCCTTTTCTTTGACCGGGGCTCTTGGGCCGTTGTCGGGTTGTCATCCCTTTGCCAAGTGAAAGGAGCGAGCAAATTCCTTTGGTCTTCTTGATTCTCTACAACATGTTGCTCTAAAATCTTAATCAGAGCATCCTTTTCTTTTAACAGTTGATGTATTTTCTTACACTCCACATTGAGAATACGGTACTTGTTCCTCCAAGACCTCTTCTCCTGCTGAACTTTGCTGAGAGTAACCTAAAGTTTTTCGGTCTCAGACATAAAATAAAGGGCAGAGTCCCTTATTGGAAGAACTTCCTGGCGAGGGTAAGGCATCCTCAGCTTGAGAGCTCTAGTTTGTACCTAGTGGAGATAAGGTTCCACCGAGACACAATCTGGTTTTCCTAGAGACTCTCTACCTTTCCTGTGAATGTGTTTCCAGGCATGCACTATTTCCGTCTTTAGTGCCCTGTCATTTTCTCCTTCATTGAAGAAAAGACCTTCCAGATGAGCATTACGCGGGACATGCCTCATCGGGTATCCAAATTGACGACGAACGAGAATTGGATAATAGTTGATTCCTCCCTTAGTTCCTATAAGGGGTACATTTGGGATATTTCCACAACAGTCAATGATTCTGATCCCATCATAGATTTGATTGTACCAATCGATGTCAAAGTTGGTAAGATACATGATTCTCTGCGACCAACATAAAGTATTCTTTTGATCCCAAAATGCAGTAGTGGGCAAATGGGAAGTGAACCATTTGTATAGCAGGGGTACACAGCATGTGATCATTCCCCCGCTGTATAAATTACTTAAGTGTACAGAATGATACGCATCTGCGAGTAAGGTCGGTACAGGGTTTCCAATCAGAAAAATCTTAATGGCGTTGACATCTACGAAGTTATCAATGTTGGGAAACAAAAATTACCCGTAGGTGAGCAAAACAAAGATGCTCTCGAAAGCGGCCATGTTCCCTATACTTGCAAAGTATAGAGCTTTCTTTATCAAGAATTGGGCTGGCAAACCTTGGAAGCCACCCTTAGTGGTCATGTGAGTCCTGACTTCTGACTCGTCCAGATAAATTGCTCTTACAATGGTTTGATCCTTTGGAATTTCTTCCAGTCCATAAAAGGGAGCTTGATCAGTAATATGCAAACCAGTCAGGTGAGAGTACTCCTCCAGCGTTGGTGCTAGCTGATAATCCGAGAATGTGAAACAATGATATACCGGATCGTAGAACTGGATTAGTGTGGACAGGATTCCTTCGATTACATGAACCCTTAACAAGGATAGCAATCCTCTATACTTGGCTCTGAAAGCCTCGTGGTTGGTGATCATTCTCGCCAGACCTCTCAAATCCTATAGTTTTGGAACCTTGAAGGTGTACTTATGAGTTTTCCTTCTACCGAAATCCATTAGTGCAATCTCCTTTCTCTGACATTTGCAATCATTGTCTTAGTTTAATTTGAAAAAGAGAGACTAGAAGAGAAGATTTTTTTGAATGTTTTTTAGATGAATGTATGAATGCAGCACACAAAAACATAGAAAAAACATGGGGTCAAAGGGTCGGTGTCATGAAGTCAAGGCTCTACCCCCCCCAAAGGTTTATATTGGTGATTTTTTGTACCTGTCCGCAAAATCATTGATCCCTCTTGGGATAACAACAGCAAGCGGATCGCCAGCGAGCTGATGCATCTTAGAGCGATCTCAAATGAGGGTAGTATCGCGTGACAACTATTTCTGATAGCTTCCGCACTACAAAATGGCTTAAGTCTACTAAAAACCTCAGCTTTTCAAATAACCCAGTCGACCACACTACTTTCAACAACCAAAGTCGTATAGGCAATGTATCTGCAAAGGGAGTCTCCACTAAGTTTGATGGTCGATCGAGGACTCTTAACTGGGATTCACTCCCCGCAAGATTACCCGCATTGCCATCACCTATCTTAGGTGTATACTCAATCTTTCCACATGCGGCATCACACACATTCCCATTAGCAGAAAAATAAACGCATATATCAATTAGGAAAAGAAGTATATATATTTGTCTTAATCATCCTAGACCTCTAGTCTTATGATCCTATACAGACAATGACTCCCCAACAGAGTCGTCATTTCTGTGATATTTCAAGAACTTAAGGTTTCTATCGAAGATTATAAGAAAGAGAAGAGGGCCTCACGGTGGCCGCCATTTTTTCGATAGCGCGATTTTTGTGGTCCTGAGTCACGACCGCTTGGGTACTACAGTTCGATTCATTTTTATCCTATTGAGCTTATTAAGGAAGGGAAATAGAAGTCTGCAATTAACCCTGCTTGCATACTGAATTTGAACAGCGGTCTGTTAGGTTACATATGCTATGTGGATGTGGGGCCCAATCTTCGGTTATTTTGTTAAGAACACAGTGTTTGGATTATTTGTGAGGTTTTTGGTAGGATGTTAGGACTTGGTGCTTTTGGGTTGATATATGAAGAAGATACTAGATTTTGGGTTTTTGATTAGTATGCTCGCTAAGATTTTTTTCAATCTTATGCCTACGTATTCCCGTTTGATGAAACAGGGAAATCAGAGTGATCGTAGTTCCTCTTATTCTATGGGAGGAAAAGAGGTTGTTTTGGTGTCTTGTTCAAAGCCCAAGACATGAAGCTAAAGGTGATTTATATCTTGTTCAAAGCCCAAGATGTGAAGCTAAAGGGTTTATGGATGAGAGAGAATTTGTCGTCTCTAAAGGGGGATATTTGGTCTGTTTATCACAACTGTTGGGTGACTGATTATAAAGGAGAATTACTTTAACTAGGATATGTGAATCCAGCAATGCCATAATTTCCTTTATAGATGATTTTTTAACCTGAAGAAGAAGACTTTAACTCAGTTTAGAGCAATGCCATCTTTCCTTAGGAATTTCTCATGCTAAAAGAGGGACAGTGGCGTGGATGTAAATAATCCAGAGGCTTGCCGCTTACATCAATTAGATGGGGGGAAAAGAGTTGTTGATGTTTGTATGTTGTGAGCAAGGCACAGATTTGGATGCTAAAAGGTTGATTGACTCAACCGGGGTTTTCTTTATACAAAGCCTAAGAGGAGGCTAGTGACCCAATAAGAGGGTGCTAACAAGTGACTGACTCAAAAAGAGGGTGCTTTTATGTGTCTTGTACGAAGCCCAAGACGGGGGCTAAAAGGAAAGTGACTCAACAAGAGAGTCTGTTTGACAGGTGATTGACTCAACAAGAGAGTCTTTTATACTCAATAAGAGAGTGTTTTTCTGTCTCGTACGAAGCCCGAGATAGAGGCTGAAAGGAGATTGACTCAATAAGAGAATCTTTTATACTCAACAAGAGAGTGATTTTTATCTCGTACGAAGCCCGAGATGGCGGCTAAAAGTGGTTAACTCAACAAGAGAGTCTTTTATACTCAACAAGAGAGTGTTTTGTATCTCGTACGAAGCCCGAGATGGAGGCTAAAAGTTGTTGACTCAACAAGAGAGTCTTTTATACTCAACAAGAGAGTGTTTTTCTATCTCGTACGAAGCCTGAGATGGAGGCTAAAAGTTGTTGACTCAACAAGAGAGTCTTTTATACTCAACAAGAGAGTGATTTCTATCTCGTACGAAGCCCGAGATGGAGGCTAAAAGTTTGACTCAACAAGGGAGTCTTTTATACTCAACAAGAGAGTGTGAAAAGGTTAGCTCCGCTGGGGAGAATCATTGTACAAAGCCCAAGAGGAGGCTAAGTGTGCTGGTGACTGTCTCAGTTCAGTGACAGGTCCGGTATATTGGATAAAAGAGAAAATTAGTTCATATAAAAGGAAAGATTAAAGGAATGGTTGTGCCTTGGCACTAATCAGATGATCAGGGTTATTTCCTGTTCATATTTGTCACTAGTATTACACAGTTGATATTTGCCTTGGCACTAGTATTACACAGTTGATATTTGACAAGTATATAAAAGTTTGTGAAAGAAGACTTACAGTGAGCAGCCCCACAATACATTTATATATATGAAAGCGGATAAAGAAAGCGGGTAAACACTTACTCGGTTGTAGAGCTTCCATGCTGTCGGTTAGTTGTTCAACAAAGAAAGCTTTGATAACAATATTATATTCTAAATCAAAGGAGAAGGTTCTTTGAAAAGATTATTGGGGCTTACAGCTCAAGGAGAGGTCCAAGGTTTTATCAGTGATTGCACTGTTGTTTTGAAATTGTACAGGGACTTATACAAGTGACTAAGGCCCAAAAAGGTTTTTTGTACAAAGAGATGGGTCTTACACTCTCGCAAGAGGCCCAAAGGGTTTAAAGAAAAGGAATGGGGCTTATAACACGAGGGTAGGCCCAAAGGGTTTTGTTTGAAAAATGGAGATCGCGCCGAGATTTCTTTAACGTACTGGGTCTTATACAATGCATTGAGGCCCAAAAAGGTTTTATCTACAAGGGATGTGTCTTACACTTTATTAGAGGCCCAAAGGTTCATTTTTGTATAAGTGGTGGGGCTTACAGCTCAAGGAGAGGCCCAAAGGTTTTTGTTAAAAAGGCGACGACCGCGCCGAACTTTTTGATGGTGTCGGGACTTATACAATACACTGAGGCGCAAAAAGGTTTGTATTTACAAAGGATTGGGTCTTACACTCTACCAAGAGGCCCAAAGAGTTTTGAAAATGATTGATGAGGTTTGAAATCAAAGAAACCCTAATTTTTCCCTTTAAAAGTAAATATTTAAAGAAAATCAATAAAAATACCAAATGAGTTTGAATAAACCACTTGTGATTTTTGTTTAAGGTTTGAAAAATGAGGTTTTAATCACAAGATGAATTAAAACTCATTTGGTTTTGATTTTCAAGGTAAATATCCACTTTTAAAATGTTTAAAAACAATTAAAAAGGAATTTATTCACAAAAATACTAATTATATTAAATAAATAATATAAACTTGATTTTTTTGTGGAATAAAATATTTCAACATTTTTGTATTTTTTGCAAAAAGAACCAATCAAAAATAATTAAAATTTAGAGAGTTATTAATTTTCCAAACTATTAAAAATAATATGAAAAATAGTAGAAAAGTGGAAAAAATAGCAAAAAGAGGGTCTGGGGCGAGGGGGATTCGAACCCCAGACCTCTTGTGTATAGGGCGCGCGCCTTACCACTGGGGTGGTGATATATCCGTTGATTGAAACACAACCACAAACATACAAGGCTTGCCTTGTTTTTGGCCTGGCCCAAGGCAAGGCAAGGCAAGATTTTGGTTAGAAACGTGAAGGCCATAACTTTTTCATTTCTCCATGGATTGGGACAAAATATAGGTCTATCCTGCCTAGAATTTCACAAGGAATCCAATGGTGGTGGTGTTTTTTTTTCAGATCATGCTCCTATTGAAAAACCCAATAGTGGTTTTGAAATAGGCCATGATTTGCATTTTCTGTGCTATCTCTTGGTACAGACATGAATTACATGATGAATTGGTTCAAACACAACACATATAACATGTACAAGATGTGCGTGATCAATGGACCTCAAAGCAATGCATATTTCAAAGAGTTCAAGTTGAGATGCTTACATCTTTTTGGAGCTTTTGTGCAATCTGCCAAGTGCTTTGTTTCAGAAATAATTTGATGCTTTGGACACCCTCAAATGATCTCTTAGAAGCTTTTAGGATGGTTGGAATCAGCTGGAAACCTCAAGAACAAGTTTGAGCTCTTTCTTGCAAAAGGGGCAAAAGTGGCCAAAATAACAACTCTCTCAAATGGTGTTCCAGATGGGGGGAACCATTTGGGACAATTCAAGGATGATATTTGGAGTGCGTTTGAGGTTTTATCTAGTTTGGAAAGTGACTGAATCAAGACATGGCTTGAAAAAAGCACAAAAGTCAAATTTTGAGGTTTTGTTAGGTGACTTTGTGATTTTGGTGTTACAGGTCACTTGTGAGTGTTTGGATCACCTCTATATGATATTTATGAGGTGTGTGTGTGATTGGTTTGGTTGGAATTGCTCTTAAACTCAAAACCCGATAGTGACTTGCTTTGGAAGGCAATTTTGGAAGTGAGAAGGTGATTTTGAGGAAAGCATTTGTTTGATGGATTTGGTGTACTCAAACCGATCACAAATGAGCTCTATTTATAGTAGAGCAAGTTTGTTTTGGGAGCAATAGTGATTGCCAACTGCAGCAGAGGATTGGCCAATGTTGATCAATGAGAATCCAAGTCTCCTCTAGCCATTGACTAGAGGTTAGGGCACAGGCTGCTGGTTCCCTTGGTCTTGGATATGTCTTGACTGAATTCAGTTGGAAATGGCTCAGTCCATCCCACCATGGTGCATCCATTAAATACCCCAAACCAAAATTGGAGTCTTGTCCCTTTTTTAGGCATTTCTAGGTTTGGCATGCTACTTTTGGTTTCAAAGACTAGGGAGGCTTATGGATCAGTGTTTGTCCCTCCTTGGTCTCCCCCTGAGATGTTCAAATGGATAAGTGTGTATGTCATTTGCACAAATTTGGAAAATCGAGCAAAATGTACAAATCTGTCTTTCTTTGACAGTTTTCAGCAAGGCATATTGCCATTGTCATATCTTATGGCTCAAGTGGAATTTGATGGGGTTCTTGGCCATTTTGGAAAGCCCTCATATGATACAACAACTGTTTGATCATAATTGGTTTTGATACCTTTTAGATCCAAGTGAAAAATGCCCCTACATTTGGAAAAAAGTGAAGGCAGATTCTGACTTAGTGAAAATTTCACTAAGTGTTGGAAAAAAGTGACATTTTCACTTTTTGTGATTTTGATCATTCCATAACTTAAAATCCATGAGAAATTGGAATGAGTTGTGTTTGAAGCTTTTGTAGAGGGCCATGAGAGCTACAAATCCAGCTTTGGATGGGGAAAAATGGCCTTGTGGTTTAGGAGATATGATCCTCCAAAGTTGGTACCCTAGCCACTTTGTTCCATAACTTAGAAAAATTTCTAAGGTTTTATGGTTACCCCTTTTACAAGTTATCCCACTTTTATTATTTTTCTTGATGAATGATGATTCCAATCACACATTAACATCATTTTAGGGTCAAAGAACCATAATTGTGAAAAATCTCAAAAAGTCAAAGTTGACTTTTGTGCACAGTTGACCTTTTATTAGATGAATTCCAAACTGTGCGATCCTCTATGAAATCAAGTCCTTAACCTAAATCAAACTTGATGGACATGTTCTATGGGTGTTATAGGGTGTATTGAATCATGTCCCAAGGTTTGGGAGCATGCCTGGGTCAAAATTCAAAGGCACAGTTGACTTTTCTTGCGAAACCCAAATTGTGGTTCTGATGAATTTGAAACTTGTTGCTCAAGCTTCTTGGATCAATCCATTGTTGTAAATGGATCAATATGGTGTATTAGAGACCCTCAAATCATCCTTTAAGGTCTTGGCTCATGTTTTGTCCCAAAATTCAACTTAGGGGTGAATTAGGTCAAGAAACCCTAATTCTTGATTTTTTTTATGAATGCATCCCCTGAGGCAAAATTGACTTGATGATTGGGTTCATGATGTCCCTTGGAGCATCATAGGTTATGCTTTGAAGCATTGGCTCATGCCCAGAGGAAAATTTCCATCTGGAGGCCCTGGTCGACCAAAACCCTAATTTGGTGACACTGTTGATTTTGAGGCTTGATCCACTCAGAATGCTACAACCTTGTGCTTGATTCTTGCTGTGTGAGTCCTATTGATCCATTGGGGATGTTTAAGAGGCTAGACAAGTTAAAGATCATGTCATTCCTTGATTGATCCTTTGTCTAAAACTCTAAGAGGGCTTGAAACCCTAAGTTTGATTGTAGTGAAGGCTCACCCATCTTTGGGGAGACTAATGAGGCATGATGGTTCATCCATATTGTGATGATGGTTTGCACAATGATGGGGAATCTTAGTGGTAAAAATTTGAGGTATGACATACCTCATCATTATACGCAGTTCAAGGAGATTTATTAGGAGCAAGTCCAAATTTAATTGGATTTCATAAAAAGGTTCCTGGAGACTTTTTGGGAAATTATTTGGACATTTGTTCCTATTTTTGTGGAGGAGATTCTGCAACTGATTTAAAACATGAAGATTGGATCTAATTGAAGAGTCCAAGCCCATACTACAGGAGTCTATAAATAAGGACTTGCTAGACCTAAAATAGCAAGCACACACAACAACAAGCCGTCGGTGCAACATAAGGGTTTGGGGCTTTGAGAGTCTCTTGTGTAGTTTGTAAGTCACCCATGTATCTTCTGATACTATGTTGTTGACATAGGCTGTTGTAAATTGTTCTCACTCGAAGCTTTGAAGCAAGAGTTGAGTATTGTTCTTGGTTGAAGCTTTTAAGCAAAACCGAGTATTGTTGTTAGTCAAGAGTCTTGGCTGAACTTTTTATTGGAAGGGGTGTCTTTCCATAAGGATGGTACAGTTATGGGGTATTAACTGTTAGATAATCACAGGTTGTGATTTAGGAAGTAGGAGGGGGTTCTCTTATCATTTAGATGTGACTTCGACTGATAAAGTCTTTATTGGGTAGTGATAGGTTATCGTGGGTGCTTTCTGTAATCCTGAGGTTGTTTACATAAAACTATACTACTGATAGTGATTACTTCTTCCTGGATTGGTATCCCCCAGATGTAGGTTAGTTGCACCGAACTGGGTTAACAATTTCTATGTTGTTTATCATTCTTCTATTTTCAGTTTAATCTTGATTAACATGTTGGATCATATGTCGTGACATCTGTGATTGTGCAGTTCTAATATTCAAGGTATCAGTCTGCTGTTGCGCCTCTGAGTTTAAAAGATTATGTAGCACAATGTCTTGACATGTGTTAGGACATCTGTTGTCTGCATAGGACAGAATTTCAAAATTGTTTGTTTTAAATATAAAAAGAATTGAAAATACAAGAAGGAAATTGACTAAGTGGTTTCAAAAACATGAGTAAACTATGCTAGAGATGGTGTATGATCCGCCTCAGTAACAACTCTGAATTAACACTGCAACAACTTATTTTAAATAATTAATTACCGATTCTTTAGAATGTTCACCCCTAATTCCTTAGTGAGAAAACCTTTGATTTCATAACCTAATTACTATGTCCATAGATAATCACGTTTGAAATCAAGAAATCAATTATCCAGAATATTCTGGTTTCTATAGGGTATCCCTATTCCTAGGCAATATCTACTATAGAATAATCTAAAGCAAAGCATTAACAACGGCGGTCCAGCCTAATCGTTAATCACAAATCAAACCCTGTTTGTCCGACATGGCAGACATTCAGAATAACTAGAGATCAAATCAATTATGAGAAATAAAGATTGTTATTGTAATACTAATATAAAAGTCATTACAGATCCAGATCAGGGACACCTCCCTAACATGAAGGTCTAGCTACTCATATTATTCAAAAGAAAAACAAAACAAAGATTATACATTACAAGAATTTGGATGACTTTTGATCTTCAATTGCTTCCGCTCATGAAAACCTTCCGCCTTCCGGAAACCTTGATCTCTCTAATCTTTGATCGTAGAATTCTTTTCCCGTCCAAAAAGTCCATTTTTTCCTTGCCAAAACTCATCTAAATAGTAGAAAATCACTCAGATCGGTTGGAAATACCCAAAGCGTCCCCACACCTTAACATATGCCGAAAATATGAAAAAAAATCAGGAAATCAGCGTCACCTGCTGACACGGGCTGTAGCAGCCAACACGGGCGGCCGTAGCAGCTCACGGGATTTTATAACCAGAATTGTTTCGATCATAACTTTTGATCCGTAAGTCCGTTTTGGTCCGCGTTCGAAGCGTCAGAAAGCTAATGAAGAGAACTATAACATAGTATAGATAAGAGAATTGGTTGACCAATATATTTTATGTTTGTTGATATTTTTGGTCCAGGCATCCTGACACGCACATGCAACTTTCTCTGAATTCTTGCGCTTTTTCCTGGTTTTCGCTCCGATTCCTTGTGAATGCTTATCTAAATCTCAAAACATTGAAAAGACACAAACCAAGCATAAAATACGGTAAACGGGAATAAAATGTAATTAAAGATATAACAAAAATAACTAAAATTAACGGTAAAATAAAGCATAAAAACCATCAATCATGTCCTAACATCTTAGTCAGCCCCTGGTTGAAAAGAGCATGTTGGGATTACCTGAAAGATCTGGGACTGTACTTTAGAGGCTATGAGAGAGACTAGACAATGTCTCACTAGATGTCAGGACATTGTAGGTTTATTTGGACAGTGTTCCTTGGACAATGGTGAGCGTGCCTAAAAGAAGGTGTGTTAATCATGTGTCTTGGTAGATGTGCATTCTTTGAATGGTTTACCCTAAAGTTGAAACAAACGAATCCTAGTTGGGCGGTGCACAGTCATTTATGTTGAAGTTACCTACCTAAATTTATACCTTCATTGAATTGTTCTTCGGTAGCTTTTATGGACCGTTAATTCCTAGAGAAACTACTTGAGTATTTAAAGGGGGTCTCTGCTTCTTGGTTCTCAGGTTGTGTTTCTTTTGTTGTGTCGTGTCTTCATGGCTTTTTTCCGGGTTTGGGTAAGTACCATGTGGGTCTGGAACCGTGTTGGTTAATTTTGCCAATTTTTGGCTAAAAAGGGGGAGAATGGGTGTGTATTCATCTTGGTTGTGTGTTGGTCCTTAACCCACATAACTGATATCCTTTTGGGTGTGGAGTCCATTCTTGCAGTTGTTTTGCAAGGATGTTGGATGAGATGTCCTAACATCCTGTCTATGTCTTAGTTTCCTTTCTAAGTCTTTCCTTTGTGTCTTGTGATCTGAGTTATGAACACAATTGTGTCTTGTGTTCTGAGTTATCCAGAATTGGGGTCTGCTTCTCTAAGCCCTGGTCTGGATAACGGAGGGTGGTAAGTTGGGACTGGTATTGAGGGGGAGTCTCGTGCATCTTCTTCTTCATGTACACCAGGTCAAAGGGTACACGATATACAACAGGTGGTGTGCGTCGTGTAAACCATCCATACAGCTGGACGAGAAGAATGAAAGCTTCCAGGAGTCGTTACAAGCTGGCTGAAATGACTTTGGGACTTTCTACTCCCTCCCTCCTTAGCACCCTGGGTTTATTATGCAAAAGGTGTTTTAGCCAAAAATTTGTCAAAAGGGGGAGATTGAAGGCTCTAAAAGATTTGAGTAAATTTTGGTAAAACGTGGTGTTTAACAAGATGTTCCAATATGATGAAATATGCTGAAAGAAGACATGTCAGACAAGATGTCCTAGCTTGTGGACTCCACATCTTGGTCTGATATAGCAGGTTGTTGGTGATCTGGTCCAAGATTTAAGGAGCAATCTGAACATGGATCAAGAAATAAATAAACATATATTTCAAAGCCCATGGACAGCTGAAGATTATAAAAGGAATAAAAATACCTAGGGTATAATAAGAATTCTTATTAAGGCTTTTGTAAAGTAGAAAATAAGGGTTTAGGGTTTTGAGAGTCGTGTACTTTCTTGTGTTGTAAGTCACCCTTTGTATCGTTTGATGCATTGTGGTAGACATAGTTTTACAGATTCAGAAACCTGTAGGTAATGAATTATGTATTGTTCTTGGATGAAGCTATTAAGCAAATTCAAGAGTTAATGTTAGTCAAAGGTTTTGACTGAATATTGTATTGGAAGAAGTGTCTTTTAATTGAACAGATTGATGTAGTTGTCGGAGGTTGTAACTGTTAGATATCATTGAGGTGATTTGGGGATTGAGATAGGTTTCTCTTATCTAGATGGAGTTTCTAGATAGAATTGCACTAGGTAGGGAATCAAGTGATAAGTTACCGGAGGTTGTATACTTAAAATTAATACTACTAATAGTAAATTCATTCCTGGCTTGGTAGCCCCCGGATGTAGGTGAGTTGCACAGAACTGGGTCATCATATCTTGGTGTTATTTATCATTTTATTATATTATACTCAGTATGATCTCTTTCTTAGAAGTACATGCCTTGACTGATGTTGAAACATATGTCACGACATTGTTATGAATCTGCAGTTTTTCTGTCCTTGTTTCTGTCCTTGTTTAGTTTTAGCAGACATAAATGTCTCGACATCTCTTAGGACATTTGTGAGCTGCATACCAAATTTTAGTACAAGCCAACAAAAATAAAAACAACAATCGCAACAGTAATGAAAAATAACAATAACAATAATTAATACCTCTCTCACAATTGGGTTCATAAAAAAATAAAAAATTGTGAGAGATTTAACCACGATTTTTCTTTCTAACCATGATGAAAAGTGATATAGTATATCACGGTTTTTCTTTCTAACCGTGATGAAATGTGATATTTTTTACTATATAAGCGAAATTATCTATCGTTTAGTACATAACAATCGTTTCTCTCAAATGAAAACCCTAACATATTTCACTTGTCTCTCTCATAACATAACCCTAACATCCATGTCACTCTTTAAACTTTCTTAAACCTTCAGATTTGTCTTCACCAATCACTATGATACTCTTTACTCCTATTTCAGGTTCGTTCATTAAACTTATGCTTCGATTTTGTTTACATTTCTTATTAAAAATGGGTTCTCATTTTTTATTTGGTGAATGTTCTCATTTTTTCAGATTCGTCTTCACCACCTTAACAAAATGTATACTTTGGCTATGATATATATGGTTTGTGTAGCTATGAATAAAAATAGAAGAAGTATGAAGCTATTGTGTTAACTTCATTCACCTTGTACTTCTTCTTCATAGGTTCATAAACTAGATGAAAATCATAATTTGTTACAGATCCACTATTAGTTTTAGAAAAGGTTTGTTCTTTAAACATTACATAATATCTTATGTTGTTGTATGATGTTGTATATTGTTGTTGTTGTTGTTGTATGTTGCTATTGTTGTTCTTGAACCTTATTTTGTTGTATGTTGTTGTATTATTGATAAATGTTGTTGTATGTTGTTGGTTTTGTTGATTAATGTTTTAAGAACAAGAACAAAACATTGCTAAGTCACAAGAATGAAGTTTCTTGTGACTTAGCAATGTTTTGTTCTTTAAATTCTTAAAACATTACATAATATCTTGTGTTGTTGTATGAATTTGAGTTTATTATATGCTATGTAGATTGTTTGTTACGCAAACCCTTCACTGAAAATACATTTCATTTAAATTGACATAGAAACTTATAATTTGAAAATTAAGTTGTATTTGAAAACCAACTTATATCAATCAATGTTTTTCGAATTGCATCTCTCTCATCATTAATCTCACGCTGTTTAACATATAGAATATGGGTCAATGATCTGATTCCTTCAACACATTCATATATTCTCTTATAGTTTAATTTGAATAACAACGATTTATTGATATTATTCAAATTAAACTAGAATAGAAGGAATTGATGTGATGAAGGACTTAGACCATTGAACCACATTCTATATGTTAAACAATGTGAGATGAGCGACGAGACAGATGCAATTCGGAAAACAGTGGCTTTATTAATTTGGCTTTCAAGAATATTTTAATTTTCAGATTATATACTTCTTCATCAATTTGAATGGTTGTATGTTGTTGTGAGGTTTATTGAAAAACAAGCAATCTACATTTTATATAATAAACTCTGGGTACTTTCAACAACGGTTATTTATAATAACCGTCATAAAATGTTATTTGCCTAAATGTATATACCACCACCGTTAGTTATAGAAACCGTGATCATATATAGCACGCTTTTAGGTTTTCTACAATGGTCGTAAGACCATGATTGTAAGTTGCGCATATACAACCACACCCTACGTAACAACGACATGTCACGCGTGATATTATCCCTTTTCCAACCGTTGTTGTATATATTTTCTGTAGTAGTGAAACCTCAACCTGATGTTAGAATTTATTAATTAAGTTATTAGGTTCAATTAACATAGATAAGGAGTTAATGGGAGCTTACAAACCTCGTCTTAATGGACTATCAGACTTAGGGGGAGCCTACAACCTCACCTTAAAGGAATGTCTAACTTAGGGAGAGCTTACAAACCTTAAACTCTAATGTTAGATTGTGTTAATTAAATCACCAACCATTGCTCTTAAATACATTTGTCTGTCATCATGAAAATGGGAGAGATTGTTGGACAAGATTTTTCTATGCCCTTAATAGGTTTGATGATAATAAAGTATTGAAATAACAATAGGGTTTGCTAACATATGTTCAAGTGTGCAGGATCATAAACTAAAGAATTCATCATTAATCTTGTTGAAAGCATAAGTGAAGAAGTTATACTCAAATTCTGGCTTATCAGATTCTGAATATGTTCATCAGAATCTAAAGGCATTAGACTCTGGACTCATGACCCAGCCTCTAATGACAACTCAGTTTCTGAAGACGTGGAGAGTTGTTGATCTGTACACTATGCCGAAGCAGATTTGTCTTATTAGAGCCCCAAATTTTTGGACAGAGTAAACTAGGGTTTTGTTTTTGCAAGGCTCAAGGATGGTGATATGACCTCTTCAGTCTGTGCTACTTTTAGGTAGATACCTAGTTACTCAAAGGTGTTATGGACAATGCTATTATTCAGTGGACAAAGTTTCTGACTAGATGCAAGTCTCCAATGTCTCTCTTGGCATACTTCTTCACTAAGTTTGATGTTGTTCAAACCTTCAGCGACTCTTTTTCTATATCTATAAAATGAAGCTGAAGACCTAATGGAAGGTTACAACATCACAACATATAGAAAGATCTTAGCATAACTCTGAGTTGTTATTATAACTGTTATAGCATAAGATCTTAAGATTTCTCATCTTAGATTTATCTTAGAAATCTTAGAGAGGTTGTAAACCTTTGTGATTATTACACAATTGTTATACTTCTGATTGTGTATCAAATTATAATAGTTATCTTGTCTACTAAATAGTTTGTTTAAAGTAGAAGAAGTATCTCGCCCTCGTGCTTGAGCAAGGAAGTCTTGAACCAAGGGTTTAAGCAGGAAGTCTCATTCAAGGTTAATTGAGCAAGGAGGTCTTGAACCAAAGGGTTTAAGCAGGAAGTCTTAAACCATAGGGTTTAAGCATGAAGTCTTGAGTGGTGGCTTAAGCAAGGAAGTCTCATTCAGAGTTGATTGAGCAGGATGTCTTGAGCAGTGGCTTAAGCATTTGTAATCATTTTGGTTATAGTGAAAAGTTCTTGTTGAGGCAAGGGGACTAGACTACTCTTAGTTTAGGATAGGAACTAAGATAACTTTTGTATGTTGATTGCATTTACTTATGAACTTTATTTTCCGCTGCTATACATTTTGTTAATAGACTCTAAATGTAGTTTAGACTCTGATCTTTTGAGTTCAGAAGCGGAATGATTTTTAAACGCACAATTCAACCTCCCCTTCTTGTGTATTTTTCTCACCTTTACCGATGTGAGAGATTTTCTGTCAGATACCATTCCAACACTATTGACTTGAATGTTAATATCATCTTCCAAGGTATCCCACAACTCATCATCAAGATGTATGATGTTAGTATACATCTTATTTTTCCATAATTGAAATTCAATAGAGTCTTCACTGAATGTTGGAGGTCTAGCAACATAATTATCACCAAAAAGAGTACTCCCACTTGAACCAATTTTATATTCATCAGCCATGAAGGAATAAGTATTTTTCTAAGGATCTTTTCTGCACCACTATTAAGTGTTTAGCACATTCTGTACTCTGATGACAACTGAAGGTGAGAAAAACATAAGAAGGTGTTGAATTATGTTGGCTTTTCTCAAGAGCTTTCTTCTCCTGCTTATGACTGATCTTAATCAGAGTCTAAACCTTCAGTTCAGAGACTGAATCAGAGTCACTCAAAGTTTGAACTCTTGATATCTTTACCAGATTTTGCAACAGAATATAATTCAGAGATAAACAATTAATAGCAGAGGAATATTGTTCAGAAGCAAGTAAATTAAAAGCATAATACACAAGCAGTTATCCTAGTTCCTCTCACAACCTAAGAGTAGTTCAGTCTCCTTGCACTTCCATGGGATTTCCACTATAACTAAATTTGATTACAAATGCTTAAGCACACAAGCAAGAGACTTTCTTTGCTTATACACAAAAGTATAAGACTTCCTTGCTCGGACACACGAGTCGTAGACTTTATTGCTCAAGCACACAAGCTCAAGACTTCCTTGCTTTAGCACACAAGCTAAATACTTCCTTTGCTCAATGACACAAGTAAGAGAGTTCTGACTCTAAACAAACTGTTAAGAGATTTGGGTAACAACTATACTTGATATACAATCAGAGGGGTAGATGCAATATAACTTAGAAAGACTCTAAGACTTAGGTACTTCTAAAATATACACAATGTTAAAATTTTCTAATTTTGACAAATATGACAGAGTAGCTTCTCTTTGAATGTCAATATTTAGAGTCTGTAGCAGAGTTATATTAGCGCTTGATGATCTTCTTCTTCAGGTCTGCAACTCTTTTTATAGAGAGGAGAAAAAAAACGTTGAAGACTTTCACCAAAAGGTTGGGTTAACTTTGTACATGATTAGACACATCAACAAATCACCTTTCTGCAAAAGGAATTATTCGTTGAAGCTCAGACACCCAAGAGAGAGATTTTTCCTTAAGTCTTCATGTGATCAAAAAGTTCTAAGCCTGTTAGAGTTGCCTTGGTTGAAGAGCTTCTGCTTCTGAGGTTGACTTTCTTTAAACTTCAGTCCTTAGAGGTTGATCACATTAGAGTCCACTTCTTGGCTTCTAAATTTTCAGAGTCTGGGTCACTAGAGACTGACTTTTTCAGAGTTGACTTCTTCAGAGTCTGGATCTCCATCAGAGGTATAGTCTTCAAAATTAGAGTCTGAACTTCAGATTTAGATTCCTCAACCAACTTTTCATCTATTCTTAGACATATAATTCTTCATACTTGAACAGATAATAAAAAAACCAATTGTTCTTTAAATAGTTTGTTATTATCGAAACCACATAGATATGGTATTAACCAAATTTGTTTCAACAAATTAACTTGACTACATAATTATAATTAGGAGATTTGTTATTAATAAAAATTAATAATAAGATTAATATAAAACAAAAATTTTAATTACTCATTAAAAATCCAATAAAGTTTTTTTTTTTTTCAATTAAGATAGCATAAGTAAAACTGGAAAAAAATGATACATTTAAAAAATTAATCTCTACTTTAATTAACTTTAAAAAAAACTATAAGTTAATTAAAATAAACTATACACTAGCAAAAAATATATTTATTGTTATGAATAAAGATAAAACTGGATGTCCATTTTTATTTTTCTTTTCATCTTCATATTCCCTATTAATAGCCATGATTTTTCCTCTCCCTTATGTCCTATAAATAAGATCCACATTGCAATGTATAAAGTACTTTTGAAGAAGATAATATAATATTATTTTCTCTCTCTTCTTCCTCTCTTTGATCTCTATATTATTTTATTTAGTTTTATAACACGTTATTAGCACGAACTCTGAGGGCTCTTTATATTTCGGGAAATAACTATTTGACCTGGGCTCTATCACTATGGGAAATACCGTGGTCGTGGTCGTGCATGCGTACGTGATCGTGGTCGTGGTCGTGGTCATGGTCGTAATTATGCTCATGGTCTTGGTTTTGATCGTGGTCGCAATGGTAATCATAAGAACACATATTTCCACCAGAAGTGGAAAAATGTTGAAAAGAATGAAAAAGAGGGTCAGAGTAGCAATACCAATGAAAATACTTGCTATCATTGTGGAGGAAAGGTCATTGGAGTCACACTTGTCATACTCCAAAACACCTTATTGATATTTATCAAAACTCACTGAAAAATAAAAAGGTAAGGATTGAGACTCACTTTGCTAATGAAGATGATGATCCAGATTACGGTAATATGGATGTTACCCATTTAGATATTGGTGACTTCTTTGCGGATCCAGATGGATAAATTGACCACCTTATTGGAGATGGAAGTGTCAAGAAATAAAATTTATGGAAATCTCCTTTTTAGGTATTAATAAGTGTTTATGGATGTTTTATATTTTATTTTTTAATAATAATAAAGTGTGCTTTCTACTTGTTTATTTACATAATTTATTGTTTAACTGACTTGTGTTTTTAAAGTGCGCTTATAACTTATTCTAAAAAATTATTATTGCTCTTAGAATGAATATGAACACTAGCACCAGTAATGAAGATATGTGCGTTGCTGACAGTGCAACAACCCACACAATTCTCAAGAATAAAAGATATTTCTATAATTTAGTGAATTGAAAGACTGATGTCAGTACTATATCTGGCACCTCAAAAGTACTCGAAGGCTCTGGAAGAACCAATATGTTGTTACGTGGAGGAACAATATTGCACATTGATAATGCATTATATTCCCCCATGTCTTATATAAATTTATTAAGTTTCAAAGATGTCCACATAAATGGTTACCATATTGAAATAGGAGATGATGGAGGGATTGAATATCTTTGTATTACAAAACATAATCCGGACACAAAATGTTTAATGGAAAAGCTCTCGGCTTTATCCTCTGGTTTTTACTACACTTATATTAGTACAACTGAAGCACATACAACTGTAAACCAGAAGTTTACAAATAATGATAAATTTCTAAATTGGCATGACAGGTTGGGCTATCCCGATTATATAATAATGTGAAAAATAATTGAAAATTCATGTGGTCATCAATTAATGAGTAGGGAAATTATTCAATCAAATAAGTTCTCATGCAGCTCTTGCTCGCAAGGGAAGTTGATAATTCGGCCATCACCAACAAAAATTGAAAATGAATCTATCAGTTTTTTAGAGCGTATACATGGTGATATATGTGGGCCAATACATCCATCATGTGGACAATTTATATATTTTATGGTTTTAATTGATGCATCAACTAGATGGTCACATGTATGTTTGTTGTCAACTCACAACCAGGCATTTGCGAGATTGCTAGCTCAACTGATTCGAATAAGAGCTCATTTCCCTGATTATCTTGTCAAGAAAATACGTCTTGATAATGCTGCAGAATTTTTTTCTCAAGTATTTAATGAATATTGTATGTCTATTGTAATTGACATTGAACACCCAGTAGCACATGTTCATACACAAAATGGACTTGCAGAATCATTTATCAAACGAATAAAATTAATTGCAAGACCACTTATTATGAGATGCAAACTCCAAATTTCTGCTTGGGGACGTGCAGTTTTGCATGCTGAAACATTGATTTTCACAAGGCCAACGAATTACCACACCTCTTCACCTTTACAATTAGTTTTTGGTAAATAACCTAATATTTCCCATCTAAGAATTTTTGGATGTGCGGTGTATGTTCCAATTTCTCTACCACAACGTAATAAGATGGGTCCTCAAAGGAGAATGAGAATATATGTTGGATATGAATCTCCATCTATTGTAAAGTACCTTGAACCAACAACAGGTGATTTATTCACTGCTCGTTTTGCTGATTGTCATTTTGATGAATCAAATTTTCCAGCATTAGTGGGAGAGAATAAGAAGCTGGAAAAAGAGATCAGTTGGAATGAATTATCATTATCTCATATTAATCCCCAAGCAAAACAATGTCATCTAGAAGTTCAAAAGATAATTCAGCTGCAAAACTTATAAAATCAATTACCAAATGCATTCACTGATCCAAAAGGTGTGACTAAATCATATACATCAGCTGCAAATGCTCCAATAATAATTGATATCCCTGTTGGACAATCCATTGAGTCTCAACCACGCCTGAAGCGTGGCAGACCGATCGGTTCCAAAGATAAAAATCCTTGAGCAAGAAAGGGAGCTAAGAATAAAGATAGCCCAAGTGAGGATATAGAAAATCTAAAAGAACCTTCAGACATAATAAACATTTCATCTCTAGAAGAGATTGATCAGGTACCTGAAACTCATGAAAATAAAGAGACCTCGATAAATTATGTCCAAAATGGAATAAAAAGGAATCGAAACGAAGTCGACATTGATGATGTTTTTGCATACAATATAGCGCTAAATGAGATAAATGGAAAGAAGATTCAGGAACCAACGTCTACCAAAATTTGTAGACAAAGTGAGGATCGGCCAAAATGGAAAGGTGCAACTGAAGCATAACTAAACTCACTCTACAAAAGACAAGTTTTTAGACCTGTAGTCCGAACACCTTAAGGTGTGAAGCCAGTTGGATATAAATGGGCTTTTTTGTACGAAAATGAAATAAAAAAAATGAAATTGTGAGATACAAAACTCGACTCGTCGCTCAAGGATTTTCGCAAAGACCTCGAATTGATTTTGATGAGACATATTCACCTGTAATTAATGCAAGCACTTTTCGATATTTAATAAGTCTTGTAGCACATGAAAGACTTAATTTGTACATGATGGATGATGTAACAACTTATCTATACGGTTCACTTGATAGTGAAATTTACATGAAACTCCCTGAAGGGTTCAATATACCAGATGCACACAACTCCGAATCTCGAGAAAGCTACTCCATAAGATTGAACAAGTCTTTCTATGGGCTGAAAAAAGGTTGACGAATGTGGTATAATCTTCTCAGTGAATATTTGCTTAGAGAGGGATATACAAATAACTTCATTTGTTCTTGTATTTTTATTAAAAGATCAGGAAAGGAATTTGCAATAATAGCTGTCTATGTGGATGACATAAATATTATTGGAACTCCTGAAGAGCTTCCAAAAGCTATGAATTGTTTAAAGAAAGAATTTGAGATGAAGGACCTAGGAAAGACAAAATTATGTCTAGATTTGCAAATTGAACATTTGGACAAAAGAATATTTGTACATCAAGAAGGCTATATAGAAAAGGTGTTAAAACGCTTCTATATGGACAAATGTCACCGGTTGTCTACTACAATGGTTGTTAGATCATTAGATATGGAGAAAGATCCTTTCAGACCTCAAGAAAAGGATGAAAAATTGCTTGGTCCTGAAGTACCATATCTCAGTGCAAATGGAGCACTAATGTACCTTGCAAATTATACACGTCCTAACATATCATTTGTTGTCAATCTATTAGCAAGATATAGTTCTTCACCTACACGAAGACATTGGAACGAATGTCAAACATATACTTCGTTACCTTATAGGTACAATAGACATGGGTTTGTTTTATACCAAATTATTCATATTCGAATTAACAGGTTATGCATATGCAGGTTACTTGTCAGATCCTCATAATGGTAGATCACAAACAGGTTATTTGTTTACATGTGGGAGTACAGTTATTTCATGGAGATCGGTGAAACAAACCATAGCAGTAACATCATCTAATCATGTAAAACTTTTAGCATTACGATAATACTGCATGCATCGCTCAATTTAAAGATGGTTACATTGAAGGAGACCGGTCAAAACACATTTCTCCAAAGTTCTTTTTTACTCGTGATCTTTAAAAGAGTGGTGATATAAGCATCCAACAAATCTGTTCATGTGATAATCTTGCATACCTTTTCACAAAGTCACTCCCAAGTAGAATTTTTAATCAACTAGTACAAAAGGTTGGTATTCAATGAAGAAATGATCGTTCAGCTGTGTTGGAAATTCACCACACCCTATGATGATTTCGCTTCAATCTTGATCTCAAGATTGATCACCAACCCACAAACAATACGTAATGACAATGAAGAACAAAGAAAGAAGAAGAAGAACAAACTAACAGCAAGAAAGAAAAGAGAGAGAAGAGAAATATTTGGTGAAAAGTGTTTCTACCCACGAACTGTGGGATTTCTTCTATTGCTATTATTCACTTGCTAATCTGCAAACTGTGAATGCAATTGTATTACAATGTACAAGGGTAACTCCCTTTTTATAGATTTAGATTTACAAAGGCCCAAAACTCTAAAAGCCCAAAATATCAAATCTAATCTAAATCATATAAAATCTAATCTAATCGAAACAGAATCCAATCAAATCTAATCTAAGATGCATCTGTCGAAACAATTCGACACTCCTAGGTAATTCGACACATGCTAGTTTCGACACACTATAAATTACAATTTAACACACCACCTAATTCATTGTGTCTAAACTATCTACATTCATCATCGATCTTAACTTCTTGAATACTTCGACCTGCACTCCCTTCGTCATGATATCTGCAATCTGATTCTCAGTTCTGCAGTTTTCCAAATTCATCTTCCCTTCTGCTACCTGCTCTCGAAGATAATGGAACCTCATTTCGATGTGCTTGCTTAGACCGTGTACTATTGGATTCTTCGCCAAATTGATAGTTGACATGCTGTCGATCTTCATGGTAATTGCTCCATGATTCTTCCATGTAATCTCTTCGACCAAGTTCACCATCCAGGTTGCTTGACATGCACAAAGAGAAGCAGCTATATATTCTGCTTCGCATGATGACAATGCCACTACTGGCTCCTTTCTCGAACTCCAATCAACTGGTGCACCACCTAACATAAACACATATCCAGCTGGTTGTGCGACATAAACTTCTTCATCTAGGGGACCATTAAGGAATGTACACTTCACATCCATCTGACATGTGTGCCAATTGTTCATATTTGCTAGACCAACAACCAACCTGATTGTTTCGATCCTAGCAACAGGTGTGAACACTTCATCGAAGTCGATTCCTTCCTTCTGAAGAAATCCTTTTGCCACAAGTCTCGCCTTGTGTCTAGTTACTTCTCCTCTGGGATTCACCTTTACCTTGTAAACCTATTTAACATAAATTGCCTTCTTGCCTTGAGGCAATTCGACAAGTGACCACGTGTTGTTGACTTCGATGGATTCTAACTCTTCATTCATTGCTTTCACCCACTTCGAATCTTTCAATGCTTCAGCTGCATTGACTGGTTCGACGTATGCGTAGAAAGCATAATGTACCAGCTCACCCTCTTCATCGACCACATCATCTGATTTAATTACATATTCTTGCAACCTTACAGGCATGTGTCTTGTTCGTCGAGGTCTGCTTGAACCTGCTTCATCTGCAACTGGTTCCTGTCGAACTTCTCTTTTGACTTTAGTGGCTGGTTCTTCACAAGAGATTCTCACTGAATCCTTCTTGGCATTCTCAGCCCAATCCCATTCTTTAAGCTCATCTATGATCACGTCCCTGCTGATCACTACTTGCTTATTCACTGGGTCGAACAACTTGTAGCCTCCAGTCAAATGATATCCTATCAAGATCATCTGATTCGACTTGTCATCAAGTTTCCTTCTCAACTGATCTGGCACATGTCTATGTGCTATAGATCCAAACACCTTTAGGTGACTGAGACTAGGCTTGTCACCAGACCAACATTCTTCTGGTGTGACTCCTTCAAGCTTCTTCGTTGGACATCTGTTCAAAAGATATGTTGCTGTCGAAACTGCTTCTCCCCATAATTCTTTGGGTAGATGCTTTCCATTCAACATACTTCTTACCATGTTCATGATGGTTCTGTTCTTACATTCTGCAATCCCATTCTGCTGTGGAGTGCAGGGTGGCACCACCTCATGCACAATCCCTTCTTTTCTACACAATGCATCGAACTCTTTCGACACATATTCTCCACCACCATCAGTTCTCAGAGTTTTCAACCTTAGACCACTCTGTCTTTCGACAATGGATTTAAATCTGACAAATACCTCAAACACATCACTTTTCTTCTTGATGAGGTAAGTCTATAACTTTCGATTGAAGTCATCTATAAACATGACAAAATATCTGTTGCCACCAATCGAATCCACCTGGATTGGACCACATACATCAGAGTATATGACTTCAAGTATTGCCTTCGACTTCCTTCCTGCATCCTTGCTGAAGCTATTTTTGTGTTGTTTCGACTGAACACACTCTTCACAGACTTCACTTGGAATGTCGATTTCTGGTAATCCTGAAACCATATTTCTTCTCTTCAGTTCTCTGATGTCATTGAAGTTGAGATGGCCTAGTCGAAAGTGCCATAACCACTCATCTCAGCTGGCTGCTGTTGCTAGACACTTGTGCTCCATCACATTGAGTTCAATCTTGAAGGTCCTATTCTGAGACATTGGAGCCTTCAAGATCAACCTACCACCTGCGTCGATAACTCTCATCATCTTGTCTTCGACAACTACCTTGTAGTTCTTTTCGACTAGCTGCCCTATACTGAGCAAATTACTCTTCATGCCTGGTATGTACAACACATTGGAAATTGTTGACCTTTTTCCATCTTTCCTCATAATCAGAACATCACCAACACCTTCAGCTGCTAGAGTGTTGTCATTTACAAACTTCATTGTGTTCTTCGACGAGGGCTTCATGTTGACAAACCAATCTTTCCTTCCAGTCATGTGTGATGAGCATCCTGAGTCCAAGTACCACTGATCTTGGAATCGCTCTTCATCTTTCGTTGTGACCATCAGCAACGTCTCTTCTTCTTCATGCTTCGCCAGATTTGCATCAGTTTCTTGATTTTTCTTCTTTTCTGGACAGTTACTAACATAATGGCCATACTTCTGACAATTGAAGCATTGAATGTGACTTCTGTCTGGCTTTCAACCACCACCTCTTCCTCTACATGCAACACCACCTCTTTGGTTGCCTTGGTTCCAAGGTTTCTTCTGAGTCGAATTACTGCCTCCTCTATCTTTGTTGCCATTTGTAACAGCCCGATTATGATTATCTCCATTTTGTGTTAATTTGTATTATTTTGTTGAGTCTTTTATTTAATTTGGGTGATAATAATGTTATTGTGAAATTGGTGTTTTAATCTGATATGTTGGCGTGTTATATTATTTTACCGTTTTTGAGAGTTTTCGGGGGAAATTAGATTGGAGGGTATTTTAGACATTTCATAATTATTGTTAAGTTAGAATTTAAGTGAGGAATGATTTAAGGGTATTTGTGAGATATTTAAAGTAAAGAAAAGAAAGTAGTAAGAAAAGAAATAGAAAGAAAAGTATAAGAGTTAGAAAAGAGAGAAAAGGAGAGTTAGAGAGAAAATAGAGAGAAAGAAGAACAAGAGAAGAAAAAGAGAAGAAAAGATTGGAAAAGCTAGGAAATCGTCAAGACAACTCTAGAAATCGAATTTAATCGGGTAAGGGTGTGAAATATTATTATCTTATCCATGGGTATGATTATGTATGTGTGTGTTTGAATTGTTTAGATTGTTTTAGAGATATATGTGGTTAGGTCGAATTGGACAAAGTCGATAAAAACCGATGTTTTCACGGTTAGAATTCGAAATAAATTACGTAGTTGTATCGAGTAAGGTTAGGTCGTCGTATAGCGTGTTTTTTATTCGATTTGGTGATGTTTGAAAATTCTGGTTTTTGAAAGGTTGAAATTTAATCGAAAAATCGAACGTCGTAGAAATTTCGTTTATGTGTTCTAAATTGTTCTTATGTATTTGGTGGTTGCGCGTATATGTTTGTTTCGGTGAAAATGTTCGATTTAGTCGAGTTTTCGGGCGAAAACGTAAAAATCCGCAGTGCTGTAGCAGAAAATTCTGGTTTTTCGGGGAAACTTCGGAAATTCATATCTGTTGATCCGTAAGTCGGTTTTGATCCCCGTTCGAAGCGTTGGAAAGCTAATGAGATGTTCTTCCTAGGAAAAATGGTTTTGAGGTCTGAACCTGGTTCAATTAGAGCAGTATTTTCAAACCGTATCGTAGTGTCAGGCCTCCGGTTTATGTTTTTGCGTTATTTTGAAATATCCATATCTTTTGCGTTGTTTATCCGATTGAGGTGTTCTTTATATGGATGTGAAGCTAAAAATATGTTCTATGATTTGGTGAAGAAAAATATTATTTTTAGCCGACTTTTAACCGACTTTTCTGGGAAACCGTAAATCGAATTGTTTGGTTATTTGTGAAAACGTTCGGTTGCCGTTTGGCACAATTGATGTGAATGTATGTGGATTGTGTGTGATGAATGCATGACTATATTGTGAATATGTATACATGTCAAGAGTGTCATGAGTCATGTTGTATGTGAAGCATCATGATGTGCATTCTTGCATTGTGGGTTTCTAAGATGAATCCGTTGTAATGTCGTAAGCCTTTTGAGAGGTGGGGGCGATGATTACAAACGATTGTAAGCCTTTTGAGAGGTGGGAGCAATCGGATTGTAAGCTTTTTGAGAGGTGGGGGAAATCCATAAACATTGTAAGCCTTTTGAGAGGTGGTAGCAATGGGTGAACATCGTATGCCCGACGGGGAGTTACACTAAGTAACGAGCGATGGTTCCAATAAGTTCTTCAATTGAACTTGAGATGAAATGAGTCGGTACCGCATTGCATTTGCATAGAGTCGTGAGTCGGTCTCTATGATTTGCATTGGTCATCCTTGTATTTGTGCATGGATGAATGAACATGAATATATGTGTTTATGTTGAATGATAAGCATTGTGATGAATATGCTTGGTTTTGTATATATATATATGCCTTGCGAAGTATATTGAATGAGATGTGATGAATTGTGATAAGAATTGTATCGTTGTAATGATGCATTGAAGAATGAATATAATATGTATGTTTATGTGGAATGGTAGAATGGTGAGAATGTGTTATGTGTATACTTTTGTGTTGAGATATATGATTATATGCATTGTTATTATGATAATATTTCTCACCCTTCTGCTGTTTTATGATGCTCTACGAGGCATTGCAGATTAGGTATCTGGTGGTCTTTTGTGAAGTGTGTCTTCATACCTTTTTGGTCGGTTGGCTCTGATATGTAGCACCGGGTAGCTAGGATGCTTATGTTTGATTCCTTTTTGTGATACATTCGTGTATGTATCTTGCTGATGAATTTGTGTACATAAACATGAATGATGTTGTTGTATCATACTTGTTGATGTATATATATATATAATGTATATATGTTTGGTGTTATCAATGTTTAGATTTTCCGCTTTTATTCTAAATATTGAGATGTGGGTGTAAGGACTGAGTTCCTACGTTGAAAGTTACCCCACTGTTGCATATCATTTGTTGAGCAGGTGTTGTATGTTTTAATTTCAAGCATAATGTGACATGCCTTTTTATGCCGTGTTTACAATTATTCTCTGATGAAATTTCCAATACATGCCTAAATGATTTATTTGATTATTTGGGGGTATAGAAAGGGGGTGTTACATTAAGTGCTATCAGAGTCATGGTTGAGTCAGTCGTGTCTGTCTCGTTGTTGTGTTGGTTGAACTGTTGTTTAACCTTTGTTGTTATTTTTGGGAATGATCAGAATATGGCTGGTAGAAACGATAATGCGATGGCTGCTGCTATGGAAGCAATGGCTAGGGCGGTGCAGGGTGCGCCGAATGTAAGTGCTAATGAAGAGTTCAGGAAGAATCAACCACCGGTCTTCAAAGGAAGATTTGATCCCGATGGTGCTCAACTTTGGCTGAAAGAGATTGAAAGAATCTTCAGAGTCATGGACTGTGCGGAAGAGAATAAGGTGAGGCTTGGATCTCACATACTGAGGGAAGAAGCCGACGATTGGTGGGTCGGTATGCGTGAAATTCTTGAGGTGGATAATGAAGAGGTAACTTGGGAATTGTTTCGTACCGAGTTTTTGCTGAAGTATTACCCTGAAAGTGTGAAAGGGAAGAAAGAGATGGAATTCCTGGAATTGAAACAAGGTGGTATGTCAGTGGTGGACTATACTGCTAAGTTTGTGGAATTGGTTCAATTTCATTCTCATTATGCTGCGATTACTGCTGAGTTCTCAAAGTGTATTAAATATGAGAATGGTTTGCGTCCTGAGATTAAGCAAGTTGTGGGATATCAAAGGATTAGGAGGTTTTCGGATTTGACTAAATGTTGTAGAATCTTCGAGGAAGATAGCAAAGCTCGTTCTACACATTACAAGAGTGTGAATGAGAGGAGAGGGAAACGGCAAGCTAGAAGTGGACCTTATGTGACCCCGCTGATAAGGGTAAATATAAGGGAAACTTTGATAAGAGATCTGGAGGAGGAAGTTCTGGGTTCATTAAGTGTTTCAATTGTGGTGGAATGGGTCATAAAGCAACTGAGTGTAGGAAGGCCGTTGGGAGATGTTCTAACTGTGGAGGTATTAGGCATTCTACTGCTGAGTGTAGGAGGAATATGGTGAAGTGTTTTAACTGTGGAGAAGTGGGTCACATTAGTACTAAGTGTACTAAGCCGAAACAAGCTCAAGCGGGCGGAAAGGTGTTTGCATTGGCGGGGACTCAGACCACTAGTGCAGACCGTTTGATTAAAGGTACATGCTTTATTAATAGTACACCTTTAGTTGTTGTTATTGATACGGGAGCGACTCATTCGTTTATTTCGTCTGAGTGCGCGAAGCGTTTGAATCTTGCGTTGTCTTTGATGGGTATTGAGATGGTTATTGAGACTCCTACTTCGGGGTCGGTAACTACGTCTTTGGTGTGTGTAAGTTGTCCTTTGACCATTTATGGTAAAGACTTCATTATGGATTTAGTGTGTTTGCCGTTGGAGGGATTGGATGTAATCTTGGGTATGAACTGGTTGCAATTTAATCGAGTTCATATAGATTGCTATCATAAGTTGGTAAGGTTTCCTTCTTTGGAAGATGATGAAGAGGAGAGTTTTCTATCTACTAAAGAGTTGAAGAAACTTTTAGAGGATGAAGCTCAATTGTTTGGTTTGTTTGCATCATTGTCAGTGGAGAGTAAGATTGGTATTGATATGTTTCCAGTGGTGTGTGATTTTCCAGAAGTGTTTCCGGAGGATATTACGGATGTACCGCCGGAAAGAGAAGTTGAGTTCTCTATTGATCTAGTTCCTGGCACTAGACCGATTTCGATGGCACCGTATCGTATGTCGGCATCGGAGTTGATAGAATTGAAGAAGCAGTTGAATGACTTGTTGGACAAAAGATTTATAAGGCCAAGTGTTTCTCCTTGGGGTGCTCCGGTATTGTTGGTAAAGAAAAAGGATGGAAGTATGCGGTTATGTATTGATTATCGACAGTTGAACAAGGTGACAATTAAGAACAAGTATCCGCTTCCAAGGATTGATGATTTGATGGACCAATTGGTTGGTGCGCGTGTCTTTAGCAAGATTGATTTGAGATCGGGATATCACCAAATTCGTGTGAAAAGCGAGGATATTCAGAAGACGGCATTTAGGACACGGTATGGTCATTACGAATATTCCGTGATGCCATTCGGGGTTTCTAATGCGCCGGGGGTGTTTATGGAATACATGAATCGTATTTTTCATGAACAGTTGGATCGTTTTGTGGTTGTGTTCATCGATGATATTTTGATTTATTCTAAGTCTCAAGAAGAGCATGAAGAGCATTTGAGAATTGTGTTGCAAATTTTGAGAGAGAAACAATTATATGCTAAGTTGTCAAAATGTGACTTTTGGTTATCGGAAGTAAGTTTTCTTGGACATGTTATCTCCGGGAGTAGTATTAGTGTTGATCCATCTAAGATTGATGCGGTGATGCAGTGGGAGACTCCTAGATCGGTTACGGAAATTCGAAGCTTTTTAGGCTTGGCGGGTTATTATCGGAGGTTTATTGAGGGATTTTCGAAGTTGGCACTTCCGTTAACGCAATTGACTTGTAAAGGAAAGGCTTTCATTTGGGATATAGATTGTGAAAAGAGTTTCATTGAGCTAAAAAGAAGGTTGACAACGGCTCCGATCTTGATTTTACCGAATCCTAATGAACCATTTGTTGTATATTGTGATGCTTCATTGATTGGGTTAGGTGGTGTTCTGATGCAAGATGGAAAAGTTGTGGCTTATGCTTCACGACAATTGAGAGTGCATGAAAAGAATTATCCTACGCATGACTTAGAGTTAGCGGCGGTGGTGTTTGTTTTGAAAATTTGGAGGCATTACCTTTATGGTGCAAGATTTGAAGTTTTTAGTGATCACAAAAGCTTAAGATATTTATTTGATCAGAAAGAATTGAACATGAGACAACGAAGATGGTTAGAGCTTTTGAAGGATTTTGATTTTAGTTTGAATTACCATCCGGGTAAGGCGAATGTGGTAGCCGATGCCTTAAGTCGAAAGTTGTTACATATGTCCGCATTAATGATGAAAGAATGGGAACTTTTGGAGGATTTCAGAGATTTGAGTTTGGTTTGTGAAATGACGCCGCGAAGTGTGAGACTTGGTATGTTACATGTTACGAATGATTTTCTTGCAACAGTTAGTGAAAAGCAAAAGTTGGATTTGAAGTTCGTTGATTTAATGACGAATGAGAATGAGGATTTCAAGGTTGATAACTTTGGAGTTTTGAGATTCCGTGGTCGTATTTGTATTCCCGACGACGCGGAGTTGAAAAAGATGATTTTAGAGGAAGGAGACCGAAGTAATTTAAGTATTCATCCGGGTGCGAATAAGATGTATCAAGATTTGAAAAAGATCTTTTGGTGGTCCGGTTTAAAGAGGGATATGGCTCGATTTGTGTATGCGTGTTTGACTTGTCAAAAGTCGAAGGTGGAACATCAGAAGCCTAGTGGTTTGTTGCAACCGTTGGATATTCCGGAATGGAAATGGGATAGTATATCGATGGATTTTGTTACGGGATTTCCGAATAATCAAAGAGGTCATAATGCTATTTGGGTGATTGTTGATAGGCTTACTAAATCTGCTCACTTTATTCCAATTGACATTAGTTATCCTTTGGAGAAGTTAGCCGAGATTTATGTTCGTGTGATTGTGAAGTTACATGGTGTTCCTAAGAGTATTGTATCGGATCGAGATCCGAGATTTACATCGAGATTTTGGGTGAGTTTACAAAAGGCTTTGGGTTCTAAGCTAAGATTGAGTTCGGCTTACCATCCGCAAACAGATGGTCAAACCGAGAGGACGATTCAATCGTTGGAGGATTTGTTGCGTGCTTGTGTGCTAGAGCAAGGTGGTGCTTGGGATAGTTATTTAGCGTTGATTGAGTTCACATATAATAACAGTTTTCATTCGAGTATTCGTATGGCACCATTTGAGGCTTTGTATGGTCGGAGATGTCGAACACCTTTGTGTTGGCATGAAACTGGTGAGAGGGCGATTGTTGGACCGGAATTGGTACAAGAAAAGACGGAGAAAGTGAAGCTTATTCGGGAAAAGATGAAAGCTTCTCAAAGTAGACAAAAGAGCTATCATGACAAGAGAAGGAAAGATCTTGAGTTTAAAGAAGGCGAACATGTGTTTTTGAGAGTTACACCGGTTACGGGTGTGGGTCGTGCTTTGAAGTCGAAGAAGTTGACTTCTCGTTTTATTGGTCCGTATCAGATTACTGCACGTGTTGGCGCTGTGGCTTATCGTGTGGCGTTGCCTCCGAACCTTTCGAATTTGCATGACGTTTTCCATGTTTCGCAACTTCGGAAGTATGTTCCGGATCCGTCACATATTATTCCTATGGACGAGGTAGAAGTGAGAGATAATCTTACGGTTGAAGTTTTACCGATTAAGATTTTGGATCGTGAAGTTAAGAAGCTAAGAGGCAAGGATATTGCGCTTGTGAAAGTAGCGTGGGGAGGCGCTTCGGAGGGCAATATGACTTGGGAATTAGAGAGTGGGGTGCGAGAGTCGTATCCGGAGTTGTTTGAATCAGGTAATATTTTCGAGGACGAAAATTTCAAAAGTGGGGGAGAGTTGTAACAGCCCGATTATGATTATCTCCATTTTGTGCTAATTTGCATTATTTTGTTGAGTCTTTTATTTAATTTGGGTGATAATAATGTTATTGTGAAATTGGTGTTTTAATCTGATATGTTGGCGTGTTATATTAATTTACCGTTTTTGAGAGTTTTCGGGGGAAATTAGATTGGAGGGTATTTTAGACATTTCATAATTATTGTTAAGTTAGAATTTAAGTGAGGAATGATTTAAGGGTATTTGTGAGATATTTAAAGTAAAGAAAAGAAAGTAGTAAGAAAAGAAATAGAAAGAAAAGTATAAGAGTTAGAAAAGAGAGAAAAGGAGAGTTAGAGAGAAAATAGAGAGAAAGAAGAACAAGAGAAGAAAAGATTGGAAAAGCTAGGAAATCGTCAAGACAACTCTAGGAATCGAATTTAATCGGGTAAGGGTGTGAAATATTATTATCTTATCCATGGGTATGATTATGTATGTGTGTGTTTGAATTGTTTAGATTGTTTTAGAGATATATGTGGTTAGGTCGAATTGGACAAAGTCGATAAAAACCGATGTTTTCACGGTTAGAATTCGAAATAAATTACGTAGTTGTATCGAGTAAGGTTAGGTCGTCGTATAGCGTGCTTTTTATTCGATTTGGTGATGTTTGAAAATTCTGGTTTTTGAAAGGTTGAAATTTAATCGAAAAATCGAACGTCGTAGAAATTTCGTTTATGTGTTCTAAATTGTTCTTATGTATTTGGTGGTTGCGCGTATATGTTTGTTTCGGTGAAAATGTTCGATTTAGTCGAGTTTTCGGGCGAAAACGTAAAAATCCGCAGTGCTGTAGCAGAAAATTCTGGTTTTTCGGGGAAACTTCGGAAATTCATATCTGTTGATCCGTAAGTCGGTTTTGATCCCCGTTTGAAGCGTTGGAAAGCTAATGAGATGTTCTTTATAGGAAAAATGGTTTTGAGGTCTGAACCTGGTTCAATTAGAGCAGTATTTTCAAACCGTATCGTAGTGTCAGGCCTCCGGTTTATGTTTTTGCGTTATTTTGAAATATCCATATCTTTTGCGTTGTTTATCCGATTGAGGTGTTCTTTATATGGATGTGAAGATAAAAATATGTTCTATGATTTGGTGAAGAAAAATATTATTTTTAGCCGACTTTTAACCGACTTTTCCGGTAAACCGTAAATCGAATTGTTTGGTTATTTGTGAAAACGTTCGGTTGCCGTTTGACACAATTGATGTGAATGTATGTGGATTGTGTGTGATGAATGCATGACTATATTGTGAATATGTATGCATGTCAAGAGTGTCATGAGTCATGTTGTATGTGAAGCATCATGATGTGCATTCTTGCATTGTGGGGTTCTAAGATGAATCCGTTGTAACGTCGTAAGCCATTTGAGAGGTGGGGGCGATGATTGCAAACGATTGTAAGCCTTTTGAGAGGTGAGAGCAATCGGATTGTAAGCCTTTTGAGAGGTGGGGGCAATCCATAAACATTGTAAGCCTTTTGAGAGGTGGTAGCAATGGGTGAACATCGTATGCCCGACGGGGAGTTACACTAAGTAACGAGCGATGGTTCCAATAAGTTCTTCAATTGAACTTGAGATGAAATGAGTCGGTACTGCATTGCATTTGCATAGAGTCGTGAGTCGGTCTCTATAATTTGCATTGGTCATCCTTGTATTTGTGCATGGATGAATGAACATGAATATATGTGTTTATGTTGAATGATAAGCATAGTGATGTATATGCTTGGTTTTGTATATATATATATATATATATATGCCTTGCGAAGTATATTGAATGAGATGTGATGAATTGTGATAAGAATTGTATCGTTGTAATGATGCATTGAAGAATGAATATAATATGTATGTTTATGTGGAATGGTAGAATGGTGGGAATATGTTATGTGTATACTTTTGTGTTGAGATATATGATTATATGCATTGTTATTATGATAATATTTTTCACCCTTCTGCTGTTTTATGATGCTCTACGAGGCATTGCAGATTAGGTATCTGGTGGTCTTTTGTGAAGCGTGTGTTCATACCTTTTTGGTCGGTTGGCTCTGATATGTAGCACCGGGTAGCTAGGTTGCTTATGTTTGATTCCTTTTTGTGATACATTCGTGTATGTATCTTGCTGATGAATTTGTGTACATAAACATGAATGATGTTGTTGTATCATACTTGTTGATGTATATATATATAATGTATATATGTTTGGTGTTATCAATGTTTAGATTTTCCGCTTTTATTCTAAATATTGAGATGTGGGTGTAAGGACTGAGTTCCTACGTTGAAAGTTACCCCACTGTTGCATATCATTTGTTGAACAGATGTTGTATGTTTTAATTTCAAGCATAATGTGACATGCCTTTTTATGCCGTGTTTACAATTATACTCTGATGAAATTTCCAATACATGCCTAAATGATTTATTTGATTATTTGGGGGTATAGAAAGGGGGTGTTACACCATTCACGTTTCCTTTGCCTTTCCTTTCCTTTTCTGACTGCGCCTGCAAAGCCATATCACTCTTCGACTTTCCTGCAGCTCTCTCAGCCATCCTTTGTTCATGAGACTCAAGCGTCCCTTGAAGCTCTTCCTTCGTCAATGCTGATAAATCTTTCGACTCTTCTATGGCTACTACCACGTGGTCGAACTTAGGAGCCAACGATCTCAAAATCTTTGAGACTACTGCTTTCGTCATCAGCGTTTCTCCACATACTTTGATTTGATTCACCAGTTTTGTAACTCTGGTGAAGAAATCTGTAATACTTTCGTTGTCTTCCATCTGAAGCAACTCATAGGTTCTCTTGTGAGTTTGTAACCTCACCTCTTTCACCTTCTCTGCACCTCCAAATGACTTTTCAAGAATCTCCCATGCTTCCTTTGCTGATTCTGCATCGCTAACTTTTTCAAAGTTATCTGGATCAACACATTGATGGATTATAAACAGCGCTTTATAATCTTTCTTCTTCAATTCTTTGAGTGCAGTCTTTTCTTGATCCGTCGCGTTTTCCCCAAGCGGTGTTACTCCTTCCTTCACAAGATCCCATAGATCTTGATAACAGAAAACCACTTTGATCTGCTTGCACCAATTCTCATAATTATCTTTCTTGAGAATTGGTAGGGTCGCCGGAAAGTGTCCATTTGAATGATTCATAGCCATCACGATGATTTCACCACACCCTATGATGATTTCGCTTCAATCTTGATCTCAAGATTGATCACCAACCCACAAATAATACGTAATGACAATGAAGAACAAAGAAAGAAGAAGAAGAACAAACTAACAGCAAGAAAGAAAAGAGAGAGAAGAGAAATATTTGGAGAAAAGTGTTTCTACCCATGAACTGTGGGATTTCTTCTATTGCTATTCTTCTCTTGCTAATTTGCAAACTGTGAATGCAATTGTATTGCAATGTACAAGGGTAACTCCCTTTTTATAGATTTAGATTTACAAAGGCTCAAAACTCTAAAAGCCCAAAATATCAAATCTAATCTAAATCATATAAAATCTAATATAATCTAAACAGAATCCAATCAAATCTAATCTAAGATGCATCTGTCGAAACAATTCGACACTCCTAGGTAATTCGACACATGCTAGTTTTGACACACTATGAATTACAATTTAACAAGCTGAGGGGAAGAAATGAAAGGATATTGTACTCTTTTTCCTTCACTAGATTTTTTTTCCACTTAGTTTCTTCTAGTAAGGTTTTAACGAGGCATATCTTCAATGGACATCCAAGGGGGGAGTGTTATGAAAAAAAATAAAAGTGGATGTCCATTCTTATTCTTCTTTTCATCTTCCTATTCCCTATTAATAACCATGATTTTTCATCTCCCTTAGGTCCTATAAATAAGATCTATATTGCAATGTATAAGAAGATAATATAATATTATTTTTTCTCTTCTCTTCCTCTCTTTGATCTCTATATTATTTTATTTAGTTTTATAACATTTATCAAATATAGCTTTTTCTATATATATTTAAAAATTATAATACAAAAACTTTCTCAAAATATGATAACTCCAAATAATCCCTTACTCTTAAGTAATTAGCCACAAGTTTTCAATCAATGTCACCTATTAAAACCAGACTCTTTTAAAAGTACTTAGGGTGCAACTAACTAGCATTAAAAAAAGTTCGAGAAATTACTATTCTGATAGCTCAATTTCTGTCTCCAAATTGTTAATCTTCAAATCATAGAAATTGGTTTAAGCACGAGTTTTTAATCAAATCCCTGTGATTACAAGTTCTATTCATTTTCTGCTCCATATTTGAGTCGTAGAGCTTGAATGCTAAAAATGTGCTGCAGGCACATAAAATTCTCAATTCAGATAGGTAAATCATTAACACAAATTGTTACTAATATTCTACTGATTTAAAATTTCAGTGCATTTCATGCTAAAATCTTCCCACCACTAGAGAACAAAGATGATTAAAAGAAAACAACCCTAGAATTTCATAGTTGATCAAAATCAAGGAAACAAAACAAACAGCTCCAACATTACATATATGAGGAACCTAAAATTCCTAAATGAAAATGACATAAGTAAACGGTTATCAGTAGGAAATTAAGATTCAGAGTCACTATCTTCATCAAAGTAACTTTTGTTGATCTTTTTCATAGCTGATTCAAAGATGTTCTCAAGCTCCCTTTGAAAGTCCACAAACACAAATGTTTCTTTGTCCTGCTTGCCATCAATCAACTGTTTCCCTTTTATCATTGCAGCATTGATCTTCATTTTGTCAATTGAGTTAAGCATTGAAGTAACACTATCATCCTTCATTACTTTCCTCATGTTGTAAAGATAATCGTCCAAACCATTCATTGCTTCAACTTTCTTCATAAACTTCATGTCCTCATTCTTGAAATTCTCAGCTTCCTGGATCATTCTCTCAATTTCAGCAGCTGATAGCCTTCCCTTTTCACTTGTTATTGTAATATCTTTCTCATTTCCACCGGTTTCTTCCTTGGCCGAGACGTTTAAAATACCATCAACATCTATGGAAAAACATACTTTAACAGGAATGTGGCCTCGAGGAGCAGGAGGTATTGAGAAATTAAACGAACCCAATAAGTTGTTCTCAGTGGCTTTCAATCTCTCACCCTCGTAAACACTAAAGAATATATTCGATTGGTCATCTTCAATTGTATAGTAATTTTTTGTTTTCTTGACAGGAATGGATGTGTTTCTCGGAATGACCACACTAAAAACATCTCCTCTTACCAACACACCTAGAGATAAAGGGGTTACATCTCGCAAAACCAAGTTAAGAGAATTTTCAGTGTCTTCACACAGCAAAGAAGCTTGAACAGCTGCACCATAAGCAACGGCCTCGTCCGGGTTGATGCTCAAACAAAGGTCCTTCCACATGAAAAAGTCTTGCAACATTTGCTGGATTCTGGGAATCCTAGAAGAACCACCCACAAGAACAACATCGTACACACTACTCTTGTCAATCTTAGAGTCAGTAAGACAACTCTCAACCGTCTTGATACACTTTTCAAAGAGATCTAAATTGAGTTGCTCAAACTTGGCACGAGTGATTGCGGACTGAAAATCAATACCTTCAAATAAGGCATCTATGTCAATTGTGGCATCGGTATCAAATGAAAGTGTCCTTTTTGCCCTCTCACAAGCCGATCTCAACCTCCTAAGTGCCCTTGGGTTTCCACTAAGGTCTTTATCATGCTTCCTTTTGAACTCCATCACAAAGTGGTTCACCATTCTGTTATCAAAATCTTCGCCTCCAAGATGAGTATCTCCTGCAGTGGCTTTGACATCAAAGAGATTATTCTTAATTGTGAGAATAGACACATCAAAAGTTCCACCACCAAGATCAAAGATGAAAATATTTCTCTCTTCAACACAATTAGCTCTCTTCTGAAGGCCATATGCAAGAGCAGCAGCAGTAGGTTCATTGATTATCCGAATTACATTTAGGCCGGCAATGGCACCAGCATCTTTGGTAGCTTTCCGCTGAGAATCATTGAAATAAGCCGGCACGGTAACTACTGCATTCTCAACGGTTGTTCCCAAAAATTTCTCAGCAATATCGCGCATTTTTGTGAGGACCATTGACGAGATTTCCTCTGCACAAAAGCATTTCTCCACACCCTTATACTTGACAATGATCTCGGGTTTGTCATCTTTGCCAGCAACAACCTTAAATGGCCACAACTTTGTGTCATTCTGAATAACAGAATCACTATATTTCCTTCCAATTAACCTCGTTGCATTTACAACGATTAAAATGTCAATGATATATAAATTGTTTTTCACAGAAATAAAAAATAATAATAATAGAATAAACTATGCTGGAAGGTAGAAAAGATAGATTACCAAAGATAGTGTTGGCAGGGTTTGAAGCAGCTTGATTTTTTGCAGCATCGCCAATCAACCTTTGAGAATCAGTAAAAGCAACAAAAGAAGGTGTAGTGCTGTTTCCTTGATCATTATGAATGATCTCTGCGCGATTGTTTTGGCCCTGCCAAACAGCTACACACGAATAGGTTGTTCCAAGATCAATTCCAATTGCTGGACCTTTGTATTTTTTGGCCATTCTTTTTCAATTGATTGAAAACTGTGTAGGAAAATCTCTGAATCAGACTATAGCATTGTTTAATACACTCAGGTTGATTGGTTTTTATGTAAGTGGAGTAGTTAAGGTGCAAGGCGCAAGCATTAATATTATAGTTGTTGTACTCTGCATGTGTGTGTCTTGATTCCATGAAAATAATTTAATTATATCCTATAACAACGAATGACTTTTCAATTTTCCTATTAAATTGATAGGTATATCCACAAGAGTGTTAATTTTGTGACTTTTCAGTGGTCACTGGTCTCTTGTCAATTGCTACTACTACTACTATTACTATAACGTCATAATAATTGGCCCACAGATTGAAAAATAATCCATGTTGCATGCACTCACGACGGTTTGGTTGTCTTTAGGGAATTCTACTCCATTGAAGAATTATAATTATAAGTTTTTATGAAGAACAGTAAAAAAAAAAGTTAATTCTATGGTGCCCATGAATTTTAAGTTTTGTACCTTAAGGTAAATTGTATTACAAATTTAATTTAATTCAAAATAAAATAAAATAATGATGTGACATTATATAATAGTGTTTGATTGACTAAATTCATAAGTCCCTTGTGCTCCCTATTAGATTGAAAGAAGGCTCTGCATATTCATTTAATGAAATTACACTTTGTATAATGTATTACATGATTGAAACAGTTACAGCATATTACTCCTTTATATAGGAGCTGAACAAATGATTGAGTTGTGTAACAGAAAGCCTAACAAACTCAACCATATAAAGATAGCTATAACTAACAAGTGCAAAACGAATCAAAAACTATAACAAAGACTTACGCCAACTTAACTCTAATACTCTCCCACAAGATTAATCTGGTGGAAGCATGACCACTTTGAACTTGTTCCTTAAATCTTGAAATGTGGCACTTAAGAGAGGCTTAATCATGATGTCTGCTAGTTGAGCTGAGGTAGGAACATGCTGAATCTTGAGTTTTTGAGCCATAATCCTTTCTCTGACAAAATGAATATTCAATTCAATATGCTTTGTTCTGGCATGAAGAATGGAATTATGAGAGAGTAGCACAACACTCAAATTGTCACAGAGAAGAGTAGGAGAGGAATACTTGATTCTGAGTTCAGCTAGCAAGGACTCCAAACATAAATCTGTTAGCTAGAGAACTTGTGCATATTTGAACCTATACATATTTAAACCTATGATAAAACATATATACAATGCTTACAACAACAAAGAAAAAATAATGTTGTTGAGATTCATAAAAAAGATAGGAATGCATCGGCCCAACATGATCGTATGTCATATATATCTTCTTGTGGAAATGGTGTTCGGTTGGCAAACACACATAATTTAAACACAATTTAAATTATGATAAGCTAACAACAACAAAATTAACTTATCGAATATAAATAAATCTCATGTATATGGATAAAGTTAATACCTTAACCAATAAACTACTAATACCTTCGAAGATAATATTTAACATATGTCTCATAACATAGTATCCACACAAAAAGTTGTCGGATTGTATTCGGGACTACAAATAATTTTTATATAGTTACTAATTAATACACTCAAAGCACGAGTATTATATTAGCAAAAATAAAAAATAATGTTAAAAAAGTACAAGTAATATTTACTTTTAGGAAAAGGAACCTTGACTTTTTACCTCTTATTTTACGTTGCACAAAGTTGTCTCCCTACACAACTCTACATGTTGGTAAAAATTAAACATGAATAAAAATTATTCAAAATTAAAGGTAATATTTGAGTATTGAAAATAATACCACTTATGTACTCAAAACTTCACGCATCGTTGAATCAAGATTATAGTGTATTCAGACATATAATAACAACTTGCTAATGTGAACTGCATAAACATTTATAATAATTAATAATGTGTATAAATTCTATTTATAAAAGAAAACACAAATTAATGTATACTTACTCATGGTAAAACGGTCTCATTTAACATTATTTGTTTTCATCAATCAACTGATTTTGTATGTACGTCGTGATAGGGTTTGCTCCCTATTGTTGAAATTGAATTTTGAAAGGATTTAAGAAACAATATTTGCTTAAGTCCCTTTCAATACACATCTCAGGCATGTACCTAAAATTTAATGCAAAAGTCAAATCTTGATGTTAAAGTATGAGAAAAATGAATATAAACTGAAATCATCATAAAAATTATACTTACGAGCACCAAAATTAGAGTATGGTTATGTCCAACCAATCATCTCCCTTCAAAAGTTTCAAAATACAACTCTTATGAAATATGTATTCTTGTTCTAATTCATGTTTTAATGTCATCTCGAAGATGTCCCGCATCTCATCAATAATCATTGTTCCTTGTAACATTACCATGTTCGTCAAACTTGTTCTTGTAAATCCATTTGGTACCAATGACATTCACTTCTTCAGATCATGAAACTAATTCCTATACATTATTTCTTTTGAATTGACACACTTCGTCTTGCATGCAATATAACTATAGATGACTCTTGCAATGTCCTATTTTTTCTCTCAACCACTCCATTTTCTGAGGTGTGATAGGTGTAAAGAATTCGTGATCAATCTCTTCAGAGGAATCAAACTCAGAGAATGTAGAATTTTCAAACTCTTTGCCATGGTTACTTTTTATCCTCGCTATCCCACTCCTTTTTTCTCTTTGGATATTTTGACATGGCTCTTTGAAAACATCAAAAGCGTTAGATTTTTATTTAATAAATATGACCCAAGTATACCTAGAAAAATCATCCACACACACAAAGACATGTCTCTTCCCACTCAGACTTTCAATTTGCATAGGTCCCATCAGATCCGTATGAAGTAACTCTAAAACTTTAAAGGTGGTAAGATATTGGAGCTTCTTGTGGAACATCTTGGTCTGCTTTCCTATTTGGCACTCTCCACAGATTTTTCCTTCTTCAATCTTGAGCTCTGGCAATCCCTTAATAGCATCTCTAGATATAGTCTTCTTAATACTCTTGAGGTTTAGATGAACAAGTTTTTGATGCCATATCTTGGTCTCATATATATACCTTAGATATCAAACATGTTGAGGGGTGACTTTTGTTTTGAGATACCCACAAATAATAAGTGTCTTTTGATCTTGAACCCTTCATTAACACTTCTTGATCTTTGTTGGAGGCAATGCATTCAAAATTGTTGAAGTTCACATTCAGACCTTGATCACACATTTGATTGATGTTGATCGATTTAACAATTAGACCTTCTATCGGGAACACATCATCAAGACAAAGGAAACCTGAACTAACCAGTTTTCTTATGCCATTGGTTCTTCCTCTAGCTTCATCACCAAAAGTAACATAACTATTAGAGTAAGGCTTTAACTCTTCAAGATAGCTCTTTTCTCCAGTCATATTCCTTGAACATCCATTATCAAAATATCAATCTTCTCTTGAGGAAAATCTAAGAGATGTATGAGTTATGAGACAAGTGACAATTTTCTTGGGTTTCCACTCTTTCCTTCCTTGACTTTTCTTTCCTTTCTTTCTGTTAATCCTTGGCTAACTATAAGACTCAGAATATGAATGTAGTCTATAAAAAAAGGGTCTTATATGACCATATATCCCACATTGGTGACACCTCAAAGATGAGTTCTTGTTGCATATGCTACGAGGGTACTCATGTTGATCAGGATGTTTGGACATGTGGTCCTTCATCAAAAACACAGTCTCCTTATCAAGAGAAACAAATCTAGTGGGAGTTTTGAACTTTTTATTCAAGGAACTGTAGTTAAATGTTACATCCTTCAAATTCCTAGACTTCTCCCCAACTTCCAATATCTCATCTAACATATCAGAACCACTGTTCAACATACGTACAAATTTTGTCATATTGTCAAGTTTTGACTTTAACAATGTGACTTCCTTCTTCACAACTTCAATGGTTTAGCCAAGTTTCTATGTTTCCAGAAGTAGAGCACTTATGGTTTTATTTTGTTTCTCTTATCTTCAGTAAGCTTACTTCCACTGAGTGAGCAAAATTCTATATGTTTCGGCTAGTTCTTCTTCTGAGATATCTTCATCACTACACTCACTAGAAGAGTCATATTTTCTAATAAAATCCATAACCTTATTAGCTATCTCTTTTTCACTTTCATCATCAGAATCAGACCAAGTGATTGATAATCCCTTTTTCTTATTCTTTAGAAAAGTATGACATTCTACTTTAATGTGACCAAACCCTTCACGTTCATAACAGTATGCTCATTTTCCTCTGTTAGACTTGTGTTCATATTTTCTCTTTCTCAGGGGACTGATATCTGATACCTTGTCATGGACATTTTGTTAGACAATAGGCTTCGATCTAGAGGGGGTGAATAGATACAAAATTTAAAAATAAAACTTTTGGCAAAAATTGTTTCCAAAAGTTTTATGGCACAACAGAAACAACCGAATCGAATCGTCTAACTAGACCTACTATCGAAAAAGTTCAGATATGCATAACGTAAACCAATTGGATGATAATGAACACAAATTGTTCAACAATGATTAATTCACAAATAAGTTAAATGCTAATCTACTTGTAGAGCTTATTTCCAATGTACAAAAATAAATTAAAATACTCAAAGGAAATTTATCGATCACTTTGTGTGCGATCGATAACGTTTGAAAATTCAATTTGTTTTGTTGATGTTAAAAACAATCACCATCAAAGTGATTATGATTATATTAATAACAATAATTTAAAATATAATTGAAAAACAATTTCCAATCGAATTGATCAAAACAACAATGAACTCGATAATTTGTAAGAACAATAATTTAAAGATATATATATATATATATATATATATATATATATATAGAGAGAGAGAGAGAGAGAGAGAGAGAGAGAGAGAGACAAAGATTTGTTTAGGCAGTTCCCCAATCGGCCTCACTATGGGTACGTCTGCCTTCAATTCAAAATTCAATTGAGATACTTGCAATTAATCTTATCTTTGCAAAAATAATTATACAAGAGATGAAGAACTCTAACCCTACAAACCATATGGTTTGTTTTTTATTCTACCACCTTTAAACCCTTGATCAAAGTTTGATCAATTCACCAAAAATGCTGCTAAAATCACCAGTTCTTGACTACTTGCTTGCAAGACCTCCTAGTCTTTAAGGTTTTTGCTCGGTCGAATTAATCCCTAGAACACACTTATTGAACCCAAGATTCACGAACACGATTTAACTCTCGCGGTAGTCCCTTGAAAGAAACCACCTTGTCCCAAGGCCTTCACTCGGTCGAATCCCTATTTGTATGATCTTGTCAAAAACCTTCAAATCACAATGATTTTAAAGAAAAACCCCAACTTGGTTTTCTTATTTGAAACACACAAAGATCCCAACCCAATATTCTCGGTTACACCAACCTAATTGGACATTATCAAACCTAATCTAGATGGTCACCCAATCAAAAAATGATTATGTGTAGTTTGATTGTGTGTATGCATAGAAGAGAGGTTGAAGATGCTGGGAATGCTTCGCAATTCTGGTTTCGTTTAGGTTTTACACTAGTACCTTACTAGGAAAAGATACATGTATGATTATATATATGCATGGGGGAAATAGGCAAAAGGGATGTAAGAAAAGAATAAGACAAAAACAAAATTTGAGTTTTTAAAAGCTGTAGGTCGGCCTGTCAAGGTCAATAGGTCAACCGATATAGGTAACAGATCGACCTGTAGAGGTCTTAGGTCAGCCTATCTTAGGAGACCTGAAGGCAGTGGCCACAGTCTTCATTCTTATAGCGTGGAGGTCGGCCTATCCAAGCTATGTGTCGACCTATACTGAAGAAAAAGCTTCTATAGGTCGACCTAAACTCGTATGTGTCGGTCTATGCAACATTTTCAACACTTAAAACTCATTTTTGATGCATGAAACATGCCTAAGGTATTTCCAATCATTTTCAAACTTATTTGTATGCATCCTAATGCTAAGATGATCAATGCACATCTAGACATTGGTTGATATCGTTCAATGTACAAAAATGCTAAATTTCCTCCTAGTTTTGACATTATTCAAAACATGACTAGATGAAAGAATGCACTCACATACTCCCTATTTTTTATGATGGCAAAATGAGAAATCATATAGAAGTTGCATTTTTTTTGGTACAGTGAATAGGTCCCCTTGAATGTGTGCATTATCAGCTCCATAATCTCTCCCCCCCCCCCCCCCCCCCCCCTTTGACAACATCAAAAAGAGATAAGTAATATATTAGAAGTATAACATAAATACACATTTCACATTTATATAATACTACACGGAGGTAATTGCAAAGAATAAGTGGTGCACTCACATACAACACATATGTAAATAACACAAGCTTAATAAACACACCAACAATACTCATATTTATTCATTTGATAAATCATAGTACAAGTAATGCATCAATACATAAACCAAACAACATTACAACAAACCAAACAGAATTGAAAATGCATGGAGACACAAAATAAAAACTAGATGCATGACTAACATGAAGCAAATTGTAAGACACATGACAGGAACGACTCAAAATTCGCACACCACTGTCTTTCACGCCTTCCAGGCCTCACTCCACGAAACCAGCCTTGACCATCACTTTCAAACTGACGGTCCATGAAGTCACACATTACTTGATAGAAATGTGGATAATGATGGTGGTCTTCATTTTATGCAGCAATCATGTGATCGACCGTTTCAATGGTAGTAGTTGTATTTGCATCCATTTCATCCTTTAAAGAAACCAACTTATCAATTACAAAAGATACAAAATCCTCAAAGTTCGCAACTTGAATCTTTATGTGTTCTTGCATAGTGCAGAGCTATTCCATTTGAGTATCTTATTTGTTCAACATATTTTGAAGAAGTGTTCCGATGGAGAATTGATCTCCATGGATATCATCATTCCTTTGACCAGTTTCATGGTCCACATTGTGCACAGGTTCATCATCTGCAACATGCAGTTCGGTAGTGGAGTCAGCAAATTCTGTAGGATCATCAAAGGTGTACACCTTCCGTCCATTTTTACCCATCCTAAGGTAATATAATTGACATTCCTCATCCCAAAAGTACCCCATATTAGTTGAGGTGTGTTTGGAAAATTCTTGAACTAGACCAGGTGATATGAGCAACATGTTTGACATGCCAATATTGAAGAAGTTCAAAATTTTGGAGATCATAGACATGTAGCAGAAGGAAGTACCTTTATTACACTCTTTGATTATGAACATTCGGTAGACGAAGTAATGCGGCCATTTGATACGAATCTTGTGTAGAAGAATATACACAAGATGGATTTCAACACTATCTACTCTTGAGTACCCTCCTTTCTTTGAGCAAAAAATGTGTGAAAGCAACTGTCATACCCCATTTTTGACCGAGCATTTTAAAACTTTCATTCATCAGACTTAATTTTCACTTTGCATCATCTGCATAGCATAACACGCCCTTCATTATGCATAGTGCCTAAAATGTCGGCCAGAATAAATTTGTTGAATTTACAGCAAAATCGGTCAAACTAAATGTCAACTGTGCATAAAATCAATGGATGAAAAGTTCCAAAATTGAGCTTGCATGCGTCAAATATATTAATCTACGTTTCGCGTAGTTTAACTTGGCGTGCTCGTTTTTATTTTCGATGACTTTTTGACCACATTTGATCAGTTTGAGCATTTTTACCAATCCAGATTTATTTCAAAATCTGACAAAACGCTATATTTTTTCGAGTTGTTTATTTCGCACTGATAATTTTGGTGCAGTCGTTTTTATTTTTCGAGCACTTTGGTACCCGACTTTTATTTTATTTTTATCCTTTTATTTGACCCTTTTTAGTCAAAATTGTTTGTGATTATTAATTAAATTTCTGAATTCTAGTTTTGATTTATTTTTATTTATTTAGATTACTTTAATATTTATTCTTATTCTTTTTATTTTATTTTTAAACCATTCTTGTTCATTAAGTTTCCTAGAGGACAATATTGTCTTTTTATAAAAAAATATAGGAAACCTAATCCATATATATATATATATATATATATATATATATATATAGCATTGTTGTGACAAGAGGAGACCAACCCAATCTCAAGAACATGCGGCGCCCTCACTCTTCAAGCAATAGTCTCTCTCTTTTCAAATAGAAAGTAAATTATAAAAAAAACAGGAGTTGGGACTCGTTTCATAGAAAAAAATTGTTCTTCATAGGCATGACACTAAATACAAACCACACTTCATAAACCATTTTTCCACTGTTCATCTTTTTCATATACACACGTTAACCAACAACAACATATACACTATTCATTTCTTACTTCCACAAACTTCACTTTTCATCCCTTTTAACAGATCATCATCTTCATCACCATGTTTGTAACACCCACATATAATATCATACATCAAAGCACAAATACTATACATGAATCCAAGTGTTTGGTACTGAAATACCATAAGTTCCTAGTTAACACATTATATACATTACATGCCCAAAAATACCTAATACAAAAAACTATGGCACAATGTATACAAGATGTTCCAAGGCACTAAGAACTAGATCAAAACAATGATCTCAAAATAATATCCACAATGGAAGTCTTGCCATCCCAAAAAGCCAAGGAAAGTAAGGATAATCAAACGGCCTATCCTTACCCTTCGCGGAACCTGCTGTACCTGTAATATAATCAACAACATGGGGTGAGATATTAAATCTCAGTGAGTTCCCTATCTTATTGGTTCTCTCGGCTTTACATGGTTCTATCAATCCTAACTCAAGTCAAAGGGAAGGGAAGCGACCTTGAGTTCACAAATCTCACACTATATGGAAACACGTTAATGAGTTCACCAACTAGAAATATCACTAATCGATAACCTTACCAAGGCATCCCCTTTTCCCGTTCACTTCTACCTCTAGAAGTCAACCCGAGTCATGGATCCTTGTAGTTACTTGGCATACAAAATGGATTCACGTTCTACGAGCCATTAACCGTTATGAACCATCACTTCACACGGGCCATTAACCGTCACAAGTCTCGTTACCCTTAGGCTTCATTCGTACTCACACGCGGGAATCAAACCTGCCAAGTAATTGTGCACATGTTTCAGGGGAGCTCGAGACTCATGAAATTGCAACTCAAGGGAAAATGGTTACGATTACGTGATCTCACACACACAAACGTGATTGTATTCAACAATCACAAGGCCACATTCGCCTTAAGGACTCTTTTGCCTTTTCTCATAATCAAAATGGTTCACACATGTTCCATACTAGTGTTTCACTCTCTCCTAGACCAATACTCGTCACAAATGTACCTCTCTCCATCGAGTGCCCAATCATCGCCATCTAGGTTTTCTATTACCATCATATTCACAACCTAGAATTATATCATTAGGTTTGGGGTAAGTTTTCTCACTCTTCCTATTTCATTTTAAGCATGTTAATCTCTCAATCATGTTCAAAAACAATATTAGACAAGCATATTACAATATCAATCATAAAACACACATGATAGCATAACATGTCAAACATAATCCACATAGTAGTTCACACACATTTTTAAGGCATACAAGCCACTACTATCCTCTACCAAGCATCCTTGGTTAAATCATGGTCTAACATTACCATTCAATAGCACATTGGAGTCTCTTTGCAGGGATTCTAGTCCCATACCAATCGGGTTCTCGATTCATGAGTTTTGGTGGAAACACAAACCACACTTTTCACATTCACTTCAATATTTAACTCTATCCTATCAATCCATGACATATAACCATGTTTCTAACTCACCATCACAAAGAGCATTGAAGTAGCTTTCCAACGCTTCCGACCATGCCTCAATCCGAGTTACGGATCAAAAGTTATGAAGGAAACAAGATGGGAAAATCTGTCATGTTCGCTGCCATTTTCTCTAGGCGAACCCTTTGGCGAACAAAACAGAACAAAAAGGGCATAAAGTTCGCTAAGCAAACTCTGGGCGAACATTCACCTTCCCTTCGCCTTGGGGTTCTCTAGGCGAACCCTCGAGGAACCTTCGTTTTCCCCTTCGCCTTGGGTTCGCTAGGCGAACCCTCGGGGAACCTTCGCTTTCCCCTTTGCCTTGGGTTCGCTAGGAGAACCCTGTAAAACCCAGAATTCTCAGCAGCGTTGAAATAGGTCATTTGGGCCAAACACTCTCATTTCTTCACCTAAAACACTTCCAACTCATACTCTATAAACCCCCAGTCATAACCCGACTATATTACGCAGTTTATATCGCATTTCATCCGTTAGATTTCATTGATTTACCCGTTTAATCATTTTCTCTCAAATCTAACCTAAGTTCTAAACATATTTTTCTAGAACTTAAAGTGTCTAACTAGAACCCACCTCTATACTAGATGATGATGAAGATGCTGAGATGATTTGATGAAGAAGAGATGATGATCCAAGCTCTTGCTTTTCTCTTCCAAGTTTCTCCTCTTTCTTTCCTTTCTCTTCCTTCTTTCTACTTCCTCTCTCTATTCTTTCTATTCTTGTGACCAATGAAGAGGAAAGGAAAAGGTTATGATATGTAGAGATATCATTTAGTTAGTAACACTAACTTAAATGTCCAATTTGTCTCTAATGTATCACTTGATAAAAATCTCAGGGTCATATAATATTAATTTGACCTGCTCTGAGCTCATCAGTTACTCTAATTATTTTTGCAGATAATTTTCTAGAGTACACCGGAACCCAGTTGATCACAACTAATATTATCCAGAGCAAAATAAAATACGGGGTATTACATCCTCCCCCCTTAAATACAAATTCACCCACGAATTTAAAAATTACCTGAATAGATGAAGGTAAGCTTCTCTCATCTCTGATTCCAATTCCCAGGTTGCATCACTCGTATGCGTCTCATCCCACTGAACCTTCACTAGAGGAATCTCTTTATTCCTTAGCACCTTAGTTTATCTTCCTGTGATACGACTTGGTTGAGGCTCAAACGTTAAATCTGCTTCTATCTCAATCGTATCTGGTAGAATTGGCTGAAGAGGATCCGGAATAAATTTCCTGAGTTGAGATACATGAAAAACATCATGCATTTTTGACAGAGAAGGCGGTAAGGCTAATCTGTAAGCTACTTCACCAATCCTTTCTGAAATTTGTACGGTCCCACATATCTCGGACTTAAACACGTGATCACCTTCATCAGACTCTAAAGGTCTCCTACGGTTATCCGCATAAATCTTCTGACGATCTTGTGCTTGTCTAACCTTATCACGGATCATTCTAATCTTTTCGGTAGTCTCTTGAATAATCTCGGGTCCCAAAATTCTATCTTTGCCAACTTCCACCCAACACAAAGGCGTCCTACATTTCCTTCCATATAATGCCTCGTAAGGAGCCATTCCAATACTCGCATGATAACTATTGTTGTATGAAAACTCAATCAACGGTAAAAGTTCTATCCAATTTCCTCCACTTTCAAGTACACAAGCCCTTAACATATCTTCCATCATTTGTATTGTCCGTTCCGTCTGACCATCCGTTTGTGGATGATTTAACGTACTCAAACATAACTTTGTTCCCATAGCTTGTTGAAAAGCTCTCCAAAATCTTGAAGTAAACTTTGGGTCTCTATCGGACACAATACTAGAGGGAATACCATGCAATCTCACAATTTCCAAAATAAACAACCTTGCAAGATGACTTGCCTTGTAAGTAGTCTTTACGACTAAGAAATGCGCATATTTCGTCAACCGATCCACTATTACCCAAATGGAATCTTAACCACCTTGCGCACGGGGTAATCCAACTGCAAAATCCATAGAAATACTATCCCACTTCCATACCGGAATTTCTAACGGTTGTAATAAGCCACCCGGTCTTCGGTGTTTAATCTTTACTTGTTGGCATACCGCACACTCTGATACATACACCACAATATCTCTTTTCATACCGGACCACCAATAGTCCCTCATTAAGTCTTGATACATCTTCGAAGAACCAGGATGTATAGTAAAAGCACTCTTATGCGCTTCTTCCAAAATTCTTCTTTTTAACACTGCATCATCCGAAACACAAATCCTTTGGTTAAACAGAATAACTCCACCGTTAGCTCGCATGAAACCTGGTTGAACTAACAATTCTTGCAACTTCTCATCCAACATTTGTCCTTGTTGAATTTCCTCCCTAAGAGTAGAATTAACATTCAAATTCCCCATAATCACACCATTAGGAGTCCAAACAAACTGGAGATTAAGATCTCGAAACTTTTCCAATAAGGTATACTCTAACATCATCAACTCGACATTATGTAACACTTTTCGGCTTAATGCGTCTGCTACTTTATTAGCTTTACCCGGATGGTACTTTAGTTCCAAGTCGTAATCTTTCAAATATTCCATCCATCTCCTTTGACGCATATTCAACTCTTTCTGGTCAAATAGATATTTTTAGCTCTTGTGGTCGTTGAACATCTCAAAATGTACCCCTTATAAATAATGACGCCACACTTTCAATGTAAAAACAACTGCTGCCAATTCCAAATCAAGTGTTGGATAATTCTCTTCATGAACTTTTAACTGTCGGGAGGCATAAGCCACCGCGTGACTCTCTTGCATTAATACACCTCCTAACCCCATCTTTGATGCATCACAAAATACCTCATACGACTTTCTAGGATCAAGAATAATCAAAACAGGAGCAGTCGTTAATCTTTCCTTCAAACTCATAAAACTTCGTTCACAAGCCGAATCCCACTCATAAGGACAATCCTTTAGAGTAAGTTTGGTCATTGGTAAAGCCAATTGAGAAAAGCCTTTTATAAACCTTCTATAATAACCTGCCAGTCCCAAGAAACTTCTAACTTCTGAAACATTCTTTGGTCTCTCCTAATTAATTACTGCTTCTACTTTTGATGGATCCACCGCCACACCTCCTTGAGATATGACATGACCAAGAAAACTAACCTCTGACATCCAAAACTCACACTTGCTTAGCTTAGCAAAAAGTTGTCTCTCTTGTAGGACCGATAAAACGATTCTTAAATGCTCTTCGTGTTCTTGAGTAGTATGAGAATAAATAAGAATGTCATCAATAAAAATCACTAAAAATTGGTCCAAATAAGCTTGAAATATCCGATTCATATAATCAATAAAAACTGCCGGAGCATTCGTCACACCGAAAGGCATTACTAAGAATTCATAATGACCATAACGGGTTCTAAATACGATCTTTGATACATCTGAACTCTTCACACGAATTTGATGATAACCCGACCGTAAATCAGTCTTCAAGAACACACAGGCTCCTTTCAATTGATCTAACAGGTCGTCTATCCCAGGTAATGGGTATTTGTTCTTGATGGTGACTTTATTCAACTGCCGGTAATCAATACATAACCGCATTCCGCCATCCTTCTTCTTTACCAATAACACTAGAGCTCCCCAGGGAGAAATGCTGGGTCGAACAAAATGTTTAGCCATTAACTCCTCCAATTGCTCCTTCAATTCTCTTAACTCAAGTGGTGTCATCTGATACGGAGAAACGGATATAGGAACCGTTCCTGGTATCAGGTCAATAGAGAATTCCACTTCCCTTTCCGGAGGAAGAGAAGTGATATCCTCGGGGGAAACTTCAGAAAACTCACAGACTACAGGAATACTCAGAACTTGAAGGTTGCTACTATCCTCCTTAGTGATAACTAAAAGATTAGATTTTTCCTTCTCAAACAAGAAATTTATCATTCCAACCGTACCTTCTAAAATAGTAGTTAACACATCCTTCGGAGTAGCCTCCACTGATGGAATGATGATTAGCTTTTCTTCGCAACCAATAAATACTGAATTAGCAGAAAGCCAATCCATTCCCAAAACATCATCCACTTTTTTAAGCGGTAAACAAATAAGATCAATCTGAAAAACTCTCCCATCCACAGATAAAACACAATTTTCACACATTAAAAGTGTTTCAACCATCTCATCCATGGCAGTAGTAACCACCATGGGTGGAGACAACGGAATTGTTTGCAACCCAAGTCGCTTCACACATTGCATCGACACAAAAGAGTGTGTTGCTCCACAATCAAATAATACGAAACAATGATTCCCATTAACGAAACAAGTACCAGCAATCAAAGAGTTATCTCCCTTGGTCTTCCTTGCATCCAAGGTATAAACTCGACCGGTACTCTTCCCTTGCGTCTGATTCCTACTCTGAGGACAATCCCTCGCCAAATGACCTATCTTATGACACTGAAAGCATCTCACACCTTCGATACCACACCTTCCATAATGGTTCCTTCCACAAATACGACACACAGGAGGTGCACTAGTCCTAGAACTCCGAACTTGCTTCCCTTTGAAAGTTTGTTGTCTAGGCCTAAATTGATGATTTGATCTCCCACGATCAATCTGATTCGACCTACTCAAATCCCCCTCTGCTTGAACTTTCTTTAAACTATTCTCTGCCACATAACATTTCCTTAGTAATTCAGCATAACTAGTGAACTCTCTTTGAGACACACTATGCGAAATTTCAGCCTTCAAACCAAAAAGAAGCTGGTCAATTTTCCACCTCTCGTCCGGAGCATACATGGCCTTCCTAGAATAAGCAGCCATAATCTCAAATCTCTCAGCATAAGCAGCCACATTCAAAGTACCCTGTCTCTACTATTGAAAATCAAATACCTTCTGGGTCCTCAAGGAACTAGGGAAATAGTTCTCCATAAAATTAATCTTAAATTTCTCCCAGACCTTAGGTATCTCTTGGATAGACATCAGGGCTGAGGCATTCTTCCACCACCTCATGGCAGGACCCTTCAACAAATGAGAAGCGAATCCCACCTTATTCTCCTCACTACAATGGACTATCAAGAAAATTCTCTCCATGCCAGCTATCCATTCATGAGCTTTCACAGGATCTAACCCACCATGAAATTCTGGTGGATTCATACGAATAAAATCCCGAAAGCTCCCTCCTACAGCTCCTGGAACAACCACTGGAGGATGAATACCCCCATTCATTTGTTGTACCATCTGGTGCATGAACTGGTTCTACTGCTGCTGCATCTGTTGTAAAAACTGAGGCCATGGGACATACTTGCCGCCCGACGGATTCGTCCCTGCAGGAGTAGTTCTGGGTCTACCACAATTGCTTATGTGTCCGTCAATCATGTTCCTAAATGTCATACAGATAAGATTAAGTTGATCAGGCTCAATACCAAAAATATAACACTTAAGACCAATGGCGATACCACGCATATGAAACGGAAAGAAATACTTATACTATTTCATGGCTAGGTCGAGGATACGACCTGCTCTGATACCAACTGTAACACCCAAATATAATATCATACATCAAAGCACAAATACTATACATGAATCCAAGTGTTTGGTACTAAAATACCATAAGTTCCTAGTTAACACATTATATACATTACATGCCCAAAAATACCTAATACAAAAAACTATGGCACAATGTATACAAGATGTTCCAAGGCACTAAGAACTAGATCAAAACAATGATCTCAAAATAATCTCCACAACGGAAGTCTTACCATCCACAAAAGCCAAGGAAAGTAAGGATAATCAAACGGACTTATCCTTATCCTTCGCGGAACCTACTGTACCTGTAATATAATCAACAACATGGGGTGAGATATTAAATCTCAGTGAGTTCCCTATCATATTGGTTCTCTCGGCTTTACATGGTTCTATCAATCCTAACTCAAGTCAAAGGGAAGGGAAGTGACCTTGAGTTCACAAATATCACACTATATGGAAACACGTTAATGAGTTCACCAACTAAAAATATCACTAATCGATAACCTTACCAAGGCATCCCTTTTTCCCGATCGCTTCTACGTCTAGAAGTCGACCCTAGTCATGGATCCTTGTAGTTATTTGGCATACAAAATGGATTCACGTTCTACGGGCCATTAACCGTTATGAACCATCACTTCACACAGGCCATTAACCGTCACAAGTCTCTTACCCTTAGGCTTCATTCGTACTCACACGCGGGAATCAAACCTGCCAAGTAATTGTGCACATGTTTCAGAGGAGCTTGAGACTCATGAAACTACAACTCAAGGGAAAACGGTTACGATTACGTGATCTCACACACACAAACGTGATTGTATTCAACAAACACAAGGCCACATTCGCCTTAAGTCCTCTTTTGCCTTTTCTCATAATCACAATGGTTCAGACATGTTCCATACTAGTGTTTCACTCTCTCCTAGACCAATACTCGTCACAGATGTACCTCTCTACATCGAGTGCCCGAGCATCGCCATCTAGGTTTTCTATTACCATCATATTCACAACCTAGAATCATATCATTAGGTTTGGGGTAAGTTTTCTCACTCTTCCTAATTCATTTTAAGAATGTTATTCTCTCAATTATGTTCAACAACAATATTAGACAAGCATATTACAATATCAATCATAAAACACACATGATAGCATAACATGTCAAACATAATCCACATAGTAGTTCACACACATTTTTAAGGCATACAAGCCACTACTATCCTCTACCAAACATCCTTGGTTAAATCTTGGTCTAACCTTACCATTCTATAGCACATTGGATTCTCTTTCCAGGGATTCTAGTCTCATACCAATCGGGTTCTCGATTCAAGAGGTTTGGTGGAAACACAAACCACACTTTTAACATTCACTTCAATATTTAACTCTATCCTATAAATCCATGACATATAACCATGTTTCTAACTCACCATCATAAAGAGCATTGAAGTAGATTTCCAACGCTTCCGACCATGCCTCAATCCGAGTTACGGATCAAAAGTTATAAAGGAAACAAGATGAGAAAATCTGTCATGTTCGCTGGCATGTTCGCTAGGTGAACCCTTTGGTGAACAAAACAGAATAAAAAGGGCATAAAGTTCGCTAAACGAACTCTGGACGAACATTCTCCTTCCCTTCGCCTTGGGGTTCTCTAGGCAAACCCTCGAGGAACCTTCGCTTTCCCCTTCGCCTTGGGTTTGCTAGGCGAACCCTGCAAAACCCAGAATTCTCAACAGCGTTGAAATAGGTCATTTGGGCCAAGCACTCTCATTTCTTCACCCAAAACACTTCCAACTCATACTCTATCAACCTCCAATCATAACCCGACTATATTACGCAGTTTATATCGCATTTCATCCATTAGATTTCATTGATTTACCCGTTTAATCATTTTCTCTCAAATCTAACCTAAGTTCTAAACATATATTTCTAGAACTTAAAGTGTCTAACTAGAACCCACCTCAATACTAGATGATGATGAAGATGCTGAGATGATTTGATGAAGAAGAGATGATGATCCAAGCTCTTGCTCTTCTCTTCCAAGTTTCTCCTATTTCTTTCCTTTCTCTTCCTTCTTTCTACTTCCTCTCTCTATTTTTTCTATTCTTGTGACCAATGAAGAGGAAAGGAAAAGGTTATGATATGTATCATTTAGTTAGTAACACTAACTTAAATGTCCAATTTGCCTCTAATGTATCACTTGATAAAAATCCCAGGGTCAGATAATATTAATTTGACATGCTCTGAGCTCATCAGTTACTCTAATTATTTTTGCAGATAATTTTCTAGAGTACACCGGAACCCAGTTGATCACAACTAATATTATCCAGAGCAAAATAAAATACGGGGTATTACAATGTTCACAACCAAAAACTTAACTTCAACACCATTTGTGTTCATCCTTCACATAAAACCATAGTGTATCTTCCATCTTCACATAACCCAACTAACATCAACAACACATATCACCACCTCTATCCATTGGCCAAGCTAACCTTCATCTTGCCTCATCCTCCAACAACACCGATTCACCTCCATTCACGTCGATCAATCAACACCACCAAACCATCACCATGAGAGTTCACACTCACCAAACCTCTCCACCACAATAACATCACCATCATTGTGTTATGTTAAACCCACCTCCTTCCTCAACTTTCTTTCTTCACCTTTGATCTGCCATCTTCATCGTGTCAATATCATCACCTCATCTTCATCAACTCTCTCATAAACTAACCCACCAATAACATCACTTTTCCCTTCAACCTTGCCACCATTTCCATGTGGTAGTTCCATCACCTCAACCACCAAGCTTGGACAAACACGGTCCAAGCCTTCCCTCTTCTTCAAACCACCTCACTGTGAACAACGGAAACCGCCTCCGCTCATTATCAACAACATCAATCACACAACCTTTTTTCATCCTTTTCCTCCACAATCTGCAACAACCATTCTGCTAGAAACCCTAAACACAACCCAATCGACAATTCCTTCTTCTCCTTATCACCACTGAAAAACCTTTTGCTCGCTGCATATACTTACCACAAAGCCTTTAAACCCAACACGCAAGACAACCTGTTGTTTTTTCCAGTGATTCACGAAACCTCCGTCGGTGACGTACCATAAATGTCTCCCATATCACCACCTCCGAGCATATCTGACGCTGCCGCGGTAAGATTTTCTTAGTCTTGATTTTACCTGATAAACATGTTGTATGAAGAACAAGATGATTCATGTATGTTGTGATTGGGTTTTCTTTGTAATGCTTATGAGATTTTTTTTTTTAATCGAGAGAAAAGTACAGAAAAGGTGAGTGAGAAAGAGAGAGAAATATGAAAACGTGAATAGGAGAGAGAGGAGGAGTTCCATGCTTATGTTTTTCAAATTGGGCTATGTTGACTTTAACAAAAACAAATTAGACTTACCTTTCTTTAGAACTAGATAGGTTAGAGATAAGGTTTTTTGTCCCCCTCATTTTTGTACCTATTTTCTTTTATATATTTTATTTGAGTATTTGCTTAAAAAAATTGGGCTATGTTGTGTGATTCACTTTCATTAGTTTTTAATTTAGGATAAAAATATGATTTTCATTTTGTTTGTCTTTGCCATGTTTTTATTTTTTTTATTATTTTTTAATTACATGACACATGTCCGCTCCTCATTGGTTCTACTAATCGTTTAAATTTTTTTGAATAGTTGATGGGTGAGGCGTGTATTTCCAGTTCAACATGAGTGTTTTATTTTTAATTATTAATTTTTAATTTATTATTATTATTATTATTATTATTATTATTATTATATTTTATTTTCTTTTTATAATTAGGGTTAGTAGAAGTTATTGGTTTAGGCCCAATTGAGTTTTGATGTTCACACTCTTTGATATGTTTGCACTTATGTCCAAGTGTTGTATCCACCTCATGATTTTATTTTAATCTCATTTGGATTTGTTTTACATTTTTATTGTTTCTTATTAATTAAGAAATCTTTTCTTAATTAATAGTTGAATTTTTTTATGTTCTAATTAATAGTAATTATTTAGATTATTTAGTTTAGTTACTTTCATTTAAATAAAAATCTCAAAAAAAAAAAATTCTTATTTAGTTTTTTTGAATTAATCCTTTCAATTTTTTATTTAAGTTTAAAATTTAATTGTTTAGGTTTTAATCTTTGATCACTTAGATCTTAATTTTTCTTATTTAGTTTTTTATCAATTTGACTTCTAACCTTGTGGACTTGTGACTTGGATCCTTTTGTTTGGAGACTAGGCTATATTTGTTTGATCCTATAATCTCGATTCTTATATTGACTATGTCGTTGCCCATTATCTTGTGCTCATCATCATTCATTAACTCATGCATCTTTTGTTATGTTATTTTATTTCTCTTTTGTTCTATTTAAAAAAAAACAAAAATATGATTCTCTATTGGTGACCTAAGAGATTGATCTTCACGGACTTTGTGTTTGACCATGGCTTGACTTGGAATATTTTAGACAACTTTGAAACTCTGTATTTTGACCTTAGCTTATCATGGAGCATCCTTAGGGATTCAATGTCTTAATCATCAAGAGTCTGGTTCGTAGCACTACCTTCAAGCAAAAGGGAGACTTGTAACCTCTGATTTTTACTTTGATTTCATAGCTTAGGACACTTTGCACACACACGGCTTTCTCTTGGGCTACCTGACAACGAGACCCTTTATTTTTCGCATCTACTTCCCCTGTGTTTTTCCATGTATCCCTCTCCCCATTTTGATGTACTTTCTTTACTTTCTTGTTCTTCTTTGGTTGTGGTTTTTGCGTGCTAGTTACTCATTAGGAGCTAGGACCGACCAAGCCCTAAAGCATTATTGATCCTAATATCAAGTTCTACCTCACTCTTGTAAGTCGATTGCCTTGTGCATCGCCATCAACCTTACCCTATACCTGTTAGGACCTCCTTTCCATTTAGTTCAAACCCTTACCATTTCGAACACCAATAAACCCTTGATCCAACATCAAATGACATTTTCTCAATCAAATAAAAAACACTTAATAATTATGAAACACTTTTTCAATATAAGATGAAAAAGGAGCGGAGTGTAGTCAACGTCTCCCCCAGAATGAGGATTCAAGATGTAGTTCCCATGGTTTGAGTTGTCGTCATCCTAAAATCAACCAAACAAACCATAGTCCCACGAACTACGAACGCTATGATTCTTCATTTCGTTCAAACGAAGATACGTAGGCACAATGACCCCAATCCTTGGTGAGCACCCTAATAAAATCAACCATCCAGTCCATATTCTCTTTCCTTCCTAATAACTTGAGATAACCTAACTTTTAAGCAAACACTGACACACAGCTAACCTAACGGTTCCCGTTGAGTACAACGGACGTGAGGGGTGCTAACACATTCCTCTTCTGTAAGCGACTCCCAAACTCATATAATTGGTTGCAATAACCACATTTTTATCTTTCGTTTTAGGGGTTTTATTCGATGTTTTCCCTTTCCCCTTATGGGAATAAATAAAGATCGATGGCGACTCTATTAAGTCCATCCCATGGGCGTGAGATTGGGCTTCGCGAGGTCATTCTCATTTTTCGAGGTACGACACCAACCATAACAGAATCCTTGGAACCATCTTCAGTTGAATGACAACCAGTGTTATGACAGTCCTCTGACTTATGTGCATTAGGCATCTCCTTCAGATGCGTATTCCACTCGAAATCCCAATGAATGTCGAAGCCCATTACCAATAGATCAAGCTCTTCCTCAGCATCAGGATCACTTATGGAGATATCAAATTTCTTCTTCCATATATCATCAGTAACCTCATAGACACTATTACCAATTGTGAATTTAAAAGAGGATTTGTTCCGATCATGCAGGACGGAGTAGAACACCCAGACACAGTCTTCATTGTAATCTTGTGACAGTTGTAGAAAGTAGTTTATCTACTGGTGCTCGACAAGCCGAACAACCTATGGAATGTCCAGGAATCCAATCACCACTGGTTTCCACTCATGCTAATTCATGATAAGATGGTGTTGATGTTTTTCTGCAAATTTTACAACGCACTCAACCGAAACCAAAGAGAACACAATTTCAGGAGCAGCTGAAGAAGCAACATTTTTTCCCTTGTCTCTAGAAACATTCTTATTTTTCACACTTTTGGATGCCATTGAAAAAAATTCTGACTGATTTCATATACAATGATTTCGTATGTTAGAGAGAAACTAAAAATGAGATGTGATTTGAAGTATGAAGAGTGAAGGCAATTTATATAGAATAAAGAATGATGACTAATAATGATACCTTGAAAAGTGGAAGGTTGAAGAAATTAATTGAAATGATTTTAATGACAATAGTGGATGAATTTGATTATTTTGAGAGTTACAAGACTGAGTGGAATTTGGAAACACAACAAACACAAGTTCATGATTCTTCAATGAATGCAGAGAAATGAAAAAATTTGGTCAAATGTGTCTTAATTCGACCCTTTTAGTGTCATAGTGTAACCTAAGACTGATATGCGTCTATACATGCTAAAACAATCACAGGAAATTCATTATGTGTCGACCTATATTGTAACCCTTTTGAAAAAATTACCAAAATTGATTATTATAGGTCGACCTATATGACACTGTGTCGACCTCTACTGTTGCTAGTTGAAAAAAATACTAAACACACTTATAATAGGTCAACCTGCATGACTTTGTGTCGACCTGAGTAGCACAAAAAATTTAGGATTAACTTAATTTGAATTTGTAGAGACCAAGAAAGACTCAAGTTGACTCATGCACAATAACTTGATGAAAGACACATGCATGTGATAGAATTTTATGGTTTGTTTGCTAGACTCAAGCAATCATGAAAATTCAAGCATGAATTGGTTCAAGGTAAAGATGAAATATGAAGACATTTGAGTATAGTCACTATAAATATTTAAAATGCAACACCCGATAGTCACATTTGAGATTTTTGGAAGTAAACACATATCACATATATCCTACACATAACCCATCACATACCTTTGAGAAATAAGCAGGTAAAAGAAATAATTAATTACGAAACAAGAAAAAAAGATTGAAACGATATTACCTCACTGTACATACGACGGAGGATGCACTTGCATTCCACGAGGAAATTCGAACGAAAGTTGAAATAAATGCAATACGTGCCACAAAACTCAATCGATACCAAAATGCTCTTACCACTTTTCTGCTTGTACAAGTATTTGAAGTGTGACTAATAATGTATTCAATAGGTGATTGACTTGATGATTATCCTTGATGTTGGACTCTCAATCATGCTCAATCATGATGATTATCTTTCTCCTCTTCATGTTTCATCATCTTAGGTTGATCACTCCTAATTTAATGTACTTGAGTATGTATTACTGAAGATAACCTACATCATTGAACATAATACCTTTATGACACTTCTCGGATAGAGCATCAGTAGTCATTAACACAATTTTACCAATTAAATAAACACTAAGAGTTAACCTATTTGGCAACACCCTCTGTCTTGCTTGTCACATAGATCAACATAATAAGGATATGTCACCGTGTTGTGCCTTGATGCTCCTTGAACGAGATCCCATACTCTCTTCATATAGCCAAGACATTTTTCCTGCATGGTTAACAAACAGTGTTAGGTACCCAACCTTCATTGGGTCCTTGTGGGTTAACGAAACCTTGGTTGCATTTAGACAACCATTGAAAGGCCCCTTTAGGAACAAAGAGTTTCATAAAACTGCACTTAGCAATGGTGTGGCCCTTCTTGCAACAATAATAACAATACAAATTATAAGAATATAAACTTTTGCTATTTGGTTTCTTTTGAACATAATTATACCTTCTATAAGGATTATGAGAAGGCATGTCATACTTAGAAGTATATATAGCAAAAGTAACCTTGGGTTGCAAAGCCTTATCCAATTTGGCTTTGAGAGTTCTTGACTCCTTTTGCCAAATATAACAAGTTTCACAACCAAACCATGAAGGTTTAGCATCCTCATGTTTGTCCTCTAGAATATCTAAGATATATATCCTTAGAGCTTCCATATTCTTTTCATTTCTAAAATCTTAGCTTATAAGTGAGAAATTATCCTTTTACTTGAAGCTAATCTTTTGAAAGCATCTATGGCTTGCCTATATAGATCTTCAAAAGACTCTTGTAATTGAGAAAAATCTAAGTCGTGAGAAGCTTGAAGTTTAGAGTGACTTATAACCTTTTTATTTGCTTTGTTTGCCATATAGCAAAGCTTGGCCGATTCAACACTTGAAGTAGAGCTATCATCACTTGAAGAATGACTCTCGCTCTCCTAAGCGGCATAAGCTCTTCTAGACTTACTAGATTTCTTATGATGACCTCTATCTTTACCCTTGTTAATTTTTAGGACATTCCGGCTTGTAGTGGCTAGATTTGCCACAATTGTAGCAAGTACTTCTAGACTTATCCTTTTTGCTCTCATATTTTTTTGATGAGTTCGATAACCGTAATGATTTACCATGGTTCTTGTTGGGATATTTGTCACCATGTTTCCACATGTATTTATTGAACCTCTTTATAAACAATCCCATATCTTCTTTGTTGGATTCATTTTCATCTTTATATTCACAATCCCTAAGCTCATCACGTGAGAACCTTGAGCTAGAAGTTTTTAGAGCTATGGACTTTTTCCCTTCTTCTTTGTCTTTGCCTTTCTCCTTCTTCATTTTCTTTTCTTGCTCAATTTCATATTTTGCTAAACAAGTGAGTTCTTGCTAATTCTCTTATAATTTTCCAAACAAAGTCATGAAATCAACCACCTTTAGATCGTTTTCATATTTAATAGCGGTGACCTTAGGTTGTCATTCCCTACTTAAACATCTCAACACTTTGTTAGTAGCAAGTTCATTGGAAACAGACTACCTAGCGCATTTAATCGATTTATAAGATATGTGAGCCGTTTTCGCATATCCGCAATAGTTTCCCCATGCTCAATACGAAATAACTCAAACTCTTGATTTAATGTGTTGATCCTAGCTTGTTTGACATCATTAGTACACTCATGGGAAACCTCTAATGCATCCCACATAGCCTTGGCGGTCTCACAATGAGTGTTGTACCCCAAATTTTACCCCTTAGATGTCATAACATTTTGCATTGACATTTAGATTCAATCATCTATGCATTGTTAACTAACCATTTTATTCCACTAGTTTGTTTCTTTTGTGAAAAGCCAGGACTTACACAAAGAAGAGGGCAAAGTCTCCTGAGCTAAGTTCTCATCTGATTCAAGGAGGAAAAGACAATTAAGACTCCAAATGCAACCATGTGAGCTCACCTACATCCTAGAGGTCTCACTCAACAAGAACTCAAGTGTGACTGGCTCTCACAAGTTCACCCTGCCTCCAATTAGGGTTTTGCCAAGACGCGGCAATCATGGCCTTTGATTTTGATTAAGAGTTATTCTCAAACCCTGGCACATGACTCCATGTGATAGTAGACATCCTCAGAGACCACCTATGGGCCTTATATGTGATTGAAGAAGCAAGATCATCAGAGATCGGTCAAGTGCATTCACCAGTGAAATTAGGGTTTTGACTGAGACTCTAACCTTTGAGATTTTGATCCAAAATGAAACATCCAAGTCCTCAATCCATCATGACATGTCTCATTGATGAGTCAAGACATGAGAGATCAAGTTTTAAGAAGTTTCTTGCAAAAGAAGCAAGGTTTGGTTCATGAAACTTTTCAAATGTGGAAATTTCATTACTTGTGCAAGAATTGAAACAGTCATAACTTTCAAACAACACATCCAAATTGAGTGACTCAAAGCTCAAATGGAAGCTTTTTCCATGATCTTCAAAACATATTAGAGGACCCCTTTTCAAAAAATGCATGGCTTTTAAGTTACAAGACTTGGAAGATAAATCACCCTTGGGGACTTGGTGAAATTTCAGCCTTTTCCCCTTAATTTGCACACAACTTTAACCCAAATTTTCATGTAGTTCCAAGCCTCAAATCAAAAATTTTTGGACATGAAAGTTGTAGAGGGCATTGAGGGCTTTCCAAAAAGTACTAGAACTCCGCCATCCATTGAGTGAGCTGGGAGTTTCGAAGCTTCAAAGATGGAGGTTTCATTTCTTAAAACTCAAGAAACCAACTTTTGCATATTGACTCAAAACCTTCTCTAACCACCAAAGCCTCATGTTTCTGAGTTCTAATGTTGGATTTAAGTTTGATCCAAGCCATTCCACGAATTTGTAACTAGGTTGGCATTAAAATAATGTTTATGTCATGTTTATGCAACTTGTACAAGGAGAGAGAAACTTTTCAAGGGAAACAAGTATTGTTTATTCATTGAGCCTCTCACCAATCACTTCTCACCAGCATAGGCAGACCTAACCACATCAGTGTTCAGAGATATTTGGAGATTTTGGTTCAGCAAGCTTGGTATCTCACGATGGAAAAGGGCAATGTTGGCATTTTGTACAACTTTGGCCATGCCTTGAGTTCTTGGCTCTCCCCTATAAATAGGGGTTGTTTCTATTCAGTTTAGACACCAACATTATTCACATACTCACTCTAAAAAAGCTTCTGAGTTCAAAGCCTTGTAAGTGAGAAGGGGGAGGAGGATAGCTTTAGTGGTTGTTGTTTGTTCTGAGGAAGAAATCTAGTTCATATTGGTTGAGGGTGCAGTGGACATATTCCACTTGGTAACTTTCTTCTCACACTCCATATTCATGCTCATACTCATTTATTTTGCCATCATGTTTTTGTTATGAACATTCATGTAATATTTGTTTTGGTATTTTTCCAACTGTTCTTAATGCAGAGTGATTGTGTGCATAACCAAACTTTTAGTTTTCCATATTAATCATGTCTTGGAGGCTTTAGTTTGTTGTTACTCATATGTTATGTTTTGAACATGACAGTGGTAAGTAGGGATGTTATGCCCATGTAGTGTAGTTATCTTCATTATCCTTAGTTCTTAGTATACTGGCTGAGAGGTAATGAATCTCATGTGTGTTATTTGCTGACCTGCTGCTGAAACTTTGGACTGCCTTAAACCTATCCATTTCATGATATGCCAAACTGTTTGGATTTTGATGGCATGGTAAACAATAATTTTTGCTCATGTTTCCTTAAAGAATAATCTGAGGTTTCATTGTTAAGTTTTGTTAAGTTTTGTTAACATGGGGAGAGAAGGAGAATAAGGGATTGGTATGCTTGGAGCTTTCCAATTTGTGTTAACCTTATCTGTGTATAATGCTATCAGTCACAATTACTTTGTTTCCATGCTCTTTTTTTCTTTAAACTTAGTGCCATTTTTTTTTGCTATTCATGTTTTGCTACAAGTAATTGAATGCTATGGTCTTGTTGCTACCAACTAAGGCACAAGTTTTGTTTTCTTAAACTCACATTGATGCCTTGGATTGACACTTATTTAATAATGTGATGATGGCATCTTCTTGCTAAGATTGGTATGCTTCTAAAACACCTCAAAGCATATGTGCTGTTAGAACAAGATTTCTGTTTAGGGATGTCTTGATGTTCCTATTTATCTCATTATCATGCATTTGACTTATCTTGATGCTATGTTTGTCCTGAGATTGCTCTTTTGCACTGCTAGTACTGGTCAAATTCTTTCTGGTTTTCATGTTTTTTGATGAAAATCACTCCATGCACTGTTTGAGTGTATATTAGGACTAGATTGAACCTTGTATCAGGCCAGACTGGTTTTATGAGCCAAAACAAGTTTGGAACATCTTTTGCTATCCATATGTTAGCCAATATTCATGTTTAGGCTAGCTTTAGGCAGACATAACCATAACTCTGATGTGTCCTCATTTCATGATAAATTTGTGTGCCTAAGATGTCAATAGTGTGGTTAGAATGTTTGGATTGGCATGAATATTTGACAAGCTTTAATGATGTTTCTTTGCTTATACCATGTCATGATCATATTGTTACCATCTTAATTGGTTTGTTTCTTGCATCTTGATCAAGTAATCATATGGACAGGATTATGGAACTCATGTAAAGTTGTTAACACTGTGAGTCTTTGAGTTTGTCTCTTTTCATATCAGCCTGCTAAATTGAGTCTTTATTTATAACATGAAAGATGTGAACTGATATTACTTTAGCACTGTTCTTATTTTGTTGTTGTGAATCACATAGATTAGTAGAATGTCATGAATGTTTGAGTTGTCATGACATGCCTATTCTCACATCCTTGCACTGATATAAATGAACATAGCATTGCTCTTGTTTTGTTGCTTTGGACCACATATATAGTAGAATGCCATGAATATTTGAGTATATGTTGTCATGATGCAGAGCTGGCCTTGTCCTCATGCTATTACCATGTAGTTTGCTTGTCTGACATTTGAGACTTTATGTTCATATGCTCAGTTCTGTTTAGCAAAATTGTGTTATCTTTTTAAAAACAAAATCATGAATTCCAGGGTGAATGTGCAGTGATGTTCTTAGGTATATTGAAGTGATTGAAAGTGTTGAATGTATGACATCTTTTGCTCTCCATAGGCCATGTACATCAAACTAATTATCATGATGAGTTTGGAACTGCATTGTCATAATTAAAATGTTCATATGTCTGGAATGTCTTATGTTGTCTATATCATGTTAGTTTTGGGTTTGAATAGCATGAAGGCTAATGTTGAGACTATGTTAGGTGCCAATTTTCTGATTTTTGTCATGCTGTTAGCACATAACTCCCTGCTTACCATGTTTTGGTCTTGCTGCCATTATCAGTTTTGTTAGCACTCTTAAGTTAATAATCTTGAGAATAACACCACTTAGGGTGTGAGGCTTTTGGTGCCATTTTCCTTGAGTATACAACATTCCCTTGTTGCAGCTTGTATGTTGCTCACTTCATGATTTTCCAAGTTGATAACGTGTGGTTTGCCAATTGACAGATGAAGTTTTGTTTCATTACCCTTTAACTTGTAACTCCAAGTTCAAAATGGCATAAATTTCCTTGCTGTCATAATGTGTTTTTCTGCATTGAAGTTAAAATGTCAACATATGATGCACTGCCATAATCCAATGGTGTTCTTATTAAAAATTTACATATTTAAAGTTGCTCTTTGATTATGTTAAGTTGTCTTTGGTTCTGCTCTGGATTTCAAGGCATGAATAGAATGTTGTTTGTTTTACTGAATACATAGTTTGTTGTTACCCTCAAGTTGTGTAGATGGAATGACATAGAGTTTTGTTGGGAATCAAGTTGATGCAATTAGCATTTGTTCTCACATTTGCTCTCTTTGTCCATAACTATAAACATAGCACTTTGATATCACATGAATACTGACTATTTGGTTTGGTCTTATGAGTATTTTGGTTATTGATGAAATCATGAGCACACTTGTTGAATTTTGGTTTTTCCCTTTGAGACTTCGTTCACTTCGCCTGATAAGTTTAAGTATTTGTGGGGTGGGCTCATACATTGGATGTATGGCCACCCCAGTGGTAAAAACACACGCGCATATACCACATGGACTGGGGTTCGAATCCCCCTCGCCCCAGTCCTTTTGTTTTTATTTTTTGAAAGCGTTTTTGTTTTACGTATGTTGTATTATTGCCATAACTTGTCAATACGCTCGCAATGGTAAGCTTGGTGAATGTTTTGGGCTGCAACCATCATGGCACGGGTTCAATACCCATGGGAGCCATTTCCCTAATTTTTATCACATGTTTATTTTGTATTTTTTTTAATTCATGCCTTGTTTTCGAGAGATTATAACTTGCTCATTTTTAACTGTTTTTTGTCCATTCTTTTTGTAAAGTATTCCTTAATGTGTCTATTTTTTGAAAGTGAGAAGAAATTGGTGAAACCAAATACTTTTGAGGTATCTATTAATGTTGGAAGTAAAGGGCCTTTTTAGGGTTTTTCCATGAACATCTTGACTTCTCTTGATTCTTTCATCATATTATTTTGTTCATCTTGATTGAATGATGCCTAATGCATGTGGTTCAAACTTTGTATGGTGTTGTGAGCTTTGTTTCACTTTGATACCTTGTTGTTTGATGTTTTGTTTTCATGTAAATATCTTTACAAACTTCTTGCCCATAAGAATTGTTACTCTCCCCTTCTTCCAAAGGAAAGTCTCTCTATTGACCTCAAAGTCATAGATAGCTCATTACCCTCTTAACCTAGCCTTAGGTTTGGAGTCGCCGCACTCCACGTAGGCGTCTTGCTGTCAGACCCTACTTTCCCGTGAACACTTCATCCCCTGTTAACCTAGCCTTCCCAAGAGATAGTCATTAATCTCTTATAACTCTTAAACCTCTCTTTAACCTTCGCAAGAGATAGCCATTAATCTCTTCTCCTTCACAATCCCTTTATAAGAGATAGCCATTAATCTCTTCTCCTAAACAATCAATCCTCACAAGCTTTGTTTTCAAGCTTTTCACCCTACTTTCCCTTGGAACCTTGACCATAGTCAAGAGTTCCTCATCCCCATTGAGGTGAACTAAGGTTGCTCTGATTCTTTAGTCAGATACATAGGCACAAGATGCGACGTCTTGGCGAGCAAACTTAGTGTACATACCCATAGGTTTTTACCTTTACCTTAGCATAGTTCCCTTAGCAAGCAAATATAACATAACACAAACACAAACAAGAGGTTCCTGTAGAGTACTATAGATACTTAGGGTGCTAATACCTTCCCTTAGTATAATCAACCCTCGAACCTAGATTCTATTTTTTAGGGTTTTCGTTCTTTACCCTTTCCTTTGGATAAATCAAAGCTCGGTGGTGAATGCCAAAGTTTTGCGATGCAAGTTAATTAATAGCTTGTTATTCGATTCTCACCGTAACAGAAATGGCGACTTCACTGGGGACACTCCCTTACGAGGGTTAAGCCTATCTTGTTTGTATTTGTGTTATTTATATGTTTGCTTGCTTGTATACTTGTACATTATTTATATTTGTATATATTACCTGTTGTGCTTGGGTTTTCTGTTTGGCAGGGTTGCTACTATTGAGTGGTGAGATAAGTCCTACACCCAAACTTGAGTGCACTTATTGTGAGGGATATCCTTCTAGCCATCTTGTTTTAATGATGTCAACAAATGCATTAGATTGTAATTTGAGCGGTATCACTTCACATGTCGGGCATACAGCATCTCATCGTTGTTGGTCATGTGTCTAGATGCATAGGATCCTATTCTCCTCAAAAATAAATGTCCACAAGTGATTTAATAGTGTCTAGCATGTGTGTTAGTCCTTGGTCTGGTAAAAACAATTCAAAAATTGAAATTTCTCAAAAAATTGGCCTTCATGCGCTGACCTCAGATCTTATGCGCCGACCTCAAGAATCATGCGCTAACCCCCCAGAACTCACGGGTAAGCGCATAAACTTGAGAACCCAAAATTACTTTTCTATGCGTCGACGTATAGACTCCAGAGGTCGACGCATGACACTGCTTTTTGTGCTTTTTCACTCAAATTCGTTTCTGTTATTTCCTGTTATATCCTTTGGTCATATTTTTTCATATAAATAGTTTTGGGTCTTCATTTTTCATCAAGAACAAGAAACGTGAAAAATATATGTCAGTTTTCTCTTCATCTTCATCTTCTTTACTGTGTAAACAAATAATCACACATAATCATTTTTGTTTGTGTCGCCCATTGATCGAAGTTATAACGTTCAGAATTTAGGAAGTGTGATCTTCATCTTCTGGGTTGAGAGATTGGCAGGTGTTTCTTGAATCAAACCAATTGGGTTTGTTGTCCAAGAATCGAGGAGATTTTGGGGGTTTTGTACAAACTATTCTTTCTACAGGGATTCAGCTAGGCGAAGGTAACCGAAAATTGGCGCAACTGTTTCGGTTTAGTAGCTGTAATCAGAGGATCGTAGAAGAAGGTTTGGGTTCGAATTCTTGGAAGATTTCAATTGACCGAGTGAAGGTAACTGAAGAACGGCGTTTTCTTTCGGTTTAGTAGCGTGGGACGGTAATTGAATCATCCATATTCGGAGCACTTGATTCATCTTGAATCAAGGGAAGAGAAAATTCTGCATCAAAGATCGAAGACGTTCGGGGTTTGAATGTTCACAGTTTTCTCTTGTAATAAACATTGCAACAACTACATATATATATATATATATATATATATATATATATATATATATATATATATATATATATATATATATCTCAATTCCTGTTGTGGAATTGGGGGCAGACGTACCCAAAGCGAGGACGATTGGGGAACTTCCTAATCAAATCTCGGGTGTTCTCTCTCTTTCTCTTAACTCTTTTACATTTCAGTAGTGTTTGATTTTGTGACGTTGCAAACTATCGTAATTTCTGTCATAGAATAATTGTATGCTGTTAAACTGTTTTTGTTAAATCAATACAATTCATTGAATTGTATTTTGGAGCAGCTGCACATTATTCTCCATAGAAATTCTGCACATAGTGTGTTTACGCACGCTACGTGTTTGATAATTTATTTTCAAGCAAAATTCGAACACAGTGCTTTAAATTGTTTATCAATTAACCTCATTGGATCGGTATAAACATCAAGCAAGTGATAATTTGTTGTCTGCGTTTATAAGTGTTATATTCAGAACTGAATTTTTCTCTTTCGTTCTCATCCACAATATATTCACGCATATCCGATCCTTTCGGTAGAAGGTTCGTTGTAGACGTTTCTATCTAGCGGTAGCTTCCGTTAAACAAATTTTTTAAAACAGAATTTTGTAGTCCATTTGCGTGTAAAACTCAAGGGATCTATTCAACCCCCCTTCTAGATCCATAGCCATCGTCTAACAAGTGGTATCACGAGCTCCAGTTTATTCTGGTGCTTCGGTAGAACTTCTTGGATCATGGCGAACGAACCTAAGGGGGCTTATAATAGAGCTCCAGTTTTTACAGGTGAAAAATACAGCTATTAGAAGGATTGTATGCGTGTTCATATTAACTCCTTAGATCGGAAGGTTTGGAACGTTACTTTAAACGGTCCCATGGAAATTACTATTACTAACGCGGAAGGCGTTGTTGTTCCTAAACCCGAAGACCAATGGACTGAGGAGGACGAGAAAAAGTACAGTTATGATTGGAAGGCTCGTAATATGATCATTTCCTCGTTGGGAGTTGACGAATATTATCGAGTCTCCCATTGCGAAACAGCCAAAGCTATGTGGGATGCCTTACAAGTAGCCCACGAAGGCACTAATGATGTTAAATTAGCTCGTATCAATACACTAACGCAAGAGTTTAATTTGTTTTACATGAAGCAAGGGGAAACCATTGCGGATATGCAAAAACGATTCACTCACATCATCAACAAATTGCATGTTCTTGGTAAACCAATTCCCAATGAGGTTTCTACTAATAAAATTCTGAGGTGTCTTAGCAGGGAATGGCAACCGAAGGTTACCGCTATCAAGGAGGCCAATAATCTTGCTACTCTAGACCTCACAACACTCTTTGGTAAACTCGATGAGCATGAGCAAATGCTCATTAGCTTGGATAAACATGAGAAGAGCATAAAGAAAGAGAAGGTAAAAGATACGGAGAAGAAGTCGATAGCTCTTAAGGCTTCTTATTCAAAGTCCACACATCAAGAGCTAAGTGATGATGAAGCCAAAAACGACAAAGATGAAGATTCCGGTGACGATATGAGCTTATTTGTGAAAAGATACAATAGATACATTCGTAAGAATGATATTCAGCACTCGGACAGAAATTTTGTCAAGTTCCGTAAGCAATCGAGAAGTGAAGGAAATAAAAATGGCAAGGTAAAAGGGACGTGCTACAACTGTGGAAAATCCGGGCACTACAAACCGGATTGTCCATCCTTAAAGAAAGACAAAGACAAGGATAATGACAAGAGTCGCTCAAACAAAAAGTCCAACAAGTCTCGACGAGAATACATCGCTTGGGAAAGTGATAGCGAGTCAGAGAAAGACGACTCTTCAAGTGACGAAAGTGAATCCGTCAACCTTTGTCTCATGGCACGTCACAACAAAGGAAAAGAGGTAAAACACTCTAAATATGAAAACTGTCAAAATATGTCTCATGCTGAATTACAAAGAGCTTTTGATACATTACACCACGAAGCTAAGGAAGCATTTCAACGCTTAGCTTCGAATAAAAAGATTTTTTCTTATTTGGAGAAAAAGGTCTCCGATTCCCAAAAGGAATTGAAAGATCTTAAAAACTCCATGGTGAATGCATTAAAAACTAAAATCGATGAGAATAAATATACATGGTTTGACCTTAGGGGCTGTGGTACTTATCACATTTGGCAAAGAGAGGTGAGAACCCTCAAAGCCAAGTTAGACAAGGCTCTCAAGCCTAAGATTACGTTTGCTATTGATCGATCACATTATCGTGAAACTATGAATAATCCTTATCAACGATACACGTATGTGATTCGAGATAGTGATAGCAAAGGTAAACTCCAAACTAATCATGATTGCTTATATTGTTGTAAGCCCGGTCATACTATTGCTAAGTGCCGCTTTCGGAGATTTCTTGTTCCAAAGGGCATTTACCAATGGGTGCCCAAAGGCAATTTTGGTTTCACTCACCATAAAGGACCCAATGAGAATTGGGTACCTACTCTCCCTTGATTATTTTTGTAGGTACAAAGTCTTGAGACCACCGAAGGAAGATTGGTTCTAGATAGTGGCTGCTCAAGACATATGACCGGAGACATATCTCTTTTCATCGACTTTGTGGCGAAGAAAAAGGGGTTTGTCACTTACGGAGATAATAACAAGGGACAAATTCTCGGTAAAGGTAGTATAGGTAACCCCTCATATACTACTATCTCTGATGTACTTCTTGTAGAGGGCCTTAGACACAACCTTTTAAGCATTAGTCAACTATGCGACAAAAATTATAAAGTCTCTTTTTCAAAGGATTGTTGCGTAGTTGAAGATTGCGACAAAAAGAATGTGTTTAAGGGCTTGAGGGTGAATAACGTCTATATGCTAGACTTAAACGAGGTATCATTGGATGGAGACAAGTGTTTAGTCACTATGAATGAAGATTCATGGTTGTGGCATAGACGCTTGGCTCATATCAACTTTGATTTGCTTAACAAAATGTTTCTAAAGACCTAGTCATCGGTTTACCCAAAATTAAATTTACAAAGGATCATCTTTGCGATGCGTTCCAAATGGGGAAGCAAACAAGGATCTCTTTTAAATCTAAAAACATTGTTTCAACTATGAGACCTCTTGAGCTCCTCCATATGGATCTCTTTGGACCATCTAGGGTTAAAAGCCTAGGTGGTAACTACTATGGATTTGTTATAGTCGATGATTTTTCTAGGTTTTGCTGGACAATTTTCTTAGCAAATAAAAGTGATACCTTTTCAGCCTTTGAACGATTTGCTAAGTTATCTCAAAATAAGTTGAACACAAACATTGGGTCAATCCGAAGTGACCATGGGGGTGAGTTTGAAAATCATTTATTTGAAGCATTTTGTGATTCCAATGGAATTGATCATAACTTTTCAGCACCACGTACCCCTCAAGTAAATGGGGTAGTGGAACGTAAAAACAGAGTTTTGGAAGAACTTGGAAGGACTATGATCAATGATAGTGGATTACCAAAATACTTTTGGGCCGACGCCATAAGTACGGCTTGTTACGTTTTGAATAGGGTGCTCATCCGGCCTATTCTAAACAAGACTCCGTATGAGCTTCTAAAAGGGCGTAAGCCAAACATATCTCACCTTCATGTATTTGGTTGCAAATGCTTTGTGTTAAATAATGGAAAAGAGACTCTCGACAAATTTGATGCCAAGGCTGACGAGGGTATTTTCTTGGATACTCTCAGTCAAGTAAAGCTTATAGAATCTATAATAAAAGGTTACGTATAGTTGAAGAGTCAGTTCATGTTTCTTTTGACGAGTCTTATCCGAGAAATGTCGGAGAAGGTAGTTCTTTTCATGGTGCAGGTGTACCTACTGAAGACATACTCAAGGACACTGACAAGGGAACTGATTAGCCTGAAGTAGTGCGTATTGAGGAGGAAAAGGATCACCAACCAGTGAAAAGTGAGGATGATCATCATGCTAAGAATGATGAACTTCCTCCAGCTTGGAAGTCTTCCAAAGATCATCCAATTGACAACATTCTCGGTGATATCTCTAAGGGAGTAACTACTCGCTCTAAACTTAGTAACTTTTGTTATTACTCTGCTTTTGTTTCCCAAGTCGAACCTAAAAACTCTAAGGAAGCGTTACTCGATGAGCATTGGTATCTATCAATGCAAGATGAACTAAATCAATTCTGGAGAAATGAGGTTTGGGACCTTGTCCCCCCTCCGCGAGATCATCGAGTAATAGGCACCCGATGGGTGTTTAGGAACAAACTTGATGAAAATGGAGTAATAACGCGTAACAAAGCTAGGCTTGTAGCGCAAGGCTATAACCAAGAGGAAGGAATCGACTATGAGGAAACTTATGCGCCGGTTGCCTAACTCGAGGCTATACGCCTTCTACTTGCCTACGCTTGCACAAAGAACTTTAAGCTATTCCAAATGGATGTCAAAAGTGCCTTCCTTAACGGATATATAAATGAAGAGGTTTATGTAGCCCAACCTCCAGGTTTTGAATCACATGAATATCCTGATCATGTTTATAAACTTAAGCGAGCTTTGTACGGACTAAAACAGGCCCCTAGGGCATGGTATGAACGTCTAAGCAAATTTCTACTTGATCAAGGGTATTCAAGAGGAAAGGTTGACACAACCCTCTTTATTAAACGTCAAGGAAAACACTTAATTTTGGTACAGATTTACGTTGACGATATTATATTTGGGTCTACTAACATGACCTTGGTCAAGGAGTTTTCTTGTTTGATGCAGGGGGAGTTTGAAATGAGCATGATGGGGGAGCTCAACTATTTCCTCGGATTGCAAATCAAACAACTTGAAGAGGGCACATTCGTGAGTCAAACAAAATATTGTCTTGAGTTACTAAAACGTTTTGATATGCTGAATTGCAAAACAATAGATACTCCTATGCCTACAAGTGCTAATCTCGATCGTGACGAAAAGGGTAAGGATGTTGAGGTAAAGAAGTACCGAGGTATGATAGGGTCTCTCCTTTATCTTACCGCATCACGTCCCGATATAATGTTTAGTGTATGCATGTGTGCGAGGTATCAGGCACATCCCAAGGAATCCCACCTGAAGGCAGTTAAGCGCATACTTCGATACCTCTCTGGTACTCCAGAGTATGGGCTGTGGTATTCCAAAGGAAGTGTTTGTTCCTTAGTTGGTTACTCTGACTCCGACTTTGCCGGGTGCAAGTTGGATAGGAAAAGTACTAGTGGCACATGTCACTTTTTTGCAAATTCCTTGGTGAGTTGGCACAGCAAGAAACAGGTTTCCGTTGCTCTGACAACAGCCGAGGCGGAATACGTTGCTGCCGGTAGTTGTTGTGCTCAAGTCCTATGGCTTAAACAACAATTACTGGATTTCAATTTAAAACTTGAACGTATTCCAATTTTGTGCGATAACACTAGTGCGATTAGTCTAACTAAGAACCCTGTACTACATTCACACACCAAGCATATCGAAATACGCCATCATTTTCTTCGGGATCATGTAGAGAAAGGTGATGTTATTTTTGAGCATGTTGACACTAAGAATCAACTTGCTGACATTTTCACAAAACCATTAGCTACAGAGCCTTTCTTTCACATCCGTAGGGAACTTGGCATTCTCGATATCTCGGATCGTGCATAACATCCTTGAGAATTATGAGCTTCACACACACATATATATATATATATATATATATATATATATATATATATGCTTGTTCATATCTTTAACTAACAATGTAAAGAGAAATTTATTCATATGTGAGGGATCGCACCGTCATGACGTTCAAGGTAATATCGTTCCAACTTATAGAGGTTTATCAACATTTTGTGCCATGTTACTTACTCCAATCTTGATGTTTTTTTCATTTTGAGCACTTATCATTCATGTGAATGTTTGGTTTTGTGTTTATATGTGTATTTATCTGCTTGGAACAAGATTTTTGCAAAAATTTCAATTTTGCACTTCCATGCGTCGACGCATGATTTCACGCGCTGACCTATTAAACTCTCGGGTCAGCGCATAACAACATGGTCAAGTAATTTTCAAAATTTTATGAAAGCATGCGCCGACGCATAGGTTACAGGTCGACGCATAAAGGATTCGTTCAGACTTCGTTATGTTTCTGGGTTGCGTGCGCCGACCTATAAATGCTTCACCTTCCCTATATTCTCTATTGCACATTAAACTATGATTCTTGCATGTCATTTAATTAGCATTTGTGGTCAATCTCTCCCTATTCTACTCCTTTAAACCTCATCAATCTCAATTAATCCCCACTAAATTCTCATCAAAACCCTAATAAATTAGAAAAGGGGAAGGGAATACCAAGAGAGAAATTTCTCTATATATCTACATCAAGGTACTCAAAGGATTTCACACATCTTCTCTTCTCTCTCTGCAACAATCAAGTTTGATAATCTCTCTTCAACTCTTCTTCAACAATGGCTTCCAAAAGAAATGCTGGTACAAGAGGAGGAAGAGGATCAACTTCACAACAAGCTCAAACAAGAGAATCATCCACGCAACGGGTAACATTTCAATCCCTAATTTCTGAAAGGTTAGCCACTCCATTTGCAGAATTATTTTCTAATCGGGCTGTTATCAGACAACATGGCTTTTATCCGTTGATGGGTCGAGATTTTCACATTCCTGAAATTTCTGAACTCATCAATTTTCAAAATCTGAATGAATTTGTTGAATGTGATGACAAGTACAGTGAAGACTTGACTAGATTGTTCTACTGTGGGATAAAGGGAAAATTTCGTGGGGCTGAATTTAAGTTCTCTATCAATAATGCAGAATATAAAGTGACAAACGATGTATGGTCTACATTGTTTGTTTTGAATACTGATGAGAGTCTCCCAAAGGTTATTGATAAAACCTTTGTTAAAGACTATTCATTCAAAACTGCTTTGAATTCTATGCTGAGGGAACCATATCCAGCTGATTATGTGGCAAGTGAAGCATTTCCTAAGAGTGTCACCATCGGTCATCTGAAATTTAAAGAACGTATCCTTCAGTGGATTGTTTCTCGCATCTTGAGACCTAAGAAAGGAGGCCTCTCAAGAGTTGAACAAGCGGAGGTGAATCTTATCTACATCCTGAGGGAAAAGATCAAAATCAACTGGCCTTACTACTTTGCTTCTAGGATGTTCACAACTCGCAGCTCTAACAAATTTTTAGCACTTGGATATGCATCTGCTGTGGCAAATTTTCTGAATCACTTTGACATTCCTATTCCAGAGATTTGTCATGTTCACATTACTGCTGAACAACAGTTTCTGCCCAGAACTTTGTCCATGATGGGTTATCATTGGAACTCTCATGAGCAAAGGTTCATCCATAGACAAAGAGCTACCCATCATGAACCTGTCCATCTTGAAGCAAGTGAGGATGAAGGAAGTGAAGGTAATGCAGATCCTGTTGCTAATGATGAAAATGTAGTGATAGCGGAAGACGTTGTCATGCAGGATAATCAAGCGGAAGAAGAAGAAGACAATCACGAAGACAATGAGGCATGGATGGGATATCAACCGGCAGAATCCTATGACAATCAAGGCTGGGGTCAGTGGAATCAACAAAACTGCTGGACCAACCTTGGCGCTGCATATGTTCCTCCATCCTATGATGCTGACTCTGAATGGCAGATTCCAGAAAATTTTGCTCCACCAACTCCACCGTCTCAGCATTATTCACAATCCAATGATGAAATTTTGGCATGACTGACTGAGTTATCTCTGCAACATCAAGAATTTCAAGCGCAGCAGGAAACTCGATACCTGACTCAACAAGAACAGCTTACCAACCTGTCTAACCAACTGTCATCTCATGCCAATAATTTCAACAATTTTGCAAATGCTGCTATGACAAGGTTCAATCAAATGGATGCCAATCTGACTCAGCAAAATCAAAACATGGCTAACAGCCTTGGTAACCTTAACAACACCTTGATTGACCTCAATCTTCAACTCGAGGAATTTCCACCACCAAGTCAATACCATAGGGGACGAGGTTATTCGTTTAGGGGGAGGAGACCATAAACCTTAGGGCATCATGTTTTAGTTGTGCATGAAGTTGTGTTTTGTTGTTTGCTTTCTGTTATTTTGACATGCGCTGCACTTTTCTGTTATGTTTCAAACTTTATGAAGTGAATGTTTTGCTTTAATATCGTTGTTCCATATTTAATCAATACCAGTTTACATTAGCGGTATCATATGTGGATGCTGATAACTGTTTTGTTGTTGCAAATATTTATTGATCCAATACATATTTTCGTATGCTATTTTGACCACTGTCTTCTGTTCTTTTTGATGTTGTCAAACGGGGAGAAGAATACAAGCTACAGAAACGTTTAAACTGGATGTTAAAGACAGGGGGAGTATTGATCATCTCAAATTACATCTCTCGTGAAAAACAAGGAAGTGTTGCCATCATAAAAAAGGGGGAGTATGTGAGGGATATCCTTCTAGCCATCTTGTTTTAATGATGTCAACAAATGCATTAGATTGTAATTTGAGCGGTATCACTTCACGTGTCGGGCATACAGCATCTCATCGTTGTTGGTCATGTGTCTAGATGCATAAGATCTATTCTCCTCAAAAATAAATGTCCACAAGTGATTTAATAGTGTCTAGCATGTGTGTTTGTCCTTGGTCTGGTAAAAACAATTCAAAAATTGAAATTTCTCAAAAAATTGACCTTCATGCGCTGACGTCAGATCTTATGCGCCGACCTCAAGAATCATGCGCTGACCCCCCAGAACTCACGGGTAAACGCATAAACCTGAGAACCCAAAATTGCTTTTCTATGCGTCGACGCATAAACTCCAGAGGTCGACGCATGACACTGCTTTTTGTGCTTTTTCACTCAAATTCGTTTCTGTTATTTCCTGTTATATCCTTTGGTCATATTTTTTCATATAAATAGTTTTGGGTCTTCATTTTTCATCAAGAACAAGAAACGTGAAAAATATATGTCAGTTCTCTCTTCATCTTCATCTTCTTCACTGTGTAAACAAACAATCACACATAATCATTTTTGTTTGTGTCGCCCATTGATCGAAGTGATAACGTTCAGAATTTAGGAAGTGTGATCTTCATCTTCTGGGTTGAGAGATTGGCAGGTGTTTCTTGAATCAAACCAGTTGGGTTTGTCCTCCAAGAATCGAGGAGATTTTGGGGGTTTTGTACAAACTGTTCTTTCTACAGGGATTCAGCTGGGCGAAGGTAACCGAAAATTGGCGCAACTGTTTCGGTTTAGTAGATGTAATAAGAGGATCGTAGAAGAAGGTTTGGGTTCGAATTTTGGAAGATTTCAATTGACCGAGTGAAGGTAACTGAAGAATGGCGTTTTCTTTCGGTTTAGTAGCGTGGGACGGTAATTGAATCATCCATATTCGGCGCACTTGATTCATCTTGAATCAAGGGAAGAGAAAATTCTGCATCAAAGATCGAAGACGTTCGGGGTTTGAATGTTCACAGTTTTCTCTTGTAATAAACATTGCAACAACTACATATATATATATATATCTCAATTCCTGTTGTGGAATTTGGGGCAGACGTACCCAAAGCGAGGACGATTGGGGAACTGCCTAATCAAATCTCGGGTGTTCTCTCTCTTTCTCTTAACTCTTTTACATTTCAGTAGTGTTCGATTTTGTGACGTTGCAAACTATCGTAATTTCTCTCATAGAATAATTGTATGCTGTTAAACTGTTTTTGTTAAATCAATACAATTCATTGAATTGTGTTTTGGAGCAGCTGCACATTATTCTCCATAGAAATTCTGCACATAGTGTGTTTACGCACACTACGTGTTTGATAATTTGTTTTCAAGCAAAATTCGAACACAGTGCTTTAAATTGTTTATCAATTAACCTCATTGGATCGGTATAAACATCAAGCAAGTGATAATTTGTTGTCTGCGTTTATAAGTGTTATATTCAAAACTGAATTTTTCTCTTTCGTTCTCATCTACAATATATTCACGCATATCTGATCCTTTCGGTAGAAGGTTCGTTGTAGACGTTTCTATCCAGCGGTAGCTTCCGTTAAACAAATTTTTTAAAACAGAATTTTGTAGTCCATTTGCGTGTAAAACTCAAGGGATCTATTCAACGCCCCCTTCTAGATCCATAGCCATCGTCTAACACTTATGATAGAACGATGGTATATTCAAGGAGACTTTGAGGGAGTCGATTCCCAAAAAAGTTGACTTGAGACACCATCACTCAGTTGAGGCCCTCTTGAGAGTTTAGTCATGTTGAACGAGTCTATTCGTGAAAACGTTACTACTCTTGACCTAGGTGCCCGTGATTCTGATGACCATTAGTTACCTTTAACCTCACTTGGCCTTTTAGGATATAGTGCGAGGACTATGAGGGAGTCTATTCCCGAATTGGTTGCTATGCGATGCTACACTCAGACGAGATTCTCTTGAGAATATTATTGATTACCGAGTCATTTGGGAAATCGATAATATCCGAAAGATGAGTTGTCGACTCTGGGAACTTCTTAGAACCCTGTTCTACGGATACAAGAACCCTAGTACACACCCTGTGGATGGTTCTTTACCCAGAATCAATGCTGTGATCTCGAACCCTTGATCCTGCTGCATGTGTTTTGCATCCTGTTCGCATTGTATTGCATATCATTTGCATCTTTGGATGTTTCATTGCATATGTCTGTTTGTCCAGTGGCTCATTTCCAGCTGTCTCTATCTTCGAGTGTCACCTGTGAGTCGTCAAGCTAATTCCTCGACACAAATACCGGACTAGAGCTAACTATAGACGCAAGATGTCAGAGCAAGAGGCACACAATACTGAGGTCCAAATGGAAATCGATGACCTTAAGTCAAGCATGACTAAACTCACTGAGATGCTTCAAGTTTTGATTGCTAGAGGAGAGCCTCCCAAAAGAACTGTCATCCAGGAAGTTTCAAGCGGTGAACCTCCACCGGTTCAAATGCCGCCTTTAACTTGGCCAGAGTTTGGTTTACCTCCCAACTACTCTCCACCGATTACATCTACTGCTATGGCTGGTCAGACTGCTATACCTGTATTTCAAGCTCCTATTTTTGCCGAGCCCAGACCTACAGTCCATGCCATTCCACAGACTGTTCAAGCTTCTTTTGAGAACCCCCTCTTTGAGTACAATGCTTCCAGTGCTCAGGGTGAAGAGCCTGGAGACTTTGTTGAACCTGAAGTTGTTCGTGAGCAGTTTCAGACCTTAGACAAAAGACTCAAAGTTGTTGAGGGTACTGACTTCTTCAATATGGATGCAGCTAACATGTGCTTAGTATCTGATCTTGTTATTCCTGCTAAGTTCAAAACTCCAGAATTTGTGAAATATAAGGGGCACTCTTGCCCAAGGGCTCATTTGGTCATGTATCTTCGCAAGATGACTGCTTACACCAGAAATCATAAGCTGCTTATCCATTGTTTTCAAGATAGTTTGAGTGGAGCATCACTCCAATGGTATATGGGTCTCGAGCAAAACTCTATCCACTGCTTCCAAAATCTTGTAAATGCCTTCATGAAGCAGTATAAGTATAACCTTGACATGGATCCTGATCACCACCAACTGCAAAACATGACTCAGCATGAGAAGGAATCTTTTAAGGAGTATGCTCAGTACTGGAGGGAGTTGGCTTCCCAAGTTGAACCTCCTTTGGCTGAGAAAGAATTGACTGGAATGTTCATGGATACCCTGTCCTCGTTCTATTGGGAGAAGATGATTGGAAGTGTTTCCTCCAACTTCACTGATTTGGTTACCATCGGCCAAAGACTCGAGGAAGGTCTTAAGAAAGGAAAAGTGTCAAAAGTTGTTGAATCTTCCAATGCTGTGAAGAAAACCTATGGGAACTTTCAGAGGAAAAGGGAAGATCAGACTAACGTTGTAATGGTTAAAGTGAGAAGGCCTCGTCCCTAACCTCAGTATGCTATTCACCATACTATTGCTGCTATCACTCCCGTGGTTAGTGCTCCACGACCAGCTCAAGCTTCCTAACGTCCAACTGCAAGACAGAACCAGTACTGTAATAGGAATTAATTTGATCCTATTCCCATGACATACACCGAGCTTTACCCTGGTATGGTTCAACAAGGTTTGATTACCACAAGGCCTTTGCCTCCTCCTCCAAATCCTCTTCCAGCCGGCTATAGGACTGATCTTCATTGTGAATACCATCAAGGTGGTGCGGGTCATAACTTGGAAGGTTGCTTTGCATTGAAGGCCAAAGTACAAGAGATTATGAGAAACAAAATCCTCTCCTTTAAGGACAATCCCAATGTTCAGAGCAATCCTCTGCCAGGGCACACCAAGTAAAGCTTCAGTCGACTTCAGCTCAACTACTTCTTAAAGACAGGACAACTCATCCTTGTGTTTAACTAGTCACTGGGCCTTGTTTCTTGTTGTTTGCATTTTCCTTATTTTGTACTGGCTGTTTGCCTTCAAATTATGTTTGTACTATCTTGATTAATGAAATGAGCATTGCAACTTTTGATTAAATTCATTTTGTCCACTATTTACATCTTTATGCTTTCTTTTGCAAAATATTTTATCTATTTTCCACTATTTTTTTGATTATGCAAAGATTGGAGGGAGGATGATGAAAACATTATACCCATAATTGTCGCGGTATGCTTTTAATTAAACTTTGCCGACGATGTAAGGCATTGTTTCAATTCCTAAACACTGGCGAAATAAGGAAGATAATGAAGGTGTGAAAAACACAAGAAAGGGGGGGGGGGGGGGGGGTTTGAATTGGTTTTTCAAAATAAAATTGTTTCATTAGGTTAACTTACCCTTTTATAAGACTTTTTCTTTTAACAATAAAAACCTTTGTTCAAACACAACAAGATAACACATTATGTTTATACTAGTTCACTTGAGGAACACTCAAGTTAATCTAGTCCACCCGCCAAGGTGATTTTGCCTCTCTCAACAAGGTCTTAATCCACTATTAAATCAAATCAGTACAATGCACAAGCCAAAATGCTGGTGACTAACACAACCTCTAAAACTCTCAGGTTTTAGACTTCTCAAGTAATACAACCTCACAGGTATTACTCAAGGAACACCCTCTAAGACAACACGTCCTAGACTTCTCAAGAAATACAACCACACGGTCTTTCTCAAGGAACACAAACCTAAGTTTGAAATAAATTTCGTTTACAGAAAAGTGTTTCTTATACAAGCTGAAAATGTAAACAAGTTTCGTCCAGAATGACTTAAGAAAGATTTGAGTTGGTGAGTATTTTTCAGTAGCGTTCGTGTGTATCTTTCTTCGAGTCTTTTGCTTCTTTATATAGCCGGGTAGAAAGAGCCGTTGAAATGTGATCATGATAGCTATCTAGGCTAGCGGCTAGAAGCGTGAGGACAGATAAAAACTTTTGCGTCCTGTCTTGTCAGACTATCTTCGTTTGTACCGTTGCACTATTACCAAGATATTTTTGCTTGAACTAAGGTACAACTGTACTATGTAGCTTTGTCTTCTTGGCTTCTGAACTTCAGAGGCTTTTTACGAGCATGAGTCAGAAGGGAAAACGTAGCTTGGTTCTTGAGATTTTCAAGTCTTCGAATCCTCAGAGTAGCGCCTTCAGAGTCTTCAGCACTTGGTCTTCAAATCCTTGTTCGCTTGGTGTGTTGTATTCATATCTTCAGAGGCTTCTAATAGTATCTGATTGAAGCATGAGTAGAGACTTGATTAGATCTTCAGAACCTTGATCAGAGAGCATAAGTCTTCAGCATCTGGACTTCGTTCAATCAGAACCTTTGTCTTCAGATCTTCCGAACTCGTCCCTTTTCTTTTTGTATCGGAGTCTTGTGAATCTCAGATTATCTTGAAATGTGTTTTGCTTTTCAAGTGTATAGGCGAAGTATTTTCCTTTAACCATTGTGTTCGTGCCAATTTACGGAAGCATTACCTATTTGTTAAGTTCTCAAAAATAACAAACATTAGTTGTACAAAATTGTTTATATAGAAATACTCACTTGATATCATCAAAACTTAGAGATAAAATTGCAGAACCAAATCTTGTTCTCACAATCTCCCCCTTTTTGATGATGACAAAACTATGTATTTTGATGACACAATTTTGATATATATAATGCAGGGAAAATAATAGATTCTAAAGATACCTTATCCTTCGTATGAAGTACTCCCCCTGAGTCTTAGACTTGATGAATTTTTGTGCTTGGGCTCCCCCTGATTTTACTAGGTCATGAGCTCTTAGTCTTGATTTGGATCAGAATTCCTGAAAAAAGAAAAACAATCTAATAGAAATAACACTTTATCTGTTAGCATGTAAACAACGCTGTTTTTCAGAGATAGACTATGGAATCAAAATATCACATTTATATTACTTTGCCCCTTTTTTGTCATTGATAAAAAAGATTAGTGGTTCAAGGGTGAATCATGCTCTGAAGATTTGCATTGACAGTCTTTTGTTCCTCAAATTTTTCTCTAAACTTCTGTTGTTCTTCTCTGATTTCTCCAATTGCGTTTTCTAAACGCTTTACAGTAGGATCAAATGTGGAAACAACTGTAGCATCTTGCTTGGCCTTTTCCATGGCTTCAGCTTCTTGTGCTGCTCTGGCCTCTTCAGCAGCCTTCTCTGCTAGAAGTCTTGCTTCCTCAGCAGCCTTTTCTTCAACTTTTTTCTGTTTAGCATCCAAGAACTTGAGTACCCTGATCCGCTCTTTAGCTTTTGCTCTTTCCTTTTCCCGTTGAATTCCAGCAGTTATGGTTGCGTCTGAGAAGCTTGCAATTCTTGCAAGTTCAGTATCCAACCATTTCTGGAAGTATTGACAAGAGCTTTCAAGTTCCAAGGGTTTGACACATATGTTGATTTCTTCTCTTAATTTTGCAAACTTCCTTAATGCCTTGTCACGAACTTGACTTATGCATTCTTCAAAAGAGGTTGGAAGCGGTATGTCATAGGTAACCAAAGCAAGGTCAGGTTTGGCAGAATTTGTTCCAGGTGGTGCTTGCTGAGATGAAACGACCTCAGTAGGAGCATGTTCATTGATTTGCTGATCAATAGGAGATGTCACTTCTAGAGTGTCTGAACCTATGAGTGATTCAGGGGTGACAATCTCTAGAGATTCAGAGATTGTATCCTCAGAGATAGATTAATGTTGAGGACTTGAGATTCAGAGATTAGGTTCATGGAGCTTTGTTCATTTGGCTGAATGATTGACGAGACTATTGACGAGCTGTAGGTTGGAGTGGCTTCAGTCGAGATAGGGGTACTGATTGATGGAGAGGAAAATTGTGGAATGAAAATTGTTTTAGTTACAGGAATAGAGACTAGAGGTGGTGGAATTGAAAAAGATGGAGGTTTGACGCTGACTTGTGGATGTGAAGTGGAAATGGAGATAGTTTGCTGTGAAGATGGAATAGAGACTGATTCAGCTCTAGAAACAGGTAGAGCAGAATCAGACTTACTCGTTTTCTCTAATGTAGAGGTTAGAGTAGCAGTCTTGGAGAATTTTGATTTGTCATTTTTCTTCCTTTTCTGAGGCTCAGAATTAACAACAACTTGCTTTCTTTTCCTTCTGAAGGACTCTGCAAGAGTTAGTTCAGGAGAAGGTTCATCAGCCTCTTTATTTTTCTCCCCTATTTCTTTGTCAAGTTCAACTTCTTCATTCTTGACCTCAGATACATCATATCCTCGTGCTTTCATTGCATCTACAAATGCAACAACTTCTTCAATGCGGCCACTTCTATAATAGGTAGAATAATCTGGCACTATGATTTTGCGTTTGAATAAGTCCTCAGAGATAGAAAAAGGTTCCACTCTTACTTTATTAATTATTCTCATATGCTTAAGTGTTGTGGCATTGACTGATTCTCCAATTGTTGTAGTCAGATCTTCTGTGTGTTGAACTTCTGTAACCAGAGTGTCCACTATACCATTTTCATATAATATGTCTGAAAGCATTATTCCAAAAGGAATGTACTTAGGTATTTCACGTTTAGGTTCACCTGTTGTTCTTGTCTTCTTCACCATATCTCTCAGATAGTAAAATAAGATGGAGGGTAAACACATCCTTTCCTTGGTGAGCAAATAATATAGCATATACTTCTGATTTGCATTGAAGTAATCTGCAGCATATGATGAAGGTCTTGGGTTGATGCAACCAAGAATGATCTTGTGCCAGATTTTTAGATTTATATGCAGGTCTTCTCTCCTGTACACTGTTTTCTTTGGTTGATAGTTGGTGTAAATGGCTGGGTTGATATCCTTTTTCATAAACGGGGATTTATTGACCCTTCCATAGACTCTCTTGTTTCTCAGAAATTCCAGTTTATAGAGTTTAGCAATTGATTTCTCGGTGATGACAATTTTTCTTCCCAAGACATAAGAGACGACATGAAGTTTATCACAATCAGGTTGTCTCCAAAAATCTTTTACGAGTGCTTCAAAAACTGGACCTTTAAGCCTGTCAAAGAAATTATTCCAACCTTGAGCTTCTACATCATTGATCAGATTAAATCCATTTTCGGAAAGATTCTCGAAATCTACATGTAGTTCCTTGAGTACAAGTAGATTCTCAAGATTACAGGTAACTATGGCTTCTCTTTAAGTTACATGATCTCTGTCTATCTTAGAAGACTGTGATGAAGAAGGAGTAACTGTCGCAGTTGCTGTAGACATTGTTGAAGTAATGGAAGGCGTTACTGACGAGGATGATGACCCTTTTGATGGATTCAAGGATGCTTCTATTTCTTTGAAGAAATTGACAGTTTCTCGTTGAATGTGATTCATCATTATGATAGTTAAGATCGAAGAGGATGAAAACAGGGATTGAGTTTGTTCGAGGGAGAGAAAGAGAGATTTAGGGTTTTAGAGTTTCCGTTTGAGTGAGAGTGGGAATATGAATGGTTTTTGAAAGTTTTAAAGAGATAGACATCGTACAGGGGATAAGTGAATAAATGTAATAAAGTTTTGAGTCAATCTCAAGAAAATTACTGTTCGTTTGATTTGGGTAAGTAAAGTGATTTAGAAATGATCAAATCACATACAAAAATTATTTTCTAATAAAATGGCACGTCATGATTGACTGGACAAGTGTGAAAAATTATCAGAACTACGACACCTATTTCACAAGTGGTTCTGAAAAATTCAAAATAATTGTTTTCTATGACTAAACACATTTAGTTCTGAAGTATCTTTACTCTGGACAGTAGTCCATTTTCAGATGTTTTAAAATAATTTGAAATCTATCTTTAGCCAAGGGTTTTGTAAAAATGTCAGCCCATTTATGGTCTGCATCAATAAACTTTAAGCATAAGGTTCCCTTCTGAACATAGTCTCTGATAAAATGGTGTTTTATTTCAATGTGTTTAGCCCTAGAATGTAAAATTGGATTTTTACTTAAACAAATAGCAGCAGTATTATCACAGAAGATAGGGATGTTACTCTCATATATCTGATAGTCTTCCAGCTGATTTTTCATCCAAAGCATTTGTGTACTGCATAGAGAAGCGGAGATGTATTCTGCTTCTGCTGTAGAGAGAGCAATTGTAGATTGCCTCTTGCTTGACCATGAGATTAAGTTGTTCCCGAGGAACTGGCAGTTTCTAGATGTGCTCTTTCTTTCCAATCTGTCTCCAGCATAGTCTGCATCGCAGTAACCAGAAAGAGTGTACTATGATGTTTTCTCATACATCAAGCCAAGGTTAGTTGTTCCTTTCAGATGCCTTATAATTCGGTTAACAGCAGTTAAATGAGATTCTCTTGGATCTGATTGGAATCTAGCACATAAATGTACATTGAATAATATATCAGGTCTAGAAGCAGTTAGATATAAAAGAGAGCCTATCATACCACGATAGAGCTTCTGACAAACCTTAACTCCTGTTTCTTCCTTTCTCATGATACATGTTGGATGCATTGGTGTTTTAGCTATATTACAATCCATCATGTTGAATTTCTTCAGAAGTTCCTTCGTGTACTTACTTTGATGAATGTAAGTGGCTTCTGGTTTCTAATCGATTTGAATTCCCAGGAAGAACTTTAACTCACCCATCAGGCTCATTTTAAATTCTGCTTGGATTAACTTTGAAAATTCTCCGCATAAAGAGGGGTTAGCAGAACCAAAAATGATATCATCAACGTAGATTTGAACTATAAAAATATCATTCTTATATGTTTTACAGAAGAGAGTTGTGTCAACCTTTCCTCTGGTGAAATTGTTTTCTAAAAGAAATTTGCTCAATCTATCGTACCAAGCTCTGGGAGCTTGTTTTAAACCATAGAGTGACTTTTTGAGTTTCAAAACAAAATCTAATTTTTCTGAATTTTCAAAACCAGGAGGTTGTTTGACATAGACTTCTTCTGATATATAACCATTTAAGAATGCACTCTTAACATCCATCTGATATAGGGTGATGTTATGATTTACTGAAAATGAAATTAGTAACCGTATTGCTTCAAGTCTGGCGACCGGAGCAAAGGTTTCATTGTAATCAATTCCTTATTGTTGACTGCATCCTAGAGCAACAAGTCGTGCCATGTTTCTGACAACTTCTGCCTTCTCATTTAGCTTGTTCCTGAATACCCACTTAGTTCCAATTACATGAACATTCTTAGGTTTTGGAACAAGATCCCAAACATCATTCTTTGAGAATTGATTAAGTTCTTCTTCCATAGCCAGAACCCAGTCCTTGTCCATAAGAGCTTCTTCAACTGTAGCTGGTTCGATCAACGACACCAATCCTAAGAGTGTTTCTTCTAATGGTCTGAAGGCTGATCTGGTTCTGATTTGAGCGTCCTTGCTACCCAGAATTAGTTCCTCAGGATGAGATGTAGACATTCTTCTTTTCGTTTGACGTGGAGTATTCTGAGTTACATCAACAGTGTCTGGAGTAGGATCTTGTTGTTCTTTAACTTCATCTGACTTTCCTCTAGGTTTTGAAAAGCTAATTTCCAAATCTGCAAGTTTTTCAACTAGCTCTAGCTTTTCAGAGTCAGGCTTGTCATCGAATCTAACATGAATTGATTCTTCCACAATCCGGGATTCTGTGTTATAAACTCTGTAACCTTTTGAGTGTTAAGAGTATCCTAACAGCAGACACTTCTGTGCTTTGGAATCAAACTTGCCAAGATTCTCCTTAGTGTTTAACATAAAACAAGTACATCCAAATGGATGAAAGTAGGAAATTTTGGGAATTTTATTCTTCCACAACTCATAGGGAGTTTTATTCAAGATAGGTCTAATAGAGATTCTATTTTGAATATAACATGTTGTGTTAATTGCTTCTGCCCAAAAGTGCTTAGCCATGTCTGTTTCTTGGATCATGGTGCGAGCCATTTCTTGTAAAGTTCTGTTATTTCTTTCTACAACTCCATTTTGTTGTGGAGTTCTAGGACAAGAAAAATCATGAGATATTCCATGTGAATCAAAAAGTTCTTCAAAATCCTTGTTTTCAAAGTCTCCACCATGATCACTTCTGACTTTAACTATTTTGTATTTTTTCTCATTTTGTACTTGAGTGCAGAAGGAAGCAAACACAGAATGTGACTCATCCTTGTGTCTCAAGAATTTTACCCATGTCCAACGACTATAGTCGTCAACGATGACTAGTCCGTATTTCTTTCCATTGATAGAAGTAGTTTTCACTGGTCCAAATAGATCAATGTGAAGAAGTTCCAATGGTCTAGAGGTAGAAACAATATTCTTTGCTTTAAACGAATTTTTTGAAAACTTGCCTTTCTGACATGCTTCACAAAGAGCGTCTGAAGAGTACTTCAAATTTGGCAAACCTCTGACAAGTCCAAGCTTGTTTAGCTGAGAGATTTTTCTCAAGCTAACATGACCAAGCCGTCTGTGCCAGACCCATTGCTCTTCATTTACAGACAGAAGACATTTTACATTATGATGTTTTAAATCTGATAATTTAATTTTGTATGTAGTGTTCTTCATCTTACCATTGAACAGGACATATCCATCCTTTTGACATACAGCTTTACAGGATGTTTGATTAAAAATGACTTCATAACCATTGTCACTAAGTTGACTAATTGACAATAGATTATGCATTAAACCTTTAACTAACAGAACATTATTAATAGAAGGAAGCTTACCATTTCCAACAGTTTCGGAGCCAATAATTCTTCCTTTCTGATTTCCTCCGAAACCGACGACACCTACGGGCTTAAGTTTCAGATCTTGGAACACATGCCTTTCTCCCGTCATGTGTCGCGAGCATCCACTATCTAGGTACCATGACTGATGTTTCAATGGTGCCATTAAGGATGTCTGCAACATAAATTATCTTATTCTTAGGTACCCATTTTGTGGGTCCTTTCACATTAGCTTTTCCAGAGGTTCTGACACCTTTGTACTTCCTTACATAGGAAAAAAAGTGTGGAATTTGTGCATGGTGTTTAAGTTTAGGAGTTTTCTTTAGTGTCTGTGTTTGTGTAGTGATAGATTTTGAACCTTTTTGTTCAGAACATTTCAAGATAGTGCCAGAGGGCACAAAATGTTTGGACAGAGGTATTATCTTGATACTTTTGGTCTCATCATATGGTTGTGATGGTCCTGAATATCCCAGACCTCTGCTACCATTCCTAGATCATTGAAGCCATTTTGCTTATGTCTATGCTTTTAGTGAAAAAGTGTTGGAAGGCTCTATCATACTTGACTACTTCATTAGTATTGGTTATGTTAGAGGTGATTTCTTCTTCTAACCTAGAAACTTTACTTTTTAATGTAGCATTCGAATTTTCTAGAGAAAGTAGTTTTTCATTTAATTCAAAGATGGTTTTTTTGCTTTTAGTAAGATCTTCTGAAGGAACCACAAGAGTCTTCTTCAGAGTTTTGTGTTTTCTTCGAAGAGTTTGATTTCTTTCCATAAGTTCATATAATCCTATTTCAAGTTCAGAGCGAGATAGGGAAGAAAGTACCTCTCTTTCGTCGCCCGAGTCGGATTGTTCTCCTTCTAATGGAACATCATTGGTTTTAGCCATGAGTGCTACGTTAGCATGTTCTCCTTCAGAATCATCTTCAGACTCTGAATCATCCCAAGTTGCCATAAGACCTCTTTTAGCTTTCTTAGGCCTTTCATCTTTCTTAAACTTTGGACAGTCATTTTTGATATGTCCAAGTTCCTTGCATTCAAAACATGTAACGTCTCTTCCATAAGTTCTCCTTTGACCATATGTAGACTCAGATTTTCTTCTTGGTCCTCTGAACTTATTTCTTATGTATTTCCATAGTTGACTAATTTTCCTTGATATGAGAGATATGTCATCTTCGTCTGATTCTTCTTCAGATTCTTCCACTTCCTCCTCTGCTTGATACGCCTTTTTCTTTTCAGATTTAGCTTTTAGAGCAATGAATTTGCTTTTCTTTTGAGGTTCATCTTCTTGGAGCTCTATTTCATGACTTCTTAAAGAACTGATTAGCTCCTCAAGACTTATACTATTCAGATCCTTTGCTAGTTTCAAGGCAATCACCATTGGTCTCCATTTGACAGGTAGTCTTCTGATAATTTTCTTAATATGATCAGCAGTAGAATAGCCTTTGTCCAGAACTCTGAGTCCTGCAACAAGCATCTGAAATCTTGAGAACATGGTTTCCACAGATTCATCATCTTCCATCTTGAAGACCTCATATTTTTGAATTAGTGCAAGAGCCTTCGTTTCCTTGACTTGAGCATTTCCTTCGTGAGTCATACGAAGAGAGTCAAAGATAGACTTTGCAGTTTCTTTGTTTGTAATTTTTTCATATTCTGTATAAGAAATTGCATTTAACAGAATCGTTTTTGCTCTGTGATAATTTTTGTAAGTTTTCTTCTGTGCATATGTAAATGCACTTCTATCAATCTTTTTGCTTATAGAATCTACAGGGTGACTGTAGCCATCAACAACCAGATCCCATAGATCTAAGTCAATCGACAAAAAGTAACTTTTGATTTTATCTTTCTAATAGTTAAATTTTTCCCCATCAAAGATAGGAGGTTTTGCACTATAAGAATCTCTTTCATTCACAATAACACTTGTCTCAGCATTTGGTGTAGCCATTGTTTTTCACACTTAGATCGGGACTGAACACTGTTAAGTGCTTGATAAAAATTCAACCTTTTTATCACCTCATAATCGGAGCTGTGATGCCAATTGAAGGTGTGAAAAACACAAGAAAGGGGGGTTTGAATTGGATTTTCAAAATAAAATTGTTTCTTTAGGTTAACTTACCCTTTTATAAGACTCTTTCTTTTAATAATAAAAACCTTTGGTCAAACACAACAAGATAACACGTTATGTTTATACTAGTTCACTTGAGGAACACTCAAGTTAATCTAGTCCACCCGCCAAGGTGATTTTGCCTCTCTCAACGAGGTCTTAATCCACTATTCAATCAAATCAGTACAATGCACAAGCCAAAATGCTGGTGACTAACACAACCTCTAAAACTCTCAAGTTTTAGACTTCTCAAGTAATACAACCTCACAGGTCTTACTCAAGGAACACCCTCTAAGAGAACACGTCCTAGACTTCTCAAGAAATACAACCACACGGTCTTTCTCAAGGAACACAAACCTAAGTTTGAAATAAATTTCGTTTACAGAAAAGTGCTTCTTATAAAAGCTGAAAATGTAAACAAGTTTCGACCAGAATGACTTAAGAAAGATTTGAATTGGTGAGTATTTTTCAGTAGCGTTCGTGTGTATCTTTCTTCAAGTCTTTTGCTTCTTTATATAGCCGTGTAGAAAGAGCCGTTGAAATGTGATCATGAAATCTATCTAGGCTAGCAGCTAGAAGCGTGAGGACAGACAAAAACTTTTGCGTCCTGCGCTTCCTGTCATGTCAGACTATCTTCGTTTGTACCGTTGCACTGTTACCAAGATATTTTTGCTTGAATTAAGGTACAGTTTTACTTTGTAGCTTTATCTTCTTGGCTTCTCAACTTCAGAGGCTTTTTACGAGCATGAGTCAGAAGGGAAAACGTAGCTTGGTTCTTGAGATTTTTAAGTCTTCGAATCCTCAGAGCACCGCCTTCAGAGTCTTCAGCACTTGGTCTTCAGAACCTTGTTCGCTTGGTGCGTTGTCTTCATATCTTCAGAGGCTTCTGATAGTATTTGGTTGAAGCATGAGTAGAGACTTGATTAGGTCTTCAGAACCTTGATCAGAGAGCATAAGTCTTCAGCATCTGGACTTCGTTCAATCAGAACCTTTGTCTTCAGATCTTCCGAACTCGTCCCTTTTTCTTTTTGTATTAGAGTCTTGTGAATCTGAGATTATCTTGAAATGAGTTCTGCTTTTCAAGTGTATAGGCGAAGTATTTTCCTTTAAGCATTGTGTTCGCGCCAATTTACAGAAGCATTAACTGTTTGTTAAGTTCTCAAAAATAACAAACATTAGTTGTAAAAAATTATTCATACAGAAATACTCATTTGATATCATCAAAACTTAGAGATAAAATTGCAGAACTAAATCTTGTTCTCACAGATAATTCCTTGTCAAAACCTTCGAGCCTAGAAGTGGCAGTTTTCTTTCTTTACAAAAAACACACAATCTTAACCTGTGGCAGGGTAGTTCTCAGTTAACTTGGTTGTGCGTCCATACAAAATACCTTTCATATAATGGATGCATTCACAAATTTTCCTTCGCACACAGCAAGCAAGTGTCGAAGATGTCCCCCAAGTCAAATACCAATGATGGTTCACCGAAATCATTAAGTTGTTTAGTCACTTTCCTTACCCAAACAATGAGCCGAGTCCCTTTCAAGGCAAAAGCTAAGAAATATGGGAAGCTCATGCCCTTTCCTTTAAAAAAAAGAAAGAAAAAAAGAGAAAAAAATGTTTGTATGACAACCCAAAAAGAGGAAACCTTTAAATTTTCATCCTGAAAGTCCTAATAGCAAACATTGGTAAGGAAGCAGTGACTGTCATCTCAAGTCCATTGAATTTTGGACCATCATCATTATCATCATCAGTGAAATGCCTAGACTATGGGAATCTGAATGTATATCATGTTTTAACTGAGCTTAGGATTGGAAGTTCATCACGAAGATTGGGTGGGTACAAATAAACTTTGAGCCTTTATCCGTTGTTTCTTAAACCATGAACCATGCCACTTTACAACCCTCAAAAAGACCTAACTGAAGCAAGGTTATTTTGAAAGCATACTACAGCAAGGTTGCGTAAACTGACTCCCATAGATCTTTGCAGGTCACTACACTTGTGCTTCACCTTTCACTTTTAAATGTCTTGAACCGCCGTGTTCAGACCAATGACTCATTTTGTTTTGCATCTTTCAAAAAAATGATTTGATTTCAAAAGTTGCATGAACTTTAAAATTACCATGTTCGTACAAATACTTTTGTTTGCAAATTGGCTTTCCTCTCAAGGAATTTTCAAACAATTAAGAAACTTGGTCGGTGATCCTATCAGGGGCAAGTTCTTTCCAAATCCTGTTGAAGAATCAGTTCAAGGGTTGTTGGTCAGGGGCAAGTCCTTCTCAGAATTGGTTTATCCAGAAGATTTTTCAAGACTCGGACTGGGGCAAGCTTTCTAAGAGCCCCGTAAAGCAGTCATTACAGAATCGGACAAACTGAAGCAATGATTAGTTCATCTACAACAGTCAGCTAATCTAGGGCAAGTTACTTGAAGAATCCCAAGCAGCTCTCCATCCTTCTTTACAAGGATCATCACTTGATACAGTTTACCAGTGTGGCAGAGATGTGTCTAGCAATAACATCTCTAGTCCCCAAGCAGAATGGCAGTGATCCCCGTGTTGAGGAATCAGTTTTCCAATCTTGTCTTCTCCCCAAAATATTCGAGTGGTGTCTTCATCATCTGCATAATTCATATATATATGCACATCATGAGTGTTTCATCCTCATTTGCATTTCTCCCGAGGTCGTTGTCATACCCAAAATTTTGACCACTAAGATTCCCATCATTGTGAAAATCATCATCACAATATGGATGGACCATTATACCTCATTAGTTTCCCAAAGATGGGTAAGCATTCACTACAATCAAACTTAGGGTTCCAAGCCCTCTCAGAGCTCTTCGACAAAAGATCAATCAAGGAATGACATGATCTTCAACTTATCTAAACCTCTCAAACATCCACAATGGATTAAGAGGACTCCCACCTCAAGGATTAAGCACAAGGCTACAACATTCTGAGTGGATTAAGCCTCAGGATCGCCAGTGTCACCAAATTAGGGTTTTGGTCGACTGGGGCCTCCAGATGGAAATTTTCCTCTGGGAATGAGCCAATGGTTCAAAGCACAACCTAAAATACTCTAAGGGACCTCATAAACCCAATCATCAAGTCAATTTAGCCTCAGGGGATGCATTCATAAAAAATCAGGAATTAGGGTTTTTTGACCTAATTCACCACTAAGTTGACTTTTGGGAAAAAACATGAGCCAAGACCTCTAGAGATGATTTGAGGGTCCCTAACACACTACATTGATCCATTTGCAACAATGGATTGATCCAAGAAGCTTGAGCAACAAGTTTCAAATTCATTAGAACCACAATTAGGGTTTCGCGAGAAAAGTCAACTGTGCCTTTGACTTTTGACCAGGACATGCTCCCAAACTTTGGGACATGATTCAATACACCCTATAACACCTATGAAATCAATCCATCAAGTTTGATTTAGGTCAAGGACTTGATTTCATAGAGGACCGCACAGTTTGGAGTTCATCTGACAAAAAGTCAACTGTGCACAAAAGTCAACTTTGACATTTTAAGATTTTTCACAATTATGGTTCTTTGAACCTAAAATGATGTTAATGTGTGATTGGGATCATCATTCATCAAGAAAAATCATGAAAAGTGGGATAACTTGTAAAAGGGGTAACCATAAAAACTTAGAAATTTTCTAAGTTATGGAACAAAGTGGCTAGGGTACCAACTTTGGAGGATCATATCTCCTAAACCACAAGGCCATTTTTCCCCATTCAAAGCTGGATTTGTAGCTCTCATGGCCCTCTACAAAAGCTTCAACTACACCTCATTCCAATTCATCATTGATTTTGAGTTATGATTGGGTCAAAATGGCTGAAAACATGAAATGTCACTTTTTCCAACACTTAGTGAAATTTTCACGAAGTCAGAATCTGTTTCACTTTTTCCAAAATGTAAGGGCATTTTTCACTTGGATCCAAAAAGTGTCAAAACAAACTATGATCACTGTAACACCCCCAATCTATACCCCCAATTAATTAAAACAGTAAAAGAAAATTCAAAATTTCGTCAGAGTATATTTAAATTATCATGGCATAGACCGAGGGGTCACATCAAATTGAAACAATTCATACAACACCTACTCATAAAGATATGCAACAGTGGGGTAGCTATCAACAGAGGAACTCAGTTCCTTACACCCACATTTCAGAATTTAGAATAAAAGCGGAAAATCTAAAACTGAATAACATACATATATATCACATGAAAAGTTTGTCATACTTCAGTTGTACATGCACAAGCCAAAAGATATATATACAGAATACACAATAATCAATAACGGCCTCCCTAACTACCCGGTGTCACATATCAGAGTCGACCGACAAAAGAATGAAGACGCAAAGCTTCACAAAAATACCTCCAGCAACTCTAATCTGCAATGCCTCATAGAGCATTATAAAACAGCAGAAGGGTGAGAAAAACAACCATAATATAATTGCATACAATCATATATATAACACAAAAATACACATATATACGTTTCTCACCACAACTCACACCATAATTCCAACACAATGCAACACAAGGTATAATTCATATTTCCATCACCAACACATATCCATATACCAATTCTATCCACAACTCCACACATCAAACAATCATAATGATTTATGCAATGCAAGAGGCCGACAAAACGACTCCATGCATATGCACATGCGGTACCGACTTCCATTGTTTCTCATCACTAGTTCACTCAGGAACTCTGCTGGAATCATCGCTCGTTACATCACTATAACTCCCCGTCGGGCATACGATGTTCCCCGTCGCTCACACCTCTTTGTATAAGGCACACGACGTTTATGGATCGCTCACACCTCTTTGTATAAGGCACACGACCCGATCGCTCACACCCCACATGGGCACACGATCGTCTATAATCATCGCTCACACCTCTTTGTATAAGGCATACGACGTTATAGCGAATTCCTTCTAGAATCCAAACCGTCACTCAGGACGTCTCAACAATGCATATCATGATGCTTGGCATACAATGACCCATGACATTTAATATGCACACATAAATACATTCATTCACATCGACAAAATCACACTATGCACTTATGCCCAAAACAATGCATTTAATTTCCATACGGCCAAAAATCATCACAACCCCATCTAAACACGTACATTTACCTCATACAACAGCACCTTGCATAATACACATCAATTACGTACAATTATAATGACAAAAGTCGACGACTGACACTATTCCCGATTTTCCGACATAATTAAATCGGCTAACAATTTCCACACCATCATAATAAGAAAGTACAGTTCAATAGCTACACAACGATACCAAGAATGTAAAAATCGGACAAACGGAACTCAAGTTACGAAAGAAAACGAAAAACAATATTTTGAAAAGTCCCATTTTGCAATTGTCCTGTCCATACGCGTATTGCCCTGAGCCATACGCGTATGAGCACAGACTCATTTCCCCCAAAGTTCACGTGTAAAAGTCCGTACGCGTAATGCCCAACCTCGTACGCGTATTGCCCTGAAATACTACCCATATCATACGCAAATAGGCAGATGGCCGAGCAAAATAACATTCTATACGCGTATTGGCCCATGATTCGCCCTCCATACGCGTATTGCCAAGGTCCATACGCGTATGAACATGCCCTATACGCGTATGACCTGGAAAAACCAGAAAAATTTCTGTAGAACGAAGTTCTGCATTTTCTAACCAAAAATCCTCCAATTTTCACCTACACCCAGAAAATTTACCAATACAATGCATAGCAACATGTATCTATCATATACCAACAATAATGAACACTAAAAGCATGATTTCCAACACATTTAATCAATTTCTAATCAATTTGACCCAATATGGGTTTTACTAAATATTTTCATTTCAATCCAACAAACACCACAAATACACATACATAATCATACACAATCATACAGTAATTGAGTTTCGCACCCTTACCCGATTAAATCGATTCTAGAAGTTGATTTTTCTTGATTTCCCAAGCTTTCTCACTATTTCTCTTCTTCTTCTCTTTTCTCTCCTTTTTCTTTCTTCTCCCTTTCTTTCTTTCTATTTTTCTCTCTTCTATTTTCTATTTTCTTACTTAATGAAAAATATCCTAAAATGACCAAAATACCCCCACACTCAAATATCTCGCAAACGATCCCAAAACCCGATAAAATATCTCAACATTGAAAAATAACATATTTTCAGATAAAAGTCAAAAATAAAATAAAATAATTATAAAATAATCAAACGACTCGATTAAATAAAACTCACACAAAAACTGGGTCGTTACAACTCTCCCCCACTTAGAAATTTTTCGTCCTCGAAAATATTACCTGAGATGAACAACTCTGGATACGACTCCCGCATCCGACTCTCCAACTCCCAAGTCAAATTGCCCTCAGCAACGCCTCCCCACGCCACCTTCACAAGTGCAATATCCTTGCCCCGCAACCGCTTCACTTCGCGATCCAAAACCCTAACTGGTAATGCCTCAACTGTAAGGTTCTCCCTTGCTTCAACCTCATCTATCGGAATCACATGCGACAGATCCGGAACATAATTCCGAAGCTATAAAACATGAAACACATCGTGCAAATTCGACAGATTCGGCGGCAACGCCACCCTATAAGCCACAACACCCACCCTCACGGATATCTGGTAAGGACCAATAAACCGAGAAGTAAGTTTCTTCGATTTCAATGCACGACCCACACCCATTACCAGCGTAACCCTAAAAAATACATGATCGCCCTCTTGAAACTCAAGATCCTTCCGTCTCCGATCACGATAACTCTTTTGTCTACTCTGAGAAGCTTTCATCTTCTCACGAATAAACTTCACTTTCTCCGTCGTCTGTTGCACCAATTCTGGCCCAACCACCGTTCGCTCAGCAGATTCGTGCCAACACAACGGTGTCCGACACCTTCGTCCATACAATGCTTCAAACGGTGCCATTCCAATACTAGAATGGAAACTGTTATTATACGTAAACTCAATCAATGCAAGATAACTATCCCACGCACCACCTTGTTCCAAAACACAAGCTCTCAACAAATCCTCCAAAGACTGAATCGTCCTCTCCATCTGACCATCCATCTGCAGATGATAAGCCGAACTCAATCTCAATTTAGAATCCAACGCCTTCTGTAAACTTTCCCAAAATCTCGATGTAAATCTAGGATCTCGATCAGAAACAATACTCAATGGAACCCCATGTAATTTCACAATCACACTGATGTAAATCTCAGCTAACCGCTCCAACGTAAAACTGATATCAATCTGGATAAAATGAGCCGATTTAGTCAGCCTATCAACAACCACCCAAATAGCATTATGCCCTCGCTGAGTATTCGGTAACCCTGTTACAAAATCCATGGAAATACTATCCCATTTCCATTCAGGAATATCCAACGGTTGCAACAAACCACTAGGCCTCAGATGTTCCACCTTCGATTTCTAACAAGTCAAACATGCATAAACAAACTGAGCCATATCTCTTTTCAATCCAGACCACCAGAAAATCTTCTTCAAATCTTGGTACATCTTATTCGCTCCCAGATGTATACTCAAATTACTCCGGTGTCCTTCCTCCAAAATCATCTTTTTCAACTCTGCATCATCAGGAATACAAATCCTACCTCGAAATCTCAAAACACCATTAACATCCACTTGAAAATCCCTATCCGCATCTTTTTCTCCCACCAACATCAAATCCACAAATTTCACATCCAACTTTTTCTTCTCACTAACCGTCTTCAGAAAATCATTAGTAATCGTTAGCATACCAAGCCTAACGCTATCCGACATCACTTCACAAACCAAACTCAAATCTCTAAACGATTCCAAAAGTTCCCACTCCTTAACCATTAAAGCAGACATATGTAATGATTTCTGGCTCAAAGCATCGGCTACCACATTAGCTTTACCAGGATGGTAATTCAAGCCAAAGTCGTAGTCCTTCAAGAATTCCAATCATCTACGTTGCCTCATATTTAGCTCTTTCTGATCAAACAAATATTTCAAACTTTTATGATCACTAAAGACTTCAAACCTTGCACCATAGAGATAATGCCTCCAAATCTTCAACACAAACACCACAACCGCTAACTCAAGATCATGAGTAGGATAATTCTTCTCATGAACTCTTAACTTCCTTGAAGCATAAGCCACCACCTTACCTTCTTGCATCAGAACACCACCTAGACCAATCAAAGAAGCATCACAATAAACCACAAATGGTTCATTAGGATTCGGCAAAATCAAGATCGGAGCTGTCGTCAATCTTCTCTTCAGCTCAGTGAAACTCTCCTCACACCGAATATCCCAAATGAACGCTTGCCCTTTACAAGTCAACTGGGTCAAAGGAAGTGCTAGTTTCGAAAAACCTTCAATAAACCTCCGATAATAACCGGCCAAACCCAAAAAGCTTCGAATTTTTGTAACAGATCTCGGAGCCTCCCATTGTAGAACTGCTTCTACTTTAGATGGATCCACAGAAATACCATTACCTGAAATTACGTGTCCAAGAAAACTCACCTCCGACAACCAGAATTCACACTTGGATAATTTAGCAAAAAGCTTCCTCTCCTTCAAAACCTGCAAAACAATACGCAAATGTTCTGCATGCTCCTCCCGAGACTTAGAATAAATTAAGATATCATCAATAAACACCACCACGAAATGATCCAGATGCTCGTGAAAAATACGATTCATGTATTCCATAAACACACCTGGCGCATTAGAAACCCCGAACGGCATCACAGAATATTCATAATGACCATATCGTGTTCTAAAAGCCGTCTTCTGAACGTCTTCCTCCTTCACCCTTATCTGATGATACCCTGACCTCAAGTCAATCTTACTAAACACACACACACCAACTAACTGATCCATCAGATCATCAATTCTTGGAAGAGGATACTTATTCTTGATCGTCACCTTATTCAACTGGCGATAATCAATACACAACCGCATACTCCCTTCCTTCTTTTTCACCAATAACACTGGAGCACCCCAAGGAGAAACACTAGGTCTCACGAACCTCTTTTCCAACAACTCATTCAACTGTTTCTTTAACTCCACCAACTCAGATGCCGACATACGATAAGGTGCCATAGAAACAGGTCTAGTACCAGGGACTAGATCTATAGAAAAATCCACCTCTCTCTCTGGCGGCAAGTCTGAAATATCCTCAGGAAACACTTCCGAAAATTCACACACCACATGAAACACATCAAGTGAGACTTGACTGTCCACAGTTAAAGATGCAAACAAACCAAACAACTGAGCTTCATCCGCCAAAAGTTTCTTCAACTCTTTGGTAGATAATAAACTCGAGTCTTCATCTTCCTCAAGAGAAGGAAACCTTACCAGCTTATGATAACAATCAATATGAACCCGATTGAATTGCAACCAATTCATACCCAGGACCACATCTAAACCCTCCAACGGTAAACACACCAAATCCATCTCAAAGTCTTTACCATAAATGGTCAAAGGACAACTTAGACAAACTAAGGAAGTAGTTACTGACCCCATTGCTGGAGTATCAATAACCATTTCACCACCCATCACAGATAACACAAGATTCAAACGCTTCGCGCACTCAGACGAAATAAACGAATGAGTCTCTCCAGTATCAATAATGGCAATCAAAGGAGTACTATTAATAAAACAAGTACCTCTGATCAGACGATCTGCACTCAAAGTCTGAGTCCCCGATAATGCAAACACTTTCCCACTAGTTGGAGCTTGTTTCGGTTTCGGACACTTTGTACTAACATGTCCCAGCTCCCCACAATTAAAGCACTTCACCACGTTCTTCTTACAATCAGCTGCAATGTGTCCTATACCTCCACAATTAGAACACTTTCTAAAATCTTTCCTGCACTCAAACTGACGATGCCCCACTTCACCACACCTATAACATCTCATAGGACCAGACATTCCTCCTCCACTTGACCTTTTCTCAAAAGTCCCTCTTTGTTGACCTTTATCAGCTGGTGTCACATACGGACCACCACGGAACTGTTGTTTCCCTTTCCTGTCACTCACACTCTTGTAATGAGTAGAACGACCCTTACTGTCTTCTTCATAAATCCTACAACAATCTACCAAATCAGAAAACCTCCGAATCCTCTGATATCCAATCACCTGCTTTATCTCAGGACGCAAGCCATTCTCAAACTTTACACACTTAGAGAATTCAGCAGTCGCTTCAGCATAATGAGGATAAAACTGCACAAGTTCCACAAACTTAGCAGTATAATCAACAACAGATATATTACCTTGTTTTAGTTCCTGAAACTCAATTTCCTTCTTTCCTCTCATATCTTCAGGAAAATACCTCCTCAAGAACTCCCGGCTAAAAACTTCCCAAGTAATCTCTTCCTCCTCTGCAGCTTCCAACACACGACGAGTACTAACCCACCAGTCATCAGCTTCTTCCAATAACATGTGAGTACCCAGTCTCACCTTCTGATCTTCAGCACAATCCATCACTCGAAAAATCCTTTCAATCTCTTTCAGCCAAATCTGCGCACCATCCAGATCATATCTTCCTTTGAAGACAGGCGGTTTGTTCTTCCTGAACTCATCATTACCTGCAGCATGAGGTGCACCCCGCACAGCACGAGCCATAGCTTGCATAGCCGCAGCCAAAGCAACATCATTCCTACCAACCATATTCTGTTCATTTCCAATAACATAAACTATGGTTAAACAAACAACTCACTCCACACGCCACACAGACCAGGACTGACACAAACTGACACGGACTGGCTCTGATACCACTTTATGTAACACCCCTAATCTATACCCCTAATTAATTAAAACAGTAAAAGAAAATTCAAAATTTCGTCAGATTATATTTAAATTATCATGGCATAGACCGAGGGGTCACATCAAATTGAAACAATTCATACAACACCTGCTCATAAAGATATGCAACAGTGGGGTAGCTATCAATAGAGGAACTCAGTTCCTTACACCCACATTTTAGAATTTAGAATAAAAGCGGAAAATCTAAAACTGAATAACATACATATATATCACATGAAAAGTTTGTCATACTTCGAGTTGTACATGCACAAGCCAAAAGATATATATACAGAATACACAATAATCACTAACGGCCTCCCTAACTACCCGGTGTCACATATCAGAGTCGACCGACAAAAGAATGAAGACGCAAAGCTTCACAAAAATACCTCCAGCAACTCTAATCTGCAATGCCTCATAGAGCATTATAAAACAGCAAAAGGGTGAGAAAAACAACCATAATATAATTGCATACAATCATATATATAACACAAAAATACACATATATACGTTTCTCACCACAACTTACACCATAATTCCAACACAATGCAACACAAGGTATAATTCATATTTCCATCACCAACACATATCCATATACCAATTCTATCCACAACTCCACACATCAAACAATCATAATGATTTATGCAATGCAAGAGGCCGACACAACGACTCCATGCATATGCACATGCGGGTACCGACTTCCATTGTTTCTCATCACTAGTTCACTCAGGAACTCTGCTGGAATCATCGCTCGTTACATCACTATAACTCCCCGTCGGGCATACGATGTTCCCCGTCGCTCACACCTCTTTGTATAAGGCACACGACGTTTATGGATCGCTCACACCTCTTTGTATAAGGCACACGACCCGATCGCTCACACCCGACATGGGCACACGATCGTCTATAATCATCGCTCACACCTCTTTGTATAAGGCACACGACGTTATAGTGAATTCCCTCTGGAATCCAAACCATCACTCAGGACGTCTCAATAATGCATATCATGATGCTTGGCATACAATGACCCATGACATTCAATATGCACACATAAATACATTCATTCACATCGACAAAATCACACTTTGCACTTATGCCCAAAACAATGCATTTAATTTCCATACGGCCACAAATCATCACAACCCCATCTAAACACGTACATTTACCTCATACAACAGCACCTTGCATAATACCCATCAATTACGCACAATTATAATGACAAAAGTCGACGACCGACACTATTCCCAATTTTCCAACATAATTAAATCGGCTAACAATTTCCACACCATCATAATAAGAAAGTACAAGTCAATAGCTACACAACGATACCAAGAATGTAAAAATCGGACAAACGGAACTCAAGTTACGAAAGAAAATGAAAAACGATATTTTGAAAAGTCCCATTTTGCAATTGTCCTGTCCATACGCGTATTGCCCGGAGCCATACGCGTATGAGCAGAGACTCATTTTCCCCAAAGTTCACGTGTAAAAGTCCGTACGCGTAATGCCCAACCTCGTACGCGTATTTCCCTGAAATGCTACGCGTATCATACGCAAATGGGCAGATGGCCGAGCAAAATAACATTCTATACGCGTATTGGCCCATGACTCGCCCTCCATACGCGTATTGCCAAGGTCCATACGCGTATGAACATGCCCCATACGCGTATGACCTGGAAAAACCAGAAAAATTTCTGCAGCTAACCAAAACTCCTCCAATTTTCACCTACACCCAGAAAATTTACCAATACAATGCATAACAACATGTATCTATCATATACCAACAATAATGAACACTAAAAGCATGATTTCCAACACATTTAATCAATTTCTAATCAATTTGACCCAATATGGGTTTTACTAAATATTTTCATTTCAATCCAACAAACACCACAAATACACATACATAATCATACACAATCATACAATAATTAAGTTTCACAGCCTTACCCGATTAAATCGATTCTAGAAGTTGATTTTTCTTGATTTCCCAAGCTTTCTCACTATTTCTCTTCTTCTTCTCTTTTCTCTCCTTTTTCTTTCTTCTCCCTTTCTTTCTTTCTATTTTTCTCTCTTCTATTTTCTATTTTCTTACTTAATGAAAAATATCCTAAAATGACCAAAATACCCCCACACTCAAATATCTCGCAAACGATCCCAAAACCCGATAAAATATCTCAACATTGAAAAATAACATATTTTCAGATAAAAGTCGAAAATAAAATAAAATAATAATAAAATAATCAAACGACTCGATTAAATAAAACTCACACAAAAACTGGGTCGTTACAATCACACATACGTTGTATCATATGAGGGCTTTCCAAAATGACCAAGAACTTCACTAAACTCAATCTGAGCAAGAAGTTATGATAGTGGCAATATGCCTTGCTGCATCTATCATAACAAGGCAGATTTGGGGGTTTTTCTCGATTTTCTCAAATTTTGCAAAGGGCAAGCAGGTCTATCCATCTGAACACCTCAAGGGGGGACCAAGGAGGGACCAACTCTGATCCATAAGCCTCCTAAGTCTTTGGAACCAAAAGTAGCATGCCAAACCTAGAAATGCCTAAAAGAGGGACAAGACTCCAGTTTTGTTTTGGAGCATTCAATGGATGCACCAAGGTGGCATGGACTGAGCCTCTTTCAACTGAATTCAGTCAAGACTTATCCAACAACTTGGGAACCACAACTATGTGCTCTAACCTCTAGTCAATGCCTAGAGGAGACTTGGATCCTCATTGATCAACATTTGCCAAACTTCTGCAGCAGTTGCCATTCACTATTGCAGCCAAAACAAACTTGACACACTATAAATAGAGCTCATTTGTGGTCAGTTTGAGTACACCAAAGCCATCAAACAGATGCTTTCCTCAAAATCACTTTCTCTAGGCAAAAATACCTTCTTTAGCATGGTAACTCTGAGTTTTTGAGTTAGAGAGCATTTCCATCACAACTCATGATCCAAACACATCCAATATGTCATATTTAAGTTGTATAAACTCTCACAAGCGACCTGTAACACCAAAATCTCAAAGTCCCCTCTCAAAACCTCAAAATATGACTTTTGTGCATTTTTCAAGCCATGTCTTGAATCAGTCACTTTCCAAACCAGATAAAACATCAAACACACTCCAAATATCATCCTTGAACTATCCCAAATGGTTCCCCACATCTGGAACACCATTTGAGAGAGTTGCTATTTTGGCCACTTTTGCCCCTTTTGCAAGAAAGGGCCAGTTTCCATTCCAGAGGTTTCCAGCAGGTTCCAACCACTCTAAAAGCTTCTAAGGGATCATTTGAGGGTGTCCAAAGCATCAAAACATTTCTGGAACAAAGCACTTGGTAGATAGCCTAAAAGCTCCAAAGAGAGGTAAGCATCACAACTTGAACTCTCTGAAATATGCCTTGCTTTGAAGTCCACCGATCATGCATCTCTTATACATGTTATATGTGTTGTGTTTGCACCAATTTGTCATGTAATTCACACATGTACCAAGAGGTAGCACAGAAAATGCAAAACATGGCCTATTTCAAAACCACTATCGGGTTTTGAGGAGGATTTTTTTCTGGAAAAACCACCACCACCATTGGATTCCTTAGGAAATTCTAGGCCAGATGCATATAAATTTTGTCTCCATCCATGGAGAAATGAGAAAGTTAGGCCTTCACGTTTCTAACCAAAATCTTGCCTTGCCTTGCCTTGGGCCAGGCCAAAAACAAGGCAAGCCTTGTATATTTGTGGTTGTGTTTCAATACATGGATGTATCACCACCCCAGTGGTAAGGCGCGCATGCTGCACACAAGAGGTCTGGGGTTCGAATCCCCCTCGCCCCAGACCCCCTTTTTAATGGTTTTTCCACTTTTTTTATTATTTTCAATGATTTGAAAAATTAATAACTCCCTCAATTTTAATTATTTTTTATTGGTTCTTTTTGCAAAAAATCACAAAAATGTTGAAATATTTTATTCCATAAAAAAATAAAGTTTATATTATTTATTTAATATAGTTGTTATTTTTGTGAATAAATTCACTTTTAATTGTTTTTTAAACATTTTAAAATTGAATTCTCATGTTGAAAATCAAAACCAAATGAATTTTAATTCACCTTGTGATTAAAACATCATTTTTCAAATCTCAACCAAAAATCACAAGTTGTTTATTCAAACTTATTTGGTATTTTATCATTTTTTATTGATTTTCCTTGAGAATTTACTTTTAAAATGATGAAATTAGGGTTTCCTTGATTTTCACCCAAACAAAACTTTTTAAATAACCTCTGGGCCTCTAGTAGAGTGTAAGACCCAACCCTTTTTGAAAACCAAAATGATTTGGGCCTCAATGTATTGTATAAGTCCCGACACCATCAAAAAGTTCGGCGCGATCGTCGCCTTTTTAACAAAAACCCATGGACCTCTCTTTGAGTTGTAAGCCCCATCTCTTGTACAAAAATAACCTCTTTGGGCCTCTAAGAGAGTGTAAGACCCAACCCCCTTTTAACCAAAACTTTTTGGGCCTTAGACATTGTATAAGTCCCTCCGCTTTAAAAGAAAAATCTCGGCGCAATCGCCAGTTCAAAAATCAAATCATCTGGGCCTACCCTCGTGTTATAAGCCCCATTCCTTTTCTTTAAACACCTTTGGGCCTCTTGAGAGAGTGTACGACCCATCCCTTTGTACAGAAAACATTTTTTGGCCTCAGTCACTTGTATAAGTCCCTGTACAAATTCAAAACAACAGTGCAATCACTGATAAAACCTTGGGCCTTTCCTTGAGCTGTAAGCCCCAACAATCTTTTCAAAACACCTTCTCCTTTGATTTTGAATCCAAATATATGTTGTTATCCAACTTTCTTTGTTGACCGACTAACAAAACAGCATGGAAGCTCTACAACGGGTAAGTGTTTATCCGCTTTCATTTACCGCTTTCATATGTACATAACTGTATTGTGGGGCCGCTTCACTGTAAGTCTTCTTTCACATCCTTTTATATACTTGTCATATATCCACTGTGTAATACTAGTATAGTTATTTAGAGTTTTCCCCGGTGACTACGTCTAGCACTAGGTAAAGCCCTGTTGGTCACTCTTAAATACAAACAAAACTAGATCCCCATAGGATTACCAGATACTGTCTTCCCTCCTCTTGGGGTTAAACAATATGGAACAAAGAGAAACACAGTATTCTCGGTGAACCCTTTCTCAGACTTTCACCCTTAGAAATTGTCAAAGAAACTCTAACTCCCCAGAGATGATATTTTCTCCGTGAATGGCATCTCTTGAGTTTCTTCCAAATCCTGGAACTTTCCTGGCTTGATCTATTCTTGGTGAAAAGCATGTCTTGAACTTCTCTTGGTTTGGGGACCCACGGGCTTCCTAAAAGCATCCCCGCCTCCTCTTGGGCATTGTACAAGGACCCTTCGGCTTCTTAAAAGTTCTCATACCTTCTCTTGGGCTTAATACAAGGACTCGGACGACCTCTTAAAGGTATAAGACAGAACTTAGTCATCCTTTGCTAGAGCAGTCTTTCCAGCGTCAAAACTCCGGCCGTTGTAGGGTTGATACTCATCCCTTAATTCCCGCGCCTCCTCTTGGGAATTGTACAAAAGATAAAACTCTAGACTTGGACAGTCTAAGACCCTTGAGTCTCAAAGACATTCTCAAGTTCCTTTCCAACATAGGAAGAAACCCCGGTCTCTCTTGGACACGCTTCAGGATCTTTAGAATCCACAGCGGTAAGGCAGCCTCCTCTTGGGCTTTGTACAAATGATTCTTCCTAGCAGAGCTAACCTTTTCAGACTCTTTTAGCCTCCATCGCGGGCTTCGTACGAGATAGAGAAACACTCTCTTGTTAAGTATAAAAGACTCTCTTGTTGAGTCAATCCCACTTTTAGCCTCCGTCTTGGGCTTCGTACAAGACATATAAATCATTCTCTTGTTGAGTATAAAAGACTCTCTTGTTGAGTCAACCTCCTTTTAGCCTCCATCTCGGGCTTCGTACGAGATAGAAAAACACTCTCTTGTTGAGTATAAAAGACTCTCTTGTTGAGTCAATCTCCTTTTAGCCTCCATCTCGGGCTTCGTACGAGATAGAAAAACACTCTCTTGTTGAGTATAAAAGACTCTCTTGTTGAGTCAACCACTTTTAGCCTCCGTCTTGGGCTTCATACAAGGCACATATAAAACACTCTCTTGTTGAGTATAAAAGACTTTCTTGTTGAGTCAACCACTTCTAGCCTCTGTCTTGGGCTTTGTACAAGACATATAAATCACTCTCTTGTTGAGTATAAAAGACTCTCTTGTTGAGTCAATCTCCTTTTATCCTTGATCTCAGGCTTCGTACGAGACAGCAAATCACTCTCTTGTTGAGTATAAAAGACTCTCTTGTTGAGTCAAACAACCTTCAGACTCTCTTGTTAAGTCAATCACCTGTTCAAGACTCTCTTGTTGAGTCAATCCTTTTTTAACCTCCGTCTTGGGCTTTATACAAGACAGATCAAAGTACTCTCTTGTTGAGTCAAACCATTTCAGCCTCCATCTCGGGCTTTATACAAGATACATTCTCCCCAACGGAGTCAAAATCCCTTTTAGCCTCAATCTTGGGCGTTGTACAAGACAGAAAGAACATTTTCCCCAAAAAAGTCAAACTGCTAGCCTCCTCTTAGGCTTTGTATAAAGAAAACCCTGGTTGAGTCCATCAAGCTTTTAGCATCAAAGTTGTGCCTTGCTCACAGCATACGAACATTAACAACTCCTCTTTAGAGATGACAAATTCTCTCTCAACCTTTTAGCTTCACATCTTGGGCTTTAAACAAGATACAAACTACCTTCAACTTCATGTCTTGGGATTTGAACAAGACACCAAAACACCTCTTTCCTCCCATAGAATACAAGGAACTACGATCGCTCTGATTTTCCTGTTTTGGGAATACGTAGGCATAAGATTGCAAAAATCTTAGCGAGCACACTAATCAAAAATCCAAAATCCAGTACCTTCATATATCAACCCAAAAGCATCAAATCTAAACACATTACCAAAAACCTCACAAATGATCCAAACATTCTATTCATAACAAAATAACCGAAGAGGGGCCCACATCTTAATAGCATCTATAAACCAACAGTTTTGACTGTTTAAACACAGTATGCAAGCAGGGTTAATTGGAGACTTCTATTTCCCTTCCTTAATCAGCTTAATAGGATAAAAAATAAATCGAACTGTAGTGCCCAAGCGATAGTGATTCAAGACCACAAAAATCGCGCTACAGAAAAATGGCGCCCACCGTGGGGCTCTATTCTATTTCTTACAATCTTCGGTAGAAACCTTAAGTTTAGAAAACGCCACAGAAAAGTGGCAACCACAGTGGGAGGCATTCTTTCTTGCATTCCCAAGGGATGAAACCTTAAGTTCTCGAAATGTCACAGAAATGGCGACTCTGCTGGGGAGTCATTGTATGTATAGGATCATAAGACTAGAGGTCTAGGATGATTAAGACAAATATATATATTGCTTTTCCTAATTGATATCTGTGTTTATTTTTCTGCTAATGGGAATACGTGTGATGTCGCATGTGGAAAGATTGAGTATACACCTAAGATAGGGGATGGCATTATACGGGTAATCTTACGGGGAGTGAATCCCAGTTAAGAGTCCCCGGTCGACCATCAAACTCAGTGGAGACTCCCTTTGCAGATACATTGCCTATACGACTTCGGTTGTTGAAAGTAGTGTGGTCGATTGGGTTATCTGAGAAGCTGAGGTTTTTAGTAGACTAAAACCATTTTGTAGTGCGGAAGCTATCATAAATAGTTGTCACGCGATACTAACCTCATTTGAGATCACTCTAAGATACATCAGCTTGCTGGCGATCCGCTTGCTATTGTTATCCCAAGAGGGGTCAATGATCTTGCGGACAGGTACAAAAAATCACCAGTATAAACCTTTGGGGATGGGTATAGCCTTGACTTCATGACACCGACCCTTTGACCCCATGTTTTTTCTATGTTTTTGTGTGCTGCATTCATGCATTCATCTAAAAAACATTAAAACAAAGAAAAATCTTCTCTTCTAGTCTCTCTTTTTCAAATTAAACTAAGACAATGATTGCAAATGTCAGATAAAGAGATTGCGCTAATGGATTTCGGTAGAAGGAAAACACATAAGTACACCTTCAATGTTCCAAAACTAGAGGATTTAAGAGGTCTGGCGAGAATGATCACCAACCACGAGGCTTTCAGAGCTAAGTATGGAGGTATGCTATCTCTGTTAAGGGTTCATGTAATCGAAGGAATCCTGTCCACACTAATCCAGTTCTACGATGCGATCTATCACTGTTTCACATTCCCAGATTATCAACTAACACCAACACTGGAGGAGTACTCTCACCTGACTGATTTGCATATTACTGACCAAGCTCCATTTTCTGGACTGGAAGAAATTCCAAAGGATCAAACCATTGCGAGAGCAATCTATTTGGACGAGTCAGAAGACAGGACTCACATGACCACTAAGGGTGGAATTCAGGGTTTTCCAGCCCAGTTCTTGGCAAAGAAAGCTCTATACTTTGCTAGTATAGGGATCGTGGCCGCTTTCAAGAGCATCTTTGTTTTGCTCACCTACGGGTTATTTTTGTTTCTCAGCATCGATAACTTTGTAGATATCAATGCCATTAAGGTTTTTCTGATTGGAAACCCTGTACCGACCTTGCTCGTAGATGCGTATCATTTTGTACACTTGAGGAATTTGTACAGCGGAGGAATGATCACATGCTGTGTACCCCTGTTATACAAATGGTTCACTTCCCATTTACCCAAGTCTACTACATTTTGGGATCAAAAGAATATTTTATGTTGGTCGCAGAGAATCATGTCTCTTACCAACTCTGACATCGATTGGTACAATCGAATCTATGAAGGGATCATAATCATTGACCGTTGTGGAAATTTCCCAAATGTACCCCTCATAGAAACTAAGGGAGGAATCAACTATCATCCAGTGTTAGTTCGTCGTCAATTTGAATACCCGATGAGGCATATCCCGCGTAATGCTCATCTGGAAGGTCTTTTCTTTAAGGAAGGAGAAAATGACAGGGCACTAAAGATGGAAATAGTGCATGCTTGGAAACACGTTCACAGGAAAGGACGAGAGTCTCTAGGAAAACCAGACTGTGTCTCGGTGGAACCTTATCTCCACTGGGTACAAACTAGAGCTCTCAAGCTGAGGATGCCTTACCCTCGTCAGGACGTTCTTCCATTAAGGGACCCTGTCCTTTATTTTATGTCTGAGACAGAAAAACTTCAAGTTACTCTCAACAAAGTTCAGCAGGAGAGGAGGTCTTGGAGGAACAAGTACCGTATTCTCAATGTAGAGTGCAAGAAATACAGCAACTGTTAAAAGAAAAAGATGCTCTGATTGAGATTTTAGAGCAACATGCTGTAGAAAATCAGGATGACCAAAGGAATTTGCTCGCTCCTTTCACTTGGCAAAGGAATGACAACCCGACAACGGCCCAAGAGCCCCGGTCAAAGAAAAGGAAAGTACCAGAACCAGCACCTGAGCTCTCCTCAGAGAGGACTCATGATCCACTAGCTTAGATTTCCTTTTTACAGCACTTTGTAAATTACTGTATTTCCGTTTCCGCAATCTTTGAATTCAATAAAACGAGGTCTTCCCCACTGTGTGATATTTGCAATCTAATTGTTGAAGTTTATTTTGATTAAACAAAAAATTAATTAAAAAAATAATCATTGCATTCATCATTCTCACATAATGCATTCTTCTTACCTACGAATCTCACGTTTGTGTCTCGGTTCTAGAGTCAAACTGTCTCATTCGTACAATACTCGGGCCAATCGCCAAAAAAAGATGGATGATCTCGAGGAAGAGAACGGAGAGTTGAGAGAAGAGATCGACACTCTGAAAGAGGATCTGAGGAAGCTTCATAACGACATGCAAGCTCTAGCAGAAGCTCAAATGCAACAACAAAGGACTGTGATCTCAGAGATCACATCAACGCCCATAGGGGAGAAGTATGATCCTAGGTACAAAATGCCGAAAGATCATCCCTAGGGCATGCCACTTAACTATATCCCGGAAGGATATGTTCCGCCGATCACTGAGGATCAAGGAACCGCACCAGGAGCCGCTGGGCTTGAAGGTTACAATCTTTGGGAAAGCGAAGATGCCAGGGGCATGACAGCAACTCCTGAAGGTTACAAACTTCGGGAGACACCGAGAGTCTCGGCCATAATAACTATACCACCACCCGTGGTACACACTGTCCCAGAAGGACAGATTCCACAGATACTTTCTGGTGGAAACGAAAGTATGTTCGATAGAATGAATGAGTTCCAGGAACAGTTCCTGGAAATGCAGAAAGAGCTGCAAGCCCTTCGCGGTCAGGATTTATTTGGAAAGGACGCCACGGACATTTGTTTGGTCCCTAATGTGAAAGTTCCACACAAGTTCCAAGTTCCCGATTTTGAAAAGTACAAGGGTAACTCTTGCCCTCAAAGCCACTTGGTGATGTACGCACGGCGAATGTCAGCTCAGATAAAGAACCAGGAGCTACTAATTCACTACTTTCAGGATAGTTTAACCGGTGCTGCATTAAAATGGTACATGGGTTTAAACCGCTCTACGATCGGCACTTTCAGAGATCTTGGCGCTACTTTCGTTCAACAATATAAATACAATTTGGACATGGCACCAGACAGAGATCAACTCAGATCAATGTCACAAAATGACAAGGAAACCTTTAAGGAGTACGCTCAGAGATGGCGTGAAATTTCCGCTCAGATTTGTCCACCTCTGGAGAAAAAAGAGATGACAAAGATTTTCTTAAAAACCTTGAGCTCATTTTACAACAATAGAATGGTTGCCAGTGCGCCCAGCGACTTCACCGAAATGGTCGGTATGGGGGTACGTCTCGAGGAAGCGGTCCGAGAAGGACGTTTAGTTAAAGACGTTGGATCATCAAGTAGTACAAAACGATACGGTAGTGCTCTCCCTAAGAAAAAAGAGTAGGATATTGGGAATATCTCTCTCGGAAAGCAAAGGCGACGATACCAACCAGTAGCAGCTGTAACTCCTGCTATCAACTCTACGCCTGTACCTACGTATCAACCTCAGGTTGCTCAAAGCCAACCGAATCAACTACAATTCCAGCAAAGGACACAACAGCCTCTTCATCAGGCTCGTCCCCCGTACAACAACAACCGTACAACGCGACCCCCAGGGTTTGACCCTATACCGGTGTTGTACGCAGAACTGTTTCCATTATTATTGGTCAAGGGACACGTCCAAACCAGGTCTCCTCTCACAATACCGGAGAATCCGCATTTCTGGTTCAAAACGGATCAGACTTGTCCTTACCATCAAGGAGGACTAAGGCATAACATAGAAAACTGTTTCAGTTTCAAATCCGATGTACAAAAGCTTGTTAGGAGCGGGGTCTTATCTTTCAAAGATACGAATCCGAATGTTCTCACAAACCCGCTGCCTCAACACGAGAAAGCTGCGGTAAATTTGATAGAGGGAGAGTCTAACAACATCTATCAAATTCATGATGTACTCTTATTAAGGGCCAATTTGGTCAAGATGCATTGTAGACAGAGCGGATACAACCATGTTCCACCTCATAATTATCACCAGTGTGATATCTGCTCTAAAGACAATCAGGGATGTTCTGTGGTGCAATCAGCTCTACAGGAACAATTGGATCTCGGATGGATCCAAGAGCACCGAGTTTGGGGAGTCAACATGACCTACACAAATTCCAATATCATTCAGAACCACGACATCCGTGCAATGAATGACAACTTGGTGGCGATGCACTTAAGGCAAAGCCAGTATCATAATCTGCCGCGGCACGATTACAATTCCTGTCTGACTTGCTCGGTAAACAAACAGGGATGCTCTTTTGTACAAGAGGCCCTCCAGCGTCAGATGGATCTTGGATGGATCCAGGAATACCATGATAGAAATCCTTATCAAGCTAACATGATTCAAATCTTTGATATTCGTTTGATGAATACCAGCTTGGTGGAGTTACACGCCAAGGAAGTCCAACTTAGTTTTCTCACTTCTCACGATTATCTGAGCTGTAAAGTATGCAGTGAGAGTAACTAAGGGTGTGCTCTCGTTCAAAGAATTTTACAACACTTGTTAAACCATTGGTGGCTTCCGATCTATCTAGACGAAGACACGCAACAAATCAGAGTGACTAACGGGAACCCTACTAGACGTCAAAGTCAGGATGTCTGATCTATGGAAACTGACCTGGTAAGGTTGCACTGCATCCAAAGCGGACGTGGCCAAGTGCCACCACACAACTATGAACGCTGTAGAGTCTGCTCAGAGAATAACCAAGGATTCTACCTTGTACGGGTAGCTCATCAAGGTCAGTTGGATCGTAAAGAGATTCATCCATGTCCGAGTTCCGAGCCAATCAACTGGACGCCGGACTACTCTGCTGATCAAATCAAGGACGTTGTCATAATCTCTGATCATCAACGGAACAAGAATGTTTGTACCATTATCCCTCTACTGGACGAATCAAAGGGTCCTAGCTAGGAACTGATTGAAGTTACCTACGACAGTCAGAACAATCAGAAGGCTCCTGTAGTTATCTATCTGCCAGGACCAGTGCCGTATGAATCAACTAAGGCGATCCCTTACAAATACGGTACAACAATAATTAAGAATGGAAAGGAAATTCCATTACCCTCCATCGTGAATATTGCATACATCAGTGGAGTAACACGGAGCGGTCGAATCTTCAACCGAGGAGTTCGAGAACCTAACAAAGAAAAGGAACCTCAAACGGAAGTTCCCAATCCACCAGTCGGTCAATCCAGTGATCCTGACCTTTCAAAGAACGATGATGAGATGCTGAAGCTCGTCCAAAGGAGTGAATACAACATTGTTGATCAAGTGTTGCAAACTCCTTCGAAAATCTCAGTGTTATCACTTTTACTTAGTTTCGAAGCCCACAGAGAGGCTCTACAGAAAGTCTTAGAGCAGGCCTTTGTGGAACAGGATATGTCTCTAACATCACTTCCTATAACAACTTGGGGTTTAATGATGAGGAACTGCCGGAAGAAGGCAAAAGTCATAACATGGCGCTCAATATTACAGTCAACTGCCAGGACGATGCTTTAGATAGCGTACTGGTAGACACTGGATCGGCTCTCAACGTCATGCTGAAGTCCACTCTAATGCGACTATCATTCAAAGGATCCCCGATGAGGGGCAGTGAGGTCATCGTCAAAGCATTTGACGGATCTCGGAAAATAGTTATCGGCGAAGTCAAACTTCCCATAACTACCGGTCCTCACACTTTCCTGGTCACTTTCCAGGTCATGGACGTCCAGGCGGCATACTGCTGCTTATTAGGAAGACCTTGGATACACCAGGCTGGGGCAGTCACTTTGACACTTCACCAGAAGCTGAAGTTTGTCAAAAACAACCCACTCGTCACGGTCTGCGGAGAACAGGCCTTGATCGTGAGTAACTTATCGTCATCCACCTGTGTGGAACCGGAGGAGATAATCGGAACCCAGTTTCAAGCACTTTCGATAAGCAATGACAATCATTCAGAAAAAGGAACATCGATTTCCTCATACAAAGATGCTCTCAAGGCAATTGAAAGTAACAATACGGAAGGATGGGGACAGCTTGTCATTCCCAATGATAACAAGGCAAAGAAAGGTCTTGGTTTTTCTTCAAACTGTGCCCAAACTGCTGCTAACGATGAAAGTTTTCATCCCATTCAGGACTTCTTCCGCAGTGGAGGTTTCCTTCACCTAGTGTCTCAAGGAGTACATACTATCAATGAAGGTGATTCCTCCGATACGGAGGAAGAATGGAAGTCCTATATTAACAAAGACGGTTATATGTCTCAGGAAGAAGTGCCTATGCCATTTTGCTATGCCACGCAGGGTCTGAGATATATACCAAGGTCAGACGTCCAAATGATGTACGGAGAGTGTGATCCAGAAGGATGCCATGCTCCACCAAACTCATTAGAGGGTGACACTCTGATGAAAGACAACTTTGACCACGACTATTATGGCCCGATGGATGGTCTTCCTATCTGGCAGCCGTACCCAAGAGACTCTGGACAAGAAAACCAGTCGAACAATGAAAACCAACTGAGCATCATTGAAAAGAATACATGCGTCCCACCATATCACGGGATCAACACTCAGGGTATCCTGAAAATACCTCGCACGATGATGAATTTGCAACATTCGCAGGATTAGAGTTCATCAACTGTGCTTTTCCCGAGGTCAACGTCATTGAATGGGATGACTCCTCCAGTTCCAAAGAGGTGTGGGACACCCTGGGACAACCAAGTGGTAAATACGACTTCAAGGTCAAATACACCGCTCCTAAAAGCTCTCGTATCAGGCTCGAAGACATCCAGCCTACTGGATGGGGAGATCCACCGGAGAGTACAAAAACCATGCAAAATACAGCTGAAGAATCCTCCTACGACAACTCCGCCTGGGAGACCGATTCCAATGATCCAGCTCCGCCAGAAATCAGCGTCATTTCTGAGGACAAGCCAAGAAAGAAGGAACCAGACTTTGTGATTCACTGAGGAGTTCGCCGCCAATGGGTTGCGGTCGACATTTCGAAGATCGTCCATAAGTCAAAGTAATTGTCGTCTTTACTTTAACCTTTCACCCTGCCCAGGTGAAACAGATGTTTTGATAGGGCTCACTGTCTGTAAATATACCTCTTCGCTTCGACTACAATGACAGAGTTTTGTTTTATAGGGCTGTAGTTTCAAGTTTCGACTGATCATAAATAAAGTAATGTCGTTCTGTAATTTCCGCATCTATTACTATTTTCTCTTTTTGTTTTTTCAGAAAATGGTAATCCTAAAAAACGATTCAAATAATAAAAACAAGCAGTTTTTCAAAAAACAAAATACACTTCACACACTCTTGTATTCTCTCTATCTCTTCTAAAAAATAAATCATCACGTCATGCAGATTGGTTGTTTTAAACTCCGTTGAAACATACAATCCAATGCCTTCTCCCAACTTTGAATTCCCGGTATTTGGGGCTGAAGAAGAAGATGACGATGAAATTCCAGAAGAGATCTCCCGACTACTCAAACAAGAGGAAAGGTCTATCGAACCTCACAATGAGCCGTTGGAAACGGTCAACTTGGGTTCAAAAGAGGAAAGAAAAGAAGTCAAGATTGGAGCACTGCTCAGTCCAAATGTCAAAGAGGATTTGATAAGGCTTCTCAAAGAGTTTCCCGATGTATTCGCTTGGTCATATCAGGATATGCCAGGATTGGATACCAGCATCGTGGAGCATCATCTACCACTAAGATGAGAATGTCCGCTAGTAAAATAAAGGTTGAGGAGGACTCACCCGGATATGACTATCAAAATCAAAGAGGAGGTACAGAAACAGATTGACGTAGGCTTCCTCGCCACATAAGAATATCCTCAATGGTTAGCCAACATAGTTCCCGTTCCAAAAAAGACGAAAAGGTCAGAATGTGTGTGGACTACAGAGATCTAAACAAGGCTAGTCCAAAGGATGACTTTCCTTTACCACACATTGACATACTAGTTGACAGTACATCAAAGTTCAAAATTCTTCTCCTTCATGGATGGATTCTCGGGCTATAATCAGATAAAAATGGCGCTGAAGGACATGGAGAAAACTTCATTCATCACCCCATGGGGCACCTTTTATTACAAGGTGATTCCGTTCGGTTTGAAGAACGCCGGGGCAACTTATCAAAGGGCCATGACTACTCTGTTTCATGACATGATACACAAAGAAATCGAAGTATATGTTAATGACATGATTGCCAAATCTAAAACAGAGGAGGAGCATGTGACCCACCTGTCAAAATTATTCGAGCGTCTGGGAAAATACAAACTCCGCTTGAATCCCAACAAGTGCACCTTTGGAGTCCGTTCAGGGAGACTACTAGGGTTCATCGTCAGCCCAAAAGGAATTGAGGTTGATCCTAATAAGTCATAGGATTCCTGGGACGTTTGAACTACATTTCCAGATTCATATTCCTCATGACCGCGACATGCGCGCCGATCTTCAAATTACTAAAAAAGAATCAGGACTGCATTTGGATAGAAGACTGTCAAACTGCCTTAGACAGCATCAAGGAATATCTGTTGAACCCACCGATTCTATCACCTCCAGTGAGCGGTGATACCCTCTATAAGAGAAATTTCGACATGGTCTTGCTCCGATGCGTAGACAGACCAGAAGCAAACATGCCGATGAAAGAAATTCAAGAAGGATCCTTTGGCACTCATGCCAATGGACACACAATGGCGAGAAAAAATATAAGAGCAGGGTACTATTGGTTAACCATAGAATCCGACTGCTACAAGTACATGAGGAAGTGTCACAAGTGTCAGATATACTCAAACAAAATCCATGTACCGCCGACGCATCTCAAAGTTCTTTCCTACCCAGTGAAGGGCCAGAACCAGGTTCCCAATGGGGACTTATCTTTGACGGAGCTGTCAATCATTATGGAAACAGAATTGGGGCAATCATCATAACACCTCAGGGTACCCACATTCCTTTCACAGTCCGACTGACATTCAAGTGTACAAACAATGAGGCCGAATACGAAGCTTGTATCATGGGTCTCGAAGAAGCGATTGACTTAAGAATTAAGAACTTGGATGTATATGGCAATTCAGCCCTAGTTATCAATCAAATCAAAGGATATTGGAACACATACCAATCAAGACTGATTCCTTACAAAGACTACGCAAGAAGGTTGTTACCTTTCTTCAACAGAATCGAGTTTCATCATATCCCTCGTGAAGAGAATCACATGGCTGATGCATTAGCCACCCTCTCTTCCATGATTAGTGTAGGTCAATGGAACAACTTACCTAAGATTGACATAATACGCCTTGAACGGCCCGCTTACATCTTCACGATTGAAGTAGTCATAGACAATAAACCTTGGTATCACGATATCAAATGCTTCCTTCAGAAACAAGAGTACCCTTCTGGGGCATCCAGAAAAGATAGCAAAACCCTCAGAAGACTGGCCGGAAGCTTCTTTCTGAGCGGTGATACCCTCTATAAGAGAAATTTCGACATGGTCTTGCTCCGATGCATAGACAGACCAGAAGCAAACATGCCGATGAAAGAAATTCAAGAAGGATCCTTTGGCACTCATGCCAATGGACACACAATGGCGAGAAAAAATCTAAGAGCAGGGTACTATTGGTTAACCATAGAATCCGACTGCTACAAGTACATGAGGAAGTGTCACAAGTGTCAGATATACTCAGACAAAATCCATGTACCGCCGACGTATCTCAAAGTTCTTTCTTCTCCGTGGCCTTTTTCCATATGGGGAATCGATGTAACACCCCAATTTAAATTATTAATCGTCGTGTCATTACTTCTGTTTGTTGGGCCTTGTTAAGGGTGAATGAAGGGTAGTGCCTTAGTGAATAAATGAGAATTAAGACTTTAGTTAACAATAAGGATAATGAGGTGAAAATAATAATATTAATATGGTTAATATTAGTGTTATTATTATTATTCTTGTTATTATCAATATAATTATTGGGATTATTATTATCAATATTATTTTATTATTAATTAAATAAATAAAACCTGATTTAAGAGAATTAAGGGGAGTTTTAGTAGACTAAGGTGGTTTTCACGTAAAACAAGAATTTGAGAGAAAGAAGAACAAGGGTGCTAGGGCTAGGATTTCCATCATCTTCCACAGGAATTTCTGAATAAATTCGAGGTAAGGGGGGAGAACGGGTTCATATTTGGTGATTAAATAGTATAAGGGTAGTGGGTAGTCCTTAACCCCGTAGGATTTTGTCTGATTTTGTGTTGTTGTATGATTTTGGTGTCTATATGTGAATCCATGATGAAATTCGTGTAGTTGAATTGCTGAATCGATGTTATATGGATGTTGTTGCTGTTGTTTGAACATGATTGTTGTAGATCTTAATTTTGGTACAGTTTAGGGAGAGGAAATTAACTCTAAGACTTGTAATTCTTGGTTAGTAATAATAAGTATAAGAGATAAGATGAACAATAGGACCTAAAATCAATGTAGAATGAATTTTAGGACTGGTTTGGAGTGAAAACTAGTGAAATTCGTAGCAGAACATAGTCTGGTGTGGAGAATTGGATTTTTCGTAATAGATCTGGCCATACGCGTACCAGGTAAGGTGATACACGTATGGGAGGGCTAATACACGGCAATACGCGTATGACGGGCTAGGTATTACGCATAATAGAAGGGCCGTACGCGTAATGGGTTGGAATTTGGGAAATTCAGTAGAAAAAGGTCTCTGTCCATACGCGTACGGCACAAGGCATGCACGTAAGGATTTGGGCATTGTGAGACAATACGCGTATGAAGAGGGGTATTATGCGTACGATTTGGTCGAGCGAGCTGGCAATACGCGTATGGCACAGGGCAATACGCGTATGCCCAGCGAGTGTGCAGAATTTCACCGTTCCGTGATTTCTTTCCTGCTTTCGCGTCGGATTCAGTTTCTCTTAGTTTGAGAGGTTGGGATTAGGAGTCAGATGCTGAGTAATACACAGTTGGTGATGAAACTAATTAATTTTATAATTTTTAGGAATTAATTAGTGTTTGGTGAATTATGGTGACTTGTGAGGGTTCAATGATTATGGTGCAAGAGGGAACGATTAGGTGTCTCATGTGTGATCAGGAGGATCGTAACTATGTATGTCTATTATTATACATGTGTGTTATATGTATGTTTGTTGTGATCAGGAGGATCGTGAATTTGTTTATCATTAGTTATATATGTGTGTTATGTGTACGTTTGTTGTGATCAGGAGGATCGTGAATTGTTTATCATTTGATATACATGTGTGTTATATGTATGATGTGATCAGGAGGATCGTGTGCATGTATTTACGCTTGTATACATGTTTTGTTGTGCACAGTTGAGTCTTGCATATTCATGGTGATTGGTGGGACGAATCATTGCTTAGGAGGAGTGTATGTAATTCATCCGTACTCCTATATGGAGAATGGTGGGGGATAGATCATTGCCAAGTAGAGGTGTATGTGATCTATCCGGGGTTCGATTGAATGAACCAATGAGTCGGTACCTCATGCATGGTGTCGTCTTGCATTACATTATCATATGTTGATTATTGGTGATTGAATATGACAGTAGGTCGTGATTATATGTTGTTGTTGTTGGTGTGAGATACTACCTTCTTATATGTATTATTCACCTTTTTATATTGAATGTAGTTCTCACCCCTCTGTTGTTGTTGTGTCTGTGCTTCTTCGGAAGTACAGATATTCAGGTACCAGGTTAGTGCTTGGAGCTTGTGTAGCTTGTTCGAGTTTTGAGAGTCGCTCTGATACGTAACACGGGATTTGGGAGTTTTACTATTGGTTGTACATTGTTTATTTTGTTACGTATCTTTTGTTTTGATGAATACTGTGGTGGACCACGAATTATGTGGAGTTGTTGGTGTTATTGGCAGATGGCCATAAATCGAATGATTAAATAATTTTCCACTGTTTTATTTTGATTAATAAAAAGGAGTTTTAAAGTTGATTGATTAATGTGGCATTCCATTTTGTGGTGAAAACTCTGAGTAATTGTTTATATTTTGTTTATTTTAAAAAATGGGAAAGTGGGGTGTTACAATTGGTATCATAGCAGGTCGGTCCGTTCGGCCAAGTTGTCTAGTATGGTTTGTGTCTTGGTATACGACGCGTGTGTAGAACACGGTCGGTACAGGTTTATCTTCTAACTGTCTGTTTGCAGGAGTTGAGAATGAGATAAGTGGGGGAGAAGCTGGTGGTTCTCCAGGATGCTTCCACTCTGGAATGATGGATTGGTGAGTGAGGGAGTGCTATCATAGTTGGTAAGGAAGGGTCTATACTTCATCAAGATAATCGGCTGTTTATGAACAAATTGGGGAACTGATCACCCTCAATCTCTTGTTAATAGTAGTCAGAAATCAAGATGAATGTATAGATGCACCTTGACGGTTAAGATAGCATGTGATGTGGAAATGATGTGTGAGTCGGTATAGATTGTTATTATATGAAGGGGATGTAGAAGAGAGGTACTTGTCTGTCGGTCAATTTGAAGGATGTCTCTGAAGAAGAACAATCATGTATGGTTAGCGACTGCGTTTCTGTGAGTGGAGAACAAGGTGATGACTAGAGATATGCCAGTGTTGGGTGATATTTGATGTCTATCCGAGATGTGGATCCGAGTCGGCTATTGGTAGGGAAATGCTATTGTTGTGTGATGGGCGAATGGGTGGATATCTATTGGGCGAAGCCTCGGTGTATTAACGTTCGCGTTGTGGCGGGTTAGTAGTGAAGTTACATGTGTTGAGTTACCTGTTGGTTACGAATTTTGAATTCATTTCAGGCGAGATAAGTGGATCATAGGCACGTTAAGAAGATAGAGGTGATTATTGATCCAACACTTGGTACGAATTTGATGTCAATGACTCCATACAGTCAGTAGATGCAAGGTGTCTTTGTGGAGTATATGAATTAAACCGTCAGGATTTGTTGATGATGTTTGAGTATTCCGAATCGGAGGGAGATTACGCAGAGCATATGAGAATTGTTTTGTAGGTGCAGAAGGATAATGAATTGTTTGCAAGTTTCGAATTGGGGGTTTTGATTGTAAACGGTGAGTTTATTGGAACAAGTTATTGGTGGTGAGGGTACTGTGGTAGATCCATCGGGAAATTAGCGCAGTGCTTCGGTGGAAAACCTTTGAAGACAGTGACGGAGATTAAGAGTGTCTTGGACTTAGTGGGTTATTATTGAAGATTCTTATATCGGAAAATGAGGCAGATTAGAGGTTTTGGTATGTTGGTCAGGTCGGGATGTCTCTGAGGGAAAAACTCCTAGGCGATGAAACTAAGATGTTTGTTATGTCTGCGTTAATAGTGTACTGGAATTGACAGAAAAGCCACATTGAAGGACTGCCAGTTGTGCATGATTCCCAGATGTGTCCAGATGGAATAACAAGCATGAGGTGTATAAGGGTATTGAGGCTATGGGAAGTAAAACTTAGAGTTTGGATGAGTTTTGGAGTTCTTAGAGTTTTAGGCCATTAATGGAAATTTTGAGAAAACCCTTGGGGGTGGATATAATATGGAGATTGGGAGTTCTTTTTGGTTGGTTGTTGATATATGTTGGAATTTGTGGAATTTGAATTATCTAGAGAATGAAATTGCGTATGGATTACTGACAGTTGAATAAGGTAACGATTGAGAATGAGTGTCCATTTTCAAGAATAGATGATTGGAATAGTTTGGTCGAGTTTGATTGGAATTATAATGGTTTGGAAAGTTTGATACGAGTGGTGAATTTGTGTGAGTTGAGGCTTTGATCGATGTCATGTGACTGGTTATGTTTGTTATCATCGGAATGGGTTGTTATTTACTCGGTTAAGCTTGTATATGAGTCTGGACAAGATGGAATGAGTTCAGAGTGGTGTTCATTGGGGATGTTCGGATCTAATATACAATCAGAAGGAGACTATGTAGGGTGTTTGAGAATTGAGTTGCAAGTGTTGAAAAGAAAGGAATTTTTATGCTAAATTAGTCAAGTGAGAATTTTGGTTGAAAAAAGATTAGTTTCTTGGATATGTTAACTCTGATGATGGTATTGTTATGGATCCATCGGAAGTAGATGCAGATCTACAATGAGAGGCTCCGAAGTTGGTTAAGGTGATTAGAAACTTTTGGACTTTAGTTGGTTATTGCCGGAAGTTATGGAAGGCTCTTCCAAGTTAGAATTTTGTTACTTCAGTTGACTTGCAAAGGGTAGGTCGGTTGCTTTGAATGTTCATTGTGAAGGAGTTTGAGGGGGCTAAAGTAGAATTTGTTTACGACCCCAGTTTTGCTTCTTCGTGATCCTAATAAACCATTGTGAGGTATTGGGATGTGTCCATGATGAATTTAGTCGGTGTGTGGATGCAGGATGGAAAAGTCGTCGCTTATGCTTTACGACAATTGAGAATTCATGATTTCAAGATGGCTGCGGTTATTTTTGTGTTGAGGATCTAGCAATATTATTTTTATGGTTTTGAATTCAAATTGTTTAGTAATCACAAGAATATTGAGTGCCTGTTTGGTCGGAAATAATAGAGTATGAGACAACGAGGAAGGTTGAGATTCCGGATGAGTTATGACCTTAGCTGGAATCTTCCTATTGGAGAAGTTAATGTCGTGCCAGATGAGTTATGTCGGAAGTTTTATACATGTCTGTTTTGATGACCAGACGGATTAGAACTATTTGAGCAGTTCAGAGGCTTGCGTCTGGTGTGTGAGATAACACAGCAGAGTGTGAGGTTGGGTATATTAGTAATGAACTATGATTGTTCTGGTGAAGACTAGAGAGAGTCAAAAGTTGGATATGACTTTGGTGAAATTGATTGTGGCGTGTAATCAGAGTGCGCATCGAAAGCGTGATATGGTACCTTTCGTATGTGTGTGCGTAACTGGTACGAGTTCATAGGTTGAACAGTGGAAATATGTAAGGGCGATGAGACCATTGGACGTTTCAGAATGGAAGTAGAAAAGGTTAAATATTATTCTTGGACTATTAAGTAGATGGATGTTTTAGTCTTATGTTGATTGGTGAATCGTAGCATTGTTGTAATAATATCGTGTGACAAGGATGTTAATATCATGGTTCTGTAGAGGTTGTTGAAACGATGTTGTGTCGTGGAGCTTTATGTTCTTGTTTTTGTTGTTGCCTCATTGCCTATGGTGATGGTTCGAGTGCGAGTGGCTAATTCCTATGGTGGGGAATTAGGAGAGGGTTACCTATGGTGAGGGTAACGATCTTTGTGTGTTCATAACTTGAGTATTCTTTGGGTCGTGAATTAGTCGTCAAGGGCATTGTATGGGCATTACATCTTGTCGTTGTTATAGTTGTTGTTAGCAAGGTCGTCTATTAGTTTGTGTTATCCATGGTGTACCTTTTGTTGGTATGATTGTTGGTTGTCGATTGTGAGAGTTGTACCCGGTGTGATTCATTTCCGTTATATTTTCGAGGACGAAAATAATTTAAGTGGGGGAGATTTGTAACACCCCAATTTAAATTATTAATCGTCGTGTCATTACTTCTGTTTGTTGGGCCTTGTTAAGGGTGAATGAAGGGTAGTGCCTTAGTGAATTAATGAGAATTAAAACTTTAGTTAACAATAAGGATAGTGAGGTGAAAATAATAATATTAATATGGTTAATATTAGTGTTATTATTATTATTCTTGTTATTATCATTATTATTATTGGGATTATTATTATCAATATTATTTTATTATTAATTAAATAAATAAAACCTGATTTAAGAGAATTAAGGGGAGTTTTAGTAGACTAAGGTGGTTTTCACGTAAAACAAGAATTTGAGAGAAAGAAGAACAAGGGTGCTAGGGCTAGGATCTCCATCATCTTCCACAGTAATTTCTGAACAAATTTGAGGTAAGGGGGAGAACGGGTTCATATTTGGTGATTAAATCGTATAAGGGTAGTGGGGAGTCCTTAACCCCGTAGGATTTTGTCTGATTTTGTGTTGTTGTATGATTTTGGTGCCTATATGTGAATCCATGATGAAATTCGTGTAGTTGAATTGCTGAATCGATGTTATATGGATGTTGTTGCTGTTGTTAGAACATGATTGTTGTAGATCTTAATTTTGGTATAGTTTAGGGAGAGGAAATTAACTCTAAGACTTGTAATTCTTGGTTAGTAATAATAAGTATAAGAGATAAGATGAACAATAGGACCTAAAATCAATGTAGAATGAATTTTAGGACTGGTTTGGAGTGAAAACTAGTGAAATTCGTAGCAGAACATAGTCTGGTGTGGAGAATTGGATTTTTCGTAATAGATATGTGTCGCTCCCGGGACTTTCATCCAAGTACAAACGCGAAAGTGGCACAAAACAGAGTCGCCAGCAATGTGTATTTATCCCAGAGGGAAAGGAAACACTGCACAAACCTGAAGGGAAGGAAAAGCATGGTCTTACGACCAAGAGAATTGGATTCGGGAGTCGGTTACGCGCAGGGATGGTATTAGCACCCCCACACGTCCATCGTACCCGATGGGATCCACACTTGCTTGTCTCGATCAAAGGGTGATAGAAAAGGATATTGGAAAAGAAACTGAAAGAAAGAAAGGAGAAAGGATGGAAAAGGAACGAGAAATAAATGTAGGGAAAATAAAAGAAGTGCTCGAATGGGCCCTACCCCACTGGCTACGTATCTCATCGGGAACATGAGAATCAGAGCGACGTAGTTCCCCTCACTAGGGATGGATTGCTTGTGTTTTTTAGTGGAATACGTCAACGTTCGCGTCCTAGCAGTTTAGGTGTTGCAACTCACTGTAGGGAGACTTAGGCGTTACCTGTTTGCGGTAGAACAGAAATGACGCATCCTTAAGGAATGATTGAAGGAGATGAGGAAAGAATTCCCGAAGGAAAGACGTGATTGTTTGTTTTGTCTTTTAAGAGTTTTTTCATTTGTTTTCATATGATAGTGTATCTGAATCTTAGTCATTGGAATGTGTACATTCTCACATTCCAAGATGGAATGAGTGAGAAAGCACACTAAGGGTGAAGAAGACCCCCACACTTAGTTCCAATTGTCAAGGTTCAAACACACTAGCATACTTGTGTTTATTAAGTGTTTTTGTTGATTAAGAAATGAAGAAGTATCTTATTATTTGTACCTTCAACAAATATTGCATTTAAGTCCCTCATACAAGATCAAATGTTTAACACATTGACCCAAGATGGGCTATATGCTATACATTCTAAGATTATAAGAGAAGACCCCTTTATAATCTTTTCTTTATATGAAAGGCTTAGATGCAATAAATGCCTACCTTTATTAGATATTTTGAATTTTCTTTGAGATGAGGAGATGAAAGACTCAAGAGAGGAGAAAAGGTAAAATCTATGTGATCTAAGACTCAATCCTAATTGATTAGTTAAGGGAGTGATCCTAATGGTTTGTGAGGTTGCAAGACCTAAAGTCTAAGGAAGGAATGAGCTAAACAATTCACTTCTAAGGTAGAAGATGAATTGTAACTCAAAAGGGAAAGTGATGAGTTAATAAAAAAAACACATAAGTGCTTGCAAAACACATGATTGAAGTGTAAAAGAAATGAAAGGAGAGAATTTTGAATGTGGATTCCTTATCCACACTCAATTCCACCTTACCCAAGCCCCTACATGGTTAGTGAACATGTATAAGAAATACAAGAAGTAAAAGAACACTTAATGTACCATAAAACTCAAAAGAATGAGATGAAAGATCAAATCCTAATGTCACAACCAGAATTTACATCATATTGAAAACAAGAGAATATCATCCTATCAATTCAAATGAATAAGCCACGATCACCATCCATTGACATTCAACATGTTTCCATAAGAAAAGATAGATGAAAGATGAAAAGAAAGAGAAGAAACATGCATAAATGGAACATGTAATCCAAGGATCAGAATTGAAACTAAATGGAAAATGGATTATACACATCTCAAAGTATCCATGAATCAAACATCAAGACATTCAAGAAGTAATATAAGAAGAAGAATTGAAATAGAAGTTCAAAAATAAAAGATGCAAACCAATACATGTTAAGGATGCACAAAGTTCAAAGGGAAATGAACATGCAAAGATGACCTATAATGTGTACCTATGATCTATAATGTCACAAAAATAGCTCACCCAATATGCAAATGATCATACAAATATGTACACAAGAAATCATGTAAACATACACAAAAATTGAAATGATAAGACATGTTACTATACTTCAAATGTAATACATCAAACAAAAATAAAATGGATTTATGAAAATTATGCAAGCATGGTATTGGAATGCCTAAATCAGAAGTGAATCATATACCAAAATAGCATGTGAAAAATCAAGGCAAAATGATGTCAAACAATGCAATTAGGTCAAATTGAAACATCATGCAAAGTAGTGCAAAAATGAGCATCAAAACATGCCATAAAATAATCTAAAAAAGTAAAAACAAAATCATCTAAAATGATTCAAAGTTTTAATGAATCAATGCAAAAAGAACCAAGTTAAAACCATTTATAATGAGCAAGAACAAAATTATACAAATTCATGTACCACACTTAGAAAGCACACAAATGGAAATTCAGAGGAAATAATGCAACAGGGGCAAAAATGTCATAAAATCATGAAATAGAAATGTCAAAAATTTCCTAAATGTCTTAATGATGTTCATGAATTTTTATAGAATTTTATGATGTTATCTTGTAATTTTAAAAATTAAAAAGAAAACGCATACAAAATGAAGAAAATAAAATGAAATAAAATAAGGAAGGGAGGTGCAAGCATAGCAAATAGTCAGTTCAGATTAATTGGGCTTTAAAATGCAAGGGTGTGAATAACAATTATCCTAGGTCCACTAAGCGCGCAGAACACAATAGCTAGCATGGAATTTCAGTCAAAGCAGGTCAAAGCAAGGAAAACCCTTGGATCTGGTCAAGTCAACAGCCAAGTCAAAGTATACAAAATCAACGCACACGCGAGAGGGAACACATTATCTACAATGCACTGCGCCACATGATGTTTAAATGAAAATCAGAAAAAAAACACGTGAGGAGCACACTTGTTTTTAATGTGCTGGCATGTTTTGGAACGCACGATCAAGAACATCAAACAGTCCATATTCAAACTGCACATAAATCCCTAAAATAAGATCCCCGGTCGGAGAGGGACCTCCGGTCACCTTCTCCGGCGAACCACCACCGTCTGCAACCTCAAATTTTCCAGAATTTCACAATCAATATGCCAAAATGAAGAGGAAGTAACACACATCATGAATCTACCAATGAAATCATCAAACCATTCACATACAGCAAGAAACAAGCATGAACATATTGCCCTAAGTTTTTTGGATCTAAACTTCTAAGAAGCTCTATCAACTAGCCAGAGTTCAAATGCATCTATTAAGCTCAAGTCATCAAGAAAACAAGTGATATTAAGGAGAAAACGTGCAATCCAACTTCAAAAACTCAAACCTGAAATTGATGAGGCTTTGAGTATACAAGAGCACCAGAGGAAAATACTTCTTTCTTGAGCTTCACTTGGCCAAATAAAGGCTTTGATGAAGTACTTGATGATGATTCAGTGAAGAAGAAATGAGATCCAAGCTTCAAAACCAGTTGCCATGGTGAGAAATTGAGAGAGAAGAAGATTGATTCTGAGTTGAATATGGAAGGTGAATGTTGAAATGGAAGAAGAATGAGAGAATCAGAGAGAGAGTGGCGAGAGTTTTTGAGATGCAGATGGGAAAATGAAGTTGGAAATGAAATTTGAGAGTGTGATTTTTATTTATAGTGTGAGTTAACTATGGTTTAATGAGTGAGTCAAATGAGTTAGCATGGTTTAGGTGAGTCCATCCTACCTAACTGAGCCAAGTTAGTTAGGGGACGAGTTAGCCATGGCTGTGATATAATGGTGATGATTTATGGTACGCTATGGTGGAGTGTAATTGAGTGAAGCTTGGAATAGCAAGGCTGCTGTAGCAGAAACTTGCTCAGCAAGTTGTTCCTTCTACCTTCATGCAAGGCACGTGCCATGGCAAGGATATGTGATGGGTGTTTGGTTAAATGAAGAAAGGGTTGGAGAGTGTGATCAATGCACGTGCAAACTGGTAGAACAACAACAACAACAACACTCATTTCTGATTTTTATGACAGTTTGGAAATAAATGCAAACATGGATGTTTAATGGTGATTTTCTCTTTTGTTAATGCATGGTTGGATGTGGTTTTGGAGTCATTGAAAAGAGGGGTTATAGTAGAGCAACTTTGGTATGAAAATTGAATTGAAATGAGGTTTGGAATAAGTTGCAAAATGACTTAGAACAATCACATTTGGAACTGATACAAAGGCGTGGCCATGAGGTTAGTTGACAAGGCAACATGGCATGGAATCTCAGCATGATCATAGCAACTTGGACTCACCATAACTTCTTAACCTTTGATCAAATGAAAAAACCATGAACATCAATTTTTAAGATCTCACATAGATGAACAACTTTCATGTTGAAAGATTTTTCATTTGAGGCCTCTAACCATGAGTAATTAGTCAAAACATCTGGCCCACCATGTGTTTGTGAAAATGACTGCGCATGGGCCTGGCAAGACTTGGTCATAACCTAGTTTTGAACCTACTTTGCTCAAACTTTGATCAATCATATCTCACTCAATTTTTATCCAATGGAGATGTTCTACACATGGATTTGAAGCTTGAAACAAGATCTTTTGTTGTGGCTGAGTGGAGTTTTCATTTGATGCTTCAATTTTGAATTACCTTGGTTCTAACTCTGATGCAAAATGGCCTAAAATTACTATTTTTGGAAACCCTAATCCTTCCAAAAATGGCAACTTTCCACATTCTTGATTTTCCATGATTCCTTTGGAGTTTCTTGATCAAATTTTGTACATTGGTCACATATAACATGAATTTCATGATTTTGGGCTCAAAAAGTCAAGAGTTGACTTTTTCCCCTGATTATTTGACTTAGCCCTAATTTTCCTGATTTTTTATCTTTCTTCCAATTGAACCACTTCTAAAACCAATTGAGAGGCAATTTTCCACACACATACACTTAAGGACATGTAGAATACCATGACATCAAGTTTTGCCCATAAAAATCAGAGACACCCTGATTTAATTGGAAACCCTTATTTTGGTACCCTCCTCATAGGAGAAAAAATGTGCAGTCTTCAATTCAAATTCCTCAGAGTATGTTGTGTATCCTCTTAAAGGATGATGAGATATGCCACTTGAGGATGATTGTGAGCCAATAACCTATCTCTTTTGAGGGTTTTCCTTCATTTTTGGATCTCTTGCATAGTGAAAGATGTAGTGCTCCAATCTCTTATTGAATCTCACTTTCTTAAGGTTTTGGATGATCAATTGAGATAGTATGAGACATGAAAGACCTTTGGCTTGCCTTGAGTGAACTTGATTGACCTTTGGTGCTTTGAATGATCCCTTGATTGTCCACCTTTTACCTGATCACATGCCTTGATGGTAAGAGGGATGCTATGCTTCACTTCTATGTGAAAGATGCAATGCAATGCTAATGAGATGGATATGATATGATATGATATATGATAATGCTATGCTATAATGACAAAAGGGAGAGCAAATTTTGGGGTATTACAGCTGCCCCTATTCAAACACTGTAGACCTGAATGCCTGAAAGCGATTGCTTTCAGACTTTCAAGGTATATAGTGATTGAATATCAAAAATAACAAAAAATTTGCTCTGGATGATGAAGAACAAAAGGGATATAAACCCAACAAGACTGCTGGATTAAATCTTCAATGAAACGCCGTCGGAGAAATCTGTCTTTTGAACGACGCCAGACGACTACTGGCTTGCCATACCGTCGATGGACTTTCAACAATGTCTTTTTGAACGACGCCAGATGACTACTGGCTTGCCATACCGTCGATGGACTTTCAACAATGTTTTTTTGAACGACGCCAGGCGACTACTGGCTTGCCATACTGTCGATGGACTTTAGCTGCTCTGCCAATCTGTCGTTGGAATTTCTGCCAAACTGTCGTTGGACTTCTGCCTAACCGTCGTTGGACTTTCACCAATTTGTGCTGGATTTCGGCCAATCTGTCGTTGGACGTTCACCAATTCATGCTGGATTTCTGCCAATCTGTCGTTGGACTTCAAGGATTACCAAACCGGCTTTGGAATCTCACAATTTCCATCTTCAGATGGGCTTTTGCAGGTTTGCCAAACTGTCGTTGGACTCTTAGTGCCTACCAAACTGTCGTTGAAAGCTTTGCCAAACTGTCGTTGGACTTTGGTGCTTACCAAACTGTCGTCGGAAGCTTTGCCAAACTGTCGTTGGACTTTGGTGCTTACCAAACTGTCGTCGGAAGCTTTGCCAAACTGTCGTTGGACTTTGGTCCTTACCAAGCTGTCGTTGGAAGCTTTGCCAAACTGTAGTTGGACTTTGGTGCTTACCAAACTGTCGTTGAAAGCTTTGCCAAACTGTCGTTGGACTTCAGTGCTTACCAAACTGTCGTTGGATTTCTTTGCCAAATGATCACTCCACCTGCTGGAATAATATGAACAAACTGTATATATGCCAAAAATAAATTGGACTTTGAGTTGTAAATGAACACTGCTGAAAATTACACCACTTGCTGGGTAATATCATATGTTGACATCTTGCTGAAGGAGAGATTCTGTCGATCTCTTTAGACCTTGCTGGGGAACTTACTGTCAAAATGTTGAACTCTGTGGGGAAGACAATGATCAGAGATACAATCTTGTTGGGAATCAGGGATACTCTGCCGGGGATATGCAAATCCTGGCTAGGACAATTCACTGCAACTTGCTGGAAAAGAGTCCCTAGAAATCTGCTGGGAAACCCAAAGCAACTCCATTGTAATCTGCTGAGGAATACGACTGTCAAGCTTAGGATAAGTACCACAACGCCCCATGTTAGGCGAGCTTTCCGTTTGACGATTTCGTTGGGGATAATGAGTTTATAACCAAATCTGCTAGAGAAAACCGCTTTAAAGCGTCTCGTGCCGGGGAATGCCTTTTGAGAGGATTTTACAGAAGACCAAATATCCTCAAACTCTACTGGGGACAACAGATCGGGAACATCTTTTGCTAGGGAAATTCAAAATGCCCCCATGCTCGGGAAGGTTAACAACTCCGCTGGGGATTATTCTTTGACAAATTTCACATGCTGAAACCTGCGGGAAATATGACGCTACTCCTTGCTGGTACATCCTGCCGAGAATAAACCCCACAAGGGATGTTTCTGTGAGAAGCTTCGTCTCTTAAGAGGATTTTACAGAAGACCAAGCGTCTCCCAACTCTACTGGGGATAATAAATCGAGAACATCTCCTACTGGGGAAATCCAAAATGCCCCATGTTTGGGAAGGTCAACAACTTGCTTCCTGCTCCATGATACAAGACTTAAGTCGTAAGAGGATTTTACAGAAGATTAAACATCTTCAAACTCCTAGTGATTTCAATGGGGATTGACCATTAACTTTGGTGTCTAAAAAGCAACTCTACTGGAGGATTCGCAACCGTTATCGACACAGAAAATCTTGTGGCTGTTGGGAGTACTGAATGAGAGAATCGACTTAATAAGATACAACACTCTCCAGTTTAACTTTATTCACCGATATCGGAACGCCGTGACTGACCATCGACCGAATGATGGACTCCACCAGTAAACATAGTGGCACTAGGGTGACCTGTGGACTCTTCCTTGAACATGATTGCCCCAGTCTTCTGCGTGGGGATAAGTGATTACTCGTCTAGGAGGAAACGGTCCATGCTCTCGAAAAGGCTTCCATCTTGCTTTTGAGCCTAGTATGAGGCTGCTACCTGCAAGCAAAAGATGTGCACGTATGCCCCGTGCTGGATATGACTTCTGCAACTGAGAAAATCCAACTCTGAACCACCACTTGTTGGGGAGAAAGGTTTTGCTGCGTCTCTTGCTGGGAACATTATTAATGAAGCCTGCTGAAGACGGGGAACCACAAATGCCTTGGATTGGAATGCCTCTTTGTTTCAAGCCTTTTGGCTGATTAATTGCATATGCGTGAACAACAGTTTTTCTTTCATTTGCCCCCAGACCGACAATGTCCACCAAAAGAAACTGTCTCAAAAGGATTTTACAGAAGACTTGACATTCAAAATGCCTCAATGCCTTCAAACTCTTGGAGAGATTCGTCGGATCTCGAAGTAACTGCCTCGGACTGCATGGATTACTTAGAAGAAGTCATCTCAAGAGGATTTTACAGAAGACTTGACATTCAAAATGCCTCAATGTCTTCAAACTCTTGGAGAGATTCGTCGGATCTCGAAGTAATTTCCTCAGTTTGGCTGAGTTTTGAAGAGATTTCTCGACGTGATTGGCTCAGATTGGCTACACCTTAAAGAGATGGTTCAACGTGATTGCCCCAGATCGACTACGTTTTAGCACAACTTGTTGGGAAAGCTCCTGCTCAACAAAGTTTCTTGAGGAAGTACCACTGGATGTGGTTGTCCTTCGGGAGTCTCAGAATTCTCAACTCGGCAAGATTAAGCTTCTGGACTGCATTTCCATGTATAAACTTCTTTTGATGTCAAACAAATGTATGCAGGCAGAAAATGTTTTATTCTGAGAATGAAAATTCTAATGCAACAAACATGTTAATCTTGAAGCTTACTGAAAAGATGTCGCAAACCCTTTTGTGAGCGAATCACGGGTTAGGATACAACATTAATTTTTGAACGAAAGAAATGCAATGCACATGCTACACCAACAAAGATCTTTTAGCACAACTCACAGGAGTCAGGAACGCTATCTCTTGGTAGTACGCTTTCGAAATAAACCCTGTTTCAATTAGGTCTTTTGAGGGTTGTATCGTGGCCTGGTTCACGGTTTTGAGAAAAATGGTTTATGGCTCAAAGTTTATTGGTGCCCACCCACTCTTCGTGATGTTCTCCAGTCCTACATTCAGCTAATTTGCACAAGCGTTCGCCTCTCAAAAAGATTTTGTGATCTTTAAGGAACCCATGCATCCGATGGTTTGACACCTAATGAGGCTTTGGAGTGACAGTCACTCCTTTGTCTTTTGTTCGTAGTCACACAACTTTGTTCTTGCTCGAGGATTTTCTTTTGTAATCCTTTTGTTTTTCGCTTTCGCATTATTTTGCCCTCTTTTTTTTTTATCCCTAATTTTTGCCTGGACTGATTCATTTGAATCTTTAGATTTTGACGTCCAGCGGGATGCCCTAACTTTTGCCTAAGTTGCTTGTTTTCAAGTTTCAACTTAGCGGGCTTTTTCATTTCTTCTTTTTTTTTTCTCTCTTTTTTTTTTTGAACATGTCGTGTGACACTAGCTTGTCTTGACTTTGTTGAAAGGGTTGTGACCGCCTCACTCTTTGATTGTTGATGGATAACCATTGTGGTTTCACATCTCTTGACCTCTTGATGGCGGAATAGAAGGTAATGGATCCTCAGATGCACACTCCTTTTGAAATTTGAACGCTTGGTCAAATTAACTGACGCCTACCCTGCCCCTAGGTTAAATGTGAGGGTTTTTTCGTACGAAAAGAAACTCCTACTTCAAGGCTCAAAGGGGTTAACGAGGGTCTATCTCCCTTATATCTTCAGTGTTTGGGGAGTTGAAACAATGCCTGTACATCCTCAACAGGGTTTTATCCAAAAGCACACAATTAGAGGTTTTTGCGTTTTCAACTCATCATCCTCCCTCAAGAGTTTAAGCACGACAGTTGGTATTGCAATGCACATATACAAACTTATGAGTGAATACGAATGGATTACTTCAGGAAAAACATGCGTATTGTATTATGATTGCCATTCAAAAAACAAACAAGCTCTTACATGCAAACAATGTTTAAACAAACAAATAAAAGCTACATATGTAAATGCAGTAAAGAAGCTAAATGATTGTCCTAGTTGAATAGGCTTGACTCCGTCTGGACTTGTTGCTTCTGAAGATGTCTTTGCAAACTGGGTGCTCAATCTGATGAAGAAAGTTCAATTTATGGGCCACCCGTCTGGTGTGATAACCTTTGAGTCAATCAAGTCTTTCACCTGGTGCTGGAATGCTCTACACCCCTTAATATCATGGTCTGGTGCCCCTGAGTGGAAATCACAATGCACATTAGCATCCCATCCTTTTGGAAGCTCAGCAGGAGGAGTCAACTTCTGGAGCTCAATCAATCTTAACTGAAGCAATTACTGAAGTAATTTGGCATGACACATCGGTAGAGGATCAAAAACCCTTTCTTGCTTCCGTTAATGATGAAGGGATGCAACCGGGAGGATCCCATCTGTGATTTACTGATGCGGTAGTTTCAGAACCCAAGGCTTCTGGATTGAAGAAGGTCCCTGAGAGGAGGGAGGAATATCCACCTCTTTAGCAGCAGTCGGAGGAACATCTCTTCGCTTGGCAATGCTTATGGGCGCAAACTCGATTGCCCCTGAATCAATAAGCTCTTGGACCTTATACTTGAGCCTCTTACAATTTTCAACATTATGACCAGGTACCCCTGAATGGAATTCACACCTATCATGGACATTGGAACCCATACGAAACTTGGTGTGTGGAGGTCCCGCATCAACCAAATCAATTAGCTGAAGCTTGAGCAAGTGTTGAAGCAACTGAGCGTATGGCATCGGGATCAGATCAAACTTCTTCTCATTCTCTGGCTTAAGACTTTCAAGAAACAGCTGTTGGTGAAAAAGCTCTGACGGTGGAGAGGATTCACAAGTCAAACCATGGTCTAGAGAAGACCCCAAAGAGATAGGAGGAGTGAGAACCTCTGCTGCGGAAGCGGCCACCTGATTGTTTTCCTTTCTTAACACTTCATTCGGAACTTCCATAACCTGGCCCATCTGAATCTTTATCCGGTTGCCTTCTTTTCTCAGTGATTCCTGACCTCGGGACAACGCCTGAATGTCCCCCATAAAATGCCCCAGTCGGGCCTTCATCTCAGTCACCTCTGCTCGGAGTTGTTCCATATCTGAACCTTGATTGTGATGAATTGAGTAATTGGAAGAAGTCATGTTGGCCGTTTCTGAAGAGAATACCCAGTCAGAATGAGAAATTCGCTCTGGAACACCTGTTATGCATATGAGTATGAGAATGCCATGCAGAATGCCATGTTCTAGTGTTTCCAAGGGATCATTATGCTTTAACTCGAAAAAAATTTTTTTGAAAAAAAAACATAAGAAATGGATGGAAATGCCCAGTGGCAAGTCTCAAAGTTAATCTCCCTTGGAAATACCATGATAATGCAGATGCAACAGACATGGGATCAAGGCTTCCATATAATCTGGATAACTGCTGTGCTGGTGACCGAATAAGCTCATAGGTCGGCTTTGAAGAGAATACCCGAATACCAGAATATCTGAATAACCAGAATACCAGAATAACTAGCATATCAGCATAATCAGAATACCAGAATGCCAGAATATCAGCATAATCAGGGTGCCAGAATAATCGGAATACCAGGATGGTCAGAATAATCATGATGCCATAATACCAGGCTGATAAGCCCACACTGATAGGGAAACCAGAATACCAGGTAGGATGAAAGTCAAGGTTACCTGCAAACCTGTAAACAACCCACCCCTCTCACATGTGGGTACTAGGATGTTCATTATCCCGGGCTCTCAGGTCGAGAAATGATGATACGTTCACCATTTCTGGTTTGGCATCATCATCAATCGAGGAGGCCTCAACTAATTCTCCAAAACGAAAGGTCCTCAGCTTCTGGCACTGAGGTCAAGAAGTAATAGTACATTCATCCCTCGGGGTACAGTACTATCGCCAATCGAGGAGTGCCTCCACTGATTCCCTTTCCCAAAAGGAACACCTATGGCAAGTTCCCAACATTGGGTCCTCGGATCGAGAGTGTGCAATGGGTTTGCCACAGAATGTGGTCTGCCACTGTCACATCTCGGGAGGAGTGCCGCAACTGAGTCCTCGGGAATGGTCACCAGAGTCGACAGCTCTCTAGATCGACATCCTGGAATACGCAAGATGCATACGCCATGATGGGTCCCAAGATAGCCTCGTCTAGCTGTGAATTTCGTGAATACCCAACGCACTCCAGACGGCACGTAGGTCCCACTACTCTCCACTCTAATCCTAAGTGTATACTCAAGCCTGTGTAATGGGCTTATCTCTCAGAAATCCCATCCCGCCAAACAGAAAATAGCACAGTCCAGCATAGCATAATATAAAAAAGCTAAAATGCAGTAAATACAGTAATGTACAGTAAAACAATAAATAACCATACAATAAAATGGTAAATACAGCACAACAGTAAACACCCAATGAAAGAAAAACAGACAAGCGCTAGGATTGACTCGCTTAGGATGGACCAGCAATAGGTCAACCTGTCCCCAGCAGAGTCGCCAGCTGTCGCTCCCGGGATTTTCATCCAAGTACAAACGCGAAAGTGGCACAAAACAGAGTCGCCATCAATGTGTATTTATCCCAGAGGGAAAGGAAACACTGCACAAACCTGAAGGGGAGGAAAAGCATGGTCTTGCGACCAAGAGAATTGGATTCGGGAGTCGGTTACGCGCAGGGAAGGTATTAGCACCCCCACACGTCCATCATACCCGATGGGATCCACGCTTGTTTGTCTCGATCAAAGGGTGATAGAAAAGGATATTAGAAAAGGAACTGAAAGAAAGAAAGGAGAAAGGATGGAAAAGGAACGAGAAACAAATGTAGGGAAAATAAAAGAAGTGCTCGAATGGGCCCTACCCCACTGCCTACGTATCTCATCGGGAACATGAGAATCAGAGCGACGTAGTTCCCCTCACTAGGGATGGATTGCTTGTGTTTTTTAGTGGAATACGTCAACGTTCGCGTCCTAGCAGTTTAGGTGTTGCAGCTCACTGTAGGGAGACTTAGGCGTTACCTGTTTGCGGTAGAACGGAAATGACGCATCCTTAAGGAATGATTGAAGGAGATGAGGAAAGAATTCCCGAAGGAAAGACGTGATTGTTTGTTTTGTCTTTTAAGAGTTTTTTCATTTGTTTGCATATGATAGTGTATCTGAATCTTAGTCATTGGAATGTGTACATTCTCACATTCCAAGATGGAATGAGTGAGAAAGCACACTAAGGGTGAAGAAGACCCCCACACTTAGTTCCAATTGTCAAGGTTCAAACACACTAGCATACTTGTGTTTATTAAGTGTTTTTGTTGATTAAGAAATGAAGAAGTATCTTATTATTTGTACCTTCAACAAGTATTGCATTTAAGTCCCTCATACAAGATCAAATGTTTAACACATTGATCCAAGATGGGCTATATGCTATACATTCTAAGATTATAAGAGAAGACCCCTTTATAATCTTTTCTTTATATGAAAGGCTTAGATGCAATAAATGCCTACCTTTATTAGATATTTTGAATTTTCTTTGAGATGAGGAGATGAAAGACTCAAGAGAGGAGAAAAGGTAAAATCTATGTGATCTAAGACTCAATCCTAATTGATTAGTTAAGGGATTGATCCTAATGGTTTGTGAGGTTGCAAGACCTAAAGTCTAAGGAAGGAATGAGCTAAACAATTCACTTCTAAGGTAGAAGATGAATTATAACTCAAAAGGGAAAGTGATGAGTTAATAAAAAAAACACATAAGTGCTTGCAAAACACATGATTGAATTGTAAAAGAAATGAAAGGAGAGAAGTTTGAATGTGGATTCCTTATCCACACTCAATTCCACCTTACCCAAGCCCCTACATGGTTAGTGAACATGTATAAGAAATACAAGAAGTAAAAGAACACTTAATGTACCATAAAACTCAAAAGAATGAGATGAAAGATCAAATCCTAATGTCACAACCAGAATTTACATCATATTGAAAACAAGAGAATATCATCCTATCAATTCAAATGAATAAGCCACGATCACCATCCATTGACATTCAACATGTTTCCATAAGAAAAGATAGATGAAAGATGAAAAGAAAGAGAAGAAACATGCATAAATGGAACATGTAATCCAAGGATCAGAGTTGAAACTAAATGGAAAATGGCTTATACACATCTCAAAGTATCCATGAATCAAACATCAAGACATTCAAGAAGTAATATAAGAAGAAGAATTGAAATAGAAGTTCAAAAAGAAAAGATGCAAACCAATACATGTTAAGGATGCACAAAGTTCAAAGGGAAATGAACATGCAAAGATGACCTATAATGTGTACCTATGATCTATAATGTCACAAAAATAGCTCACCCAATATGCAAATGATCATACAAATATGTACACAAGAAATCATGTAAACATGCACAAAAATTGAAATGATAAGACATGTTACTATACTTCAAATGTAATACATCAAACAAAAATAAAATGGATTTATGAAAATTATACAAGCATGGTATTGGAATGCCTAAATCATAAGTGAATCATATACCAAAATATCATGTGAAAAATTAAGGCAAAATGATGTCAAACAATGCAATTAGGTCAAATTGAAACATCATGCAAAGTAGTGCAAAAATGAGCATCAAAACATGCCATAAAATAATCTAAAAAAATCAAACAAAAATCATATAACATGATTCAAAGTGTTAGTGAATCAATGCAAAAATAACCAAGTCAAAACCATTTATAATGAGCCAGAAAAAAATTATACAAATTCATGTACCAAATTTAGAAAGCACACAAATGGAAATTCAGAGGAAATTATGCAACAGGGGCAAAAATGTCCTAAAATCATGAAATAGAAATGTCAAAAATTTCCTAAATATCTTAACTATGTTCATTAATTTTTATAGAATTTTATGATGTAATCTTGTAATTTTAAAAATTAAAAAGAAAACGCATACAAAATGAAGAAAATAAAATGAAATAAAATAAGGAAGGGAGGTGCAAGCATATCAAATAGTCAGTTCAGATTAATTGGGATTTAAAATGCAAGGGTGTGAATAGAAATTACCCTAGGTCCACTAAGCGCACAGAACACAATAGCTAGCATGGAATTTCAGTCAAAGCAGGTCAAAGCAAGGAAAACCCTTGGATCTGGTCAAGTCAACAGCCAAGTCAAAGTATACAAAATCAACGCACACGCGAGAGGGAACACATTATCTACAATGCACTGCGCCACATGATGTTTAAATGAAAATCAGAAAAAAACACGTGAGGAGCACACTTGTTTTTAATGTGCTGGCATGTTTTGGAACGGACGATCAAGAACATCAAACGGTCCATATTCAAACTGTACATAAAACCCTAAAATAAGATCCCCGGCCGGAGAGGGACCTCCGGTCACCTTCTCCGGCGAACCACCACCGTCTGCAACCTCAAATTTTCCATAATTTCACAATCAATATGCCAAAATGAAGAGGAAGTAACACACATCCTGAATCTACCAATGAAATCATCAAACCATTCACACACAGCAAGAAACAAGCATGAACATATTGCCCTAAGTTTTTTGGATCTAAACTTCTAAGAAGCTCTATCAACTAGCCAGAGTTCAAATGCTTCTATTAAGCTCAAGTCATCAAGAAAACAAGTGATATTAAGGAGAAAACGTGCAATCCACGTTCAAAAACTCAAACCTGAAATTGATGAGGCTTTGAGTATACAAGAGCACCAGAGGAAAATACTTCTTTCTTGAGCTTCACTTGGCCAAATAAAGGCTTTGATGAAGTACTTGATGATGATTCAGTGAATAAGAAATGAGAGCCAAGCTTCAAAATCAGTTGCCATGGTGAGAAATTGAGAGAGAAGAAGATTGATTCTGAGTTGAATATGGAAGGTGAATGTTGAAATGGAAGAAGAATGAGAGAATCAGAGAGAGAGTGGCGAGAGTTTTTGAGATGCAGATGGGAAAATGAAGTTGGAAATGAAATTTGAGAGTGTGATTTTTATTTATAGTGTGAGTTAACTATGGTTTAATGAGTGAGTCAAATGAGTTAGCATGGTTTAGGTGAGTCCATCCTAACTAACTGAGCCAAGTTAGTTAGGGGACGAGTTAGCCATGGCTGTGATATAATGGTGATGATTTATGGTAGGCTATGGTGGTGTGTAATTAAGTGAAGCTTGGAATAGCAAGGTTGCTGTAGCAGAATCTTGCTCACCAAGTTGTTCCTTCTACCTTCATGCAAGGCACGTGCCATGGCAAGGATATGTGATGGGTGTTTGGTTAAATGAAGAAAGGGTTGGAGAGTGTGATCAATGCACGTGCAAACTGGTAGAACAACAACAACAACAACACTCATTTCTGATTTTTATGACAGTTTGGAAATAAATGCAAACATGGATGTTTAATGGTGATTTTCTCTTTTGTTAATGCATGGCTAGATGTGGTTTTGGAGTCATTGAAAAGAGGGGTTATAGTAGAGCAACTTTGGTATGAAAATTGAATTGAAATGAGGTTTGGAATAAGTTGCAAAATGACTTAAAACAATCACATTTGGAACTGATACAAAGGCGTGGCCATGAGGTTGGTTGACAAGGCAACATGGCATGGAATCTCAGCATGATCATAGCAACTTGGACTCACCATAACTTCTTAACCTTTGATCAAATGAAAAAACCATGAACATCAATTTTGAAGATCTCACATAGATGAACAACTTTCATGTTGAAAGATTTTTCATTTGAGGCCTCTAACCATGAGTAATTAGTCAAAACATCTGGCCCACCTTGTGTTTATGAAAATGACTGCGCATGGGCCTGACAAGACTTGGTCATAGGAGAAAAAATGTGCAGTCTTCAATTCAAATTCCTCAGAGTATGTTGTGTATCCTCTTAAAGGATGATGAGATATGCCACTTGAGGATGATTGTGAACCAATAACCTATCTCTTTTGAGGGTTTTCCATCATTTTGGTATCTCTTGCATAGTGAAAGATGTAGTGCTCCAATCTCTTATTGAATCTCACTTTCTTGAGGTTTTGGATGATCAATTGAGATAGTATGAGACATGAAAGACCTTTGGCTTGCCTTGAGTGAACTTGATTGACCTTTGGTGCTTTGAATGATCCCTTGATTGTCCACCTTTTACCTGATCACATGCCTTGATGGTAAGAGGGATGCAATGCTTCACTTCTATGTGAAAGATGCAATGCAATGCTAATGAGATGGATATGATATGATATATGATAATGCTATGCTATAATGACAAAAGGGAGAGCAAATTTTGGGGTATTACAATATGGCCATACGCGTACCAGGTAAGGTGATACGCGTATGGGAGGGCTAATACGCGGCAATATGCGTATGACGGGCTAGGCATTACGCGTAATAGGAGGGCCGTGCGCGTAATGGGTTGGAGTTTGGGAAATTCAGTAGAAAATCGTCTTTGTCCGCACGTGTACGGCACAAGGCATACGCGTAAGGATTTGGGCATTATGAGACAATACGCGTATGAAGAGGGGTATTACGCGTACGAGTTGGGCGAGCGAGCTGGCAATACGCGTATGGCACGGGGCAATACGCGTATGGCCAGCGAGTGTGCAGAATTTCACCGTTCTGTGATTTTTTTCCCGCTTTCGCGTCGGATTCGGTTTCTCTTGGTTTGAGAGGTTGGGATTGGGAGTCAGATGCTGAGTAATATACAGTTGGTGATGAAACTAATTAATTTTATAATTTTTAGGAATTAATTAGTGTTTGGTGAATTATGGTGACTTGTGAGGGTTCAATGATTATGGTGCAAGTGGGAACGATTAGGTGTCTCATGTGTGATCGGGAGGATCGTAACTATGTATGTCTATTATTATACATGTGTGTTATATGTATGTTTGTTGTGATCAGGAGGATCGTGAATTTGTTTATCATTAGTTATATATGTGTGTTATGTGTACGTTTGTTGTGATCAGGAGGATCGTGAATTGTTTATCATTTGATATACATGTGTGTTATATGTATGATGTGATCAGGAGAATCGTGTGCATGTATTTACGCTTGTATACATGTTTTGTTGTGCACAGTTGAGTCTTGCATATTTATGGTGATTGGTGGGATGAATCATTGCTCAGGAGGAGTGTATGTGATTCATCCATACTCCTATATGGAGAATGATGGGGGATAGATCATTGCCAAGTAGAGGTGTATGTGATCTATCTGGGGTTTAATTGAATGAACCAATGAGTCGGTACTGCATGCATGGTGTCGTGTTGCATTACATTATCATATGTTGATTATTGGTGATTGAATATGACAGTAGGTCGTGACTATATGTTGTTGTTGTTGGTGTGAGATACTACCTTCTTATATGTATTATTCACCTTTTTATATTGAATGTAGTTCTCACCCCTCTGTTGTTGTTGTGTCTGTGCTTCTTCGGAAGTACAGATATTTAGGTACCAGATTAGTGCTTGGAGCTTGTGTAGCTTGTTCGAGTTTTGGGGGTCGCTCTGATACGTAACACGGGATTTGGGAGTTTTACTATTGGTTGTACATTGTTTATTTTGTTACGTATCTTTTGTTTTGATGAATACTGTGGTGGACCACGAATTATGTGGAGTTGTTGGTGTTATTGGCAGATGGCCGTAAATCGAATGATTAAATAATTTTCCACTGTTTTATTTTGATTAATAAAAAGGAGTTTTAAAGTTGATTGATTAATGTGGCATTCCACTTTGTGGTGAAAACTCTGAGTAATTGTTTATATTTTGTTTATTTTAAAAAATGAGAAAGTGGGGTGTTACAATCGACATAATCGAACCTAAAGCTTCAAATGGACATCGGTTCATTCTGGTAGCCATTGATTACTTCACCAAGTGGGTCGAAGCAGCGTCGTACGCCAATGTAACCCGACAAGTGGTGGTCCGATTTATCAAAAACAATATCATATGTCGTTATGGTGTTCCAAGCCAGATCATTACTGATAATGGATCTAACTTGAACAATAAGATGATGAAAGAGTTATGCGCAGAGTTCTAGATCGAACACCATAACTTGTCTCCCTACCGACCTAAGATGAACGGAGCAGTAGATGCGCCTAATAAGAACATCAAGAAGATCATTTAAAAGATGGTTGTAACCTACAAAGACTGACACGAGATGCTACCCTTTGCTCTTCACGGTTATCGCACATCTGTCCGCACTTTAATAGGGGCAACCCCTTTCTCTCTAGTATATGGCATGGAGGCAGTACTCCCCAAAGAAGTAGAGATCCCATCAATCCGGGTATTGATGGAAGCCAAGTTAACGGAAGCTGAATGGTGTCAAAGCAGACACGACGAACTAAATCTGATAGAGGAAATGCGAATAACGGCACTATACCATGGTCAGTTGTATCAACAGAGAATGAAGAGGGCATTTGACAAAAAGGTCCGACCTCGCATCCTCCGGAAAGGAGACTTTGTGCTCAAGAAGATACAATCATTTCTCACTGATTCGCGGGGCAAATGGACTCCGAATTATGACGGCCCCTATGTGGTCGAGAAAGCCTTCTCAGGCGGTGCCTTGAGACTCGCAACCATGGATGGAGAAGAATTTTCCTACCCCACAAATGTTGACTTAGTCAAGAAATACTTCGCCTACACTAAAAAAAAAGAAGAAAAAGAAAAAAATGTCTCGGTGGATTGAAAACCCGAAAGGGCGGTCCAGGCAAAAATTAGAGACACAAGCAAAAAATCATCCCGGTGGATTGGAAATCTCAAAGTACGATCCAGGCAAAAATTAGGGATTCATGGCAAGTAACTACGTCTAATCAATTTAACTCCCCAGCGGTCGTGCCATTCGACAGAAATCTCGATCAAGGTCATCTTCGACGGAAGCTCAGGATGTCCAGAATTCAAAGTTGGTAGAAGGATAGTGGTCGTTATGTTTCAACGTAGCCCTTTTCCCTGTAAATTACCATTTTCTAACTTTGTAAATGCTCTATGGAATCACGCGTTTGGCTGATTTCCATCCTATTAATGAAATTTGAGCCCTTGTGCTTTTGTTTACAATTTTTATTTGTTTTAGCTTTACAGAATGACATTTTAATATGATTGACAATTCTTGAAATAAAACAAAAATGAATTTACTTGTCAAACTTTTTCTGCTTTTAAAATAAAGAAGGCAATTTCTTTTGACTGTTGAACATTGAAAGAACATCGGTCGCTTCTCCCGAGGTAATCGAACCTCAAAGTGCAGAATCAAAGTACTCCTTCTGAACCAGTACGTCTGAACGAAGGATCAACTGTGTCAGAGACCATGTTTCATCTGACACCCCCGGCAGAGTTCTTATCTCCTAAGCCCAACTAACAGTTTTCCCGCGTGGACTATCTCTCCTAAGCAAGGCGGAATTGCTATCGTGAACCAGTGATACTTTTCATCTCCCATTATGGCCGAGTATCTAGTCATGTTCATCTATCAGTCTGTATGTCGCGTCAGTTTTGTCAGCATAAACATACATACATTGTGCATTATTTATTTACATTCATATTGCATCGCTATCACTCTAGTCGGTCTTATACCTTAGTGATAAAAGTCCTCTCAATCGAGTTGTCAGTTCTGTCCTTGTCAGGAAATGTTGCGTCCAAACAGTCCCTCTTCCAGTTTATTTCTGGATTGCAGCGGGCTTTCGACCACTTTGATAACTTGAACCTCTGAAAAGGAAAGAAAACATTCAATAAACGTCACTCTTCGCCATTGAAGATGATGTCTTCGCTTTCCCGAACTAAGGAAAATCCCCAGAGGAGGCCTCGCAACTAAAGGCTCTCAGCAGCACATTAGTTTTTCTTTCCAGAAAGTCAATGTTAACAAAGTCATCGGCACCTCAAAATTGGGGTACATCATATGGCGTTTCTCTGGGAAGACCTCGAGAAAAGTATGATGTAATATCCCCAAGCGGAAGTAGTCTCTCAAGAGACTCGTTTTCCCCGGTAGAGTTGACAGATGACGTCTCCAAACAGAGAAGTTTGTGTACCTCTATAGCTCAGACAGATGGCGTCCCCTAGCAAGTCTGACATTGAAACTTTTTCCATCAAATGGCATCTCCCCAGGAAAATTCAGCGAGAAGTTTGAGGAAAACCGCTACGAATAGCGTCCCTTATCGAGAAAGCTTATTGACAAAAGAAACTAAGACCAGTTTCTTGGTAAGAAACCAAGATCGAGGGGAAGTTTATTTCATAAGAAACTGAGACCAGTTCCGTGGCTAAAGACCACGATCGAGGGGAAGTTTAAATCAGAAACTGAGACCAGTTCCTTGGTAGGAAACCAGGATCGAGGGGAAGCTTATTTCAAAAGAAAATTGAGACCAGTTCCTTGGCTGAAGACCAGGATCGAGGGGAAGTTTTACCTTGTCTAAGCCTCATCTCTTAGCAAAGGAAGATGAATGCGTAAGCTACCATTCATAACCGCCATCAAAATTTTGGGTATTCCGATATTTAATCCTCTTGCACCCCGAATGCCCGAATACCTTCGCCATTCACACCTTCGAGTCCAAGAAGATTAAATAGGGGCATCTGTCATACCCCAAATTTTGACCACTAAGATTCCTATCATTGTACAAATCATCATCACAATATGTATGGACCATTATACCTTATTAGTCTCCCCAAAGATGGGTGAGCATTCACTACAATCAAACTTAGGGTTCCAAGCCCTCTCAGAGCTCTTAGACAAAAGATCAATCAAGGAATGACATAATCTTCAACTTGTCTAAACCTCTCAAACATCCACAATGGATCAATAGGACTCCCACCTCAAGGATTAAGCACAAGGCTGCAACATTCTGAGTGGATTAAGCCTCAGGATCGCCAGTGTCACCAAATTAGGGTTTTGGTCGACTGGGGCCTCCAGATGGAAATTTTCCCCTGGGCATGAGCCAATGCTTCAAAGCACAACCTAAATTACTCTAAGGTACCTCATAAACCCAATCATCAAGTCAATTTAGCCTCAGGGGATGCATTCATAAAAAATCAGGAATTAGGGTTTTTTGACCTAATTCACCGCTAAGTTGACTTTTGGGATAAAACATGAGCCAAAACCTCAAGAGATGATTTGAGGGTCCCTAACACACTACATTTATCCATTTACAACAATGGATTGATCCAAGAAGCTTGAGCAACAAGTTTCAAATTCATTAGAACCACAATTTGGGTTTCGCGAGAAAATTTAACTGTGCCTTTGACTTTTGACCAGGACATGCTCCCAAACCTTGGGACATGATTCAATACACCCTATAACACCTATGAAATCAATCCATCAAGTTTGATTTAGGTCAAGGACTTTATTTCATAGAGGATCGCAAAGTTTGGAGTTCATCTGACAAAAAGTCAACTGTGCACAAAAGCCAACTTTGACTTTTTGAGATTTTTCACAATTATGGTTATTTGACCCTAAAATGATGTTAATGTGTGATTTGGATCATCATTCCTCAAGAAAAATTAAGAAAAGTGGGATAACTTGTAAAAGGGGTAACATAAAAACTTAGAAATTTTCTTAGTTATGGAACAAAGTGGCTAGGGTACCAACTTTGGAGGATCATATCTCCTAAACCACAAGGCCATTTTTCCCCATTCAAAGTTGGATTTGTAGCTCTCATGGCCCTCTACAAAATTTTCAACTACACCTCATTCCAATTCATCATGGATTTTGAGTTATGATTGGGTCAAAATGGCTGAAAACATGAAATGTCACTTTTTCCAACATAGTGAAATTTTCACTAAGTCAGAATCTATTTCACTTTTTCCAAAATGTAAGGGCATTTTTCACTTGGATCCAAAAAGTGTCAAAACAAACTATGATCACACATATGTTGTATCATATGAGGGCTTTCCAAAATGACCAAGAACTTCACTAAACTCAATCTGAGCAAGAAGTTATGACAGTGGCAATATGCCTTGCTGCAACTATCATAACAAGGCAGATTTGGGGGTTTTGCTTAATTTACTCAAATTTTGCAAAGGGCAAGCAGGTCTATCCATCTGAACACCTCAAGGGGGTACCAAAGAGGGACCAACTCTGATCCATAAGCCTCCCAAGTCTTTGGAACCAAAAGTAGCATGCCAAACCTAGAAATGCCTAAAAGAGGGACAAGACTCCAATTTTGTTTTGGAGCATTCAATTGATGCACCAAGGTGGCATGGACTGAGCCTCTTCCAACTGAATTCAGTCAAGACTTATCCTACAACTAGGGAACCACAGCTCTGTGCTCTAACCTCTAGTCAATGGCTAGAGGAGACTTGGATTCTCATTGATCAACATTTGCCAAACTTCTGCAGTAGTTGCCAGTCACTATTGCAGCCAAAACAAACTTGACACACTATAAATAGAGCTCATTTGTGGCCAGTTTGAGTACACCAAAGCCATCAAACAGATGCTTTCCTCAAAATCACTTTCTCTAGGCAAAAATACCTTCTTTAGCATGGTAACTCTGTGTTTTTGAGTTAGAGAGCATTTCCATCATACCTCATGATCCAAACACATCCAATATGTCAAATCTAAGCTGTCTAAACTCTCAAAAGTGACCTGTAACACCAAAATCTCAAAGTCCCCTCTCAAAACCTCAAAATATGACTTTTGTGCATTTTCAAGCCATGTCTTGAATCTGTCACTTTCCAAACCAGATAAAACATCAAACACACTCCAAATATCATCCTTGAACTGTCCCAAATGGTTCCCCACATCTGGAACACCATTTGAGAGAGTTTCTATTTTGGCCACTTTTGCCCCTTTTGCAAGAAGGGGCCAGTTTCCATTCCTGAGGTTTCTAGCTGGTTCCAACCACTCTAAAAGCTTCTAAGGGATCATTTGAGGATGTCCAAAGCATCAAAACATTTATGGAACAAAGCACTTGGTAGATAGCCCAAAAGCTCCAAAGAGAGGTAAGCATCACAACTTGAACTCTCTGAAATATTCCTTGCTTTGAAGTCCACTGATCATGCATCTCTTATACATGTTATATGTGTTGTGTTTGCACCAATTTGTCATGTAATTCACACCTGTACCAAGAGGTAGCACAGAAAATGCAAAACATGGCCTATTTCAAAACCACTATCGGGTTTTGAGGAGGATTTTTTTTTCTGGAAAAACCACCACCACCATTGGATTCCTTAGGAAATTCTAGGCCAGATGCATATAAACTTTGTCTCCATCCATGGAGAAATGAAAAAGTTACGGCCTTCACGTTTCTAACCAAAATATTGTCTTGCCTTGCCTTGGGCCAGGCCAAAAACAAGGCAAGCCTTGTATATTTGTGGTTGTGTTTCAATACACGGATGTATCACCACCCCAGTGGTAAGGCGCACATGCTTCACACAAGAGGTCGGGGGTTCGAATCCCCCTCGCCCCAGACCCCCATTTTAATGCTTTTTCCACTTTTTTATTATTTTTCATATTATTTTCAATGATTTGAAAAATTAATAACTCCCTCAATTTTAATTATTTTTGATTGGTTCTTTTTGCATAAAATTACAAAAATGTTGAAATATTTTATTCCATAAAAAAATCAAGTTTATATTATTTATTTAATATAGTTGGTATTTTTGTGAATAAATTCACTTTTAATTGTTTTTTAAACATTTTAAAATTGAATTCTCATGTTGAAAATCAAAACCAAATGAATTTTAATTCATCTTGTGATTAAAACATCATTTTTCAAATCTCAACCAAAAATCACAAGTTGTTTATTCAAACTTATTTTGTATTTTATCATTTTTTATTGATTTTCCTTGAGAATTTACTTTTAAAATGATGAAATTAGGGTTTCCTTGATTTTCACCCAAACAAAACTTTTTAAATAACCTCTGGGCCTCTAGTAGAGTGTAAGACCCAACCCTTTTTGAAAAGCAAAATGATTTGGGCCTCAGTGTATTGTATAAGTCCCGACACCATCAAAAAGTTCAGCGCGATCGTCGCCTTTTTAACAAAATCCCATGGGCCTCTCCTTGAGTTGTAAGCCCCATCTCTTGTACAAAAATAACCTCTTTGGGCCTCTAATAGAGTGTAAGACCCAACCCCCTTTTAACCAAAACTTTTTGGGCCTCAGACATTGTATAAGTCCCTCCGCGTTAAAAGAAAAATTTCGGCTCAATCGCCAGTTCAAAAATCAAATCATCTAGGCCTACCCTCATGTTATAAGCTCCATTCCTTTTCTTTAAACACCTTTGGGCCTCTTGAGAGAGTGTAAGACCCATCCCTTTGTACAAAAAACCTTTTTGGGCTTCAGTCACTTGTATAAGTCCCTGTACAAATTCAAAACAACAGTGCAATCACTGATAAAACCTTGGGCCTCTCCTTGAGCTATAAGCCCCAACAATCTTTTCAAAACACTTTCTCCTTTGATTTTGAATCCAAATATATATTGTTATCCAATTTTCTTTGTTGACCGACTAACAAAACAGCATGGAAGCTCTACAACGGGTAAGTGTTTATCCGCTTTCATTTACCGCTTTCATATGTACATAACTGTATTGTGGGGCTGCTTCACTGTAAGTCTTCTTTCACATCCTTTTATATACTTGTCGTATATCCACTGTGTAATACTAGTATAGTTATTTAGAGTTTTCCCCGGCGACTACGTCTAGCACTAGGTAAAGCCCTATTGGTCACTCTTAAATACAAACAAAACTAGATCCCTATAGGATTGCCAGATACAGTCTTCCCTCCTCTTAGAGTTAAACAATATGGAACAAAGAGAAAGGCAGTATTCTCGCTGAACCCTTTCTCAGACTGTCACCCTTAGAAATTGTCAAAGAAACTTTAACTCCCCAGAGATGATCTTTTCTCCGTGAATGGCATCTCTTGAGTTTCTTCCAAATCCTGGAACTTTCATGGCTTGATCTATTCTCGGTGAATAGCATGTCTTGAACTTCTCTTGGTTTGGGGACCCACAGGCTTCCTAAAAGCATCCCCGCCTCCTCTTGGGCGTTGTACAAGGACCCTTCGGCTTCTTAAAAGTTCTCATGCCTTCTCTTGGGCTTAATACAAGGACCCTGACGGCCTCTTAAAGGTATAAGACAGAACTTAGTCATCCTTTGCTCGAGCAGTCTTTCCAGCGTCAAAACTTCGGCCGTTGTATGGTTGATACTCATCCCTTAATACCCGCGCCTCCTCTTGGGCATTGTACAAAAGATAAAACTCTAGACTTAGACAGTCTAAGACCCTTGAGTCTCAAAGACATTCTCAAGTTCCTTTCCAACATAGGAAGAAACCCCGGTCTCTCTTGGACCCGCTTCAGGATCTTCAGAATCCATAGCGGTAAGGCAGCCTCCTCTTGGGCTTTGTCCAAATGATTCTTCCTAGCAGAGCTAACCTTTTTAGACACTTTTAGCCTTCATCTCGGGCTTCGTACGAGATAGAGAAACACTCTCTTGTTGAGTATAAAAGACTCCCTTGTTGAGTCAATCCCACTTTTAGCCTCCATCTTGGGCTTTGTACACGACATATAAATCACTCTCTTGTTGAGTATAAAAGACTCTCTTGTTGAGTCAACCTCCTTTTAGCCTCCATCTCGGGCTTCGTACGAGATAGAAAAACACTCTCTTGTTGAGTATAAAAGACTCTCTTGTTGAGTCAATCTCCTTTTAGCCTCCATCTCGAGCTTCGTATGAGATAGAAAAACACTCTCTTATTGAGTATAAAAGACTCTCTTGTTGAGTCAACCACTTTTAGCCTCCGTCTTGGGCTTCATACAAGGCACATATAAAACACTCTCTTGTTGAGTATAAAAGACTCTCTTGTTGAGTCAACCACTTCTAGCCTCCGTCTTGGGCTTTGTACAAGACATATAAATCACTCTCTTGTTGAGTTTAAAAGACTCTCTTGTTGAGTCAATCTCCTTTTAGCCTCAATCTCGGGCTTCGTACTAGATAGCAAATCACTCTCTTGTTGAGTATAAAAGACTCTCTTGTTGAGTCAAACAACCTTCAGACTCTCTTGTTAAGTCAATCACCTGTTCAAGACTCTCTTGTTGAGTCAACCCTTTTTTAGCCTCCGTCTTAGGCTTTATACAGGATAGATAAAAGTACTTTCTTGTTGAGTCAAACCATTTCAGCCTCCATCTCGGGCTTTATACAAGATACATTCTCCCCAACAGAGTCAAAATCTCTTTTAGCCTCAATCTTGGGCGTTGTACAAGACAGAAAGAACATTTTCCCCGGAAAAGTCAAACTTCTAGCCTCCTCTTAGGCTTTGTATAAAGAAAACCCCGGTTGAGTCCATCAACCTTTTAGCATCAAAGTTGTGCCTTGCTCACAGCATACGAACATCAACAACTCCTCTTTAGAGATGACAAATTCTCTCTCAACCTTTTAGCTTAACATCTTGGGCTTTAAACAAGATACAAACTACCTTCAGCTTCATGTCTTGGGCTTTGAACAAGACACCAAAACACCTCTTTCCTCCAATAGAATAGGAGGAACTACGATCGCTCTGATTTCCCTGTTTCGGGAATACGTAGGAATAAGATTGCAAAAATCTTAGCGAGCACACTAATCAAAAACCCAAAATCCAGTAACTTCATATATCAACCCAAAAGCATCAAATCTAAACACATTACCAAAAACCTCACAAATGGTCCAAACATTCTATTCTTAACAAAATAACCGAATAGAGGCCCACATCTTAATAGCATCTGTAAACCAACAGTTTTGACTGTTTAAACTCAGTATGCAAGCAGGGTTAATTGGAGACATCTATTTCCCTTCCTTAATCAGCTTAACAGGATAAAAATGAATCGAACTGTAGTGCCCAAGCGATAGTGATTTAAGACCATAAAAATCGCGCTACAGTCGTGTCGTTATCCACGTCTTACCTTACCAAAAAGTTACCTGTCCTTTTCATTCAGTGCCATTCCTGAATGTCGCCGTTTCCTTGAGCATCTAATCATGTTGATAGATGTTGGTCTTCCCTCATTCCAGTGTTATTCCTGGATCTTTATATTCTCTCATTCCAGTGGCATTCCTGGATGTCTATCTCTTTTGATCTCCAGTGTCATTCCTGGATATCTTTTACCTCTTGTTTCTCCCAGTGCTATTCCTGGAAGTTTTGCCTCTCTTCTGTAATTCCCATCAAATTTTCTTGGACGTCTTTCAATGCCATTCCTGAAGGTCTTATCTGTTCATTCAGTGCCATTCCTAGATGAGTTTTCTCCTTTGCATTCAGTGCCATTCCTGGATATCTTTCTAAATATCATTCGATACCATTCCTGAATATAGTGATTTGCCTTTACTTTCAGTGTCATTCCTGAAAGATCACAGTCATTCAATACTTTCTTGGAGATTGTAATTCTTTTTATCCAATGCTTTCTTGGATCTCTACCTTTCTCACTTTCATCTGATGCCTTCTCAAATATTATGAGTTTACCTTTCATTCAAAGCCATTATTGGATGATCAGTTTCTTTGCATCCAATGTTGTCTTGGACCCCGGTTTGTTCACTTTTATATAAAGCCATTATTAGATATTGTGATTTGTACCCTTCATTCAAAGACATTATTGAATGTCTGATGTCCTTTTATCCAATGCTTTCTTGGATCTCTACCTTTCTCACGTTTATCTGATGCTTTCTCAGATATTGTGATTTGTACCTTTCATTCATAGCCATTATTGGATGTCTGGTTTCTTTACCATCTGATGCTTTTCCGGATGTGTCCTCTTTCTGATGTTCTTCCAGATCGAGTCTTTGTTCACTTTAATCTGATGCCTTCTCAGATATTGTGATTTGTACCTTTCATTCAAAGCCATTATTGGATGACTGGTTTCTTTGCATCCAATGCTTTCTTGGATCCCTGCTTTGTTCACTTTCATCTGATGCCTTCTTAGATATTGTGATTTGTACCTTTCATTCAAAGCCATTATTGGATGTCTGGTTTCTTTTGACCATCTGATGTTTTTCCGGATGTGCCTTTCTCTGTCTTTTCTGGCTTTTCTTGAAGATCCCGTTTGAACTTTTCAGTATAAGAAAATCCCAGAAAATCTTTTGTTGATGTCTGTCCTTTTATTTCAAATTGATCCCCAGAAGAGATCATGTCTTCTTTCTGGTTCCATGCCCAGTAAAGAGTGTGCTTTTATTTTCCCCAGTGTTTCCTCAGAGTCTCCCCATTGAGTCTCTTATGTTGGTTAGTCTGTATCCCCAATGAGTTTTCCTCATGGATACTAACGATCATCCTTTCCCAGTAAGCTCTATGTGGTGGTTTTCTCTTTATCTTTGGTGTTTTGCTGCCTGCATCTTTGCAATATCATCATATTATCATACTAGAAGTTCATGGCATGTTAGCATTTGCATTTCTGCTGCTTGTCCTTAGCATCTGCATTCCATCTAAGGGCAAAATTTTTTGTTTGCTATATTTAAACAACTTTCACCTTGATGCCCCGTGGATTTCCATTCCCCGTGCCATCCGGTAAAGCTATTTAAATAGGGGAAACTGTTGTACCCCAAATTTTAGCCCTTAGATGTCATAACATTTTGCATTGACATTTATATTCAATCATCTATGCATTGTTAACTAACCATTTTATTCCACTAGTTTGTTTCTTTTGTGAAAATCCAGGACTTACACAAAGAAGAGGGCAAAGTCTCCCGAGCTAAGCTCTCATCTGATTCAAGGAGGAAAAGACAATTAAGGCTCCAAATGCAACCGTGTGAGCTCACCTACATCCTAGAGGTCTCACTCAACAAGAACTCAAGTGTGACTGGCTCTCACAAGTTCACCCTGCCTCCAATTAGAGTTTTGCCAAGACAAGACAATCATGGCCTTTGATTTTGATCAAGAGTTATTCTCAAACCCTGGGACATGACTCCATGTGATAGTAGACATCCTCAGAGACTACCTATGGGCCTTATATGTGATTGAAGAAGCAAGATCATCAGAGATCGTTCAAGTGCATTCACTAGTGAAATTAGGGTTTTGACTGAGACTCTAACCTTTGAGATTTTGATCCAAAATGAAACATCCAAGTCCTCAATCCATCATGACATGTCTCATTGATGAGTCAAGACATGAGAGATCAAGTTTTAAGAAGTTTCTTGCAAAAGAAGCAAGTTTTGGTTCATGAAACTTTTCAAATGTGGAAATTTCACTAATTGTGCAAGAATTGAAACAGTCATAACTTTCAAAGCACACATCCAAATTGAGTTACTCAAAGCTCAAAAGGAAGATTTTTCCATGATCTTCAAAACATATTATAGGACCCCCTTTCAAAAAATGCATGGTTTTTAAGTTACAAGACTTGGAAGATAAATCACCCTTAGGGACTTAGTGAAATTCCAGCTTTTTTCCCTTAATTTGCACACAACTTTAACCCAAATTTTTCATGTAGTTCCAAGCCTCAAATCAAAAATATTTGAACATGAAAGTTGTAGAGGTCATTGAGGTATTTCCAAAAAGTACTAGAACTCCTCCATCCATTGAGTGAGCTGGGAGTTTCGAAGCTTCAAAGATGGAGGTTTCATTTCTTAAAACTCAAGAAACCAACTTTTGTATATTGACTCAAAACCTTCTCTAACCACCAAAGCCTCATGTTTCTGAGTTCTAATGTTGGATTTAACTTTGATCTAAGCCATGCTACGAATTTGTAACTAGGTTGGCATTAAAATAATGTTTATGTCATGTTTATGTAACTTGTACAAGGAGAGAGAAACTTTTCAAGGGAAACAAGTATTGTTTATTCATTGAGCCTCTCACCAATCGCTTCTCACCAGCTTAGGCAGACCTAACCACATCAGTGTTCAGAGATATTTGGAGATTTTGGTTCAGCAAGCTTGGTATCTCACGATGGAAAAAGGCAATGTTGGCACTTTGTACAACTTTGGCCATGCCTTGAGTTCTTGGCTCTCCCCTATAAATAGGGGCTGTTTCTATTCAGTTTAGCCACCAACATTATTCACATACTCACTCTAAAAAAGCTTTTGAGTTCAAAGCCTTGTAAGTGAGAAGGGGGAGGAGGATAACTTTAGTGGCTGCTGTTTGTTCAGAGGAAGAAAGCTAGTTCATATTGGTTGAGGGTGCAGTGGACATATTCCACTTGGTAACTTTCTTCTCACACTCCATATTCATGCTCATACTCATTTATTTTTCCATCATGTTTTTGTTATGAACATTCATGTAATATTTGTTCTGGTATTTTTCCAACTGTTCTTAATGCAGAGTGATTGTGTGCATAACCCAACTTTTGGTTTCCATATTAATCATGTCTTGGAGGCTTTAGTTTGTTGTTACTCATATGTTATGTTTTGAACATGATAGTGGTAAGTAGGGATGTTATGCCCATGTAGTGTAGTTATCTTCACTATCCTTAGTCCTTAGTATACTGGCTGAGAGGTAATGAAGCTCATGTGTGTTATTTGCTGACCTGCTGTTAAAACTTTGGACTGCCTTAAACCTGTCCATTGCATGATATGCCAAACTGTTTGGATTTTGATGGCATGATAAACAATAATTTTTGCTCATGTTTCCTTAAAGGATAATCTGAGGTTTCATTGTTGAGTTTTGTTAAGTTTTGTTAACATGGGGAGAGAAGGAGAATAAGGGATTGGTATGCTTGGAGCTTTCCAATTTGTGGTAACCTTATCTGTGTATAATGCTATCAGTCACAATTACTTTGTTTCCATGCTCTTTTTTTCTTTAAACTTAGTGCCATTTGTTTTGTTATTCATGTTTTGCTACAAGTAATTGAATGCTATGGTCTTGTTTCTATCAGCCATAGTTGGTAAGGCACAAGTTTTGTTTTCTTAAACTCACATTGATGCCTTGGTTTGAAACTGATTTAATAATGTGATGATGGTATCTTCTTGCTAAGATTGGTATGCTTCTAAAACACCTCAAAGCATATGTGGCGTTAGAACAAGATTTCTGTTTAGGGATGTCTTGATGTTCCTATTTATCTCATTATCATGCATTTGACTTGTCTTGGTGCTATGTTTGTCCTGTGATTGCTCTTTTGCACTGCTAGTACTGGTCAAATTCTTTCTGGTTTTCATGTTTTTTGATGAAAATCACTCCATGCACTGTTTGAGTGTATATTAGGACTAGATTGAACCTTGTATCAGGCCAGACTGGTTTTATGAGCCAAAACAAGTTTGGAACATCTTTTGCTATCCATATGTTAGCCAATGTTCATGTTCAGGCTGGCTTTAGGCAGACATAACCATAACTCTGATGTGTCCTCATTTCATGATAAATTTGCGTGCCTAAGATGTCAATAGTGTGATTAGAATGTTTGGATTGGCATGAATATTTGACAAGCTTTAATGATGTTTCTTTGCTTATACCATGTTATGATCATATTGTTGCCATCTTAATTGGTTTGTTTCTTGCATCTTGATCAAGTAATCATATGGACAGGATTATTGAACTCATGTAAAGTTGTTAACACCGTGAGTCTTTAAGTTTGTCTCTTTTCATATCAGCCTGCTAAATTGAGTCTTTATTTATAACATGAAAGATGTGAACTGATATTACTTTAGCACTGTTCTTGTTTTGTTGCTGTGAATCACATAGATTAGTAGAATGTCATGAATGTTTGAGTTGTCATGACAGACCTATTCTCACATCCTTGCACTGATATAAATGAACATAACATTGCTCTTGTTTTGTTGCTTTGGACCACATATATAGTAGAATGCCATGAATATTTGAGTATATGTTGTCACGATGCAGAGCTGGCCTTGTCCTCATGCTATTACCATGTAGTTTGCTTGTCTGACATTTGAGACTTTATGTTCATATGCTCAGTTCTGTTTAGCAAAATTGTGTTATCTTTTTAAAAACAAAATGATGAATTTTAGGGTGAATGTGCAGTGATGTTCTTTGGTATATTGAATTGATTGAAAGTGTTGAATGTATGACATCTTTTGCTCTCCATAGGCCATGTACATCAAACTGATTATCATGATGAGTTTGGAACTGCATTGTCACAATTCAAATGTTCATATGTCTGGAATGTCTTATGTTGTCTATATCATGTTAGTTTTGGGTTTGAATAGCATGGAGGCTAAGGTTGAGACTATGCTAGGTGCCAATTTTCTGATATTTGTCATGCTGTTAGCACATAACTCCCTGCTTACCATGTTTTGGTCTTGCTGCCATTATCAGTTTTGTTAGCACTCTTAAGTTAATAATCTTGAGAATAACACCACTTAGGATGTGAGGCTTTTGGTGCCATTTGCCTTGAGTATACAATATTCCCTTGCTGCAGCTTGTATGTTGCTCACTTTATGATTTTCCAAGTTGACAACGTGTGGTTTTCCAATTGACAGATGAAGTTTTGCTTCATTACCCTTTAACTTGTAACTCCAAGTTCAAAATGGCATAAATTTCCTTGCCGTCATAATGTGTTTTCCTGTATTGACGTCAAAATGTCAACATATGATGCACTGCCATAATCCAAGGGTGTTCTTGTTACAAATTTGCATATTTAAAGTTGCTCTTTGATTATGTTAAGTTGTCTTTGGTTCTGCTCTGGATTTCAAGGCATGAATAGAATGTTGTTTGTTTTACTAAATACATAGTTTGTTGTTACCCTCAAGTTGTGTAGATGGAATGACATAGAGTTTTGTTGGGAATCAAGTTGAAGCAATTAGCATTTGTTCTCAAATTTGCTCTCTTTGTCCATAACTATAAACATATCGCTTTGATATCACATGAATACTGACTGTTTGGTTTGGCCTTATGAGTATTTTGGTTATTGATGAAATCATGAGCACACTTGTTGAATTTTGGTTTTTCCCTTTGAGATTTCATTCACTTCTCCTGATAAGTTTAAGTATTTATGGGGTGGGCTCATACATTGGATGTATGGCCACCCCAGTGGTAAGAACACACGCGCATATACCACAAGGACTGGGCTTCGAATCCCCCTCGCCCCAGTCCTTTTGTTTTTATTTTTTGAAAGCATTTTTGTTTTAAGGGCACGGGTTCAATACCCATGGGATCCATTTCCCTAATTTTTATCACATGTTTATTTTGTATTTTTTTTTAATTCATGCCTTGTTTTCAAGAGATTATAACTTGCTCATTTTTCACTATTTTTTGTCCATTCTTTTTGTAAAGTATTCCTTAATGTGTCTATTTTTCAAAAGTGAGAAGAAATTGGTGAAAATAAATACTTTTGAGGTATCTATTAATGTTGGAAGTAAAGGGCCTTTTTAGGGGTTTTCCATGAACATCTTGACTTCTCTTGATTCATTCATCATATTATTTTGTTCTTCTTGATTGAATGATGCCTAATGCATGTGGTTCAAACTTTGTATGGTGTTGTGAGCTTTGTTTCACTTTGATACCTTGTTGTTTGATGTTTTGTTTTCATGTAAATATCTTTACAAACTTCTTGCCCATAAGAATTGTTACTCTCCCCTTCTTCCAAAGGAAAGTCTCTCTATTGACCTCAAAGTCATAGATTATTACCCTCTTAACCTAGCCTTAGGTTTGGAGTCTCTGCACTCCACGTAGGCGTCTTGCTGTCAGATCCTACTTTCCCGTGAACACTTCATCCCCTGTTAACCTAGCCTTCCCAAGAGATAGCCATTAATCTCTTATAACTCTTAAACCTCTCTTTAACCTTCACAAGAGATAGCCATTAATCTCTTCTCCTTCACAATCCCTTTATAAGAGATAGCCATTAATCTCCTCTCCAAAATAATCAATCCTCACAAGCTTTGCTTTCAAGCTTTTCACCCTACTTTCCCTTGGAACCTTGACCACAATCAAGAGTTCCTCATCCCCATTGAGGTTAACTACGGTTGCTCTGATTCTTTAGCCATATACGTAGGCATAAGATGCGACGTCTTGGCGAGCAAACTTAGTGTACATATCCATAGGTTTTTACCTTTACCTTAGCATAGTTCCCTTAGTAAGCAAACATAACATAACACAAACACAAACAAGAGGTTACTGTAGAGTACTACAGATACTTAGGGTGCTAATACCTTCCCTTAGTATAACCAACCCCTGAACCTAGATTCTAGTTTTTAGGGTTTTCGTTCTTTACCCTTTCCTTTGGATAAATCAAAGCTCGGTGGTGAATTTCAAAGTTTTGCGATGCAAGTTAATTAATCGCTTGTTATCCGATTCTTACCGCAACAATGAGAAATACGATAGTACTCATTGTCGCAACTGCGAAAATCAACCGGCGGAAAAGACAGAAGAGTCGCCACCGAATGTTATTCATCCCGACGCAGGGAAAGGGAACGATCAAAGAAAACCTAAAGAAGGGAAAGACATGGTCGTCGCAACCATAGTCTGGGTTCGGGAGTCGGTTACGTGATAGGAAGGTATTAGCACCCCCTCGCGTCCATCGCACTCGATGGGATCCATGCTTCTTGTTCTGATTAAATGTGTAGGTATCTGAAGCTCCGCTGCTAACTGGAAAGGAATTAAATGAGAAACAGAGAAACGGGGAAAGAAAAGAAAAGGTGACTTGATAGGACATTTCCGTCCTAGGCCTACGTATTCCCTCGGGAATGGGAAAGTCAGAGTCAATGTAGTTCAGAAGACTACGGGTGGATAGGGGAAAATTACTCGCCAAGACATCATCGTCTTGTGCCTACATATCCTCAATCGGACAGGAGAGAGGAAATCAGAGTAGTCGTAGTTCGACCTATCGGTCTTTTTTGTTTATTGTTTTTTAGGTGGATGACGCTAACGTTCGCGTTCTAGCAATTTAGGTGTTGCCGCTCGTTGTGTGGAGATTTACGTGTTTACCTGTTTGCGGTAGAACAGAAATAGCGTATCCTTACGATTGGAGTAAGTGAGATGAGAAAAAAATCCCGAAGGAAGACGATTGATTTGTTTTTGTCTTTTAGAAGAAGTGTTTTGATTTGTTTTGTTTGCGATATGTATCATGCCAAAGACTATGACATAGGAGCGAATACCTTGCAAGGTCGCCCCCAACGGAATGTTTGCAAAACACCCTAGAAGAGTAAAGGAGACTTTCACTAATCATTTATCATGTTCTTAAGCTCATGGCGCACTCCACATACAATAGTTGATAAGTGTTTTTGCTTTTCGTTTTAGGAGTGAGGAGAGAGATTCAAATGGTTAAAAGAAGACTCTAAGGGAATCTATATCCTAGAAGTTGTCATGCAATGATTAATCCTATAGTTGAGGTTAGGAAAGGGGATCTTTACCTATGTTAGCATACTTGGATTGGTAACCTAATGTCTTTCCTACTTTGAACCTAATCCAAAATTAGATTCAAGCTAGGAACCCTAAGGGAACATGTGATCATACACAAGTAAACATTAGATGATTCAATCACAAAATAAAGAAGTAATGAAGAAATGAGGTGAAATAGAAGTCATGTAAGTGTGGACAATAATGTAAAGTAATACAAGTACTTACCACATTCAAACCAAGCTCAACTATTAGATAGTTGAAAGAAAAATGCAAAACTATGCACTAGTGCACATGCAAATGTCCTAAGACTACACTAGAAGTAATGTCAATCAATTAACAAAAGGAAATGGATCCTAAAGGGATGAGAAACTACATAGGTCAGTAGATATGACCTATTATAGTCAACTCATGTTAGTGTCCTAAGAAAGCTTAAAAGAATTCAAGTTATGTACCATACTCAACTCAAACAAATGTCATTACAATGTTCATGTAAGATACATTTCAAAAGCTCAAACATGTAAACTTGAAGGAAGAAACCGCATGGGGCAGTAGCATTTCATGTCATAATCAATGCAAAGTGATGTTTAAGAAGTCAAGAAATGATCATTAAATCCACATCAAGTCATGTTCACAAGATTGGGCAATTCTACACAAAGATGTCACCTATATCATGTATCATTCACTTATGAACATACAATGAACAAGCAAGCATGAAGTTTACATTTGAATGACCTAAGTCAAAAGTTAAAACATGTATTTAATGTTTAAAAGTAACCTTAATTTGTCACAAAAATTCATGTCAAACACATTCTCAAAAGTTAGTGCAAGTAAGGAACAAAATCCACCCTAAGCATCCTCTAAAAGCATGTGAATTGTCAATCATGTAATGAATGAACAAAGTCAAGTCAATGAAGTGTCAAATCACACAAGGAAGTACCAAGTGACCTATAATATCTCACAATTAGGACACAAAAACATTGAGCAAAAATGGCATACAAAGGCTCAAGCAAAGGTTGTCAAAGTTGATGGTACACATGTTCAAGTTCACCCAAAAGTAACATCAATTAAAGGTCACCAAAAATACCTATAAAGTGGTATTGAAAGGCTTTACCTCATGCTAGAACAAGTGCAAATCAATGAGTGCATAAATGCATCATCAAATCCAATCACTTAGGTAAGCATTGAACAAAAATCGGGTATGCACTTAGGGTTCAAAGGAAGCATATAGATCATGATCAAAAGTCAACATCAAAGCATCATAATGGTATGCAAAATATCCTCATGAATGTGCTTACAAATGTCAAGGAAAATGGCTCAAGAGAGGTGACACATAGGCATCAAGTTTACCCTAATTCTAGCACACATCAAAAACACTAAACATGAAATGAAGTATTCATGAAAAATAGTTAAGGGACCTTGAAAAATTATGGGAATTTAACCCTAACAGGATAAGGTCAGTGTCTCAACATGTCCAAAAAAATAGGCTCAATAATATGCACAAAAGATGATCAAACAATGTCACACATAGGGTAAGATACAAGGCAAAGATCACTCAAGACAAGCCATGAAAAAGGTGTAACACCCCCAATCTATACCCCCAATTAAATAAAGCAGTAAAAGAAAATTCAAAATTTCATCAGAGTATATTTAAAAATTCACAGCATAGACCGAGGGGTCACATCAATTTGAAACAAACACCATAAACCTGCCCATAAAGATGTGCAACACTCGCAGGTAGCAATTAAATAGAGGAACTTAGTTCCTACTACCCACAATTCAAATACAGAATAAAAGCGGAAAATCTGCACTGAATCTCATATATATATATATCATATAAAAAGTTTGTCATACATCAATTCATACATGCACAAGCCAAAAGATATATATACATATACACATCAAACTACAAAACGATCCCCCTGACTACCCGGTGCCACATATCAGAGCCGACCGTCAAAAAATCAAGACCTACGCTTCACAAAAAGACCTCCAGCAATCTAATCTACAATGCCTCGTAGAGCATTATAAAACAGCAGAAGGGTGAGAAAAACAATCATAATATAATTGGATACAATTATATATAACACCAAAAATACACATATATACTGTTCTCACAACAACTCACGCCAGTATTCAAACACAAAACAACACAATGCATCATTAATATTTCCATTACCAAGGTATACCAATCATGCACAATACATGTATCACTAACACATATCCATATATCAATTATCAATTTTATCCACAATTCCACACTTAAACAACCCATTAATGATTTATGCTAATGCAAGAGACCGACACCACGACTCTATGCATATGCACATGCGGTACCGACTTCCATCAATTCTCAACACCAGTTCACTCAGGAACTTTTGGAACCATCGCTCGTTACTTAGTGTAACTCCCCGTAGGGCATACGATGTTCCCCGTCGCTTTCGGTCCTCTTTGTATAAGGCTCACGATGTTTATGGATCACTTTCGGTCCTCTTTGTATAAGGCTCATGATCCGATCGCTCACACCCCACATGGGCACACGATCGTCTATAACCATCGCTTTCGGTCCTCTTATTTTTAAGGCGCATGATCCAATCAGATCGCTTTCAGTCCTCTTATTTTTAAGGCTCACGATGTTATAGCAGATTCCCTCTGGAATCAATCCGTCACTCAGGACATCTCAAGAATGCATATCATGATGCTCAGCATACAATGACTCATGACATTCAAATGCACACATATATGCAACCATCTCACTTAACATAAATCATGCTTTGCAATTCAATCCTAAAACAGTGCATTTATACCATACAATAGCACGCAAATCATACCATAACCACATCAACATCACATTGCATGATACACAGCAATTACACACAATTATAACGACAAAAGTCGACAAAATGACACTATTCTGAATTCCCGACATAATTAAATAGGCTAACAATCTAAAAATTATTATCATAAGAAAGTACAGTTCAATAGCTATTTAACGATACCAAGAATGTTAAAAACGGATAAACCGAACACAAGTTACGGACTAAACAAGAAAAGACATCGCGAAAAGCCCCATTTTGCAATTCTCCTGGCCATACGCGTATTGCCCTGAGCCATACGCCTATTGCCCTGATTCCTCACCCATTCCATACGCGTATTGCCCAAGGTCGTACGCGTATGGGCAAAGACCATTTTTCCCTAAAATTCCCATTAAAATTCCAATACGCATAGTGCCCTACATCATACGCGTATTGCCCTAAAGTCTTACGCGTACCATTACGCAAATGGACAGATGGACGAGAAAATTGAAACTCCATACGCGTATTGCCCAGTTTCCTTCAATGCCATACGCGTATTGCCTTGACCAATACGCGTATTGCCTTGAGTGATACGCGTACGGGCAGTGGAAAATCCAAAAAATTCTGCAGAATTTCTTCTGCATTTTTCCAACCAAAATCAACCCATTTTCACCTATACACCAGAAAAATTACCAATACAATGCCTAACAACATGTATCTAACCTGTATCAACAATAATGGACCTGAAAACATAATTTCCGATACAATTTAATCGATTTCTAATCAATTTCTACATAATATGATTTTTACTATATATTTCAATTTCAATCCAATAACAACCAAAAACATACATACATAATCGTACACAAGCATATAATAATCGAGTTTCGCACCCTTACCCGATTTAATCGTGTTTAGAAAAGTCGGGAGATTGATTTTCTTGATTTCCAAGTTTTCTCTCTTTTTCTTCTCTTCTTCTCTTTTCTTTCCCTTTTCCTTCTTCTCTTTTTCTTTCTCTCTATTTTTCTCTCTTTCTATTTTCTATTTTCTAACTTAAGGAAAAATAAGATGAAATGACTAAAATACCCCCACACTCAAATATCTCGCAAACGTTCCCAAAACCCGATAAAATATCACAACATTGAAAAATAACATATTTTAAATAAAAGTCGAAAATAAAATAATATAATAATAAAATAATCAAAACGACTCGATTAAATAAAAATACTAAAACTGGGGCGTTACAACTCTCCCCCACTTAGAAATTTTCGTCCTCGAAAATATACCTGAGACGAACAACTCTGGATACAACTCCCGCATCCGACTCTCCAACTCCCAAGTCAAATTTCCCTCAGCAGCGCCTCCCCACGCCACTTTCAAAAGTGCAATATCCTTGCCTCTCAACCGCTTCACCTCGCGATCCAAAATCCTAACTGGTAATGCCTCAACCGTAAGGTTCTCCCTTACCTCCACCTCATCCATCGGAATCACATGTGACGGATCCGGAACATACTTCCGAAGCTGTGAAACATGGAACACATCGTGCAAATTTGACAGATTCGGCGGCAACGCCACCCTATAAGCCACAGCACCCACTCTCACGGATATCTGGTAAGGAGCAATAAACCGAGAAGTAAGTTTCTTCGATTTCAATGCACGACCCACACCCGTTACCGACGTAAATCTCAAAAATACATGATCGCCCTCTTGTAACTCAGGATCTTTTCTTCTTCGATCATGATAACTCTTTTGTCTACTCTGAGAAGCCTTCATTTTCTCACGAATAAGCTGCACCTTTTCCGTAGTCTGTTGCACAAACTCCGGTCCAACCACCGAACTCTCACCAGATTCGTGCCAACACAACGGTGTTCGACATCTTCGTCCATATAGTGCTTCAAACGGTGCCATTCCAATACTCGAATGGAAATTGTTATTATACGTAAATTCAATCAATGCAAGATAACTATCCCACGCACCACCTTGTTCAAGAACACAAGCTCTCAAAAAATCTTCCAAAGAATGAATCGTTCTCTCCGTCTGTCCATCCGTTTGCGGATGATAAGCCGAATTCAATCTCAATTTAGAACCCAACACCTTCTGTAAATTTTCCCAAAATCTCGAGGTAAACCTAGGATCTCGATCCGAAACAATACTCAACGGAACCCCATGCAATTTCACAATCAAATTGATGTAAATCTCAGCTAACCTTTCCAAAGAAAAACTGATGTCAATCAGAATGAAATGAGCCGATTTAGTCAGCCTATCAACAACCACCCAAATAGCATTATGCCCTCGCTGTGTATTCGGTAACCCTGTTACAAAATCCATGGAAATGCTATCCCACTTCCACTCAGGAATATCCAACGGTTGCAACAAACCACTAGGCCTCAGATGTTCTACCTTTGATTTCTGACAAGTCAAACATGCATAAACAAACTGAGCCACATCTCTTTTCAATCTAGACCACCAAAAGATCCTCTTCAAATCCTGATACATCTTATTAGCTCCCGGATGTATACTCAAATTACTCCGGTGTCCTTCCTCCAAAATCATCCTTTTCAACTCCGCATCATCAGGAATACAAATTCGACCTCGGAATCTCAAAACACCATTAATATCCACTTTAAAATCACTATTCGTATCTTTTTCTCCAACCAACATCAAATCCACAAATTTCACATCCAGCTTCTGTTTCTCACTAACAGTCATCAGAAAATCATTAGTAATCGTTAACATTCCAAGCCTCACGCTATCCGACTTCACTTCACATACCAAACTCAAGTCCCTAAAAGCTTCCAAAAGTTCCCACTCCTTAACCATTAAAGCGGACATATGCAACGATTTCCGGCTCAATGCGTCGGCTACCACATTAGCTTTACCAGGATGGTAATTCAAGCCAAAGTCGCAGTCCTTCAAAAATTCCAACCATCTCCGTTGCCTCATATTCAACTCTTTCTGATCAAACAGATATTTCAAGCTTTTATGATCAATAAAGACTTCAAATCTTGCACCATAGAGATAATGCCTCCAAATCTTTAACACAAAAACCATAGCCGCTAATTCAAGATCATGAGTAGGATAATTCTTCTCATGCACTCTTAATTGCCTTGAAGCATAAGCCACCACCATACCTTCTTGCATCAGAACACCACCTAGAACAATCAAAGACGCATCACAATACACCACAAATGGTTCATTAGGATTCGGCAAAATCAAAATCGGAGCTGTCGTCAATCTTCTCTTCAGCTCATTAAAACTTTCCTCACACCGAATATCCCAAATGACCGCTTGTCTTTTACAAGTCAACATGGTCAAAGGAAGTGCTAGCTTAGAAAACCCTTCAATGAACCTTCGATAATATCCGCCCAAACCCAAAAAGCTTCGAATTTCAGTAACAGATCTCGGAGCCTCCCATTGTAGAACTGCTTCTACTTTAGATGGATCCACAGAAATACCATTACCTGAAATCACGTGCCCAAGAAAACTCACCTCTGACAACCAGAAGTCACACTTGGACAATTTGGCAAAAAGCTTTCTTTCTTTCAAAACCTGCAAAACAATACGCAAATGCTCCACGTGCTCCTCCCGAGACTTAGAATAAATCAAAATGTCATCAATAAACACAACAAAAAAACGATCCAAATGCTCGTGGAAAATACGATTCATGTACTCCATAAACACACCTGGCGCATTAGAAACCCCGAACGGCATCACAGAATATTCATAATGACCGTATCGTGTCCTAAAAGTCGTCTTCTGAATATCTTCCTCTTTCACCCTAATCTGATGATACATGGATCTCAAATCAATCTTACTGAACACACAAGCACCTACCTACTGACCCATCAAATCATCAATTCTTGGAAGAGGATACTTATTCTTAATCGTCACCTTATTCAACTGGCAATAATCAATACACAATCACATACTTCCATCTTTCTTTTTCACCAATAAAACTAGAGCACCCCAAGGAGAAGCGCTTGGCCTCACAAACTTCTTTTCCAACAATTCATTCAACTGTTTCTTTAACTCACCCAACTCAGATGCCGACATACGATAAGGTGCCATAGAAACAGGTCTAGTACCAGGAACTATATCTATAGAAAACTCCACCTCTCTCTCTGGCGGCAAGTCTGAAATATCCTCAGGAAACACTTTCGGAAACTCACACACAATAGGAACCACATCAAGTGAAACTTGACTATCCACAGTCAAAGATGCAAACAACCCGAACAACTGAGCTTCCTCCGCCAAAAGTCTCTTCAACTCTTTGGTAGATAAGAAACTCGAGTCTTCGTCTTCCTCAAGAGAAGGAAACCTTACTAGCTTATGATAACAATCAATATAAACTCGATTGAATTGCAACCAATTCATTCCCAGAACCACATCTAAACCCTCCAACGACAAACACACCAAATCCATCTCAAAGTCTTTACCATAAATGGTCAAAGGACAACTTAGACAAACCAAAGAAGTAGTTACTGACCCCATTGCTGGAGTATCAATAACCATCTCACCACCCATCGAAGACAACACAAGATTCAAATGCTTCGCGCACTCAGACGAAATAAACGAATGAGTCGCTCCAGTATCAATAATAGCAACTAAAGGAGTACTATTAATAAAACAAGTACCTCTGATCAGACGATCTGCACTTGAAGTCTGAGTTCCTGCCAAGGCAAAAACTTTCCCACCAGCTGGAGCTTGCTTCAGTTTTGGACACTTCGCACTAATATGACCAGGTTCACCACAGTTGAAACACTTCACCACATTCTTCCTTGCACAATCAGCAGTGACATGTCCTAAACCTCCACAATTAGAACACTTCCTCAAATCTTTCCTACATTCGGACTGACGATGTCCCACATCCCCACATCTATAACATCTCAGAGGACCAGACATTCCTCCTCCACTTGACCTTCTCTCAAAATTTCCCCTTTGTTTACCCTTATCAGCTGGTGTTACATATGGACCACCATGGAACTGTTGCTTCCCTTTCCTCTCGCTCACACTCTTATAGTGAGTAGAACGAGCCTTACTATCCTCCTCATAAATCCTACAACAATCTACAAAATTAGAAAACCTCCGAATCCTTTGATAACCAATTTCCTGCTTTATCTCAGGACGCAATCTGTTCTCAAACTTTACACACTTTGAAAATTCCGCGGTGGCTTCAGCATAATGTGGATAAAACTGCACAAGCTCCACAAACTTAGCAGTATAATCAACAACAGACATATTACCTTGTTTTAACTCCAAGAACTCAATTTCCTTCTTTCCTCTTACATCTTCAGGAAAATACTTCCTCAGAAACTCAATGCTAAATACAGTCCAAGTGATCTCCTCCTCTGCAGCTTCCAACACATGACGTGTACTAACCCACCAATCATCAGCTTCTTCCAGTAACATGTGAGTACCCAGTCTCACCTTCTGATCCTCAGCACAATCCATCACTCGGAAGACTCTTTTAATCTCTTTCAGCCAAATCTGTGCACCATCAGGATCATATCTTCCTTTGAAGACAAGCGGTTTGTTCTTCCTGAACTCATCATTACCTGCAGCATTAGGTGCACCCTGCACAGCCTGAGCCATAGCTTGCATAGCAGCAGCCAAAGCAGCGTCATTCCTACCAGCCATATTCTGTTCATTTCCAATAATAGCAACTATGGTTAAACAAACAGCTCATCCAAACACCAAGACCGACAAAGACTGACACAAACTGACACGGACTGGCTCTGATACCACTTAATGTAACACCCCCAATTAAATAAAGCAGTAAAAGAAAATTCAAAATTTCATCAGAGTATTTTTAAAAATTCACAGCATAGACCGAGGCGTCACATCAATTTGAAACAAACACCATAAACCTGCCCAAAAATATATGCAACACTCGCAGGTAGCAATTAAACAGAGGAACTTAGTTCCTACTAACCACAATTCAAATACAGAATAAAAGCGGAAAATCTGCACTAAATCTCATATATATATATATATATATATATATATATATATATCACATAAAAAGTTTGTCATACATTAAGTCATACATGCACAAGCCAAAATATATATATACATATACACATCAAACTATAAAATGATCCCCCTGACTACCCGATACCACATATCAGAGCCGACCGATAAAAGAATGAAGACCTACGCTTCACAAAAAGACCTCTAGCAATCTAATCTGCAATGCCTCGTAGAGCATTATAAAACAGCAAAAGGGTGAGAAAAACAATCATAATTTAATTGCATACAATTATATATAACACCAAAAATACACATATATACTATTCTCACCACAACTCACACCAGTATTCAAACACAAAACAACACAATGTATCATTCATATTTCCATTACCAAGGTATACCAACCATGCACAATACAAGTATCAATAACACATATCCATATCTCAATTATCAATTTTATCCACAATTCCCACATAAACAAACCATTAATGATTTATGCAAATGCAAGAGACCGACACCACGACTCTATGCATATGCACATGCGGTACCGACTTCCATCAATTCTCAACACCAGTTCACTCAGGAACTATTGGAACCATTGCTCGTTACTTAGTGTAACTCCCCGTCGGGCATACGATGTTCCTCGTCGCTTTCGGTCCTCTTTGTATAAGGCTCACGACGTTTATGGATCGCTTTCGGTCCTCTTTGTATAAGGCTCACGATCCGATCGCTCACACCCCAAATGGGCACACGATCGTCTATAACCATCGCTTTCGGTCCTCTTATTTTTAAGACGCACGATCCAATCAGATCGCTTTCAGTCCTCTTATTTTTAAGGCTCACGATGTTATAGCAGATTCCCTCTGGAATCAATCCGTCACTCAGGACGTCTCAAGAATGCATATCATGATGCTCAGCATACAATGACTCATGACATTCAAATGCAAACATATATGCAACCATCTCACTTAACGTAAATCATGATTTGCAATTCAAGCCCAAAACAGTGCATTTATACTATACAACAACACGCAAATCATACCATAACCACATCAATAGCACATTGCATGATACACAGCAATTACACACAATTATAACGACAAAAGTCGACAAAACGACACTATTCCGAATTCCCGACATAATTAAATCGGCTAACAATCTAAAAATTATTATCATAAGAAAGTACAGTTCAATAGCTACTCAACGATACCAAGAATGTTAAAAACGGATAAACGGAACACAAGTTACGGACTAAACAAGAAAAGACATCGCAAAAAGCCCCATTTTGCAATTCTCCTGGTCATACGCGTATTGCCCTGATTCCTCGCCCATTCCATACGCGTATTGCCCAAGGTCGTACGCGTATGGGCAGAGACCATTTTTCCCTTAAATTCCCATTAAAATTCCAATACACGTAGTGCCCTACATCATACGCGTATTGCCCTAAAGTCTTACGCGTACCATTACGCAAATGGACAGATGGCCGAGAAAATTGAAACTCCATACGCGTATTGCCCAGTTTCCTTCAATGCCATACGTCTATTGCCTTGACTAATACGCTTATTGCCTTGAGTGATACGCCTATGGGCAGTGGAAAATCCAGAAAATTCTGCAGAATTTCTTCTGCGTTTTTCCAACCAAAATCAACCCATTTTCACCTATACACCAGAAAAATTACCAATACAATGCCTAACAACATGTATCTAACCTGTATCAACAATAATGGACCTGAAAACATAATTTCCGATACAATTTAATCGATTTCTAATCAATTTCTACATAATATGGTTTTTACTATATATTTCCATTTCAATCCAATAACAACCAAAAACATACATAAATAATCGTACACAAGCATATAATAGTCGAGTTTCGCACCCTTACCCAATTTAATCGTGTTTAGAAAAGTCGGGAGATTGATTTTCTTGATTTCCAAGTTTTCTCTCTTTTTCTTCTCTTCTTCTCTTTTCTTTCCCTTTTCCTTCTTCTCTTTTTCTTTCTCTCTATTTTTCTCTCTTTCTATTTTCTATCTTCTAACTTAAGGAAAAATAAGATGAAATGACTAAAATACCCCCACACTCAAATATCTCGCAAACGTTCCCAAAACCCGATAAAATATCACAACATTGAAAAATAACATATTTTCAAATAAAAGTCGAAAATAAATTAATATAATAATAAAATAATCAAAACGACTTGATTAAATAAAAATACTAAAACTGGGGCGTTACAAAAGGCACTCAAAATGCATCAAAAAATGATGGAAAAAATCCAAAGTGATCATCAATATGTCATACAATCACGTGATTAATGGCATACAAAAATTGAGGTCCAAACTAGTTGGGAAAAAAATGATTTCAAGTCATTATGTGCAAGGTATGTCATTTTATACACATTCCCAAACAAAATTCCAAAACAAATATTGAAAATATCAAAAATTTAAATTAAAAAACTTCAATAATTAATTAACATGTTCAACATAACACATGAATATTTTTGGAATTTTTAGATGAAGGAAGGTATTTTTCAAACTGCAAATTGTAACATGTACCACAAAAAATAAGAAAAAATAAACAAAAGAACTAGCCAGGGGGTGCATCCAAAGCAATTCTCATGTTCAAATCATACATGGGCTAGAACCTGTGGGGTGCGCATAGCAAAGCGCGCTGGGTCCATTTCAAAATTCAACAAAAACCAAAAACTGATTTTATTATTATTTCTTATTATTTTAGAAAAAAAAATAAAAAGAAGAGAAATGAAATATGCACGTGCTGTATTACATCACCACTTCATTAATGTGTTGGCAGTATGGCATTGGTGGAATTCAAATGGAATACACGCTGGCTAAGACTAATACGTGTGGATCAGAAAGAAATACATGGCCCAGTCATTGCATGACACGCACACACCTGTTGACTAGGGTTGAAAATATCAAACGTTGGAGATGACCTCCGGTCGTCTTCTTCGGTGGGAAGCCACCGTCGACGGTGCTAGATTTTTGCAGAAATGAAAAAAAGGACCACCATCTTACTCGAAATTCCACGCTGGTCATGAATATGTCCTTAGAATTCTCATTCAACATCTCTATAAAGAAAACCGAGCAGAATAATTTATGCCCTAGCATTCTGAAACTTCACATCTTGGCCCTAAGTCTAACCAAAAACATTGCCTATGTTCGTAGGACTTCAGATGCAACAATCTTGCATGATTCTAACCACATAACTTACCCTAAAATGATGCAAGAAAGTTCAAGAAAACTAACCTGTTGTGAGCTTCAAATCACTTGTTACTAAAAACTTCCTGCAAGTCTTGAGATCTACCTCAGGAAGCAAAATAAATGCTTTGTGATATTGGAATCTAGCTGAAAATAGACTTTCTTGATGCTGATGAATGATGAATTCACAAGTGGAGTTATGATGCTTCCAGCTTAAGAATGGTGCATACAGAAGTTAGAGGGAATTGTGGTGATGGAAATTGTGGAAAGAAAATGAAGCTTCCAAAATGATAAGGTTTCGAAGCTCTAAAGTTGAGAGCTTCAATGGAGTTTTTGATATCTGATTTGGTGAAAATGAAGTAATTGAATTCTATTAGGGTGTTAAGAGCTTTTATACATGTGGTTAGAGGCTTGGTTAAGGGTTAATCATAGTTAGAAAGTCAGTTAGAGTGTTGTTAAAAAAGTTTCAAAAATGAGAGGTTATGTGAGCACACGAGTTAGATGGTTTACTGAGTGTATGGATCATTGTTATGGTGCATTATGATGGTAATGGTATTGATGATGTGAACATGAGCTGGTATTGGTACAAGCAGCATGATAACTTGCTTGTTAAGTTTGTATTCTCTTTCATATACATATGAGGTAAGTGTAGTACATGGTATGCATGGTGTAAGCTTATGTATGGCTTAATGAGGTAATGAGGGTGACATGAAGTTATGCGCATGGTGCATTGAGTTTGCAATTTGAATTAGAATGTCAAGGTGTGGTCACTTGAGAAATATGCCGACGAGGGTGATTTTTACATGGCATAACTTAATGATTATGGGACTAATTTGTAATGCCTTGGTATCCTAGGAAAGGTGGCATTTGATAGAGTAATTTTGATGTTTGAATCTAGTTGAATGGAGGTCTGAAACATGTTGAAAATCAGCCTTGAAGATCACATGACCTGAGCTGTCATGCTTTGCCAAGAAAGTCTAGGTCGTTTGAACTTTTGACAACTTACAAACCTTGATCTTTGGATGATTATATCTCCATGGATTATATCTCCATGTTCTTGGTACTAAATTGAAGAGGGCACTTGATACAACAACTTTGATGTGGGATGGAAGTTGAATTGAAGTCTAAAACCTCATGAAAAGTGGCCATGAAAGTGGTGTGACACAAGCTGCCTAACATGCCAAAAATTTTCTAAGTTATTTTCATTTTTCACAACTTGAATGTCCCAACTTTGAAGCATCATAACTTTTGATGTAGACATCCAAATGGAACATTCTTTATATGGTTGGAAAGGTGAAAAATCACTCTACAACTTTCATGTTTTATGGAATTTGGAATGGAGCTTGCATCATGATGAAAACTGGCCATGAAGTTGGATGCAAACCATGGAGAACTTTCCTAAAATGGAAAGTTTCTAAAACCCTAGTTTTCCAAAATTGGTAACTTTCCACACAAGCTTGATTTTGATGAATCCTTTGGTATTTCTAGATCAAATATCACCCATTGATCATATTTGACATGATGAACATAAGTTTGACATCAAAAAGTCAAGAGTTGAATTTTTCATTGATCAGTTGACTTTATTCCCCATTTGACTGATTCTCAATCATCTGGCCAATTGAAATCCTTCTGAATGGAATTGATGGTCCATACTCCACTCCAAGATACTTAAGAACATATAGAATACCATGGAATCAAGTCTTTCCCAAAGAATCAGAAATAAACTAATTTTAGGAAAAACCCTAGTTTTGGCCCCAAAAGTTAGAAGATGTTGACTGATGGTCAAAACCCTAATTCCTCTGGAGAGAATGGAGAATCCTTTGAACCAAGATATTATATGTGATAGGATGATGTTGACTTCAAGATCCTTGCCCATGAAGGTGTCACATGCCCAAAGAAGCAAACCCTAATTTGAGGATCAAGAGATAGGAGAGAGTGATCCTCTTCAAATTTCTTGCAAGTTCCAATCTCCTGATGAAATGGTGAACCAAGTATGATGTATTGGGGCATGAGAATCCTTTGTAGCATGAGAGATTAAATAACCAATGATAGAAACCTCTGATCCCATACCTTGGGAAATCCAATGATGCATGCATACTATTTAGGACCTAAATGAAATGCACATGTATGTGAAGCATAAGCCACTTATTGATGGTATAAATAAGAGGGCAAATTTTGGGGTGTTACACTCATTAACACCCAAAGAGGATGTGAGAATATTTTTTGCCTTCCAATCATGCGACCAAAATTTCCAATTATTAGCATCCCATTGTGCTTCTGGTTTAGGTACGGTAATATCTTCATTGGTCACAGTTATTTCATTCAGACCATTTTTGATGGCGTCCCATATACCTTTGTCAATGGAGTTGACATGTATACACATACAAGCTTTCCAATAGCCATAATTTTTGCCTGTGAAAATTGGCGTTCTGTTGTACGATCCCTTAGGTTCGGTAGCCATTCTTCTAAAAAGTAAATCTTAAGCATGAAATTAACCGGAGCTCTTGATACCCCTTGTTAGAAGATAGGCTTCAATCTAGAGGGGTTGAATAGATCACAAATTTAAAAACAAAACTTTTGGAAAAAATGTTTTCAAAAGTTTTATGGCACAGCGGAAACAACCCAAATCGAATCGTCTAACCGAACCTAATATCAAAAAGCTTGGATATGCATAACGTAAACCATTTGGATGATGATGAACATAAATTATTTCACAACGATTAATTCAAAAATCAATTAAAATACTCAAAGGCAATTTATTGACCACTTTATGTGCGATTGATAATATTTGGAAATTCAATTTCTTTTGTTGATGTTAAAAATAATCACAATCAAAGTGATTATGATTATATCAACAACAACACTTTAAAAGATAATTGAAAAACAATTTCCAATCAAATTAATCAAAACAATAATGAACTCGATAATTTACAAGAACAACAATTTAAAGAGATATAGAGAGAGATGGAGAGATAGAGAGACACACAAAAATTTGTTTAGGCAGTTCCCCAATTGGCCTCGCTATGGGTACGTCTGCCTTCAATTCGAAATCGAATTGAGATATTTGCAATTAACCTTATCTTTGCAAAAATGTTTATATAAGAGATGAAAAACTTTAATCCCACAAACCCTATGGTTTGAGGTTAATTCTACCACCTACAAACCCTTGTTCAAAGTTTGATCAAATAACCAACAATGCTGCTATAATCCACCAGTTCTTGACTACTTGCTTCCAAGATCTCCTTGTCTTCAAGGTTTTCGCTCGGTCGGATGAATCCCTAGAACACACTTGTTGAACCCAAGATTCATTAACACGATTCACCGTCTTGAGCTACTCTCTTACGAGGAACCACCTTGTCCCAAGGCCTTCACATGGTCGAATATGTTTTTGCGTGATCTTGTCCAAGACCTTTAAATCACACTGATCTTGGTCGAATCTGTATTTGTTTTCTTATTTGAAAGACACAAAGATTCCAACCCATTATTCTCAATTACTCTAACCTAATTGGACGTTATCAGCCCTAATATAGAATGTCACCCAATCAAAAAATGATTATGTGTAGTTTGATTGTTTGTATGCATAAATGAGAGGTTAAAGATGATGGGAATGCTTTGCAATTCTAGTTTCGTTTAGGTTTTTCACTAGTACCTTACTAGAAAAAGATGTTGTATGCGTATATATATGCATGAGAGGTGAAATTCTGGTATCAGACGTGTGATGTTAAGGTGCGATGTCACAACAACACACTCTGCAAATGGAGAGCAATAACAGTAATAAATAAACACATGGAATTGTTCACCCAGTTCGGTCTAACTACCTACGTCTGGGGGCTACCAAGCCAGGGATGAAATTCACTACTTGTAGAATTAATTTACAGACTCAACAACCCAGTTGACAATCTCCTAAACTTAGTTCCTACTAGTGACTTTCTACCTAAGAAACCACTTAGATATGAGAACACTACTCAATCCCTAAAACACTTCAGTGAGATAATTCTAAGATCACACACTTTGAATATCACTACTTGATTCTGCTTCACAGCTTTGATCAAGAACAACTCAAAACAATAATACCAATTCACACTAGAATGGTTTACAAATCACAAACGAAGACACAAACGACAATCAGTCTTGAGCTCTCTTTCTTCGTCACTTTTCTTTAGTACTGGTGCGCTTTATATAGCTCCTTGAATTGGACTTGGACTTCCTACAATATCTGACCTGATTTGTTATTTAAAACTGAATATTTAAAATAGATTTTCTCCTAAAATCTTTTCAAATCTTCAACCTTTTAAATCTCCTACAAATCTGCACCAGATCTCCTATGCAGCAGAAAATATCTATCCCAAGATATTCACATCCAATGAGACAGCTTGCTCTCCACAATTCCAGCTAACACGCAAACCCTAACAACATCTCAACCTGATGTTATTAATTCTACAGATCTAATGTCACAACATCGCCATGTGACATCAGACATCCAACTTCAGCAATTTAAATACTTAACACAGCCCAGTGTTAAGACTCAATGTTGCAACATCACCACTTTGACATCAACATTGAACATACTTTGTTTTACCAAAATTCCAGCCAATCCAAGAACTAACAATCTCCCCCTTTGGCTAATTTTGGCTAAAACAATCTCTGCACTCTGCACCTTCAGAGACTTTAGCAGCGGAAAAAAACTTCAATAATTTTGAAACTCCAAACAGCAGCATCATTAGCAACAACAAAACAACTACAATCTTCAAACAGAGCTGCACATATTTCAACAATAGCAGCAATGAGCACTCCCCCTCAATGCAACAACCAGTATATCAGCTGTTCAGTAAATACCCCCCCTTAATTTCTGCATCACTTTAGCAGCATTTGACATTCTTTGATACTCTTGACTCTCTTGTCTATTTCTCCCCCTTTTTAGCCACAATTTGACAACCTTCACCTGGCAGTTGACTAAACATTTTCAAAAAAAACTCCAACTGCTCACAACCCTTTCTAGCACATTTAGTCTTCATAAATGCAGATTCCCAATTTGCTTCTTAACCTTTCAAATTGGTTTGCATCTAAGGCTTTAGTGAATATGTCAGCCAGCTGTTTATCTGTGGCTACATACTCCAAAGTAACAATTTTGTCTTCAACCAATTCCCTTATGAAGTGATGCCTTATGTCTATGTACTTTGTCCTACTATGCTGTATAGGATTCTTAGATATATTAATGGCACTCAAATTATCACAGTATAGTGTCATAACATCTTGTTTGACATTGTATTCACTCAACATCTGCTTCATCCAAACCAGCTGAGAGCAACTACTGCCTACTGCGATATACTCAGCTTCAGCAGTTGAGAGGGATACACAATTCTGCTTCTTACTGAACTAGGAAATCAGATTATTCCCTAGAAAGAAACAGCCTCCTGAAGTGCTTTTCCTATCATCTGCACTTCCAGCCCAATCAACATCACAGTATCCTCTTAAATCAATCCCAGAATCATGACTATATAGCATCCCATAGTCACTTGTGCCATTCACATATTTCATAATCCTCTTCACTTGATTCAAGTGACTCACCTTAGGATCAGATTGATATCTGGCACACACTCCAACAGCAAAGGAAATGTTAGGTCTACTTGCTGTGAGATACAGTAGACTCCCAATCATACTTCTGTACACGCTTTGGTCCACACTCACTCCATTTTCATCCTTGGATAGCTTCAAATGGGTAGGAGCAAGTGTCCTTTTGTGATTGGCATTATCCAGGCCAAATTTCTTTACTATGCTCTTAGCATATTTGCTTTGAGAAATAAAGATGGAATCCTCCATTTGTCTGACTTGTAGTCCAAGAAAGTAGCTAAGTTCTCCAACCAAACTCATTTCAAATTCAGATTGCATTTGTTGAACAAACTGTTTCACCATAGCATCTGACATTCCCCCAAATACAATGTCATCCACATAGATTTGGGCTACCATTAATTTTCCGCCTTCTTCCTTGACAAACAAAGTTTTGTCAATCCCACCTTTTCTATATCCATTTGCTGCTAAGAATTCTGTCAGCCTCTCATACCAGGCCCTTGGAGCTTGTTTCAAGCCATACAGAGCTTTCCTCAATTTGAACACATGATTGGGGAAGTTTGGATCAGTGAATCCTTTAGGTTGGTCTACATAGACTTCTTCATTCAGATAGCCATTCAGAAAAGCACTCTTCACGTCCATTTGGAACAGCTTGAATCTTAGGTTACAAGCCACACCCAAGAGTAGTCTGATGGATTCTAATCTAGCCACTGGAGCAAAAGTCTCATCAAAGTCAACTCCCTCAACTTGAGTATAGCCTTGTGCAACAAGTCTAGCTTTGTTTCGTATAACTACTCCAAGCTCGTCAGACTTGTTTTTGTAGATCCACTTTGTTCCAATAACATTAACTCCATCAGGCCTAGGAACAAGCTCCCATACTTCATTCCACTTGAACTGCTCCAGCTCTTCATGCATTGCATTTATCCAAAACTCATCAGTCAATGCTTCCTTGACATTTTTTTGCTCAATTTTGGAGACAAAGCATGAACTTGCTATAACATCTCATAACCTAGTCCTTACTCCAGAGTTTGGATCACCTATAATGAGCTCCTTTGGGTGGTCCTTCTGCACTCTGATGGAGGGATCCTTATGAGGTTGCTCAGCTTCAGGCTCAGTAGCACCAACACTAGGAGTTTGGCTTCTGTCTTCAACTTCTGGTGCAACTTCACCAACTGATGTCTCAAAAGCATCTGGAACATCATCATCTTCCTGCTTCTCACTGTCATCAATCACCACATTGATTGACTCCATCATCACCTTGGTTCTAGAGTTAAACACCCTATATGCTCTGCTGTTAGTAGAGTATCCCAAGAATATTCCTTCATCACTATTGGAATCCAATTTTCTTCTCTGCTCTCTATCAGCCAGAATATAGCATCTACTTCCAAAAACATGGAAGTACTTAACATTAGGTTTTCTTCCCTTCCATAGTTCATACAGAGTGGATGAAGTGCCTCTTCTTAGGGTAACCCTGTTGTGAATGTAGCAGGTAGTGTTCATGGCTTCATCCCAGAAATAATAAGGAAGTTTCTTGGCATGAATCATTGCTCTAGCCGACTCTTGTATAGTTCTGTTCTTCCTCTCAACAACTCCATTTTGCTGAGGGGTTATAGGTGATGAAAACTCATGACTTATACCTTCAGCTGAGCAAAATTCTTCAAACTTGCTATTCTCAAACTCTCTTCCATGATCACTTCTTATTCTGATAACCTTACTCTCCTTTTCTCTTTGGAGTCTTTGACAGAGCTCTTTAAAGACATCAAACACCTCTGATTTGTCTTTGATGAAGTTCACCCAGGTGTATCTTGAATAGTCATCCACAACTACATAAGCATATTTCTTTCCACCTAGACTTTCAACTTGCATAGGTCTCATCAAGTCCATATGAAGAAGTTCCAATACCATGGATGTGGTGTCATGTTGAAGCTTCGGATGAGACATCTTTGTCTGCTTTCCTTTTTTACAGTCTCCACACACCTTTCCTTCCTCAATACTAAGTTTGGGAATCCCTCTGACTACTTCTGAGGAGATAATTCTCTTCATTCCCTTTAGGTGAAGATGTCCCAACTTCTGATGCCAGATTTTGACATCATCTTCTTTAGCAAGCACACACGTGGAAGAATTTGAGTTTTGAGGCACCCAAAGATAACAATTGTCCTTAGACCTGGCTCCCTTCATAATGACTTCTCCGTTGTCATCTTTGACCATACATTCAGACTTTGTGAAGTCTACTTTGAATCCTTGATCACAAAGTTGACTAATACTAATCAAATTTGCTGTTAGTCCTTTAACAAGAAGAACATTCTCCAGTCTGGGAGCACTAGCACAATTTAGTTTACCAATCCCCTTTATCTCTCCTTTGATTCCATCACCAAATGTAACATAACCAGAAGACTGAAGTTTCACATCTACAAGCAGATTCTTTACTCCAGTCATGTGTCTTGAACACCCACTGTCAAAATACCAGTCATCTTTGGTAGAAACCCTTAAGGAGGTGTGTGATATCAAGCCGGTAACTTTAGGAACCCATTGATTCACCACCTTAGGCCTGACCTCTTTCTGTCTGGGTTGAGGAGCAGAATTTGGATAACCGTGAAGCTTGAAGCACGAGGACTGCATATGTCCAATCCTGCCACAATAGAAGCATCTGACTTTGTCGTTTCTAAAGAGGTTAAAACTTCTTCCACTTTGATGATAATGCTGTAGCTGCCACCCATATTGTTGTCTCCTTATTCCATAGTTGGATTGTCTTCTTCTGTACTGAGGATGCTGTCTCTTAGGCTGTCTCCTATGGTGATGAGGCTTCCTTCTTCCATAATAATGAGACACAGCATTGTTGTATTCATTTCCATCCCCGTTACCCTGATGATGAAACCTGTTCTGATTGGTCCCAACAACCTCCATGCTCTTGTGATATTGGGGAGGCATATGCTGACTGACTCCTTGGGGCTGCATCTTACTCTGATGAGGACCATTCTTCTTCTCAACATTCTGGGGCTGAACAACCTTCTTTGGTGTAGGACTCTGTCTCTTAGGTTGATGTTGAGACAATGGTTGAGACATCTCCTTCTTTGTTCCTAAAGTGCTTGCCATATATCCTATACCTGATTTATCTCCAGCAGCTTTCTCTGACTGAAGAATCTTATCAAGAGTAGCTGTACCACTGTTCATCATCCTAACGAATTTTTTCATCTGATCCAGTTGAGACTTAACTAGTACAACTTCATTTTCCAGATCAGCTTTTTCATTTTCAAGCTGAGCAATCTGTTGCTTGTGACACTTGTTTTCTTGACAAATCTCAGCACTTTTTAAACACATCTCTTGATAAGTAGATGCTAACTCCTCATAAGTTATTTCTCCATCACTACATCATCAGACACAACAGTTCCTGTTAAGGCTCTAACATGCCTTGCTGAGTCACCTTCACTTTCACTATCAGATTCAGACCAGGAAACTGACATGCCCTTCTTCTGCTTCTTCAAGAATATGGGACATTCTTTCTTGACATGTCCATACCCTTCACATTCAAAGCACTTAACACCTTTATCCTGGGCAGTCTTCTCTTCATCTTTCTCTTTTGGTTTGCTGATGTCAGAAGAGATGTTCTTGACACTAGGCTTGTAGTTATTATTCCACTTTTTTAACACTTTGTTGAAATGCCTTCCCAACATAGCAATGGCTTGAGACAAATCTTCTTGAGAATCATCATCTTTGACTTCCTTAGCTTCTGCAGGAGTGGAGACCAAAGCAATACCCTTGGGCTTCTTTTCTGGTTCTTCTTCATTCAAACCAAGCTCAAAAGTTTGAAGAGATCCAATGAGCTCATCAACTCTCATCTTGCTGATGTCTTGAGCTTCTTCAATAGCGTCACCTTCATCTTGTACCTCTTAGGAAGGGACCTAAGAATCTTCCTTACAAGCTTTTCTTCTGACATTTTTTCTCCAAGAGCACTAGATGCATTGGCCAGCTCAAGAACACTCATGTGGAAGTCATGAATAGTCTCATCTTCCTTCATCTTCAGACTTTCAAACTTTGATGTTAGAAGCTGAAGTCTAGACATCTTCACTCTAGACGTTCCTTCATGAGTAGCCTTCAAAATATCCCACGCTTCCTTAGCAACTTAACAGGTATTGATTAACCTGAAAATATTCTTATCCACTCCATTGAAAATTACATTTAGAGCTTTGGAATTTCCAAGGGCAAGCTCATCTTCTTCCTTGGTCCATTCTTCTTCAGGCTTTGGCTTTGAAGTGCCTTCTTTATCTTTGCCAGCGTCATCTTTCTCACACACAACAGGTGCTTTCCACTCTTTAATAATAGCCTTCCAAGCCCTGTTGTCCAGGGATTTTAAGAAAGTGGTCATCCTTGGCTTCCAATAGTCATAATTGGATCCATCCAAAATAGGGGGTCTGTTGACGAATCCTCCAACTTCTTTGTCCATCTTTACACCAGAAAGTAACTTCCCTAGATCTCACCCAGAGACAGACAGGATGCCTACTCTGATACCAATTGAAATTCTGGTATCAGACGTGTGATGTTAAGGTGCGATGTCACAACAACACACTCTGCAAATGGACAGCAATAACAGTAACAAATAAACACAAGGAATTGTTCACCTAGTTCGGTCTAACTACCTACGTCTGGGGGCTACCAAGCCAGGGATGAAATTCATTATTTGTAGAATTAATTTACAGACTCAACAACCCAATTGACAATCTCCTAAACTTAATTCCTACTAGTGACTTTCTACCTAAGAAACCACTTAGATATGAGAACACTACTCAATCCCTAAAACACTTCAGTGAGATAATTCTAAGATCACACACTTTGAATATCACTACTTGATTCTGCTTCACAGCTTTGATCAAGAACAACTTAAAACAATAATACCAATTCACACTAGAATGGTTTACAAATCACAAACGAAGACACAAACGACAATCAGTCTTGAGCTCTCTTTCTTCTTCAATTTTCTTTAGTACTGGTGCGCTTTATATAGCTCCTTGAATTAGACTTGGACCTCCTACAATATCTGACCTGATTTGTTATTTAAAACTGAATATTTAAAACAGATTTTCTCCTAAAATCTTTTCAAATCTTCAACCTTTTAAATCTCCTACAAATCTGCACCAGATCTCCTATGCAGCAGAAAATATCTATCCCAAGATATTCGCATCCAATGAGACAGCTTGCTCTCCACAATTCCAGCTAACACGCAAACCCTAACAACATCACAACCTGATGTTATTAATTCTGCAGATCTAATGTCACAACATCGCCATGTGACATCATACATTCAACTTCAGCAATTTAAATACTTAACACAACCCAGTGTTAAGACTCAATGTTGCAACATCACCACTTTGACATCAACATTGAACATACTTTGTTTTACCAAAATTTCAGCCAATCCAAGAACTAACAGGAGGAAATAGGCAAAAGGGATGCAAGAAAAGAATAAGAGGAACACAAAATTTGAGTTTTTGAAAGTTGTAGGTTGGCTTATGAAAGAATAGGTCGTCCTGTCAAGTTCAATAGGTCGGTCGGTATAGTCACCAGGTCGTCCGGAACTCATATGTGTTGGCCTATGAAACATTTTCAACACTTAAAACTCATTTTTGATGCATGAAACATGCCTAAGGTATTTCCAATCATTTTCAAACTTATTTGTATGCATCATAATGCTAAGATGATCAATGCACATCTAGACTTTGGTTGATACCGTCCAATGTACAAAAACGCCAAATTTCCTCCTAGTTTTGACATCATTCAAAACATGACTAGATGGAAGAATGCACTCACATATTTGTCCTCCAATTTTTGTCTAGCCTTCTTAAAGCTTTGTTAAATTTTCTCCCTAAAAGGGCTATAACATCTGGTAGAATTTCTTAAACCTTGATCTTCATCCTCTTCAGTGTTGGATACAATATATATATATATATATATATATATATATATTTGTTCTTCTTTTCAAATCTATCATTAAAGTCGTCTCAAATGTTTGTAAAGAACCAAGAAGTTCATCTACTTTGATGTTGCTTAAGTCTTGGGCTTCTTCAATAACTATAACCTTCATATCAAACTTCTTAGGTAGAGATCTGATGATTTTTATGGCCAATTTTTCTTCAGATATCTTCTCTTCTAAGCAAAATAAGTGTTGGCAATGTTACGCAGTCTGATGTTGAAATCATAGATGAATTCGTCTCCATTCATTCTCATATTCTCAAACTTTGTAGTGAGGAGCTGCATCCTTGACATTCTAACCTTAGATGTGCCTTCATGAGCAGTTTTGAGAATCTCCCAAGCTTCTTTGGCTTCAGTATATGTGTCAATCAATCTCAATGTTTTTTTCCACAGTATTGAAAATAGCAATCAATGCCTTGGAGTTTCCATGAGCTTCATCATCTTCGGTATTTGTCCAATCAACTTTAGGATTTAAGGTTGATTTTCCATCTTGCGATGTAATCACATGATGTTTCCAACCTTTTATAACAATTTTTGATTGTTTTATTGTCCATGGATTTGAGAAAAGAAACCATCTTGGATTTCCAATAGTTAGAGTTGGTGTCATCAAATACAGGTGGTCTATTGACAAATCCTCCATCCTTAGTGATGTCCATTTGAACAGAAAATATATCCCCTAGAGCTCACCCAAACTAAACAGGGTTCTTACTCTAATTACAATTGAAAATTTGTTCTTAAAGGGACATATGTTGGACCAGGTTTCTAAGCAAACGTGTCCAACATCAAACCAGAATTGACAAATAACTGATAAACAATATGATAAATTTAAAGCAATAAAGAACACAACTGATTGTTAACCAAGTTCAGTGCAACGTCACCTATATCTAGGGGGCTTCCAACCCAAGAAAGAAAATTTACTCTATAATAAAATTAGTACAAAGTGTTTTATATGAACAACCCTTTGTTCAATACCCTTCTTCTTAATTCTACACATGTATTTCTGTTTAGAACTCCACCTAAATATGAGACTCGTCTCACTTTCTCTCAACCACTAACCCTAGTGATCAACATAATAATCAGAATATTGATTGTTGAATTACAACTCGACTAACAAATGAAACTATATGCCTTTGGAAATGAATGCAGGCGCTAGAGTAATGCCCAAACAATAACCCAAACAAAAGACTCAAAATAGTAACTCTAACACAAATATCTTCAATACTTGCACACTTAAAACGTTACGTTTGAGTCTTCTTAAATAATAATGCAACTTTTTGGCTTTTCTCCAATGGGAAAAAAGATTTGATCGCGTCCAGATTTGTAGAGGATTTAGTTTTGATTTATTTGAATTCAAGTTTATCTCTAACATATTTGATTTGATCCTTTTAATCTCCCTAACAAATCTAATTAATGCATTGCTAAAAGATAACAATAAATATGATTGAAACCTAACAAAAAATTACGCTCACAACAACAACAACATTGGCATGCTGACAAGGGCCCGATGTTGCACACATATGCTGGAACATCTGGTCCCACATGTTTCCTTTCTTCACTAAAAGATCTTGTACATTCCATGTTGTTTTTCATAATGCAGCCAATCCAAAAGGAACAACATAATAAATCACCAAAAGATGTTTTTTATATCTAGTTGATCAAGAGAGTGTTCAATTGATTAGGAGACTTTTCTAAATTGTGTTATCGAGTAGATATTTTTCCTAATGAATTAGACAATGCTCAATCAAGTTTATAATCAACTGTGACGGTCTCTTAATGACTGGTAACGACATAATATTAAAACCTTCCATTTTGGCCCTTAATAATCGATTATTTAAGGAGCCAAACGATTAGCTTAATCAATTAGGTGAGTTACAAGGCCCGTGGATTATTTATAAATTTACAATATGCCTTGGCCTATTAATAGAGTGTTCCTTTATCTATCCAGAAAACGTGAAAAACCTGCCTTTTCATTTCTCTCATCATCTCTCTAAATCTCTTATATTTTAGCCATCATGCTTTGAGAGTGCTCTTGAGTCTAATGAAGAATATTTTTATGGGTGAGGGCAAAATTGTAAATTTAGATAGAGTGAAATTTCTATTGAGTAAATAATTATTACATAGGAAGTTGTTATTTTGGTTGTGAGTTAAACAAGTTAAAAATCTTTTTTTTTTGTATTTGGGAAATTGTCTTAGTCTCCAATTGGTTCGTGAGCTCTGTCATTGAAGAAAAAACTTTCATTTGGTTTGTGAAGATCACCCAGTAAAAATCTCCACAACAGTTCTTGAGCTTAATCTGGTTAAAAGCTTTATTTGTTCGAGACCAACTCATGTAAAACCCACTAGGTTAAAAATATTGAAGGTTTACCCAAGAAGACTTAATCATGTCCCCAATACTTGTTCTTGAGAGTATCCACTATGCTTGCGAACTTTTAGAAGGTTTTGCCCACAAACTCCCTTATGTAAAAAAAAAATTTCAAGCTAACTTCCAACCAAACATCTATTTTGATTACTTTGAATTTTTGTTGCATATTTAATCGATTATTTTACAAAATGGTTTTAAACACTGATTTCTCAAATGATTTTATTTTAAATTATTATTTTCAAACCTCCATAATTCACCCACTATTCTATGTATTGAGTCACATACACTTTTCCTCATTGGTGGACATCATCAATGGGGTGCTGTCTTGTAACAATTAAAATATAAACTATTAGTTACTTTTAATTAATCAGTTATAAATAAAAACTACTTAAAATAAATTATTTATATGTAGTCTAAGCTACCACCTCCATATCACCTACAACACAAACACTTTTATCAGTCTGAGGAGGAACCTCGATATCATCTTCAGAAGGGACCTCTGCATCATCAACAATGGTAACATCCAACTTGACATCAAGATCTTTGGCCTGTCTAGCTCTACCACCTCTACGTTGTAAAGTGTGGGGCAATCGGGACGACAATGTCCTTCTTCGGTGAAAATCGGTGGGAACTAGTCTACCCGCTCTAAGTTACAACTAGTCTCCGTAATCTCCACAACCTTTACCAAAGCATTCTACAACTGCTCTATCGGTCAATCTAGAAACAATCTTGTTGTCTCTTCATCTATTCCTTACTACGGCAAAAAATGTAAAAGATAAAAAACATAAAAAATGAACTAAATTTTTTAAAATCTGAAAAACTACCATGTATTTACCGATATTTTTGAAATATACGATAACTTGCATAAATTTTTACTGACATTTTTTTAAATTATCAATACGCATATACGTGGATTTACATACAATCAATCACAATTTTTTTAATTAATAAAAAAATAAAAGAAAAATTTTATCTCGCCTTCGATATCACAATCACCCCATGATTTCAATTTAAAAAAATTAAATTTTAAATAAATTAAAAATTTTCTCTCTCCTTATTGGTTGTTTATAAGAATATGAATATAGGCTTGTTTCCATGTAAGAATTTCTCCCAAAATACATGCACAATTTTGAACTTACATTTCGAAAATATCATAAAAAAGCTTTTTTTTTAAATCCCATATAAATACTAAATTGTCAATATACATATATAAATTCAAAATATATGGAAGAAATCAAAGAAGCTTTTTCAAATTCTACGAAAAATAACAATATGAATAATTAAAGTTGTAATTTTTAAGTGTCATAAAAATAGGTGCTTTCTTAATACACCACCCAAGTTTCTTAGGCACCACGTGAAATTATTTTTTTACCCCCTTATTCCGGATGTGCACATCCGGGCGCACCAATTTTTTAAAAAACGCTGAGGTCTTCCGGATGTGCATATCCGAAAACAATTTTGATGTGCACTTCCGGAAGAATATCTTATAACTTTGCGCCATACCTTCTTCCTCCCCTCATTCTTCACTTTTTCATTTCCAAACTCCCTCAAACTCTCTCAAACCCTCAAATTTTCAATCACCTCGGATCTCGATTATTTCCTCTCAAGTTCGGCGCAAAGTAACATCTACAACGAGCAAGAGTCTCCAAATCCTCTGTATCTCATATTAATCGGTAATTTTTGAAATTTTAGAGTTACGGAGTAATTTTCAAGTAATCGATTTAGAGTTGATATTTAGTTGTAGAAATTGTTAGGTTGAATGAAAAACATAGGTTATAGTCAATGTAGGACTTATGTAATGCTTCACACGGACGATCAGGGCATTAAAATGCCCTTTTGCATGGTACAGTGGCCATGGCTGCCATTTTTAGACTTCAAAATACGTACAGGAAGTGCAGATCCAGAAATATTATAACGTTTATTATTTTGGGTGTTTCCGGGTGTGCACATCCGGAAGTACCTAATGTTAAAAATTTGGTGTTCTTCCGGATGTGCACATCCGGAAGGTTTTTTTTTTAGTTTGTTTGTTTGCTTAGTTATTTTTAAAAAATTCTAATTTTTTTTAATGCTTTGCAAATTAGATGGCTGGCAGAGACGATCGTATCATACATGGGCGGACAGCTCAGCACGCATCTGTCCGACGTGAGCGGATGCAGTCTACAGCCGAGGCTTCCGGCGCAGAGGGAGTCCCTATAGCCCCTACAGCTGAGGGACATCCTACACCGCATCCTACACCACAACCATCCACATCACAGGTTCATGCCACTCCCCCGTCAGTCACCGCTTCTACATCTCAGAGGCGCCGAGTTTCTACTGGTACCTCATCAGGGTCCCAGCATGCACGCAGGCCTCGGTGGGAGACTCTAGCTCCATCAGCTGCTCCTCCTCGTTCCCCTGTTCCTATTCCTATTCCAGAGGGTGATCACCCAGCGCATGATGGTGTTGACGACGATGACGATTTCGATGAGTTGGGCAGTTACCCCGGGGGACCATCTGATATGTCCCTACTTGTGGGGTACGCTGAGCATACTGCCAGATTTGTCTGGCAAGGACAGGTAACCTTATTCGGTTTATTTATAGAATTGTTTACGTTGAAAATATTTTCATTTGTAACATTGTTTTATTTGGAAATTTTCAGGCGAAGGATCCCCAGAAGTTCTATAACCATGGGGGCAAGGTTATAGACACGATTGAGATGCTTCCAGAGGATGAGTGGTTCACGTCTGCACTTGCGGAGTCTGGTCTTGGAGGCCTGTCTAGGATTGGGTATTCCCAGATCCAGTACGATATCCTGATGGCATTTGTTGAGAGATGGCACCCTGAGACATCCTTATTCCATCTACCGTACGGCGAGATCACGATCACGCTGGACGACATCTCGTGCCTCTTACATCTACCGATCACGGGTACCCTTCTCCGTCACGGTAGGATGACGAAGGCGGAGGGCATGAAGTTGTTGGTTATAGAGCTTGGGGCTAGCGCAAAGAAGGCATATGCGGAGGTGCACCAGTTGAGGGGCGCACACGTCCGGTTCTTGTTTCTGATGGATAGATTTGGTGAGGCGCTTGTAGAGGCAGGACGGGCAGCAGGTGATCCAGATGAGGTGGAGATCCACAGGATGCGTGCCCTGAGATGCTACTACTTGTTTTTGCTGGGCACGCAGGTCTTTGTGGACACCAGCTCCTATTATGTTGATATCGTGTACCTCAGGTACCTTCTGGATCATACAGAGATCCATGGGTACAACTGGGGGGCGGCTACGCTGGCATTCACCTATTCCAGGCTCTCTGATGGTTGCCGTTGGGCAGCCAAGACTGTGGCAAGCAGCTGTACGCCATACGTGGTAACAATCTAATATTCTAAGTGATTTTTTCATTTCTTTTCTTTCTGTATTCATTATAATGTTTGACACCCATGTTATGTTTTCCATTTCAGGCGTGGATTTTATAGCACTTTCCCTACATTACTGGTTGGAGGAGTGTCCAGGGGTACACTGAGGATATGCCACGTGCTGCTGCATTTGTCCAGCTCAGAGGGAACCAGGCGCCGGACCCCTTCAGAGTGTATCTAGATCGGATGGCTGCTGAGGACGTTTTGTATTGCCCCTATGCCGATCACCGTGTGACGCGCCCGTTCGATGACGTTTTTTTGTTCTCAGGATGGTTGGCATGCAGTTCGACCATTACTGCCTGATACCTGCCGGAGCGCGTCTTGCGTCAGTTCGGTTACACGCAGAAGATCCCCAGGATGCCTCATGAGTCTGCTGCTCTAGGCTTGACCCGCAGGCAGATAGATGAGCTATATGCTGACTACCAGTCCCAGTTGGTACCGGAGGAGGCTCGGGCGACCAGAGCAGAGATAGACTAGAGTGTTGCTGCCGGGTATATCGTGTGGTTCTACACCGTCTCACACCCAGGCATGGTGCACACTGCTGAGGGATCCCCACCCAGACCTGCTCATCAGGAGATATTAGAGGAGCGACAGTCTCAGCTGGACCATACTCAGGATGTCCTACCACGCTGTCGTCAGATAGTACAGATAGGGCAGCAGGCCATTGAGGCCGGTCACCTCCCTAAGGGCTCTGGTGCCAGACTTGCCGTGGATAGGATGATTGTGATTGTTGGGGGGGCACTTCAGTACCGCAGACATCGATCCAGGTTGGGGGGTAGGGGCAGAGGAGCAGGGGAGCTAGGAGAGATCCTTCGCCATACGCAGTAGTTTTTTTTTATATGTATCATATTAATATTACGTGTATGCACAGTATTTTGACAGATGTTTATTATTTATTTATATATATATATATATATATATATATATATATATATATATATATCATTTTATTTTATATATGGATGTTGTCAAATGTATATTAAGTTGCGACGATTTATTAACACATGCGACTAAGCAAAAAAACCAATTTAAAAAAAATAAAGTTCTGTTGTTTTCCAGATCTACAGATCCAGAATGTTTCCGGATGTGCACTTCCGGAACGCATCAGCGTTTTTTAAAAAATTGGTGTGTCCGGATGTGCACATCCGAAATCAGGGGGAAAAAATGGAAATTCAGGTGGTGCCTAAGAAAGTTGGGTGGTGTGATAAGAAATTGCCTAAAAATACTACTCATAGGGTGTATGGTACAAAGAAAAGAGTGAAAATTCTTCAATTTTACCTTTTAAAACCAGATACTTTTTAGAAAATACTTTTAAAATTAGTTTCTTGTACTTAAAAAATTACCCTATAATTCAATTAAGACTATGGCCTCTCTAATTATTGAATATTTATTTTGTTTAAAATTTCATAGATATTTCTTTCTAAAAAAACACTGTAAAACGAGAAATAGTAGAAAATAAAAGCAAGGAAGTAAAATCCTAAAATGACAATGGTGCCAAGCTTGAATATGGTAACTAGTCACGCATCGCCTTTGAAAACTGCATTTTTTTGCTACATAACAACATTATACCACTTGTAATTACACTCCTTAAACTTCAACACACCACATTAATTCAAGTGATGCAGGTCTACTATTCCCATATGCTCATCTTCAACTTCTTGAAGACATCATTCGTGACCCCTTTCGTCAACAAATTTGCTACTTAATCCTTGCTTATGCAGTATCCGTAATGTAACCTCCCTTCAATAACTAGTTTCCTCAAATAATGGAACCTAATCTCTATGTGCTTGCTCCTCCCATGTGAAATTGGGTTTTAAGAAAGATTAATCACGAAAACATTGTGAACTAAGAGTGTGACAACATCACCCTCACATAGATGCTCGATATGCACATAACGAAGCAACGATATACTCGGCCTCACAAGATGATAATGCAATCACCGGTTCCTTCTTCGAACACCATGAAATTGGTGTCGCACCAAACATAAAGATGTATCCAACTGTAGACTTTTGATCATCCTTATCTTCAAACCAATTGGAATCATTGAAACTGAGCAAATCTCATTTTCTGCCTGTATCCGCAGCGGGAAAAAGAATTTTGGATCCAACAGAACCTTTAACATAGTGGAAGATCCTCTTGACTGCTGCCAAGTGAGACACCTTCGGTCTCTCCATGAATCTACTCACAATACCGACATTAAATGCTAAGTCTGGTCGCGTATTGCACAAGTACTGCAATGATCCAACAAACCTCCTATATTGAGTTGGATCAACATCTTCCTCATCTTCAATCTTGGACAACAGCAACCTTGGTTCTGCGGGGAGAAATGGCAGCATTACAATGCTCCATTTCACAGTTTTTCAATATCTCAAGATCATATCCCCTTTGATGCATTATAAGTCCCAATTTTGACTTGTGGAACTCTATGCCCAGGAAGTATGTCATGATACCAAGGTCTGTCCTCTCGAATTCTTCCATAAGTTCTCTCTTGAACTCTGAAATACTCTCCTCATTGATGTTCATAATCAATAAATCATCCACATATAGACCTAGGATGATTACTCCATCACTTCCATACGTCTTCACATACACTTCATGCTCCGATACACATTTATTGAAGCCAATGCCTTTTAGAAAACCATCAATTCTTTTATTTCAAGCTCTTGGAGCTTGCTTCAAGCCATATAGTGCCTTCCTCAACTTGTAGAATTTCATCTCTTGATCTTTAACAACAAAACCAGAGGGATGTCCTACATATACCTCCACTTCAAGTGGTCCATTCAAAAACGGCGACTTTACATCCATTGAGATGCCCAAGGAAATAGTGCCACACCCACTCTTCACGACTTGCTGCAGTAGTAAGACATCTATGTTCCATAACTTTCAACTCAACCTTAAAGGTTCTATTGGAAGTCATAGGCGCTTTAAGGACCAAACCTCCATTTGCATCCATAACGCGCAACCTTCTTTTCCATATGAATCTTGTAATCCTTCCCAAGTAATTGGTTAATACTTAGAAGATTACACTTGATTCCCAGAATATACAAGATATTTTTGATCAAGGAATGTCCACCATCCCTTCTCGTGATCAAAATATCACTGGTCCCGTCGGCCATTAGAGGGGTGTCATCCGCAAACTTTACTTTGTTCTAACGGCGAAATTGATTTTGACAAACCAATCCTTTCTTCTCGTCATATGAATTGAACATCCTGAGTCCAAATACCACTCCTTACTGCATTGAATTCCTTTCACACTCATCATGGCGTTTTCCCCTTCATGCAACTAGTCAACCATATCATTTAACAAACTACTGCCCAAAAATTCTACATTTTTTAGCTGCTGTAACTGCTATCTCTCACCTGTTTACAATTGTTATTTGCCTCCGTGATCATGATCAATGGTGTATTTTCTTCATCAAACTCATGTCTTGCAACATTGGTTTCATCCCCTTGAGATTCCTTCTTATTCGCATTACATTCCTTCGCATAATGCCCGAACTGTTGACACTTGTAGCATTGCTCATTGCTCTTATCAAATCTCTTTCTTTCAACTCTATAGTTGCCTTGACCCTCATGTTTGTTGTAGATGCTATCACCCCTTTGACTATTCGAATTCTTTGAATTTTGGGACTTTTGTCTTCCAAAATTCTGAAAATTTCCTTTGTTCTTCGCAGGCCATTTTCCCTTCGATCTCATTTCTTTCTCATTGAAATGAGCTTGCAATGGGATCTCCGCCTTTTCCTTATCGATATTTTGCTCTTGCATCCTTTGCTCATGAGCTTCAAGAGAACTTTGCAGCTCCTTTTTGCTCATCGTCACGAGATCCTTCGACTCATCAATCGCCATAACTATGTTGTCAAATCTAGGTGTTAACGAACGCATATAAGATTTTACCCATAACATACTGCTCCGTAATGGTTTCTCCGCATGCCTTCACTTGGTTTACCAACTGAGTGATTCTCGTCACGAAATCATTAATTGTCTCCTTCTCTTTCATTTGAATTAATCCAAGCTGCCGTTTGTGAGTTTGTAACCTCACCATTTTCGCTTTGTCAGCCCCTGCATAAGCTTTGTCTAAGATCTCCCATGCTTGCTTCGATGAATCGCAATCGCCAACTTTCTCGATTGTCTCTATTGACATATTGATGAATCAAGAACAACGCCTTGAAATCTTTCTTCTTTTCTTCCTTGTGCGATGATTATTGCGCTTCTGTTGCATTTGCTTGGAGAGGAGTAATACCATTCTTGATCACCTCAAGAATATCTTGATACCCAAACAACACCTTCATTTTTTTGCACCACTTGTCATAGTTCTTCACATCAAGGATGGGTAAATTTACAGGGATTCTTTCATTTGAGACTGAATTCATGTTGCACACCAGGTGTTTGTGGATCTGAACCAGGCTCTATGATGCCAAATGTTGGAACAAGCAACCACAATGTTGGTGTAAAATTGTATTTTGGAAGAGAGAGAGAGAGAGAGAGAGAGAGAGAGAGAGAGAGAGAGCAACAATCATTAGCTTAGGTGAGAGTGCACCCAATACACTTATATAGGAGTTACAAAACAACAATACAAAATAACTTGTTACAAAAACTCGGGGCCATAGGCATTTACGCCAAAATAGGTAACCGATTACAACTTCATTGTCAAAAACTATACTTTTTTGACAACCAATAACTATAATTGGTGTACCTGATTAAGATTTTAGTTCAGTTAAGTAAATTCTGCACGGGTACTTCATTTTAGGAATTAAATATCATGTTATATTTTGAAAAGAAGTGTGAAGGACTGAAAAATCTTTTCATCCTTAAGTTGGAATAAAAAACTAGTAGTAAACAAGGTTAGAGAAATTTATTATTTGTACGTCAATTTCTGTCACCTAAATGTTGTTCTATAAATCATAGAAATTGGTTAAGTACAAGTTTTTAATAAAATTCCTGTGATTACTAGTTCTATGTTGGATCTCATTTTCTGCCCCGTATATGAGTCATAGAGCTTGAATGTTAAAAATGTCCAAGCAAGCTATACATGTTATGCGTCGTAATTGTTTGAATCTGTAAATGTAAAGCATTAACACAAATTCACTGTTAATATTATATTGTTTTAAAAAGATTTCACTGTTTTTTTCATGCTCAAATCTTCTGACGCTACAAAAAAGAAGACAGAAATTTCATATTGGATCGAAATCAAGGAAACAAAACATACATCTCCAACATTATATGTGAGGAAACTGAAATTACTAAATGAAAATGAAAAAAGTAAACGGTTATCAGAAAGAGTCTGAATCACTTTCTTCGTCAGACTAACCTTTGTTGATCTTTTTCATAGCTGATTCAAAGATGCTCTCAAGTTCCCTCTTAAAGTCTACAAACACAAATGTTTCATGGTCCTGCTTGCCATCAATCAATTGTTTCCATTTTATCATTGCAGAATTGATCTTCATTTTATCAATTGAGTTAAGCATTGATGTAACACTCTGTAACACTACCATCCTTCATTACTTTCCTCATGTTATAAATATAATCATCCAAACCATTCATTGCTTCAACTTTCTTCATAAACTTCATATCTTCGTTCTTGAAATTCTCAGCTTCTTGAATCATTCTTTGAACTTCTTCAGCTGATAGTCTTCCCGTTTCATTTGTTATTGTAATATCTTGCTTATTCCCGCATCTATCTTCCTCAGCAGAGACATTTAATATGCCGTTAACATCAATAGAAAAACATATCTTGATAGGAATATGGCCTCGAGGAGCCGGGGGAATTGAGAATCTAAACAAACCCAACATGTTGTTCTCACTGGCTTTCAATCTCTCACCCTCATAAACCTTAACCGGTACACTTGTTTTGTCGTCTTCAGTTGTATAATAATTTTTTGCTATCTTGACAGGAATGGAGGTATTTCTAGGAATCACCACACTCATAACATCTCCTCTTACTGAGGTACCTAGAGATAATGGTGTGACATCTCGCAAAACTAAGTTTAGAGAATTCTTCATATCTTCACACAGCAAAGAAGCTTGAACAGCTGCACCATAAGCAACAGCCTCGTCGGGGTTAATGCTCAAACAAAGGTCCTTCCACATAAAGAATTCTTGCAACAGTTGTTGCATTTTGGGAATCCTAGAAGAACCGCCCACAAGAACTACATCGTCCACACTACTCTTGTTTATCTTAGAGTCAGTAAGACAACTCTCAACAGTCTTCATACACTTTTCAAATAGATCCAAATTGAGTTGCTCAAACTTGGCCCGAGTGAGTGAAGAACAGAAGTCAATACCCTCATATAAGGCATCTATGTCAATTGTTGCCTCGGTATCAAATGAAAGTGTCCTTTTTGCCCTCTCGCAAGCCGTTCTCAACCTCCTAAGAGCCCTTGGGTTTCCACTAAGGTCCTGATTATGCTTCCTCTTGAACTCTATCACAAAGTGGTTCACCATTCTGTTATCAAAATCTTCGCCTCCAAGATGAGTATCTCCTGCAGTGGCTTTGACATCAAAGAGATTATTCTTAATTGTGAGAACAGACACATCAAAAGTTCCACCACCAAGATCAAAGATGAAAATATTTCTCTCTTCAACACAATTAGCTCTCTTCTGAAGGCCATATGCAAGAGCAGCAGCAGTAGGTTCATTGATTATCCGAATTACATTGAGGCCGGCAATGGCACCAGCATCTTTGGTTGCTTTCCGCTGAGAATCATTGAAATAAGCAGGCACAGTAACTACTGCATTCTCAACTGTTGATCCTAAAAATTTCTCAGCAATCTCACGCATCTTTGTCAGGACCATTGATGAGATTTCCTCAGCACAAAAGCACTTTTCCTTACCTTTATAATTAACAATGATCTCCGGTTTGTCATCTTTGCCAGCAACGACCTTAAAAGGCCACAACAGTATGTCATTCTGAATAACAGGATCACTATATTTCCTTCCAATTAACCTCTTTGCATCTACAGCAATCAAAATGTCAATGATCTATACATTTTATGTTCTAATGATATCATAGATATAAATAGTATATAAACTATGCAAAAAGATGTAAGAGATAGATTACCAAAGATAGTGTTGGCAGGGTTTGAAGCAGCCTGATTTTTGGCAGCATCACCAATCAACCTTTGAGAATCAGTAAAAGCAACAAAAGAAGGTGTAGTGCTGTTTCCTTGATCATTGTGAATGATCTCTGCTCGATTGTTTTGGCCCTGCCAAACTGCTACACATGAATAGGTTGTTCCAAGATCAATTCCAAATGCTGGACCTTTGTATTTTTTGGCCATTGTTTTTGAAAGTGATTGAAAACTGTTTAGGATAATCTCTGAATCAGACTATAGCATTGTTTAATATCTCGGGTTGGTTGGTTTTTATATAAGTGGAGTAGTTAATGTGCGAGCATTAATATTATAGTAGTACTCTGCATGTGTTGTCTTGATTCTATGAAAATAATTTAATTATCTTCTTCGGTTCTTCCTAAAACAACTAATGACTTTTCATTTTTCCTATTAAATTTATAGGTTTATCAACAAGAGTGTTAATTTCGTGACTTTTCGCTACTCTCTTCTCTACTGTTATAATTTCATAATATTTGACACACAAAAAGAAAAATAATCCATGTTGCATGCACTCACGACGGTTTGGTTGTTTTTCTTTTTTATTTAAGTTTAATGGTTTTGTTAATTCTACTACATTGCAAAATTATATTTATATGTAAAAAAAAAAAAAGTCCTTTTAAAAAACAACTCCTCCTTGTGAACATCCATGCATCTTTCACAAATATATAAAAACAATATTTTATTTAATGTTTATATTTAGTGTATTACTATTATTGAAAATTTCTTGTGTGTATATTCAATATTGAATTTTTATATTATAAGACAAAATATCACATTTTTTCCAGAATATATGACCTTTTTAAATAAATTGTAGATATTAAAAAATAAAGGGTTAATAGTGAATTTCACCTCTGTAATGTCAGCGAATTTTGCTTTTCTCCCCTCCTTGCCTTTTGGTAACGGTTTTTTCAAAAAAACCGTTGCCAAAACCTGCCTTTGGCAACGGTGGGGGGTCAACCGAAACACGCTCATATGACAAGGGGGTTTCATATAATTAACCCAAAAATAAAAAAAGACTGGTTGTGGTATTAAATCTATCTAATATCTAACTAATAAAAGAATAGGCGGTTTAATTGATATCGCAACCATCTTTGATTATGTTTAATTAATTTAATTTAAAGGATAATTTGGACAAATCATATTTTTCTTTATATAAGTTTGGCATTTAATTTTGCTAATGTGGTAATTTGAAAATCCTTTCATGTTATTAATTGGAAACTTTTTAAATTGTGAACGCAACTCAATGGTCACATTGAGAAGTGGAAAATCACTTTACATTTTTTATATGAACCATTCATTATTTTTTGACTCAATGCATTTAAAGGGAACTCAAGATAATGTGAGTTGCAATGGCATGTTGGATGGTTGCATCAGCATGGAGTTTGAAGACAACGTCATCGTTACTCTCTCTGTCACCAAGCCTTTCCACGATCAAATTTAAATGTTGTGCAACACACTCGCAACCACAGTGTTCTTCATTGCACAACGAAGACATCTAAGTTTTTTTACAGGCACCACACCGCACTTCTCATCCCATTCAATTCTACAACTTTCAAACTCAATCACTTTATTCCTTACATCTTTCTGTTGGTACATAAGAATGAAGATGATGAAGATGGAATAGAGAGAAGAGAGAAAATTGAAATTCACTTTTAATAGAAAATGATTACACTAAATTGGTAATGAAAATTATTACGCTTTGCTTTTATACACAAGTTTAATCAAAAATGAAATTCAAATGCAAAACTAAATTACACCTAAATGAAACTGAAAATGAATTACAACCTAGCAACATCCCTTAATTCATAATCAACTAATCAAAATCAATAACACCAATTTCATCCCTCAAGTGGATAAAGTGTTTAGTCTTGATTGCTTTGGTTAGCCATAAAGAACAACAAAGGCATTAACATCCTAAGCCTACTCAAGCATACCAAAGAGAACAAGGGAGTAAAAGGATTTCATGGTGTTGATTCAATTGATTCAAACTCAATATTGCTAGAAGCCTGTGATGTTTTAATCCCAGCAGCTCTTGGGGGTGTCATCAACAGGTGGTGCTTTTCTATTGTAAAGTTGAGTTATAACAAAGGAATGATCTAAGGCTAATTCACACGGTTATTCTTTTGGTATTGTTGAAGGGAAAACACAAATGAAATCAAGGCAAAATTTATAGTAGAAGCTACCAATCACCCAAGTGATCCAGATGTTGATGAGGATAGTTTCATATTCTTTTCTCTTTCCTTCTCTTTCTCAAATAAATTTTGTTCTAGACTGGGCCAGCGCCTGCCCTACTGTCGGGCAGACCCAAGCCCAATCACCGGCGAAGGCCCAACGAGGCCCAAAGTCACCTCCGTGTCGGGCACGTACCAATCCCCTTGGACGTCGGACACGCATGGTAAAAAGACCGTCGAGCAGAGGCACATAGCCCACGTACGCACCTCTCCTCGACACCCACGTGCTCCTCCCCGCGAGGACACGTTCTCTTGTAACTTCCCACTCCCGAAGAAATCGATCTGCCCTACTTCCGGAGATTCAGGGACCGTTACACCAGGGCGAAGACCACGTGCTGGTCTTCACTACGCCACGTAAGCCCTGGCAGTTACTTGGATTGGGCCTTGCAATCCAGCCCAGTGCAAGTAACCGTTGGCCCCGCGTTGGGGGCTCTCTATAAATACCCTCTCACTTGAGAGGGTCAGGTTACAAAACATTCTAAACTCACTTCTCTGTATTTGCTTTTCTTTGACCTTACCTGACTTGAGCGTCGGAGTACCTTGCAGGTACAACCCCCTCCCCCCGCGCCGTATCATCATCACTGGAGCTGAAGTTCATACGACGTTGCTGGCCACTGTCTAACTATCTGATCCAGGTACGATCAGTGGCGCCGTCTGTGGGAACCACTGCTTCCCCATTTTTCATCTGTCGTTAAACCAAAGCAATTCCTTCGTTCATCACCAGCATGGCCAACAACCCGTCTGCGAACAAAGCTCTGGACACCGTCCTCGCGCAACTTGAGAACGAAAACCACCGTAAGGACAATGATACCCTCAACATCGAAGAAGACGACGTGAGCGACGGGCAAACCGCCTCCCCAGACTCCGAAGACACGGCTTACGACGCCGTTCAGTAGGACGACCAGCAAGCCGCCTTTCAGCCAGTTGCTCCACCACCTAATGCTGATTCTAGCACCGTGGCCCTATTCGCCTTGGTCAACCAGACTAACCAGCAGATCATGCACCAGAATCTCAGAATTGAAGCACTCAAGCAAGGGCGAACACGACGATCTTCCCCTCGAAGACATCGCCGTCCGCCTTCACCTCGTCGTTCTCCTTCCCCGCAAATGACCCCTCCAGAAGAATCTCGGACACCCTCGTCGGTGCGCGAGGACCGCCGGCCACGTCTGGAGTACCCCTAGCCAAAAACCTCCCAGAAGCGCCATCGTTCCCCGCCTCAGAAGGAACCCAGGCACTCCTCGCTACCAAGAGGAGCAAGACCGCCAAGGAGAGACCTAGGAACCGTTCTAGGAACTCCCCTCCACGACAAGGACCTGGTCGACACCACCGCTCCCCTTCAAGGTCCCCAGCTAGAAGCGACGACGACGACTAGAGGACCCCCCCTGTCATGGGACACCATGGACGCCTACTCGGGGTACAACCAAATCCCCATGGATAAGGTCGATAAACATCACATGGCCTTCATGACCGAGTCGGGCAATTACTACTACAACGTGATGCCCTTCGGCCTGAAGAACGTCGGCGCGACCTACCAACGTATGATGAACAAAGTTTTCCGGGGAAAGATCAGCGACATGCTCGAGGTCTATGTGGACGACATGATCGCCAAATCCGCAAAAGAAGTCGAATACACCGCGCAGCTCAAGAAGGTGTTCGACACAGCTAGGAGATGCCGCATGAGGTTCAATCCCGACAAATGCACCTTCGGCGTTCGGGCAGGTAAGTTCCTCGGCTTCTACCTCACAGAGCGAGGAATCGAGGCCAACCCCGACAAGTGTAGGGTTTTCTCTGAGATCCCAACTCCGAACTCGAAGAAGTCAATACAATCACTAAACGGGATGCTGACCGCCCTCTCCTGATTCGTCGCTAAATTCGCACAATACGCACTCCCGTTTTTCAAGCTTCTTAGACAAAAAGCCACACTTCTCAGACTTTACTCCATCTCAAATGAGTCCTGTCACAGCCCCCGGTTCTCTCACGGCCAGAGAACGGGGAGACACTTTTCTTGTATCTCTCCATCACGAGCGAAGCGATCAGCGCCGTCCTCATACGGGAATCCCCCGACGGGCAAAAACCGATTTACTTCACGAGCAAATCCCTCCAAGGTCCCGAGCTCAGGTATCAACAGATCGAGAAAGTGGCCCTGGCCCTCGTCACCGTGGCCAGGAGGCTGCGCCATTACTTCCTAGCCCACACTGTCGTCGTAAGAACCGAACAACCTATAAGGCAACTCCTTGGACGACCAGATATGGCGGGAAGAATGCTCAGGTGGTCGCTCGAACTCGCCGAGTTCGACATGAAATATGAGGGAAGGAAAGCCCTGAAGGCTCAGGTACTGGCCGACTTTGTGGCGGAGATGACCGTCCCGGAGTCTTCGACCAACGGATCCCAAAAATGGACGATTTATGTCGACGGAGCATCCAGAACGAAGGGGAGCGGGGCGGGCATTATCCTCGAAAACGAGGAAGGCATCCTGATCGAGGTCTCCCTCGAACTATCCTTCCCGACGTCGAACAATCAGGCAGAGTACGAGGCATTCCTCATTGGGCTTCGGTTGGCCGATGACCTCGGCGCCAAGGAAGTCCAAATCTTCACTGACTCCCAACTCGTAGCCTCTCAAGTCCGAGGAGAGTATCAGGCCAAGAACGACTGCCTCATCGAATCCCTGTCCTTGGCAAAGGAAAAGATGAAGAATTTCGCCTCCGCGGAAGTGACCCACATCCCTCGCGAGCACAATACCCGAGCAGATGTCTTATCCAAATTGGCGAGCACAAAGAAGAAAGGCGGAAACAAATTCGTCATACAAGAAGTACTTCCCCGCCCGAGCATCGACAAACCTATTTCGGCGGCGGACATGAACGCCATTGGGGACAGCAATTGCTAGATGGCCCCGGTATACGAGTACCTCACGACAGACAAACTGCCCGAGGACCCCAACGAAACGGGGATGGTCAAGCGGCGAGCATGCGCATACACTATAGTCAAGGACAAGCTATATCTTCGCGGTTTCTCTATCCCCCTCCTCAGATGCGTCGAAGAAACCAGGGTCCCTGGTATACTCCAAGAAATCCACGAGGGGATCAATGCCCAACACCTTGGTGGGCGATCCTTAGCCCGCAAGGCACTTCGGGCAAGGTATTACTTGCCCACCATGCAACAGGATGCCAAGGAACACGTCAAGAAGTGCGACAGATGCCAACGACACGGGGACATCCACCTCGCTCCTCCTAATGAGCTCAAAACACTACCCTCCCCGTGGCCGTTTGCGTGGTGGGGAGTGGATATCCTCGGGCCCTTCGTCGTGGGGTCATACCGAAATAAATACCTCATCGTCGGCGTAGATTATTTCACGAAGTGGATCGAGGCGAAAGCCCTAGCCAAAATCACGGCCTTCAACATACTCCACTTCTATAAAAGGAACATCCTCGCCCGGTTCGGCGTGCCCCAAGAGATCGTCACCGGCAACGGGACACAATTCACCGACAAGAACTTCCAAGACTTCGTCACCAAACTGGGCACGAAGTAGTACTTCACGTCGGTCGAGCATCCTCAGACGAACGGGCAGGCCGAGGCAGCGAATAGAGTGATCCTCTGAGGATTGAAACGTCGATTAGGTGACGCCAGACAACGGTGGGTCGATGAGCTACACAACATCCTCTGGGCCTACCGAACAACCACACATTCCACGACCGGGGATACCCCTTTTTGTCTGACCTACGGAATGGAAGCGGTGATCCCCGTGGAGATCAGGGAACCCTCGAGGAGGACGGAAGCCCCCCTCAACGAGGATGCGAACAGCGAGGCCCTAAGGGAAGAGCTCGACTTAGTCGAGGAGATAAGGACGGACGCATCCCTCCGCAAAGCCTCACTTAAACAGAAAATAACTTTACGCTATAACGACAAAGTTATCAAATGTGATTTTTAGGTAAGCACCCTCATCCTACGAAGGAACTAGAAATATTCGCGTGAAGGCAAACTCGCCGCGAACTAGGAGGGCTCGTACCGTGTCCGCGCGAAAACGTGGACATGAGCCTACTTCCTCGAAAATCTGCACGGGGAAGAACTTGCTCGATCATGGAACGCTGAGAAGCTTAAACAGTACTACAGTTAAGCACTGCCCGCGACACACTAGCATCGCGGTTACGAGGACGCACTAGGATACGAGCGTGACACCCCTATACAAAACACGATGATCATGGGCCGCGTTGTGTGTGCGCGAGGACTTTTGATCCGACGAGGACACCTCGATCGAGCTCCGTCGTCATTGTACCAATTAGGCAGAACACCCAGCTCGCGATGGGAAGTTCACGCCACGAAGCTAAGATGTCGACCGAGCTCTTATCCTCGTTGAAGGTCGGAATACACCTCCTACCACTCGGCCAGCTCTCCACGCGGTCAAGGATTATTGAAGTCGAGCAAATTCCCAAAATCTCTATTACTTAGACAAAAATAAATAAAGTATGGCAAATACAATAACATCACACACAAGCGAAAACATACAAACATCACACGCGCAGATAAACAAAAATGTATTAAGCGGGCAGAAGCCCATTGTACAGGTATTACAAACATGTATCAAAAACCCCCTGGCACGTAGGCCGGGCATAGGCATCAAAAAAATAAAATGGCTCGCAGGCCAAACAGAGCGAACAAATAAAAACCTAGTCGACGGCAGGTCCCTCTGGCTGCTCGTTTCCCGTAGCCCCGCTGTCGACCTCCTCGTCCTGCATTGGCTGCACAATCTGAGCCTCAACCACCTCGTAATCGGGGTCAGCCCCTTCAGTAATGAGGCAAGGGTTGAGGACTCGAAGCTGCTGTATGGCGTTCCTAAAACCTATGTCAGCCGCCACGAGGTTATCCTGTTCGGCTTCCTTGAGCTTCGCTATCAGCGCTGCCTGCGAAGTCAACAACTTGTCTTCCTCAGTTTCGTCCTCAGCTGGGCAAACAACTTCTTCCAGCTCGGCGTTCCTCTCCAAGAGACGTTTCCTCTCCTCCTCAGCGTTCCTCAACCTCGCCTCCAACTTCTCTTGAAGCTCGACCTGGGCCTTGTTCTGGTTTTTGTAGTTAGCCAACTCCTTGCCCACCTTCTCCATTTCAGCTGAGATGGACTTGAAACTCTCTTACAGCCTGTTCAGCTCGTCCGCTGGGCACGTCTCGTCGTTCAGGACCAAGGCAGTAGTACAAACCCGCATCACCGCTGACACGTCCTCCACCAACACCCTTCTCTGAGAAACCCTGTCAACACCTAAGATGGTCTGAACTTCGGGTGCACCAACGCATAGGGAATTGTTCCCCGTAAAGAAGTTCGGCCTCAAGTGGCAAAGAGGGAGCACAAATTTCACAGTGGGAGGGCTCTCGTTCTCAGTGAGGTCGACGTCCACCTGATCAGCAAGCCGTTCTCTCTTCGGGGAGTTTTGAGTGCTGGGGGAGTCGCTGTCCTGGGGAGAGCCAGAAGAACCCCCGGTTGCCGGAGTGGGTCCGGGGACCTGCGATCGGAGTTGCTCGATACGGCCTTTGCAACCCTTCTTCGAGATACGGGCAGCTTTTAGTTTCTTGATACGCTCCTCAGCACCCGACATCTGGCCTGCAAAGAAAATAAATGTGCTAGTAAATTGGATACCAGGACGCGAAGAAAAAGCAAGTCGAAGAGGATTCTACCACCTAACAACTCGAGGGCGTCCTCGTCAGAAAACGTTTCGAGGAGGGCCCTCGTGTTGATCAACTGGTGTTTCGTCAAGACCTTCCCATCATCACCCCGGATGAACTCCCCGTCCGGCATCACGAGCTTGGCTTTGCCAAACCCGTTGACAAATTTGACTATTGCTTCGTGCGCCAGACGGTCCCCCTCGCACAGTCGACCAGGGGTGACGATGTAGCTGTCCGTCCCCCTCCTGAAATGCTCTTCTGTCCAAAACAAGGGGAACCTCGGTTCAAGGACCTCTTCCTGCCGCCCATCTACTTCTCGTCGGACCCGACGGTACACCGAATTCACGGCTTCGAAGGAGACCGGCCTCACTATATAGTATCGGTACTTGAAGTCGTGGACAGAGTCCATGTTGGTGCTAAACAGGCTGCTCACCTGCTTGAAAGACACTCAGCCATGTTTATCGTCGGTCGCTTGCATTTGAAGATGAAAAATGCGGAACAAGAGGGGCACAGTTGCCCCGATCTGGAGATACTTACAGACGAGCTCGAAGGCTCAGAGGAAGGCGAGAGAATTGGGGTGCAGCTGGGAGGGCGCCAAGCGCAGCCAAGCGAACACTGACTGTTGAAAGTCCGTAAAGGGCAAGCGCCACCCCGCCTGGTCGAACATGAATTACTAAAGAGGAAACCGCATCCCCCTGTACGTCGAACATATACGATGGTGCTCCAGCGGCCGGAACACTTTCCACGACTTTGTATAGTCCACCAGACGGTGCTCGACCGTACAAAATATATCATCTTCATCCCCGTCGACGAATTGGGAGACCATGTTTAGCGGCCCGTCGCTAACCCATTCATCGAGCGGCCGTTCCTCGACACTAGTTATCTCCACCATCGGTGAGTCGGGTTGGTCTTCGGTATCTAAAGATCCCACGGCCACTGACAGGGCGTCTATTTACCTGAAAAGCAGAAGGAAATGGTGAATTCGATGACCCAGATCAAATTCACCCCTCCACCGTTTATCAAGTGAAAGGTCGAAGAAGGGGCGTCGGGACCACGCGACTGCCGCGACCACACGACATCTTCGGTTATACGACGAACGACCCCAGTACTTCTCCCCGAGGATTCATCCCGCGGTTAGGAACGTTAGCGAGGACCCCGAGATATTCATCTCACGTCCTCAGGACATTCTTCCTGTCCTCGTGGTTCTCATCACTTCCCCCCGCAGGATTCAACAAAGAAACTAAGAAATTCCCCCGTTTTCGCCGGATATTTCGTGATTTCCATGAGAACTTCATCAGTTCACCATAAAACCACCGTATAAATGCAAACAAAAGGAGGAAAAAGAGAGAAACTTACTTGAAATACACTTCCGGTAGGGTGCCGGTACGGCAGTCGGTGGCGGCGAACGGTGGAGAAAAAGAGAAGGAAGAAAGAGAGAGTCTGAGCAAAGGGGGAGCGAAAGTGCAAATGAAACGGGATGACCCCTATTTATAAGGGCCTCACGAGACTCGAGGACTTCCTAGGCAATCGATTACACTACCCTAGCGTAGCCGCCCTAGGCAATGACGAGGTGTGACACATGGCACACGCTTCCCCACGCACGTCTTTTCATTCCCCAACACGCATCCTTCCATTCACCTCGCTTCCGATTTCGCGTATCCCCGCGACGTCGCCCAGCTACGGCCAATCTAGCGCGAGCAGGTCAATTTATTCCTGCCCGGTTGACAAGCCGCCCCTCGTTTAAAATCCCTTCCCCGATGGGATACGTCCTCGGCATAGTACTAGCTCTTAAGTCATTACTCTGACAGCTCAAAGCAACGACTTGGGGGGCTCCTGTTCTGGACTAGGCCAACACCTGCCCTACTGTCGGGCAGGCCCAAGCCCAGTCACCGGCGAAGGCCCAACAAGGCCCAAAGTCACCTCCGTGTCGGGCACGTACCAATCACCTTGGACGTCAGACACGCGGGGTAAAAAGACCGTCGAGCAGAGGCACACAGCCCGCGGACACACCTCTCCTCGACACCCACGTGCTCCTCCCCACGAGGACACGATCTCTTGTAACTTCCCACTCCCGAAGGAATCGGTCTGCCCTACTTCCGAAGATTCAGGGACCGTTACACCAGGGCGAAGACCACGTGCTGGTCTTCGCTACGCCACGTAAGCTCTGGCAGTTACTTGGATTGGGCCTTGCAATCCAGCCCAGTGCAAGTAACCGTTGGCCCCGCGTTGGGGGCTCTCTATAAATACCCTCTCACTTGAGAGGTTCAGGTTACGAAACATTCTAAACTCACTTCTCTGTATTTGCTTTTCTCTGACCTTACCTGACTTGAGCGTCGGAGTACCTTCCAAGTACACCCCCCCTCCCGCCGTATCATCATCACCGGAGCTGAAGTCCATACGACGTTGCTGGCCACTGTCTAACTGTCTGATCCAGGTACGATCAAATTTAGAATGCATAAATGGATGCAATGTTGTTTAACTACCTTCTTAACTTGCAGATTCTAAAGGAAAAGGGTGTCGTGATCCTCACCGACATATATGCAAATTCAGGAGATGTTATTGTTAGTTACTTTGAGTGGGTTCAGGTAACTGATATATTTATATAATCAAACTCTTATTTTATATAAAATATTTTATATATGTGGAAGAATTATAATCTATGTAGCACTTACACTTTAGATTGAAGACTTAAGAATACTATATCTATATAACTTTTAAATTATTACTAATGTTTATTTATCATGTCAATGGTATTAGTTGTGAATGAAAGTAAATGATGAAGTTGATGATGTTTTATTCATGTTATTGTTTAAAGTCTGGTGCAGGTTAGTTATAGCAATGGTGAAATGATGGTTCATGTGAGTTTTGTTGGTTTAACCAAGTGGTGAACAAACGATTTTTGTATGATTACGCTTCTGTGAAAAATTGCACGTACAGGGAGGTTTGTACATGGTTGTGATCTGTTTGGATTGATGTTAGTGATAAAGAGTTTCTTTTGTGAAGAATTTTTGTGTATAATTGTTAGATGAAAAAGAAAAAAAAAAAAAAAAAAAAAAAAATATATATATATATATATATATATATATGTGCAATTGTATTGATCTTAATATATTTAAATCAATTGTATTGATTTTTTTTCCTAAAATAAAATATATCTTAAAAGTGCAACTTTAAAAATTTGAACAAAATCTTTTAGGTTTGTAAAATTTGTAAATATGATTCAATAAGAAGGTTTTAAATTTTTAATTTAACGATTAATTTTCATACATTGTATATTGTAAACAAATGTACCTTGAAATATTTGTGAATGTTATACGTGACAGCGAGAATTGTTGAAAATTGTGAATGGCCTCAAAATAAGGTTTTGTGTTATGAAAAAAAGTGGCCACATGTACTGAGGGAAAATGTCAATTATTTATAACAATAATTAAAATAAAAAAAAAGCAATAATCAAATAATTGATTAACATAATCAAAAATTAAAACCAAATTAATTTTGATTTCAATTCTTAATACATTTAAAATAATGTAAATTTGATATAATAAGAAAGTTTTAAAACTGAAATTTGACGGGAGCTGTCATACATTTTAGGTTTGGAAAAAATGACACTAGTATAAAAAATACTTTTTAAATCGGTAGGTTGTCCGATTTAATTTCGGCCGATTTAGAAAGTTATTGGATTTTAAATCAAGTATCATCCGATTTAAAATATTTTATTAAATCAGTTAGTCTGATTTAAAAGTGTTTATTTAAATCGGTTTGACACATTTAAAAAAAGTTCAAAAAGTCATGAAAGTTTTTAAATCTATATAATCCGATTTAAAATCTCAAATTTAAATCAATTCACTTGATTTAGTAATGTTATTTTAAATCCGTTCATTTGATTTAAAAGTACAATGTCATTTTTTTTCTAATTGTCATTTTTCTTCTATTTCTTCCACAATATTGTACACAATTATAAATAATACAAAATTTCATCACAACCAAACACTAATCAAATATTTCATACATAACCATTAATACAAAATACCATAGAACAAAGTTTTAAATAAATTTGATCAATTAGAAAATATTCATGAAACAATGTTACAAATAGTACCATGAAAACTTAATACCTCTTACCTAAAAACTATGAGGCCTACAACAGAAACACAAAAAAAAAAATAGCACCGACACATAATCAAATTACTTCAAATGGATTCTAGAATAAAATTTGCACAACGTTCTTGAACATTCGTAACATCCTCCTCATAAAATGATGTCGAGTCTCCAAATATCAGAATAAATATTAAATAATATTAGAATATTGTATTAATATTAAAAAGACAATTAACACATATAATTGAGTTTTTTTAAATATTTGATTTCATGAGTTAACAATCCCAGCAGATACAATGTTCAACATATGTATCATAACCAGTGTCGGAGTCAGAAAGCCTGGACAAAAATTTGATAGAATATAAACAAAAGCGGAGTTCTTGCATGTGTTTCTATGTTTAACATGGAAAATTAGAGGCCTAAGTGTGCTATTCTTCAACATTGACCAAAATAATAATAATAAAGTAAAATGAAAGACTTGGAATACATACCAAGATGGAATGAGATAGGATTTAAAAAGAATTTTTGTTTACAAAAGTGAGCTAGTTGTAAGATATATTTAGGATATCTTATATACATTTGTTAATACTTAAGATTTAGTAGTGTAGATTAAGTTATTTGTCATTCCTAAAAGAAATAGAATGATTTGTGCATCTTTAGCAAGCTGTGCCATCTGCCAGTAAAAAAATAGGTAAACCTTGTATGATGCTTAAACTAGAAACAAAGAAAATGTTAATGATTCATAAATATATACCTTGCTTATAAAATCAATAGAATAGTTATCTCTTAGCCTTGGATCCACCAACTTTCTTAGACCTTCTATACAATGTCCCTCTTGATCAATAACTTCATCAAACTGACACACATATCATCATAACTTAGATTTATATAACTATAAATAAAGTTATAAATTGAGAAATAAAAATCAATTACCAAAGCTACAAGGCTCTTGTATTCATCAATAGATTCATTAGTCTTAATTTCAAAACTTTTGAACTCGGTACTAGGTTTATCGATCTTGATCACTGCTTCTTTGGCATAAATTAGTTGATAAAGAACAACTCCAAAAGCATACACATCTATTTTGCGAGAAATATGTCTGTATGCATTTCTGCACAAAAATGAATGGTAGAATTAAACTAAGGAAGTGAACTAGAGCCTATGATATATCTACCAACCAAATAAAAAGAGAAATATATCCCATCGTACTCAGGTGGCATGTAACCGAATGTGCCTTCCACATGAACAGTGTTTTGTGTTGAACTTACAACATCAGTAAGCTTCGTTAATCCAAAATCTGCAATCTGTAATAACAGGAATAATGTATGATCGACCATGACTAATATCTAAAATAGGTTTAATAAATTTTTTGAGTTAACTCATTTGGATTCAACTGGGGTTTGTTAACTCATCTGGATTCACGGGTAGATGTGAACATATATCTATGATACACCAACTATTGATTGATCATTTTAATGTCTATCTTTTAACTATTTCTTTTATAATAAATCATAGACATTATAAATACGAACCAATGCTTCAATGTTGGTATTGTACGATTTATTATAAATACGAATCAATGCTTAAAAGTTAGTATATATTATTAGTATATAATTACAACTACGTGAATATTTATGAACTGATCACAATGTAGTCACTGAAACGTGTAATGTGAATCCAGACAGAACCCATGCGAATAATATTGGTACAAATATATAAACACTTGAATCCAGATTCCCTTTTCTAAAAAAGCACACAACCTCACATGAGATTCCCTTTCCAAATATTTATATAGCTTTTTGGTTTTATTCTATTTCATGATCATTTAAATTTAATTAAATGTAATAAAGATTGTATCTTAAGTTTGTGTATTTTCTATAAATATTTACTTATATTTTATATTTTATATCTTATTTCAATTAAGTAAAATGTGTGAATTATTTTTTAGTCCTTTTATTATAGTAGGTTTATTTATATAAGGAATATTATATATTATATGATTTATTATAGTAGATGCAATCATGAATTAATACATAAATCAAATTCATATAATATAATTATTTTATATATAAATTAAAATAATATTCTATTATTATTTTATGAATATTTGTTGAAAAGATTTGAAAGGACACGTATTTATTTTATTTCAAATGTATATTGTATTATGAACCTTTGTTATTTCATAAAAATTAAAAATAATAACAACTTTAATTTTAATTAATTATAATAAACATATTATTAATATATTTTATTTTTTTTATAATTTAAAATTTGTAATAAATTATTTTATATTAATTTTTTTTATAATTTCAAATTGTTGCTATAGAAATGTGTTGAATATTAGCACATACTCAAACAGATTTACTATTATTAAACGTATCAATTTACTCTTATTTTCAAGATACCATGTGTAATACCTCAAAATTTGCCCTCATGTTTTCTCAATAAATTGATCTATGCTTTACTCATTTGTATTCCATAGTAGGTCATAAATTGCATATCATTGGTTGCAAGGCATGGTATCTAGTGCTTCAAGGGTTGGTCATCCAGAGCAAGAGAACAAGCCTCATGGGTCTCTTATATCATATATCTTCTCACTTTGATTCCACAAGGCATTGGAAGTTGGGAATTCATTAAGAAGATTGGTTAGTGCATCATCTCCTACACAAAACAGTCTAAAATCGGGATATGACCCTCAAATGGGCAAGCTCTTTGAGTTTTTATCACCTCCAAATGTCATATCTCATCTTTGTTAGATAGGATATACATCATATTCAGAGGAATTTGGATTTGGAAGATGTGATATTTCCTCCTAATTAGAGGGTACCAAAATTAGGGTTTGACATAAAATCAGTTTATTTCTGATTTTTTGGACAAAACTTGATCTCATGGTATTCCTTATGTTCCTAAGTGTATATGGATGGAAAATTGCTCATCAATTGGTTTCATAAAGGTTTCAATTGGTCAGAGGATTCAAAATCAGGAGAATTGGGGGGAAAAGTCAACTGTGCAGTGGAAAAAGTCAACTCCAGACTTTTTAAGGTCAAATTCATGAAATTCAAGTTATATATGTTCATTGGACAAGATTTGATCAAGAAATGGTGGAAGAATCATGAAAAATCAAGAAATCACAAAACTGCCAAAAATAGAAACTTTAGGGTTTCCAAAAATGGCAAGTTTGGACCATTTTGCACCACACTTTGAGGCTTTATTTCTCCATGATAAAAGCTCCAAACCTCAGGCCCAAGTTAAGCCAATTAAATTTCACATTCTAAGCTTCAAATCCATATAAATAACTTTTCCATTGGATCAAAATTGAGTGAGATATGATCAATCAAAGTTTGACAAAACTAGGTCAAAAACCAAGTTATGCCCAAGCAAAACCAGGCCCATGCGCCATAATTTTGTCAAACACATGTTGGGTAGAATGTCAAGCCATTTTTCTCATTGAAGGAGGCTTCAAATGAAAACATGTTGAACATCAAAGTTGTTCATCTCAATGTCCTCTTTAACTTTGATGTTGGACATTTTTCCATTTGAGTAAGTTATGATGGAGTTATGATTGTCCTAAGATGAGGTGTTCATGATGAAAATCCATAGGCCATGTTGCCTTGCCATGCCATGCCAAGCCATGCCCATGAAGTCAGTTGTGCACACTTGAGTTTCCATCCATTTTACACCATCTTACACACCTTTATTCAACTCAAAATTCACACCAATCTTGTTCTATGATGTGCATCTTTCTATAGCCACTAATATCTCATGATTCCATGCCATGAACACAAAGAAATTCATCACCAAACCTCCATGTTTCCATTGTTATCAAGCTGCTACAAAATCAGAAAAAAGAAGACATTGATGGTGTTGATTATCACATTCACACGCATACATGTTCAGGCCATCCAACCATTGCCTCATTTGTACAAACATGCCTCTTACACTATGTTACTTATCATGTTATATCATACACGAAGAAGGAAAAAATAAAGCTTGCACAACAAGCTCCCTTGCTTCTACATCACTACATCACCACCATTCTTTTCTCCACCTCACCATAACTTCATGAACATCATCTACACCATAGCAAAACCAAGCAACTCACCCCTAACTAACTTGACTCAGTTAGTTAGGTTGGACTCATTTAACCATGCTTGAACTCATTTGACTAACTCAGTTAACCACCCTAGTTCAATCTTAACCACACCTATATATTCAAATCACACTCACAATTTCATTCCAACTTCATTTTTGCTCACACATTTCACAAACACTCTCAAATTCTCTCTATTCTCTCTCTCTGATCTCTCACGAACTCAACACCTCCATCACTCATCTTCTTCAATCATCATCTTCAGTGTGATTTTTGAGCAAGAACAAGCATAATCAACACCAACTCTCCAAATGTATTTTCATCACATTTTTTAATCTTCCTCTGTTTTCAAGATCTCAAGACTCAGCTGCATTTATTTTGCACAAACTAAGCTCAAGATCAAGAGAGGATCTCTAGTTTTCTTTTGCTTCAAGTTTCTGCAAACTTCAAGTTCCAATTCCTCCAACTTTATTGCACAAATCCATATTGTTTTAGCTTGTTTTTTCTGTGGTTTTTAGCTTACTAGAAGTTGTGTGCGTCCTGGCTAGTTGATAGGCTCTTTAGGAGCATAGTTGAAAAATTAGGGCAAGGTTGTTGCGTTCGATTCTCATTGTATACGTGTGATGTGTGAAAACTGAACCTATATTCTTGACCTACGTGAGTTCCTCTACATTTTGGTATGCTTTTTGTTTATTTCTGGAACAATGTAAAAATTGCAGTGGCCGGAGAGTGGCCGGAGAAGATGACCGGAGGTCCTTCTCCGGCCGGTGAGGTTTGTCTAGGGTTTAATATCCAGTTTGAATCATAGCCGTCTGATCTTTTAATCCAACGCTCATAGAAGTGCCAGCACATTAATATCCACCATCCCTCTCACGTGCATCATTTTGAATATGAATGACTTCTATGTGTGTGTGTGCATGCTATCTATTGTGGACCCTGGCTTTGAATGGCTTGATGTGTGTACTTGTTTGATGATCGTGCATTTAGATTAATCCAATGGTTTAACCGTTGCCAGCACATTAATGAAGGTGTTGCATACTACGTGTGTTCTTTTGATTTCTAAATTGATTGTGTGTGCATGCGTGTAGGAGAGTTATCATGTGCTTGTGTTATGGAAAATTGGATTAGCATGCTTTAATGATTGACCTGATCGTGTGATTATGATTGATTACGCATATTGACTGATTGTACACCATGTCACACACAATCACACGCATATGGACTGGGTTATAATTGATATTTGCACACCCCTCTTTTAGGCCCAAATTATTTTCAACGTGGAAATTACTCACGCCACACCCATTCTATTTCTTTTTTGTATTTTTCTTTTTATTTCACCTATTGTTTTGATTTTCTTATTTTAAAAATACCAAATCATCTCTAAAAATCTCAAATAAATTCACGTGACACTTTGACACATTTAAATAATTTTCTTTAATTTTTAATTCTGATTTCATGAACTTTTGCATATAATTGCATTATTTTCTTTTAATTTCTTTTTAATGAATGTTCTTCTTTGACACTCAAATTTGTACATTTTCTTTCTCCCATCTCACACAATATTTTTCACCCATTCTTTTTGAATTTGTTAGATAACACATTAAAGCATGTAATACAATTTTTATTTTATTTTTAAAGTCATTTTATCATGTGTGTAGGTGTTCACTTTTGTACAATCTTTTAGTTTGTTTCAATGTGAATTTGTGAAATGCTTTGGTCATGTTTTATTGTGAGTCTTGCTATGATTTTTGGTAAATATTTTTGCCTCTGACTTAGGTTAGTTGTGGCTAATTTCCATAATTTTCTCATGTGCTTTAATAGTGGTTTTATGCTTCATGATTAGAGTTGATTCTTATGCACATCCACCTACTTCCTTCTTATGTGATTTTGGTTGAGGCACTTGTGCCATTTTGTGAGTTGTTTGTGCATATTTTATAGGTCATTTGCATGATGTTATTGGTCATCTTTGTTTCATTATAGGTCACCTTGACTTGTGTTGGCATGTGGTGTGAGCTTATGTGTTATAACTTGAAAGTTTGACATGTTATCTTCTCTTGTTCTCTTCTTATGCTTTACATGTTCAATGAGTGCATTTTGTATGATATTTCTTTCATTCCATTAACATATCATCAATGTTATGCCACTGCACACATGAATGCATTAATCATTTTACATGTTATGTATCTCTAATATGTCAATTGGTGCATATATTGAAACATGTATCTCTTATACTTACTTCTACTTCATCTTATCCATTCTACTTGTATTCTTTTATCCATGATTGGTATGATGATTCATATGCATGTGGAGACATTGATAAATGAAATTAGGTTCTGACTTTGACCTTGTGTGGAGCATTAATGCATGATCACTTTGCATTCCCACCCATTCTTCATCTATTTCTTTCATGATGCATTTGTTGGGTGTTTAAGCTTTGACTGTGTATAATTCATGTGTGCTTGTTGTCTTACCATAACAGAACACTCTTCTAGTTTTAGTTCTGACCTTGATTGAGTTTCATCTCTTAGGAGCTTTATTCATTGGTTCTATTTGGTTTTGATCACTACTTGGTATTATTTCTTCATTCCATTACTTGTAAATAGTTTTTGAACTAACCTTTTCATGTAGGTGCAAATGGTAAGTATGTGGGTGGATATGCTTCCACATGCACTTCTTTCTCTCATCTTCTCTTATTTCTTTTAATAATTCAATTTGTGATCATAATAAGCATTTATATGTTTTCCTTGAATAATTTCTTCTTCATCCCTCTTTAAGATCAACTTAACTTCCATCTTGGAAGTAAGTTGCTTCTTTTGCCCTTCATCTCTTTTCTTTTAGGATTAGGTTTTTTAAACCACATTAACCATATGAACATCCATGTATGATAACATTAGGGTGAGTCTTAGTCCCCTTTCGTTTTCACTGTTTGTTCCCATTTGAGTTTCTTCTTCTCATCTCAAAAACAAAATTAAAAAACACTTAATAAAGGTTAAACATGTATTGCGCATGAGCCTTAAATGTGGGAAATGAATAATGGGGGGGATTTCCCTTCATTCTTCTAGGATACCTAGTGTACGTCCTGTTGGGGGACGATACGCAACGTATTTGTTCCTATGTTGTAGACTTGGGTGCAATGCAAGTTACAGACAACTTCCAAAAACACATCTTTCTAAAAAACTTCAAACAAACAATAACGTCTTTCCTTCGGGATCTCTCTTCTCATCTCTTCACTCCTTTCCTTAAGGATGCGTCATTTCCGTTCTACCGCAAACAGGTAACGCCTGAGTCTCCATACAGCGAGCTGCAACACCTAAACTGCTAGGACGCGAATGTTGACGTATTCCACTAAAAAACAAAAACAAATTTCCCTAGGTGAGGGGAACTACGTCGCTCTGATTCTCATGTTCCCGATGAGATACGTAGGCAGTGGGGTAGGGCCCATTCGAGCACTTCTTTTATTTTCCCTACATTTGTTTCTCTTTCTCTCTCCTTTCCTTTTCCAGTTCTTCAGTTAGCAGTTCCTTTTTCCAGTATCCTTTCCTTACACTCTTTGATTAAAGCAGCAAGCGTGGATCCCATCGGGTACGATGGACGGGTGGGGGTGCTAATACCTTCCTCACGCGTAACTGACTCCCGAACCCAGTTCTCTTGGTCGCAAGACCATGCTCTTTCCTTCTCCTCAGGTTTATGCAGTGTTTCCTTTCCCTCTCTTGGGATAAATACACATTGCTGGCGACTCTGTTTCGGTGCCACTTTCGCGTTTGTACCAGGATGAAAATCACGGGAGCGACAGCTGGCGACTCTGCTGGGGATCGAACCCAGAATCTCTGGTTTCCTTAGCGAGTCAATCTTAGCGCTTGTTTGTTTTTCTTTCATTGGGTGTTTACCGTGGTGCTGTGTTTTGTTGTATTTACTGTTGTACTATATTTCTATTTACTGTATTGCTGCTTTACTGTACTTTACTGTATTTATCGCATTTACTACATTACATATCATTATTGTGCTGGACTGTGCTGGTTTTTCTGTTTGGTGGGCAGGGTTTTCTGAGAGATAAGCCCACTACCCAAGCTTGAGCATACACACAGGTATTAGTGTGGGTGGACGTATCGCTCCCGTGGTGTTTTGCCACGTGTGGGTGTTCACGAGACCTACAATCAGACGAGGTTCTATCCGGAGCTATCTGCTACTGTATGCTCTATACAGGCCAGTAGATATTCTCTGGAGGAATTGTCAACTCTGATGACCATTCCCGAGGACTCAATTGCGGCACTCCTCCCGAGTTGTGACAGTGGCAGACCACACTTTGTGGCAAACCCATTGCACATTCTCGATCCGAGGACCCAATGCTGGGAACTTGCTATAGGATATCCTTTTTTGAGGGGAATCAGTTGAGGCCTCCTCGATTGATGATGATGCCAAACCAAGAATGGTGAACGAATCATCATTTCTCGACCTAAGAGCCCGTGATATTGAGGATCCTCGCCTTTCTAGTACCCACATATGAGAGGGACGGGTTGTTTACAGGTTTGCAGGTAACCTTGACTTTCAACATACCTGGTACACTGGATTTCTTATCAGTATGGTTTATCTGTGTAGTTACTCTGTTGTTCTGGAATTCTGGAGAATTTGAGCCTTGAATTTATTCAACTATTTCAATCCAGCACAGACACGTGGCACTTTGATCCCATGCCTTGCATTGCATCATTTTCTAACATTCATATTTTTCATTTCTAGGTAGTATCTGACATTTTGATTCCAGTCAACGGGCAGTGATAGGGATGGACAACAAAAGAGGCAAGAAGAACACCATTGTGTACAAGTTCCCGAAGTTCATCCTGGGTCAGATTTGTAAATTGCAAGAGATGGCCAGTCTGGAAGTGTTAGGAATGTTCGGAGAGAAGTACGGTTGGATCCTATCCTTTGTTCGTAACCTCAGTGAATATGAAGCTGATGGCTTATGCACCCTGATGCAGTTTTATGAACCTGCCTTGAGGTGCTTTGTACTGACGGATTATGTTTTGGTTCATACTCTAGAAGAGTATTCTAACATTCTGGGAATTTCCATCAAAGAAGGTGTTCCTTTCTGTGGGTCGAAGGTAGATCTTGATTTCCAAGCCGTGGCTGGTGCTCTTTATTTGAGCAAGTCAACTTTGGAAGCTGATATTTCTGGCAAGGGAAAGGTTCGTGGCTATCACCTATCATACTTAGCAAACAAAGCTCAAGAGGCAGCAAAGGAGAAGAAGTGGAATGTCTTCAACGCAGTGTTGGCTCTCTGTGTATACGGTATTGTCTTGTTCCCGAATGAGCCTGATTTTGTTGACACAGATGCTATCAGAATATTTGTATCTCAGAATCCGGTGCCAACCTTATTAGGAGACCTTCATTATGCCTTGTACAACAGGAACGAGAAGAGACGAGGTGGGACAGTTCATTGTTGTGCACCTCTTTTCTATAAGTGGTTTACCAATCGTCTACCCCAGTCAGGTGCTTTCAAGGATATTAAGAATTCTCTGAAATGGAGTCAACGTCTGATGGGTCTAGACGCTAAGGATATTGTTTGGGTGAATAACGGAGTGTTGGGTAAAGACATTTTGCACAATTGCGGTGAGTACCCCCAATGTTCCATTGATAGGGAGGAAAGGGGGTATTAACTATAACCCTTCCTTGGATATCCGGCAGTTTAGGTATGCTCTGAAAAATCCCCCAGTTGAAAAGGAGTTAGAAGAGTCTTTGTATTTTCACATGGCTGACGATGGATTGGATGTGGCGCAGAAAGCTTCCAAAGCATGGCTCAGTAAACAGAAGAGAGGAAAAACCATTTGGGGTTTGCCTAATAATCAAACTTTCCCTCCATATGAGCAATGGATAAAGAAGAGGGTCGAAGAGTACTATTTTCCTTTTGATTGGGTGCCTCCCTTGTATCCCAAGGTGATAGAGGAAAGAATCACCGTACCAATTGAAGAATTCGATAAGCAGTGAAGAGTGGTGTAGGAGTTGAGGGAGGAAAATGCTAATATGAGTAGTAGACTTTAGGGCGCTTTACATGACAACTTGGAGATGAAATGGAAGGTCCAAGATTTGATAGAGCGTTTGGAAAAAAGGGAGAAAGATCTTGATGACAGAGCTCAACACTGTAGGAAGATCAGTATGACAGCTGAATCATCCTGCAAAGCCTACAGGGAAACCAAGAAGCTCTTGACCAAAACTAAAGACGAGCTTACCATGTATAAGGTGATGTGGGAAGAGCTCAAGATTGAGAATGAGGAGATAAAAGAAGAACTTCAAAGAATAAAGGAAAACAAGAAGCACTTCTCTGGTAAGTGGAAAGAAGCCCAGAAAGAAATTGAAGAGCTCAAGCTGCAAGCGGGAATCAAGAAGTCAAAGCGCGAAGGCAATGATGTGGAAGAGCAGATTGCTAGGCTGAGTCAGGATGTCGAGAAGAGAAACAGACTGATCAAGGGGTTGCTAGAGAAACCTACTCATCCAGACACTGTGAACCTTCTTGAAGAGATTAAAGCCAGTTTATTTGGAATTGATTTGTAGTAATTCTGTTGTTTGTATTTTGCTATGATTACCATTAGGATTGTTGATGGAATCACTTTTGATTGTATCGGACCTATCTGTATGTTTCTCATGATATGATATTACAATATTTGGTTCAGCCATATTTGTCTCAACAACTCTCAGTTTTGAAAGGTGTCTTTCTTTGTTTGATTCTACAATATTTCTGGAGTCAGATTTATTTTCCGATGTTGGGTCCAATCCCTTGCCCGATTTCAAAGCTGGAATCAAAGCGGATATGCCCTGGAAATATGTAATATGATTGTTTGCATTTGCATTTGCATCCCTATAATCATAAGCATTTGTGCATAACAGGTACTTGCTCCGCTCTCTCTAACCTTTATTTGGTTTTCAGGCATAATAGCTGATTCCCACATTCACCGATACGCAACCAGACGAAACCAAGCTAGAGCCATGGATCAGATACAGACAGAGTTGGCTGAGTTAAGGGCACGCATGGAACAGTTTATGAATTTGATGCAGGGAGTTGCTCAGGGGCAACAGGACCTGAGAGTAGGGCAAGAAGACATGCGAGCTACCATCCAGAGGTTGGAGACAGAGATTCCTACTGGTGATCACGTTAATCCCCCTAGGGTTAACCCTCCTGTTGTTAACCCTCCTGTTGTCAATCCTCCTGTTGTTACTCCTCCTCCAGTTGGAGTTAACGTGGGATTTGTTCCTGGCAACAATGGGCTGGTGGAAGATCGTCAGGATGATCAGTTTTATGTACTTAATGCTGATATGGGATTCTACCATGATGATAGGAAATACGAGGGACTGGCTGGACGAGTGAAGGCTATAGAAAGTCAGAATCCTTTGGGAATTGATGTTGAGGATATGGGACTAGTACAGGGTGTCAAGATTCCCTCGAAGTTTAAACCACCTACTTTTGACAAGTACAATGGTAGCACTTGTCCTAAAACTCATCTCCAGGCATATAACCGGAAGATAGCTTCTTATTCTGATGATCAGAAGTTATGGATGTACTTTTTCTAGGACAGTTTGTCCGGAGCCTCACTAGAATGGTATATAAAGTTGGACAGGGCTCGCATCAAAAGTTGGAAAGAGTTGTGCTTGGCTTTCTTGAAGCAATACCAGTATAACATCGACATGGCACCGAATCGCACTCAGTTACAAAGCATGACACAGGACCCTAAGGAAGGTTTTAAGCAGTACGCCCAGAGGTGGCGTGAACTTGCTGCTCAAGTGCAACCTCCATTGGCAGATAGAGAAATGGCTAACATGTTCATGAATACTTTGCAAGGTCCGTATCTCGATCGGTTGGCTGTTTGTCCATCCACAGGGTTTGCTGACATAGTAATTGCTGGAGAAAGGATCAAGAGTTTGCTAAATATGGGGAAGATTCAGGACGGAAGTGGTACAAGTTCAGCTTCCGCAAAGAAGTTTTTTGGTAGCAATAACAGAAAGCGTGAAGGTGATGCTAATGCTGCATATGCACAAGGGGGAGAGGTAGAGGACGACAGGGTCCATATCACCAATCTACATCTATAACTATTCCAACTCCAGGTATTGAGGCTCAACCTGCAGAGCAAAGGCAGTATCACCCAAGAAAGAGAATGAATGACCGACATTTTGATGCTTTCCCTATGACATGCTCACAAATGCTTCAGAATTTACTTCGTTTAAAGTTGGTACAATTGAGGACTTTGGCTCCCCTAGTGGGCAAATTACCTTTTGGGTATGATGCGAATGAAAAGTTTTAATTTCACTCAAATGCACCAGGTCACAATGTGGAAAATTGCAAGGCTTTCAAACATGTGGTTCAAGATCTTGTTGATTCGAAGGCTATTAATTTTGCTCTGAGACCTAATGTAATTCAAAATCCTATGCCTCCGCATAGTGGACCAGGGGTGAATTTCATTGAGGAAGATGGAAGTTTAAATATGGTGAAGGACATTAATGATGTCAAGACTCCGCTGAAAGTTGTGAAAGACCGCCTGCTGAAAGGGGCTGTATTTCCTGGTTGTTTAGAAAGTTGTGAAGATTGTTTGATTGCTGATAATGATTGTGTGAAGTTGAGAAATAGACTTCAGAGCATGATGGATGAAGGACGTTTACAATTTGACCAGTTGAAAAACAACGATGATGAAGTTTCTACTATTACAATCTACTTTGATCCGCTGGAAATTCCGGTGTCTGCTCCCGTACAGACATCTGCGCCTGAACGAGTAGCTCCTATAGCTATAACTGTTCCCAATTACGTCCCAAATGAGAACAAGGTTGCGATTCTGTGGTACTATGGGACTAATAGTCAAGGACAGAGGCAAGAGGTGCAGACTTCTAAAGAAAGTGGTTTAAGTATTGGAAATGTTGGGGGAATGGGTGGTTTCACTCGCAGCGGAAGGCTTTTTGCTCCTTAGACACTCAGGAAAGATGATACTGAAGCATTAACGAGGACTAAAGGAAAGTAGGTGATAGGTGATGAACCAGTGCTAGGGACAGAATCTGATAAGTCATTGGAGAAAGATGTTGAGGAATTCATGAGAATAATCAGAAAGAGCGATTATAAGATCGTTGACCACTTACATCAAACTCCTTCTAAGATTTCCATATTGTCATTGTTGCTATGTTCCGAAGCACACATGAATGCTTTGTTAAAGATTCTGAATATGGCGTACGTGCCACAAGAAATATCAGTGAACCAGCTTGAAAGTGTGATTTCCAATGTTAATGCTGGTAACGGGTTAGAGTTCACAGATTTTGACTTAACGCCAGAAGGAAGGAACCACAACAAGGCTCTCCACATATCAATGAAATGTAAAGGTGCTATGCTATCCCATGTATTGGTGGACACTGGTTCGTCCCTCAATGTCTTGCCTAAGAAAGCATTAGCAAAGCTGGATGTGGAAGGGGTTGTACTTAGATCTTGTGATCTAGTGGTGAAAGAATTTGATGGTTCAAAGAGATCAGTGTTTGGAGAAGTAGAGCTACCTGTCCAGATCGGACCCCAGGTCTTTAATACAGTGTTTTATGTGATGGACATCCAACCGGCCTATAGTTGTCTATTGGGTCATCCATGGATCCACGCTGCTGGGGCCGTATCTTCAACCTTGCATTAGAAGATAAAATTTGTAGTTGACGGTCAGGTTGTTACGGTATGCGGAGAGGAAGACATTTTCGTTAGTCATCTATCATCCTTCAAGTATGTGGAGATGGACGGAGAAATCCACGAAACTCTCTGTCAGGCATTTGAAACTATGAATATGATGAAAGATTCTCCGTCTGGTGAGGCACGGGTGGGAACCTCTATGACTTCGTATAAGCAGGCTTTGGAAGTGGTGCAGTCTGGTCATACAGAAGGATAGGGTTAAGTAATTGAGCTACCTTTCAAGGATGATAAGAGCGGAATTGGTTATAAACCCTCTCAAGTTCCACTGCTAAAGGATCAAGAGCACCAAGGGCCAGTTATTTTCTCAAGTGGAGGAGTCATACATCCAAGCCAGATTTGTGCAGCAATTGAAGACGATGAAGATTGTGACTGTGACTTGGACAATTGGGTGCGCCCATGTGCCCCAGGAGTGAAGCTGAACAATTGGTTTTCGGAGGATCTCATCCAAGTTACTCTACCAAATAAGTAATTTTCTATGTTTTCTTTCATTAAGCATGCAAAGGTCCTATGCTCTGCCCAAGGCATAGTGACTTCATTGTAGGGCCCCATTTGTTCTCATACAAATTTTTATCATTAATAAAAGGACGTTTTGTATTCAAAATTGTGTTCCCTGTCTTTCATTTTATTTTTATTTTTTAAATAAAAAATGGCAACGTTTTCTTCGCAGTTTTCTTGCATTCTTTCTTTTCCTTTCAAAAGAGGCAACTTCTAAAAGCATGAATTATCATTCATGCAGAAATAATTCTCTGGATCTTATTGATGACGACCCTGCTATGGTTTATTATGACTTCGATAATCCAATATACCAAGCTGAAGAGGGGGACGAGGAAGAGTGTGAACTTCCTGAAGAGTTGGCTAGATTATTGAAATAGGAAGAAAGAGCCATTCAGCCGCATCAGGAATCTATAGAAGTTGTCAATCTCAATACTGAAGAGGTAAAGAAAGAGGTCAAAGTAGGGGCAAGCCTGGCAGAGAATGTAAATAAAGAGCTGATTGAGATGTTGCGAGAGTATGTTGACATCTTCGTATGGTCTTATCAAGATATGCCGGGGTTGGATACAGACATCGTGGTGCACAGATTGCCGCTGAAAGAAGGTTGTTTTCCTGTCAAGCAGAAGCTTCGGAGAACCAAACCTGAAATGGCCATTAAAATCAAAGAGGAGGTGCAAAAGCAGTTGGATGCGGGGTTTCTAGCTATTACTAGCTATCCACCATGGGTCGCTAATATTGTGCCTGTGCCAAAGTAGGATGGCAAAGTCAGAATGTGCGTGGATTATCGAGATTTGAACAGGGCGAGTCCAAAAGATGATTTTCCGCTACCACACATTGATGTGTTGGTAGATAATACGGCTCAATTCTCTGTGTTTTCCTTCATGGACGGGTTTTCCGGATATAACCAGATCAAGATGGCACCGGAGGATATGGAGAAAACTACATTTATTACCCCTTGGGGCATATTCTTCTATAAGGTGATGCCGTTTGGTTTAAAGAACGCTGGGGCAACATATCAGCGTGCCATGGTGACGCTTTTCCACGATATGATTCACAAAGAAATTAAAGTTTATGTGGACGATATGATTGCCAATCACAAACGGAAGAAGAGCATTTGATAAAGTTGAAAAAGTTGTTTGAACGGTTGAGAAAGTTCAGATTGAGGCATGTCGCTCCCGAAAGATTCGCATCCAACGGTACAAACGCGAGAGTGGCGCGGAAAAACACAGAGTCGCCAGCAATGTGTATTTATCACGAGAGAGGGAAAGGAAACACTGCATAAACCTGAGGTAAAGGGAAAGAACATGGTCTTACGACCAAGAGAAACGGGTACGGGAGTCGGTTACGCGAAGGGAAGGTGTTAGCACCTAACACGTCCATCGTACTCGATGGGATCCACGCTTATCGTCTGCATCAAAGGGTGTCGTCGTCTGGAGCTCCACTGCTACGGGGCCGAAGAAGGAACGAGAACGGAAAGAACGGAGAAACGAAGAAGAAAAGAAAAAAGAAGTAACTCGATAGGACGTTATCGTTGTCCTAGGCCTACGTACTCCCTCAGTGCAATGGGAAAGTCAGAGTCAACGTAGTTCGAACAAGAACTATGGGGGAAGGTTGCTCGCCAAGACAATCATTGTCTTGTGCCTACATATCCTCAATCGGACGAGAGAGAGGAATCAGAGCTAATGTAATTCACGAGTACGACCACGGATGGGTAAGTGTTTTTTATGAGTGACGTTAGATTCGCGTCCGGTAGTTAGGGTCGATGCCTATTTGCGACTCAGACGGAAGGTAACGTGCTCTTTTCTGAAAATGGTCTGGAACCAAACAATCCCGAAGGATAAAAAGATTTGAATTTGTTTTTGTGTTTTTTAGACAGAAGTGTTTTTTAAGTTAGTTCGTAACTTACATTGCACCAAAGTCTACCATGCGGGAACGAGTGAATCGCATGGTCGCCCCCAAATGGGACGTATGCTAAACACCCTAGAAGAGGAGGGGAGACCCCTCGTTCTTCATTTCATACACTTAAGGCTCAAGCGCAATATACGTTATATTTTATTAAGTGTTTTCAAGAAGTTTTGAGATGAGAAGAGAGAAGACCCAAAAGGAAACTCTAAAGGGAAACTAAGAGTCCTAATGTTATCATGCATGGGTAACCTAAGGTTAGTGAGGCTTAGGAGAGATGACTACCTAAAACCTAATGCTAATCCTACTCCAAGCTTAATCAAAAATTAAGTTGGACTAGGTAGCTCTAAAGGGAGAGAATCCAAGACTTAAACAAGTCTTGAGATCCATGGGAGGAAGAGAGTGAAAGAGAAGGAACAGATGAGATACAATAAATGGTAGCAAGCACATCACATCATAAATGTCCAACTCAAATCATCAAAAATGTTTCAAAGATCAATGCAAAACAATTTAAGTAAGCATGCAAAGGTAATCATGAAAGAATGCAAGCATACTTGTATGAAATGCACAATTAAGCATACATGAACTTCATATCAAAATGAAATGAGAAAGATAAGATGAAGATGAGTGCAAGTCAGAACCAAAATCATATTGTCATCAACAATTATCATGTGCAAAAGGAAATCAAAGCATGAAACATTATGATCCAAAGAAGTTACAAAGCAAATGGTAATGATGTTTATCATACAATTCAAACCAAATGCATTCAACTATGCTCAAGTGAAATGAAAACCAAGTAAGGAACTCAAGGGGCAGTAGCATATGCATCAATATCATACCAAAACCAAATTCAAGTCATACAAGTCCAAACATCAAGCAACACCCTCAAGACATGCACCAAAGTAATCCATAAATGGAAACTCAAAGTTCAAGCCCTTAAAACATACCCAAACATGATCCACAAATTGAAAAATTAAGTCTCAAAGGACCTCAACCAGGGGTAAACATCATATCAAAAGCTCATGGAAAGAATTACAAAGGAACTCAATCAATTAGGCATGGCAAAACAACTTGTGTAAAGAGGTGTCAAGACATAGTCATGCATAAGTCATTTAAGCACAAATAAACAAACATATATCAAATGACATTCAAAAATTGTGAAATTAAAACTCAAATGACCTAAGTCAGAGACTAACAACATGTCAAAAGATCTCACAAAAATTCACAAGTTAAGCAACTCAAACAATTAAGCAAAGATTAAGTAAGAAACATGATTCAATATGCAAAAGAGAGGGGCCAAAATGCAATATGAAATGATTTTAAAAATATGATAAAATTTTTTTTATGAACTTCAAAGTGTCCTTTGAAGTATTCAAAAATAATGGAATACATATCATGTATAGATGATGAGAACAAAAATCAACAAGGCAGAGTGTGCACAATTGAAACATATTCAAAAGAAATTAATCAAACAATTAATTCAGATGCACAAAATAAAATAAAAATGGAAAATAAAATTTGGAAAAATTTTATAAAACCCTAAGGATGATTCATGATTTTTTTCATAATTTTTGGATGCATAAAACTATTTTTAAAAATTAAAAATGAAAATTATACAAATAAGAAAATAAAAGAAATAAAATAAGCCAGGGGGGGCAACAAGCAACAATTCCACGTTCAAAAGTGGACTGGATCAAAAGGAGGGGTGCCAATAGCACAAAAATCCCAAAGCGCTTTTACACTAGACTCAGAGTCAACAAACTTGACTCCATCATTGCCATAAGATTGATCCAACGTGCCATATCAAGCCAAACAAATCAAGGTATACATGATCAAAGGCCAGGATCAAAGGTTCAAGATAACAATGATACACGCGTATACACCAAGATTAAACTAAAATTAAAATGAAAACACGTGAAAGGCACATGATCTATTTAATGTGTTGGCTGAATAATATCCATCAGATCAATCTAACGCACGAGGATTAGTGAATCAAAACCACAAGTAAACAAGATCAACGCTCAGATCTGAGTGTGCATGGTAACAAACATGGAAAGACACACATGCGTATTAAAATTAACTCATAAAAATTAAAGGCGCTGGCACACTTATGACCGTCAGATCAGAACAAGGAACGGCTAAGATTTCATCAACTTCATTGAAACCTCAGGCCACCTGAAAGTCAACCAGACGCCGGAGCCCTAGCTCCGGTCGTCTTCTCCGGTGACACTAAACCACAAAATCTCCAGAAATCAAAAACAACACCATAGTTCTACTCAGAATTCAACAAGGATCATGAATATGCAATTTATTTCAACAGATCATACATGTATAAACCAAATCGAAGCATACAAGTTTGAACTCAAAAAATTCAGATCCACGATTCAACCCTGATACACTTTCAAACTTTAAACAAAATAGATCAGAATGATCAATGAACATCATAGATCATAATGCACACAACAAAATCAAGTTCTATGATGGTGAAAAGTAACGTAACCTGAAAGTTGCAGAGCTTGAAATACACCAAGAAACCCTTCCAAAAGCTGTAGATCTTCCTCTTTTGAGCTCTATTTGCAAAATAAATGCAAATAGAGGCTTGAATCTGGATAGATCTAGAAGTTTGAAGATGAACCCTCTTGAAGTGCACTTGATGAAAATTCACTCTAAGCTTGAATCAATGGTGGATTCTTGTTCTATGGAGTGTGTAGATCAAGAATATGAAAAGAAATATTCAAAAACCCTTGTGGAAAGAGAGATTCGAAGAGGAGAAAGTGTGAGTGAAATTTCAAAATCTGAGCAAATGAGAGTGCATGACGTAGCAATGGACTTGTGAGTTAGCTTATATACACCTCATTAGACCTCTGATCATGATTAGCAATTGATTAATTCCTTGGTTAATGACTTTTGAATGGTTTCGTAAAAATGAAAAATGTGATCAACCCACTAATCCACACGTGCAAGCTCATGCTTTTCATGATGAATCACTCACACTTCCCTTGCTGATCACCAATGGATTGGAATTGTGCCTTGTGGTGGCTTGGTTTGTAAGTTTTAATCCATCTTGCCAATGTACACTTTGTGAAATAAGTGAGGTATATGGCACGAAATCTCTTGGTTCAAAGGCCAAAAATGATCCTTATGATGTGTACTTGAATGTGGAAATGTGAATTGAAGCAATAGAACCAATTACAAGTCAATTTGTACCAAAATGCAAAAGGTGGAAAAAGTGGTACATGTCAAAAACCTTAAAAAGCACCTTGCATTGTTTTGACCATAACTTGAGTTTCACAAATGATATGGAAACCATCTAGTACTTTTTGGAAATGAGAGAGAAAAATCTTCAACTTTCATGCCGGAGGAAAATTCATTTGAAGCTTTTTTGATGATGAAAAGTCAAGTTGAATGTAGTGTAAAAACTTGCCAAAAATGGAAACTTCTCATTATAGGTCATTTTCCAAATTTAGTAACTTTTGTACAAACCCTTGATTCTTGATAAATGGTATAAAACTTGACCCTTGAAGACCATATGAGGATGTGAAACCTTGAAAACCATGAAGAGAACCTCAAAATTCCATGGTTGACTTTCTTCTCCACTGTTGACTTTTGCTTACTTCACAAGTAACTGATCCACTGAACATCTTCCACAATGAATCACTAGCCAAGTCTTCCTCTATGAGCACTTGTAAGCATATGAAACCCATGAGAGCATGCTTGAATCCACAAAGCCCCTTCAAGAAGTCCATTGGGTCAAAAACTCTAATTTGGTCCCTCTGGTTAGGAGGGAAAGATTCACTTGAAACCCTTTGCCATTCTTGACCTTATGAAGATATGATGAACTCCTCAAACCACCTTGAGGCTTGAGACTCCATTGAGATGAACCAAGTACCTTGATCCCATGCTAAGAACCAATGCTATGCACAAATGCTAATGCAAGAAATGCAAAGAAACATAAGCCAGTTAGCTAAAAGTAAGAGGGCAAATTTTAGGGTGTTACAGCTGCCCCTATTCAATCGACTTGAACCTGAAGGGATGATATCAACGACTTTCAGACATTCAAGGTAGAAGGTGATTGAATACAAAAAGAACCCGAAAATTTGCAACCTAGGGGTAATGAAAATAGAAAATGAACACGACCGAAATCGAACTCGAAAAGAAAGACCGGCCGAAAACGCTCTTCCAACAACAAACGAGTACGACCGAAAGCGGACTCAGTGGGGATACAAAGGCAAATGAGTACGACCGAAAGCGAACTCGAAAAGAAAGACCGACCGAAAGCGGAATTTTAAACAGCCAACGAGTACGACCGAAAGAGAACTCGAAAAGGATAAACGAGTACGACCGAAAGCGGACTCGAAAAGAAAGACCGGCCGAAGACGGAATTTTAAACAGAAAACGAGTACGACCGAAAGCGAACTCGAAAAGAAAGACCGACCGAAAGCGGAATTTCAACAGCAAACGAGTACGACCGAAAGCAAACTCGGAAAGGATAAATGAGTACGACCGAAAGCGGACTCGAAAAGAAAGACCGACCGAAGACGAAATTTCAAACAGCAAACGAGTACGACTGAAAGCGAACTCAAAAATCATAAACGAGTACGACCGAAAGCGGACTCGAAAAGAAAGATCGGCCAAAGACGAAATTTCGAACAGCAAACGAGTACGACCGAAAGCGAACTCGAAAATAAAGACCGACCAAAAGCGGAATTTCAACAGCAAACGAGTACGACCGAAAGCGAACTCGAAAAGGATAAACGAGTACGACTGAAAGCGAACTCGAAAAGAAAGACCGGCCGAAGACGGAATTTCAAACAGCAAACGAGTACGACTGAAAGCGAACTCGAAAAGAAAGACCGACCGAAAGCGGAATTTCAAACAGCAAACGAGTACGACCGAAAGCGAACTAGAAAAGAAAGACCGACCGAAAGCAGAATTTCAAACAGCAAACGAGTACGACCGAAAGCGAACTCGAAAATAAAGACCGACCGAAAGCGGAATTTCAACAACCAACGAGTACGACCGAAAGCGGACTCGAAAAGAAAGACCGACCGAAAGCGGAATTCCAAAGATTAGTAGAATCAACAGATCCACAAAGATAACTCCGCTGGGGAATAGAGAAATCTAAACAGACAACCCTGCGGGGGAGTGTAGGAAGGACCAACAAGAAGGACGATTCCACTGGTTGCGGTGTAGTGTTAACCAACATCTTCTGAACCATGTCACTTTCTGCTAGGGAAAGGAACTGGTAAGGAAATCAAACCTGGCTTATGCTTCGGATGCATATGTTTGAATTTTGTCGTAATGCTTCACACGAAGTGGAAATGCTACACGTTTGGGAGGATGCCATGCAAGAATGGTTATGCAATGCAAAAGAGGTGCCTCAGCAAAATAAATGCTGAAGGCGAAGGCAAACTCCACCGGGGACGACAAAATTAATTGTCCTCCAAAATAAGAGACCCTGCTGAGAAAGACTTCACTCTGCTGAGGAAGACATTGATCACAAATTCTGCTGGAGGTGGACGAATCCCCGAGAGAATACCCACTCTGCTGGGGAATATAAAGATCAACAACTCTGCTGGAGATGGATGAAACTCCGGGAGAATACCCGCTCAGCTGGGGAGGGAGATGAATACTGAAGATGGAAACTCCTCTGCCGGGGATCACCAAATACTTCAGAACTTGGATTTGACGCCTGCAAAAAATGATTGGTCCTAAGACCTGCTGGGGATACCAATCACCACCAGACTCTGCTTGGGGATATGAGCACCTTTAGACTCTGCTTGGGGAGACAAGTCAATAATTTTGAACCTGCTTAGGAGATGCTCTTACCTCTACCCTGTCGGGGAATATTAGTACTTTTACCCTGCTGGGGGATACTGGCCATGATCCGCAAACCTGCTTGGGGAACAGTAGATGCCGACATCTAACCTGCTAGCGGATAACATCGAGCTTACCCATCCAGAGGGGATTAACTCTTACCATGGCTGGTGAGAAAAACATTTGTTGACTAGCCGAGTGCTCGAATCCTGTGGGGAAAATAACTCCTTTGTCCCAAGAAGATATTCTGTAAATCTCTTGCTGGGGAAATAACAACCTGCTGAGGAGGATGGACTTTCCAATGTCGAGGAGAGTAGCTCTACTGGGGAGGTACCAATGAAGATTGGACTTTGAATTACTTGAGATGACTAGATCTGACCTTTGAGGAAGAGAACACTCTGACTCCCCATCGTCTTCTTGACGATATTCTATCATCTTACCTTGCTGAGAGTGAGGATTTCATTTGTACTGCTAGAGATAAGAAACCTTCATAAAAATCCTTTTTGAACATAGGACAATTCTCTGCTTGAGGAAGAATAATAATTCCCACACCCTGCTGGAAAAAGATACCCTCTGGCTCTTTGCTGGAGGGAAAAGACTCCAAAAGTCCCACACTGGGAACAACTCAGTGCTTCAAGTTTCTTCATATTGATTGTCAAGGGCGAAACACAGTTCCTTTAACTCTCCACCTTGCCGCAGACCACAGGGTCTACTTGAAGCAATCATCTTAAGAAGATTTTACAGAAAACCTGGCGTTCAACAATGCCCCAGGGTTTTCAAACTCTTAGAGATATATCCGGTCTGGACATAACTGTCCCATACTTCATGATTCGTGAAGAAAACCACCTCGAGAGGGTTCGTAATGACCTGAAATATTCTGCCACGGTATTCTGAACCTTGCAGAGGTTCTATTGATTGAATGTGTTCTGAAGAGAAAAAACTTCTCGCGCCCTTGAAGTGACCTGCCACAATACAAGCCTTGCAGTACATTTGTCTCTGGCCGACTAGTCTTCGAGAGATTTACCGAATCTTGACGTGATTGCCCCAATTTACACGCTCATGGAGGGATTTATCGGATCTCGACATAATTGCCCCAGCTCGAAGAAATTTTCTCAACATGAATTCCCCATGGTTGATTGTACTCTGAAAAGACCTTCTCAACTTGAATGGCCCAGCTTGGCTACATTTTGAAGAGATTTCCCGGTGTGATTGTCCCAGATTGGTTACATCTCAACACAAATGGCTGGGAACACCTTTTTCCCACATAATCTTTCAGCAACAAGTCCTCTGGAGTCTCGGGCACCTCAACTTGGCCAGTTTAAGCTTCTCGACTGATATTCATCGTGTAAGCTTCTTTTATGTCAAACAAATGTATGCAAGCAGAAAATATTTATTCTGAGAATGATTATTCAAATGCAACACATATGTTAATCTTGAAGTCCTTATTGAAAATATGTCACACAACCGAGTTACGACACTTATTTTTGAAAGGAAAGCAATACGCACATGCAACACCAACAAAAATCTTATTAGCACAACTCATGGGAGTCGGGAACGCTATCTCGTTGAAGTACGCCTTCAGACTAAACCCTGTTTCAATTAGGACTTTTAAGGGTTGTAGCGTGGTCTGGTTTGCGGTTTGAGAAGAAAGGATTTATGGCTCAAAGTTTATTGGTGCCCACCCACTCTTCGTGATATTCTCTAGTCCTATGTTCAGCTAATTTGACACAAGCACTCGTCTCTCAAAAGGTTTCCTGATTTCTAGGGAATCCATGCAACTGGTGATTCGACACCTGATGAGGTTTTGGACTAACAGTCGCCCCTTTTGTCTTTTGTGTCTATAATCACACGACTTTGTTCTTATCGAGGATTTTCTTTGTAATCCTTTTGGCTTTTTGCTTTCTCATTCTTTTGCTTTTTGTTCCCTAATTTTTTCCTGGACTGACTCTTTTGAGTTTTCAATTTTGAAGTCCAGTGGGATGCCTTAACTTTTGCCTAAGTCACTTGCTTTCAAGTTTTTCGACTTAGCAGACTTTTTCTTTTTCTCTTTTTTCTATTTTTTTTTTGAACAAGTCGTGTGACACCGTTTTGCCTGACTTGTTTGAAAGGGCTGTGACTATTTCACTCTTCGGTTGGTGAGGAGTAACCATTGTGGTTCTACACCTCTTAACCTCTTGATAGTAGAATGGAAGGTAATGGATCCTCAGATGTACACTCCTTCTGAAAGTTGAACACTTGGTCAAACTAACTGACGCCTACCCTGCCCCTGGGTTAAAATTGAGGGTTTTTCGTTTTCAGAAAGAACTCATACTACTAGGCTCGAAGGGGTTGACAAAGGTCTATCTCCTTATCTCTCCAGTGTTTGTGAATTGGAAACAATGCCTGTACATCCTTAACAGGGTTTTATCCAAAAGCGTACTGTTAGGAATCTGCGTTCTTATTTCGTCATCCTCCCTCAAAGAGTTTGAGCAAGTTTTTTTTTACATGCAGACAATGTTTAAACAAACAAAGGAAAGCTACATATGAAAATGCAGTAAAGGAATCTGATGATTGCCATTGTTGAGGAGACTTTACTCCGTCTGGACTTATTGCTTCTGATGATATCTTCGCAGCCTCGAGTGCTCACTCTGATAAAGAAGCTTCACCTCATGGGGGTACCATCTGGGGTGATGACCTTTGAGTCGATCAAATCTTGCACCTTGTGCTGGAATATATTACAATTATCAATTGTATGCCCAAACGTTCCCGAATGGAACTCACAGCTAGCGTTCATGTCAAAGTCCGGAGGGATAGGGTATGGCACTGGCATGGCATTCCTCGTTTGAATCAGAGAGTTCTTGAGCAGACGAGCAAACGGCTGACTATAAGGGATAGGAATAGGATCAAATATCCTCTTGGGCCTTCTTGGTCTCGGTTGCCCCTGCTGCTGAAAATTCTGCTGATTTGGGCGCCCCACCTGCCCCTGTGCTTTCCTTTCCACATTCGGCTGAGGCACAAACAGAGGTTGCTGACGTAGAGCTTCTGCAGCAAAAGGTTGTGGAAGAGATCCAAGACTTGAGGTGGATCCTGCAAAGAGGGGGGGAGTCTCCACTTCTGATGAGAACTTGATTGCCCCTGAATCAATGAGTTCTTGGACCTTATGCTTGAACCTTGTATAATTCTCAACATTGTGACCAGGTGCCCCAGAGTGGAACTCACATCTAGCATTAGCATTGGGTCCCAGAGGAATCTTTGTGGAAAGAGGTCCCAAACTAACACGTTTAACCAGTTTGAGCTCGAGCAAATAAGAAAGCAACTGCGCATATGGCATTGGAATGGGATCAAACTTCCTCTTAGGCCTCTCTGACTTAGGCCTCTCTGACTTAGGATCCTCTCGGGGAGCAGGAAGTGATTGCTGATGAGAAAGCTCTGAAACTTCAACTCGTGGAGGGGATTCACGAGACACTCCATGATCTAGAAAAGGCCCCAAAGAGATGAGAGGGGTAAGGATTTCTATTGTGGAAGCGAGCACATGATCGTTTTCCTTCTTTAACACCTTATTCAAGATTTCCATGACCAGGCCCATCTGAGTCCTCATCTGATTGACTTCCTCTCTTAGCAATTTCTGGTCTTGCCTGAGAGTTTGCATATTCCCCATAAACTGCCCCATCTGGCCTCGCATTTCCCTCAACTCAGCTTGAATTTGCTCCATGATCAACTCTTGAATGGCCTGAGGAGTTAAGTCTGCAATTCTGAAGAAAACCATATCAGAACAAGAATAACCAGCCTTGAACACCTGTTATGCACATGAGTATGGAACTGCGATGCAAATGCCGTGTTCAAATATTTCCAAGGAATCATTTTGTTTTAATTCGAGACTTTTCAGAAGAACCACAAGGAATAAACGAAAATGCTCAACAGTGAGCCTCAATAATGATATCCTTGGAAATACAAGAACATGTATGCAAGAATGATGATGCATATGCAACGGACATGGGATCAAGGTATCCATGATGCTCAAAACTGCTGTTGTTCTGCTGACTGAATAAGACCCTGAATACCAGAAACCCATAAATCCAGAATAACAGCCCAATCAAACTGCTAGAATATCAGGATAATAACAGTACACTGATGAGAAATCCAGAAAACCGGGTAGGTTGAAGGTTTCGGTTACCTGCAAACCTGCAAACACCCATCCCTTCTCACATGTGGGTTCTAGAAAGCCAAGGATCCTCAATATCACGGGCTCTCAGGTCGAGAAATGATGATACGTTCACCATTTCTGGTTTGGCATCATCACCAATCGAGGAGGCCTCAACTGATTCCCCTAAAAAATAAGGTCAACTTATAGTAAGTTCCCAGCATTGGGTCCTCGGATCGAGAATGTGCAATGGGTTTGCCACTGAAAGTGGCCTGCCACTGTCACATCTCGGGAGGAGAGGCGTTGCTGAGTCCTCGGGAGACGGTCGCCAGAGTCGACATTTTTCCAGGTTATATTCCATCATCTGCCCCAAATGAACAGGATAGAACATTACCAAGGAAACCTCGTCTGGATATGGAGTTTTCATGTATACTAAGTCTGGCCAAATGCCAAACAAGTCACACTACTTTCCACGTTAATCATAGGTGTATGCTCAAGCCTGGGTATTGGGCATTTCTCTCATGAATCCAACCCACCCTACAAACAGAAAATCCAGCAGCAGAACACAGCAATATCCAATATGACAGTAATAAAATGAAATGCAATGCAATAAAGGCTGTAAATACAGTAAAACAAATAAAACAGCAATACAGTAATACAGTAATATACAACAAAATAAAGCACCATAATAAACACCCAATGAAATACAAACAGACAAGCGCTAGGATAGACTCGCTAAAGGGGATGGACCAGCAAGAGGTCAACCAGATTCCCCAACAGAGTCGCCAGCTGTCGCTCCCGAAAGATTCGCATCCAACGGTACAAACGCAAGAGTGGTGTGGAAAAACACAGAGTCGCCAGCAATGTGTATTTATCCCGAGAGAGGGAAAGGAAACACTGCATAAACCTGAGGGAAAGGGAAAAAACATGGTCTTACGACCAAGAGAAACGGGTACGGGAGTCGGTTACGCGAAGGGAAGGTGTTAGCACCCAACACGTCCATCGTACTCGATGGGATCCACGCTTGTCGTCTGCATCAAAGGGTGTCGTCGTCTGGAGCTCCACTACTACGGGACCGGAGAAGGAACGAGAACGGAAAGAACGGAGAAACGAAGAAGAAAAGAAAAAAGAAGTGACTCGATAGGACATTATCGTTGTCCTAGGCCTACGTACTCCCTCAGTATAATGGGAAAGTCAGAGTCAACGTAGTTCGGACGGGAACTGTGGGGGAAGGTTCCTCGCCAAGACAATCGCTGTCTTGTGCCTACATATCCTCAATCGGACGAGAGAGAGGAATCAGAGCTAATGTAGTTCGCGGGTACGACCACAGATGGGTAAGGGTTTTTTATGAGCGACGTTAGATTCGCGTCCGGCAGTTAGGGTCGATGCCTGTTTGCGACTCAGACGGAAGGTAACATGCTCTTTTCCAAAAATGGTCTGGAACCAAACAATCCCGAAGGATAAAAAGATTGAATTTATTTTTGTGTTTTTAGATAGAAGTGTTTTTTAAGTTAGTTCGTAACTTACATTGCACCAAAGTCTACCATGCGGGAACGAGTGAATCGCATGGTCGCCCCCAAATGGGACGTATGCTAAACACCCTAGAAGAGGAGGGGAGACCCCTTGTTCTTCATTTCCTACACTTAAGGCTCGAGCGCAATATACGTTATATTTTATTAAGTGTTTTCAAGAAGTTTTGAGATGAGAAGAGAGAAGACCCAAAAGAAAACTCTAAAGGGAAACTAAGAGTCCTAATGTTATCATGCATGGGTAACCTAGGGTTAGTGAGGCTTAGGAGAGACGACTACCTAAAACCTAATGCTAATCCTACTCCAAGCTTAATCAAAAATTAAGTTGGACTAGGTAGCTCTAAAGGGAGAGAATCCAAGACTTAAACAAGTCTTGAGATCCATGGGAGGAAGAGAGTGAAAGAGAAGAAAGAGAAAGAGAAGGAGCAGATGAGATACAATAAATGGCAGCAAGCACATCACATCATAAATGTCCAACTCAAATCATCAAAAATGTTTCAAAGATCAATGCAAAACAATTCAAGTAAGCATGCAAAGGTAATCATGAAAGAATGCAAGCATACTTGTATGAAATGCACAATTAAGCATACATGAACTTCATATCAAAATGAAATGAGAAAGATAAGATGAAGATGAGTGCAAGTCAGAACCAAAATCATATTTTCATCAACAATTCTCATGTGCAAAAGGAAATTAAAGAATGAAACATTATGATCCAAAGAAGTTACAAAGCAAATGGTAATGATGTTTATCATACAATTCAAACCAAATGCATTCAACTATGCTCAAGTGAAATGAAAACCAAGTAAGGAACTCAAGGGGCAGTATCATATGCATAAATATCATACCAAAACCAAATTCAAGTCATACAAGTTCAAACATCAAGCAACACCCTCAAGACATGCACCAAAGTAATCCACAAATGGAAACTCAAAGTTCAACCCCTTAAAACATACCCAAACATGATCCACAAATTGTAAAATTAAATCTCAAAGTACCTCAACCAGGGGTAAACATCATATCAAAAGCTCATGCAAAGAATCACAAAGGAACTCAATCAATTAGGCATGGCAAAACAACTTGTGTAAAGAGGTGTCAAGACATAGTCATGCATAAGTCGTTTAAGCACAAATAAGCAAACATATATCAAATGACATTCAAAAATTGTGAAATTAAAACTAAAATGACCTAAGTTAGAGACTAATAACATGTCAAAATATCTCACAAAAATTCACAAGTTAAGCAACTCAAACAATTAAGCAAAGATCAAGTAAGAAACATGATTCAATATGCAAAAGAGAGGGGCCAAAATGAAATATGAAATGATTTTAAAAATATTAGAAAAAAGTTTTTATGAACTTCAAAGTGTTCTTTGAAGTATGCAAAAACAATGGAATGCATATCATGTATAGATGATGAGAACAAAAATCAACAAGGCAGGGTGTGCACAATTGAAACAAATTCAAAAGAAATTAATCAAACAATTAATTCAGATGCACAAAATAAAATAAAAATGGAAAATAAAATTTGAAATTTTTTTATAAAATCCTAAGGAATATTCCTAATTTTTTTCATAATTTTTTGATGCATAAAACTATTTTTAAAAATTAAAAATGAAAATTATACAAATAAGAAAATAAAAGAAATAAAATAAGCCAGGGGGGCAACAAGCAACAATTCCACGTTCAAAAGTGGACTGGATCAAAAGGAGGGGTTCCAATAGCACAAAAAGCCCAAAAGCTTTTACACTAGACTCAGAGTCAACAAACTTGACTCCATCACTGCCATAAGATTGATCCAACGTGCCATATCAAGCAAAACAAATCAAGGTATACATGATCAAAGGCCAGGATCAAAGGTTCAAGATAACAATGATACACGCGCATACACCAAGATTAAACTGAAATTAAAATGAAAACACGTGAAAGGCACATGATCTATTTAATGTGTTGGCTGAATAATATCCATCAGATCAATCCAACGCACGAGGACTAGTCAATCAAAACCACAAGTAACCAAGATCAACGCTCAAATCTGAGTGTGCATGGTAACAAACATGGAAAGACACACACGCATATTAAAATAAACTCATAAAATTTAAACGCGCTGGCACACTTATGACCGTCAGATCAGAACAAGGAACGGCTAAGATTTCATCACCTTCATTGAAACCTCAGGCCACCTGAAAGTGAACCAGACGCCGGAGCCCTAGCTCCGGTCGTCTTCTCCGGTGACACTAAACCACAAAATCTCCAGAAATAAAAAACAACACCATAGTTCTACTCAGAATTCAACAAGGATCATGAATATGCAATTTATTTCAACAGATCATACATGTATAAACCAAATCGAAGCATACAAGTTTGAACTCAAAAAATTCAGATCCACGATTCAGCCATGATACACGTTCAAACTTCAAACAAAATAGATCAGAATGATCAGTGAACATCATAGATCATAATGCACACAACAAAATCAAGATCCATGATGGTGAAAAGTAAGCTAACCTGAAAGTTGCAGAGCTTGAAATACACCAAGAAACCCTTCCAAAAGCTGCAGATCTTCCTCTTTTGAGCTCTATTTGCAAAATAAATCCAAATAGAGGCTTGAATCTGGCTAGATCTAGAAGTGTGAAGATGAACCCTCTTGAAGTGCACTTGATGAAAATCTCACTCTAAGCTTGAATCAATGGTGGATTCTTGTTCTAGGGAGTGTGTAGATCAAGAATATGAAAAGAAATCTTCAAAAACCCTTGTGGAAAGAGAGATTCGAAGAGGAGAAAGTGTGAGTGAAATTTCAAAATCTGAGCAAATGAGAGTGCATGACCTAGCAATGGACGTGTGAGTTAGCTTATATACACCTCATTAGACCTCTGATCATGATTAGCAATTGATTAATTCCTTGGATAATGACTTTTGAATGGTTTTGTAAAAATGCAAAATGTGATCAACCCACAAATCCACACGTCCAAGCTCATGCTTTTCATGATGAATCACTCACACTTACCTTGCTGATCACCAATGGATTGGAATTGGGCCTTGTGGTGGCTTGGTTTGTAAGTTTTAATCCATCTTGCCAATTTACACTTTGTGAAATAAGTGAGGTACATGGCACGAAATCTCTTGGTTCAAAGGCCAAAAATGATCCTTATGATGTGTACTTGAATGTGGAAATGTGAATTGAAGCAATAGAACCAATTACAAGTCAATTTGTACCAAAATACAAAAGGTGGAAAAAGTAGTACATGTGAAAAACCTTAAAAAGCACCTTGCATTGTTTTGACCATAACTTGAGTTTCACAAATGATATGGAAACCATCCAGTAATTTTTGTTAATGGGAGAGAAAGATATTCAACTTTAATGTTGGAGGAAAATTCATTTGAAGCTTTTTTGATGATGAAAAGTCAAGTTGAATGTAGTGTAAAAACTTGCCAAAAATGGAAACTTCTCATTATAGGTCATTTTCCAAATTTAGTAACTTTTGTACAAACCCTTGATTCTTGATAAATGGTATAAAACTTGGCCCTTGAAGACCATATGAGGATGTGAAACCTTGAAAACCATGAAGAGAACCTCAAAATTCCATGGTTGACTTTCTTCTCCACTGTTGACTTTTGCTTACTTCACAAGTAACTGATCCACTGAACATCTTCCACAATGAATCACTAGCCAAATCTTCCTCTATGAGCACTTGTGAGCATATGAAACCCATGAGAGCATGCTTGAATCCACAAAGCCCCTTCAAGAAGTCCTTTGGGTCAAAAACCCTAATTTGGTCCCTCTGGTTAGGAGGGAAAGATTCACTTGAAACCCTTTGCCATTCTTGACCTTATGAAGATATGATGAACTCCTCAAACCACCTTGAGGCTTGAGACTCCCTTGAGATGAACCAAGTACCTTGATCCCATGCTAAGAACCAATGCTATGCACAAATGCTAATGCAAGAAATGCAAAGAAACATAAGCCAGTTAGCTAAAAGTAAGAGGGCAAATTTTGGGATGTTACAAGGCTGAACCCGAATAAGTGTACTTTCGGGGTAAGATTTGGTAAGCTTATGGGTTTCATTGTCAGTGAAAAGGGAATCAAGGTGAATCTAGCAAATGTAAAAGCCATTCAAGAAATGCCGGAGCCAAGAACAGAAAAATAGGTTCGTGGATTTTTGGGAAGACTGAATTATATTGCAAGATTTATATCTCATCTTACCACGACTTGTGAGCCAATATTCAAGTTGTTGAGAAAAGATTAATCAATCCGATGGAACAATGACTGTCAGAAGGCCTTTGATAAAATAAAAGAATATTTGCAAACTCCTCCGATTCTCATGCCTCCAGTTCCTGGGAGGCCACTGATTATGTATCTCTCTGTACGTGATGGATCAATGGGTTGTGTTCTCGATCAACATGACGAGACAGGTAGGAAAGAACATGCTATATACTACCTGAGCAAAAAATTCACCGATTGCGAGTCCAGGTACTCGATGCTTGAGAAGACGTGTTGCGCACTAGCATGGGCTACTAAGCGATTGAGACAGTATATGCTCACTCATACAACCCTACTGATTTCAAAAATGGATCCAATCAAGTACATTTTTGAGAAGCCAGCTCTTAATGGAAGGGTCGCTCGGTGCCAGATGGTTTTGACTAAATATGATATACAATACACTTCCCAGAAAGCTATCAAAGGGAGTGTGTTGTCTAATTATCTTGCCGAGTCACCTATTGATGATTATCAGCCAATGAGGTTTGACTTTCCTGATGAAGACATCATGTTTCTCAAGGCTAAAGATTGTGAAGAGCCTCCGGTTGACGAAGGACCGGATCCTGACGACAAATGGAAACTGATGTTCGATGGGGCCGTTAACATGAATGGAAGTGGTGTTGGGGCAGTCCTTATCACTCCGAAAGGATCACACATACCTTTCACTGCCAGGTTAACGTTTGATGTCACCAATAATGAAGCGGAATATGAGGCTTGTATCATGGGTATTGAAGAAGCCATTGATTTAAGGATCAAGACTCTTGAGATATTTGGGGACTCTGCTCTAGTGATCAACCAGATCAATGGAGATTGGCATACCAACCTACAAAACTTAATTCCTTACAGAGACTACGCGAGAAGACTGTTGACTTTCTTTACAACAGTAAAATTGTGCTATATACCTCGTGAAGAGAATCAGATGGCTGATGCTTTAGCAACTTTGTCTTCCATGATTTAGGTGAACTGGTGGAACCATATACCAAAGATTGATGTAATGAGGCTAGACAGACCCGCTCATGTGTTTGTCGCTGATACGACGACTGATGATAAACCCTGGTATTTTGATATCAAGCGTTTCTTGAAGAGTCAAGAGTATCCGGCTGGGGCATCAAACAATGACAAAAAGACTCTGAGGAGGTTGGCAGGAAGCTTCTTCTTGAATGAAGATGTGCTTTACACGCAAAAGTTTGACATTGTCTTGCTCAGATGCGTGGATAGACACGAAGCAGACCTGTTAATGCAGGAAGTGCATGAAGGATCTTTCGGTACCCATGCTGGTGGGCATGCTATGGCGAAGAAGTTATTGCGAGCCGGGTATTACTGGCTAACTATGGAGGCTGATTGCTTTAAGTACGCTCGAAAATGTCACAAATGCCAAATCTATGCTGACAAGGTGCATGTGCCACCAAATCCCCTGAATGTGATGAGTTCTCCATGGCCCTTTGCTATGTGGGGCATTGATATGATTGGGAAGATTGAGCCTACTTCTTCCAACGGACATCGACTCATTTTGGTGGCTATTGATTACTTCACCAAGTGGGTGGAAGCTGCCTCTTTTGCAAATGTCACTAGGCAGGTGGTAGCCCGATTCATCAAGAAGGAGATTATTTGCCGATATGGGGTGCCTAAAAGGATCATTACTGACAATGGTTCAAATCTCAACAATAAGATGATGCAAGAGTTATGCCAAAGCTTCAAAATTGAACATCACAATTCTTCTCCTTATCGCCCAAAGATGAATGGTGCCGTCGAGGCAGCCAACAAAAATATCAAGAAGATTGTGCAAAAGATGGTAGTGACATATAAGGATTGGCATGAAATGCTGCCTTTCGCTTTGCATGGGTATCGTACTTCTGTTCGTACGTCTACTGGGGCAGCCCCGTTTTCTCTTGTATACGGTATGGAAGCAGTGCTACCGGTTAAGGTTAAGATCCCTTCTTTAAGGGTAATGATGGACGTTAAGCTTGACGAGGCTGAATGGGTTCGAGCAAGGTTCAACGAGTTGAGTCTCATCAAAGAAAGACTTTTGGCTGTAGTATGTCATGGACAACTGTATCAGAGGAGAATGAAACGGGCATTTGACCAGAAAGTGCGTCCTCGAACTTACCAGACGGGCGACTTGGTATTGAAAAGGATTCTTCCTCCGAATACAGATCACAGGGGCAAATAGACTCCTAATTATGAAGGTCCATATGTTGTTAAGAAGGTTTTCTCGGGCGGAGCCTTGATGCTTACAACAATGGACGGTGAGAATTTTTTGTCACCTGTGAACTCAGACGCAGTTAAAAAATACTTCGCATAAAGAGACCCGCTGGACAGTAAAAAGAGAGTCCAGGCAAAAAAGGGCATCCCGGCGAACCATAATAAAAAAAGAAAAGAAAAGGTTCGGGCAAAAATTGGGATAAAAAAATAAAAAAGAAAGTACACCTGGTAAGTTGAAAACCCGCAAGGGCAACTTAGGCAAAAAAGGGTATCTCGGTGGATTGAAAACCCGTAAAGGCGATCCAGGCAAAAGAGAGATTTAGCGAAAACTGCGATCTGAGTAATCTGTATTGTCTCGTCTCAATCAATAAGCATTCCGAAGGATAGGAATCAGTTCAATCGTCCCCCTTTTAAAGCGAAGCAATTGGAGAGACTTGAAGATATATGAACCATAGCAGGGTTGAAACTCAATGGAGTTCCAGTTTCACATTGCCATTAGGACAGTTTCTTTTTTGTTTTGGCAATTACCTCTTTCCAGGAATTGCTTCCTTATGTAAATGCCTATTTTCAGGCTTTTCAATCAATAAAATGGTCGTTATTCAGAATAATTCTATCTGTTTGTTTTATAATTTGTTTTGTTTACACAAACGTCCAAAATTTTTTATAAACATTTGCATGTGAAAACATTGGGGTTCTACAATAGCATGCCTAAGAGGAAAACATTTAAAATTGCTTTAACTGACGGGTGTGCTTGGGTGAATACTACAAAACCCATGTTACCCTGGAGTATATGTGCGTATTCTTTTGTTTGCAGGTGTCGAGAGTTCACGGGATAGCTATGCAAAAGTGTATGACGTCTTTAAGACCAAAATCCTTTACGAAGCGCAAATGATCGTTCCTCCCCAAGCAGAGACGGTTCCTCAGCAGGAAAGTACTTCTGGGAGGTGGTCGTCCCCAGCGTATTTACAGAGCTTCATGATCCTCAGCAATGTTGTCAAATGGTAGTACTGAAGCCATCATGTTCAGAAAAGATTCTCATTTCACTCTTTTGTCACAATGTTTACTGCTTGAATCCATCGTCTGGTCGGCGGTTGCGCTCGATGATTTGTTATTAACAAGTCAGTTTTAAATGGGTAGTGTTGTATCTTATTATGTCGATTCTCCCATTCAGTACTTCCAACAACTACAAGCTTTTCTGTGTCGGTAACGGTTGTGAATCCCCAGTGACGTCGTCATCCCAAGCATGGGGCATTTTGAAAATTCCCCAGCAGGAGGTGTTCCAAATCTATTATCCCCAATAGAGTTTGAAGAGGTGTGGTCTTCTGTAAAATCCTCTCAAGCGACATTTCCAGCACGAGACGCTCTGAAGTGGTTCTCCCCAGTTGTAAGCTCATTTCCCCAGCGGAGTTCTATTGTTATAGTTATTCCCCAAGCAGAATGGTCCGGATGACGCCTCCCCGGCAAAGTTATCATTTCCTACAGTGACCTCAACAGGTTTGTCAGGTCAGTGCCCAGATCAGGAGATCAGGTCAATTGGTCTTCCCCAGTAAGGTTTGCGACCATGAAGTCAATCCAGCTTGTTGTCCCCAGCGGAGTTGCTTACCTTTCCTCAGCATTTATTTTGCTGAGGATCTCTTTGCATTTTGCATACAGTGTGCATAGCAACCTAAAAAACGCGTAGCATTTCCATCGAGATGGAGCATTACGCCATGGAAAAATTCAAACATATGCATGTGAAGCATAGGCCAGTTTTGTTAACTCGTACGAGAGTCCAAAACTTTGCTCCTTATATCATTGACAATGCCAAAAAGAACGTCTCTGTCATTCCCCAACAGACATTGCAAAGCAGCGCAAAGGGTTTCATCATTTTTTTTCTCCCCACAGAGTCATATTTTTCAGCTTACAAGTTTCCTGGAACCATTCCCGATAGGATTCCGGTAGCCGTCCCCGACAGCACTTTTGAGTTTTAACCATACCAGTTCCCGACAGGTCCATTTACCCATCCCCGATAGGTAAGCCCTTGGTTATAAACTGTAGCCGTCCCCGACAGCTCACTTTTGAGATTTAACCATACCAGTTCCCGACAGGTCCATTTACCCATCCCCGATAGGTAAGCCCTTGGTTATAAACTGTAGCCGTCCCCGACAACTCCCTTTGAGTTTAAACCATAGCAGTTCCCGACAGGACCATTTACCCATCCCCGATAGGTAAGCCCTTGGTTATAAACTGTAGTCGTCCCCGACAGCTCCCTTTGAGTTTTAACCATACTAGTTCCCGACAGGTCCATTTACCCATCCCCAATAGGTAACCCTTGGTTATAAACTGCAGCCGTCCCCGACAGCTCCCTTCGAGTTTTAACCATACGAGTTCCCGACAAGTCCATTTACCCATTCCCGATAGGTAAGCCTTGGTTATAAACTGTAGCCGTCCCCGACAGCTCCCTTTAGTTTGAACCTTGCCAGTTCCCGACAGGTCCACTTACCCATTCCCGATAGGTAACCCAGGTCCAAGCTCACCAGTTCCCGACAGGTAGTTCACCAGTTCCCGACAGGTAGTTCACCAGTTCTCGACAGGTATTTCACCAGTTCCCGACAGGCAGTTCACCAGTTCCCGACAGGTAGTTCACCAGTTCCCGGCAGGTAGTCCACCAGTTCCCGACAGGTTTCCTATGGGGTCCAGTGGTTCCAAATTCCTTCTCACAAACTTTTCTTCCTTACCATGGTTTTATTCACCACATTTTCTTTATCCACACAGTGCAAATTTTTTCGGTTATTTTTTTATTTTATCCCTTTGTATCTTGAATTCCTGATAGCCGTTGCTTTCATCTATTCAGATTCACAGCTGATTGAATAGGGGCAGCTGTAATACCTCAAAATTTGCCCTCATGTTTTCTCAATAAATTGATCTATACTTTACTCATTTGTAGTCCATAGTAGGTCATAAATTGCATATCATTGGTTGCAAGGCATGGTATCTAGTGCTTCAAGGGTTGGTCATCCAGAGCAAGAGAACAAGCCTCAAGGGTCTCTTATATCATATATCCTCTCACTTTGATTCCACAAGGCATTGGAAGTTGGGAATTCATTAAGAAGATTAGTTAGTGCATCATCTCCTACACAAAACAGTATAAAATTGGGATATGACCCTCAAATGGGCAAGATCTTTGAGTTTTTATCACCTCCAAATGTCATATTTCATCTTTGTTAGATAGGATATACATCATATTCAGAGGAATTTGGATTTGGAAGATGTGTTATTTCCTCCTAATCAGAGGGTACCAAAATTAGGGTTTGACATAAAATCAGTTTATTTCTGATTTTTTGGACAAAACTTGATCTCATGGTAATCCTTATGTTCCTAAGTGTATATGGATGGAAAATTGCTCATCAATTGGTTTTAGAAAGGTTTCAATTGGTCAGAGGATTCAAAATCAGGAGAATTGGGGAAAAAGTCAACTGTGCAGTGGAAAAGTCAACTCCTGACTTTTTAAGGTCAAATTCATGAAATTCAAGTTATATATGTTCATTGGACAAGATTTGATCAAGAAATGGTGGAAGAATCATGAAAAATCAAGAAATCACAAAACTGCCAAAAATAGAAACTTTAAGGTTTCCAAAAATGGCAAGTTTGGACCTTTTTGCACCACACTTTGAGGCTTTCTTTCTCCATGATAAAAGCTCCAAACCTCAGGCCCAAGTTGAGCCAATTAAAGTTCACATTCTAAGCTTCAAATCCATATAAAGAACTCTTCCATTGGATCAAAATTGAGATATGATCAATCAAAGTTTGAAAAAACTAGGTCAAAAACCAAGTCATGCCCAAGCAAAACCAGGCCCATGCGCCATAATTTTGTCAAACACATCGTGGGCAGAATGTCAAGCCATTTTTCTCATTGAAGGATGGTTCAAATTAAAATATGTTGAACATCAAAGTTGTTCATCTCAATGTCCTCTTTAACTTTGATGTTGGACATTTTTCCATTTGAGCAAGTTATGATTATCCCAAGATGAGGTGTTCATGCTGAAAATCCATAGGCCATGTTGCCTTGCCATGCCATGCCAAGCCATGCCCATGAAGTCAGTTGTGCACACTTGAGTTTCCAGCCATTTTACACCATCTTACACACCTTTATTCAACTCAAAATTCACACCAATCTTGTTCTATGATGTGCCATCTTTCCATAGCCACTAATATCTCAAGATTCCATGCCATGAACACAAAGAAATTCATCACCAAACCTCCATGTTTCCATTGTTATCAAGCTTCTACAAAATCAGAAAAAATAAGACATTGATGGTGTTGATTATCACATTCACACGCATACATGTTCACACCATCCAACCATTGCCTCATTTGTACAAACATCCCTCTTACACTATGCTACTTATCATGTTATATCATACACGAAGAAGGAAAAAACAAAGCTTGCACAATAAGCTCCCTTGCTGCTACATCACTACATCACCACCATTCTTTTCTCCACCTGACCATAACTTCATGAACATCATCTACACTATAGCAAAACCAAGCAACTCGCCCCTAACTAACTTGACTCAGTTAGTTAGGGTGGACTCATTTAACCATGCTTGAACTCATTTGACTAACTCAGTTAATCACCCTAGTTCAATCTTAACCACACCTACATATTCAAATCACACTCACAATTTCATTCCAACTTCATTTTTGCTCACACATTTCACAAACACTCTCAAATTCTCTCTATTCTCTCTCTCTGATCTCTCACGAACTCAACACCTCCATCACTCATCTTCTTCAATCATCATCTTCAGTGTGATTTCTGAGCAAGAACAAGTATAATCAACACTAACTCTCCAAGTGTATCTTCATCACATTTTTGAATCTTCCTCTGTTTTCAAGATCTCAAGACTCAGCTGCATTTATTTTGCACAAACTAAGCTCAAGATCAAGAGAGGATCTCTGGTTTTCTTTTGCTTCAAGTTTCTGCAAACTTCAGGTTCCAATTCCTCTAACTTTATTGTACAAATCCATAATGTTTTAGCTTGTTTTTTCTGTAGTTTTTAGCTTACTAGAAGCTGTGTGCGTCCTGGCTAGTTGATAGGCTCTTTAGGAGCATAGTTGAAAAATTAGGGCAAGGTTGTTGCGTTCGATTCTCATTGTATGCGTGTGATGTGTGAAAACTGAACCTATATTCTTGACCTACGTGAGTTCCTCTACATTTTGGTATGCTTTTTGTTGATTTCTGGAACAATGTAAAAATTTCAGTGGCCGGAGAAGATGACCGGAGGTCCTTCTCCGGCCGGTGAGGTTTGTCTAGGGTTTAATATCCAGTTTGAATCATAGCCGTCTGATATTTTAATCCAATGGTCATAGAAGTGCCAGCAAATTAATATCCACCATCCCTCTCACGTGCATCATTTTGAATATGAATGACTTCTATGTGTGTGTGTGCATGCTATCTATTGTGGACCCTAGCTTTGAATGGCTTGATGTGTGTACTTGTTTGATGATCGTGCATTTAGATTAATCCAATGGTTTAAACGTTGCCAGCACATTAATGAAGGTGTTGCATACCACGTGTGTTCTTTTGATTTCTAAATTGATTGTGTGTGCATGCGTGTAGGAGAGTTATCATGTGCTTATGTTATGGAAAATTGGATTAGCATGCTTTAATGATTGACCTGATCGTGTGATTATGATTGATTACGCATATTGACTGATTGTACACCATGTCACACACAATCACACGCATATGGACTGGGTTATAATTGATATTTGTACACCCCTCTTTTGGGCCCAAATTATTTTCAACGTGGAAATTACTCACGCCACACCCCATTCTATTTCTTTTTTGTAATTTTCTTTTTATTTCACCTATTTTTTTGATTTTCTTATTTTAAAAATACCAAATCATCTCTAAAAATCCCAAATAAATTCATGTGACACTTTGACACATTTAAATAATTTTATTTAATTTTTAATTCTGATTTCATGGACTTTTGCATATAATTGCATTATTTTCTTTTAATTTCTTTTTAATGAATGTTCTTCTTTGACACTCAAAATTGTACATTTTCTTTCTCCCATCTCACACAATATTTTTCACCCATTCTTTTTGAATTTGTTAGATAACACATTAAATCATGTAATAAAATTTTTATTTTATTTTTAAAGTCATTTTATCATGTGTGTAGGTGTTCACTTTTGTGCAATCTTTTAGTTTGTTTCAATGTGAATTTGTGAAATGCTTTGGTCATGTTTTCTTGTGAGTCTTGCTATGATTTTTGGTACATGTTTTTGCCTCTGACTTAGGTTAGTTGTGGCTAATTTCCATAATTTTCTCATGTGCTTTAATAGTGGTTTTATGCTTCATGATTAGAGTTGATTCTTATGCACATCCACCTACTTCCTTCTTGTATGATTTTGGTTGAGGCACTTGTGCCATTTTGTGAGTTGTTTGTGCATATTTTATAGGTCATTTGCATGATGTTATTGGTCATCTTTGTTTCATTATAGGTCACCTTGACTTGTGTTGGCATGTGGTGTAAGCTTATGTGTTATAACTTGAAAGTTTGACATGTTATCTTCTCTTGTTCTCTTCTTATGCTTTACATGTTCAATGAGTGCATTTTGTATGATATTTCTTTCATTTCATTAACATCTCATCAATGTTATGCCACTGCCCACATGAATGCATTAATCATTTTACATGTTATGTATCTCTAATATGTCAATTGGTGCATATATTGAAACATGTATCTCTTATACTTACTTCTACTTCATCTTATCCATTCTACTTGTATTCTTTTATCCATGATTGGTATGATGATTCATATGCATGTTGAGACATTGATAAATGACATTAGGTTCTGACTTTGACCTTGTGTGGAGCATTAATGCATGATCACTCTGCATTCCCACCCATTCTTCATTTATTTCTTTCATGATGCATTTGTTGGGTGTTTAAGCTTTGACTGTGTATAATTCATTTGTGCTTGGTGTCTTACCATAACAGAACACTCTTCTAGTTTTAGTTCTGACCTTGATTGAGTTTCTTCTCTTAGGAGCTTTATTCATTGGTTCTATTTGGTTTTGATCACTACTTGGTATTATTTCTTCATTCCATTACTTGTAAATAGTTTTTGAACTAACCTTTTCATGTAGGTGCAAATGGTAAGTATGTGGGTGGATATGCTTCCACATGCACTTCTTTCTCTCATCTTCTCTTATTTCTTTTAATAATTCAATTTGTGATCATAATAGGCATTTATATGCTTTTCTTGAATAATTTCTTCTTCATCCCTCTTTAAGATCAACTTAACTTCCATCTTGGAAGTAAGTTGCTTCTTTTGCCCTTCATCTCCTTTCTTTTAGGATTAGGTTTTTTAAACCACATTAACCATATGAACATCCATGTATGATAACATTAGGGTGAGTCTTAGTCCCCTTTAGTTTTCACCGTTTGTTCCCATTTGAGTTTCTTCTTTTCATCTCAAAAACAAAAGTAAAAAACACTTAATAAAGGTTAAACATGTATTGCGCATGAGCCTTAAATGTGGGAAGTGAATAATGGGGGGGATTTCCCTTCATTCTTCTAGGATACCTAGTGTACGTCCTGTTGGGGGACGATACGCAACTTATTCGTTCCTATGTTGTAGACTTGGGTGCAATGCAAGTTACAGACAACTTCAAAAAACACTTCTTTCTTAAAAACTTCAAACAAACAATAACGTCTTTCCTTCGGGATCTCTCTTCTCATCTCTTCACTCCTTTCCTTAAGGATGCGTCATTTCTGTTCTACCGCAAACATGTAACGCCTGAGTCTCCATACAGCGAGCTGCAACACCTAAACTGCTAGTACGCGAACGTTGACGTATTCCACTAAAAAACACAAACAACTTTCCCTAGGTGAGGGGAACTACATCGCTCTGATTCTCATGTTCCCGATGAGATACGTAGGCAGTGGGGTAGGGCCCATTCGAGCACTTCTTTTATTTTCCCTACATTTGTTTCTCTTTCTCTCTCTTTTCCTTTTCCAGTTCTTCAGTTAGCAGTTCCTTTTTCCAGTATCCTTTCCTTACACCCTTTGATTGAAGCAGTAAGCGTGGATCCCATCGGGTACGATGGACGCGTGGGGGTGCTACTACCTTCCTCACGCGTAACCGACTCCCGAACCCAGTTCTCTTGGTCGCAAGACCATGCTCTTTCCTTCTCCTCAGGTTTATGCAGTGTTTCCTTTCCCTCTCTTGGGATAAATACACATTGCTGGCAACTCTGTTTCGGTGCCACTTTCGCGTTTGTACCAGGATGAAAATCCCGGGAGCGACACCATGGAGTGTAGATATTCATTTAGAACTGATATTTGATGGGGAGCTGTCATATATATTGTAGTTTTGTAAAAATTGTAAATATGATATAATAAAAAGGATTTAAAACTAATATTTGACGGGAAGCTGTTATAAATTTTAGATTTAGAAAAATGGATTAATATCTAAAAAGTAATGTTATTTGAATTGGAAAAATGATTTTATTCAAATTTGTAGTTTTAAAATTTACTCATCTGGATTCAACTAAGTTTTGTTAACTCATCTGGATTCACGGGTAAACGTAAACGTATCTATGAGAGGCTATGTTGTAGATAGTTCATTTTAATGTCAATCTTTTAAACATTTCTCTTACTGCAATTAAAAGTTTGTGTATATTATTAGTATATATTTGTAACTATGTCAATGTTAACCAATTGAAGAATCAATTCAAACTTTACAAATGATAGTTTGGTAGGCATGTGATGTGAATCCAGACGGGACCCGTGCGATAGCACGGGTTTCTTACTAGTTTTTATTTAAGTTTAATGGTTTGGTTAATTCTACTACATTTCAGAATTATATTTATATGTAAAAAAAAAAAGTCCTTTTAAAAAACAACTCCTCCTTACTATATTGTGAACATCCAAGCATATTTCACAAATATATAAAAACTATATTTTATTCAATGTTTATATTTTGTGTATTACTATTATTGAAAATTTCTTGTGTGTATATTCAATATTAAATTTTTATATTATAAGACAAAATATCACATTTTTTTCCTGAATATATGACCTTTTTTAATAAATTGTAGATATTAAAAAAAAAAAAACTGGTTGTAGTATTAAATCTATCTAATATCTAACTAATAAAAAAATAGGCGGTTTAATTGATATCACAACCTTCTTTGATTATGTTTAATTAACTTAATTTTAAGGTTAATTTGGACAAATCGTATTTTTCTTTATATAAGTTTGGCATTTAATTTTGCTAATGTGGTAATTTGAAAATCCTTTCATGTTATTAATTGGAAACTTTTTAAATTGTGAACGCAACTCAATGGTCACATTGAGAAGTGGAAAATCACTTTACATTTTTTTAAATGAACCATTCATTATTTCTTGACTTAATGCATTCAAAGGGAACTTAAGATAATGTGAGTTGCAATGGCATGTTGGATGGCAGCATCAGCATGGAGTTTGAAGACAACGTCATCGTTACTCTCTCTGTCACCAAGCCTTTCCACATTCAAATTTAAATGTTGTGCAACACACTCGCAACCACAGTGTTCTTCATTGCACAACGAAGACATCTAAGTTTTCTTAAAGGCACCACACCGCACTTCTCATCCTATTCAATTCTACAACCTTCAAGCTCAATCACTTTATTTCTTACATCTCTCTGTTGGTTCATAAGAATGAAGATGATGAAGATGGAATAGAGAGAAGAGAGAAAATTGAAATTCACTTTTAATAGAAAATGATTACACTGAATTGGTAATGAAAATTATTACACTTTGCTCTTATACACAAGTTTAATCTAAAATGAAATTCAAATGCAAAACTAAATTACACCTAAATGAAAATGAAAATGAATTACAACCTAGCAACATCCCTTAATTCATAATCAACTAATCAAAATCAATAACACCAATTTCATCCCTCAAGTGGATAAAGTGTTTAGTCTTGATTGCTTTGGTTAGCACATCTACCAGCTGCTTCTGAGTGTTATAATGCACAACTTCAAACACTCCATTATGAACCTGATTTCTCAAAAAGTGAAACTTTATGTCAATGTGCTTACTTCTTCCATGCATAACCGAATTATTGGCAAGGCTTATAGTGGATTTGTTGTCAATTATCAATTTCATAGGCTTGTTCACCTTGATCTTTAGATCCTGCAGCAAGTTCAGAATCCACACAGCTTGATAAGTAGTCAAAGCACCTACAGTGTACTCAGCTTCACAGATTGACAATGCAACAACTGGTTGCTTCTTGTAGCACCAAGAAATAAAAGCTCCCAGATAGTTGAAGAAATATCTAGAGTACTTCTTCTATCAACTCTATCTCCACACCAATTAGAGTCTGAATATCACATCAACTCTGAATCAGATTTAGCTTCAGAGGGAAACAAAACTCCATACCTCAGAGTCCCTTAATGTACCTCAGTATCATGATAGCAGCTTGATAATGTGACCATTTTGGTTTGTTCATAAACTTACTCACCATTCCAACTACATAGAAAATGTCAGGTCTGGTATTACAGAGATATCTCAATGAGCCTACCAACTGTTTGAAAGTTGTAGCATCTACATCAATACCTTTAACATTAGAATCTAGCATGTGATTCGTTTCAGTAGGTGTGATTGCAGACTTGCAATTCATTAGCTCAAATCTCTTTAGAAGCTCAAGTTCATACTTCAGCTGATGTAAGGTTATACCCTTGTCAGAGTATAAAATTTCCATCCCTATAAAATATGTCATATTTCCTTGGTCAGGCATCTCAAACTCGTTTATCAACACTTTCTTGAACTTAGTTATCTCATCTGAACAGCTCCCTGTTATCAATATGTCATCAACATAAACACACACCATAATCACATGGCTATCAGATGTGTGCGGAACATAAACATTGTACTACATCCCATATTTTCTAAATCCTTGAAGCTTGATAATTGAATTAATTTTTAGATTCCAGGCTCTAAGAGCTTGTTTCAGTCCATACAAGGCTTTATGTAACTTGTACACCATCCATTCCTAATTCTTTTTTACAAATTCAGGATGTTGTGACACATAAACTTCCTCTTATAAATGACCATTCATAAATGTAGATTTCACATCTAAATGCATCAAAGGTCAATTTCTATTAGCAGCTATAACATTTACCAATCTGATTGTTTTATGTCTAGCTACATGTGCAAACACTTCAAAGTAGTCTAAACCAGATTTCTGTTGAAATCCTCTATCTACTAACCTTGCTTTGTATTTTTTAATCGATCCATCTGGCTTTAGTTTCACCTTGTAAACCCATATCACGTTGATGGCTATCTTTTTCTTTGGAAGCTCAGTCAACTCCGAAGCCATGTTTCTTTCTATAACCTCAAGTTCTTCTTCAATACTCAATAATTCAGAGTCTACCAACATGGCACACTAAATGACTTCCCCTTCATAGTCTATCTCAGTATCTCGCAACATGTCAAAATCTGCAAATCTTCTTGGTATTTGTCTTATTCTTCGTGGTCTCTGAACTTGTTCAAAATATTCTTTAAATGCTGGAACAATATCATATACTGGACTACCTTCAGAGTCTGGTCTACCTTCGGAGGCATGACGTCCTTCAGAGGCATTATTACCACCAGAGTTTTGATCATCATCATAATCTGGATCACAATTAGATTCACCTCCAGAGTCAGACTCGTCTTCAACATCAGAGTCACCTTCAGACTCTGACTCATCTTTAAAATTAGAATATCCTTCAGTAGATGAAATACTTTCAAAAGTTACCCAGAGTTAGTATGATTCCTTTCTATTTACTGAATGCACATCTATAAGCATTGTTCTACTTCTTCTATACATTGAAGATATGGTCATTACTATGATCATGGGTACAGTTCCAATGAGGAGATAATGATGTCTTTCATTGGCGGTGCAAGTGTATGTGGATAAAAGAACTTCCATTTGAGGAGGATCATAGTGGATAGATTCACACTTGAGAGGGAGATTGTTGTGTACAAATGTGAGTTCTAAGTCCCACATTGATAAGAAAAGTGGAGGTTGAGCACTTTATAAGTGAGGGGACTAATACACCTATCACCTTAAGGTTTTGGGTTGAGATGTGGTGTCTCCCTCTCTTGTGGTCCTGGAGCATAAGTCTCATTGGGGCTCCCGACTCTCCTGGACTCCCCAACAGTGGTATCAAAGTTCATGGTTCAATTAAGGGACTGACTCATTGTATCGAAAGTCTTCCTTACAATGTGGTGGTCAGGACGGGTGTTCAGTTGTAATACTTGCAACGTGTATGTGGATGAAAGAGCTTCCACTTGAGGATGAGCATAGTGGATGGACTCAAACTTGAGGGGGATATTGTTGTGTATAAGTGTGAGTTACAACTCCCACATTTCTTAGAAAAGTGGAGGTTGAACACTTTATAAGTGATAGGACTCATACACCTATCACCTTAAGGTTTTAAGTTAATTATGGTCTCTCTCTCACTTGTGTATTACATTTTACCCAATGTGGACGCTCCTCATGATGACTCAATAGTGGTATCATAGTCGTGGTTCGGCTTGGTGGAGGAGCGGGAGCTAGATTCTGTTTTGGATCTTGTTATAGGATGTGGAGACTCACACTTGTGGGGGAGAATGTTAAGAGCAAGTGTGAGTGGTTAAAATCTCACTTTGCCTATGAATGGGTGGAATGTTGGATATATAAGAGATGTGACTCATTTACCTAATACCTTAATGTCATACCCCAAATTTTAACCACCAAGATTTCCCATCATTGTGCAAATCATTACCATAATATGGATGAACCATCATGCATCATCAATATCCTCAGAGATGTTTGAGCATCCACCACAAACAAGAATCAGGGTTTTGAGCCCTCTCAGGGCACTTAGACAAAGGATCAATCAAGGAATGACATGATCTTCAACTTGTATAACCTCTCAAAACATCCATAAAGGATCAAGAGGACTCACACATCAAGAATCAAGCACAAGGTTGCTACATTCCAAGTGGATCAAACCTCAAAATCGCCAGTGTCACCAAATTAGGGTTTTGATCGACTGAGGCCTCCAGATGGAAATTTTCATCTGGGCATGAGCCAATGCTTCAAAGCACAACCCAAGATACTCTAAGGGACCTCATGGACAAAATCATCAAGTCAATTTAACCTCAGGGGATGCATTTACCCAAAAATCGGGAATTTGGGGTCTTGACCTAATTCACCCCTAAGGTGACTTCTGGGACAAAGCATGAGCCAAGACCTCAAGATATGATTTGAGGGCCTCCAATATACTACATTGACCCATTTGCAACAATGGATTGACCCAGGAAGCTTGATTCACAAGTTTCAATTTCATCAGGACCACAGTTAGGGTTTCGAGGGAAAAAGTCAACTGTACCTTTGACTTTTGACCAAGAAATGCTCCCGAACCTTGGGACATGATTCAATACACCCTATAACACCTATGGAATATATCCATTAGGTTTGATTTAGGTCAAGGACTCGATTTCAAAAAGGATCGCGCAGTTTGGATTTCATCCGATAAAAATTCAACTGTGCACAAAATGAAGTTTGACTTTTTGGAATTTTTCACAATTATGGTTCATCAACCCTAAAACAATGTTAATATGTTATTTGAATCATCATTCATCAAGAAAAACCAAAGAAAGTGAATTAACTTGTAAAAGGGGTAACCATAAAAAACTTAGAATTTTTCTAAGTTATGGAACAAAATGGCTAGGGTACCAACTTCCAAGGACCATAACTTGAGATCCAAGCAACCATTTGGGATGGTCCAATGCTGGATTTGTAGCTCTCATTACATACTTCAAAAGCTTCAACTACATCAAACTCCAATTCCTCATAGATTTTTAGTTATGGAGTGATCAAAATGGCTGAAAACATGAAAATGACATTTTTCCAACACTTAGTGAAATTTTCACTAAGTCAGAATCTGCCTTACTTTTTCCAAAATGTAGGGACATTTTTCACCTTGATCCAAGTCAAACCAGGTCTAGGGGTGGACATCAAAGTTGAGGTATGCCATAAGAGCTTTCCAACAAGTACCAGATTATCTCCAAATTCCATTTGAGCAAGGAGATACAACCCTTGAAACATGGCATCATGAACTAGTTTTACAAGGCAGAATTTGTGCATTTTGCTCGATTTGTCCAAATCTGATAAATCCAAGCGTTGTCATCCATTTGGACACATCTGAGGATAAAACAAGAAGGGAATGATATGATCTCCAAGCCTCCAAAGTCCAAGAATCTACAATAGCCATGCCAAACCTAAAAAGGCTAAAAAGATGCCAAGACTTCAATTTTGTTTTCAAGCCTTTAATGAATGCATCAAGGTGGCATGAACTGAGCCTATTCCAACTGAATTCAGCCAAGGCTTATCTCTGAACCAAAGCTACAAAGCATGTGCTCTAATCTCAAGTCAATGGCTAAAGGAGACTTGAGATTCCTTTTGCATAACATTGGCCAAAGGCCTGCTGCAATTTCCATTCACTATTGCTTGTAAAACAAATTTGCTCTACTATAAATAGAGCTCATTTGTGCTCAGTTTGAGTACACGAAAGCACCCAAACTGATGCTTTCCTCAAAATCCCTTTCTCTAGGCCAAAATGCCTTCTTTTGCAAGGTACCTCTGAGTTTTTGAGTTAGAGAGCAATTCCATCACAGCTCATAATCCAAACACCTCTAAAATGTTGTATCTAAGCTGTCCAAACACTAACATGGAACTTGTAACACCAAAATCACAAAGTCAACCTCCAAAACCTCAAAATTTGACTTTTTTGCATTTTTCAAGCCATGTCTTGATTCAGTAACTTTCAAAACCAGATAAGACCTCAAACACACTCCAAATATCATCCTTGAATTGTCCCAAATGGTTCCCCACATCTGGAACACCATTTGAGAGAGTTGCCATATTGGTCACTTTTGCCCCTTTTGCAAGAAAGTGCCAAAACTTGTTCCTGAGGATTCCAACTGGTGGTGATCATTCTAAAAGCTTCCTGTGGATCAATTGAGAGTGTCTAAAGCATCAAATTACTTCTGGCACAAGAAACTTGGCAGATAGCACAAAAAGCTCCTAAAGAGGTAAGCATCACAACTTGAACTCTCTGAATTATGCATTGCTCTGAAGTCCACTGCTCATAAACATCTTATACATGTTGTATATGTTGTGTTTGAATCAATTCATCATGCAATTATGGCCTGTACCATGAGGTAGCATAGAAAATGCAAATATATGCCTATTTCAAAACCACTATCGGGTTTTAAAATAGGGACCTCATTTGAAAAAACCAAGACCACAATTGGATTCCTTGTGAAATTCTAGGCAGGATAGACCTAAATTTTGTCTCAATCCATGGAGAAATGAGAAAGGTACAACCTTTACGTTTTTGGCCCAAGAACTTGCATTGTCTTGCCTTGGCCAGGCCTAAAACAAGGCACCCATTATATATTTATGGGGTGGTTTTGATACACGAATGTATCACCACCCCAGTGGTTGCGCGCTCATCTGTTTGGCTAGGAGGTCTGGGGTTCGAATCCCCCTCGCCCCAGACCCTTTTTTTACCACTTTTTCCTTTTTTTTTAATATTTGTCATATTATTTTAAATGATTTGGAAAAATAATTTCTCTCTCAATTTTAATTATTTTTTATTGGTTCTTTTTGCAAAAAATCAAAAAAATGTTAAAATATTTTATTCCACAAAAAAATCAAATTTATATTATTTATTTAATATAGTTAATATTTTTGTAAATCAATTCATTTTTATTGTTTTTAAACATTTCAAAAATGAATATTCATCTTGAAAATCAAAATCAAATGAGTCCTAAATCATCTTGTGATTAAAACCTCATTTTTCAAACCTTAATAAAAAATTACAAGTAGTTTATTTAGACCTGTTTGGTATTTTTGTCATTTTATTCATTTTATTAAAAGGATTACTTTTAAAAGAAAATGAAATTAGGGTTTCTTTGGTTCTTGATCTTCATTAAACCTTTTAAAACACTTTTAGGCCTCTAATAGAGTGTAAGACCCAACCCTTGTTGTACATAAACCTTTTTTGGGCCTCAGATATTGTATAAGTTTCGATACGATGGAAAATCTCGGCGCGGTCGCCCTTTTCAAACATAAATCAATGGGCCTCTCATTGAGTTGTAAGCCCCACCACTTGTACAAAAATAAATCTTTTGGGCCTCTAATAGAGTGTAAGACCTAATCCTCTTTTAACCAAACCCATTTTGGGCCTCAGTCATTGTATAAGTCCCTGAACAACCTTCGAACAACGGTGTGATCACTGTTAAACCTTGGGTCTCTCCTTGAGTATAAGCCCCAACAATCTTTTTCAAAACAACTTCCCTTTTGATTTAGATTCAAATACACAGTTATTGTCAAAACTTTCTTTAATTTCTTTGAACAACTAACAATACAGCATAAAAGTTTGCTCGCCTGTAAGCTTTTATCTGCTTTCATTTACATGCTTTAATATATAAACTGTATTGTGGGAAGCTGCGCACTGTAAGTCCTTATTTCGTATCCTTTTAAATACTTGTCATATATCAACTGTATATATACTAGTATAGCTATTTAGAGTTTTTCCCGGAAACTAGGTCTAGAACTAGGTAAAGCCAGTTTGGTCACTATTAAATACAGTCAAAACTAGATCCCCATAGGATTTGCAAATATAGTCTTGCCTTCTCTTGGGCTTAAACAATATGGAACAAAGAGAAAGGCAGTATTCCCTGTGAACCTTTTCTCAGACTGTCACCCTAGAAACTGTCAAAGAAGCTCGGCGAATAACATCTCTTGAATTTCTTCAAACCTCAGAACTTTCACTAAATGATCTATTCTCAGTGAATATCATTTCTTGAACTTTTCTTGGTTTGAGACCCACGGGCTTCCTAAAAGCATCCCCGCCTCCTCTTAGGCTTTGTACAAGGACCCTCCGGCTTCCTAGAAGTTATCATGCCTTCTCTTGGGCTTAATACAAGGACCCTGAAGACCTCTTAAAGGTATAAGACAAAACTTAGTTATCCTTTGCTAAAACAGTCTTTCCAGTGTCAAATCTCAGACCAACTTAGGGTTGATTCTCATCCCTTAAAACACCAGCCTCCTCTTGGGCATCATACAAAAGATAAAACTCTTCCACACCAGTAGACTTGGATAGTCTAATCTCATCTTGAGTCTCAAAGACATTCTCAAGTTCCCTACAAAACATAGGAGAAACCCCGGTTCTTCTGGATCAATCTCCAGTAGAGTCTAAAACCCAGTATCTCTCCTAAAAACCCCAAACCAGGGTCAGTTTAGTATCAGGATAACACTATCCCAAATCAGAACCTCAAGGCATCTGATACCTCAACTCTTCTGTAATCCTCAGTAAGAGTTGATTCCACATTTGGACTTGCCTCGAGATCTTAATAATCCCCAGCAGAAGTTAGCCTCTCTCTTAGGCTTTGTATAAGGATTTTTCCTCAGCACAGTCAGCCTCCTCTTGGGCTTTGTACAAATGATTCTCCCCAGCGGAGCTAACCTTTTCAGACTCTCTTGTTGAGTCAATCACTTTTCAGACTCTCTTGTTGAGTCAACCACTTTTCAAACTCTCTTATTAAGTCAATCACCTTTTAGCACTCTCTTGTTGAGTCAACCCTTTTAGCCTCAATCTCGGGCTTTGTACGAGATAGATAAGAACACTCTCTTGTTAAGTCCATCTTTTTTAGCCTCCTCTTAGGCTTTGTATAATGATTTCCCCTAGTAGGAGTTAGTCTCCTCTCAAGATGTGTATAATGATTTCTCTAGCTTGTTCAGCCACAATCCTGGGCTTTGTACAGAATAGATAAAAGCACTCTCTCGTTGAGTCAAACCCTTTTAGCCTCGATCTTGGGCTTTGTACAAGACATAAATTTTCATAACCTTCTTTTAAGCTTGGGGACAAATATCTACTCCAGCGGAGACAGTTCCTCCCAGCCTCCTTTTAGGCTTTGCAAAATAAATTCCTAAGTAGAGTCAAACTCTTTTCTGCCCCCATCTTGGGCTTTGTATAAGACAGATAATACTCTCCACCAGAGTCAAATCCTTTTAGTCTCTGTCTTGGGCTTTGTACAAGACACCTAACATATCCTCACCCGAGTCAGTTAAATTTCCCATTTCAGCCTCAATCTTGGGCTTTGTACAAGACACATACAAACCTCCCCGGCGGAGTCAAAACCGTTTTTAGCCTTAATCTTGGGCTTTAGACAAGACAGATAGAACACTTTCCCCGAAAAAGTCAAGCTTTTAGCCTCCTCTTAGGCTTTGTATAATGATATCCCCAAAGAGTCAGTCTCTTCTTTTAGCCTCAATCTTGGGCTTTGTACAAGATATATAAACACTCTCTTGTTGAGTAAGCCATTTCTAGCCTCCTCTTAGGCTTTGTATAAGGACTTCCTTAGTGGAGTCAATCAACCTCTTAGCTTCAACCTTGGGCTTTGATCAAGGCACACAAAAATCAATATCCCTTACAAAGGAAATTATGGCATTGCTGGATTCTCATATCCTAGTTAAAGTAATCCTTCTTTATAAACAGTCACCCAACAACCATGATAAACAGACAAGATGTCTCTCCTTTAGAGATGACAAATTCCCTCTCAGTCAAACCTTTTAGCTTCAATCTTGGGCTTTGAACAAGACACAAATAAACCTTTTAGCTTCAATCTTGGGCTTTGAACAAGACACCAAAACATCTTTTTCCTCCCTTAGAATAGGAGGAACTACGATTGCTCTGATTTCCCTGTTTCTTTTAAACGGGAATACGTAGGCATAAGATTGCAAAATGTTAGCGAGCATACTAACCAAAAACTCTAGGTCCAGCACCTTCACATATCAATCAAACTTAGGTCCAGTACCTTACCAAAAACATCGGGAAAACCCAAACATCAACATCAACTCACTCTCTCTCTCTCTCATACTTTCCCAAGAAACTTTCCCAACCCATTAACGGATAAACACCATCAAGTATAAAGTGAACCCTAAAGCTAACATCCTATGGATAACCACATATAGGATGGGTAATTGACAACTCCCCATTGTATAACCTGACCTCAGACCCCCCAATCTCTTTAAGCATTTGTTCAGTTAAACATTCGTGTGCAAGGTTAGTTTTAGATAGCTTCCCTTTCCCTTCCAGCTTCATGGGATAAATAAGAAATCAGAAAGTAGCACCCCCTCCTCATTGTGGGGAGAAACCCAAAAACCAGCGATAAGGTGGTCGCGTCACCGACAAAAATCGCTCGCTACACTTAAGGTTTTGGGTTCAGATGTAGTGTCTCCCTCTCTTGTTCTCCTAGAACATTAGTCCCATTAGTGCTCACGACTCCCCCAAACTCCTCAATATGGCAGCAGTTTATCAAATAATTCTCTACTTCATAGATACCTCTCAATATGGCTCTTCTTTCCTATCGATATTATTTTTAAATTGAATTTTTTTAATTGGAATCTTGATTGGGGTGAGTGTCTTGACTTTCAATAGTCTCTCACGACTTGGCGCGTTTTTTTTATTCTTTGTTGATCTCATGAAAAAGCCAGAGTCTCTAAATTCCCACCGAATCGGAGAATCATGTCATGTTTATTGTTTATTCTTAGATAATTTGGCTTCATGATTATTATGATATAGCCATGATTGTAATAAGTAGTTAATATAGTTTGTTAAATAACTAACTAACAAACTATAAGTTAGTTAAATGGTGTAACTACCTTAATTACTACATTGTCTTGCTATATAAGTTAGCTTACCCCTTGTAATATTGCAATCCAATTAGTGAAGTTATCATCTTCATCTTCATATTTTATTCCATGCATACATGAATGTATACTATAATATGGTATCAAGAGTAATTTTCTGATATCTTGTTCTTCCGCACCTTTTCTCATCTCTTTTTCCTTCGTTGATCTTTCTTTTCCATCGTGCATTCTTGTTCCTTCCATGGCAAATCACGATGACCCTTACTACCTTCGTTCTTCTTATCATCTCGGTGTTGTTTTGGTTTCGCAACCGTTAATCGACGATAATTTCAACTCATGGCGACGCGCCATGTTGATGGCGTTTGATGGCAAGAACAAAAATGGTATTGTTGATGGCATCCTTCCAAAACCATAAGATAACTCTCCTCAGTATTGCTCATGGATGCACAACAATATCATAATTTCTTCTTGGCTTCTTGATTCGGTTTCCAAAGAGATATCTGCAAGTGTCATCTATGCTGCTAACACTGCAGAAATTTGGAAGGAGCTCCAAGATCGATTCCAACAGAAAAATGTCCCTCGTGTGTTTCAGTTGAAGAATAATCTTCTCAACTGCACACAAGGCTAATCCAATGTCAGTGCTTACTACACTCAGTTCAAATCTTTATGGGAAGAATTAGGAGAATATAGACTAATTCACATGTGTAATTATGGTGGAGTGCAACCTATAGTAGATCATCTACAAAGTGAACATATTGTCACTTTCTTAATGGGATTGAATGAGTCCTTCAATCAGGTTCATGGCCAGATTCTGCTCATGGAACCTTTACCTTCTATCAATGTGGTGTTGTCTATGGTTACTCAAGATGAGAAACAAAGAGAGGAAACAACCACATTGAATCCAACTGAAACCTCTATGGCTTGTGCTGTTCAAGCTAACAACAACAAGAATTTCAAGAAAGATTGTAACGCCCCGATTTTGATTATTCCATTATTTTGAGTCTTTTGTTTTAATTGGGTGATAAATTATTTTATTTGTTAAATTGGTGTGTTAAATGTTATTTTACCGTTTTTGAGAGTTTTCGGGAAATTAGAATGGAGGGTATTTTAGACTTTTCTCAATTAATCATAAGTTAGAAATTTTGTGGAGTTAGAATTTTGTGAGAAAAATGAATTAATTGATTTAGTGGAAAATGAGAGAAAAGAAATAGAAAAGAAAGAAAATAGATAGAAAGGAGAAAGAAAAGAGAAATAGAGAGGAAAAGGAGAGAAAGAAAGAAGAGGAAGAGAAAAGAAGAGGAAAAGAGGAAAACCAAAAAAATCAACCTCTAGGAATCGATTTAATCGGGTAAGGGTGTGAAACATTGTTATCTTATCAATGTATAGTATTATGTATGATTGTGTATGTGTGTATTGGATTGGTTGTGGTGTTTTCATAGTTTTCCATTTTAGGTCGATAATGAGAAATCGATGTTTTCGCGGTTGGAAATCGACGAAAATGTGGTAGAATGCTTGTTGCCATGATTAGATTGAGTTCTGATGGATGTATGTTGTTTTGAAAATGTTTTGGGTTGAAAAATAGGGTTTTTGGGTTTTCAACAGCGCTGGAGGATTCTGAGTTTTCGCAGGTTCGCCTAGCGAACCAATCAGCGAAGGGTAGCGAATGTTCGCTACGGGTATTCGCCTAGCGAAGGCATCAGCGAAGGTTCGCTAGAGTGTTCGCCTAGCGAACTTTGGGTGTTTTTGGCTCTGTTTGGTTCTGACTTGGTTCGCCAAGTGCTCGCCTAGCGAACTTTGTGTCTGTTTTTAGCTAACATTTGGTTCACTGGAACATTCGCCTAGCGAAGGAGCTAGCGAATGCTCGCGAGGGATGTTCGCCTAGCGAAGGAGCTAGCGAATGCTCGCGCGGGAGGTTCGCCCAGCGAACAGTGCTGTTCGTGTAATTTTGTTTTCTGCATAACTTTTGATCTGTGGTTCGGTTTGAGGCGTGGTTTGATGCGTTAGAAAGCTTATGGAATGTTCTTTCTTAATATGATGAATTGGAAATTATTAGCCGATTACATAAGTCAGAAAAGTCAGAAATAGTGCTATTTAGCGACTTTTACCGTTTTGACAGTGTGTTTGAATGTGAATCGTACAATAGTGCATTGACGTGAATGTATGTAGATGGTATGTGATTGTATGAGATGAATGCATGTATATATTGTGAATATGTATGCATTTCAAGAATGTCTGGAGTCATTATCATGTGTACCATAATGATGTGCATTCTTGTGCTGAGGGATTCTAATGAGAATCCGCTATAACATCGTGAGCCTCTCTCGGTGGAGGTGTGAGCGACGGTTATAGGCGATTGTGAGCCTCTCTTGGTGGAGGTGTGAGCAATCGGGTTGTGAGCCTCTCTTGGTGGAGGTGTGAGCAATCGGGTCGTGAGCCTCTCTCGGTGGAGGTGTGAGCGATCCATAAACACTGTGAGCCTCTCTTGGTGGAGGTGTGAGCGGTGGGTGAACATCGTAGGCCCGACGGGGAGTTACTTTGGTAACGAGCGATGGTTCCAGCAGAAGTTCCTGAGTGAACTTGAGATGATTGAGTCGGTACCGCATTGCATTTGCATAGAGTCGTGAGTCGGTCTCTATGATTTGCATTTATCATCTTTAAATGATGCATTGGTGAATAAACAGTTGTGTACGTTTATGTGGAATGATAAGAATTGTGAAAGTATGCCTGATGAGTATGCTTGGTTATATATATATATGGATACATTGCGATGTATATGAGTAACTTGTGATGAATTGTGGTGAGAAGGTGAATTATGTGTAATTTTATGCTATTATATATAATTATATGCATTGTTATTATGATAATATTTCTCACCCTTCTGCTGTTTTATGATGCTCTATGAGGCATTGCAGAGTAGGTATGCTGGTGGTCTTTTTGTGAAGCGTGTCTTCATTCTTTTGGTTGGTTGGCTCTGATATGTAGCACCGGGTAGCTAGGAGGGCTATGATTCTTTTGTGATACATTATATATGTATCTTGTTGATAAATGTTTATGTAAACATGAATTATGTTGGTGGATAATACTTGGCGATGTATATATGTGTATGTATATATATGAATTGGTTGTTATTCAATGTTTAGATCTTCCGCTTTTATTCTAAATATTGACACGTGGGTGTAAGGACTAAGTTCCTCTGTTGCAAGTTACCCCACTGTTGCATATCAAATGTTGAGCAGGTGTTGTATGTTTAAATTTCGTAATTGATGTGACATGCCTCTTTTATACCATGTTTGTAATTATACTCTGACGAAATCTTTAATATGTTCCTAAATGATTATTTGGGGGTATAGAAAGGGGGTGTTACATTAAGTGGTATCAGAGCCAGAGTTGAGTCAGTTGTGTCTGTCTTGTTGTTGTGTTGGTTGAACTGTTGTTTAACCTTGTTGTAATTTTGGGAATGATCAGAATATGGCTGGTAGAAATGATAATGCGATGGCTGCTGCTTTGGAAGCAATGGCTAGGGCGGTGCAAGGTGCGCCGAACGTGAATGCTAATGATGAGTTCAGGAAGAATCAACCACCGGTTTTCAAAGGAAGATTTGATCCCGATGGTGCTCAACTTTGGTTAAAAGAGATTGAACGGATCTTCAGGGTCATGGACTGTGCTGAAGAGAATAAGGTGAGGCTTGGGTCTCACATGTTGAAGGAAGAAGCCGACGATTGGTGGGTCGGTATGCGTGAAGTTCTTGAGGTGGATGATGAAGAAGTAACTTGGGATTTATTCCGTACTGAATTCTTGAGGAAGTATTACCCTGAGAGTGTGAAGGGAAAGAAGGAGATGGAGTTTCTTGAACTAAAACAAGGTAGTATGTCGGTGGTGGACTATACTGCTAAGTTTGTGGAGTTGGTTCAATTCCATCCTCATTATGCTACGATTACTGCTGAGTTCTAAAAGTGTATTAAATATGAGAATGGTTTACGTCCTGAGATTAAACAAGCTGTGGGGTATCAAAGGATAAGAAGATTTTCGGATTTGACGAAATGTTGTAGAATCTTCGAGGAAGATAGCAAGGCTCGTTCTACACATTATAAAAGTTTGAATGAGAGGAAGGGAAAGCAACAAGCTAGAAGTGAACCTTATGTGACACCCGCTGATAAGGGCAAGCATAGGGGAAACTTCGAGAGGAGATCTGGAGGAGGAGGTTCTGGTCCCATTAAGTGCTACAAGTGTGGTGAAATGGGTCATAAATCATTTGAGTGTGGGAAGACAGTGGCGAAGTGTTCTAACTGTGGAGGCCTTGGGCATGCTACTACAGATTGTAGAAGGAATGTGGTGAAGTGCTATAACTGTGGGGAAATTGGTCACATTAGCCCAAAGTGTCCGAATCCGAAGAAAGCTCCATCCGGTGGGAAGGTATTTTCTCTGGCAGGAACTCAGACTTCGAGTGCAGATCGTCTGATTCGAGGTACTTGCTTTATTAATAGTACACCTTTAGTTGCCATTATTGATACTGGAGCGACTCATTCGTTTATTTCGTCTGAGTGCGCGAAGCGTTTAAATCTTGTGTTGTCTCTGATGGATGGTAAGATGGTTATTGATACTCCAGCAATGGGGTCAGTAACTACGTCTTTGGTTTGTTTGATGTGTCCTTTGACCATTTATGGTAAAGACTTCGAGATGGATCTAGTGTGTTTGCCGTTGGAAGGGTTGGACGTGATCTTGGGTATGAACTGGTTGCAATATAATCGAGTTCATATAGATTGCTATCACAAGTTAGTAAGGTTTCCTTCTTTGGAAGATGATGAATTTGAGAGTTTCCTATCCACTAAAGAGTTGAAGAAACTTTTAGCGGACGAAGCTCAATTGTTTGGTTTGTTTGCATCATTGTCGGTGGAGAGTCAAGTTGAGCTTGATGTGTTCCCAGTGGTGTGTGAATTTCCAGAAGTGTTTCCGGAGGATATTACGGATGTACCGCCGGAAAGAGAAGTTGAGTTTTCTATTGATCTAGTTCCAAGTACTAGACCGATTTCGATGGCGCCGTATCGTATGTCGGCATCGGAGTTGGTAGAATTGAAAAAGCAATTGAATGACTTGTTGGATAAGAAATTTGTAAGACCAAGTGTTTCTCCTTGGGGTGCTCCGGTATTGTTGGTTAAAAAGAAGGATGGGAGTATGCGGTTATGCATAGATTATCGACAACTGAACAAGGTGACAATTAAGAACAAGTATCCGCTTCCAAGGATCGATGATTTGATGGACCAATTGGTTGGTGCGAATGTTTTTAGCAAGATTGATTTGAGATCAGGATACCACCAGATTCGTGTGAAAGGAGAAGATATTCAAAAGACGGCATTTAGGACACGGTATGGTCATTACGAATACTCCGTGATGCCATTCGGGGTTTCTAACGCGCCGGGTGTGTTTATGGAATACATAAATCGTATTTTTCATGAACAGTTGGATCATTTTGTGGTTGTGTTCATCGATGATATTTTGATTTACTCTAAGTCTCAAGAGGAGCATGAAGAGCATTTGAGAATTGTGTTGCAAATTTTGAAAGAGAAACAATTGTATGCTAAGCTGTCAAAATGTGAATTTTGGTTGTCGGAAGTAAGCTTCCTTGGACATGTTATTTCCGGTAGTGGTATTAGTGTTGATCCATCCAAGATCGATGCGGTGATGCTATGGGAGGTTCCTAGATCGGTGACTGAGATTCGAAGCTTTTTAGGCTTGGCGGGTTATTATCGGAGGTTTATTGAGGGATTTTCGAAGTTGGCACTTCCTTTAACGCAATTGACTTGTAAAGGAAAGGCTTTCATTTGGGATATTCATTGTGAAGAGAGTTTCAATGAGCTAAAGAGAAGGCTGACAACGACTCCGATCTTGATTTTGCCTAATCCTAATGAACCATTTGTAGTGTATTGTGATGCTTCATTGATGGGTTTAGGTGGTGTTTTGATGCAAGATGGAAAAGTGGTGGCATATGCTTCTAGACAATTGAGAGTGCATGAAAAGAATTATCCTACGCATGACTTGGAGTTAGCGGCTGTGGTGTTTGTTTTGAAAATATGGAGGCATTACCTTTATGGTGCAAGATTTGAAGTTTTTAGTGATCACAAAAGCTTAAGATATTTATTTGATCAAAAAGAGTTGAACATGAGACAAAGAAGGTGGTTAGAGCTTCTAAAGGATTATGATTTTGGTTTGAATTACCATCCGGGTAAGGCAAACGTGGTGGCCGATGCTTTGAGTCGGAAATCGTTACATATGTCCGCATTGATGATGAGAGAATGGGAACTTTTGGAGGATTTTAGAGACTTGAGTTTGGTTTGCGAAATGACGCCGCGAAGTGTGCGACTTGGTATGCTACATGTTACGAATGATTTTCTTGCAACGGTTAGTGAAAAGCAAAAGTTGGATTTGAAGTTCGTTGATTTGATGATGAATGAGGACGAGGATTTTAAGGTTGATAATTTTGGAGTTTTGAGATTCCGTGGTCGTATTTGTATTCCAGACGATGTGGAGTTGAAAAAGATGATTTTGGAGGAAGGACACCGAAGTAATTTAAGTATTCATCCGGGTGCGAATAAGATGTATCAAGATTTGAAGAAGATCTTTTGGTGGTCCGGTTTAAAGAGAGATGTTGCTCAATTTGTGTATGCGTGCTTAACTTGTCAAAAGTCTAAGGTGGAACATCAAAAGCCTAGTGGATTGATGCAACCGTTAGATATTCCGGAATGGAAATGGGATAGTATATCGATGGATTTCGTTACGGGATTTCCGAATACGCAAAGAGGTCATAATGCTATTTGGGTAATTATTGATAGGCTTACTAAATCTGCTCACTTTATTCCAATTGATATTAGTTATCCTTTGGAGAAGTTAGCCGAGATTTATGTTCTTGCGGTTGTGAAGTTACATGGAGTTCCTAAGAGTATTGTATCGGATCGAGATCCGAGATTTACATCGAGATTTTGGGTGAGTTTACAAGAGGCTTTGGGTTCTAAGCTAAGATTGAGTTCGGCTTATCATCCGCAAACGGACGGTCAAACCGAAAGGACGATTCAATCGTTGGAGGATTTATTGCGTGCTTGTGTACTCGAGCAAGGTGGTGCTTGGGATGGTTATTTGGCGTTGATTGAATTCAGTTACAATAACAGTTTTCATTCGAGTATAAGTATGGCACCATTTGAGGCTTTGTATGGTCGGAGATGTCGAACACCTTTGTGTTGGCATGAAACCGGCGAGAGGACGATAGTTGGACCGGAAATGGTACAACAAACGACGGAGAAAGTGAAGTTTATTCGGGAGAAGATGAAAGCTTCTCAAAGTAGACAAAAGAGCTATCATGACAAGAGAAGGAAAGATCTTGAATTTCAAGAAGGCGACCATGTGTTTTTGAGAGTTACACCGGTTACGGGTGTGGGTCGTGCTTTGAAGTCGAAGAAGTTGACTTCTCGTTTTATTGGTCCGTATCAGATTACTTCACGAGTTGGTGTTGTGGCTTACCGTGTGGCGTTGCCTCCGAACCTTTCGAATTTGCATGACGTATTCCATGTTTCGCAACTTCGGAAATATGTTCCGGATCCGTCACATGTTATTCCTATGGACGAGGTAGAAGTGAGAGATAACCTTACGTTGGAAGCTTTACCGGTTAGGATTTTGGACCGTGAAGTTAAGAAACTAAGAGGCAAGGATATTGCGCTTGTGAAAGTAGCGTGGAGAGGCGCTGCGGAAGGCAATATGACCTGGGAACTAGAGAGTGGGATGCGAGAGTCGTATCCGGAGTTGTTTGAATCAGGTATTATTTTCGAGGACGAAAATTTCTAAAGTGGGGGAGAGTTGTAACGCCCCGATTTTGATTATTCCATTATTTTGAGTCTTTTGTTTTAATTGGGTGATAAATTATTTTATTTGTTAAATTGGTGTGTTAAATGTTATTTTACCGTTTTTGAGAGTTTTCGGGAAATTAGAATGGAGGGTATTTTAGACTTTTCTCAATTAATCATAAGTTAGAAATTTTGTGGAGTTAGAATTTTGTGAGAAAAATGAATTAATTGATTTAGTGGAAAATGAGAGAAAAGAAATAGAAAAGAAAGAAAATAGATAGAAAGGAGAAAGAAAAGAGAAATAGAGAGGAAAAGGAGAGAAAGAAAGAAGAGGAAGAGAAAAGAAGAGGAAAAGAGGAAAACCAAGAAAATCAACCTCTAGGAATCGATTTAATCGGGTAAGGGTGTGAAACATTGTTATCTTATCAATGTATAGTATTATGTATGATTGTGTATGTGTGTATTGGATTGGTTGTGGTGTTTTCATAGTTTTCCATTTTAGGTCGATAATGAGAAATCGATGTTTTCGCGGTTGGAAATCGACGAAAATGTGGTAGAATGCTTGTTGCCATGATTAGATTGAGTTCTGATGGATGTATGTTGTTTTGAAAATGTTTTGGGTTGAAAAATAGGGTTTTTGGGTTTTCAACAGCGCTGGAGGATTCTGAGTTTTCGCAGGTTCGCCTAGCGAACCAATCAGCGAAGGGTAGCGAATGTTCGCTACGGGTATTCGCCTAGCGAAGGCATCAGCGAAGGTTCGCTAGAGTGTTCGCCTAGCGAACTTTGGGTGTTTTTGGCTCTGTTTGGTTCTGACTTGGTTCGCCAAGTGCTCGCCTAGCGAACTTTGTGTCTGTTTTTAGCTAACATTTGGTTCGCTGGAACATTCGCCTAGCGAAGGAGCTAGCGAATGCTCGCGAGGGATGTTCGCCTAGCGAAGGAGCTAGCGAATGCTCGCGCGGGAGGTTCGCCCAGCGAACAGTGCTGTTCGTGTAATTTTGTTTTCTGCATAACTTTTGATATGTGGTTCGGTTTGAGGCGTGGTTTGATGCGTTAGAAAGCTTATGGAATGTTCTTTCTTAATATGATGAATTGGAAATTATTAGCCGATTACATAAGTCGGAAAAGTCAGAAATAGTGCTATTTAGCGACTTTTACCGTTTTGACGGTGTGTTTGAATGTGAATCGTACAATAGTGCATTGACGTGAATGTATGTAGATGGTATGTGATTGTATGAGATGAATGCATGTATATATTGTGAATATGTATGCATTTCAAGAATGTCTGGAGTCATTATCATGTGTAGCATAATGATGTGCATTCTTGTGCTGAGGGATTCTAATGAGAATCCGCTATAACATCGTGAGCCTCTCTCGGTGGAGGTGTGAGCGACGGTTATAGGCGATTGTGAGCCTCTCTTGGTGGAGGTGTGAGCAATCGGGTTGTGAGCCTCTCTTGGTGGAGGTGTGAGCAATCGGGTCGTGAGCCTCTCTCGGTGGAGGTGTGAGCGATCCATAAACACTGTGAGCCTCTCTTGGTGGAGGTGTGAGCGGTGGGTGAACATCGTAGGCCCGACGGGGAGTTACTTTGGTAACGAGCGATGGTTCCAGCAGAAGTTCCTGAGTGAACTTGAGATGATTGAGTCGGTACCGCATTGCATTTGCATAGAGTCGTGAGTCGGTCTCTATGATTTGCATTTATCATCTTTAAATGATGCATTGGTGAATAAACAGTTGTATACGTTTATGTGGAATGATAAGAATTGTGAAAGTATGCCTGATGAGTATGCTTGGTTATATATATATATGGATACATTGCGATGTATATGAGTAACTTGTGATGAATTGTGGTGAGAAGGTGAATTATGTGTAATTTTATGCTATTATATATAATTATATGCATTGTTATTATGATAATATTTCTCACCCTTCTGCTGTTTTATGATGCTCTATGAGGCATTGCAGAGTAGGTATGCTGGTGGTCTTTTTGTGAAGCGTGTCTTCATTCTTTTGGTTGGTTGGCTCTGATATGTAGCACCGGGTAGCTAGGAGGGCTATGATTCTTTTGTGATACATTATATATGTATCTTGTTGATAAATGTTTATGTAAACATGAATTATGTTGGTGGATAATACTTGGCGATGTATATATGTGTATGTATATATATGAATTGGTTGTTATTCAATGTTTAGATCTTCCGCTTTTATTCTAAATATTGACACGTGGGTGTAAGGACTAAGTTCCTCTGTTGCAAGTTACCCCACTGTTGCATATCAAATGTTGAGCAGGTGTTGTATGTTTAAATTTCGTAATTGATGTGACATGCCTCTTTTATACCATGTTTGTAATTATACTCTGACGAAATCTTTAATATGTGCCTAAATGATTATTTGGGGGTATAGAAAGGGGGTGTTACAAAGATCATCCCATGTGTGCTCATTGTGGTGTTGTAGACCATCTTAAGGAGAAGTGTTTCAAGCTTCATGGATATACTCCAGGCTACAAGAAACCTCAAAGCTTTAAGAGTGCACCTCAATCTCATAATGTGAGTGATCATAGTGTTGCAGGATCTGATTCTCTTTCAGAAATTCCATCTATGACTTCACAAAGTTATTGGCAACTCATTAATTTCTTGCAGACACAAATGAAAAAAGCTAGCACATCTGAAGCAGCTCCCTTGGTGAATTCTGTCATAGGTATGGCATTTTGCACTATAGACTCTCATAAATCACATAGTCCTCAAACTTGGATTGTAGATTTAGGAGTTAAATCTCGTATTTGTTGTGATAATTCCTTGTTTGAGTCACACAAACCCTTAATAGATAAATTTGTCACTCTCCGCAATGGTAATTATGTATTTGTTAAAGATGTAGGCAACATTGTTCTTAATAATACATTGTTCCTACATGATGTGCTGTACATTCCATCTTTTCATGTGAACCTCATTTCAGTTGGAAAACTTCAATGCAATAATCATTTTTTTGCAGAAAGTTTTGATCTTATACATTGTGATTTATGGGGTCCATATGGAAAACCTACTTATGAAGGTAAATTGTATTTCCTAACAATTGTTGATGATTTCAGTAGATTTACTTGGATTTATTTGTTATTAAATAGATCTGATGCTCCTATCAAGATCTAACAGTTCTTTCACTTAGTCAAAACTCAGTTTGGCCAAGTGATCAAATTTATAAGAACTGATAATGCAAAAGAGCTAGTCGTGACCAAGTTTCTTCAAGAACAAGGCACCATCAATCAACTAGCATGCCCATATAGACCTGAGCAAAATTCTGTAGTAAAAAGGAAACATTAGCATATGTTTAATGTAGCAAGATCCTTGATGTTTCATGCCAACTTGCCAATTAGATTTCGGGGTGACTGCATAACAATAACTACATTCATCATAAATATAACACCTTCCAAAGTTCTTAAAGGCAATTCTCCCTTTGAGCTTCTATATGGTAAACTTCCTACATATTCTGATTTTAGTGGATTGTGGATGCCTTTGTTATATTTCCACCATACCTCAACACAGAAATAAGTTTACACCAAGAGCCAGTCCTTGTGTGTTCTTAGGCTACCCTACTGGATATAAAGGCTTCAAGGTATATAACCTAACATCCTAAACTTTTCATGTATCTAAAGACATTGTTTTTCATGAAGACTTTTTTCCCTTTCAATCCATAGCTGACAATAACCCTATTGATCCTTTTCAAAAGCTTGTGCTTCCTAACCTTATCATTGATCATAATGAAAGTGACACTGATCAAGGCCTTGATCCTCCCCATGATGAACCTATTTTTCCTATACCACCTTCACCTTAAATTATCCTGATAGTTCCGACTCTAAGGAGGTCTAATAGACCTCATAGAGCTCTAACTATCCTGTCAGACTATGTATGTCATACTCCTTATCATATAACTCACTCACTTATGACAAACTAGCCAATCCTTACAAGAATTTTGTCATGAATGTCTCATCTGTCTTTGAACCACAAAATTACCACCAAGCTGCACAAATCCTTGAATGGTGTAGAGCTATGTCTGAGGAAATAACAACTCTTGAATCCAACCATACTTGGTCTATCCAACCCCTACCACCTGGCAAGAAATCCATTGGATGCAGATGGATTTACAAAACAAAGTTTAATGCAGATGGCTCCTTGGACAAATATAAAGCTCGATTGGTAGCCAAGGGTTACACTCAGCAACCTGGCCTTGACTTCATAGAAACTTTCTCTCCAGTTGCTAAACTGATATCTGCCATAGTCATTCTTAGTCTGGCAACTGCTCAAAACTAGTTCAGTTGGATATAAAAAATGAATTTCTAAATGGTGACCTGTTTGAGGAAATCTACATGGATTTGCTACTTGGCAATCTAAGTGAGGGGGAGAACTTGGTGTGCAAGCTGCACAAATTCTTATATGGACTAAGGCAAGCCTCAAGGAAATGGTACCACAAATTTTCCACAACAATTATGCAACATGGATTCCAACAATCATCTGCTGATAACTCATTGTTTACAAAAGGCACAGGTACATCTATGATAGCTCTCTTGGTATATGTTGATGACATAATGCTTGCTAGCCCAAGTCCCAATTTAATCCAAGAGACTTAAACACTTCTCTAAAGTATGTTCAAACCGAAACTCCTTGGAGACCTAAAATACTTCCTTGGCTTAGAGATTGCAAGATCTAGTAAAGGAATTCATCTATGCGAAAGGAAATGTACATTGCAGCTTCTTATTGACACGAGTTTTATAGATGCCAAGCCAGCTTCTCTACCTATGGATCCTAGCATCATTTACAATGATGAAGAAGGACCTCTGATTGAAGATGTGTCTCAATATAGAAGAACAATTGGGAGATTGATGTATCTTACCATTTCAAGGCGTGACATCTCTTTTGCAGTCAACAAGCTCAGTCAATACATGGCTAAACCTAAACAGTCACACTTAAATGGGATCCATAATTTGCTTCAATACCTGAAAGGCACTCCAGGCCAAGGGATCTTATTCTCTGTAAACCAATCTCTCCATATTTCAGCCTATTCAAATGCAGATTGGGGAAGCTGCATCACTAGTAGAAAATCAACTATAGGATTTTGCATCTTCATTTGTGAATCCTTTGTAGCTTGGAGATCCAAGAAGCAAACAACAATATCAAAATCATTTGCTAAAGCAGAATATAGAGCCTGGGCATCCACCACAGTTGAACTTTTATGGTTGAAACAGTTGCTAAAGGCTTTTGACATAAATGTTTCCACATGCAAAGTCTTCTGTGACAACACATCTGCCATCCAAATGGCAAGTAATCCCATAAGCCGTAAAAGAGCAAAAAATATTGACATTGACTGTCATTTCATTCGTGAACATGTGTCTACAAACTTCATCAAGCTAATCCATATTCCTTCCAAGTATCAACTTGCGGATCCCCTCACCAAAGCTCTTCCAAGGAACTCATTTCATCACTTGACAACCAAGTTGGAAATATGCAACATATACCACCCAATTTGAGGGGGAGTATTATGATATAGCCATGATTGTAATAAGTAATAAGTAATGGATGTTTCTTATTACACCACCCTTGTTTCTTAAGCACCGCCTGAATTTCCGTTTTTGCCCCCAATTTTCGGATGTGCACATCCGGACGCACCCTTTCTCTAAAATTTTTCAGTTTTTTCCGGATGTGCACATCCGGACGCACCCTTTCTCTAAAATTTTTCAGTTTTTTCCGGATGTGCACATCCGGAAGAATTCCTAATCTGCAAATCCGGAAAAAATCAAAAGAATTCCATAAAATCATTTACTTCTAAATATAATTAAATCCAATATAATTAAAATCCAACATAATTAAACTTAATATGATTTTTTCAATATAATTAAATCCAATTTAATTAAATCTAATATAATTAAAATAAATATGATTAAAATTAATATGATTTTTCAATATAATTAAATTCAATATAATTAAATTAATTTTAGAAGTAAATACCATATAATTTTAATTATAATTTAGAAGTAAATACCATATAATTTAGAAGTAAATACCATATAATTTTAATTATAATTTAGAAGTAAATACCATATAATTTAGAAGTAAATACCATATAATTTTAATTATAATTTAGAAGTAAATACCATATAATTTAGAAGTAAATACCATATAATTTTAAATACCAATATAATTAAATCCAATTTTAGAAGTAAATACCATATAATTTTAAATCCAATATAATTAAATTAATTTTTTCAATATAAAAAAATCATTTAAAATTAAATACCATATTAATCATATTAATTATATTGAAAAAAATTAATCATATTAAATATCATATTAATTTTAATTAATATAGATTTTAATTATATTGAAAAAATGATGTTAATTTTAATTATATTTAGAAGTAACTGATTTTATGGAATTCTTTTGATTTTTTCCGAATTTGCAAATCAGGAAGTCTTCCGGATGTGCACTTCCGGAACATATCAGCGTTTTTTAAAAATTTGGTGCGTCCGGATGTGCAAATCCGGAATCTGGGGGCAAAAATGAAATTTCACATGGTGCCTAAGAAACTTGGGTGGTGTATTAAGAAATCCCCTAAGTAATTAATATGGTTTGTTAAATAACTAACTAACTATAAGTTAGTTATAAAGTGTATCTACCTTCATTACTACATTGTCTTGCTATACAAGCTAGCTTACCCCTTGTAATATTGCAATCCAATTAATGAAGCTATCATCTTCATCTTCATATTCTATTCCATGCATACATGACTGTATACTATAATACCGATCCCTGGACAAAACATAAATTTCTTCAAACATAGCCAATTTAACTACTCAAATTGATTCAAATTGTTGCGAATCCTATTGTTCATGAGTGCACCAAATTGTTCCTCTAAATTTTTAATTATTAATCCTAGATGTTTTAACTACAATGTATACAAAGGAAGAACAATGCAAAAGGTATCAAGATCAAATTTATTGACAAAGTTCAAGTACTCTCTATAAACTAATAATAACTATTTTAAATAATCAATCCCTGCTATTTCTGTACAGCATGTAACATCTCATTTCATTGCAAGCAGTTTTGTGTGCTAAGAAAAAACACTTGTAATTCGTTTATGGTGTTAGTGTGTTAGGCACATAATAAACTTCAAAAGATTAAAAGAAATAAACACAAAATACCATAATTGTAACAAAATATGTAATCAAACTGAACAAAAAAATCTCCAACATAATGCATAAAGAATCTGAAATTCATAGACAAAAGAAACACTTGAAAGGTCATCAACCAGAGTCACTTTCTTCATCAGAGTAACTTCGGTTAACCTTGTTCAATGCAGATTCAAATATGCTCTCAAGTTCCTTCAAAAAATCCACAAACACAAACGTTTCTCGGTCCTGCTTATCATCGATCAACATTTTTCCCTTCACCATTGCAGCATTGATCTTCATTTTATCAGTTAAGCTAAGCATGGAAGTAACACTACCATCCTTCATTACTTTCCTCATGTTATACAGATAATCCTCTAAAACATTCATTGCTTTCACTTTCTTCATAAACTTCATGTCTTCAGCCTTGAACTTCTCGGCGTCTTCTATCATTCTCTCAATTTCTTCAGCCGAGAGTCTTCCATTTTCTTTCGTTATCATAATTGCTTGCTTATTACCACTAGTTTCTTCCTCAGCCGAGACGTTTAATATGCCATCAGCGTCAATAGCAAAGCATACATTAACAGGAAGGCCCCGAGGCGCAAGAGGAACTTTGAGTACAAATACACCAAGCAAGTTGTTCTCACTCGCAACCATTCTCTCACCCTCGTAAACATCAATTGAGACACCGGGCTGGTCATCTTCACATGTGTGGTATACTTGTTTCTTCTTTACAGGAATTGTAGAATTTCTTGGAATCAATACACTCATAACATCTCCTTTTACCATTATACCAAGTGACAGTGGTATAACATCTCGCAGCACTAAGTTCGGAACAGACTTTATGCCGTCAGTCAGCAAGGCAGCCTGGACAGCTGCACCATAAGCAACAGCCTCATCAGGGTTGATGCTCAAACATAGATCCTTTCCATTGAAAAAGTCTTGCAATAGTTGCATCACTTTGGGAATCCTAGAACTACCGCCAACAAGAACAACATCATCTATATCTTTCTTATCGATTTTCGCATCAGTAAGACAACTTTCAACGGTTTCCATACACTTTTCAAAGAGATCCATGTTGAGTTGCTCAAACTTAGCACGGCTGATGGATGAGCACAAGTCAATACCTTCGAATATTGCATCTACTTCGATTGCGGTCTCGCTGTCAAATGAAAGTGTCCTTTTTGCCCTCTCGCAAGCAGTTCTCAATCTTCGAAGAGCCTTTGAGCTCCCACTTATGTCCTTCTTATGTTTCCTCTTGAACTCCTTCACAAAGTGGTTAACCATTCTGTGATCAAAGTCTACTCCTCCAAGATGAGTATCTCCCGCGGTAGCCTTAACATCAAATTCGTTTTTCTTGATTGTAAGAAGCGACACATCGAAAGTTCCACCACCGAGATCAAAGATGAAAATATTTCTCTCTTCAACAGAATTAGCTCTCTTCTGAAGGCCATATGCAAGAGCAGCAGCAGTAGGTTCGTTGATGATCCGAATGACATTGAGTCCGGCAATGGCACCAGCATCTTTTGTGGCTTTTCTCTGAGAGTCATTGAAATAAGCCGGCACAGTGATTACTGCATCTTTAACCTTTGACTCCAAAAACTTATCTGCTATCTCCTTCATCTTCGTAAGAATCATCGCTGAAATTTCCTCCGCAACGAAGCACTTTTCTTCATTTTTGAAATTAACAACAATCACAGGGTTGTCATCATTCCCGGCAACAACCTTAAATGGCCACAACTGTAGATCATTTTGAATAACCGAATCACTATGTTTCCTTCCAATCAACCTCTTTGCATCTGCAAAATTTAAAATATTGGTATTGTATTATAATAACAATAAATAAATTAAATAACAAACCATTCAGTAAAACAAAGAATAAGTTACCAAAGATAGTGTTGACTGGATTTGAAGCAGCTTGATTTTTTGCAGCATCACCAATCAACCTTTGAGAGTCAGTAAAAGCAACAAAAGAAGGTGTGGTTTTGTTTCCTTGTTCGTTGTGAATTATCTCAGCTCGGTTGTTTTGTTCCTGCCATACAGCAACACACGAATATGTTGTGCCAAGGTCAATCCCAATAGCAGGTCCTTCATATTTCTTTGCCATTTTCTTTCAAGTGAATGAATACTGTTTTCAAATTCACACTTTAGAAGATAAAGAGACGCGTCTTGTTGGTTTTTATGTATTTATGTCTTCCTATTAGAACTCACGACTGTTATTGTTCCTATAAATAAATTCTCATAGATTACTCCAATTTTTGTTTTCCCGAGTAATACTCTAACGGGAAGTTGGGATGAAAAATGAAACTGTTCAGCTTCTAATAGCTATAGAGCGCTAGGTAGCGAGCGAGTGCATATTATGTTCTTCATGGAAACAAGTGAAGATTTTAGTAGTACTCATACGAAAGTTTACTTGTTAGTAGTATTATTATAGTCTATCATTTCCTAAAAGCACACATAAAAAACATCTATCTCAAAATTAATTTCCCAAAATTAATTTTAAATTTGACAAAAATTCAAATATGTGACACATTTCATTTACTCATCTTAAAAAACACCTAAAAATTATACTACCTCCGTTCCTTTTTATAAGAGACAATTCACTTTTTAGGTTCATTGAATAATCAATGTATTTGGTCAGTTTTTAGACTAGATACATTGATTATTCAATGAATCTAAAAAATAAATTGTCTCTTATAAAAAAGAACGGAGGTAGTAATATTTAAATATTTAACATAAGAGAAATTAATAGAATGAGAAGAAATTGTGAAATAAAACAGAAAACAATTAAATATTAATTTGATTATATTAACATATAACATTTAAAAGAGATAAGATTTAGTAAGATAAAAAAAATTAGTTTGTTGTTTGGGAGTGAGATAACATAAATATTAATATAAATTTTAAAAATTTATAGTTATGCGAGATTAATGTGAATTTTTTAGAGAAATTACCATATTTTTCAAATAAATTCTCATAATAACCAACTTTTTCATATAATTTCCAAATTAATCCACTTTCAACAAAAAATGGAACGAAGAGGTGTTGCCATATAAATTGGTGCCTCCATTTAAAAAACAAGAGATTTCACCAATTGAATTAGCAATTGCATATGGTCTTGTCAATCCAATTGGAAACTGCATGCATTGCTTACGAGGTGACGTCATTTCGCCTGACGCATGTGTACGAGACCTAAGTGGAGGCGTAAATTAATCTCTCTACTATATGTTTGATGCTTTTTTTTAGTATAAATAGAGGTGTTTTCCACTATTTACTCCATACCTCATCTCATATTCTTCTTATCTTTTTATCAGTAGCTCTATCACGATTGTTAAAAGAAATGGGCATTATGTTGTTCGAGAACGAAGTCTTCGATGAATATGCGTGTTTGGAACACCCAAATTGTTTAATAACTTTCATACGCCAAATTTGTCCTACTTTTTTTTACTTTCTTGTCTCAAGCATTTGCACTACATATATTTTATTCCTTGGGGCTGGTCATTTGGCCTCTGGACATGATCATTCATAATACCAATTATATTAATTTGTTTCCTCTTAGGAGCTTGCATTTGATCTTAATTTTCAACCTAGCTCAGAATCTCATGTTGTAACGCCCCAGTTTTTGTTAGTTTTATTTAATCGAGTCGATTTAATTATTTTTGGTCTTTATATTATTTTATTCTTGATAAATATGTTATTTTTTTATCGTGATTATGTTTTATCGCGTTTTGAGAGCGTTTGCAAGATATTTGAGTGTAGGGGTATTTTGGTCTTTTGGCTCGGTTAGATATTATGTTTTTCATAAAAATAGAAACATAGAGAGAAAAATAGAGAGAAAAGAAGAGAAGAAGGAAAAGAGAAAGGAAAAGAAGAAAAAAGAGGAAAAACTTGGAGAGTAAGAAGCCGATTCAACCGACACTTCGAAGCACGATTAATCGGGTAAGGGTGCGAAACTCGGTTATCATATGCTTGTGTATGATTATGTATGTGTGTGTTTGAATATCTACTTGTCTTTCCATAGTTTTCACTTCTAGGTTGAAAATTAGTAAATGAATAGAAATCGATGTTTTCGTGGTCGGAAATCGATATAAATCGCGTTGTATGATCACACTGTGTCTAGGAACAATTGCTGATACTTGTTTTGCTGTTGGAATTGATTTGGGATGAAAAATGGGATTTTTGGGGGTTTTGGAACCATGTAACCCGCAGCAGAAAATTCTGGTTTTGGTGTGATTCGCCAGGCGAATTAGGTCTCGCCACTAGTTCGCCAGGCGAAGTGCTGGCGAAGGGGGATTCGCCAGGCGAAATCGTTAGTCGCCAGGCAAAATCGGAGAGGCAGAAATGGGTTAGCTTCTGTAACTCTTGGGGTTTTTCTAAAATTGTGGTTCTCCACTAGTTCGCCAGGCGAAGTGCTGGCGAAGGGGGATCCGCCAGGCGAAATCCTAAGTCGCCAGGCGAATCTGGCTGTTTCTCAATAAATTATTTTCTTTGAAAATTCATAACTTTTGATCCGTAACTCGGATCGAGGTGTTCTTGGTACCGTTGGAAAGCTTATGAAATGCTCTTTCTTATTAAAATGGTTTTGGGATTGATGGCCGATTTAATTATGTCGGGAATTTGGAAATGTGTTGTTTTGTCGACTTTTACCGTCTTAACTATATGTGATTGTTGTGTTATCATGCAATATGCTTCATATATATATCGTATGATTTGTGTGCTGTTATATGATGTGAATGCATGTGATGAAATGTTGTGATGATGGTTTGTGGCCTAAGGGAAAGTAAATGCATTGTGTGGTGTTTGATTGTATATGCATGATTATGGATGTTGGAATGGTTCACATGGATGTGTATATGTATGCATTTGATTGTCATGAGTCATTGTATGCCAAGCATCATGATATGCATCCTGTGATGTCGTGTGCCCTAGTGGGTGTGAGCGACGAAACGGTTCCAGAGGGAATCCGCTATAACATCGTGTGCCTTATACAAAGAGGACCTAAAGCGATGATTATAGACGATCGTGTGCCTTATACAAAGAGGACCTAAAACGATCCATAAACGTCGTGAGCCTTATACCAAGAGGACCTAAAGCGACGGGGAACATCGTTTTCCCGATGGGGAGTTACACTAAGTAACAAGCGATGATTCCAATAGTTCTTGAGTGAACTAATGATGAGAATGATGGATGGAATGGTACCGCATTCCATTGCATAGAGTCGTTGTGTCGGTCTCTGTGCATTTGCATAAATCATGAATGGATTGATTTTGTGTGGAATTGTGAATGGAATTGATGAGTTGAGATATATATATATATATATATATATATATATATATATATATATATATATATGTTGGTGATAAATGTATTGTGCATGAGTGATATGCCTTGTGATGGATATATGAACTATGAATGGTGTTGTTTTGCCTTTGAATTATGGTGTAAGTTGTGGTGAGAATATTTTACATGTGTATTTTTGTGTTATTATATAATTGTATGCAATTGTATTATAATTGTGTTTCTCACCCTTCTATTGTTTTGAATGCTCTATGAGGCATTGCAGATTAGATGCTGGAGGTCTTTTTGTGAAGCTTAGGTCTTCATTCTTTTGTCGGTCGGCTCTGATATGTAGCACCGGGTAGTCGGGGAGATCGGTTGTGATTATGTGTATATGTATATGTTCTTTTTGGATTGTACATGTATGACTCTGTATATGACAGATAAACTTTTACGTTATATATATATATATATGAGATTTCAGTTGCAGATTTTTCGCTTTTATTCTGTATCTGAATTGTGGGTGTTAGGAACTGAGTTCCTCGGTTATGTGCTACCTGATTGTTGCATATCTATATGAGCAGGTTGTTGTATTTTGTTTCAATTGATGTGACGCCTCCGTCTATGCCATGAATGTTTTAATTATACTCTGATTATTTGTTATTGTTTTAATTATTTGGGGGGATAGATTGAGGGTGTTACGTTAAGTGGTATCAGAGCCAGTTTGTGCCAGTTTATGTCAGTCCGTGTCGTTCTTTGTGTTGGGGTGAGCTGTTTGTTTAACCATAGTTGCTGTTATTGGATATGAACAGAATATGGCTGGTAGGAATGACGCTGCTTTGGCTGCTGCGATGCAAGCTATGGCTCAGGCTGTGCGGGGTGCACCTAATGCTGGTGGGAATGATAAGTTCAGGAAGAACAAACTGCCTATCTTCAAAGGAAGATATGATCCTGATGGTGCTCAGATTTGGCTTAAGGAGATTGAAAGAATCTTTCGAGTAATGGACTGTGCTGAGGAACATAAGGTGAGACTGGGTACTCACATGTTGCAGGAGGAGGCTGATGATTGGTGGGTTAGTACGCGTCTTGTGTGGGAATCTGCAGGTGAAGAGGTCACTTGGGCTCTGTTTAGCAGAGAGTTTTTGAGGAAGTATTTTCCTGAAGATGTAAGAGGAAAGAAAGAGATAGAGTTCTTGGAGTTGAAACAAGGTAACATGTCTGTTGTGGATTACACTGCTAGGTTTGTGGAGCTTGTTCAGTTTTATCCACATTATGTTGAAGCAACTACAGAGTTTTCCAAATGTGTGAAGTTTGAGAATGGGTTGCGTCCTGAGATCAAGCAGGCAATTGGTTATCAAAGGATTAGAAGGTTTTCAGATTTGGTGGATTGTTGTAGAATTTATGAGGAGGATAGCAAAGCTCGTTCTACTCATTATAAGAGTGTGAACGAAAGGAAAGGGAAGCAATCGTTTCGTGGTGGTCCTTATGTGACACCAGCTGATAAGGGAAAGCAAAGGGCTAATTTTGATAAAAGGCCAAGTGGGGGAGGTATGTCTAATCCTCTGAGATGTTTTAGGTGTGGTGACTTAGGACATCGTCCGTTTGAATGTAGAAAGGATATGAGGAAGTGTTCCAATTGTGGAGGTTTAGGACATGTCGCAACTGATTGTAAGAGGAATGTGGCGAAGTGTTTCAACTGTGGTGAACCTGGTCATGTTAGTACGAAGTGTCCGAAACCAAAGCAAGCTTAAGCTGGACGGAAAGTATTTGCATTGGGAGGGACTCAGACTACTAGTGCAGACCGTCTGATCAGAGGTACTTGTTTTATTAATAGTACGCCTTTAGTTGCTATCATTGATACGGAGCGACTCATTCGTTTATTTCATCTGAGTGTGCGCAGCGTTTGAATCTTTTGTTGTCTTCGATGGGTGGAGAGATGGTTATTGATACTCCAGCAATGGGGTCGGTAACTACTTCTTTGGTTTGTTTAAGTTGTCCTTTGACATTTTATGGTAAAGATTTTGAGATGGATTTGGTGTGTCTGCCGTTGGAGGGTTTACATGTGGTTCTGGGAATGAACTGGTTGCAATTCAATCTAGTTCCTATTGATTGTTATCATAAGTTGGTATGATTTTATTCTCTTGAGGAAGACGAGGAATCGAGTTTCTTATCTACCAAAGAGTTGAAGAAACTTTTGGCGGATGAAGCTCAGTTGTTCGGGTTGTTTGCATCGTTGATTGTGCATATTCAAGTTGCAAATGATGTGTTTCTAGTTATGTGTGATTTTCCAGAGGTGTTTCCAGAGGATATTTCAGATGTGCCGCCAGAAAGAGAGGTGGAGTTTTCTATAGATCTAATTCCTGGTACTAGACCTGTATCTATGGCACCATATCGTATGTCGGCATCTGAGTTGGTTGAGTTGAAGAAGCAGTTGAATGAATTGTTAGAAAAGAGGTTTGTGAGGCCGAGTGTATCGCCATGGGGTGCTTCGGTTCTTTTGGTGAAGAAGAAAGATGGAAGTATGTGATTGTGTATTGATTATTGCCAGCTGAATAAGGTGACGATTAAGAATAAGTATCCTCTTCCGAGAATTGATGATTTGATGGACCAGTTGGTAGGTGCGTGTGTGTTTAGTAAAATTGATTTGAGGTCAGGTTATCATCAGATTAGAGTGAAAGAGGAAGATATTCAGAAGACGGCTTTTAGGACACGATACAGACATTACGAATATTCTGTGATGCCGTTCGGGGTTTCTAATGCGCCAGGTGTGTTTATGGAGTATATGAATCGTATTTTCCATGAGCATTTGGATCGATTTGTCGTTGTGTTTATTGATGACATCTTGATTTATTCTAAGTCCCGGGAGGAACATGCAGAGCATTTGCGTATTGTATTACAAATTTTGAAGGAAAGGAGACTTTATGCCAAGTTGTCCAAGTGTGAGTTCTGGTTGTCAGAAGTGAGTTTTCTTGGGCATGTGATTTTAGGTAATGGTATTGCTGTGGATCCATCCAAAGTAGATGCAGTTCTACAATGGGAGGCTCCTAGATCTGTTACTGAAATTAGAAGCTTTTTGGGTTTAGCTGGATATTATCGAAGATTCATTGAAGGCTTTTCCAAGTTAGCACTTCCTTTGACCCAGCTGACTTGTAAATGTAAAGCGTTCATTTGGGATATTCAGTGTGAGGAAAGTTTTGGTGAGCTGAAGAGAAGATTGACTATAGCTCCGATTTTGATCTTATTGAATCCTACTGAACCATTTGTGGTGTATTGCGATGCGTTTTTTAGTGGTTTAGGTGGAGTGTTGATGCAAGGAGGTAAGGTGGTGGCTTATGCTTCGAGGCAATTAAGAGTTCATGAGAAAAATTACCCTACTCATGATTTGGAATTAGCGACAGTGGTTTTTGTATTGAAAATTTGGAGGCATTATCTCTACGGTGTAAGATTCGAAGTCTTTAGTGATCATAAGAGTTTGAAATACTTGTTTGATCAGAAAGAGTTAAATATGAGGCAACGGAGATGGTTGTAATTTTTGAAGGACTACGATTTTAGCTTGAATTACCATCCCGGTAAAGCTAATGTGGTAGCCGATGCGTTAAGCCGGAAATCATTGCATATGTCCACTTTGATGGTTAAAGAGTGGGAACTTTTGGAAGCATTTAGAGATTTGAGTTTGGTGTGTGAATTGACATCTGACAGCGTGAGGCTTGGTATGTTAAAGGTCACTAATGATTTTCTGTTAACCGTTAGCGAGAAACAGAAGTTGGATGTGAAATTTGTTAATTTGATGACGGTTGGAGATGAAGGTGTGAATGGTGATTTTAAAGTGGATGATAAGGGTGTTTTGAGATTCCATGGTAGAATTTGTATTCCTGATGATTCAGACTTGAAAAAGATGATTTTAGAGGAAGGACACCAGAGTAGTTTAAGTATACATCCGGGAGCTAATAAGATGTATCAAGATTTGAAGAAGATCTTTTGGTGGTCTGGATTGAAGAGGGATGTGGCTCAGTTTGTTTATGCGTGTTTGACATGTCAGAAGTCGAAGGTAGAACATCCGAAGCCTAGTGGATTATTGCAACCGTTGGATATTCCCGAGTGGAAATGGGACAGTATTTCTATGGATTTTGTGACAGGGTTGCCGAATACACGGAGGGGACATAATGCCATTTGGGTGGTTGTGGATAGGCTGACTAAATCGGCGCATTTCATTCCGATTGACATCAGTTTTTCTTTGGAGAGGTTGGCTGAGATTTATATTCGTGTGATTGTGAAGCTACATGGTGTTCCGTTGTGTATTATTTCAGATCGAGATCCGAGGTTTACTTCCAGATTTTGGGAATGTTTGCAAAAGGCGTTAGGTTCCAAGTTAAGATTGAGTTCTGCTTATCATCCTCAGACGGATGGTCAGACCGAGAGAACTATTCAGTCGTTGGAAGATTTGCTGAGAGCTTGTGTTCTTGAGCAAGGTGGTGCTTGGGATAGTTATCTTTCGTTGGTGGAATTCACGTATAACAACAGTTTCCATTCGAGTATTGGAATGACACCTTTTGAAGCGTTGTATGGAAGAAGATGTCGAACACCGTTGTGTTAGCTTGAATCTGGTGAGAGTTCGGTGGTTGGACTAGAGTTAGTGCAGCAGACTACGGAGAAGGTGAAACTTATTCGTGAGAAGATGAAGGCTTCTCAGAGTAGGCAAAAGAGTTATCATGATCGAAGGAGGAAAGATCTTGAGTTTCAAGAAGACGATCATGTATTTTTGAGAGTTACACCGGTGACGGGTGTTGGTTGTGCATTGAAGTCGAAGAAGCTTACTTCTCGGTTTATTGGTCCTTACCAGATATCCGTGAGAGTGGGTGCGGTGGCTTATCGGGTGGCGTTGCCACCGAATCTTTCGAATTTGCATGATGTGTTCCATGTTTCACAGCTTCGGAAGTATGTTCCGGATCCGTCGCATGTGACTCCGATGGATGAAGTTGAGGTAAGGGAGAACCTTACGGTTGAGGCATTACCGGTGAGAATTTTGGATCACGAGTTGAAGCAGTTAAGAGGCAAGGATATTGTGCTTGTGAAAGTAGCGTGGTGAGGCGCTGCTGAAGACAATTTGACTTGGGAGTTGGAGAGTCAGATGCGGGAGTCGTATCCGGAGTTGTTCGACTCAGGTAATATTTTCGAGGACGAAAATTTCTAAGTGGGGGAGAGTTGTAACGCCCCAGTTTTTGTTAGTTTTATTTAATCGAGTCGATTTAATTATTTTTGGTCTTTATATTATTTTATTCTTGATAAATATGTTATTTTTTTATCGTGATTATGTTTTATTGCGTTTTGAGAGCGTTTGCAAGATATTTGAGTGTAGGGGTATTTTGGTCTTATGGCTTGGTTAGATATTATGTTTTTCATAAAAATAGAAACATAGAGAGAAAAATAGAGAGAAAATAAGAGAAGAAGGAAAAGAGAAAGGAAAATAAGAAAAAAGAGGAAAAACTTGGAGAGTAAGAAGCCGATTCAACCGACACTTCGAAGCACGATTAATCGGGTAAGGGTGCGAAACTCGGTTATCATATGCTTGTGTATGATTATGTATGTGTGTGTTTGAATATCTACTTGTCTTTCCATAGTTTTCACTTCTAGATTGAAAATGAGTAAATGAATAGAAATCGATGTTTTCGCGGTCGGAAATCGATATAAATCGCGTTGTATGATCACACCGTGTCTAGGAACAATTACTGATACTTGTTTTGCTGTTGGAATTGATTTGGGATGAAAAATGGGATTTTTGGGGGTTTTGGAACCATGTAACCCGCAGTAGAAAATTCTGGTTCTGGTGCGATTCTCCAGGCGAATTAGGTCTCGCCACTAGTTCGCCAGGCAAAGTGCTGGCGAAGGGGGATTCGCCAGGCGAAATAGTAAGTCGCCAGGCGAAATCGGAGAGACAGAAATGGGTTAGCTTCTGTAACTCTTGGGGTTTTTCTAAAATTGTGGTTCTCCACTAGTTCACCAGGCGAAGTGCTGGCGAAGGGGGATCCGCCAGGCGAAATCCTAAGTCGCCAGGCGAATCTGGCTGTTTCTCAATAAATTCTTTTCTTTGAAAATTCATAACTTTTGATCCATAACTCAGATCGAGGCGTTCTTGGTACCGTTGGAAAGCTTATGAAATGCTCTTTCTTAATAAAATGGTTTTGGGATTGATGGCCGATTTAATTATGTCGGGAATTTGGAAATGTGTTGTTTTGTCGACTTTTACCGTCTTAACTATATGTGATTGTTGTGTTATCATGCAATATGCTTCATATATATATCGTATGACTTGTGTACTGTTATATGATGTGAATGCATGTGATGAAATGTTGTGATGATGGTTTGTGGCCTAAGGGCAAGTAAATGCATTGTGTGGTGTTTGATTGTATATGCATGATTATGGATGTTGGAATGGTTCAAATGGATGTGTATATGTATGCATTTGATTGTCATGAGTCATTGTATGCCAAGCATCATGATATGCATCCTGTGATGTCGTGTGCCCTAGTGGGTGTGAGCGACAAAATGGTTCCAGAGGGAATCCGCTATAACATCGTGTGCCTTATACAAAGAAGACCAAAATCGATGATTATAGACGATCGTGTACCTTATACAAAGAGGACCTAAAGCGATCCATAAACGTCGTGAGCCTTATACCAAGAGGACCTAAAGCGACGGGGAACATCGTTTTCCCGGCGGGGAGTTACACTAAGTAACAAGCGATGATTCCAATAGTTCCTGAGTGAACTAATGATGAGAATGATGGATGGAATGGTACCCGCATTGCATTGCATAGAGTCGTTGTGTCGGTCTCTGTGCACTTGCATAAATCATGAATGGATTAATTTTGTGTGGAATTGTGAATGGAATTGATGAGTTGAGATATATATATATATATATATATATATATATATATATATATATATATATATATATATATATATATATTGGTGATAAATGTATTGTGCATGAGTGATATGCCTTGTGACGGATATATGAACTATGAATGGTGTTGTTTTGCCTTTGAACTATGGTGTAAGTTGTGGTGAGAATATTTTACATGTGTATTTTTGTGTTATTATATAATTGTATGCAATTGTATTATAATTGTGTTTCTCACCCTTCTGTTGTTTTGAATGCTCTATGAGGCATTGCAGATTAGATGCTGGAGGTCTTTTTGTGAAGCTTAGGTCTTCATTCATTTGTCGATCGGCTCTGATATGTAGCACCGGGTAGTCGGGGAAATTGGTTGTGATTATGTGTATATGTATATGTTCTTTTTGGGTTGTACATGTATGACTCTGTATATGACAGACAAACTTTTATGTTATATATATATATATATATATATATATATATATATATATATATATATATATATATATGAGATTTCAGTTGCAGATTTTCCGCTTTTATTCTGTATCTGAATTGTGGGTGTTAGGAACTGAGTTCCTCAGTTATGTGTTACCTGATTGTTGCATATCTATATGAGCAGGTTGTTGTATTTTGTTTCAATTGATGTGACGCCTCCGTTTATGCCATGAATGTTTTAATTATACTCTGATTATTTGTTATCGTTTTAATTATTTTTGGGGATAGATTGAGGGTGTTACACATGTCACTTTTACGCATGCATTGGTTAATAAGTGAGTTTGTTTTAAGAGGTGCCTCATGTGTCTTCTAGGCTTGGAAGTTTGATACTATTTTTAACATTGATTTTGAATTTTCAAATAAGAGTTTTTCTTGGCATGGCATATTAGGTTTGTTTGATGTATTAGAACAATATATTCCAATTTTTTTAGAGCAATATGCATCTTTAACTCAGTTTGCCTTGATGTTTTAAGTCTTTTATTCTTGTTTACATGGGCATTTATGAAGGTGTGAGAAAAACACAAGAAAGGGGGGCTTGAATTGGGTTTTTAAAAATAAAAGCTTTTTATGAAACTCAAACATAAATCACTAAGAAACTAAATAAGAGAGAAAGACACACGATATATCCTGATTCACTTGAAAACTATCAAGTTAATCCAGTCCACCCGCCAAGGTGATTTTTCCTTATACCCAAGGACTTAATCTAATATAATAAACTGATTACAATCTGTACTAGCAACCACTAGTGACTAACCACCACAAAGACTAACTGTCTAAGTCTTCTTAAGGATTCTGACCTAACTGGTCCCTTAAGGAATTACAAACAACGGTTTGTTAAAGATAAATGTTTACAATGAAATGCTTTTTCTCAAGCAGATATAAACATAATGAATATCTTCAAAAGACTTAAAAAAATTTGGACACAGTATGAATTTTTCGTTGTTGTGTTGTAGTTCTTCTTCACAATTTTCTTCAAGTTATCAAGTCCTTATATAGCTAGTAAAAGATCCGTTGGAGGGCAGATCATGAATATCCTTGAGTGAGCTGGCGACTTGAAAGAATGTCGTTACGTAGGGATGAAAATCGTACACAAAAGTTGTCATTTTCACCACAAAATCAGGGTAGTGGAATGGTAGTGGAATGAAACGTTTTGATATGTACTATGTATTATTTCCCTCGTAAACTTTTGATCTTATCTTTTGTACATCAGAGGCTTCTGGATAGAGATGTTTGAAGCATGAGTAGAAGAGTTGATCACTGGGTCTTCAGAGTCTTCAGAACTTGTTCGCCAGAACCTTGTCTTCATAATCTTTAGCACTTAGTCTTCAGAGTCTTCAGAACTTTGTTCAGCAAAACCTTGTCTTTAGAGTCTTTAGCACTTAATCTTCAGAACCCTTAGTCTTCAGAAACTTAAGTCTTCAGAGTAAATCATCAGAGTCACACTCATAGGCCGAATCCAAGAGAGCATTGCAGCAGCAACATATTGTCTTCTTAGAATCTTTCTAAATGTGAGTAGGTACAGAGGCAAACTTGCTTCTTTGGCGCAGAAGCGACTTTTGTCATACCAGAATGACGTTGCATATGGTCTTTATCAAAGTCAGAACCTGTTTGTGAAAACTTCAGAATAACAAACCGTTAGAGTACCAAAATTATTTTCACACAAATACTACCTTGTTATTATAAAAAATCAGAGATAACCAGTAGAACCAAATCTTGTTCTAATAATTTACACTAAAAATTGTCATTAGCATATATTGGTCTAAAGGAGAATATGTCACATTTTCAAATAACAAGTTTTCGCATCTACATTACTTCTATTCCCAAATAATACAAGGATGAAAATTTGAAACTCAAAAGGATTCCAAGTAAACTTAAAGAGCATTAGAAGATATGAGAGTGCAAAGTTAGGCATTGCGAAATTGATTGAATAAGGTACAAATGCAAGTTACACAAAGAATGCCAAGGTTCATTTGAATTCAAAATTCAAGGGCTATTACACTATTGCAAGCAAGTTACACGAGGTACAAAGTTCTAATCCTACAAGAGAAGTCCTAAACTTAGAAAATTACAAACAAATAAACAAGTTGTTGCTTCATGAATTAACAATGCCTCCTCCAAGTTTCAGTGCCATAACTCCTTCATCTTCATGCCAAGCTACCTCACCAAGCTGCTCATGCAAAGATCGATATACATGGAAGGAAAATGAAACAAATTATTAGCACAAAATACAAAAGGAATGCACACGATACAAAGAACAAATACATAATTCAAACCAAATAATGTCAACAAATTCGAATTCAGTGCAGAAATAAGCAAGTCACAATTCATATAAAATTATGTCAGCAACAACAACACAAGGGAAGGTTCAAGTTCATGGCACAAACTGTTCACAACAGAAATTCAGATTGCAAAATATCATTTTCAAAGAGGGCCACAATATTCACATCATAAAATCACAACCAATTCACATACAATCAAATGAGGACCACCAAGTTTATAGAACGGCAGAAAAGACAAAAGAGAGAATAACAATATTTCGCTCCACTTTCTGAGAATCCCACATAATCAAGGTCTGTACACGCAAAGCTCTAACAGATTCATTCCACCTCATCCTATTTCCTAACAACCTCACACGAGCAAGGAAGAATCCCACACATACCTTAATCACAAATTCTGACCCTAAAAATTAAGCATTCACATTTCATTTCAAAAACACATGAAAAACCCTAAACAAATCTTCTACACTGATCAATTCCCTAACCTTATCACTCAGAGCTCAAGTTTTATTGTTCAACTTTTATTTTCACATTGAAAATCAAAGGTTTAAGAGCTAAAGCCCTCACTCAGAGTCACTCTTTCAGTCTGTAACATCAATGCACAGAGAGGTAACAAGTATAGAAGAAGAATAAGAAGAAGAGCGAGCAGAGGAGAATGAAGGAGAAGAAGAACTTACCTCTTTAAGTCGCGTCGGAATTGCATCGGACTTGCTCTGATTAGGTAACTTCTAAGCCCCTTTTCTCTGTTTTGAGCTTGTGATCGCGTAAAGCCTCTGTTGTTGCTTCAAAGCCCTCTTATTATTGCTTAGTTGCTTCATGATTGTGTCGATTTAGGGTTTATATTTGTGGTCTTTAGTTGAGTGCGTTAGGTTGAGAATTTGAGGCATCTGAGCTTGGATTTAGACTCAGAGCCTTTGATTTTGTGGGTGTGGGTTTAAGTTGTGTCTTCGCCAGAGAAGACGGCGGCGGCCACCCTTAGGGTTACCATCTTCTCCGGCCACCCGTAGGGTTTCGACGAGGGTGTTAGTTGCAAAGAGTTAGATATATGTGTGTGTGTGTGTGTGTGTGTGTGTGTGTGTGTGTGTGTGTGTGTGTGTGTGTGTGTGTGTGAGAGAGAGAGAGAGAGAGAGAGAGAGAGAGAGAAATGCTTAGTGAGAGAAGGAAAGGGAAATAGTGATCTAATTTTCACTTTTTCCATGTTTTAATTCCCCATTGCAAGATCATTTTAGTGGTGAGGCCAAGGCGGTGACACTTGTCACTGCCATACAAGTGTCATCGGTGTGGTGACTTATTTGTATGTTTTCGTACATGCTGCCTGATAGCCCTTACCATGCGCCTCCTTTATAGCCATTAATTTGAGTCAAATCATTGACTTTGCATCAATTAGACATACCAGATTTGTTCAGCAGTCAACCAAAGTTGAGTAGGGTTTTTGTGAACCCATTTACAACGTCGGTGTTAGCTCCTAAATTCGACGCCCATATGAAGTTGGAAGTGTTGATGGGAATGTTAAGCTCTTGAAGAGGTTTAGAGAAGCTTCCGACAGGATCTGTGTGATAGGTTTAAGTCGAAGATGCTCATAAGAGGAAAGGATATCTTTTGGGACTTAGAAAATATTTCTAAGAGTTGAAGAGGGAACCTTCGACCGAGAATGCTGAAGTTGTCTGACGCTGGGAATTCAAATTCAAATAAAGAAGGGAGTAGTTACTTTGGTTCGCTTTTGAAGAAAGACATGTGGCATACATCCAAGTGATGGAAGCATGCAATGCGACACTTGTCATTCGTTTATTATTTCAGGCAGTTTATAGCAGTTAGTTTAGGTATTATAAATAAGAGTTCTAGCAATAGGATTCAGTGTGTTGTGTTCACTTTGTACAAGTAACTCCAAATTTACTCAAAGTATCTGCTTGTCGAGAAAAGAGTCTTGTGAGAATGTACGTGATGTAAACACCATTTATCCTTCAATGCAATTTACTTCAATCTTTTGTTAAGTTTTTTTTATCTCCTATTTAACGCAAGTTATATTTATGCACTTTCTATAGTTTCAACCTTTACTGCACGCCTTCTACCTTTTCTTTTACCTTTTCAGTCTTTTAACTTAACATTCTTAAAACATTGTCTAGATTGTATTTTCAACAAACTTTTCTTCATGAGTTTTGTCGAAGTATTTATTTCCTTAGGATTCGCCTTAGATCAATTGTTAGCTCATGTCCTAGGATCAATCTGATCGATCCTGTGAGTCACCAAAGTTAGATTTGGAAGATCAGCAGTTGTTTACCAATTTTCAGGGTAAACAAATTGGCACGCCCAGTGGGACATGCTAACTTAATAAAGATCTTTCTAAATTTTTGAAAATCTCCAGTCATCGTTTCCTTCTTAAAAAGCTTCGTTGCATGTTATTGAGAAGTGGTAAGGTAACCACTACAAACGAAGAGAGCCCAAAGAGAAGATATACTAGAAAAATGGTGATGAACACTAGTCAGCCAAACAATCCAAACCCTCAAGGGAGTGGTTCTAATCCTCAGTCAAGTAATTCGAATGCCCAGTCTAGTAACACAAACCCTCAAAATATGTCTAGGAATGATGTGATACCACCTCCAGTTCCTTGGACAGGAGAGCCAGTCCCACCTCCTGTTATGTCCGACCCAATGCCATCAATGACAGGACCAGGGTCGACATATATAAGGGCTTACACTCAACATGTTTTGGAGTATGTTGGGCCACAAGCATCTAATCCCCAAACTTCACAAGGAGGAACTTCGGCACTTAGGCATTTTCTCCCTCCAGGATTTTCACAACCCTTACCAAGGAATCCACCTTATGGAATGCCAACGTCAATAATGCAAAGCCTCCAAAATGCCCCCCAGTATTCTCAGATAATGTAATGTCTTCGCCATTACAAGGATCGAGATCTGGGATAAATGTGGGTCAAAACAGCCAAATTATAGGTATAGGATATTCCGCTCAAGGTCCTAGTCTGACAAACACGTCTATAGCATGTTTGAGACAACAAATGGATGAGAGTAACCTACAAATGGTACAAACTTTGTCTCTAACTATGGGGGAAATTTTCCAGCCTTTGATTCGGAACACTACTCAAACTAACCAACAACTAGCAGCGCAATTGGCACGCATGGCAGAATTTATGGGGGTGCCGGCCCCTGTACGAGGTGTGACTGTGGTGAAGAATATCCCACGGCGGAACCTAGAGACTATGCCTGAGGCCAACCTAGAACCCCCTAGAGTCGAACTCCCCATAGTCGAACCACCTAGGAACCAAGGGCCAATTCCCGAAGAAGGGGAACAAGGGGTAGTGATAGTGAATAGAAACCAAGATGTTGATCGTGTTGTACAACAGGTTCGACGTAACAACATAGTAGCGGATAACAACCTAGCAGCCATGGTCGAAAGAATAATGGCTCGAAATTGGGTAAATTTTGGCTTTACTAGGCCAAACTATACCTAACCCATAGTGGATTATATTCTACAATCAGAATTACCTCCTAGGACGAAGGTCCCAAAGTTTACCAAGTTCTCAAGAGATACAACTGAATCTACTGTCGAGCACGTAACCCAGTATATGATAGAGGCTGGAGAGATCGCAAATGACGAAAGTCTTAGGGTAAAATATTTCCCAAGTTCTCTCACCAAAAATGCTTTTACTTGGTTTACAACCCTACCTCCTAACTCAATCTGTAGTTGGACCCAGCTAGAGCGCTTATTCCATGAACAATTCTATATGGGCCAAACTAAGATTAGTTTGAAGGAGTTGGCTAGCATAAAGCGAAAGTTTACTGAGCCAATAGATGAGTACCTAAACAAGTTTCGATTACTTAAGGCTAGGTGTTTTACTCAAGTGCCAGAGCATGAGCTGGTCGAAATGGCCGCTGGTGGCCTTGATTACTCTATTAGAAAGAAATTGGATACCCAGTATCTGAGAGATATGGCCCAACTGGCTGATAGGGTTCGACAGTTAGAACGTCTGAAAGACGAAAAGGATAAGTTCAATAAGGGTAAAAAGGTAGCTTATGTTGAATATAATGAGGATGTCGAAGTTTGTACGACGAACCATTATATTTTGACGAGAGTGAGGTAGACGTTGCTGAGTTAAAGCAAGGTCCTCCGTATGCTTGTAAAATGTTAGCCCCTTCGACTGGAAAAAATTCTGGCGAATCTGTAAAGAATGATAAGTTTCCCAAGAAAACATACACTTTCGATATCACCAAATGTGACGAAATTTTTGATTTGTTAGTAAAAGATGGGCATATGATAGTGCCTCCTGACACTAAAATGCCACCTTTAGAGCAAAGAAAAAAGAGAGGATTTTGTAAGTACCATAACTTTTTGGGTCATAAAACTTCTCAATGTTTTCTTTTCAGGGATCTAATGCAAAATGCTATTCAGGAGGGCAGGCTGAAATTCGGAGAGAAGAGCAAAGGTTAGATGAAAATTGACTCCGACCTATTGCAAACAGCAGATGCTCATTATGCTGAGCCAGAGGTACATATGGTTGAGGTTGCTGATGACTTCGACCATTCAGTCCATATGGTGGAAATTACTAAATATTTTGCCAATAAGGTTGTGTTAGCCAAGGTTACTGAAGACCTTGATATTTACGTTGTGGAGAAACTCATGAGCGAGGTCGTTGATAGCTTCGACGAAGCCACTGAGGGCTTAAATGATGGGATCAATAAGGGTTCCAACATGATGCTGGTTACTAAAGAGACTGCTGAGAGTTTCGTTAAGATGGATAAGGCTGCTGAGGGCCTTGATGTGGACTTCTGCAATCTGAATCTTAGTGCTGATGTCGACATGGACATAAATATGGTCGAGATTACGCAACATAAGACCATGGAGGTGGACGAAGCAAGCTGCCAAGAAGAGCGTAACAAAGTGGCGTATCTAAAACAGGATGAAACTATCATTGAATTCCTTCACCGCTGCCAAAAGAAGGGATCAGGCGTCATGTTATGCCCCAGATGCAGTGCAATCTTCGATCAAAAGGCTAAAGAAAGAAGGGAGCAGAGAACATCTCATGGTCAAAGGGGTTTCGACCCTAGAAGGTCCTCTTCAAAACAAGTGGGAGAAAAAACACAGTTCCTAGGAGCCAGACCCAGTACCTTCAAACCAACAAACAATGCACCGATAGGGAGCTGGATGAAACCTGTCGAAGGAAAGGAAAAAGGTCAGAAAAATGGCAGAAGTTTGATGTGGGCAGAGGCTCTTCAATAGAAACTTGAGGGTTTCTTGGTGAGATCCAAGAGGAGATAATACTTTCCAAGTCTACTTGTATGAAGCCCAATAGGAGGCTGAGACTGTCCAAGTCTCAATAAGAAGTGGTAGGTTAATGTTGTAAAGAGGGGTCTTTGTATGATGCCCAAGAGGAGGCTGAGGGTTTAAGGGATGAAGATCAACCCTAGCATGGTATGATGTTTTGGAATTTTGACTCTCCTGGGGATTGAACTAGTAGAGATGACTAATTTCTATCCTATGCCTTTAGGAGGCCTTTGGGTCCTTGTACTAAGCCCAAGAGGAGGCTGGAGGGAACTTTTAAGAAGCCTGTTGGTCCTTGTACTAAGCCCAAGAGGAGGCTGGGGATGCTTTTAGGAAGCCTGTGGGTCCAAGCCAAAGAAAAGTTCAAGAAAGGTTTCACCGAGAATTAATCCTTTCTTTGTTGAACAGTTCTAAGGTTTAAAGAAATTCAAAAGAGATTTCACCGGGAATTAATCCTCTCTGGGGAAATGAATTTCTTGTACACATATATTTTTATAAGTTTTGACAGTCTTGAAAAAAGTTTCACCGGGAACAATGCCTTTCTCTGTTCCATATTGTATAAGCCTAAGAGGAGGCAGACTGTATAGGGAAACTCAGGTTTGACCTAAACATAGACCTAACTGCTAGGGAAACTCTAAGCAAGATATGCATAAGTATATATACAAATAATTGAATTGACAGATATATATATATATATATATATATATATATATATATATATATATATATATATATATATATATATATATATATATATATATATATATATAATGCATTGAAAAAGAAAAGATGTTAGGACTTAACTTCTAAGAAGAAACCCAAGTGTAGTATTGACTATAATTGTATGCTTGATTAAGGTTTCAAGAAATTGAAGAAAGTTTTGAGGAGACTTTGAATTTGAATTTGAATTATAAACAATTTGTTTTTAAAAAGAAAAGAATGTTTGGGGCTTATACAATGACTGAGGCCCAGATGACTTATTTGAAAACATTGATCGCACTGCAATACCGAAAGACATTGTGGGACTTATACTACATCAGAGGCCCAAAAATATTTTTTCTACAAAGAGGGGTTGGGTCTTACACTCTATTATAGGCCCAAAAATGTTTGTGAAAAAAGAATAATGGGGCTTATACTCAAGGAGAGGCCCAGATGATTTATTTGAAAAGGCGACGATCGCGCCGTGATTTTGAAAACCATAGAGGGACTTATACAATGAATGAGGCCCAAAATTATTTATGTACAAGAAGGAATGGGTCTTACACTCTAATAGAGGCCCAAATGAAAAACAGCGATCGCACCGTTTATTTTGAAATCGTACCGGAACTTATACAATGACTGAGGCCCAAAATTATTTATTTACAAAGGGGATGAGTCTTACACTCTATTAGAGACCCAAAAGTGTTTCAAATGAAGTTTGAAAAAAAATCAAAATTAAGGAAAAACCCTAATTTTAATTTAAAAATAAATTTTTTCAAAGGAAATTAAATAAAAAAATGATATCAAATATCAAATATATTCAAAAACAAATTGTCAACTTTGAAAAATGTTTTGAAAAATCATGTTTAATCACATGAAAACTTGGAATTCATTTGAATTTGAAAAAACCAAGGTGGAAATTCCATTTAAAAATGTTAAAAACAAATAAGAATGAAATTATTTACAAAAATTCAAACTATATCAAATAAATAATATAAATTTGACTTTTTTGTAGAATAAAATATTTTAACATTTTTGTGAATTTTCTAAAAAAGAACCAATAAAAAATGATAAAAATTGAGAGAGAAATTAATTTTTGAAATCAATTAGGAAAATGACCTAAAAATTCAAAAATTCAAAATATGGCGCCAACGGTCATCTTCTTACTCACGACTTCCCTCCATGGCCGTTTTACAAAACCTCACATATCTCTCTCAATATGTAATGGTTTTAACTTTTGTAAACACGAAAGTTGTGTATTTTTGAACAAGGATTTCATTGATATAAATTAATTGCATTTATATTAAGTGTGGAGTGAGAAATCAAAAGATAAACATAAGAACCCTAATTTCTGCAAGAACACTATAAAATCCTATACACGATAGCTACAAAGCAATTGATTGAGGGGAAACACTCTACATAAGTGCAGAAACATGTTTGTAACTTGAAAACACATTTATGATGCATGGATCATAGAGTTTGAGAGTGTCAGGCTTACCTCTGCAAAAGGAAATCGAATCCTCAATTGTAGGTGTTGCAGATGTTGTGTGATGATCTGGACAGCTTCAATGGACCTCAATTTGTGTGTTTGAAAGCTTGGAATGAATTGAAACAACCTGGAACTTATTGTGGTACCCCAACAGCAAATAGGCCAAAAAGCTTGTGCAAATGGATGGTGATTTTGTGATTCTGATGTTCCAGATGTGTTTTAAGGTTATGGATCACTTGTATATGATATATGTGAGGTGTTAGGATAGTTAGTTTGGATGGAATTGCTCCCTATTTAAAAATTCGATAGTGACTTGCTAAAGAAGCATTTTCTGGTTTTTGAAGAAGGATTTGGAGGAAACCATGTATTGTTATGCTTTGGTGTACTTGAATTGATCAGAAAGAACCTCTATTTATAGTAGAGAAACTTTGTTTTGGGAGCAATAGTGATTGGAGGCTGGATCACTCCATTATCCATTGAACTTTGTCATGTAGACAAAGTCTCCTCTAGCCATTGACTTGAGTCAATCTTGCAGGCTATGATTCTTCTAATGCAGGGATAAGGCTTGACTCCTTTAGTGATCAATGACTCAATCCAAGCCACCTTAATGTATATCTTGAATTCCTTGAAACAAAATTGAAGTTTTGGAATTGCAACATTGAATTTCACATGCCAAGGAATAGGATTTTTGACTTGGTGGCTTTGTGATCAGGTTCTCCATCATTTGTGTTGATTTTGGACAGAAATGAAATGATGCAAGTGTCCAAAATTGGCTTAAGAAATCATGGGAACCAAGTCATGCTTTCATGCCTTTGTGTGAGCAGGGTGAAAAATGTCATTTTTGGAGGCTTATAACTCCTTGCTCAAGTTGAACCATGGGAGGCTCTTGTACTTTTTGGAAAGCCCCAATAACATACTTCAACTTTTATGTTTAACTTTGGTCTTGAATCATCTTGGATCATAATGAAAAATGGCCTCAAAGTTGCTGAAAACGCAAAACAAATTCTGTCCAAAATTTCACTAAGTGTTGGAAAAATGGCCATTTTCATATTTTTGTGAATTTGATCAATCCAAAACTCAAAATCCATGAGGATTTGGAATCTGTTGTAGTTTACAATCTTGAAGTATGTAATGAGAGCTTTCATTTGAGCTTTGGATGGAAGAAAAAGGTTACTTGGATCACAAGTTATGGTCGTGCAAAGTTGGGTATAAATCACTTTTTTCATAACTTAGTGAAGTTTCATGTTTCTTATGGTTGCCCCTTTTGCAAGTAACCCCACTTTTCTTGATTTTTCTTGATGAATGATGATCCAAACCATAAGTTAACATTGTTTTTTACTTAGGGAAGCCTTGTTTGTCAAGAAATTCAAAAAGTCAAACTTGGTTTTTTGGCACAATTGACTTTTTATCAGATGAATTTCAAACATTGTGATCCTCTATAAAATCAAGTCCTTGACCTAATTCAAACCTAATGGATGGAATCTATAGGTGTTATAGAGTGTCTTGAATCATGTCTCAAGGTTTGGGATCATGTCTTCGTCAAAAGTCAAAGGTACAATTGACTTTTCATCAAAAAACCCTAATTGGTCCAGATGAATTTGAATCCTTGTATTGCTTATGAACCAAGTTCTTTGGATTAATCTAATCTTGTAAATGGATCAATATGATGTATTGGAGGTTTTCAAAACAATTCTTGAGGTCTTGGCTCATGCCTTGCTTCTAAAGTCAACTTAGGGGTGAATTAGGTTAAGAAACTCTAATTCCTGATTTTTGATGAATGCATCCCCTGAGGCTATTTTAAACTTGTGATTGGGTACATGAGGTCCCTTTGAGCTTCTTGGATCATGTTTTTAAGAATTGGCCCATGCCCAGATGAAGATTTCTCTCTGGAGGCCTTGGTCGACCAAAACCCTAATTTGGTGACACTGATAATCTTGAGGCTTGATCCACTTGGACTGTTGAACTCTTGTGCTTGATTCTTGATGTGGGAGACCTCTTGATCCTTCTTGGATGTTTGAGAGGCTTAACAAGTGAAGGATCATGTCCATCCTTGATTGATCCTTTGTCTGAGTACTCTGAGAGGGCTCAAAACCCTAATTCTTGGTTGAAGTGAATGCTCAACAATCTTTGAGAGGATTGATGAGGTATGAAGTTACATCCATATTGTAGTGATGATTTGCACAATGATGGGAAATCATGTGGTCAAAATTTGGGGTATGACATGGTCGAATCAGCCATAGCTTCCTGCAATAGGGGGTTTCAGTGAGAAAATACGCAAGTAATATATGAGCCAAGAAAATAAGGACAATGAATACCTCAGTAGTATGTTTGAGGGGAGGTGCTTCAGAGTCGACAGGTTTGAAGACCTCAGCAAGATTTCTTGGAACAATGGGTTTCACAGTCGAAGTGACCGTTTCGGAAGACGTTCTCTTGACTGGGACTTTCTTTTTCTTTACCAATGGGGTAGCCGGAGGGCATGCTGAGGCTTCAGAGGGAAAGATTCGAGATTGGGTGCTTTCATCTGACACGTCCCCCTCAAGAGGTGGTATTTTTACAGAGGCCTAAGCAAACAACAAAGTAATATAACAATAGGAATGAGTGCCAAGGGACATCGAAACATGTCGTACCTGTGGTTTCATGACTTTCGGCTTCTTTGCAGCCCTCGTTGAGGTCGATGCAGCAGCTGGTTCCCCTTTTCGACCCTGGAAGACAAGCACAAACGATTAGCTAATGACAATTACTGAGATCAAAGGGAAAAGTTTATGAGTTACCTTCTTTGGTGGGTCTTTTATGGCGTCATCCCCCTGAGTGTTCTCAACAGGCACAACAACTGCCGGAGTAGGAGCTTCGCCAGCAAGGGCAGCAAAGGCGTCAACCATGTTTTCCAGAAAGAGGTCACGTTGAAAACATTGGGTTTGGTATTCTGCCCACCAGACATCAAAGTCATCTGTGGTGAAGAAGGATGGTTGGAACGAAAAAACAAGCAGCTCAAGGCATTGAGTTGACCTAGAAAATTTGAGGCAATTTTTGTGGCCTGCCAAGTTCAGCCGTCGACCAGCCCAAACAATATTAGAAGAATGCCGCACTAAGGACTTAGGAAGCATCTGGCTCAGGCCAAATTGACGAACCACCAAGTTGGGTTGGTAGTTCATAAACTCGTATCCTGTACTCCCCGTCTCGATTAGGAAAGATAACATGGTGGGAGTTATAAACGCCCTCCATATAGAATTCGGCTGCGCTGCTGCTTTGGGGGAAACACCAGGGAATGGATTTTTGAACCACGTCGGACCAAACTTTTGATCCACAAAGGGTGCCATACTTGGGACGAAAGACGTGGATTCCACAAACATGTTAAGATACTTCATAAAGAGAGTTTTATTGGGAGTTTCCTAAGTGGTCATCAAGGAAAGTCGAACGCCCTCTATGGGACGCTCTTCGTTTAAACGCTCTATTGTTGCCGATGCAGGGCAACCCAGTTGGTGTTCGAAGGTGGCGTTAAGCCAATGTTGCAACAACCACATAGGCCTGAAATATTCAAGTCTTTGGTAGTCTCATGTAAAAGTTTTAGTCGCAAGGCTGATAGCCCAAGGGAGTGATAGAGGGAGGCTAGCAAGAGCTTACCCAAAGATACCTGTCGACCTTCGTGAATTTGGATCGCCAGGTTGATGTGGCTTTTGGCTATTTTCAGAGAGCCAGGGCAGAAAACATGATACGACAGCCACAGAGTCAGAAAAACAATGTGTTCTTCATCTGACACTTCGTTGGAACCTTTATTGTGATGATTTTAGATATAGTTCTGGAAACCAGCACGTTCGAAGTCGAAGGTGTTGGTCGTGTCCAGAGTCGGGTTGAAAGTTTTGCCCAAAGGTGAGAGGCCAGTAATAGCTGCCACGTCGAAGAGTGTCGGCGTGAACATACCACAAGGGAAGTGGAATGTGTTGGTCGACCCTTCCCTGAAATACATTAACGCCAGCAGTAAACAAGGGTTAACCCTGTGAGCGTTCCTAGAGAGTTGGATGGCGTCGAAGATGCCAGTTGTCTTCCATTTCTCCTGATGCTTGCCTTGGACCTTGTTGAGCTAAGAGATATAGTCCTTGTTGCCAGGTGTAGGCATCGATCGAAAGACCCTGGCCTTAGGCCCCATAAACTTGAGGTCGAGGGTGCCACCTTTCTCAAAAGCTGGTGGTATGGTGGGAGCATAACAAGGAAAGAACGCTTGGAGTTCTTGAGGATTCAGTTTCTTATCAGGATATGGCCCATGGAATGCATGTAGTTTGCCATCCACCGCGAAGAGAATGATCATCTGGTGTTTCCAGGTTGCTACCACCGCATCGTCAGCAAACGATGGTTGAGGAAGGGGTATGAGGGATTCACTTTCAAAAAGAACGTAGGCAATGGGGTTGTTTCTAGTGGTGTGAGTAGCGGAAGCGGTGAAGGTTGCAGAAGAAGCCATTGAAATGGGAGCTAAGATCAAGAGAACTTTGGGAGCAAGAAAGTTTTGGAAGAAGAGGAAAGTATGAGAAAATATGGAAAAGAAAGCCAAACGTGGGTGAGGGGTATTTATAGACAAATAACATGCAACTGAAAGGTCAAGGAAAATGAACTGTTCCGATTCTACAGTTAGTGGGAGTGGTTTAAAGCCCATAACTTAGGACGAGACTAGGCATAATGATATTTCTTAAAATTCATGGCGCAGAAAGGTGTCATCATTACGTCAGACATCGTGTGATGTGTGTTTGATTCAACGGCAGGAAAAAACGATTGAGTTACTGGGTCGAAACCAAGGTGTAGTCGAAATCTCGTAGGAAATCAAAACGCCAAGTTTCTCAGTCGACATTGTGCTCAGTCAAAACTGGCCTTTTGGGGGGCAACTTGTTGGCTGGACGATTTCGACTGAGAGGAGTTGACAAAGGCTAACATATAGGTCGACTTCAGAAGGGAGAGATGTTAAGAAAACCAAAGCGCAAGTTGACATCCATAGAAGAGGCGTCGGAGGTCGACCCAAAGGACATGTCATCGAAGGGTTTCGACTGATGGCCAACGAAACCAAACTGGGAAGTCTTTGAGCGGGAAGAAATTTGAAATGCTGAGAACGTGGGGAAGTTACAAAGATGGTGGGGCGACACGTGTCACAACCAAGGCCAACATTGAGAGAAAAAAAATTATTTTCTTTCCCTATTTAAAGCAATGTCCATTTCCATTTTGAAGGGTCGCATTTGTAACATTATAAAAGGGATACACTCAAAGTACCAAGAGTTAAGAGAAATGAGTTCATTCCCGCAAGATGTATGACAACGTCCACATTTCTTTTTAAAGCAATTTACATTACCAAAGTTTAACATATCTTGCCATTTACTTATTTGTTTTTTCTTTGCTTATTCATCAATTCGCATCCCTTTATTTTTCAAGTTGTTTCCAACTTCCTCTAAATCAGAACCATCCTACCAACATCACACGTACTCCAACCCTTTGTTCTGGGATTTTATGGCCGATCCTGAAAGTAAACTTGCGATAGGAGGCCTGCGGTTGTTCCTGCCAGAATCGTGTGCGGACATGGGGGTTTCTTAATGTGGCTTTAGTAGGGGTGCATGGTTGCATCAACAACAACCCTATGTTACTCAAGAGGAAACTTGGACTTTCCATGGATGGTCCTCCTAAAGATAAAAATCTATTGCCTTTTGTCATTAATGACGTAGCTTCCACAAATCTTGACATGAGAAGAGTTAGGAGTGCGTGGACAAAGGTTACTCGAAGTAATCTAGATGTAAAGAAGAACATCGCTGCTAGACAAGCATATGTTAGATGGGTTAAAGAGAGGGCACAAATTGCTAAACTCCCTTTCTTCTTTGACTCATCAGCTTTTCCTCCAATGCCAGAACCTGAGTCAGTTTTACCTGAAGTCGTGGATAAGCTTAATGACAAAATTAAGGAACTTGAATTGGAGAGTGGGCAACTGCGAGTCCAACTCGGTCGAACCAAGCATAAGAGTAAAGCTTGGGAAGATAAGAGTAAGTAATTGAAAGAAAACGTTGAAAGTAGTAGGAAAAGGATCAGAGATGAAGAGTATAAAATGAACTGGGTTGGAGACGCTCTTATGGGAGCCAATGTTAATTTGGATTACCGAAATGACGAATTAGGTCGAGCCAAGCTCATCATCTGAGACTTGGAAAATGATGTGGATACATCTAATAGGATGAAGAGGGATGCTAGGATTCGCTACGAAGCTCAAATCCAAGAACTGAAGAATTCCCTCCAAGGCCAAAAGGATAGTTTAGCACGAGAGAGGTTGGAAAACGAAAGGAATCATTGAGAATACCTTCATGAGAAATTCTAACTAGACAGAGCTATTGAACAAATCCAAGATTTGAGGTCTGGAAAAGCTTATCAAGAACTGGTAAAGGCATGCACTCATTAGATGTATAAATGCAAAGGGGTTGAACCTGTTGTAGGTGAAAGGGATGTTGTTATTGCTAACCTTTAAGCCATGTACTCAGAGTGGAAACAAAAATTCATGAACTTGGCTGGCTTGTTGAACTTTGCTAGTCAAGAGCTCCCTGAAGGAGGTAGATCTAATAATGTACTCTGAGAATACTCCTCATCAAGTCTTCAATTGTATCAAGTTTTGCAAAAAGCCGATGGAAGAACTCACTGATCTGGATGTTATTTTAGGGATGAATCGGCTAGAGAGCAATTATGTCTACATTGATTGCTATAGGAAGAGGTTGTTATTTCTTACTCCAGAGGAAGAAGAGCTAATTAGTTTCATATCTACCAAGGAATTGAGGACCTTGTTGGAAGATGAAGCTAAAATGTTTGCGGTGTTTGCCTCATTGTCTGTTGAAGGCAAACCGTCGATCAATGAATTACCTGTAGTGAAAGAGTTTCCAGAAGTATTTTCGGATGATATTTCAGAGTTGCCTCTGCAGCGAGAGGTGGAATTTGCAATTGATCTTGTTCCTGGTACCAGACCTATATCTATGGCACCATACAGGGGGTCAGCATCAGAATTGGCGGAGTTGAAATCTCAACTCAGAGAATTCCTTGATAAGAACTTTATTAGACCTAGTGTGTCGCCGTGGGGAGCTCCGGTGTTGTTGGTTAAAAAGAAGGACGGTAGTATGAGATTGTGTATTGATTATCGTCAACCATAAAGTAACCATCAAGAACAAATATTTGCTTCCAAGAATTGATGATATAATGGATCAACTCGTGGGAGCTCGTGTTTTCAGTAAGATTGATTTGAGGTCAGGTTACCATCAGATTCGGGTGAAGGAAGATGATATTCAGAAAACAGATTTCAGGACTCGGTATGGAAATTACGAATATGCTGTGATGCCGTTCGGAGTGTCCAATGCACCGGGCGTATTTATGGAGTACATGAATCGTATCTTTCATGCTTATTTGGATCAGTTTGTGGTAGTTTTTATTGATGACATTTTGATTTATTCCAAGTCAGAAAGAGATCATGTATAGCATCTGAGGGTTGCATTGCAAGTGTTGAAAGATAATAAGTTGTTTGTAAACTTTCAAAATGTGAGTTTTGGTTGCATGAGGTGAGTTTTCTGGGACATGTTATTTCTGGTGATGGCATGGCAGTGGATCCATCCAAAGTAAGTGTTGTACTTCAGTGGGAACCTCTGAAATCAGTGACGGAGATTAGGAGTTTCTTGGGTTTGGCAGGTTATTACCACAAGTTTATTGAAGGATTTTCTAATTTGGTACTTCCTCTGACTCAGTTGACTAGAAAGGGTCAGGCCTTTGTGTGGGATATCTTATGTGAATAGAGTTTCATGGAATTGAAGAAAAGGTTGATTACAGTGCCAGTGTTGATTTTACCAAAGCCAGATGAACCTTTTGTGATGTATTGTGGTGCGTCTAAAATGGGATTAGGCGAGGTATTGATGCAAGATGGCAAGGTCGTGGCTTATGCCTCACGATAATTGAGGGTACATGAAAGGAATTATCTTACTCGTGTTGAAGATTTGGAGACATTACTTGTACGGGTCGAGGTTTGAAGTGTTCAGTGATCATAAAAGTTTGAAATATCTATTTGACCAGAAAGAGTTGAATATGAGACAAAGAAGATGGTTGAAGTTCTTAAAGGACTATGATTTTAGCTTGAGTTACCATCCCGGTAAAGCTAACGTCGTAGCGGATGCTTTGAGTCGGAAGACGATTCATATGTCGACATTGATGAGTAAAGAGTTGGATTCAATTGAACAATTTAGAGACTTGAGCTTGGTTTGTGAACTGACTCCTGGAAGTGTGGTGTTGGGTATGCTGAAAGTTAATAATTAGTTCCTTAGTGAGATTAGAGAGAGTCGGAAGCTTGATTTGAAATTGGTGGATTTAATGACCGCAGGAGGGTCGGATGCAAAAGATGACTTCAAAGTGGATAATTTTGGTGTGTTGAGATTTCAAGGCAGAATTTGTGTGCCGGATAATCCTGAATTGAGAAAAATGATCTTAAGGAAAGCTATATGAGTAGCTTGAGTATTTATCCAGGAGCTACAAAAATGTATCAGGACCTTAAGAAATTGTTTTGGTGGCCAGGTATGAAGAAGGACATAGCTCGGTTTGTGTATGCTTGTTTGACTTGCCAGAAGTCAAAAGTAAAACATCAGAAACCTTCCGGTTTGATGCAACCGATGGAAATACCCGAGTGGAAGTGGGATACTATCGCGATGGACTTTGTGACTGGGTTGCCGAATACTGCGAAAGGCTTTGTTGCTATTTGGGTATTGTCATACCCTAAATTTTGACCACAAGACTTCACATCATTGTGTAAATGATCACCATAATATGGATGTATTTTCATACCTCATTAATCCTTTCAAAGATTGTTGAGTATTTACCTCAACCAAGGATTAGGGTTTTTGAACCTCTCAGAGCATTCAGGCAAATGATCAATCAAAAATTGACAAGATCTACAACTTGTCAAGCCTCTCAAACATCCATGAAGGTTCAAGAGGTCTCCTACATCAGTGTCACCAAATTATGGTTTTTGTCGACCAAGGCCTCTAGAGAGAAATTCTCATCTGGGCATGAGTCAATACTTCAATACACGATTCAAGAAGCTCAAAAGAACCTTATAAGTCCATTCATAAGTTCAACATAACCTCAGGGGATACCTCTATCAAAAAATCAGGAATTAGGGTTTTGACCTAATTCAGTCCCTAAGTTGAATTTTAGAGCACGGCAGAAGCCAAGGCCTCAATATATACTTTAAGGACCTCAAATACATCATATCGATCCTCTCACAAGATTGAATTGATTCAAAGAACTTGATTTATAAGCAATATGAGGATTCAAATTCATCTGGACCACAAACTAGGGTTTTTGAGAAAAAGTCAACCATACCATTGACTTTTGAGCAAAGCATGATCTCAAACTTTGGGACATGATTCAAAACACTCAAAAACACTTTTGGAATCAATCCATTAGGTTCAATCTATCCCAAGGACTTTATTTCATAAAGGATCACAAAGTTCAAAATTCATCTGATACAAAAAGTTAACTGTGATTAAAACCAGGTTTGATTTTTGAAATTTTTTGATAAACATGGCTTCTTCAAGCCAAGAAAAATGTTAAATTGTGATTTGGATCATCATCAATCAAGAAAATTCAAGAAAAGTGAGGTTACTTGCAAAAAGGGCAACCTTGAGAAACTTGAAATTTCACTAAGTTATGAAAAATAATGGTTTTTACCCAACTTTGCAAGGCCATAACTTGTGATCCAAGCAAGCCTTATCTCCCTTCCAAAGCTCAAATGATAGCTCATCTTACATACTAAAAACGTGTCCTACTGATCATGGTAAAAAAATGCCTAGATTTTGAGTTATAAAGCCATAAAGTTAGGGTTTCATAAGATTTGAACTTTGACACTTAGAAAATTTTTAGGCAGAATCAGTCTCATGTTTTCCCCAACTTTGGAGGCATTTTTCATTATGATCCAGGATGAATCAAGACCAAATGCAAACATCAAAGGTGAAGTATGACATACAAGTTTTCCAAAGAGTACAAGAACTCCCATTAATTCAACTTGAGCAAGGAGTTATGATCCTCACAATAAGCCTTGATACAAACTGTTTTTTTGATAGCATTTGACACATGACTTGCATCCCACGATTTCTTAAGCCAATTTTGGACACTTGCATCATTGGATTTCTGTCCAATATCAACCTAAATGATGAGGAATCTGAACCATAAGGCCAATAAGTCAAGAACCCTATCCCTTTGGCATGTGATCATCAATGTTGCAAATCCAAAATTCAAATTTGTCATATGGCATTGAAAGGATATGTGGAGGTGGCATGAATTGGTTCCTATCAGTCCAAGTGAGTCAAGACTTAGCCAAAAATCAGAAGACCTAAACCTACAAAGTTCAGCTCAAATCAATGGCTAGAGGAGACTGGAGGTACCTTAGCATTCAAGTCATGTTACATGACAAAATCCATTGGATAATAGCATGCTCCCTCATCCACTCACTATTCCTCCAAAAACAAATTTGTTTTCCTATAAATAGAAGCCATTTCTGATGTTTCAAATCACACCAAAACAATACCAGAGCCTTGTTTTCTCACTTTCCTTCTCTTGCTTCAAAATTCAAGGTTTCAAGGATCAAGCTTGAAATTCTCAAAACCAGAGCTTGAATCACTCAAACCACCATCCAAACACTTCCCAAATCATCCATTGGAGGTGTTCAAACCTTCACCTTCATCTCACAACACCAAAATCAGAAAGTCAACCATCAAAACCTCAAATTTTGACTTTTTTGCATTTTTCACGCCATGTCTTAATTCAATCACTTTCAAAGCCAAACAACACTTCAAACACTCTCCAAATATCATCCCAAAATTGTTCCAACAAGTGTTCCTCAACTGTAACACCAATTGAGGGAGTTGCCATTTTGGTAACTTTTGAAAATTTTGCAAGAAAGAGGTAAATTTTGCTCCAGAGGTTTCCTTTTGATTTTGATTATCCTAAAAGATTCTAAGGGGCCTATTAAGAGTGTCCAAGACATTAGATTACTTCTGTCATAAGCATCTTAGAAGTTAGCAAGTGGGGCTTTAAGAGGTAAGTGCATAACAACTTGAACTTTGTGAAATATGCATTGCTTTGATGTACATTGATCATGAACATGTCATACATATCATATTTGTTGTGTTTGAACTGTTTTGCCATGCTATTATTGGTTGTATAGAGTTGTAGTATAGAACTTGCATAACTTGACCAATTTTGAAACCACTATCGGGTTTTAAAATGTATGCATTTTTAGAAAATTCCAAGACCAACATTGGATTCCTCATGAAATTCTAGGTAGAATCCATCTTTATTTCATCCATTTTCATGGAGAAATAATAAAGTTATGGCCTTCTTGCAAAGCCACCAAAACCGGCCTTAACAAGAAAGAGTTGAATATGAGACAGAGAAGATGGTTGAAGTTCTTAAAGGACTATGATTTTACCTTGAGTTACCATCCCGGTAAAGCTAACGTCGTAGCGGATGCTTTGAGTCTGAAGACGATTCATATGTCGACATTGATGATTAAAGAGTTGGATTTAAATGAACAATTTAGAGACTTGAGCTTGGTTTGTGAACTGACTCCTGGATGTGTGATGTTGGGCATGCTGAAAGTTAATAATGAGTTCCTTAGTGAGATTAGAGAGAGTTGGTAGCTTGATTTGAAGTTGGTGGATTTGATGACCTCGGGAGGGTCGGATGCAGAAGATGACTTCAAAGTGGACAATTTTGGTGTGTTGAAATTTCGAGGCAGAATTTGTGTGCCGGATAATTCTTAATTGAGAAAAATGATCTTAAGGAAAGCCATATGAGTAGCTTATGTATTCATCCAGGAGCTACAAAAATGTATCAGGACCTTAAGAAATTGTTTTGGTGGCCAGGTATGAAGAAGGACATAGCTCGGTTTGTGTATGCTTGTTTGACTTGCCAGAAGTCAAAAGTAAAACATCATAAACCTTCCGGTTTCATGCAACCGATGGAAATACTTGAGTGGAAGTGGGATAGTATCATGATGGACTTTGTGACTGGGTTGCCGAATACTGCGAGAGGCTCTGTTGCTATTTGGGTATTGTCATACCCTAAATTTTGACCACAAGACTTCACATCATTGTGCAAATGATCCTTTCAAAGATTGTTGAGTATTTACCTCAACCAAGGATTAGGGTTTTTGAACCCTCTTAGAGCATTCAGGAAAATGATCAATTAAGAATTGACATGATCTACAACTTGTCAAGCCTCTCAAACATCCATGAAGGTTCAAGAGGTCTCCTACATCAGTGTCACCAAATTAGGGTTTTTGTCGACCAAGGACACCAGAGAGAAATTCACATCTGGGCATGAGCCAATACTTCAATATATGATTCAAGAAGCTCAAAAAAACCTTATAAGTCCATTCATAAGTTCAACATAACCTCAGGGGATACCTCTATAAAAAAAATCAGGAATTAGGGTTTTGAACTAATTCAGTCCCTAAGTTGAGTTTTGGAGCAAGGCAGCAGCCAAGGCCTCAAGATATACTTTAAGGACCTCAAATACATCATATTGATCCTCTCACAAGATTGAATTGATTCAAAGAACTTGATTCATAAGCAATATGAGGATTCAAATTCATCTGGACCACAAACTAGGGTTTTTGAGAAAAAGTCAACCATACCATTGACTTTTGAGCAAAGCATGATCTCAAACTTTGGGACATGATTCAAAACACTCAAAAACACTTTTGGAATCAATCCATTAGGTTCAATCTATCCCAGGGACTTTATTTCATAAAGGATCACAAAGTTCAAAATTCATCTGATACAAAAAGTTAACTGTGATTAAAACCAGGTATGATTTTTGGATTTTTTTGACAAATATGGCTTCTTCAAGCCAAGAACAATGTTAAATTGTGATTTGGATCATCATCAATCAAGAAAATTCAAGAAAAGTGAGGTTACTTGCAAAAAGGGCAACCTTGAGAAACTTGAAATTTCACTAAGTTATGAAAAATAATGGTGTTTACCTAACTTTGCAAGGTCATAACTTGTGATCCAAGCAAGCATTTTCTCCCATCCAAAGCTCAAACGATAGCTCATCTTACATACTAAAAAAGTGTCCTACTGATCCATGGTAAAAAAATGCCTAGATTTTGAGTTATAAAGCCATAAAGTTAGGGTTTCATAAGATTTGAACTTTGACACTTAAAAAAATTTTAGGCAGAATCAGTCTCATGTTTTGCCCAACTTTGGAGGCATTTTTCATTATGATCCAGGATGAATCAAGACCAAATGCAAACATCAAAGGTGAAGTATGACATACAACTTTTCCAAAGAGTACAAGAACTCCCATTTATTCAACTTGAGCAAGGAGTTATGATCCTCACAATAAGCCTTGATACAAACTATTTTTTTGATAGCATTTGACACATGACTTGCATCCCACGATTTCTTAAGCCAATTTTGGACACTTGCATCATTGGATTTCTGTCCAATATTTACCTAAATGATGAGGAATCTGAACCATAAGGCCAATAAGTCAAGAACCCTATCCCTTTGGCATGTGATCATCAATGTTGCAAATCCAAAATTCAAATTTGTCATATGGCATTGAAAGGATATGTGGAGGTGGCATGAATTGGTTCCTATCAGTCCAAGTGAGTCAAGCCTTAGCCAAAAATCAGAAGACCTAAACCTATAAAGTTCAGCTCAAATCAATGGCTAAAGGAGACTAGAGGTACCTTAGCATTCAAGTCATGTTACATGACAAAATCCCTTGGATAATAGCATGCTCCCTCATCCACTCACTATTCCTCCAAAAACAAATTTGTTTTCCTATAAATAAAAGCCATTTCTGATGTTTTAAATCACACCGAAACAATACCAGAGCCTTGTTTTCTCACTTTCCTTCTCTTGCTTCAAAATTCAAGGTTTCAAGGATCAAACTTGAAATTCTCAAAACCAGAGCTTGAATCACTCAAACCACCATCCAAACACTTCACAAATCATCCATTGGAGGTGTTCAAACCTTCACCTTCATCTCACAACACCAAAATCAGAAAGTCAACCATCAAAACCTCAAATTTTGACTTTTTTGCATTTTTCACGCCATGTCTTAATTCAATCACTTTCAAAGCCAAACAACACTTCAAACACTCTCCAAATATCATCCCAAAATTGTTCCAACAAGTGTTCCTCAACTGTAACACCAATTGAGGGAGTTGCCATTTTGGTAACTTTTGAAAGTTTTGCAAGAAAGAGGTAAATTTTGCTCCAGAGGTTTCCTTTTGATTTTGATTATCCTAAAAGATTCTAAGGGGTCTATTAAGAGTGTCCAAGACATTAGATTACTTCTGTCATAAGCATCTTAGAAGTTAGCAAGTGGGGCTTTAAGAGGTAAGTGCATAACAACTTGAACTTTGTGAAATATGCATTGCTTTGATGTACATTGATCATGAACATGTCATACATATCATATTTGTTGTGTTTGAACTATTTTGCCATGCTATTATTGGTTGTATAGAGTTGTAGTATAGAACTTGCATAACTTGACCAATTTTGAAACCACTATCAGGTTTTAAAATGTATGCATTTTTAGAAAATTCCAAGACCAACATTGGATTCCTCATGAAATTCTAGGTAGAATCCATCTTTATTTCATCCATTTTCATGGAGAAATAAGAAAGTTATGGCCTTCTTGCAAAGTCGTCTCGATTCAGAAAGATAACATGGTGGGAGTTATAAGCGCCCTCCATATAGAATTCGGCTGCGCTGCTGCTTTGGGGGAAACACCAGGGAATGGATTTTTGAACCAAGTCGGACCAAACATTCGATCCACGAAGGGTGCCATACTTGGGACGAAAGACGTGGCTTCCACAAACATGTTAAGATACTTCATAAAGAGAGTTTTATTGGGAGTTTCCTGAGTGGTCATCAGGGAAAGTCGAACGCCCTCTATGGGACGCTCTTCGTTTAAACGCTCTATTGTTGCAAATGTAGGGTAACCCAGTTGGTGTTCGAAGCTGGCGTTAAGCCAATGTTGCAACAACCACATAGGCCTGAAATATTCAAGGCTTTGGTAGTCTCATGTAAGAGTTTTAGTCGCAAGGCTGATAGCCCAAGGGAGTGATAGAGGGAGGCTAGCAAGAGCTTACCCAAAGATACCTGTCGACCTTCGTGAATTTGGATCGCCAGGTTGATGTGGCTTTTGGCTATTTTCAGAGAGCCAGGGAAGAAAACATAATACGACAGCCACAGAGTCAGAAAAGCAATGTGTTCTTCATCTGAAACTTCGTTGGAACCTTTATTGTGATGATTTTCAATATAGTTCTGGAAACCAGTACGCTCGAAGTCGAAGGTGTTGGTCGTGTCCAGAGTCAGGTCGAAAGTTTCGCCCAAAGGTGAGAGGCCAGTAATAGCTGCCACATCGAAGAGTGTCGCCGTGAACATACCACAAGGGAAGTGGAATGTGTTGGTCGACCCTTCCCCGAAATACATTGATGCCAGCAGTAAACAAGGATTAACCCTGTGAGCGTTCCTAGAGAGTTGGATGGCGTCGAAGATACCAGATGTCTTCCATTGCTCCTGATACTTGCCTTGGACCTTGTTGAGCCAAGAGATGTAGTCCTTGTTGCCAGGTATAGGCATCGACCGAAAAACCCTGGCCTTAGGCCCCATAAACTTGAGGTCGAGGGTGCCACCTTTCTCAAAAGCTGGTGGTATGGTGGGAGCGTAACAAGGAAAGAACGCTTGGAGTTCTTGAAGATTCAGTTTCTTATCAGGATATGGCCCATGGAATGCATGCAGTTTTCCATCCACCGCGAAGAGAATGATCATCTGGTGTTGCCAGGTTTCTACCATCGCATCGTCAGCAGACGACGGTTGAGAAAGGGGTCTGAGGGATTCACTTTCAGAAAGAACGTAGGCAATGGGGTTGTTTCTAGTGGTGTGAGTAGCGGAAGCGGTGAAGGTTGCAGAAGAAGCCATTGAAATGGGAGCTAAGATCAAGAGAACTTTGGGAGCCAGAAAGTTTTGGAAGAAGAGGAAAGTATGAGAAAATATGGAAAAGAAAGCCAAACGTGGGTGAGGGGTATTTATAGACAAACAACATGCAACTGAAAGGTCGAGGAAAATAAACTGTTCTGATTCTACAGTTAGTGGGAGTGGTTTAAAGCCCATAACTTAGGACGAGACTAGGCATAATGATATTTCTTGAAAATCGTGGCGCAGAAAGGTGCCATCATTACGTCAGACATCGTGTGACGCGTGTTTGATTCAATGGCAAGAAAAAACGATTGAGTTACTGGGTCGAAACCAAGGTGTAGTCGAAATCTCATAGGAAATCAAAACGCCAAGTTTCTTAGTCGACATTGTGCTCAATCGGAACTGGCCTTCTAGGGGGCAACTTGTTGGCTGGACGATTTCGACTGAGAGGAGTTGACGAAAGGCTAACATATAGGTCGACCTCAAAAGGGAAAGATGTTAAGAAAACCAAAGCGCAAGTCGACATCCATAGAAGAGGCGTCGGAGGTCGATCCAAAGGCCATGTCGTCGAAGGGTTTCGACAGATGGCCAACGAAACCAAACTGGGAAGTCTTTGAGCGGGAAGAAATTTGAAATGCTGAGAACGTGGGGAAGTTACAAAGATGGTGGGGCGACACGTGTCACAACCAAGGCCAACATTGAGAGAAAAACAATTATTTTCTTTCCCTATTTAAAGCAATGTCCATTTCCATTTTGAGGGGTCGCATTTGTAACATTATAATAGGGATACACTCATAGTATCAAGCGTTAAGAGAAACGAGTTCATTCCCGCAAGATGTATGACAGCATCCACATTTCTTTTTAAAGCAATTTACATTACCAAAGTTTAACATATCTTGCCATTTACTTTTTTTTTTCTTTGCTTATTCATCAATTCGCATCCCTTTATTTTTCAAGTTGTTTCCAACTTCCTCTAAATCAGAACCACCCTACCAACATCACATATCCTCCAACTCTTTGTTCTGGGATTTTGTGGCCGATCCCGCAAGTAAACCTGCGATAGGAGGCCTGCGGTTGTTCGCGCCAGAATCGTGTGCGGACATGGGGGTTTCTTAATGTGGCTTTAGTAGGGGTCCATGGTTGCATCAACTACAACCCTGTGTTACTCAAGAGGCAACTTGGACTTTCCATGGATGGTCCTCCTAAAGATAAAAATCTATTTCCTTTTGTCATTCATGACGTAGCTCCCACAAATCTTGACGTGAGAAGAGTTAGGAGTGCATGGACAAAGGTTACTCGAAGTAATCTAGATTTAAAGAAGAACATCGCTGCTAGAGAATCATAGGTTAGATAGGTTAAAAAGAGGGCTCAAATTGCTAAACTCCCTTTCTTCTTTGACTCATCAACTTTTCCTCCAATGCCAGAACCCGTGTCAATTTTACCTGAAGTCGTGGATAAGCTTAATGACAATATTAAGGAACTTGAATTGGAGAATGGGCAACTGCGAGTCCAACTCGGTCGAACCAAGCATAAGAGTAAAGCTTGGGAAGATAAGAGTAAGTAATTGAAAGAAAACGTTGAAAGTAGTAGGAAAAGGATCAGAGATGAAGAGTATAAAAGGAACTGGGTTGGAGACGCTCTTATGGGAGCCAATGCTGATTTGGATTACCGAAATGACGAATTAGGTCGAGCCAAGTTCATCATCCGAGACTTGGAAAATGATGCGGATACATCTAATAGGATGAAGAGGGATGCTAGGATTGGCTACGAAGCGCAAATCCAAGAACTGAAGAATTCCCTCCAAGGCCAAAAGGATAGTTTAGCACGAGAGAGGTTGGAAAAGGAAAGGAATCATTGAGAATACCTTCATGAGAAATTCTAACTAGACAGAGCTATTGAACAAATCCAAGATATGAGGTCTAGAAAAGCTTATCAAGAACTGGTAAAGGCATGCACTCATTAGATGTGTAAATGCAAAAGGGGTTGAACATGTTGTAGGTGAAAGGATGTTGTTATTTCTAACCTTTAAGCCATGTACTCAGAGTGGAAACAAAAATTCATGAACTTGGCTGGCTTGTTGAACTTTGCTAGTCAAGAGCTCCCTGAAGGAGGTAGATCTAATAATGTGCCCTGAGAATACTCCTCATCAAGTCTTCAATTGTATCAAGTTCTGTAAAAAGCCGATGGAAGAACTCACTAATCTGGATGTTATTTTAGGGATGAATCGGCTAGAGAACAATTATGTCTACATTGATTGCTATAGGAAGAGGTTGCTATTTATTACTCCAGAGGAAGAAGAGTTGATTAGTTTCATATCTACCAAGGAATTGAGGACCTTGTTGGAAGATGAAGCTAAAATGTTTGTGGTGTTTGCCTCATTGTCTGTTGAAGGCAAACCATCGATCAATGAATTACCTGTAGTGAAACAGTTTCCAGAAGTATTTTCGGATGATATTTCAGAGTTGCCTCTGCAGCGAGAGGTGTAATTTGCAATTGATCTTGTTCCTGGTACCAGACCTATATCTATGGCACCATACAGAATGTCAACATCAGAATTGGCGGAGTTGAAATCTCAACTCGGAGAATTCCTTGATAAGAACTTTATTAGACTTAGTGTGTCGCCGTGGGGAACTCCAGTGTTGTTGGTTAAGAAGAAGGACGGTAGTATGAGACTGTGTATTGATTATCGTCAACCGAATAAAGTAACCATCAAGAACAAATATTTGCTTCCAAGAATTGATTATATAATGGATCAACTCGTGGGAGCTCGTGTTTTCAGTAAGATTGATTTGAGGTCAGGTTACCATCAGATTCGGGTGAAGGAAGATGATATTCAGAAAACGGATTCCAGGACTCGGTATGGAAATTACGAATATGCTGTGATGCCGTTCGGAGTGTCCAATGCACCGAGCGTATTTATGGAATACATGAATCGTATCTTTCATGCTTATTTGGATCAGTTTATGGTAGTTTTTATTGATGACATTTTGATTTATTCCAAGTCAGAAAGAGATCATGTAGAGCATCTGAGGGTTGCATTGTAAGTGTTGAAAGATAATAAGTTGTTTGTAAAACTTTCAAAATGTGAGTTTTGGTTGCATGAGGTGAGTTTTCTAGGACATGTTATTTCTGGTGATGGCATGGAAGTGGATCCATCCAAAGTAAGTGTTGTACTTCAGTGGGAACCTCTGAAATCAGTGACGGAGATTAGGAGTTTCTTGGGTTTGGCAGGTTATTATCGCAAGTTTATTGAAGGATTTTCTAATTTGGCACTTCCTCTGACTCAGTTGACTAGAAAGGGTCGGGCCTTTGTGTGGGATATCTTATGTGAATAGAGTTTCATGGAATTGAAGAAAAGGTTGATTACAGTGCCAGTGTTGATTTTACCAAATCCAGATGAACCTTTTGTGATGTATTGTATGCGTCTAAAATGGGATTAGGCGATGTATTGATGCAAGATTGCAAGGTCGTGGCTTATGCCTCGCGACAATTGAGGGTACATGAAAGGAATTATCTTACTCATGATCTTGAGTTAGATGCAGTGGTTTTCGTGTTGAAGATTTGGAGACATTACTTGTATGGCTCGAGGTTTAAAGTGTTCAGTGATCATCAAAGTTTGAAATATCTATTTGACCAGAAAGAGTTGAATATAAGACAGAGAAGATGGTTGAAGTTCTTAAAGGACTATGATTTTAGCTTGAGTTACCATCCCGGTAAAGCTAACGTCGTAGCGGATGCTTTGAGTCGGAAGACGATTCATATGTCGACATTGATGATTAAAGAGTTGGATTTAATTGAACAATTTAGAGACTTGAGCTTGGTTTGTGAACTGACTCCTGGAAGTGTGATGTTGGGTATGCTGAAAGTTAATAATGAGTTCCTTAGTGAGATTAAAGAGAGTCGGAAGCTTGATTTGAAATTGGTGGATTTGATGACCGCATGAGGGTCGGATGCAGAAGATAACTTCAAAGTGGATAATTTTGGTGTGTTGAGATTTCGAGGCAGAATTTGTGTGCCGGATAATCCTGAATTGAGAAAAATGATCTTAAGGAAAGCCATATGAATAGCTTGAGTATTCATCCAGGAGCTACAAAAATGTATCAGGACCTTAAGAAATTGTTTTGGTGGCCAGGTATAAAGAAGGAGATAGCTCGGTTTGTGTATGCTTGTATGACTTGCCAAAAGTCAAAAGTAAAACATCAGAAACCTTCCGGTTTGATGCAACCGATGGAAATACCAGAGTGGAAGTGGGATAGTATCGCGATGGACTTTGTGACTGGGTTGCCAAATACTGCGAAAGGCTTTGTTGCTATTTGGGTATTGTCATACCCTAAATTTTGACCACAAGACTTCACATCATTGTGCAAATGATCACCACAATATGGATGTATTTTCTTACCACATTAATCCTTTCAAAGATTGTTGAGTATTTACCTCAACCAAGGATTAGGGTTTTTGAACCCTCTCAGAGCATTCAGGTAAATGATCAATCAAGAATTAACATGATCTACAACTTGTCAAGCCTCTCAAACATCCATGAAGGTTCAAGAGGTCTCCTACATCAGTGTCACAAAATTATGGTTTTTGTCGACCAAGGCCTCCAGAGAGAAATTCTAATTTGGGCATGAGCCAATACTTCAATATATGATTCAAGAAGCTCAAAAGAACCTTATAAGTCCATTCATAAGTTCAACATAACCTCAGGGGATACCTCTATCAAAAAATTAGGAATTAGGGTTTTGACCTAATTCAGTCCCTTAGTTGAATTTTAGAGCACGGCAGAAGCCAAGGCCTCAAGATATACTTTATGGACCTCAAATACATCATATCGATCCTCTCACAAGATTGAATTGATTCAAAGAACTTGATTTATAAGCAATATGAGGATTAAAATTCATCTGGACCACAAACTAGGGTTTTTGAGAAAAAGTCAACCATACCATTGACTTTTGAGCAAAGCATGATCTCAAACTTTGGGACATGATTCAAAACACTCAAAAAAACTTTTGGAATCAATCCATTAGGTTCAATCTATCCCAAGGACTTTATTTCATAAAGGATCACAAAGTTCAAAATTCATCTGATACAAAAAGTTAACTGTGATTAAAACCAGGTTTGATTTTTGAAATTTTTTGATAAACATGGCTTCTTCAAGCCAAGAAAAATGTTAAATTGTGATTTGGATCATCATCAATCAAGAAAATTCAAGAAAAGTGAGGTTACTTGCAAAAAGGGCAACCTTGAGAAACTTGAAATTTCACTAAGTTATGAAAAATAATGGTTTTTACCCAACTTTGCAAGGCCATAACTTGTGATCCAAGCAAGCATTTTCTCCCATCCAAAGCTCAAATGATAGCTCATCTTACATACTAAAAAAGTATCCTACTGATCCATGGTAAAAAAATGCCTAGATTTTGAGTTATAAAGCCATAAAGTTAGGGTTTCATAAAATTTGAACTTTGACACTTAGAAAATTTTAGGCAGAACCAGTCTCATGTTTTGCCCAACTTTGGAGGCATTTTTCATTATGATCCCGGATGAATCAAGACCAAATGCAAACATCAAAGTTGAAGTATGACATACAAGTTTTCCAAAGAGTACAAGAACTCCCATTAATTCAACTTGAGCAAGGAGTTATGTGTAACGCCCCAGTTTTTGTGTGTTTTTATTTAATCGAGTCTTATTGATTATTTTATTATTATTTTATTTTATTTTCGACTTTTATCTGAAAATATGTTATTTTTTAATGTTGTGATATTTTATCGGGTTTTGGGATCGTTTGCGAGATAATTGAGTGTGGGGGTATTTTGGTCTTTTCTTAATATTTTTCATTAAGTAGAAAAATAGAAAATAGAAAGAGAGAAAAATAGAGAGAAAGAAAAAGAGAAGAAGGAAAAAGGAGAGAAAAGAGAAGAAGAAGAGAAAAAGTGAGGAAGCTTGGAAAATTCAAGAAAATAACTCCTAGAATCGATTTAATCGGGTAAGTGTGCGAAACTCAATTATTGTATGATTGTGTATGATCATGTATGTGTATTTGTGGTTGTTCTTGGATGGATTTGGAGAAATTTAGTAAAACCCATATTTTGTAAAATTGATTAGAAATCGATTAAATGTGTTGAAAATCATGTTGTTAGTGTTCATTACTGTTGGTACATGATAGATACATGTTATTTTGCATTGTATTGGTAAGTTTCTGGGTGTAGGTGAAAAATTGGAAGAATTTGGGTGAGAAAACGCAGAACAAAGTTTTGCAGAATTTTTTCTGGTTTTTCCAGGTCATACGCGTATGGGGCATGTTCATACGCGTATGGACCTTGGCATTACGCGTAACGTGGTCGAGGCATGGGCCAATACGCGTATGGATCTTTAATTTTCTCGGCCATCTGCCCATTTGCGTATGATACGCGTAACATTTTTGGGCAATACGCGTACGGTCTTGGCACTACGCGTATTGTAATTTTAACGTGAAATTTGGGAAAAAATGGTTTCTGCCCATACGCGTATGGCCTTGGGCAATACGCGTATGGCATGGCGAGGATTTTTGGCAATACGCGTATGGCTCAGGGCAATACGCATATGGCCAGGAGAATGGTAAAATGGGACTTTTCAAAATATCGTTTTTCGTTTTCTTTCGTAACTTTGGTTCCGTTTATCCGATTTTTACATTCTTGGTATCGTTGTGTAGCTATTTAGCTGTACTTTATTATTATGATGATTTTGAAATTGTTAGACGATTTAATTATGTCAGAAAATCGGGAATAGTGTCGGTTGTCGACTTTTGTCATTGTAATTGTGCGTAATTGATGTGTATTATGCAAGGTGCTGTGGTATGATGCAAATGTATGTGTTTAGATGATGTTGTGACGATTTGTGGCCGTATGGCAATTAAATGCATTGTTTTGGGCATAAGCGCAAAGTGTGGTTTAGTTGATGTGGATGAATGCATGTATGTGCGCATATTAAATGTCATGAGTCGTTGTATGCCAAGCATCATGATATGCATTGTTGTGACGTCCTGAGTGACGGTTTGATTCCAGAGGGAATCTGCTATAACATCGTGAGCCTTAAAAATAAGAGGTATGAATAGCCTTAAACATAAGAGGACCGAAAGCGATGGTTATAGACGATCGTGTGCCCATGTGGGGTGTGAGCGATCTGATTGTGCGCCTTATACCGAGAGGACCTAAAGCAATCCATAAACGTCGTGCGCCTTATACCAAGAGGACCTAAAGCGACGGGAGAACATCGTAGGCCCGACGGGGTGTTACTTGAGTGATCCTCAGTAACGAGCGATGATTCCAGCAGAGTTCCTGAGTGAACCAATGAGGAGGAATATTGGAAGTCGGTACCGCATGGCATGTGCATAGAGTCATTGTGCCGGTCTCTGTGCATTTGCATAAATCATAAATATGATTGACTATGTGTGAGAATTGTGAATGGATTAATCGTGTGTGGAATTGATGAATTGATATTCTTGGTGATAATTGTATTGTGTACGATTAATGTGCATTGACGTTAGATAAACGAAATATGTATGATGTTGTGTGGTATTTGGATTCTGTTGTATGTTTGTGGTGAGAAATCTATATGTGCATTTTTGTGTTAATACATAATTATATGCAACTGTATTATGATTGTTTTTCTCACCCTTCTGCTGTTTTATAATGCTCTATGAGGCATTGCAGATTAGAGTTGCTGGAGGTATTTTTGTGAAGCTTTGCGTCTTCATTCTTTTGTCGGTCGGCTCTGATATGTGACACCGGGTAGTTAGGGAGGCCGTTTGTGATATTTGTGTATTATGTATATATATCTTTTGGCTTGTGTATGTACAACTTGATGTATGACAAACTTATCATGATATATATATATATATATATATATATATATATATATATATATATATATATGATATTCAGTTTTAGATTTTCCGCTTTTATTCTAAATTCTGAAATGTGGGTGTAAGGAACTAAGTTCCTCTGTTGATTGCTACCCCACTGTTGCATATCTTTATGAGCAGGTGTTGTATGTTTGTTTCAATTTGATGTGATTCCCCCCATCTATGCCATGATAACTTAGATATACTTTGATGAAATTTCGAATTTTTTTTTACTACTTTGATTATTTGGGGGTGTTACATTATGATCCCCACAATAAGCCTTGATACAAACTATTTTTTTGATAGCATTTGACACCTGACTTGCATCCCACGATTTCTTAAGCCAATTTTGGACACTTGCATCATTGGATTTCTATCCAATATCAACCTAAATGATGAGGAATCTGAACCATAAGGCCAATAAGTCAAGAACCCTATCCCTTTGGCATGTGATCATCAATGTTGCAAATCCAATATTCAAATTTGTCATATGGAATTGAAAGGATATGTGAAGGTGGCATGAATTGGTTCCTATCAGTCCAAGTGAGTCAAGCCTTAGCCAAAAATCAGAAGACCTAAACCTACAAAGTTCAGCTCAAATCAATGGCTAGAGGAGACTGGAGGTACCTTAGCATTCAAGTCATGTTACATGACAAAATCCATTGGATAATAGCATGCTCCCTCATCCACTCACTATTCCTCCAAAAACAAATTTGTTTTCCTATAAATAGAAGCCATTTCTGATGTTTCAAATCACACCAAAACAATACCAGAGCCTTGTTTTCTCACTTTCCTTCTCTTGCTTCAAAATTCAAGGTTTCAAGGATCAAGCTTGAAATTCTCAAAACCGGAGCTTGAATCACTCAAACCACCATCCAAACACTTCACAAATCATCCATTGGAGGTGTTCAAACCTTCACCTTCATCTCACAACACCAAAATCAGAAAGTCAACCATCAAAACCTCAAATTTTGACTTTTCTGCATTTTTCAAGCCACGTCTTAATTCAATCACTTTCAAAGCCAAACAACACTTCAAACACTCACCAAATATCATCCCAAAATTTTTCCAACAAGTATTCCTTAACTATAACACCAATTGAGGGAGTTGCCATTTTGGTCACTTTTGAAAATTTTGCAAGAAAGAGGTAGATTTTGTTCCAGTGGTTTCCTTTTGATTTTGATCATCCTAAAATCTTCTAAGGGGCTTATTAAGAGTGTCCAAGACATTAGATTACTTCTGTCATAAGCATCTTAGAAGTTAGCAAGTGGAGCTTCAAGAGGTAAGTGCATAACAACTTGAACTTTGTGAAATATGCATTGCTTTGATGTACATTGATCATGAACATGTCATACATATCATATTTGTTGTGTTTGAACTGTTTTGCCATGCTATTATTGGTTGTATAGAGTTGTAGTATAGAACTTGCATAACTTGACCAATTTTGAAACCACTATCGGGTTTTAAAATGTATGCTTTTTTAGAAAATTCCAAGACCAACATTGGATTCCTCATGAAATTCTAGGTAGAATCCATCTTTATTTCATCCATTTTCATGGAGAAATAAGAAAGTTATGGCCTTCTTGCAAAGCCACCAAAACTAGCCTCCCTTGGGAAAGGGCCAGGCCATGGCGCCTTGGCCTGGCCTAGAAACCAAGTCACCCATATGTGTTTATGGGGTGGTTTTGATACACGAATGTATCACCACCCCAATGGTAGCAGCATGTGTTTTCAAGTGTGTTTGTGATTGAGGGTGTGGGTTCAACACCCACCCATGCCATTTTTCTTATTTTTCACATTTTTTCTATTTTTTTTTATATTTTTGATATTATTTTTTATAATTATTTTTGTTAATCAATTTTAATTATTTTAAATTTTTTTTTGCACAAATTTCACTCACATATTAAAATATTTTATTCACAAAAAAAAATCACAAAAATATTTTATTTGATATATTTTTAATATATTTAAAAATATTATTTTTAATTGTTTTAAATGTTTTAAAATGATTCCTTTTTCTTGATTTTTAAAACCAAAATGATTTTAAATATTCATGTGAATAAAATAATCTTTTCATAAACTTTAATCATTTTTTATAACATGATTAATGATTTTATTTGATAATTTTATCATTTTTTATTGAATTCCTTTGAAAAATATTTTTAAAAAATATAAAATTAGGGTTTTGTTTGGAATCAATCAACTAGTTTATTTTTATACAAAGAAATTCATTTCCCCAGAGAGGATTAATTCTCGGTGAAACCTCTTTTGAATTTTTTCAAACCTTAGAACTGTTCAACAAATAAAGGATCATTTCTCGGTGAAACCTTTCTTGAAATTTTCTCAGGCTTAGACCCACAGGCTTCTCAAAAGTTCCCCATAGTCTCCTCTTGGACTTCATACAAGGACCCACAGGCTTCTTAGAAGCATCCCTAACCTCCTCTTGGGCTTCATACAAGGACCCTCAGGCTTCCTAAAAGCATAAGATAGATCCTAGTCATCTATACACCAGTCCCCTAGAGATTCAAAACCTACAGGACATTCAAACTTATCCTTTTAAGTCTCTCCTGATCCCCAATAAGTGTGGCTTTCATCTTTAAAATCCCCAGCCAGGGTCAGATTATCACCAACAAGTACCCAAAAAATATCAGAACCTCATGGCATCTGATAAGTCAACTCTTCTTCAATCCCCAACAAGAGTTAGTTTCCCTTTGGATTCCTCAAAACAATTTAGACCTTCTCCTGGATTTTAATAAACCTCAGCAAGAGTCATCCTCCTATTAGGCTTCATATAATGATTTTCCCAGTCAGCTGCAACCTTGGGCTTTGATCAAGTCACAAAACTTTCATGTCCACAGATGAGACCAGGAGTCCTCTCTGTAGAAAAATATCCCTTCTATACATTACATCTCAAAACAAACAATCAAACCTTTTCCCAAATAAATTGCTATAAGTGACACACTTGTTGATTCAAAATCCAAGCTGGAGTCCCTCCTTTATCCTGGTTAAAATTTCTCTTTCATCTAAGTGATATAATTAGCAAGCCTCTGGATTCTACACATCCATGTCAATGTCCCTCTCTTAGCATGCAGATACTTATAAAGGACGATGTGGCATTGCTGGATTCCACATATCTCAGTTAAAGCAACTTCCCTTATAATCAATTCCTCAATGTTTGTGATGAATAGGTGAGATATCTCTCTTTAGAGATGACAATTTCTCTCTCAGTCAAACTTTAGCTTCAATCTTGGGCTTTGAAGAAGACACAAACAAACTTTTAGCTTCAATATTGGGCTTTGAACAAGATACCAAACTTTTTTTTCCTCCCATAGAATAGGACGAACTACGATTGCTCTGATTTCCTAAAATCTCTTTACGGGAATACGTAGGCATAAGACTGCGAAATCTTAGCGAGCACACTAAAAAAAACTTTAGGTCCAGTACCTTCCCAAAACATTAGAAAACCCAAAAACAACAAAAACATTTGCTCGGCCTTCACTAGGGAAAAACTTTCCCTATTCAATAGTAAATGGATTTAAGCAACTAAGTAAAAAAACAGTAGAAACATATGCAAATAAAGGTTCCTATAGATTACTATAGATACACTGGTGTTAACAGCTTCCCTTTGTATAACCAACCCTCGATTCCAGATCTCTTCGCATTTGTAGGGAAAACACTTGCGCGCAGGGTTAGTTTGAGATATCTTCCCCTTCCTTTTAAGCTTTATAGGATAAATACATAAATCAGAAAGTAACACCAAAAGCGGTAGTGGTCGCATCACAAAAACTGAGCTGTAGGTGTTTGTGGATAGAGTGACGAAATTGGCACATTTTATATCGATTAACATCAGTTTTCCTTTGGAAAAGTTAACAGGGATTTATATCAGAATAGTAGTGAAGTTGCACGGGGCTCCGTCGAGCATTGTGTCTGACAGAGACCCGAGGTTTACTCTCGAATTTGGGAAGAGCTTGCAGGAAGCTTTGAGTACTAGTTTGAAGTTGAGTTCTGCTTATCATCCGCAGACAAATGTGAAGGTGTGAGAAAACACAAGAAAGGGGGGTTTGAATTGGATTTTCAAAAATGAAAGCTTTTTGTGAAACTCAAACAAAGATCACAAAGATACTAACAAGAGAGAAAGACACACAATATATCTTGGTTCACTTGAAAACTATCAAGCTAATCCAGTCCGCCTGCCAAGGTGATTTCTCCTTATGCACAAGGACTTAATCCACTATAATAAATTGATTACAATTTGCACTAGAAACTGCTGGTGACTAACAACCACATATACCAACTGTCTCTTCTTAAGGATTTTGACCTAACTAGTCCCTTAAGGAATTACAAACAACTGTTGAAAAATAGATGTTTACAAAGATATGCTTCTATACAAGCAGATATAAACACTATGAATACCAAAAATGACTTAAAGAAAATTTACACAGTATGAACAATGTTCTTGCATTGCATTGTAGTGCTTTACTGTTCTTTCTTCACTATCTCTATTTTCTTCAAGTAGTCAAATCCTTATATAGCCAGTAAAGGATCCATTGGAGGGCAGATCTGGAATATCCTTGAGAGAGTTGGCGACTTGAAATAATGTAGTTACGTAGGGATGAAAAACGTACACAAAAGTTGTCCTTTGTACCACTAAACTAGGGTAGTGGAATAGTAGTGGAATGAAACATTTTTTATATGTATTATGTACTATTTTCCCTCGTAAACTTTTGATCTTATCTTCCGTACATCAGAGGCTTCTGAATGGAGATGATTTAAGCACGAGTAGAAGAGTTGATCACTGGGTCTTCAGAGTCTAGAGTCTTCAGAACTTGTTCACCAGAACCTTGTCTTCAGAATCTTTAGCACTCGTTCTTCAGAACCCTTGGTCTTCAGAGTCTTCAGAACGTCGTTCAGCAGAACCTTGTCTTCAGAGTCTTCACCACTTAGTCTTCAGAATCTTCAGAACTTTGTTCAGCAGAACCTTGTCTTCAGAGTCTTCGGCACTTAGTCTTTAGAAGATAACGACTTCAGAAGTAAATCATCAGAGTCTTGCTCAGAACCAGAATCTAAGAGAGCATTGCAGCAGCAACATATTGTCTTCTTAGAATCTTTCTGAATGTGAGTAGATCAGAAACAAACTTGCTTCTTTGGCGCATAAGTGACTTTTGGTCAAATTAGAGTGACATTGCACATGGTCTCTATCAGAGTCAGAGCCTTCTCTATCAGAAACAGAGGTTGTTTGTTAATCCTTCAGAAAAACAAACGTTAGAGTACCAAATTTTTTCTCACACAAATACTACTTTATTATTATCAAAACTTAGAGATATCCAGCATAACCAAATCTTGTTCTAACAAGATAGACAGTCTGAAAGGACTATTCAGTCGATGGAAGACTTGTTGAGAGCTTATATACTCGAGTAGGGAGGTGCTTGGGATACTCATTTGCCGCTGAATGAATTTACTTACAATAATAGTTACCATTCTAGTATCGGAATGACGCCTTTTGAAGCATTGTATGGTAGGAGGTGTAGGACGCCTCTATGTTGGTATGAGTTGGGCGAGAGTACGGTACTCATACCCGATATTGTGCAATAGACTACTGAGATAATTCAGATGGTTAGAGAGAAGATGAAGGCATCCTGGAGTAGACAGAAAAGCTATCATGATAATCGGAGAAAAGACTTGGAATTCAGCGAGGGTGACCATGTGTTTCTAAGGGTCAATCCTGTGACCGGTGTTGGTCGTGCACTAAAATCAAGGAAGTTGGATCCTAAATTCATTGGACCATATCAGATTTTGCAGAGAGTTGGGACTGTTGCTTATAGAGTGGCGTTGCCACCTGAACTTTCGAATTTTCATGACGTGTTTCATGTGTCGCAACTTCGGAAGTATATTGCTGACCCATCCCATGTGCTTCAGAGAGATGAAGTGCAGATTCGGGAAAATCTTACCGTGGAGGTGATGATGATAAGGATCGAGGATCGCAAGATGAAGCAGCTAAGGGCAAAGATATTCCTTTAGTAAGAGTAGCTTGGGGAGGAGCTGTTGAAGGAAGTGTGACCTAGGAATTGGAGAGCAAGATGCGAGATACGTGTCCGAAGTTGTTCTCATCAGGTACATTTTTTAGGACGAAAATATTTTAAGTGGGGGAGAGTTGTAACACCCCATTTAATTATTTAGTCGCGTTGTAATTATTTTGTGTGTTATTTGTGAATTTATTGTCTTGGTTAAGGGTAGGTGTGTCAAGGTGGGTGAGAGAGCTTAGTAGAATGACTTAGTTGGAATTAAAGGCTAGGATAACTTGGTAATAATAATATGAATAAGGAGACATTATATTATTGTAATATTGGTTGTATTAATATTAATAGTATTATGATGATTATTAATATTAATATTATTATAATTATTCACCTTATTATTATTATTGGAATTATTATTGGGATTATTATTAATTTTAAGATAATTAATAAATAAAACATGTTTAGAGTGAAATTCTGATAGCAGATCTCAGATGTCCTGAGAGATGTTGAGACAGTTGATCTCTGCTTCACACACAAGGACAATAAGGAGCAGAATACAAAATGCAGAAAATAAAGCAACACACAAGGATTATTAACCCAGTTCGGTGAACAACAATACCTACGTCTGGGGGCTACCAAGCCAGGAATGAAATCCACTAGATAGTATTAATTCTAAGCTAAACACCCCCGGTTTACAACTTATCACTTAATCACTACCCGTGCTTAATTTCTACCTAAGACACTTCCTAAGTATGAGACCCTTCTCAATTCCCTTTCAATCACAACAGTGAGAGAAATTACAACTCAATGTAAATAGTCCAGCTATAGTATCAACACGACACAAGAGAGGCTCACAAAATATAAACCCAAAACTCACTAGGCTACAATGTATTTTTTTTACACTATTCCCAGGTTAAATCCATCCTATTTATAACCATAAACATGACTGGATTTGGGCTTCAGAAACGTAGCAATTCTGCTCCACGGAATCTGCAACTAATTCTAGAATAGTTTCTTCAATCCTAAGTTTCCTAAAGTGTCTCCACACTTAGAAACAGCATCTTCAAATTATAATCAAAATCTCTGATTCCTCAATCTTGGACGCCACCTAGGAAAAATAAATAATCCCATAATAAACTGAAATTTGGAATAACATAATTAAAAACTGAAAAGTAACAGACAAAGATGTCGAATAATCATGATAGGACATCTTGTCCAACATCTTGATACTCAGTTAGTTCTTCATGCTAGGACATCTTGTCCAATATCTTGTTGTCAAGTTAGTTTTACCAAAATTGATGCCAACCTCAAAAGCTTGGACTCATCAATCTCCCCCTTTGGCAGATTTTGGCTAAAACTAACTAAATGAAACTTGCAGACAGAAAACCACAATCCGAGGCCAGGAAACTGAATATTAGAACATCAGAAGTGGAAAAACATTTTGCCTCCCCCTTAATCAGTTCCTTCTTCTGCAAGCAACAGATTAGCATACTCCCTCTCAATGGTTAACAACAACAGTAGTCAGTGGTTAGCAGTCAGTAGTTAGTAAAGTTAGTATTACTCCCCTTTTTAGCCATAATATGACAAAGGCAGTTAAACTAACTAAATAACCAAGCAATAACATAAAGTATTGGAGTACAAGACAAGCACATAAAGTGCCAAAAATAATCCTAGGCATTAAGCCCTTACATAACCACACACAAAAAAACAAGACAACATTCAGCAGTCATCTTCAGTTTCCTCATCATCCTCTTCCTCTTCTCCATGCCAAGATACAGTTGACAAGTAATGCTCAACCTGATAGTTATCTTTGAATACCTTTGTCTATTTGGTGGGAACACATATGCACTTACTTAAATAGCATTCCCACACCAAGTTGACTGCTACAAATCTTCAGACAGACAAACTCCAAGCTTGCCTCTCAACACTTCAAATTGATTAGCATCCAAGGCTTTAGCAAAGATGTCAGCTAATTGATTCTCTGTGGCAACATGCTCCAAGGTTATAACTTTGTCTTCCACAAGATTTCTAATAATGTGATGCCCGATGTCAATATGTTTGGTTTTGCTATGCTGAATAGGATTCTTTGAAATATAAATGGCACTTAAGTTGTCACAGAAAAGTGTCATGACATCTTGGTTGACATTGTACTGAGTCAGCATCTGCTTCATCCACGTCAATTGAGAACAACTGCTACCTGCAGCTATGTATTCAGCCTCAGCAGTAGACAAAGAAACACAATTTCATTTCTTACTGAACCATGAAATCAAGTTGTTTCCCAGAAAGAAACATCCACCAGAGGTGCTCTTCCTATCATCAGCACTCCCGACCCAATCAGCATCACAATATCCTATTAACATGGTATTTGAACAATGAGAATACAGTAGACCATAGTTGCAAGTACCATTCACATACTTCAGAATTCTTTTGACTTGATTAATATGACTAACTTTAGGTTCAGCCTGATATCTAGCACAAACTCCTACCGCAAAATTTATGCCAGGTCTGCTTGCAGTAAGGTATAGAAGACTATCAATCATGCTTCTATACAAACTCTAATCAACACTAACACCCTTTTCATCCTTAGACAACTTCAAGTGTGTAAGAGCATGAGTTCTTTTATGGTTAGCATTCTCTAAGCCAAACTTCTTCACAATACTTTTAGCATATTTCCCTTGACAAAGAAATATTGAGTCTTCCATCTGTTTGACTTGGAGACCAAGAAACTAGGTTAATTCACCCACTAAACTCATCTCAAACTCGGATTGCATTTGCTTGATAAAGTGTTGAACCATCTCATCCGACATCCCCCCAAATACAATATCATCAACATAGATTTGAGTTATCATGAGTTTTCCATCCCTCTCTTTAACAAATAGGGTTTTGTCAATTCCACCTTTTCTGTAACCATGGTTGACGAGGAATTCAGTTAGCCTCTCATACCAAGCCCTTTGAGCTTGTTTCAACCCATACAAAGCCTTCTTCAATTTGAACACATGATCTGGAAATGTAGGATCAACAAATCCTTTAGGTTGTTCCACATAAACTTCTTCATTCAAGTGTCTATTCAAAAAGACACTTTTAACATCCATTTGAAATAGCTTGAATTTCAACAGGCAAGTGTCATACCTCAAATTTTGACCACCAAGATTTCCCATCATTGTGTAAATCATCATCACAATATGGATGAACCATCTTGCCTCACTAATCTCCTCAAAGAGGGGTGAGCATTCACCACAACCTAGAATTAGGGTTTTGAGCCCTCTCAGAGCACTTAGACAAAAGATTAATCAAGAATTGACATGATTTTCAACTTGTCTAAACTCTCCAACACCTATAAAGGATCAAGAGGACTCCCACATCAAGAACCAAGCACAAAGTTGCTACATTCCAAGTGGATTAAGCCTCAAGATCGACAGTGTCACCAGATTAGGGTTTTGGTCGACCAGGGCCTCCAGATGGAAATTTTCATCTGGGCATGAGCCAATGCTTCAAAACATAACCTATGATACTCCAAGGGACCTCATGGACCCAATCATCAAGTTAATTTAACCTCAGGGGATGCATTTACCAAAAATCAAGAATTAGGGTTTCTTGACCTAATTCACCCCTAAGTTGACTTTTGGGACAAAACATGAGCCAAGACCTCAAGACATGATTTAGGGGTCTCTAATACACTACATGTGTTGCGGTGAGAATCAGATAACAAGCTATTAATTAACTTGCATCACAAAACTTTGAATTCACCACTGACTTTGATTTATCCAAAGGAAAGGTTCAAGATCGAGAAAAACCTAAAGGGGGAGATCTAAGGTTCGGGGTTGGTTATACTAAGGGAAGGTATTAGCACCCTTAATATCTGTAGTACTCTACAGGAACCTCTTGTTAGTATTTGTGTTATGTTAATGTTTGCTTGCAAAGGGAAATGTGCTAAGGTAAAGACCTAGGGGTATATACACTAAGTATGCTCGCCAAGACATCGCATCTCGTGCCTACGTATCCTGACGGGAATGGAATCAGAGCATTCTTAGTTCCCCTCACTATGGGGGCAAAGAACTCTTGACTGTGGTCAAGGTTCCAAGGGAAAGTAGGGTCTGACAGCAAGACACCTATGTGGTGTGCAGCGACTCCAAACCTAAGGCTAGGTAAAACGGGGCAAGACAGACAAGGCTATCCTAAATGACATGGAAGTCAGCTATAAAGTCCCTTCCTTTGGAATGAGGTACCAAGTAATAACAATAAAAGAAATCAATGGCACAATGGTAAAGCATAAAGTGAGTCAAGCATGAAAATGAGATCAACAAAGGTATATAAACATGTCAATAAAAACAATAAATATTTTTGGTATTTTCTAATCAATAAGTTGACAAGAGAAATAAACAATTAAAATGAATAAGAAAATAAAATTATAGTAAATGAAAATGTTTTTTGTGTGTTTTATGTTAATATTAAAAAAAAAAAAAAAAGAACAAACTAATCTATAAAAAGAAATGGTCTGGAGGTGGATTAGCAACTTAATGGTGTTGAAAGAAAGTCCACACAGTAACAAGGCAAGGTTGGGGCGGATTATGGATCCTGGGCCGGGTTGGGTCTCTTGACCCATACCCAATTCACTTGGTTATGAAGGGAATGAAAAAAAAGGAACCCTAAAAAAAAGGCTATTACACGGTTGTTCCAAAATTTCAGAATAAAATAGTTCTGTTCATCTTAAAGTGAAACACGGTTCTGAAATACCACAGGAAGAACACGATCGAAACTTCTCCATGGCCAAATCCTTCAATCGCACCTCTCAAACAATCTCTCTCTAAATCACACTCTCGGTCTCTCTCGCACGGTCTCTCTCAATTCATCCTTTTCTCTGTTTATCAAGATCTCGCTCTCTTCTCAATCCGTCATCTCTATCCCCCTCGCTATTCTCTCCCTCGTGGCTTATCATCTTCAATCGCACCTCTCAAATGCGCTCTCTCTTTCTATTTCGATTTATGTCTTTTCTTAGGTACGGACGAAAGTATGTTAAAGGCGGTTCAAATAGAAATACTGAGCAATGAAAATTAAAGGACAGTAAATAAAAACAACAAGGCTACATAGGTTTACACAATAAAAGACATGGAGGATAAGAACAATAAGTTCAGAAATTACCCCAGAAAGTCCTACTCGAAGAAACTCAGGTAATGTATTTCCCGCCTTACTTCTCTGTTTCACACCAGTTTTGATGGTTACTGAGTGTTGTGATATTGTTCTGGTTTTGTTTTTGTGGTGTTGCTGGAGCTAATGTTGGTAAGGGAATCCGATGGTGATGAGTTCGGAATTCCTCAATCTGAGTTTCGTTTGGTTATTGAAGATTTCATTATTGATGGATGATGGGATGAGTTGTGTTTTTTACTGATGTTCAGAGTTGAGGTTTTTTAGGTCTGAGGTTTTTGATAGCTGATGGTTTTGGAGGTAGGATGTTTGCAACAAAGCTTTTTGTGTTAAAGAATCCTCATTGTGAAGGTATCCTCTCCCTTTTAACTCTGAATTTTTCTCTTTTGAATTTCAAAATTGTAACGTTGTGGATAGGTCTTTTTCAAGTGCGGTTTTGTTGAACTGACATTGTTGCTTAAGGCAGGGTTTGAATTGGTGTAGAACTGGTCTTGGTATGTTGTTGGTTTGGCTTGGCAATACTTTTATGAGGGCAGTGGTCTGGGTGATTTTTTGATGTAAGTGTGCAGAAACGTTGCTGTCAAGTGTTTGGAGCCATGTCGCAGAGGTTTGAACGATGCAGGTCTGTACGGGATGCAAGGTATCATGGATAAGGCAAAAGTTGGTTTTGTTGTAGCAGAGTAGGAAGGCTTTCGTACGATTTTGCTTGTTGGCTTCTTGGTGTATGGTCTATGGATGCCTGAAGCAAGCTTGGAGTGTAGTGGGATCAAAAGTCTCTTTTCTTTTATGTAACTGTTATCCTTTGTATTTTTTTTTTGTATTTTTATATTATAGAAAACTCTAAGTATATACTTTTTATGATTCTTCTTTTTACACAAAATAAAACAATAAAAATGACAGCTAATTAAAATTAAACTTAGATTATAACTAAAATTAAAGTTGAAATCACGATAAGATTAAAATTAAAATTAAAATTAAAATCAAACTAAGTTAATAACTTAAACTAAATAATATTAAAATTTGACTAAAATTAAAAAGAAACTATATTAAGATTAACCTAATTAAGACTAAACTAAAAGCTAAATTAAAATTAAAAATCACATTAAGTTATAAAAACACTAAAAATTACAAATAAATTAAATTGAATTTAAGATAAGGTAAAAATATACGATATTACAAAAAACTAACTGAAAAAGAATCAATTTTAAAATGTACTATATTGAGATTAAACTAAATCAATTCTAAACACGCTTAAGATATTATTTATAAAAAAAATAAAAAATAATCAAAAATGACAATGAAATTAAAATTGCATGATTAATGAAATGTCTTACTGAAAAATTCAAAAACAAGGACTGACTTAAAATGATATGCAAAAGATCCGAATATCTGAGGGTAAAATTTGGGGTATGACAACATGGATCCATTTCCAACAATGGATTAACCCAGGAAACTTGATTCACAAGTTTTATTTTCATCTGGACCACAATTAGGGTTTTAGGGAAAAAAGTCAACTGAACCTTTGACTTTTGACCAAGACATGCACCAAAACCTTGGGACATGATTCAATACACCCTATATCACCTATGGAGTCCATCCATTAGGTTTGATTCAGGTCAAGGACTTGATTTCACAAAGGATCGCACAATTTGGATTTCATCTGATAAAAGGTCAACTGTACAAAAAGTCAAAGTTTGACTTTTTGATTTTTTGGTCAACTTAACCCTAAAATAATGTTAATGTGTGATTGGAGTCATCATTCATCAAGAAAAATCAAGAAAAGTGAGTTAACTTGTAAAAGGGGTAACCATAAAAAACTTAGAATTTTTCTAAGTGATGAAACAAAGTGGTTAGGGTACTAACTTCCAAGGATCATAACTTGAGATCCAAGCAACCATTTTGGATGATCCAAAGATGGATTTGTAGCTCTCATAGCATTCTTTAAAAGTGTCAACTACATCTCATTCCAATTCCTCATGGTTTTTTAGTTATGGAGTGATCAAAATGGCTGAAAACATGAAATGCCACTTTTTCCAACACTTAGTGAAATTTTCACTAAGTCAGAATTTGTCTTGCTTTTTTTCAAAATGTAGGGGCATTTTTCACTTAGATCCAAAAAGTTTCAAGACAAACTATGATCACACATGTGTTGTGTCATATGAGGGCTTTCCAAAATGCCCAAGAACTCCATCAAACTCCACTTGAGCTAGGAGTTATGACAGCTGCAACATGCCTTGCTACAAACTATCTTGGCAAGGCAGATTAGTGCATTAGGGCTTGAATTGCTCAAATTGTGCAATTTCAAGCATGCTTATCCAAGTCCAAGTTTCCATAAGTAGCATGCCAAACCTAAAGAGCTACAAAGATGCCAAATATCCAATTTTGTTTCCAAGCATTCAATACATACACCAAGGTGGCATGAACTGGGCCAATTCCAACTGAATTCAGTCCAAGTTTATCTCTGAACCAAAGCTGCAAAACCTGTGCTCTAATCTCAAGTCAATGGCTAGAGGAGAGTTGAGATTCCTTTGCATAACATTGGCCAAAGGCCTGCTGCAGTTGACATTCACTATTGCTTGCAAAACAAACTTGCTCTACTATGAATAGAGCTCATTTGTGCTCAGTTTGAGTACACCAAAGCAACCAAATTGATGCTTTCCTCAAAATCCCTCTCTTTAGGCCAAAATACCTTCTTTTTCAAGGTACCACTGAGTTTTTGATTTAGAAAGCAATTCCATCACAACTCATGATCCAAACACATCCAATATGTCATATCTAAGCTGTCCAAACTCTCATATGTGACCTGTAACACCAAAATCACAAAGTCCCCTCTCAAAACCTCAAAATTGGACTTTTTTGCATTTTTCAAGCCATGTCTTGATTCAGTCACATTCAAAACCAGATAAAACCTCAAACACACTCCAAATATCATCCTTGAACTGTCCCAAATGGTTCCCCACATCTGGAACACCATTTGAGAGAGTTGCCATATTGGTCACTTTTGCCCCTTTTGCAAGAAAGAGCTCAAACTTGTTCCTGAGGATTCCAGCTGATTCTAACCATTCTAAAAGCTTCTAAGGGATCAATTGAGAGTGTCCAAAGCATGAAATTACTTCTGGCACAAGAAGCTTGGCAGATTGCACAACAAGCTCCAAGAGGTAAGTGCATCATCACTTGAACTTTCTAAAATATGCATTGCTTTGAAGTCCACTGATCATAAACATCTCATACATGTTATATATGTTGTGTTTGAACCAATTTGCCATGTAATTCTTGCTTGTACCATGTGTTAGTATAGAAAATGCAATTATAGGTCTATTTCAAAAACACTATCGGGTTTTTAAATAGGAACCTCATCTGTAAAAACCACCACCACCATTGGATTCCTTGTGAAATTCTAGGCAGGATAGACCCAAATTTTGTCCCAATCCATGGAGAAATGAGGAAGTTACAACCTTCACGTTTTTTACCAAAACCTTGCCTTGCCTTGCCTTGGCCAGGCCTAAAACAAGGCATGCCTTATGTATTCATGGGGTGGCTTTGATACACGGATGTATCACCACCCCAGTGGTAGAAGGCGCGCACTGCAACCTTGAGGTCTGGGGTTCGAATCCCCCTCGCCCCAGACACCTTTTTTTTACCACTTTTTCCACTTTTTTTAATATTTTTCATATTATTTTAAATGATTTGAAAAATTAATTTCTCTCTCACTTTTAGTTATTTTTGATTGGTTCTTTTTGCAAAAAATCACAAAAATGTTAAAATATTTTATTCCACAAAAAATTCCAATTTATATTATTTATTTAATATAATTAGAATTTTTGTAATTAATTTCATTTTAATTGTTTTTAAACATTTTTTAAATGAAATTCTCACTTTAATCTTTCAAAATCAATTGGATTTTAAGCTTTCATATGATTACACTTGATTTTCCAAAATATTTTCCAAAGTGTACAACTTGTTTTTGAATATAATTAATATTTTATCCTTTATTATTTAAATTACCTTTGAAAAATACCATTTTATTCAAAAATTAGGGTTTCTTCCCGATTTTTAATTTTCAAACACTCTTTTAGGCCTCTAATAGAGTGTAAGACCCAATCCTTTGTACATAAATAGTGTTGGGCCTCAGTCATTGTATAAGTCCCTCTGTACTTTTCGAAACCCCGACGAGATCGTCGCCTTTTTTAACGAAATTTAACTGGGCCTACCCTCGTGTTGTAAGTCCCATTTCTTTTCTTTTAAAACTCTTTTGGGCCTCTAATAGAATGTAAGACCCAACCCTTTTGAAAACCAAAATAATTTGGGCCTCAGGTATTGTATAAGTCCCAGCGCATTTTCAAGAACCTCGGCGCGATCGCCAGTTCAAAATCAAACGACCTGGGCCTACCCTCGTGTTGTAAGTCCCATATCTTTTTTTCAAAACATCCTTGGGCCTCTTAATGGAGTGTAAGTCCCACCCCTTTGTAAATAAAACATTTTGGGCCTCACACATTGTATAAGTCCCTCTGTACATTTTCAAAAGTTCGGCGCAAACGTCACCTTTTAAAACAAAATCAATTGGGCTTCTCCTTGAGCTATAAGACCCATCTTTATTCATTTCTCAAACTCTTTGGGCCTCTCCTTGAGTTATAAGACCCATACCTTTGTACAGAAAACCTTTTGGGCCTCAGTCATTGCATAAGTCTCAGTACAATCTTATCAAAACAACTTCCCTTTTGATTTAGGTTCAAACATACAGTTGTTATCAAAACTTTCTTTAATTTCTTTGAACAACTAACAATACAACATGGAAGCTGGCTCACCTGTAAGTTTTATCAGCTTTCATTTACTCACTTTCATATATATATATATATATATATATATATATAACTGTATTGTGGGAAGCTGCACACTATGAGTCTTCTTTCATTTTTTTAAACACATGTCAAATATATATAACTGTATTGTGGTTGTCATATATCAACTGTATATATACCAGTATAGTTATTTAAAGTTTCCCCCAGCAACTAGGTCTAGAACTAGGTAAAGCCATGTTGGTCACTGTAACGCCCCGTTTTGCCCGATTTATTTAATCGAGTCTATTTAATTATTTTCGTTTTTATATTATTTTATTCTTGACTTTTATTTGGTAATATATTATTTTTCATCATTATTATGTTTTATCGCGTTTTGAGAGCAGTTGCGAGATATTTGAGCTGAGGGGTAAAATGGTCATTTTGAGGGGTTAGATATTTTAGAAAAATTAGATATTTTTATAAATAGAGATTTGAGAGAAAAAGAGAGAAAAGAAAGAAAAAGGAAAGAAAGGAAGAGGAAGGAAAAGAGAAGGAGAGGAAAACTTATGGAAGAAGAAATCATTCGTTCAAGCGCGATTAATCGGGTAAAGGTGAGAAGTTTCGATTATATTGCGATTGTATATGTATATGTGTGTGATTGTGCGAATGTTTTCTTGTTTTTATAATGTTTTTACATTTGATAAATTGATGAACAATTGATTGGAATCGATGTTTTCACGGTTGAAATGCGATATAAATGCATGGGAATACTTGTTGATTATGTTGGAACATGTTTTGGTTGTTATGGTATGAATTGGAAGGGTTTGGGTGGAAGAAATGATGGATTTTGGCCCCAAATGACCTATATTGACGCTGCTGCGAATTCTGGGTTTCGCGGGTTCGCCTAGCGAACCACAGCGAAGGACCGGGCGAATGTTCGCCTAGAAGTTCGCCTAGCGAACTTTACGTTGGTTTTTTTCTGCCACGGTTCGCTGGGATTCTCCTAGCGAATACTGGAGCGAACGTGACAGATTTTCTATTTTGTTTTCTTCATAACTTTCAAACCGTAAGTCCTTTTTTGTCGCCGTTCGAAGCGTTGGAAAGCTAATGAGATGTTATTTCTTATAAAAATGGTTTGGAGGACATTAGATGATTTATTTAAGTCGTGGTTGTGTAAAACTGTTGGGTTTTCGGGTTTTTATCGCGTTAAATGCGTGCGGTCGGTGTTTTACATTGTGTTGTGCTATTGTTATATGACGCGGAGCTTTTATGTGGTTTATATGATGCTAAAGCATGTGATAAGTTGTTGTAATTGTTGTGGCCTTATGGCAATATACTTTGTTGACTTGAATACAAATGTATGGTATTAATGTATGTTGTTGTGGGTAGCCTTCGTGGTGTGAATCCTAGTGTTGTGAGTATCATTGTACGATTGCAGGATTGTTGTAATTGATGGTGAATAATTCTTGATGTGAATTGATATGAGTGTATATGCTAAAATGCTAATTGTTGTGGCTTGTGGATTATGATGAAATGCATTGTTTATGTGAAATTCAATGTGTGTTATTTGGTGGCCTTATGGCAAGTAAAGGCATTGTTTGAATTGATTTCCAATGCATGAATAATGACTATGAGATAATTCATATTGTTGATTTGTGAATATGCATTTGATTGTCATGAGTCATTTGTATGCCAAGCATCATGATATGCATCTTGTGATGTCGTGTGCCCTTGTGGGGTGTGAGCGACGAAACGATTCTAGAGGGAATCTGCTGTAACGGTCGTGTGCCTTATACAAAGAGGACCTAAAGCGACGTTATAGACGATCGTATGCCTTATACAAAGAGGACCTAAAGCGATCGGATCATGTGCCTTATACAAAGAGGACCTAAAGCGATCCATAAATGTCGTGTGCCTTATACAAAAAGGACCTAAAGCGACGGGGAACATCGTTTTCCCGACGGGGAGTTACACTAAGTAACAAGCGATGATTCCAATAATTCCTGAGTGAATTAATGATGATGAGAATGATGGATGGATTGGTACCGCATTGCATAGAGTCGTTGTGTCGGTCTCTGTGAATTTGCATAATCATGAATGGATTGATTATGTGTGGGAAATTGTGAATGGATTGATTATGTGTGGGAAATTGTGAATTGAATGATTATGTGTTGAGAATTATGATTGGTTTGGTGAATTGATATGCATTTGTGATAAATGCATTGGTTATGGATGATATGTTTTATGTATAGACATATGCTATGTTTTGTGGGGATGTTGTACATTACAATGATTGTATTAATTATCTATGGTATGCTATATATGAATATATGTGATGTGGAAGTGTGTTTCCATATGTCATAACTTTGGGATGCATTATGTGTGAAGATGCTATTATGTTGGTATAATTGATATATGCTATGTGGTTGGATTATTAGAAATATGTTATGTATCTGTGGCATGCTATCTGTATTAGTATGTGATGCTTGTGGTGAGAATATTTATGCATGTGAATTTATACGTGTTTGCATATTATTATGCAATCTTGATCTAGTTGTTATTTCTCACCCTTCTGCTGTGGTTTGTTGCTCTATGAGGCAATTGCAAATTAGTATCTTGGAGGCCTTTGTGAAGATTAGTTCTCCATCCTTTTGTCGGTCTGTCTGCTCTGATACGTAACACGGGAGTCGGGGAACGCTTTTGTTATATATGTATACATTTGTTAGATCTAGTTTGTATTACCTTTGTATGAATATTTTGATGTAATAAAACAATTTATTTTGTAAAACAAGTCAGTTATGGATCTTTCCGCTTTATTCTATAATTGAACTTCCCTTTTGTTGGAAAAAGTTTCCCTTTTATGTTTATCCCATTTTGTGTTATGTATCAAGTTTATGAGCAGGGATTATGTTTTATTTCTTTAAATGTGGCATCCTTGTTTCTGTCTAAGAATAAATTTTTATTTACTCTGATTTAATTATGTATTATTTATCCGCGATAGGAATTGGGGTGTTACAGTCACTCTTAAATACAGTCAAAACTAGATCCCCATAGGATTTCCAGATACAGTCTTGCCTTCTCTTGGGCTTAAACAAAATGGAAAAAAGAGAAATGCAGTATTCCTCGTGAACCTTTTCTCAGACTGTCACCCCTAGAAATTGTCAAAGAAATTCTACTCCCCGGAGTTGATCTATTCTCGGTGAATAGCATCTCTTGAGTTTCTTCAAACCTCAGAACTTTCACTAAATGATCTATTCTCGATGAATAGCATTTCTTGAACTTTTCTTGGTTTAGGACCCACAGGCTTCCTAAAAGCATCCACGCCTCCTCTTGGGCTTTGTACAAGGACCCTTCGGCTTCTTAGAAGTTCTCATGCCTTCTCTTGGGCTTAATACAAGGACCCTGATGACCTCTTAAAGGTATAAGACAGAACTTAGTCATCCTTTGCTAGAGCAGTCTTTCCAGTGTCAAACCTCTGACCAATTTTAGGGTTATTTTTCATCCCTTAAAACACCCGCCTCCTCCTGGAGGCATCATAAAAAAGATAAAACTCTTCCACACCGGTAGACTTGGACAGTCTAATCCTCTTAAGTCTTAAAGACATTCTCAAGTTCCCTCTAAACATAGGAAGAAACCCCGGATTCTGGATTAATCTCCAGCAGAGTTAAAACTTGTGGGTTCTAAAACCCAGTCTCTCTCCTAAAATCCCCCAGCTAGGGTCAGTCTATCACTAGTATAACACTATCTCAAATCAGAACCTCAAGGCATCTGATATCTCAACTCTTCTGCAACCCTCACCAATAGTTGATTCCCCACTTGGACTTGCCTCGGGATCTCAATAATTCCCAACAGAAGATAGCCTCCTCTTAGGCTTTGTATAATGATATTTCCTCGGCATAGTTAGCCTCCTCTTGGGCTTCGTACAATGATTCTCCCAAGCGGAGCTAACCTTTTCAAGACTCTCTTGTTGAGTCAATCACCTTTTCAGACTTTCTTGTTGAGTCAATCACCTTTTCATACTCTCTTGTTGAGTCAATCACCTTTTCAGACTCTCTTGTTGAGTCAACCACTTTTCCGACTCTCTTGTTGAGTCAATCATGTTCCAGACTCTCTTGTTCAGTCACCCCCTTTAGCCTCAATCTCGGGCTTTGTATGAGACAGATAAAAAACACTCTCTTGTTGAGTCAATAGCCTCCTTTTAGGCTTTGTATTATGATTTCCCCTAGCAGGAGGTCACCTCCTCTCGAGCTGTATATGATGATTTCTCCAGCTTATTCAGCCACAATCCTGGGCTTTGTACAGGACAGATAAAAAGCACTCTCTTGTTGAGTCAAACCCTTTTTAGCCTCTATCTTGGGCTTTGTACGAGATATAAAATTTCATAACCTTCTCTTAAGCTTGGGACAAATAACTTCCCCAGCAGAGCCATTTCCTCCCAGCCTTCTGTTAGGCTTCGAGGAATGATTTCCCAAGTAGAGTCAAACTCATTTCAACCTCTATCTTGGGCTTTGTACAAGACACATAAAAATATCCTCACCAGAGTCAGTCTTCTTTTTAGCTTCTATCTTGGGCTTTGTACAAGATACATACAAACCTCCCTAGCAGGGTCAAAATCCTTTTAGCCTCAATCTTGGGCTTTGTACAAGACAGATAGAACATGTTCCCCGGAAAAGTCTCCTTCAGCTTCCTCTTAGGCTTTGTATGATGATATCCCCAAAGAGTCAGTCTCTTTTTTGCCTCAATCTTGGGCTTTGTACAAGACACCAATATATACCCTCTCTTGTTGAGTTGGTCTTATCCAACCTCCTCTTAGGCTGTGGGTAAGGATTTCCCCAGTAGAGTCAATCAACCTCTTAGCTTCAACCTTGGGCTTTGATCAAGGCACACAAAAATCAATAATATCTCTTTAGAGATGACAAGTTCTCTCTCAGTCAAACCTTTTAGCTTCAATCTTGGGCTTTGAAAAAGACACAAATAAACCTTTTAGCCTCTGTCTTGGGCTTTGACCAAGACACCAAAATATCTTTTTTTTCCTCCCCTAGAATAGGAGGAACTACGATTGCTCTGATTTCCCTATTTCGTTTAAACGGGAATACGTAGGCATAAGATTGCGAAATCTTAGCGAGCATACTAATCAAAAACTCTAGGTCCAGCACCTTCACTCATCAATCAAACTTAGGTCCAGTACCTTGCCAAAAACATCGGTAAATCCCGAACATCAACATCAACTCACTCTCTCTCTCATACTTCCCAAGAAACTTTCCCAACTCATTAACGGATAAACACCATCAAGTATAAAGTGAAACCTAAAGCTAATGTCCTGTGGATAACCACATATAGGATGGGTAATTGACAACTACCCATTGTATAACCTGACCCCGGACTCCCCAATCTCTTTAAGCGTTTGTTCAGTTAAACATTCGCGTGCAAGGTTAGTTTTAGATACATTCCCTTTCCCTTCCAGCTTCACGGGATAAATAAGAAATCAAAAAGTAGCACCCCCTCCTACCATTGCGGTGAGGAAAACCCAGCGATAAGGTGGTCGCGTCACCGACAAAAATCGCTCGCTACATAAAAATGGCGACTCTACTGGGGAGGTTATTTTGTCTGTTAAGTTTATAGAATAGCTCTTAAGAGGTCTAGGATGTTAGTTTTAGGAATGAATATATATATATCGCTTTTCCTAATTTATATCCGTGTTTATTTTTCTGCTAATGGGACTGCGGGTGATACCGCATCTGGAAAGTTTGAGTGACACCTAAGATAGGTGATGGCACTAGACGGGTAATCTTACAAGGAGTGACTCCCAAATAAGAGACCCCGGTCGACCATCGAATCAGTGGAGACACCATTTGCAAATTCAATGCCTATACGACTTCGGTGTTGAAAGCAGATTGTTCGATTGTGGTTGTCCATGAAACTGAGGATTTAGTAGGCTGAGACCATGTTACTATTTTGTAGTGCTGAAGTTATCGGAAATAGTTGTCACGCGATACTACCCTCATTTGAGATCACTCTAAGATACTGCAGCTCGCTCGGGTGAACCAATCTGCTGTTGTTATCCCAAGAGGGGTCAATGATTTTGCGGACAGGTACAAAAAATCACCAGTATAACCTTTGGGGATGGGTAGAGCCATGACTTCATGACACTGAACCTTTGACCCCATGTTTTTTCTATGTTTTTGTGTGCTGCATTCATGTATTCATTAAAAAACTTAAAATGAAGAAAAGTTTTCTCTTCTAGTCTCTCTTTTTCAAATTAAACTAAGACAATGATTGCAAATGTCAGAGAGAAAGATTGCGTTATGGATTTCGGTAGAAGGAAGACTCACAAGTACACCTTCAAGGCTCCAAAATTAGAGGATTTAAGAGGATTGGCAAGGATGATCGCCAACCCTGATGCTTTCAGAGCTAAGTACGGAGGACTACTGTCTCTGTTACGGATCCATGTAATTGAAGGAATCTTGGCCACGCTCATTCAGTTCTACCATCCGGTTTATCACTGTTTCACATTCCCGAATTATTAACTAGCATCAACACTGGAGGAGTACTCTCACCTTACTGATTTACCCATTACTGACCAAGCTCCCTTTTCTGGGTTGGAAGAAATTCCAAAAGATCAAACCATTGCAAGAGCAATTTATTTGGACGAGTCAGAGGTTAGGACTCACATGACCACTAAGGGTGGAATCCAAGGTTTGCCAGCCCAGTTCTTGATAAAGAAGGCCCTGTACTTTGCTAGTATAGGGAACATGACTGCTTTCGAGAGCACCTTTGTATTACTCACTTACGGGTTATTTCTGTTTCCCAACATTGATAACTTCGTTGATATCAATGCCATTGAGATATTTCTGATTGGAAACCCTGTACCGACCCTGCTCGTAGATTCTTATCATTCTATACACTTAAGGAATTTATGCAGCGGAGGAATGATCACATGCTGTGTACCCCTGCTATACAAGTGGTTCACTTCCCATTTACCCAAGTCAGCTGCTTTCTGGGATCATAAGAGCACTTTACGTTGGTCGCAGAGAATCATGTCTCTTACCAACTCTGACATCGACGGGTACAGTCGAATCTATGACGGGATCAGGATCATTAACCGTTGTGGAAACTTCCCTAATGTACCCCTCATAGGAATTAAAGGAGGAATCGATTATCATCCAGTTTTAGTTCATCGTCAATTTGGATACCCGATGAGGCATGTCCCGCGTAATGCTCATTTGGAAGGTCTTTTCTTCAAGGAAGGAGAAAATGACAGGGCACTAAAGACAGAAATAGTGCACGCTTGGAAACATGTTCACAGGAAAGGAAGAGAGTCTCTAGGAAAACCAGACTGTATATCTGTAGAACCTTATCTCCACTGGGTACAAACTAGAGCTCTCAAGCTGAGGATGCCTTACCCTCGTTAAGAAGTTCTTCCGTTAAAGGAATTTGTCCTTTATTTTATGTCTGATACGGAAAAACTCCAGGTTACTCTCAGCAAAGTTCAACAGGAGAAGAGGTCTTGGAAGAACAAGTATCGTATTCTCAATGTGGAGTGTAACAAAATACAACAACTGTTAAAAGAAAAAGATGCTCTGATCGAGATTCTAGAGCAACAAGTTGTAGAGAATCAAGAAGACCAAAGGAATTTGCTTGCTCCTTTCACTTGGCAAAGGAATGACAACCCGACAACGGCTCAACAGCCCCGGTCAAAGAAAAGGAAAATACCATAACCAACACCTGAGCTCTCCTCAGAGAGGACTCAGGATCCATAAGTTTAGAGTTTTCTTTTTATAGCACTTTGTAAATTACTGTATTTCCATTTCCACAATCTTTGAATTCAATAAAACGGGGTTTCCCCACTGTATGATATTTGCAATCCAATTGTCAAAGTTTCTTTTGATTAAATAACAAAAATTAATTAATATTAATCATTGCATATCATTCATCATTCGCACATAGCGCATTCTTCTTCCCTACGAATCTCATGTTTGTGTCTCGATTCTAGAGTCAAATTATCTCATTCGTACAATATTCGGGCCAATCGACAAAAGAAAATGGATGATCTCAAGGAAGAGAACAGAGAGTTGAGAGGAGAAATTGACACTCTAAAAGAAAATATAAGGAAACTTCACAATGACATGCAAGCTCTGGCAGTAGCCCAGATGCAACAACAAAGGATTGTGATCTCAGAGATCACATCGACGCCCATAGTGGAAAGTATGAACCTCGGTATAACATGCCTAAAGATCGTCCCTGGGGCATGCCACCCAACTATATCCTGGAAGGATATATTCCGCCGATCATGGAAGATCCAGAAACTACAGCAGGAGCCGCTGGGCCTGACGGTTACAAACTTCGGGAAAGCGAAGATGCAAGGGGCATGACAGCAACTCCTGAAGGTTACAAACTTCGGGAGAGGGAAGCACCAAGAGTCACTGCCGTAATGACTATACCACCACCCGTGGTACACACTGTCCCGGAAGGACAGATTCCACAGATACTTTCAGGTGGAAATGAAAGTATGAACGATAAAATAAAGGAATTCCAGGAACAATTCCTGGAGATGTAGAAAGAACTGCAAGCCATTCACGGTCAGGATCTATTTGGAAAGGACGCCGCAGACCTTTGTTTGGTCCCCAATGTGAAAGTTCCGCACAAATTCAAGGTGCCCGAATTTGAAAAATACAAGGGTAACTCTTGTCCTCAAAGTCATTTGGTGATGTATGCTCGGAGGATGTCAACTCAGACAGAGAATAAACAGCTACTGATCCACTACTTCCAGGATAGTTTAACCGGTGCCGCACTCAAATGGTATATGGGTTTAAACCGCACCAAGATCGTCACTTTCAGAGATCTTGGTGCTGCCTTTGTTCAATAATATAAGTATAACCTGGACATGGCACCGGACAGATATCAACTCAGAGCCATGTTGTAGAAGGATAATGAAACCTGAAAGGAATATGCTCAGAGATGGTGAGAGATTGCCGCCCAAATTTGTCCACCTCTTAAGGAAAAAGAGATGACAAAGATCTTCTTGAAAACCTTGAGCTCATTTTACTACGACAGAATGGTCGCCAGTGCGCCCAGTGACTTCACCGAGATGGTAGGCATGGGAGTTCGTCTTGAGGAAGCTGTCCGAGAAGGACATTTAGTTAAAGATGTTGGACCATCAAGCAGTACCAAAAGATACGATAGTGTTTTCCCTAAGAAAAAAGAGCAGGATATTGGTAATATCTCTCTCGGAAAACAAAGGCGACGGTACCAACCAGTAGCAGCTGTAACTCCTGCTATTAACCCTACGCCTGTTCCTACGTATCAACCTCAGGTTGCTCAGAGCCAACCAAATCAACAACCATATCAGCAAAGGACACAACAACCTCTACAGCAGGCTCGTCCTTAGTACAACAACAACCGTACAACGCGACCACCAGGGTTCGACCCTATACCAATGATGTACGCAGAACTGTTTCCATTACTACAGGTCAAGGGGCACGTCCAAACCAGGTCTCCTCTTCCAATACCGGAAAATCCACCTTTTTGGTTCAAGGCGGATCAGACTTGTCCTTACCATCAAGGAGGACCAGGGCATAACATAGAAAACTATCTTAGCTTTAGGTCCGATGTGCAAAAGCTTGTCAGGAGCGGGGTCTTATCCTTCAAGCATACAAATCCAAATGTTCAGACGAAACTGTTTCCTCAACACGAGAAAGTTGCGGTAAATGCATTGCAGGCAGAGTGGATACGGTCATATACCGTCTCATAACTATCACCAGTGTGATATCTGCTCGAAAGACAATCAAGGATGTTCTGTGGTGCAATCAGCTCTATAGGAACAGATGGATCTCGGATGGATCCAGGATCACCGAATTTGTGAGGTCAACATGACTTAATCAAATTCCAACACCATTCAAAACCACGACATCCATGCGATGAATGTCAACTTGATGGCAATGCACTCAAGGCAAGGACAACATCATGATCTGCCATGGCACGATTACGATTCCTGTCTGATTTGCTCAGTAAACAATCAGGGATGCTCTTTTGTACAAGAGGCCCTCCTGCGTTAGATGGATCTTGGATGGATTCAGGATTACCGTGATAGAAGTCAGTATCAAGTTAATATTATTCAAATCTTTGATATTCGCTTGATGAATACCAGCTTGGTGGAATTACACGCTAAGCAAGTCCAACTCAGTTTTCTGACTTCGCACGACTATCAGAACTGCAGATTATGTCGGGAGAGTGGCCAAGGATGTGCTCTCGTTTAAAGGACACTGCAACACTTGTTAAACCACGGGTGGCTTCCGATCTATCGAGATGAAGACACACAACAAGTCAGTATGATCGACGGGAACCCTACTAGGCATCACAGCCAGGATGTTCGATCAATGGAAACAGACCTAGTGAGGTTACACTGCATTCAAAGCGGACGTGGCCGGGTGCCACCACACAACTACGAGTGTTGTAGAGTCTGCTCGGAGAATAATCAAGGCTGCTACCTCGTACGAGCAGCCCTTCAAGGTCAGGTGGACCATAATGAAATCCAACCACGGTCAAGCTCTGGTTCAATGTCAAACTATCATCCTGATCAAGCAGAGATGTTGTCTTAATCCCTAAGCGAGAAGTGGCCAAGGATGTGTGCGCCATAATCCCTTTACTCCATGAATCAAGAGTCCCTCTTGATAGGGGAAAGGTTCTCAATCTCGAACTAATTGAGGCCGGTAATGATGGTCAGAAAAATAAGAAGGCTCCTGTAGTTATCTATCTGCCGGGACCAGTACCGTACAAGTCCGATAAGGCGATCCCTTACAAGTACGATGCAACAATAGTTGAGAATGGAAAAAAAGTTCCATTACCCTCCGTCGTGAATATTGCAGACATCAGTCGAGTAACACGGAGCGGTCGAATCTTCAACTAAGGAGTTAGAGAACCTACCAGAGAAAAGGAACCTCAAACAGAAGTTCCCGATCAACCAGTCGGTCAATCTAATGATCCCGATCTTTCAAAGAACAACGATGTGATGCTGAAGCTCATCCAGAAAAGCGAGTACAACATTGTTGATCAACTGTTGCAAACTCCTTCAAAACTCTCTGTGTTATCTCTTTTACTCAGTTCCGAGGCCCACAGAGAGGCTCTACAGAAAGTCTTAGAGCAAGCCTTTATGGAACAATATGTAACGATAAGACAATTCGACAACATCATCTCCAACATCACTTCCTGCAACAACTTAGGGTTTAGTGATGAGGAACTGCCAGAAGAAGGAAAAAGTAACAACATAGCACTTAACATTACAGTCAACTGCCAGGACGATGCTTTAGCCAGCGTACTGATCGACACCGGATCGGCTCTGAATGTTATGCCGAAATCTACGTTAATGCGACTATCATTCAAAGGATATCCGATGAGAGGTAGTGAGGTCATCGTCAAAGCATTTGACGGATCCCGAAAAACAGTTATTGGCGAAATCGACCTTCCCATAACTATCGGTCCTCACACTATCCAAGTCACTTTCCAGGTCATGGACATCCGGGAAGCATACAGATATTTATTAGGAAGACCTTGGATACACCAGGCTGGGGCAGTCACTTCGACACTGCACCAGAAGCTGAAGTTCGTCAAGAACGACCAACTAGTCACAGTATGCGGAGAGCAAGCCTTGATCGTGAGTAACTTATCATCGTCCACTTGTCTAGAACCAGAAGAGGTTGTTGGAACCCAGTTCCAAGCACTTTCGGTGAGCAATTTCATCGTACAGAGATTCTATCGAAGTGATCAAAAGTAACAATGCCAAAGGATGGGGACAACTTGTCATTCCTACTAATAACAAAACAAATAAGGGTCTTGGTTTTTCCTCAACCTGTACCCAGACTACTACTAGCGATGAAAGTCTTCATCCCATTCAGGATTTCTTCCACAGGGGAGGCTTCCTTCACCCGGTGCCTCAAGAAGTACACACCATCAACGAGGGTGATCCCTCCGATATAGATAAAGAGTAGAAGTCATATCTTAACGAGGACGGTTATATGTCTCAAGGAGAAGTGCCTACACCATTTTGCTATCCCGCATAGAGTCCGAGATTTATACCAAGGTCAGACGTCAAGATGATATACGGAGATTATGATCCGGAAGGATGTCGTGCTCCACCAAACTCATTAGAGGAGGACACTCTGATGAAAGACAACTTTGACCACGACCATTATGGCCCAATGGATGGCCTGCCTATCTGGCAGCCGTACCTGGGAGACTTGGGGCAAGAAAGTCAGCCCAACGATGCATATCAATTGAGCATTATTGAAAAGAATACCTGCGTCCCCACCATGTCATGGGATCATTATTCAGGGCATTCAGAAAATATCCAGCACGGCGATGAATTTGCAAAGCTTGCAGGACTAGAATTCATCAACTATGCTTTTCCTGAGGTCAACGTCATCGAAAGGGATGACTCCTTCAGTTCCAAAGAAGTGTGGGACACCTTAGGATAACCAAGTGGCAAATTCGACTACTTGGTCAAGTACGCCGCTCCTGGGAGCTCTCGTATCAAACTCGAAGACATCCAGCCAACTGGATGGGGAGATTTACCTGAGAGTACAAATACTATGCAAGATACAACAGAAGAGTTTGTCTATGAAAACTCTGCCTGGGAAACAGATTACAATGATCCTGCTCCACCAGAAATCAGCGTTATTTATGAAGACAAGTCAAGAAAGAAGGTACCAAACTTTGTGATTCACCGAGGAGTTCTCCGCCAATGGGTTGCTGTCGACGTTTCGAAAGTCGTTCATAAGTCTAAGTAATTACCGTCTTTCTTTTAACCTTTCACCCTGCCCAGGTGAAACGGATGTTTTGATAAGGCTCACTTTCTGTAAATGTACCTCTTCGCTTTGCCCAAAGTGACGGAATTTTGTTTTATAGGGCTGTAGTTTCAAGAATCGACAAGATCATAAATAAAATAACGTCGTTCTGTAATTTCCGCATTTTATTGCCGTTTTCTCTTACCGCTTTTTTAGAAAATGGTAATCCTAAAAAACAACTCAAATAATAAAAACAAGTAGTTATCAAAAAATATACTACACACACTCTTGCATTCTCTCTATCTCTTCTAAAAATAAATCATCACGTCATGCAGACTGCTTGTTTTAAATCCCATTGAAACATACGATCCAATGCCTTCTCCCAACTTTGAATTCTCGGTATTTGAGGCTGAAGAAGAGGGTGACGAAGAAATTCCAGAAGAGATCTCCCGATTACTCAGACAGGAGGAAAGGTCCATTGAACCTCATAAATAGTCGTTGGAACGATCAACTTGGGTTCAGAAGAAGAGAGAAAAGAAGTCAAGATTGAGGCACTGCTCAGTCCAACTGTCAAAGAAAGTTTGATAAAGCTTCTCAAAGAATTTCCCGATGTGTTTGCTTGGTCCTATCAAGACATGCCAGGGTTGGATACCAGCATTGTGGAACATCGTCTACCATTACGATCGGAATATCTGCCAGTAAAACAAAGGTTGAGAAGAACTCACCCTGACATGGCCATCAAAATCAAAGAGGAAGTACAGAAACAGATTGACGCGGGTTTCCTCGCCACATCAGAATATCCTCAATGGTTAGCCAACATAGTACCAGTTCCAAAAAAGGACGGAAAGGTCAGAATGTGTGTGGATTACAGAGATCTCAACAAGACCAGTCCAAAGGACGACTTTCCTTTACCACACATTGACATGTTGGTTGACAATACAGCGACGTTCAAAGTTTTCTCCTTCATAGATGAATTCTCGGGCTATAATCAGATAAAAATGGCACCGAAAGACATGGAGAAAACTTTATTCATCACCCCATGGGGCACTTTTTGTTACAAGGTAATGCCGTTCGGTTTGAAGAATGTCGGGGCAACCTATCAAAGGGCCATGACAACTTTGTTTCATGACATGATACACAAAGAAATCGAGGTATATGTCGATGATATGATTTCCAAATCTAAGACAGAATAGGAGCATGTGACCCACCAACTAAAGCTATTCGAGCGGTTGAGAAAGTACAAACTTTGCTTGAATCCCAATAAGTGCACATTCGGTGTCTGTTCAGGGAAGCTGCTAGGGTTCATCGTCAGCCAGAAAGGAATTGAGGTTGATCCTGACAAGGTCAAGACCATTCAAGAAATGCCTTCTCCAAAGACTAAAAAACAAGTCAGGGGCTTCCTGGGACGTTTGAACTACATTTCCATATTTATATTCCTCATGACCGCGACATGTTCGCCGATCTTCAAATTACTCAAAAAGAATCAGGACTGCATTTGGATAGAAGACTGCCAAACTGCCTTCGACAGTATCAAGGGATACCTGTTGAACCCACCGATTCTATCACCTCCTGTAGAGGGAAGACCACTGATCCTCTACCTAACAGTCTTGGAAGACTCCATGAGCTGTGTACTTGGTCAAAAGAATGAAACAAAAAGAAAAGAGTCTGCCATCTACTATCTGAGCAAGAAATTCACCGACTGTGAGACTCGGTACACTATGCTTGAGAAAACTTGCTATGCTCTGGCTTGGGCAGCCAAACGTCTTCGCCAGTATATGATTCGTCACACTACTTGGTTAATCTCATAAATGGATCCAATCAAGTACGTGTTTGAAAAGCCTGCTCTCACGGGAAGGATTGCCCGTTGGCAGATGTTGTTATCAGAATATGACATAGAGTACCATGCTCAGAAAGTCGTTAAAGGAAGTGTTTTAGCCGATCATTTGGCTTATCAACCGATTGACGATCAGGAATCAGTCGGATTTGACTTCCCAGACGAAGATGTCATGTACTTGAAAATGAAAGATTGCAATGAACCGCTACCCAGTGAAGGGCCAGAACCAGGTTCCCAATGGGGACTCATCTTTGACGGAGCTGTCAATCATTACAGAAATGGAATTGGGGCAATCATCATAACACCTCAGGGTACCCATATTCCTTTCACTGCCAGACTGACATTCAAGTGTACAAACAACGAGGCAGAATACGAAGCTTGTATCATGGGTCTCGAAGAAGCAATCGACTTAAGGATCAAGAACTTAGATATATATGGCGACTCAGCCCTGGTTATTAATCAGATCAAAGGAGATTGGAACACATACCAATCAGGACTGATTCCTTACAAAGATTATACAAGAAGGTTGTTACCATTCTTCAACAGAATCGAGTTTCATCATATCCCTCGTGAAGAGAATCACATGGATGATGCATTAGCCACTCTCTCTTCCATGACTAGTGTAGGTCAATGGAACGACGTACCTAAGATTGACATAATGCGCCTTGAACGGCCCACTTACATCTTCACGATTGAAGCAGTCATAGACGACAGACCTTGGTATCACGATATCAAATGCTTCCTTCAGAAACAAAAGTACCCACCTGGGGCACTAAGAAAAGACAGGAAAACTCTTAGAAGACTGGCTGGCAGCTTCTTTCTGAGCGGTGATACACTCTATAAGAGAAACTTTAACATGGTCTTGCTCCGATGCGTAGACAGACCAGAAGCAAACATGCTGATAAAGGAAATTCACGAAGGATCCTTTGGCACTCATGCCAACGGACACACAATGGCGAGAAAAATTCTAAGAGCAGGATATTAGTGGTTAACCATGGAATCTGACTACTACAAGTACATGAGAAGGTGTCACAATTGTCAGATATACTCTGACAAAATCCATGTACCGCCAACGCATCTCAATGTTCTCTCTTCCCCGTGGCCTTTTTCCATATGGGGAATCGACATGATTGGCATGATTGAACCCAAAGCTTCAAACGGACATCGGTTCATCCTGGTAGCCATTGACTATTTCACCAAGTGGATCGAAGCAGCATCGTACGCTAATGTAACCCAACAAGTAGTGGTCCGATTCATAAAAAATAACCTCATCTGCCATTATGGTGTTCCTAGCCAGATCATTACGGATAATGGATCCAACTTGAACAATAAGATGATGAAGGATTTATGTGCTGAGTTCAAAATCGAACATCATAACTCATCTCCCTACCGACCTAAGATGAATGGAGCGGTAGAAGCGGCTAACAAGAACATCAAGAAGATCATTCAAAAGATGGTTGTAACCTATAAAGACTGGCACGAAATGTCACCCTTTGCTCTTCACGGTTATCGCACATCTGTCTGCACTTCAACAGGGGCAACCCCTTTCTCTCTAGTATATGGCATGGAAGCAGTGCTCCCTATAGAAGTAGAGATCCCATCAATCCGGGTATTGATGGAAGCTAAGCTAACAGAGGCTAAATGGTGTCAAAGTCGGCACGACGAACTAAATCTGATCAAAGAAAAACGAATAACGGCTCTATGCCATGGTCAGTTGTATCAACAAAGGATGAAGAAGGCGTTTGACAAAAAGGTTCAACCTCGCGTCTTCAGAAAATGAGACCTCGTGCTCAAGAAGATACAATCATTTCTCACTGATTCCTGGGGCAAATGGACTCCGAATTATGACGGCCCCTATGTGGTCAAGAAAGCTTTCTCAGGCGGCACCTTGAGACTCGCGACCATGGATGGAGAAGAATTTGCCTACCCCACGAATGTTGACGTAGTCAAGAAATACTTCGCCTAAACTAAAAAAAATGTCTCGGTGGATTGAAAACCCGAAAGGGCGGTCCAGGCAAAAATTAGAGACATAATCAAAAATCATCCCGGTGAATTGGAAGCCTCAAAGTACAATCCAGGAAAAAGTTAGGGATTAATGGCAAGTAACTACGTCTGATCAGTTCAACTCCTCAGCAATCGCGCCATCCATAAGAAAACTCCAGTCAGGGTCATCTTCGACGGAAGCTCAGGATGTCTAGAATTCAAAGTTGGTAGAAGGATAATAGTTGTTATGTTTCGATGTAGCCCTGTTCCCTTAAATTACCATTTTCTAAACTTTGTAAATACTCTATGCAATCACGCGTTTGGCTGATCTCCATCCTATCAATAAAATTTGAGCCCTAGTGCTTTTCTTTGCAATTCTTATTTGTTTCAGCTTTACAAAACAAAATTTTAACATGATTGATGATTCTTGAAATAAAACAAAAATGAATTTACTTGTCAAACTTTTTCTGCTTTTTAAATAAAGATGGCAATTCTTTTTACTATTGAACATCGAAAGAACATCGATCGCTTCACCAAAGGCGATTAAGCTTCAAAGTGCAGAATCAAAGTACGCCTTCTAAACCAGTACACCTGAATGAAAGATCAGCTATGTCAGATGCGAATATTCCATCTGACATCCCCGGCCGAGTTCTTACCTCCTAAGCCTAACCAACGGTTGTTCCCCACGAGGACTATCTCTCCTAAGCAAGGCAGAATTGCTATTTTTGGACCAGATAATACTTTCCATCCCCTGCATTCGTCGAGTATCCTGTCGTGTTCATCTATTAGTCTGTATGTCGCGTCAGTTTTGTCAACATAAACATACATACATCATGCATTCTTAATTTACATTCATATTCATATTGCATCACTATCACTCTAGTCGGTCTTATCCCCTAGTGATAAAAGTCCTCTCAATCGAGTTGTCAGTCCTTTCCTCGCCAGGAAACAAATCATTTGAGCGATCTCTCCTCCAGTTTATTTCTGGATTAGAGACGGCCCTTGACCACTTTGATAACTTAAACCTCTGAAAGACAAGAAAACTTTTGACAAAAGTCACTCTTCGCCATTGAAGATGATATCTTCGCTTTCTCGGATTAAGGAAAATCCTCAGAGAAAGCCTCATAATCAAAGATTCGGCAGTATAGCAGTTTTCTCCAAAAGATTCGCTGACAAAGAGGTCATCGGCACCTCAAAATTGGATTACATCACATGGAATTTCTCCGAGAAGATCTCGAAGAAAAGTATGATGTAATATCCCCAAGCGGAAAGGTGTCTCTCAAGAGACTCATTTTCCCCAGTAGAGTCGACAAATAGCGTCTCCAAACAGGGAAGTTTATGCACCTCTACAACTCAGACGCATGGTTTCCCTAGCAAGTCTGACATCAAAAGTTTTTCCCATCAAATGGCATCTCCCCCCAGGAAAATTCGGCGAGAAGTTTGAGGAAAATCGCTACGAATAGCGTCCAGTGTCAAGAAAGTTTATTGACAAAAGAAACTTATACTAGTTCCTTGGTAGGAAACCAGGATCGAGGGGAAGTTTATTTCAGAAACTGAGACCAGTTCCTTGGTAGGAAACCAGGATCGAGGGGAAGTTTATTTCAGAAAACTTAGACCAGTTCCTTGGTAGGAAACCAGGATCGAGGGGAAGTTTATTTCAGAAACTTAGACCAGTTCTTTGGTGGGAAACCAGGATCGAGTGGAAGTTTATTTCAGAAACTTAGACCAGTTCCTTGGTAGGAAACCTGGATCGAGGGGAAGTTTATTTTAGAAACTTAGACCAGTTCCTTGGTAGGAAACCAGGATCGAGGGGAAGTTTATATCAGAAACTGAGACCAGTTCCATGGTAGGAAACCAGGATCGAGGGGAAGTTTATTTCAAAAGAAAACTGAGACCAGTTCCTTGGCTGAAGACCAGGATCGAGGGGAAGTTTACCATTCTAAGCATCATTTCTTACCGAAAGAAGATGGGTGGGAAAACTGCCATTCATAACCACCGTCAAAATTTTGCGTATTCCGATATTTAATCATCTTGCACCCCGAATGCCTGAATACCTTCGCCATTCACACCTTTGGGTCCAAGAAGATTAAATATGGGCATCTGTCATACCCCAAATTTTGACCACCAAGATTTCCCATCATTGTGTAAATCATCATCACAATATGGATGAACCTTCATGCCTCACTAATCTCCTCAAAGAGGGATGAGCATTCACCACAACCTAGAATTAGGGTTTTGAGCCCTCTCATAGCACTTAGACAAAGTATCAATCAAGAATTGACATGATTTTCAACTTGTATAAACTCTCCAACACCTATAAAGGATCAAGAGGACTCCCACATCAAGAACCAAGCACAAAGTTGCTACATTCCAAGTGGATTAAGCCTCAAGATCGACAGTGTCACCAAATTAGGGTTTTGGTCGACCAGGGCCTCCAGATGGAAATTTTCATCTGGGCATGAGCCAATGCTTCAAAACATAACTTATGATACTCCAAGGGACCTCATGGACCCAATCATCAAGTCAATTTAACCTCAGGGGATGCATTTACCAAAAATCAGAAATTAGGGTTTCTTGACCTAATTCACCCCTAAGTTGACTTTTGGGACAAAACATGAGCCAAGACCTCAAGACATGATTTGGGGGTCTCTAATACATTACATGGATCCATTTGCAACAATGGATTAACCCATGAAACTTGATTCACAAGTTTTATTTTCATCTGGACCACAATTAGGGTTTTGGAGAAAAAAGTCAATTGTACCTTTGACTTTTAACCAAGACATGCTCCCAAACCTTGGGACATGATTCAATACACCCTATATCACCTATGGAGTCCATCCATTAGTTTTGATTTAGGTCAAGGACTTGATTTCACAAAGGATCGCACAGTTTGGATTTCATCTGATAAAAAGTCAACTGTACAAAAAGTCAAAGTTTGACTTTTTGATTTTTTGGTAAACCAAGGTTCCTTAACCCTAAAATAATGTTAATGTGTGATTGGAGTCATCATTTATCAAGAAAAAACAAGAAAAGTGAGTTAACTTGTAAAAGGGGTAACCATAAAAAACTTAGAATTTTTCTATTTTATGAAACAAAGTGGTTAGGGTACCAACTTCCAAGGATCATAACTTGAGATCCAAGCAACCATTTTGGATGATCCAAAGATGGATTTGTAGCTCTCATGGCATTCTTTAAAAGTGTCAACTACATCTCATTCCAATTCCTCATGGATTTTTAGTTATGGAGTGATCAAAATGGCTGAAAACATGAAATGCCACTTTTTCCAACACTTGGTGAAATTTTCACTAAGTCAGAATCTGTCTTGCTTTTTTTCAAAATGTAGGGGCATTTTTCACTTAGATCCAAAAAATTTCAAGACAAACTATGATCACACATGTGTTGTGTCATATGAGGGCTTTCCAAAATGCCCAAGAAATCCATCAAACTCCACGTGAGCTAAGAGTTATGACAGCTACAACATGCCTTGCTGCAAACTGTCTTGGCAAGGCAGATTAGTGCATTAGGGCTCGAATTGCTCAAATTGTGCAATTTCAAGCATGCTTATCCATCTACACACCTCAAGGGGGAACAAACAAGGGATAAGCACTGATCTATCAGCCTCCCAAGTCCAAGATTCCATAAGTAGCATGCCAAACCTAAAGAGCTACAAAGATGCCAAATATCCAATTTTGTTTCCAAGCATTCAATGCATACACCAAGGTAGCATGAACTTAGCCAATTCCAACTGAATTCAGTCCAAGTTTATCTCTGAACCAAAGCTACAAAGCCTGTGCTCCAATCTCAAGTCAATGGCTAAAGGAGACTTGAGATTCCTTTTGCATAACATTGGCCAAAGGTCTGCTGCAGTTGCCATTCACTATTGCTTGCAAAGCAAACTTGCTCTACTATAAATAGAGCTCATTTGTGCTCAGTTTGAGTACACCAAAGTAACCAAACTGATGCTTTCCTCAAAATCCCTCTCTTTAGGCCAAAATACCTTCTTTTACAAGGTACCTCTGAGTTTTTGAGTTAGAAAGCAATTCCATCATAGCTCATGATCCAAACACATCCAATATGTCATATCTAAGTTGTCCAAACTCTCATATGTGACCTGTAACACCAAAATCACAAAGTCCCCTCTCAAAACCTCAAAATTGGACTTTTTTGCATTTTTCAAGCCATGACTTGATGCAGTCACTTTCAAAACCAGATAAAACCTCAAACACACTCCAAATATCATCCTTGAACTGTCCCAAATGGTTCCTCACATCGGGAACACCATTTGAGAGAGTTGCCATATTGGTCACTTTTGCCCTTTTGCAAGAAAGAGCTCAAACTTGTTCCTGAGGATTCCAGCTGGTTCTAACCATTCTAAAAGCTTCTAAGGGATCAATTGAGAGTGTCCAACGCATCAAATTACTTCTGGAACAAGAAGCTTGGCAGATTGTACAACAAGCTCCAAGAGGTAATTCTTGCTTGTACCGTGTGTTAGTATAGAAAATGCAATTATAGGCCTATTTCAAAAACACTATCAGGTTTTTAAATAGGAACCTCATCTGGAAAAACCACCACCACAATTGGATTCCTTGTGAAATTCTAGGTAGGATAGACCTAAATTTTGTCCCAATCCATGGAGAAATGAGGAAGTTATAACCTTCACGTTTTTTACAAAAATCTTGCCTTGCCTTGCCTTGCCTTGGCCAAGCCTAAAACAAGGCATGCCTTATGTATTCATGGGGTGGCTTTGATACACGGATGTATCACCACCCCAGTGGTAGAAGGCGCGCACTGCAACCTTGAGGTCTGGGGTTCGAATCCCCTTCGCCCCAGACCTCATTTTTTACCCCTTTTTCCATTTTTTTTAATATTTTTCATATTATTTTAAATGATTTGAAAAATTAATTTCTCTCTCACTTTTAATTATTTTTTATTGGTTCTTTTTGAAAAAAATCACAAAAATGTTAAAATATTTTATTCCACAAAAAATCCAATTTATATTATTTATTTAATATAATTATAATGTTTGTAATTAATTTCATTTTAATTGTTTTTAAACATTTTTTAAATGAAATTCTCACTTTAATCTTTCAAAATCAATTGGATTTTAAGCTTTCATATGATTTAACTTGATTTTCCAAAATATTTTCCAAAGTGTACAACTTTTTTTTTAATATAATTGATATTTTATCCTTTATTATTTAAATTACCTTTGAAAATACCATTTTATTCAAAAATTAGGGTTTCTTCCTGATTTTTAATTTTCAAACACTCTTTTGGGTCTTTAATAGAGTGTAAGACCCAATCCTTTGTACATAAATAGTGTTGGGCCTCGATCATTGTATAAGTCCCTCTGTACTTTTTGAAACCCCGGTGCGATCGTCGCCATTTTTAACGAAATTCAACTGGGCCTAGCCTCGTGTTGTAAGTCTCATTTCTTTTCTTTTAAAACTCTTTTGGGCCTCTAATAGAATGTAAGACCCAACCCCTTTTGAAAAGTAAAATAATTTGGTCCATAGGTATTGTATAAGTCCCAACGCATTTTCAAGAACCTCGGCGCGATCGCCAGTTCAAAATCAAACGACCTGGGCCTACCCTCGTGTTGTAAGTCCCATATCTTTTTTTCAAAACATCCTTGGGCCTCTTAATGGAGTGTAAATCCCACCCCTTTGTAAATAAAATATTTTGGGCCTCACACATTGTAGAAGTCCCTCTGTACATTTTCAAAAGTTCGGAGCGGTCGTCGCCTTTTAAAACAAAATTAATTGGGCTTCTCCTTGAGCTATAAGACCCATCTTTATTCATTTTTCAAACTCTTTGGGCCTCTCCTTGAGTTGTAAGACCCATACCTTTGTACAGAAAACCTTTTGGGCCTCAGTCATTGCATAAATCCCAGTACAATCTTATCAAAACAACTTCCCTTTTGATTTAGGTTCAAACATACAGTTGTTATCAAAACTTTCTTTAATTTCTTTGAACAACTAACAATACAGCATGGAAGCTTGCTCACCTGTAAGTTTTATCAGCTTTCATTTACTCGCTTTCATATATATATATATATAACTATATTGTGGGAAGCTGCACACTGTGAGTCTTCTTTCATTCTTTTAAACACATGTCAAATATATATAACTGTATTGTGGAAAGCTGTGAATGGTTAGTCTTCTTTCATTCCCTTTTAAATACTTGTCATATATCAACTGTATATATACCAGTATAGTTATATAGAGTTTTCCCCGACAACTAGGTCTAGAACTAGGTAAAGCCATATTGGTCACTCTTAAATACAGTCAAAACTAGATCTCCATAGGATTTCCAGATACAATCTTGCCTTCTCTTGGGATTAAACAATATGGAACAAAGAGAAAGGCAGTATTCCTCATGAACCTTTTCTCAGACTGTCACCCCTAGAAATTGTCAAAGAAATTCTACTCCCCGGAGTTGATCTATTCTCGGTGAATAACATCTCTTGAGTTTCTTCAAACCTCATAACTTTTACTAAATGATCTATTCTCGGTGAATAGCATTTCTTGAACTTTTCTTGGTTTGAGACCCAAAGGCTTCCTAAAACCATTCCCGCCTCCTCTTGGGCTTTGTACAAGGACCCTTCAGCTTCTTAGAAGTTCCCATGCCTTCTCTAGGGCTTAATACAAGGACCCTGACGATCTCTTAAAGGTATAAGACAGAACTTAGTCATCCTTTGCTAGAGCAGTCTTTCCAGTGTCAAACCTCTGACGAATTTTAGGGTTAATTCTCATCCCTTAAAACACCCGCCTCCTCCTGGAGGCATCATAAAAAAGATAAAACTCTTCCACACCAGTAGACTTGGATAGTCTAATCCTCTTGAGTCTCAAAGACATTCTCAAGTTCCCTCCAAACATAGGAAGAAACCCCGGATTCTGGATTAATCTCCAGCAGAGTTAAAACTTGTGGGTTCTAAAACCCAGTCTCTCTCCTAAAATTCTCTAGCCAGGGTCAGTCTATCACTAGTATAACACTATCTCAAATCAGAACCTCAAGGCATCTGATATCTCAACTCTTCTGCAACCCTCAGCAAGAGTTGATTCCCCACTTGGACCTGCCTCGGGATCTCAATAATTCCCAACAGAAGATAGCCTCCTCTTAGGCTTTGTATAATGATATTTCCTCGGCATAGTCAGCCTCCTCTTGGGCTTCGTACAATGATTCTCCCCAGCGGAGCTAACCTTTTCAAGACTCTCTTGTTGAGTCAATCACCTTTTCAGACTCTCTTGTTGAGTCAATCACCTTTTCATACTCTCTTGTTGAGTCAATCACCTTTTCAGACTCTCTTGTTGAGTCAACCACTTTTTCAACTCTCTTGTTGAGTCAATCATGTTCCGGACTCTCTTGTTGAGTCACCCCCTTTAGCCTCAATCTCGGGCTTTGTATGAGACAGATAAAAAAACACTCTATTGTTGAGTCAATAGCCTCCTTTTAGGCTTTGTATTATGATTTCCCCTAGCAGGAGGTCACCTCCTCTCGAGCTGTATATGATGATTTCTCCAGCTTATTCAGCCATAATCCTGGGCTTTGTACAAGACAGATAAAAAGCACTCTCTTGTTGAGTCAAACCCTTTTTAGCCTCTATCTTGGGCTTTGTACGAGATATAAAATTTCATAACCTTCTCTTAAGCTTGGGACAAATAACTTCCCCAGCAGAGCCATTTCCTCCCAGCCTTCTGTTAGGCTTCGAGGAATGATTTCCCAAGCAGAGTCAAACTCATTTCAGCCTCTATCTTGGGCTTTGTACAAGACACATAAAAATATCCTCACCAGAGTCAATCTTCTTTTCAGCTTCTATCTTGGGCTTTGTACAAGATACATACAAACCTCCCTAGCAGAGTCAAAATCCTTTTAGCCTCAATCTTGGGCTTTGTACAAGACAGATAGAACATTTTCCCCGAAAAAGTCTCCTTCAGCCTCCTCTTAGGCTTTGTATGATGATATCCCCAAAGAGTCAGTCTCTTTTTTGCCTCAATCTTGGGCTTTGTACAAGACACCAATATATACCCTTTCTTGTTGAGTTGATCTTATCCAACCTCCTCTTAGGCTGTGGGTAAGGATTTCCCCAGTAGAGTTAATCAACCTCTTAGCTTCAACCTTGGGCTTTGATCAAGGCACACAAAAATCAATAATATCTCTTTAGAGATGACAAGTTCTCTCTCAGTCAAACATTTTAGCTTCAATCTTGGGCTTTGAACAAGACACAAATAAACCTTTTAGCCTCTGTCTTGGGCTTTGAACAAGACACCAAAATATCTTTTTTTTCCTCCCCTAGAATAGGAGGAACTACGATTGCTCTGATTTCCCTATTTCGTTTAAACGGGATTACGTAGGCATAAGATTGCGAAATCTTAGCGAGCATACTAATCAAAAACTCTAGGTCCAGTACCTTCACTCATCAATCAAACTTAGGTCCAGTGCCTTACCAAAAACATCGGGAAAACCCGAACATCAACATCAACTCACTCTCTCTCATACTTCCCAAGAAACTTTCCTAACCCATTAACGGATAAACACCATCAAGTATAAAGTGAAACCTAAAGCTAATGTCTTGTGGATAACCACATATAGGATGGGTAATTGACAACTACCCATTGTATAACCTGACCCCGGACTCCCCAATCTCTTTAAGCGTTTGTTCAGTTAAACATTCGCATGCAAGGTTAGTTTTAGATACCTTCCCTTTCTCTTCCAGCTTCACGGGATAAATAAGAAATCAGAAAGTAGCACCCCCTCCTACCATTGCGGTGAGGAAAACCCAGCGATAAGGTGGCCGCGTCACCGACAAAAATCGCTCGCTACAGCAAGTTACTCCAAGTAACAGTCTAACAGACTCCAATCTAGCAACAGGAGCAAAAGTCTCATCAAAGTCCACTCCTTCAATCTGAGTGTACCCTTGATCAACAAGTCTAGCCTTGTTTCTCGTGACCACACCTTGCTCATCAGACTTGTTTTTAAACACCCATCTTGTACCAATCACATTTGACCCTTCAGGTATTGGCACAAGATCCCAGACCTCATGTCTTTTGAACTGCCACAGTTCCTCTTGTATAGCATTGATCCATAATTAATTGGTCAAGGCCTCCTTGACATTCTTGAGTTTCAACTTTGAGACAAAACAAGCGCTAGCAACAACATCTCGTGACCTGGTCATTCTTCCACCATTTGGATCTCCTATTATAAGCTCCTTAGGATGATCTTTCTAAACTCTGGTGGAGGGTCTTTTCAGTCTCTGAAGATTCATAATTAACATTATTTGAGTCTGCAGTACCTTCAGGAGCATCATGTGATGTTCTACCATCCTCTGTGACATCTTCATCACCCATGGGAAAGAATGCTCCAATATCATCAGTGACACCAGCTTCTGTAGTTGAGTCATCAACCACAACATTTATGAATTCCAGCACAACCTTAGTTCTTGAGTTGAAAACTCTGTAGGCTCTGCTATTTGTAGAGTATCCCAGAAAGATTCCTTCATCACTTTTGGGATCCATCTTCCTCTTTTGCTCATGGTCAGCCAAGATGTAACATTTACTTCCAAAAACATGGAAGTATTTCAAAGTTGGATTCCTTCCTTTCCACGGCTCATATAATGTGGCAGATGTGCCAGATCTGATGGTTACTCTGTTTAGAATGTAGCAAGTTGTATTCATGGCTTCAGCCCAAAAATGATATGGAAGTTTCTTGGCATGAAACATGACCCTTGCACATTCTTGAATTGTCATATTCTTTCTCTCAACCACACCATTATGTTGAGTAGTGGTGGGTGAAGAAAACTCGTGACTAATTCCTTCATTGGAACAAAAATCATTAAACTTACTATTTTCAAATTCCTTCCCATGGTCACTTCTGATTCTAACTATGCCACAATCCTTCTCCCTTTGAATTTTTTAACACAGTCCTTTGAACACTTCAAATACTTCTGAATTCTCCTTGATGAAATGCACTCATGTGTATCTAGAGAAGTCATCCACCACAACATAAGCATAACTCTTTCCGCCAAGACATTCAACCTGCAAGGTCCTATCAAGTCCATATGAAGTAGCTCCAAGATTTTTGAAGTGGTCAGATGTTGAAGCTTTTTATGTGACATCCTTGTTGTTTTTCCGATTTGACATTAGCCACATACTCTTCCTTCGTCTATTTTTAGATTAGGGATACCTCTGACAGACTCCTTAGAAAAGAATTTTTTCATTCCCTTGAAGTGCAAGTGGCCAAGTTTCTGATGCCACATCTTCACCTCATCTTCTTTTGACATCAAACAGATGGAGGGACACTTTGTTTCAAGGGGAGTCCACAAGTAACAATTATCCTCGGATCTGGTACCCTTCATAATAACTTCCTCTTTATTATTTTTTACCAGACACTCAGATTTAGAAAAGTTAACCTTGAGACCCTGGTCACATAATTGGCTAATGCTTATCAGATTAGCAGTCAATCCTTTGACAAACCGCACTTTATCTAGGCTAGGCTGCCTAGCATAATTCAGCTTCCCAACACCTTTTATCTCACCTTTTGACCCATCTCCAAAGGTGACATAGCTAGTGGAATGTGGTTTAATATCAACTAAGAACTTCTTGACACCAATCATGTGTCTAGAATAACCACTATCAAAATACCATTCTTCTCTGGCAGAGGCTCTCAGAGAGGTATTAGCTATGAGGACGACAATTTCATTCTTAGGAATCCACTTCTTCTTTGCTTTAGCAACCTCCTTTCTCCTTCTGGGTCGAGTTGATGATTTCGGATAACCATGCAACTTGTAGTAGTAAGGCTTTATGTGACCATACATACCATAGTGATGACACTTCTTATTTTGATTCTTTCTTCCTGAGGAGTTCTTCTGAGGTCTTCGACGATGTTGGGACATCCTACTTGACACCGTTTGATCCTGCTTTCTTTTCTGTTGAACAGAGTTCACACCAGGCCTTTGTCCTTTATTCCCAACTTGATCATTGTAACCAAGTTCTCTTCCATTTACAGCATTTCTTCCTGATTTAAGAATTTCATCCAACACATCTGAAATGCTAGTGAGCATTCTTATGTACTTAGTCATATTGTCAAGTTTTGAATTGAGCAACATAACTTCATCCTCCAGATCAGAAATGGTGGCCAAGTGCTTTAGCCTTTCATCACAAAGTTGAGCAATAAGATTCTGCTGATCCTGCCCTAATTGACAAACTTTACCACTTCTGATGCACAACTCCTTATAAGAGGAAGCCAGTTCATCAGCAGTGAGATCTTCAACATCTGATTCCTTTTCCGAATCATATACTCCAGTAAGTGCATAAACATGTTTAGCAGTTTCTCCGTCGCTCGAGGAGTCATCTTCATACCAAGAAGTAAATAACCCTTTCTTCTCCTTCTTGAGAAAGGTAGGACACTATGCTCTTGTGTGTCCAAACCCCTCGCACTCATAACATTGGATTCCCTTTACCCTGTTGGATTTCTTATCATTATTAGTTCTTCTTCCAAAATCTTTCCTTTTGTTTATGTAGGAAGACTGGGCCTTGACATTAGATCTTGACTTCTCGTCCAATTTCTTCAATAGTTGGTTATACTATTTTTCAAGAAGTCCCACAGCCTTGGACAATTCCTCATTGGAATTAGGATCACATTCTTCTTGATTAGACACCAAAGTTATACTTTTCTTCTTCTTAGATTTCTCACTGATTGCTATCTCAAAAGTATGAAGAGATCCCATGAGCTCATCCACCTTCATAGTGTTTATATCATGGGCTTCTTCAATAACAGTCACCTTCATATCAAATTTCTTTGGAAGTGACCTTAGGATCTTTAAAACTAACTTGGCTTCTGGAATTTTCTCTCCAAGATCACTTGAAGTGTTGGCAATATCAACAATGTTCATATGAAAGTCTTGAATACTTTCATCCTCAAGTTCTCAAACTTGGTGGTGAGAAGTTGAAGTCTTGAAGATTTTACCCTAGAAGTTCCTTCATGCGCATTCTTTAAAATCTCCCAAGCATCCTTGGCAATAGTACAGTTTTTGATCAGCCTGAAGATGTTCTTGTCAACACCATTTAACAAGGCATTCGAAGCTTTGGAGTTACCTTGAGCAAGCTTGTCATCTTCATCATCCCAGTCTTCCTCGGGTTTTAACTCATCAGTGATCTTCCCATCCTTATCTTTGGCCTTTGGTAGGTCTCACCCTTAGACCACAGACTTCCAAGCTTTGCCATCCATAGACTTGATGAATGCCACCATGTGGAATTTCCAATATTCATAATTGGAACTATCAAGAATGGGTGGTTTATTTAATATTCCTCATTCTTTATCCATTGAACCAGAAAGTATCGTCCCTGAATCTCACCCAGGTGCTTGCTCTGATACCAATTGAAATTCTGGTAGCAGATCTCAGATGTTCTGAGAGATGTCGAGACACTTGATCTCTGCTTCACACACAAGGACAATAATGAGCAGAATACAAAATGCAAAAAATAAAGCAACACACAAGGATTGTTAACCCAATTCAGTGAACAACAGTGAGAGAAATTACAACTCAATGTAAACAGTCCAGCTCTAGTATCAACACGACACAAGAGAGGCTCACAAAATACAAACCCTAAACTCACTAGGCAACAATGTATTTTTTTACACTATTTCTAGGTTAAATCCATCCTATTTATAACCATAAACATGACTGGATTTGGGCTTTAGAAACGCAGCAATTCTGCTCCATAGAATCTGCAACTAATTCTAGAATAGTTTCTTCAATGCTAAGTTTCCTAAATAGTCTCCACACTTAGAAACAGTATCTTCAAATTATAATCAGAATCTCTGATTCCTCAATCTTGGACGCCACCTAGGAAAAACAAATAATCCCATAATAAACTGAAATCTGGAATAACATAATTAAAAACTGAAAAGTAACAGACAAAGATGTTGAATCATCATGATAGTACATCTTGTCCAACGTCTTGATCTTCAGTTAGTTCTTCATGTTAGGACATCTTGTCCAACATCTTGTTGTCAAGTTAGTTTTACCAAAATTGATGTCAACCTTGGACAAAATGTCCTAACATGAAGAACTAACTGAAGATTAAGTTGTTGGACAAGATGTCATATCATGATGATTCAACATCTTTGTCTGTTACTTTTTAGTTTTTAGTTATGTTATTCCAGATTTCAGTTTATTATGGGATTATTTGTTTTTCTTAGGTGGTGTCCAAGATTGAGGAATCAGAGATTCTGATTATAATTTCAAGATGATATTTCTAAGTGTGGAGACACTTTAGGAAACTTAGGCTTAAATTAGTTGCAGATTTCGTGGAGCAGAATTGCTGCGTTTCTGAAGCCCAAATCCAATCATATTTATGGTTACAAGTAGGATGGATTTAAACTAGGAATAGCGTAAAAAAAATACATTGTTTCCAAGTGAGTTTAAGGTTTGTATTTTGTGAGCCTCTCTTGTGTCGTGTTGATACTAGAGCTGGACTGTTTACATTGACTTGTAATTTCTCCCACTGCTGCGATTGAAAGGGAATTGAGAAGGGGCTCATACCTAGTAAGTGTCTTAGGTAGAAACTAAGCACGGGTAGTGATTAAGTGATAAGTTGTAAACTAGAGGTGTTTAGCTTATAATTAATACTATCTAGTGGATTTCATTCCTGGCTTAGTAGCCCCTAGACGTAGATGTTGTTGTTCACCAAATTGGGTTAACAATCCTTGTGTGTTGCTTTATTTTATACATTTTGTATTCTGCTCCTTATTGTCCTTGTGTGTGAAGCAGAGATCAAGTGTCTCGACATCTATCAAGACATCTGAGACTGCTACCAGAATTTCAATTGGTATCAGAGAAGGCATCCTGCTCTATATCTGGGTGAGATTCAGGGACGATACTTTCTGGTTCAATGGATAAAGGATGAATATTAAATAGACCACCCATTCTTGATGGTTCCAATTATGACTATTAGAAAGTACACATGGTGGCATTCATCAAGTCTATGGATGGCAAAGCTTGGAAGTCTGCGGTTAAAGTTTAGGACCCACCAAAGGCCAAAGATAAGGATGGGAAGATCACTAATGAGTCAAAACTTGAGGAAGACTGGGATGATGAAGATGACAAGCTTGCTCAAGGTAACTCCAAAGCTTTGAATGCCTTGTTCAATGGTGTTGACAAGAACATCTTCAGGATGATCAAAAACTGTACTGTTGCTAAGGGTGCTTGGGAGATTTTGAAGACTACGCATGAAGGAACTTCTAGGGTAAAATCTTCAAGACTTCAACTTCTCACCACCAAGTTTGAGAACTTGAGGATGAAGGAGGATGAAAGTATTCAAGACTTTTATATGAACATTGTTGATATTGCCAACACTTCAAGTGATCTAGGAGAGAAAATTCCAGAAGCCAAATTGGTTCAAAAGATCCTAAGGTCACTTCCAAAAAAATTTGATATGAAGGTGACTGCTATTGAAGAAGCCCAGGATATAAACACTATGAAGGTGGATGAGCTCATGGGATCTCTTCAGACTTTTGAGATGGCAATCAGTGAGAAATCTGAGAAGAAGAAAAGTATAGCTTTGATGTCAAATAAAGAAGAATGTGATCCTAATTCCAATGAGGAATTGTCCAAGGATGTGGGACTTCTTGAAAAATAGTATAACTAACTGTTGAAGAAACTGGACGAGAAGTCAAGATCTAATGTCAAGGCTCAATCTTCCGACATCAACAGAAGGAAAGATTTTGGAAGAACTAATAACGATAAGAAATCCAACAAGGGAAAGGGAATCCAATGTTATGAGTGTGAGGGGTTTTGACACACAAGAGCAGAGTGTCCTACCTTTCTCAAGAAGGAGAAGAAAGGGTTATTTACTTCTTGGTCTGAAGATGACTCCTCGAGCGACGGAGAAACTGCTAAAAATGTTTCTGGACTTACTAGAGTATATGATTCAGACAAGGAATCAAATATTGAAGATCTCACTACTGATGAACTGGCTGCCAGTTATAAGGAGTTGTGCATCAGAAGTGCTGAAGTTTGTCAATTAGGGCAGGATCAGTAGAATCTTATTGCTCAACTTTGTGATGAAAGACTAAAGCACTTGGCCGCCATTTTTGATCTGGAGGATAAGTACATAAGAATGCTCAATAGCAGTTCAGATGTGTTGGATGAAATTCTTAAATTAGGAAGAAAGGCTGGAAATGGAAGAGGACTTGGTTACAATGATCAAGTTGGGAAATAGAGGACAAAGGCCTGGTGTGAACTCTATTCAACAGAAAAGAAAGCAGGATCAAACGGTGTCAAGTAGGACGTCCCAACATCGGCAAAGACCTCAGAAGAACTCTTCAGGAAGAAAGAATCAAGACAAGAAGTTTCATCATTGTGGTAAGTATGGTCACATAAAGCCTTACTGCTACAAGTTGCATGGTTATCCTAAATCATCAACTCGACCCCGAAGGAGAAAGGAAGCTGCTAAAGCAAAGAAGAAGTGGGTTCCTAAGAATGAAATTGTCGCCCTCATAGCTCATACCTCTCTGAGAGCCTCTTCCAGAGAATACTAGTATTTTGATAGTTGTTGTTCTAGACACATGACTGGTGTCAGGAAGTTCTTAGTTGATTTTAAACCACATTCCACTAGCTATGTCACCTTTGGAGATGGGTCAAAAGGTGAGATAAAAGGTGTTGGGAAGCTAAATTATGTTGGGCAGCCTAGCATGGATAAAGTGTTGTTTGTCAAAGGATTGACTGCTAATTTGATAAGTATTAGCCAATTGTATGACCAGGGTCTCAAGGTAAACTTCTCTAAATCTGAGTGGCTGGTAACAAATGATAAAGAGGAAGTTATCATGAAGGGTACCAGATCCGAGGATAATTGTTACTTGTGGACTCCCCTTGAAACAAAGTGTCCTTCCACCTGCTTGATGTCAAAAGAAGATGAGGTGAAGATGTGGCATCAGAAACTTGACCATTTGCACTTGAAGGGAATGAAAGAAGTCTTGTCTAAGGAGGCTGTCAGAGGTATCCCTAATCTAAAAATAGATGAAGGAATAGTATGTAGCGAATGTCAATTTGGAAAACAGACAAGGATGTCACATAAAAAGTTTCAACATCTGACCACTTCAAAAATCTTGGAGCTACTTCAGATGGACATGATGGGACCTATGCAGGTTGAAAGTCTTGGCGGAAAGAGATATATTTATGTTGTGGTGAATGACTTTTCTAGAAACACATGAGTGCATTTCATCAAGGAGAAGTCATAAGTATTTGAAGTGTTCAAAGGACTGTGTAAAAAACTTCAAAGGGAGAAAGATTGTGGCATAGTTAGAATTAGAAATGACCATGGGAAGGAATTTGAAAACATCAAGTTTAATGATTTCTGTTCCTCTGAAGGAATTAGTCACGAGTTTTCTTCACCCATCACTCCTCAAAAGAATGGTGTGGTTGAGAGAAAGAATAGGACAATTCAAGAATGTGCAAGGGTCATGTTTCATGCCAAGAAACTTCCATATCATTTTTGGGCTGAAGCCATGAATACATCTTGTTACATTCTAAACAGAGTAACCACCAGATCTGGCACATCTGCCACATTATATGAGTTGTGGAAAGGAAGGAAGCCAACTGTTAAATACTTCCATGTTTTTGGAAGCAAATGTTACATATTGGTTGACCGTGAGCAAAGGAGGAAGATGGATCCCAAAAGTGATGAAGGAATCTTTCTGGGATACTCTACAAATAGCGGAGCCTACAGAGTTTTAAACTCAAGAACTAAGGTTGTGTTGGAATCCATAAATATTGTGGTTGATGACTCAACTACAGAAGCTGGTGTCACTGATGATATTGGAGCATTCTTTCCCATGGGTGATGAAGATGACACATAGGATGTTGGAACATCACATGATGCTCCTGAAGGTTTAGCAGACTCAAATAATGTTAATCCTGAATCTGCAGAGACTTAAAAGGTTGACAAGGGACCCTCCACCAGAGTTTAGAAAGATCATGCTAAGGAGCTTATAATAGGAGATCCAAATGGTGGAAGAATAACCAGGTCACGAGATGTTGTTGCTGGCGCTTGTTTTATCTCAAAGTTGGAACCCAAGAATGTCAATGAGGCCATGACTGGTGAATTCTAGATCAAAGCCACACAAGAGGAACTGTGGCAGTTCAAATGGAATGAGGTCTGGGATCTTGTGCTAAGACCTGAAGGGTCAAATATGATTGGTGCAAGATGTGTGTTTAAAAATAAGTCTGATGAGCAAGGTGTGGTCACAAGAAACAAGGCTAGACTTGTTGCTCAAGGGTACACTCAGATTGAAGGAGTGGACTTTGATGAGACTTTTTCTCCTGTTGCTAGATTAGAGTCTGTTAGACTATTACTTGGAGTAACTTGCCTGTTGAAATTCAAGATATTTCAAATGGATGTTAAGAGTGCCTTTCTGAATGGACACTTGAATGAAGAAGTCTAAGTGGAAAAACCTAAAGGCTTTGTTGATCCTACATTTCCAGATCATGTGTTCAAATTGAAGATGGCTTTTTAGGGTTGAAACAAGCTCCAAGGGCTTGGTATGAGAGGCAAACTGAATTCCTCCTCAACCATGGTTACAGAAAAGGTGGAATTGACAAAACCCTATTTGTTAAAGAGAGGGATGGAAAAGTCATGATAGCTAAAATCTATTTTGATGATATTGTGTTTGGAGGGATGTCGGATGAGATGGTTCAACACTTTATCAAGCAAATGCAAACTGAGTTTGAGATGAGTTTAGTGGGTGAATTAACATACTTTCTTAGTCTCCAAGTCAAATAGATGGAAGACTCAACATTTCTTTGTCAAGGGAAATATGCTAAAAGTATTGTGAAGAAGTTTGGCTTGGAGAATTCTAACCACAAAAGAACTGATGCTCCTACACACTTGAAGTTGTCTAAGGATGAAAAGGGTGTTAATGTTGATTAGAGTTTGTATAGAAGCATCATTGGCAATCTTCTATGCCTTACTGCAAGTAGACCTGACATAACTTTTGCGGTAGGAGTCTGTGCTAGATATCAGGCTGAACCTAAAGTTAGTCATATTAATCAAGTCAAAAGAATTCTGAAGTATGTGAATGGTACATGCGACTATGATATGTTGTATTCTCATAGTTCTAATTCCATGTTAATAGGATATTGTGATGTTGATTGGGCCGGGAGTGCTGATGATAGGAAGAGCACCTCTGGTGGATGTTTCTTTCTGGGGAACAACTTGATTTCATGGTTCAGTAAGAAACAAAATTATGCTTCTTTGTCTACTGTTGAGACTGAATACATAACTGCAGGTAGCAGTTGTTCTCAAACGATGTGGATGAAGCAAATGCTTACTGAGTACAATGTCAACCAAGATGTGATGACACTTTTCTATGATAACTTAAGTGCCATTTATATTTCAAAGAATCCTATTCAGCACAGTAGAACAAAACATATTGACATCAGACATCACTTTATTAGAAATCTTGTGGAAGACAAAATTATAACCTTGGAGCATATTGCCACAGTGAATCAGTTAGCTGACATCTTCACCAAAGCCTTGGATGCTAATCAATTTGAAGTGTTGAGAGGCAAGCTTGGAGTTTGTCTGTCTGAATATTTGTAGCAGTCAACTTGGTGTGGGAATGCTATTCAAGTAAGTGCATATGTGTTCCCACCAAATAGAGAGAGGTCTTCAAAGACAACTCTCAGGTTGAGAATTACTTGACAACTGTATCCTGGCATGGAGAAGAGGAAGAGAATGATAAGGAAACTGAAGATGACTGCGGAATGTTTTCTTTTCGTGGTTCGCTGGGATGCCCATTTTTGCCTAGACTGATTCTTTTGAATTTTTTCCGATTTTGAAGTCCAACGTGATTCCCTAACTTTTGCCTAAGTCACTTGTTTTCAAGTTATTGACTTAGCGGGCTTTCTTTTCTTTTTTTTTTCTTTTGATTCTTTTTCTTTTGAAAAAATTGTCTGACACTGGTTTATCTTACTTGTTTGAAAGGGTTGTGACTGCCTCACTTCTTGGTCAATGAGGGATAACCACTATGGGTTTGCGAGGTACGACCTCTTGTGAGGGACAAAATGTGATTGATCTTCGAATAATACACTCCTTTTTTCTTTTTGAAACTTGAACGCTCGATCAAATTAGCTGACACCTACCCTGCCCTAGGTTAGACGTGAGAGTTTTTCGTTTTTAGAAAGAAACTCTTACTATTAGGCTCAACGAGGTTGACAAGGGATTATCTTCCTTATATCTCCATGTCTTCTGGGGCATCCAACAAAGATATAAAGACTCTGAGGAGATTGGCAGGTAATTTCTTTTTTAATGAAGATGATGTGTTGTATAAGAGGAACTTCGACATGGTCTTGCTACGGTGTGTTGATAAAGACGAAGCAGATAGTTTAATGGAAGAAGTTCATGAAGGCTCTTTTTGTACCCATGCTAGTGGGCATGCCATGGCTAGAAAGTTGTTGAGAGCTGGTTATTACTGGATGGCCATGGAATCAGACTGTTTCAAGTACGCGAGAAAGTGTCATAAATGTCAGATTTGTGCAGATAAAGTGCATGTACCACCGGCTCCTCTCAATGTTTTGTCATCTCCTTGGCCCTTTGCTATGTGGGGCATTGATATAATTGGAAGGATTGAGCCGACTGCTTCCAATGGTCATTGTTTCATCTTTGTTGCCATTGATTACTTTACTAAGTAGGTGGAAGTGGCCTCGTTTGCCAATGTTACTAAACAGGTGGTTGCCTGATTCATAAAGAAGGACATCATCTGTCGTTATGGTATTCTTGAAAGGATCATTACTGATAATGGTTCAAATTTGAATAATTAAATGATGAAGAAGTTGTGCCAGAGTCTCAAGATCGAACATCAGAATTCTTCTCCCTATCGTTTGAAGATAAATGGTGTTGTTGAGGCAGCCGATAAGAACATTAAGAAGATGGTTGTGACGTATAAAGATTGACATGAGATATTGTTGTTTGCATTACATGGATATCGTACCTTAGTGCGTACATCGACAGGGGCAACCCCTTTCTCACTTGTGTACGGTATGGAAGCAGTCCTACCTTTGGAAGTTGAGATTCCTTCTTTAAGGATATTGACAGATGTGAAGCTTGATGAAGCCGAATGGGTACAGACCAGATTGAACCAGTTGAACCTCATTGAAGAGAAGAGACTAGCATCCATTTCTCATGGACGGCTATATCAGAGCAGGATGAAAAGGGAATTTGATCAGAAAGTGCATCCTCAGTGTTGACTTAGTGTTGAAAAGGATCCTGCCTCCTCAGACAGATCACAAGGGAAAATGGACTCCAAATTATTAAGGACCATACGTTGTGAGAAAGGTTTTCTATGGCAGAACCTTGTTGCTCTCAACTATGGATGGTGAAGATTTTTCGTCCCCTGTGAACATAGATGCAGTGTAATTAGTAGAGGAGTTACAATTAGTTTTTGTTTCACATGAAAAGAGAAGGAAAAAAGAGAAAGAAAGCTAGGGCTAAAGAACAAGAGGAATTTTCCACCATTGTTGAAAGATCAAGCTCACATTTTAGGTAAGGGGGAATGGGATTTAATATAGGTGATCTGAACATGAGAGGGTAGTGAGGGGTCATTTCCCTCTTAGGATTCTGTACATTTTTCATCTTCTTAATCTGTTGCATGATTGTGTGATTGTTGCTGCAATTTCGTATTTGAGTATTGTCTGATGTGAATTCATGTGTGTACTGATGTTGATGTAGAATTCGTGTAAAAATGTCTGCTGTTATTGTGGTTACTATGAAATTGGATTTGGAAAAATTATGGGTTTTGAGGGTTAACGAAAGTAGGATCTAAATTGTAGAAAACTTGAGAAAATGGTAGAATAATGAGATAGAATTAAGATTTGAAATGGAACTGAAATAAAGATGATGTTGGGTCTGAAATAGGAGCTTGAAAGTGATCCAATGGGGGAAATTTCGCACTGATGCGAAATCTGGAATTTTGGCATGCTCACTGGCCATACGCGTATGGGGGGAGACCATACGCATATGAGGGGACACTCCCAGGCGCATACGCGTAACATACGCGCCCTGTCCCGTGGCCAGCACGGACCTCTGCCCATACGCGTAGGGTACGCGTAAGAGACATAAGGCAGTACGTGTGTTGGTGAGGCAATACACGTATGGGGATACTGAAGGGGTTTTGAGAGAGGGAATGACCTTTAGTCATACGCGTACAACATCAGGCAATACGCGTATGGCATGGGCAGCTGAGAGGCCATACGCGTAGGGTACGCATGCCTCGGGCGAGCGAGCAGGGCCATACGCGTATGCTTAGGGGCAATACGCATATGGGCAGTGTGTATGCATAATTTTTCTATTTTTGCGATTTCGGTCCCGAATTCACGTGTAATGCAATCTCCTTGATCCATAAGATTAAGATAGTATAAATGAACATAGGAGAAACTAGTAATATTATTAAGTGGGATAAAATGTGGGTTTTTATGAGGATGTCTAGTTGAAACGTGTTGGGTGTGTGGGCCAAGATTGTCTTGTGTAGACAGTCTTGTGCTGTGGTGGTAATTTCGGAGAGAATTACGGTGAGCGTGTGGCTTGTGTGGGATCAATGAGGATCGTGAATTATGCTTGAATAATTATCATATTGTGCATAATTTTGTGTCATGCATTCATGTCATGTTATGTGGAGACGAGCTAGGTAGGAATCCACGATGGGTGTCTAGTCTTGTCCGGACTCTATGTGGGAGTCGTGTGGAGATAAGTTGTAGTTCAGAGGAACGTATATGACTTATCCGGATTCCGATGGGAATCGGGTTCTAGGGTGAACCATATGTGATTGTGATGGTACCGCATGCATTGTGTTGTGTCACATTGCATATATATATATATATATATGGGCTGTTTATGTCGAATGATGATGTGGCACTTGTTTGTGCGTGGTAATTGTATGATTGGTGTTTTGTGTATGAACTACTCCTTAGCATGTGTTTTTCACCGTGTATTTATTGAATGTAGTTCTCACCCATTTTCTTTTTGTTGTGTCTGTGCTCCTTGGGGAGTACAGATGACTAGGTACCTGAGTAGTGCTTGGAGCATTGTGTTGCTATTTGATTGAGTCTTAGGAGTCGCTCTTATTGGAATAATATAAGCAAGTGTGAGTAAGTGGGGAAATAGCCCCACATTGGATAGGAATGTGGTGACTTGAACATTTATAAGTGGGAGAACCCACTCACCTATCACCTTAAGGTTTTAGGTGGGCAAGTGGTGTGTCTCTCACATAGGTGCCTAGTCCTACACTATGTATCAATGCTCCCTAGTGAACTCCCCCCAACAAATGGTATCATGAGCCTTTGGTTCGAGAAAGGGACCGGGTGTATCGAAATTCCCAGGAAGTGGTGTTCCGTTGAAATCAAAACGCCCAAGGAAGAGGTGTATTCGAAATACCTAATAAGAGGTGCCTTGAAAAAGGTGTCAACGGCGGTGCAAGTATAAAAAAGGGGGAATATTGTGGACTCACACTTGAGGGGAAGTATTGGAATAATATAAACAAGTGTGAGTAAGTAGGGAAATAGTCCCACATTAGATAGGAATGTGGTGACTTGAACATTTGTAAGTGGGAGAACCCACTCACCTATCACCTTAAGGTTTTAGGTGGGCAAGTGGTGTGTGTCTCACAAAGGTGCCTAGTCCTAAACTATGTATCAATGCTCCCTAGTGAACTCCCCCCAATAGCTCTGATACGTAACACGGGAAGGATGAGGATTTCGTCATGTTTTTATGTTATTTGTTCTTGGTTAATTGTTACGTATCTATTTCTAATCAATTGTTGTTGAACCACGTATTATGTGGAGAATTGATGTAATTTGGATTTTAATGTTAAACCGTTTGAATTAATTCCGCTGTGGAATAAAAATATTTGTTTTTATTAATAAATAAGATATGAAGTGATTTAATACTTCATGTTGCTGTTTTGTTGAATGTGGCATCCTACGTGTATTAACTCTGATTTTATTCTGCAATATTTTTGTATTTTTTATTTTTATACGAATGGGTAGAATATGGTGGAACCCTTCACCTTGTACTCAATGGGATCCTTCTTAAGTTCTAGGGTATGTTTGCTTACTACTTGAATGTTTGACTATTTATTCTATTTACAAAAATCTTTATTATTATACAGAGAAGACTTAGATGTAAGAAGGAGACCCTAAGTTTTTTATTATTACTGTACTCGCTAGGGTTTACAACCTTATGCCTACGTACTCTCAAATTTGAAGGATCAGAGTATCCGTAGTTCACCTCCCTAATTTTGGTTGGTTGGTTGATTTTATCCCTTAAGAAGGTCCCCGCACAACGGGGGTAGAGGAAGATTTATTTTCAAAAAATGCCTCAATACTCAAAGGTAGAGGACTTATAGTTTAGGTGAGTTGAATGTTTTTTATCCCTTTATCCCATTGAATTTGCAAAAAATATCCCTTTAGGTTTGATTATAAAAATGATATAACATTTCTTATAAAACCCTTATCCCCTATCCCTAGTCCTATGTTTATACTCTCAGATCCTAAGAGGTTTATCCCAAGACTTTATCCCATTTTATTGTGAAAATATCCCTTTTTAATTTATTTAAAAAAATAAATAAATTATATAATATAAAATTATATAAAGAAAAACCCTAAATTTAATATCCCTTATCCCTAATCCTAAGTTTATATTCTTGGATCTTAAGAGTTTTATCCCAAAACTTTATCCCAGTTATATCCTTAATATCCCATTTAATTTTATTATGAAGATAAATATAATATTATGATTATATTATATAAACCCCTAACCCTTATCCCTTATCCCAATTTTATTTATCCCAAAACCTTAGATTTTATTCCTTTATTTATCTCAAAATATCCCAAAATTTTTATCCCATTTTATTTATGAAAATAATATCCTTTTTTAATTTATTTTGGAAAATAAATTGATTATATAATTATGTTTAAATTAATTATATAGAGAAACCCTTTATTATCCCCTATCCCTAGTTCTATTACTATATTTATACTCTTAGATCTTAAGAGTTTATCCCAAAGTCTTTATTCTTTTATATCCCATGACTCATCCCTTTTAAACCCACTTCTATCCCTAATATCCCATGTATCCCTAATATTCTTAAATCTCAAATCACTTAAGAAATAAATCAACAATTTGTAAGTTGAGTCCTTATCCCTAACTCCCTCCCATATCACTTATAAAACATAATATTTGATTTAATCCATAATGTTAATTAAATAATCTCAGAAGCAAAAGTTTATTCCCCGTTTATCTAAAAATAAATATTTTAAAGTCTCCCAAAATCCTAATTAATTAATTAAAAAATTTGTAATATCCCAAAAATAATCATGTAATTATTTAATTATAATATCGCAAACTATAACTTAAATCCTATTTCAAAAGTTGAATTAATTCCAATTATCCCAAATATATAGAAAGTTACCCCCAATTATTTATGAAATAAATTCCAATTATTTATAACATCCATCCCAATTATTCAATCATTTAGAATATCAAAATGTAAATTAAATCTCAATTATTTAAGGAATATAAAATAATACCCAAATGCTTAATTAACAGCGTATTACATTCCATAAATATCAACAACCCAATATATTATAGAATATAAATCCCAATTTTTTTTAATTAAATAAATTTTAATAAATCCCAATATAAAGTAAATCCCAATTATTTAATCATTTAGCTAATTAAATACTAGTTATATAATTATTTTCACAGGGGTGTATTTTAACTTAAACTAGTAATTGAACTATGAAAAGAGGATGCGGATAGTAAAAGGCTAAGGCCCATTACCCATAATCTAGATATCATAAAACAGATTAATTATAAAATATATAAAAAGGAAAAAAGAAGAGAATTTCTTATTACACCATATAGGTTTTTTAGGCACCACACGAATTTTCGTTTTTGCCCTCAGTTTTCGGATATACACATTCGGACGCACCAATTGTTTTTAAAAAACGTTGATTTGTTCCGGATGTGCATATCAGGAATAATTCCTGATCTGCAGATCCGAAAGAATAGCAGAACTTTATTTTTTTTTTAAATCAGTTTTGTTGGTCGGTCGCAGATGTTAATATATCGTCGCAACTTAATATACATTCGAAAACATCCATATATAAAATAAAATGATATATATACGTAATAATACACCTGTCAAAATACAGTACATAAATGTAATCAAAATAGAATACATCAAACAAAAAACTACTGTGTATGCCGAAGGATCTCTCCTGGCTCCCCTGCTCCTCTGCCCCTACCCACCGTCCTGACTCGATGTCTGCGGCACTGAAGTGCCCCCCGAGCAATCTCAATAATCCTATCCATGGCAAGTCTGCCACCAGAGCCCTCAGGGAGGTGACCGTCCGCAATGGTCGCCCGCGCTATCTCGTGACAGCAAGATAGGACATCCTGAGTATGGTCCAGCTGAGACTACCGCTCCTCTAATATCTCCTGATAAGTAGGCCTGGGTGGCGATCCCTCAGCAGTGGGCACCATGCATGGGTGTGAGACGGTATAGAATCATATGATGTACCCGGCAGCAACGGTCCAATCTCTCGGCGCTCTGGTCGGCCAAGCCTCTTCCGGTACCAAGTGGGACTGGAAGTCAGCATATATCTCATCTATCTGCGTGCGGGTCAAGCCTAGAGGAGCAGACTCATGAGGCGTCCTGGGGACCGTCTGCGTGTAACCGAACTGACGCAAGACGCGCTCCAGCAAGTATCGAGCAGTAATGGTCGAATTGCATGCCAACCATCCTGAGAACAGCGAAACCTCGGCAAACAGGCGCGTCTCACGGTGATCGACATAGGCGTGATAAAAAATGTCCTCAATAGCCATCCGATCAAGATAAACTCTATAGAGGTCGAGCGCCTGGTTCCCTCTGAGCAGGAGAAATGCAGCAGCACGCGGCATATCCTCAGTGTACCCCCCCGACACTTCCCCAACCAGTAATCTTGGGAAAGTGCTGTAATATCCACGCCTGAAATGGAAAACATAACATCAGTGTCAAACATTATAATGAATATAGAAAGAAAAGAAATGAAAAAAAGACTTAGAATATAAGATTGTTACCACGTATAGTGTACAGTTGCCTGCCACAGTCTTGGCTGCCCAGAGGCAACCATCTGAGAGCCTAGAATAAGTGTATGCCAGCGTAGCCTCCCCCCAGTTGTACCCATGGATCTCTGTGGGATCCAAAAGGTACCTGAGGTAAACGATATCAACGTAAGTGGTGCTGGTGTCCACAAACAGCTGCTTGCCGAGCAAAAATAAATAGTAGCATCTCAGGGCACGCTGCCTGTGGATCGCCACCTTAGCTGGATCACCTGCTGCCCGTCCTGCCTCTGCAAGCTCCTCACGAAATATGCGTGTCAGAAAGGAGAACCTGACGTGTGTGCCTCTCAACTGGGTCACCTCCGCAAGTGCATCATCTGGGGTAGCCCTAAGCTCCCCAGTCAGCATCTCTATCGCCTCCACCTTCGACATCTTACCGTGACGGAGAAGGGTACCCATGATCGGTAGATGTAAAAGGCACGAGATCTCGTCGAGTGTGACCGTAAGCTCGCCGTACGGTAGATGGAATGAGGATGTCTCAGGGTGCCATCTCTCAACAAAAGCCATCAGTATACCGTACATGATTTGGGAATACCCAATCCTAGAAAGGCCTCAGAGACCAGAGGTAGCAAGTGCAGACTGGAACCACTCATCCTCTGGTAGCTCTGCAATCATGTCTATAACCTTGCCCCCATGGTTATAAAACTTCTGGGAATCCTTCTCCTGAAAATTTCCAAATAAAACAATGTTACAAATGAAAATATTTTCAACGAAAACAATTCTATAAATAAACCAAGAAAGGTTACTTGTCCTAGCCAGACATATCTAGCAGTATGCTCAGAGTACCCTAGGAGTAGGGACATATCAGACGGTCCCCCGGGGTAACCCTCCAGCTCATCGAAATCGTCATCGCCGTCACCGCCCTCATGTGCTGGGTGATCACCCTCAGGATTAGGAACAGGGGATGGAATAGGAGCAAGTGATGGAACTGGAGTCTCCCGACGACGCCTACGTGCGGGCGGGGACCCTGATGAACCAGCAGTAGGAACCCGACGCCTCCGAGATGTAGAAACGTCGGCTGACGGGGGAGTAGCCTGAACCTGTGATGTGGAAGGGGCTGCTGAAGGAGCTGCTGGAATTGCCTCTGCGCCGAAACTCTCGGTTGTAGACTGCGTCCGCTCACATCGGACAGATGCATGCTGAGCTGTCCGTCCATGTATCATACGATCGTCTCTGGCAACCATGTAATCTGCAAAGCATAATAAATAAATTAGAATTTTTTAAAAATAATTAAAAAAACAATAAACAATAAACAAAAAATAAACAAAAATAGAAACCAAGTTGCTTCCGGATTTGCACATCAGGAAAGCTTCTGTGGATGCACATCCAGAAGTACTCAGAATATTTAACGTTGGGTTTTTCCGGATGTGCACATCAGGAAAGCAATCAACGTTAACATTTTTCCGGATCTGCACATCCGGTATGTATTTCAAATTCTAAAAAACGCAGTCATGACTACTGTACCATCGAAAAGGGCATTTTAATGCCCTAATAGTCCGTTTGAAGCAGCAAACAATACCTACATTGGCTCTAACCCAGAGGCGTCTTAAACTTTTAAGAGGCCCTGTGTGAGAAGGTGAAGTTACCTTCGACTGAGTAGTGAATTTTTTTTAAGAGGCCCTATTTAACTATAAAAATAATCGTGTAAATGTGTATGGAAGCCCTTTTTACCATAGCTTAATTAACAAAAAAATGCGAGGCCCTGTGCTATAGGTCGCCTTGCACACCCTCAAAAACGACCCTGCTCTAACCTATGTTATTCATACTACCTAACAATTTCTACACATAAATGTCTACTCTAAATCGATTACTCGAAAATAAGTCAGAAACTCTAAAATTTGAAAACTTACCGATTAAATTGAGATACAGAGGATTTGGAGTGTCTTGATTGTTGTAGAAGTTGCTCTGCGCCGAACTCGAGTGAAAAAAGTCGGGATTTGTGGGATTGAGAAATTGAGAGTTTCAGAGAGTTTGATTGTTTAGAATGTGAAAATGTAAAGAATGAGGAGGGAGAAGCTCTGACGCCAATTATAAGAAATAATTCTGGATCTGCAGATCAGAAATTATTCCTGATATGTACATCCGGAACAAATTAACATTTTAAAAAAAAATTGTGTGTCCGGATATACATATCCAAAAACTGAGGATAAAAACGAAAATTCGCGTAGTATCTAAAAAACATATGTGATATAATAAGAAATCCTAAAAAAAAAAATCTAATGCGGGGGTGTTTTTTTTTTTTGGCGCGGCGCCCCTGTTTGTCTTCCATATTATTTATTTTTTAAATAAAAAAAGGGTCAAAATTATTGTTACAGTTAGGGGTGGAAGTAGGCCAGGCCGATAACAGGGGCCTACAGGCTAGCCTACACAGGCTCAGGCCAGACCAAGCTATTTTTTTAAATAGAAAAGGCCTCGGCTTTTTTATAAGCCTATTTAGTTAAAAAGGCTAGACCTCAGGCCATAAAAAAAGCCTTTTAAGCCTAACAGGCCAGCCTATTTAAATAAATATAAATAATTTTTTTATTATCTTATGTTATGTTTTGTACTTTGAGTTAAAATACATAAATAAAAATTGGTTATTTTGAAGAACTTATGAAAATAAGATGAAAACACCTTATGAACAATGTTATAAGTTGTTTTCATAAGTTATCTTAAACAAATAGTCTCGCAAAACTTATGCTAATAGATATGTTAAAATAAGTGAATGCAAACAAACTTTTAGTCTCATTGATTTTTAGTTTGTTAGTCTATTTAAACATTATTTTAAATGCAAATTTACATATTTCTAAAATAATAGGCTTTTATGTAGGCTAAAAGGCTAACCAGGCCTTAGAAAAGGTCAGGCTCAGGCCTAAAAATAAGCCTATGACAGGCTACAGGCCAGGCTTAGGCTTCAGTTTTTTTGGCAGGCCAGGCTTAGGCTTGGCAAAGCCTAGCTCGGCCCAGCCTATTTCCACCCCTAGTTACAGTCAACATTGAAAATCAATTTCATCTTCTCTCTCAAACTCTTGTACGAACTAATCCAATCCCTCACCCTTATCCTCTACTCATTTTTCACACAAAACCACACAATCCAACAATAATAAGAACACATGAAAACGAATCAAGAGCATGGGCTGCGGGAGAGAAATCGTTCACGGCGGAAGCGAGGTTGTGATGCTCTGACGTGATTCTGGGTGGTTCCAGGTGGCGGTGCGAGTTGCGCGATCGGCGGTGGTGTGCGGCCGTCCGCAGGCGGCGGCCGTTTTCGCGGCGGCGAATCGGAGCCTCTACGGTGGTGGTCGGGTTATGCGGTTTTGAAGGGGTAAGTGCGACATTGGTTATGCCATTGACGGGAGATGATGAGGGAGGTGATGCTCGCGACGGGTTATAGCTATTGAAACGGGTTGGGATTCTGAATTTTAAAACATGCTATGGGGTCAATTCGGGAACAGAGATATTATTGTTTTAATACTTTGCAGAACAACCATACTATATCTTTAGAGTTTAATGGTGATGCACTGACAGTGTAAAAAAGTTTTATACTGTCATCGAATAGGAATATATCATTCTGCCATGTCATTTAATTAGTTTTAAATTTTCAGTCTGATTTGGCGGGATGCATGGTCGTTATTAGTTGAGAGTGTAAAAAATTTTTACACTGTCAGTGCATCATCCTTTTTTCCATATCTTTAGGGTTTAATGGTGATGCACTGACAGTGTAAAAAAGTTTTACACTGTCATCGAATAGGAATATATTATTCTGCCATGTCATTTAATTAGTTTTAAATTTTCAGTCTGATTTGGCCGGATGTATGGTCGTCATTAGTTGACAGTGTAAAAAAATTTTACACTATCAATGCATCACCCTTTTTTCTATATCTTTAGGATTTAATGGTGATGCACTGACAGTGTAAAAAAGTGTTAAGGCACTGTTTTTATTTTTATACAATACTTTACCAGGTTGTTTATATATGATTAATACAATATAGCATTTTGATAAAAAAATCAATCAGCTAACTAACTTGTTTATTTAATTGATTTGGGGGATTTAGTATCGTATAACTGAATTAATAAGAAAGTATAATATATTGTACATCTGCCAATTATCCACGATTGATTTTATATTAAGTTTTTACTTATTTAATTAGTATTTTAAACACTTTATTATTTATGTAATTTTTTATAAAGATAGTTGTCAATTAAATTATTTAAAATATGATAAAAACAATATTTAATATAAACATATTCTACAATAAACCAAAACTCTATCGGGCATCAAACATGAAACATGTCAAATAACTATAAGTTAGGGAGTAAAGAAAATCGACCTACAGGATCAAAGTCTATTCCAGTAAGTAAAATGATCCCTTTGCTATTTTTTGGTTTTCTTTATCCTGCCTTTCTCGTAATTCTTCTTCTTTTCTCGCGCCTTCTTCTATGAGAAGATTGATGATGATGGTGGTGGAGGCTTTAGGGTTTGATTGTTGTTGTTCTTTGATGTGGAGAACAACAACAGTTGAATAGTATTTGTGTAAACTGTGGATGAAGAAAATAAGAGAGACGAGAGCTCTTTTTATAGGGAAAAATCATGTTAAAAAATTAAATGCGATTGAATCAAATAGAAAATATTTAATCAGATAGGATTTATTTTATTTCTTAAAGTTCAAGCCAATGAATATGGATGAATTCATGACTCGGTGAATTTGAATAATTAATAATAATAGCATAAAATAAAAAAATCCAATTTGAATAATAATAATAATAGTCACACAATGATAATGAAAAAGTTTTTGATTTATTTTGATTTATAGAATTTTTTGAGATTTTTTCCATAAAATAATAATTTTATTGAAAAAATCATACTTTTAAAAATGCATTAAATATAAATACGAAAATTAATATTTAAATAATAAAAAAATTATTTTTTGAGATTTTTTATGGTTTAAAATAGAAAAAGTTAGTAGTAAGGAATAAAAGAAAAAAAAAAACTAAAAGTGGAGGAGGTAGGATTTGAACTGATGACTCTCCCTTAAAATCATTGGACATACTCCTTTACTAAATGGGCTACTATGTTCATCCAAAATGAGATTACATCCAAAGAGTAATGTGTTAATTACAACTTAATTTCTAATTTGCACTCTTATACTATATCTTTTTATTTCTCTCACCTTTTTTTTTATATAAATGCATAGAAATAGTATTTAATTTTAAAAACCAAAAAATTAAAAATACAAACTACTTATTATTACTATTTTTTATACAAGCAATAAAAAATTGAAAAAATAAAAGAAAGGAAATGTGGTCAAAATTTGGAGTACGACAGTGACGAATTACTATACCCGATGAACACAGACTTATTCAAAAAATATTTTGCCTAAAAAAGTGGAATACAAAAGTCGTTAAGTCAAAAACCTGAAAGAGAAACTTAGGCAAAAATGGATATCCCGGTGGATAGAAAACCCGAAAAAATTAGGGATAAAATAAAAAAAAATATGGCCCGTTGAGTTGAAAACTCGAAAGGGCTGCTCAAGCAAAAATGGGCAATCCCGGTGGATAGAAAACCCAAAAGGGCGATCTAGGAAAAAGTTAGGGACAAATTCCAAGGCAAAGTAAATGGTATGTATATCCACGTGATCTTCGTGTGCTTCAGAAGAGAGGAATTAATCCAGTCGTCTTCTCATGAAGCAAGGTGTTGAGATCTTCGAAGTCATATGGGCCATAGCAGTGTTGAAGCTCAATGGAACTTCAATAATTTTCATTGCCGTTGTACTTTTCTTGCATAACAATTACCTCATCAAGGAATTGCATCCTTATGTACATTTACCCATTCAAGGGCCAAATCTATGAAAGAGAAATTTCTCATCAAATTTGTGCCCAATTGTTTTCTTACTTTATCTGCTTGTTTGCAAAATGTCTTTATTTTTTATAAACTTTGTTTTGAAACTTTGGTTAATAATAACAATGTTTGAAAAAACAGTTAGATTGTTTTGATATTTTAAAAAGAATCTAAAAGGGAGATTGACAATCTCCAATGGTTCCTTCGTCTCATGAGAACATCAAATCATTCGCCAGCCACCATGGCTCTTTCAGCCTAAGTAACATAATCCTCTCAAGGATCTGTACATATGCCACTCCACAGCAACAAGTCTCTTTAGAATTTATCAGTGGCATTCACATTTTCTTGTCGCTCGCAGCACTATCAAGGTTTAGATGTCGAGTAGTCAGATCCATCCTCCAAAGTCCAATCCCTATTGGCAATTACCAAAGTCCACCCTATTGGCACCTTCATAATCCCCAAAAGTCCAATCTCTATTGGCAAACACCAAATAACCAAAAGTCCAACCTCACTTGGTGCACACCCAAAAGTCCAATCTCCATTGGCAATTACCAAAGTCCACTCTGTTGGCGTTTTCATAAAACCTAAAGTCCAATCTATATTGGCAACCAGAAAAAGTAAAAGTCCAATCTCACTTGGCGCTTCCCTAATCTAATCCCCAATGATACCCAAAAAGATCTCACCCTCGAAAAGGAGACCTATCCCAAGCATATTCACGTAAATAACATGCATCATGCATAGCATTCCTACCAAACAGGAGTAGCATCAAACACAGTCATATCAATCATGCATAGTCTCTTTGTTAAAACAAGAAGCTTCACTTATCAATCTTTTGGATTCCTACATGCATTAGAATCCCCAACAGTGGCATCCTTGTGTGCATTTCCATCCATCATGCAATGCATGGCGTTTCCACCCAAAGTAGAACATCATATCAAACATAACATAACAAGATCCAGGATCAATCAACAAGCATCCCGGCCACTCCTCCTTCAAAGTCGGCAGTATTCCTCTGAAAAAGAGCTAATACCCCGCACGTGCTCATGGAAATTCTATTCCTCAACAAGTCATTCCTAAACTTTATAGTTGATAATGACGATCTTCAGCATCTTTGCTTTTGTTGCTCCCCAAACAGAGGTTATCCTAAAAAGTCTCTTATGAGTTTTTCCCTTGCAGAGCTTTGTTAGCACACTTCCTACAAAAGGAGTCTTGCTTAATCTGTTTTCCCTAACAAATTTAGCACTTGAGATACTGTTCTAGTATCCCTAAAGAGCCTTAAGTCATAAGGCACTGCTTCGCATGATCTAGAAAGTCTCATACCCTTGTTGAGATACTGCTCTATTATCCCCGAAGAGCCTTAACCTATAAGGTACTGCTTTGTACGATTTAGAGAATCTCATTTGTTCTTGAGATACTGCTTTAGCATCCTCGGAGAGCCTTAACTCATAAGGTGTTACTTTGTACGACCCAAATAATCTCATGTTTTGGTTGAGATACTATTCTAGTATCCCCGAAGAGCCTTAACTCGTAAGGTTTGCATGATCTGGAAAGTCTCATACCCTTTTTGAGATATTGCTTTATTATCCCCGAATATCCTTGACGTATAATGTACTGCTTTGTGCGATTTAAAGAATCTCATTTGTTCTTGAAATACTGCTTTGTCATCCTCAGAGAGCCTTAACTCATAAGGTGCTGCTTCTTACGACCCAAAGAATCTCATGTTTTGGTTGAGATATTGTTCTAGTATCACCGAAGAGCCTTAACTCATAAAGTACTACTTCACATGATCTGGAAAGTCTCATACCCTTGTTGAGATATTGTTCCAGTATCCTAGAAGAGGCTTAACTCATAAGGTACTGCTTCGCATGATTTGGAAAGTCTCATGCCCTCGTTTGAGATACTGCTCTAATGTCGTTGGAGAATATTAGATGCGATTGAGGTATCGTTCCCATTGTCAGAATATCTCGATCAATAAGATACTGCTTCATTGGTTTAGAGAATCTCATTTTCCCCTTTGCAAAGATATTGCTCGGAGTATCCCCGAAGAGCCTTAACTCATAAGGTACTTCTTCGTACGATGCGGAGGATCTCATTTTCTTTGTTAAGTTCCTTTAAAAGGTCCCTGAAGAGCCTTAAGTCATAAGGTATTGCTTCGCGCGACTTGGAGAATTTCACTTCTTGACCTGAGATACTGCTTTGGTAATCCAAAGAATCTCAGATATTTTGTTCAGATTCGCATTCTGCTATCTCATGATTATATCTTTTATACCATCAATGCATTTCATTTTACATTTTTACCAGACAAATTTTGGGGTCTTCTTGTATCTAACTGACTTCTACTTTAAAAATGAACCACACATAACAATTCATTTTCTAGGGTTCAAGACAATTGGATAGGGGCATCTGTCATACCCCAAATTTGTCCTACCTTTTTTTACTTTCTTGTCTCAAGCATTTGCACTGCATATATTTTATTCCTCGGGGCTGGTCCTTTGGCCTCTAGCCATGATAATTCTTAATACCAATTATATTAATTTGTTTCCTCTTAGGAGTTTGCATTTGATCTTAATTTTCAACCTAGCTCAGAATCTCATGTAACTTTTACTCATGTCATATTGCATTGGTTAATAAGTGAGTTTGTTTTAAGAGGTGTCTCATGTGTCTTTTAGGCTTGGAAGTTTAATATCATTTTTGACATTGACTTTGAATTTTCAAATAAGAGTTTTTCTTGGCATGGCATATTAGGTTTGTTTAATGTATTGGAACAAAATATTCCAAGTGTTTTAGAGCAATATGCGTCTTTAACTCAATTTACATTGATGTTTTAAGTCTCTTATTCTTGTTTACAAGGGCATTTACACTAAAAATTGTCATTTGCATATACTGGTCTAAAGGAGAATATGTCACATTTTCAAATAACAAGTTTTTGCATCTACATTACTTTTATTCCCAAACAATACAAGGATGGGAATTTGAAACTCAAAAGTATTCCAAGTAAACTTAAAGAGCATTAGAAGACATGAGAGTGCAAAGTTAGGCATTGCAAAATTTATTTAATAAGGTAAAAGTGCAAGTTACACCAAGAATGCCATGGTTCATTTGAATTCAAAATTCAAGGGTTGTTACACTGTTGCAAGCAAGTTACACGAGGTACAAAGTTCTAATCCTACAAGAGAAGTCCTAAACTTAGCAAATTACAAACAAAGAATCAAGTTGGTGCTTCATGAATTAGCAATGCCTCCTCCAAGTTTCAGTGCCATAACTCCTTCATCTTTATGTCAAGCTACCTCACCAAGCTCCTCATGCCAAGATCAATATACATGGAAGGAAAATGAAACAAATGATTAGCATAAAATACAAAGGACAATCACACAATACAAAGGGAAAATACACAAATTAAACCAAATAATGTCAACAAATTCAAATTCAGAACAGAAATAAGCAAGTCACAATTCATGCCAAATTATGTCAGCAACAATAACACGAGGAAAGATTCAAATTCATGGCACAAAATGTTCACAGCAGAAATTCACTTAGCAAAATATCATTTTCAAAGGGGACCACAATATTCACATAAGAAAATCACAAGCAATTCACATACAATCAAATGGGGACCACCAAGTTTATAGAACGACAGAAAAGACAAAAGAGAGAATAACAAAATTTAGCTCCACTTTCAAAGCTTTTTCATGTGTCTTATTAGCTATATGATTATAAACATTATCTTTTACATATTGTCGAATAAAACCACATACATGTTGAAGTTCAAACTCCCATTCTACATCAGACACAGAATCCGACTTTGCAAAACTAAAAATTGATAAATGCAATTTCTTCACAAATAGTAAGTCTTTCATATTGACCTTCCATAAATGATAATTAGAACCATTCAAAAATACCATCTTCATCTTTGTATTTGACTCCATCATTCAAACAAGTAAAATAGCCCTTAACCAAGAGCTCTGATGCCACTTTGATGAGAAATTAAGACACAATAATAGACCAATACGCAGCAGATATAAAACTCTCCAAGTTTGTAGGAACCTTGAGGATCAACAACAAATATATGACGACAAATCGAATAAATAAAAGCACAAAAGAGCACCAATATTTTTAACGTGGAAAACCCCTCAATATGAGAGTAAAAACCACGAGTCATCCAGACCAAAGAAATAATCCCACTATAATCAATTAAGGGTACAAGAGAGTCTTAAAGTGATTCACAAACTAGTGCTAACAACCGCAAATCACAAAGCAAACTAGCTTACAAATAAGAATCAAAAGCTGAAATTTTTTCCTAAATCTGCAGCTTAGTACAAAGCAAATAACTTCCACCTCAGACGTTGTTTTACAATTCTGAACGGTCAAAAGTTATATTTATGTGGTAAGAACCTTCCCTCCAAATTTGAGCTCGATCCAACGGTTAATAAATCAGGGATCGTCGATTTAGTGAGACTGATAGCAGAAAAACTAGAATGAGTTTCTCACCTATATTCTCTCTTTTGAATACTTTTTTCCTCAATCTCTCTCAAACCTAAATTGATATTCTCCACTTAAAAAAGTTAGACAAATGGACAAATCATATTTGGCCCTTTCTCCACATAGGAAGGGAGCCTAAACCCAACACAAATGACAGTTTTCTCCTTCTCCATTGGAGGTTCTAGAACATATCTAAAATTGTTAATAAGGATGGGTCCTTGAAAATCAACAACAAATGGGATTAGGAGTTGCTTTTGCATGCTTGAAGAATAAAAAGACGTCATTGTTCTTAAAATTTAAGCAGAAGAAGAAGTGATAAAAATGAAAATTGCAGCAAATAAAAAACTCTTAGAGTTATGACGAGAAAGAAAATAGGTGGGTGTGTATATATATATATAGTTGCGGAAGAAGACTGTTTGTTTTCTCTTTAAAATCAAAACAAGTGGCATTTTGTTTTTTTAATTGTTAATTAAATGATTTTGTTTGTATTTTAATGCGGTTAATTCTTGTAGCCCACGATGGCCTTGGAGATTAGAACCATGATGACAGATGCACGCACGTTTATTGACGTGACAACTAGGTGGAAGTGGTCATGATGACGATGATGTATACATATTACTTTGAACAGTGTCGTGAGTTTACTAAAAACACCACATTTCTTCCATATTGCAAATATGATCGAAAGTGGCATTTTGGGGGGCATCTCTTAGCCTGCGATTTTTGACTCAAACTTATTCGATAGGAGTGGGGATGTGAGATAAATATATAAGCTAAGCATAGGTAGATAAACTATGTTTTCGACGCCAAGATCACAAAGATTCAACAGGAAACAAGTTTATTCTCAACCTAAGCAGTTAGAGGACCTAAAAATGTTTTTCGACATAAGTAATGGTTTGGCAGCAGTTCAACAACTGAAGAAACGTGGAAGCAAATGAGTGGACAAAAGACCACATAATAATGTACGTGTCAATGTTGGAGAGTTGAGAGTTGTCGACGGTTAATGATGTGCATAGTATATCAATAGGTTTCGTCTATGTAACGGGGGTTCACAATTTCATTTATGTTCCCGTTAGAATTCCCACATCCAAGTTATAATGATATAGAATTTGTGAGAAATGTAAGAGCTTGTGTCCCTCTTTTAATTCCAGATTTTTACCCATTTTCGTTATTAATTTGTCTACATTTATTTTACCTTTCTTAAGAAATTTTGCATTTACCTTTTACATTCTCATCTCGTTTCTTTAAATTCTAACATTACACCATTCAAACATCTCGCCCGAAATGCCCTTAAGATTTTTTTTTAGTTTAATCCTTTAAGTGAACTAAATTACAACAAACAGTTCCCAAATTCCAATATTCCCAAAGGTTCCCAAAACTCAAATAACACAATAATAGGAATTTATACCCTTGTCTCTTTAAGTTTCCTTAGTAATGTCACTTTCTCCCTTTGTATTTCAATCTACATTCCGAAGGATGTTGTAGAAAAAATGATAGAGATACATATTTATAACATATTAAATCTAACAGCTCCATAACAAGCTCAAAACACGACACATCAACAAATAGATCAACACAAATAAATGTCCAAGTTCGATACTCGTGAGCGGCCTGAATCAGACCCGACTCTTGAGGACCGCCCACCAGAGCTATGCTTCGATTATCGGTTAGACTTCAATTGTTCGCCACATCTCCATCGTTTCCTGTAATGTCTACCATAGGAAACAACCGCCGAACTGGCATCACTGTGGTTCCGACGTCCTTCATTGACTTATCTAATGCTTTTCGAATTTTGCAACTTTGCTTTCTGCCAATCTCGAAATAAAATATCCTTCTTTTCATCACTTAAGGTTTTAAAGAATACTTCTACTCATGTCTTATGAATTGCATCTATGTTCTTTTTTTTCTGGCAAAAGGTTGTTATTACAACATAATGGAAAGTATCTTTTTTATAAGTTGCTTCTTCATTACTGTCGACGTCATCATCTTCATGGTCTTCACACGGTTTATACTTGTACCTTGCCTAATGAAAGGTCGATACTTAAGTTGAAGTGTGTATGTTGAACTTCCCTTATGTTCTCTTGAACCCCTTTATTAAAAAGGTTTTTATAAAGAGTTAGCGGAGGAGTTAGTGGAGAAGTTAGTGATCTATGATATTCCACCAGCTCTCTTTTATAGGCCGAGTTCAAAAACCTATATTCAGCCTAATCTTTTAGATACAATATGGATTATAGGTTACTATGTTAAGATATATAGTCTTATTGGTCTTTGTAAGACTTAAAATTTTATGCTATTTCAACTTAAAATATTTATTATTTATGTACTTATTTATTATTTATTATCTACACTTTAGCGATGTTGTGCATGTTGTAAAAAATGATAAATCCAAAGTGGTTGTTTCCTTCCTGTATGTGAGAGTGGTACTTGGTAAATAGCTCAATAAAATAATGGATTTATCCTCATTGTCATCCTTCAGGTTATAAATATGTTGTTTCACGAACAATTTGTCCATAAGCGTCTTGGACATGTACTGATTTACCAATTTATCCAAGATATTCTTCAAAGTTGTGAGGTCTAGAATATGATTCATCACGTCAACATCATGAGCAATAAACAATAGCTACTTAAAAATCAAAACTCAAAATTGATATTTAGGTTTTCTATAATATAAAGACTAAATTAATGTTCTTTTTTAAGTGTGCGTGTGTGGCCTAGTGGTGAAACGCTTGGGTCTTGAGAGTTTGCTCCTCTCAAGGTCTCAGGTTCGAATCCTGCTGAATACAAATTACTTATTAAAAAAAAAAGAAAACTACTGACTATTGACTTCAAGATCTTCCAACATACTTTCAAGCTTTTTCAGATGATCCTCAAGAATATCTACTTCATTCGACTGGTTATTCTTATCAAGCAAATTAGTAGCCACGGTAATTGCACGATTGATCCTGTTTTTCTGTCGAGGAAGGAGCTTTAATTTAACATCCTTCTTCGTTAAAGTATTTCTCATCTTGTAAGTACAGTAATCTAATGCATTCATTACCTTTGCTTTCCTTAGGAATTTCTCGTCTTCAGCGCGATACTGATCTGCTTCTTGAATCAGTTTTTTTATTTCATCACGTGATAACCTTTCTTTGTCATTGGTTATCGTGATTTCGTTTGTATTTCCAGTGGATCTTTCTTTAGCTGAACCAGTTAGGAGACCATTTTCATCTATCGCAAACAATACATCCAAGGGTTGGCCACAAGGAGCAGGAATGCAAGAGAGACTAAAAAAACCAAGCAGATTGTTGTCAGTAACGCATGCTCTCTCACCCTCATAAACTTTAATAGATACACTGCAATGGTTATCCTTAGCAGTGACATATTCTTCTATCTTCTTGACCGGTATAAAAGTGTTCCTAGGAATTACCACACTCATCACGTCACCTTTAACTGAAATACCAAGTGACAAGGGTGTAACATCCCGCACCACCAAGTTCGGAACATTCTTAATGGTTTTGCTCAACAAAGCAGCCTGAACCGCTGCACCACAAGCAACTGCCTCATCAGGATTGATGCTCTTGCACAAATCTTTTCCATTGAAGAAGTCACGCAATAGTTCCTGCACTTTGGGAATCCTAGATGAGCCACCTACAAGAACAACATCATCTACCCTACTCTTATCAATCTTAGAATCAATAAGACAACTTTCCACAGTCTTTATACACTCATTAAAAAGGTCCATATTGATTTCCTCAAACTTAACACGAGTGATTGATGAAGAGAAATCAAGACCCTCACATAAATAATCAATCTCTATAGTGGTGATCAATTTGAAAGAAAGCGTCCTTTTTGCCTTTTCACAGGCAGTTCTCAACCTCCTCAAGGCTCTAGGATTACTAGTAATATCCACTTTGTTCTTCCTCTTGAATTCTTGAACAAAGTATTTCAACATTCTATTATCAAAGTCCTCCCCTCCAAGGTGAGTATTTCCGGCTGTTGCTTTAACTTTAAAGACATTACCTTTAATTGTGAGGAGAGACACGTCAAAGGTACCACCTCCAAGATCAAAGACAAAAATATTTTGTTCGCCCAAGCATTCACCTCTCTTGTCTCTCTTGTCAAGGCCATAAGCAATGGCTGCAGCAGTGGGTTCATTAATTATCCTCATAACATTAAGGCCAGCAATGGCACCAGCATCCTATTAGGAATTAATAATTTATATTTTAATTAATATTCACAAACTTGGTGACCAAGTTTGTTAGAGGGTATTTTAGTATTTTATTGTTGCTTTTGTAGCCCTAGTTTTTAGCTTATAAATAGACTAGTGGTAGTGAGTATTTTTAGTAATCCTTTTGTAATCCTTGTAGCCGTCGTTCTCTATAATATATTCTTCTATTTTCACCATTATTTCACCTTGTACACCAACAATTGGTATCTAGAGCTCCGGTTAGGATCAACGGGAAAACACGGGAAACACGAGTGAAACGTGAGGATTCTTGTGTGATTGAATTTTGATTCTTGATTTATGTTGAATCTTGAACGAAATTCTGATCAGAATCATAATTTTTTTGTGATTTTGTGGGTTAGGAAACACTGTGTGGTAAGTTCTGAGTGTACTGTACAAGGTTGAAGATGATGAACGGCGGCGGCGACATGAACACCAAGCTCCCAGTATTTGATGGCAAAAACTGGAATCGTTGGATGATTCAAATGTGTGTACTGTTTGGTGCTCAAGATGTTCTAGATCTTGTCACCGAAGGTTACGTTCCGGTAGCAGAAAATGCGATGGAGGAGCAGAAGAACGCGCAGAAGGATACAAGGAAGAAAGATCAGAAAGCATTGTTCTACATCCATCAGTGTGTGGATGCGGATGTGTTTGAAAAGATTGCAGATTCAACGATGGCAAAGGCGGCGTGGGACACACTGGTCAGATGTTACGGTGGTGACGCATCAGTGAAGAAGGTGAAGCTTCAGTCTCTATGTAAGTAGTACAAGAATCTCAACATGAAGAACAATGAGAAAGTTTCTGAGTACATCTCCAGAGTGATTCTGATCACTAATGAGATGAAGGCGTGTGGAGAAACTCTTTCTGAACAAGTAATCATTGAGAAGGTATTGAGATCCCTTACTCCTCAGTTTGATTACATTGTGGTAGCAATAGAACATTCTAAAGATCTGAGCACCATGAGAATTAAAGAGCTGCAAAGCAGTCTAGAAGCGCAAGAGTTGCGTCTGACTGAGAGAACTTCTGAAAGGTAAGTAGAGCAGCAGGCTCTGAAAGCAGTTTCTGATAAGAAGCATCAGAAGCAGTCGTGGTCAGAAGCCAGGAGAAGATCTGATGGTGGTCAGAAGTCAGAAACCTCAACTTCTGATAGGCAAAAGAATGCTCAGAAGGGAAAAGAGAAGTATGACAAGAAGAAGGTCCAATGTTACTGTTGCAAGAAGTTTGGTCACTTTGCTAGAGATTGTTGGTCAAACAAAGAAAGGAAGTCGGAAGAAGCAAATATAGCCAGAAGTTCTGATGATGAATCTGTGCTATTGAAGGCTTCTGAATCTGATGATACGAATTTGACAGACTGGTGGTATATGGACACTGGCTGCTCAAATCATCTTACTGGAAATAAGAAATGGCTGGTTGATTTTGACTCTGAGAAGAGGACAAAGATCAGATGTGCTGATGACAAATATCTTAACGCTGAAGGTATGGGAAATGTCAGAGTCATTCTGAACAATGGGAAAACAGCATTGATTCAGAATGTGTGGTATGTACCTGGCATCAAAAGCAATCTGATGAGCGTGGGATAATTAATTGAGAAAGGTTTTTCAGTTACCATGAAGGACAATCTTCTGAAGCTGTACGACTGTAATCAGAAGCTGATTATGGAGTCAGAACAGGGAAGGAATAGAATATTCAAGGTGAATGTCAGAACTTTTGACTCTGAATGTCTTAGTGCAATAAGTGTTGTGAAAGAAAGTGAGCTGTGGCACAGAAGATTTGGTCATCTGAATTTCAGAAGCTTAGAACATCTGAATTCGAAGAAGCTGGTACATGGAATTCCTACAATTAAGAAGCCTGAGAAGTCATGCAAAGTTTGCATGGAAGGAAAGCAACCAAGATTGCCATTTGCGTCAGAAGTTGCTCCAAGAGCAAAACATCCCTTGGGAGTAGTACATTCTGATGTGTGTGGTCCATTTCCAGTAGCATCGATCGGAGGGAATAAATACTTCGTGTCATTTGTTGATGAATTCACGAGAATGATATGGGTATCCCTTATTAAGTTCAAACACGAGGTGTTTGCTGAATTCAAGAAGTTCTGAATGAAGGTTCAGAATCAGAGTGGTCAGGCTCTGAAGATTCTCAGAACCGATGGTGGGGGTGAGTATAACTCCAAAGAGTTTCAGAAGTTCTGTGAGGAGAATGGAATTGAGCATGAGGTTACTGCTCCTTACACTCCTCAACACAATGGTCTTACTGAAAGAAGAAATCGTACTTTGCTTGATATGGTGAGAAGCATGCTGAAGGAGAAGAAGCTTCCTCAGAACTTCTGGGGAGAAGCTGTTGCCACCGCAGCATATGTGCTCAACAGATGTCCAACGAAGAAGCTGAAGGAAATAGTTCCTATTCAGAAGTGGATGGGAGAAAAGCAAAGTGTTAGTCATCTAAAGGTGTTTGGTTCTGTTTGTTACAAACATGTTCCAGAAGCCAGAAGACAGAAGCTGGATGATAGAAGAAAAGTAATGTTACTGGTGGGGTACCACAGTACGGGTGCGTACAAGCTTTATTGTCCAGAAACTAATAAAGTTGAGTTCAGCAGAGACCTTATTGTGAAGGAATCAGAAGTTTGGAATTGGGATAAGTCTCAATCTGATTCTGATGTGAGAACTTCTGAAGAAAGGTCAGAAATAAGAGTTTCTGAAACTGGTGGTGATTCTGACTCTGAAGGAGACTCAGAAGATGAAGGTTATTCTGATGATCCAGATTCTGATGATGATCAAGATTCTGGTGGTGATTCAGACTCTTGGAATATGCCAGACTCTGAAGGTGGTCAAGGTTCTGGAGGAAGTCAACCTTCTGAAGCAAGAGCTTCTGAAGGAGAAACTTCTGAGGACAGAACTTCTGAGGTTCAAGCATCCGTAGAAAGTTCTGAATGAGGTCAGAGGCCACAGAGAATCAGAAACATTCCAAGAAGATTTGAAGAGTTTGACATGTTGCAAGACACTGAAGTAGATTCTGAAGGAGAAATTATTCAGTGTGCCATGTTAGTAGACTCTGAACCTGTGAGTACAGAAGAGGCTCTCAAGCAGAAGTTCTGGCTAAAGGCCATGAAAGAAGAACTTGAGGCCATAGAAAGAAACAAGACTTGGAAGCTGACAGAACTTCCAAAGGACAAGAAAGCCATCAGCGTCAGATGGGTTTTCAAGAAGAAGCTAAAGCTAGATGGATCAATTGGCAAATACAAAGCGAGGTTGGTAGCAAGAGGATTTCTGCAGAAACCTGGGCTGGATTATTCTGAAGTGTTTGCACTTGTAGCGAGATATGAAACAATCAGATTGGTGATTGCAATAGCTGCTAACAGGAATTGGCCTCTGATGCATTTAGATGTGAAATCTGCATTTCTGAACGGTCCATTAGAAGAAGAAGTTTATGTGTCACAACCTCCTGGATTTGTGAAAAAGAATCTGGAAGGGATGGTGTACAGATTACATAAAGCTTTGTATGGATTGAAGCAAGCGCCCAGAGCTTGGAATCAGAAGATTGATTCATTTTTCAAGAAGCAGGGTTTTCAGAAATGTGATATGGAATACGGTGTTTATGTTCAGCATATTTCTAAAGGAAATATGATTCTGGTGTGTTTGTACGTTGATGACATACTGCTGACCGGAAGTTCTGAACAAGAATTAGCAAAGTTCAAGAAGGTGCTGATGAATGAGTTTGAAATGACTGATCTCGGGAAAATGACATACTTTCTAGGGATGAAGTTCAGATATTCTGAGAAAGGTATCATTTTGCATCAGCTGAAGTATGAACGAGAACTTCTGAAGAGATTTAAGCTGCAGAATTGTAAGGCTGCTATCACACCTGCAGATACGAATCAGAAACTAGATTCTGATTCTGATGGTGAGGATGTGGATGCTACAACCTTCAAACAGTTGGTTGGTTCTCTAAGGTATTTGTGTAATACCAGACCTGATATTTGCTATGCAGTTGGAATGGTTAGTAGATTCATGAGTAAACCCAAGTGGTCCCATTACCAAGCTGCTGTCAGGATTCTGAGGTATATCAAGGGAACTCTGAAGTATGGAGTGTTGTTCCCTTCTGGAAGAAAGAGTGAATCAGAACTTCTGAGTTACTCAGATTCTGATTGGTGTGGAGACAGAGTTGACAGAATAAGTACTTCTGGATACTTGTTTAAGTTTCTGGGAGGTCCTATTTCTTGGAGTTCTAAGAAGCAACCTGTTGTTGCGTTGTCAACCTGTGAAGCTGAATATATTGCAAGTGCTGTTACTGCATGTCAAGCTGTGTGGATTCTGAACTTGCTGGAGGATCTGAAGATCAAAATTGACAAACCTCTGAAGCTGATGATTGATAACAAGTCTGCAATCAATCTTGCCAGAAACCCAGTGTTGCATGGGAGAAGCAAGCACATTGAGACCAAGTATCACTATCTGAGAAGTCAAGTTCATAATGGAGTGTTAGAAGTTCTGCACTGTAGCACCCAGAAGCAGTTGGCAGATGTTCTGACGAAGGTTATCAAGACGGAGCAATTTCTTCGCTTAAGGGATGGAATTGGTGTTGTTAGCTTTGAGGAAATATAAATTAAGGGATGGTATTAGGAATTAATAATTTATATTTTAATTAATATTCACAAACTTGGTGACCAAGTTTGTTAGAGGGTATTTTAGTATTTTATTGTTGCTTTTGTAGCCCTAGCTTTTAGCTTATAAATAGACTAGTGGTAGTGAGTATTTTTAGTAATCCTTTTGTAATCCTTGTAGCCGTCATTCTCTATAATATATTCTTCTCTTTTCACCATTATTTCACCTTGTACACCAACACATCCATGGTGGCTTTTCGTTGAGAATCACTAAAATAAGCTGGCACAGTGACAACAACATTTGTAACAGGGGATTCCAAATATGCCTCTGCAATCTCTTTCATGTTAGAGCCCTTATTATTCTGGACCTTTTTTAGCCCGGTCCAAAAAAGTCCTAAAAAAATGTATCAGCCCATATGGGGTATGGGTAGCCCGACAACCCGAATTAATTTAATTACTTTGGCCCATAATTTAATTACTTGGCTACATACAACATAATACATTTGGTCCAGCCCATAATTTAATTACTTGGATACATAAAAAATATTACAATACATTATGTCCAGTCCAGCCCAAAGGATATAATAATGCTTGGAGTTCGATCTACACTATAACTTAAATTATCATACATTACAGATTACACATGAACCAAAGTATACACAATTGAACAGTATGACCTAGCTGCTGCGTTGGGCCTGTTTGCTTCGAGTTCGATCTACCTCTCTTTGCTTCGCTACTTAGTTCCGCTACTCAGTTCTTTGTTGTCGGCTTCGCTACTTCTCTATCTGATTCGATTCATTCAAGTAAGCGTTGTTCGATTCATTCAAGTAATATGCTCATCTTTTAATCATTCATTCAAGTAATATGATCATCTGTTATAGATCATACACGGTCATCGTTGTTTGCTCATCGTTGTTCGCTCATCGTTGTCCTGCTTCGTTCTTCCGTGTTTGGTTGTTCTGTTGTTCGCTTATTGTCGTTCTTCCTTCAAGTAAGTGTTGTTCGATTTAGGTAATATTATGCATAATATTCTTCCTTTAGCAATTGTTTATTGTATTACAGAGTGTTATTGAAAAGTAATATTGTGAAATAATGTTGTGTTCATCGGTTGAAATAATATTGTGTTCATCTGTTGAAATAATGTTCATCTCAATTAGGGACCGTTATCCAATTTATAGAATATGTTCAAAATACTTGAGTTTCAACTGTGCAGAATGTGTTCAATTGTGCAGAATGTTATCTAATTAATTTACGGACAGTTATCCAATTTATAGAATATGTTTAAAATACTTGAGTTTCAATTGTGCAAAATGTGTTCAATTGTGCAGAATGTTATCCAATTAATTTAGGGATTGTTATCCAATTTATATAATATGTTCAAAATACTTGAGTTTCAATTGTTCATAATGTGTTCCATTGTGCAGAATGTTATCCAATTAATTTAGGGATTGTTATCCAATTTATAGAATATGTTCAAAATGCTTGAGTTTCAATTGTGTTGAATGTGTTCAATTGTGCAGAATGTTATCCAATTAATTTAGGGATTGTTATCCAATTTATAGAATATGTTCAAAATACTTGAGTTTCAATTATTCAGAATGTGTTCAATTATGCATAATGTTATTCAAATAATTTAGGGGTTGTAATCCAAATTATATAATATGTTCAAAATACTTGAGTTTTAATTGTTTAGAATGTGTTCAATTGTGCACTATGAAGCTCCGACACGCCATTCACACAGTGTGTCGCCGTGTCAGACACGTGTCCGACACGGATACACGTACGTCACGTATCTGACACGTTTTTAAAGTGTCCAACACAAAAATAAATTTGAATCACAGCCGACACGGATACGACACTTTATTTCAAATAAAGGACACAATCCAACTCAAAAAATTTCAGAATTAAACTAAAAAAAATTCAAAAAAAGAAATTTTTATCTTTCATATTCCGCTTTCCCACTATAAAAACAACAACAACGCGATTAGGATTCTTTATTTTTTCATATTCCACTGCTGGTTGTGTTGAAAGAAATTAGAGCACATATTCATTTATCAATTCTTTGAAGAGAAACAAGATAGCACCACATCGAGCAGAAGCTTTAGTATATATGCATAGTAACCTTTCACTTCTTTCAAGGAGCACTCCCTAATATCAGCAAGAGAAAACTAAAATGTGGGATGTCGCCGGAGATTAGTTTGGATCATTAGATGACAGTGAATTTCTTGAAGTTGTTGACTTGTCTTTGGATGAGTTAGGTTTAGAGGCTGATTTTCTCAATGTGGAGTAACTATGATATGATTTATATCATTTTGTTTTGGTGGATTTATGTCTTTTTTTCGTTGATTGAAAGTACTAAGTTTAAATAAACATAAATTTTGCTTCTCATTTTAAACTCTTCATAAATTGTGCTCATAACTTGCATTATTATATTAATATATAAAATATATATAGCCGTGTCTGTGTCCTATGTTTTTTATATTAGCGGAGTCCTCGTGTTCGTGTCTGTATCGTGTCCCGTATCCGTGTCCGAGTCCAGGCTTCATAGATTGTGCAGAATGTTATCCAATTAGTTTAGGGACTGTTATCCAATTTATAGAATATGTTCAAAATACTTGAGTTTCAATTGTTCAGAATGTCTTCAATTATGCATAATGTTATCCAATTAATTTAGAGATTGTTATCCAATTTATAGAATATGTTCAAAATACTTGAGTTTTAATTGTTTAGAATGTGTTCAATTGTGCAGAATGTTATCCAATTAATTTAGGCATTGTTATCCAATTTATAGAATATGTTCAAAATACTTGAGTTTCAATGTGCAGAATGTGTTCAATTGTGCAAAATGTAATCCAATTAATTTAGGGACTGTTATCTAATTTATAGAATATGTTCAAAATACTTGAGTTTCAATTGTTCAGAATGTGTTCAATTGTGCAGAATGTTATCCAATTAATTTTGTGATTGTTATCCAATTTATAGAATATGTTCAAAATACTTAAGTTTCAATTGTATTGAATGTGTTCAATTGTGCAGAATGTTATCCAATTAGTTTAAGAACTGTTATCCAATTTATAGAATATGTTCAAAATACTTGAGTTTTAATTGTTCAGAATGTATTTTTTTATAGTTGTTGTTGTTTTATAATTGTTGTTGTTGTAAGAATGTTGTTGTTGTTTAATGAATGTTGTTGCTGTTTTATAATTCTTGTTGTTGTATGAATGTTATTGCTGTTTTATGAATGTTGTTGTTGTTTTATAATTGTTGTTGATGTATGAATGTTGTTGCTATTTTATGAATTAGCATTTAATGTGTTGCAAATGTTAAGTGATTGGGGTATAGAGAAGAACATTTTTTCCATCACTTTAGACAATGCCTTTGCAAAATATAGCATGCAAAGATTCTTGAGAGAACACTTCGGATTATTAAATAGCTTGTTATTTAATGGAAAGTTCTTTCATATTCGTTGTTGCACGCATGTTTTAAATCTCATTATTCAAGATTGATTGAAGGTAGTTGGTGATGCATTGCATAAAATTAGACAAAGTGTGGCTTATGTAAATGTAACCGAAAGTAGAATACTACAATTTCATGAATGTGTTAGTAATGTTGGTGAGATTGATACAACAATAAGATTAAGATCTGATTATGTTACGATATGGAACTCCACTTTTATAATGCTCAAGAGTGCGATTAATCATCGTCGTGCATTTTATAGCTTGAGTTTGCGAGATTCAAATTTTAAGTGTTGTCCTTCAAGTGAAAAGTGGGCAAGATCCGAAATAATGTGTGAACTCTTGAAGCCATTCTACAACATTACAAACTTGATCTTCGGATCTTCTTATCCTACTTCTAATTTGTACTTTGGGGAAATATGGAAGAAAAAGTGTCTTTTGAATTCTTATTTAACAAGTGAAGATTCTTTGATTCAAGACATGGCTACAAAACTGAGGGAAAAATTTGACAAGTATTGGAGTGAGTATAATGTTATCTTGCACTTTGGTGTTATTCTTGATCCAACAAAAAAATTAAACTTTTTGAATTTTGCATATTGAAAAATTGATGATACATCAAGTGAAGACAAGTGCAAAAAAATAAGGGTGAGTTGTATGAGCTTTATGCGGAATATGTCAAACATGGAGTTTCTTCTATTCCTAACTTTTCACAAGTGCGACCTTTTTTTTGGAGGAGAAAATGAATCTTTGGCATCCTCATTGTATATTTGTGAAGTAAGTGCAAACTATTCTTTTTTTTTTTCTCTTACAAATGCAATTTATTGTTAATTTTAAATTTAAATTTTTATCTTTGTTTGTAGTGTATACTTTGTAGGAATTTGAAGAGCATGAAAGTCAAGCAAGTAACAATACTAGAAAATCTGAACTTGATTCTTATTTAGATGAGCAAAGGTTGTCTCCATCGATTGGTTTTGATATCTTGACTTATTGGAAGGAAAAAAGTCGTAGATCTCCCAATCTTGCAAGAATGGCTTGTGATATATTGAGCATTCCAATAACTACGGTGGCATCTGAATCTGCTTTTAGCATTAGCTCTCGAGTTTTAAACAAGTATAAAAGTTCAATGAAAGAGGAATTAGTTCAAGCTCTCATGTGCACACAGAGTTGGACGTTATATAGTTTTGAAGGTAAACTTGTTAACTTTTTTCAAGTGTATCATAGATTCATAATGTTGCATGTTATTCACTCATGTTATAAAAAATGTATTTTTTTTAACTACTATTTTTCTTATTTTGTAGAATTTGATAATGACATCAATAATCAAGATGGTTTAAGTGGACAAGCATCCAACACATTTGAACATGTGAATGTCTTTGAAGAAAACTCAAGTGACGTTGCGAGTCGAGTTAGGACTATTTGATTTTGTGTTAAGTTTGATAACTTAAAACTTGTTATTTTGTGGAAGTTACATGTTGGATATTATGTTATCATTATTCATGTACCTTATTTTGTGTTATCATGTAACTTAAAACTATGTATTTTGTTGGAAGTTACGTGTTGGATAATTTTGTGTGTAATTTGTATGTAACTTGTTGGAAGTTACATGGTGGATAACTTTGTGTGTAATTTGTTGGAAGTTACATGGTGAATAATTTTGTGTTAGGGAGAATTACTTAAATAAGGATAATATGCTACAGGTTATTATTTTAAAAATAAGAAGATTAAAAAAAAAATGGAAATTGGCCTGTTTAGGGCCGGGTAGCCCGTTGCCCAGACAGGACTGGGCTTGAGTAGTAAAAAGGAAGCCCGTATTCAAAATGAGCTTTTTGGGTCTTGCCTAGAAAAGCCCGAGGCCCGCCAAGGCCGGCCTATTTATGGTCGGGTAGTCCATTTTGACAATTCTATTGAACATGCAACATTGTTAGATTCTCTTGAGGGAGATTAATTTAATTGATAAATACAAAATGACATAAAAAATATTGTTAATTAAGAAATTGGTATTCTCATTATTTTATCATATTATAAAATTAATTTTTAGTCAATAAAAATAAATGTATTAATAAACACATACAAAAACATTTCTAATATAAATGTAAAATTAAAGATAACATCAAAATATATTAAACATTTATATTTAAATTTTATAATGAAATTTAACGAGTTACATTATAATGAAATAATAACATTATAATTTCGAATTCAGTTATATTAATCTAAAATAATAATTAAAATGATTTTCATGGAGTTTTGAATTAACATGATGAAACAAAGAAAAAGTGAGATATCAATAGAAAAGAAGAGAGAAAAAGTGAAAACTTTCTCGTTGAATCTAATTTGTGAGTTTGTTACGGTTGATATTTATACAATTGCTAAGTTATCTAATTGATCTTAACAATCTTCTAACCAACTAACCAACTTCATATGACCATAATACACTACATGATATACACCTCAACAATGACGGAGTTGCAATGCCTTGACCTCTAATCTATTATATATATATAGAGAGCTAGAAAATGAAACAATTAAAACTCTTTGGTCGCAAAGGTTTAGCAAAGAAATCGGCCATTTGAACTTGTAACCTGATAGGAAGCAGCTTGAATATGCCTTGCATGAATTTCTCTCACACAAAGTGGTAGTCGATTTCAACAAGCTTCGTTTTTTCGTGGAAAATAGGAGTAGCTGCAATGTGGATGGCGCTGGTTGTCACAATAAATTACAAGTGGTTTGTTGCATTGGATTCCTAAGTCTTGCAGCAAATATATCAACCATTGAAGTTCACATTTAGCAAAGGATAACACACAATATTATGCTTCTGATGAACTCTTCAAGACCGTATGTTGTTGCTTTGCTCCTCAAGAAATCAATGGTGATCCAATGAAAAAACAATAATTTGAGGTTGATCATCGAGGGCCAATGCACCCTGCCCAATCGGCATCTGTGAAACCAAGCAGTTGAATCTCTTCTGAATAGAAGTAATTTACCAGGTGACCCTTTGAGGTATTTGACAACTCTACATGTTATGTCATAATGTGTAACTGTTGGTATTAATAAAAACTGACCGAGTTGTTGAGTGGGACAGCTAATGTCAAGTGTGGTAGTTGTTAAATACAATAGTGTTCATCCCAATCTCCTATAATTGAGTATGTCTTCATATGGTGCAGATGCTTCTTGATGTAATTTGACACTTGGGTAGATAGGTGTTTTGGCAGGTTTACAACCATGGAGATTTGTATCCTTTAAGAGATCTAAACAATACTTTCTTTGACATATGTTAATTCCGACTTTAAAATGTGTAATCTCGATGCAAAGAAAATATTTGAGCCTTCCAAGATCTTTGATTTTAAACTCGTGATTAGGTGTGGATTTGATTCTTTCAATTTCTTCTAATTTGTTACCAGCTAGAGTGACATCATCCACATACACCAATAGTGCACTGAAGAATGTTCCTTTGAGGAGAATGATCAAGGAATGATTAGAGGTGGATTGCTTGTATCCTTGAGTGATTAAGAAACCTGACAACTTCTAATACCACTTCCTGCTGGCTTGCTCAGTACATATAATGACTTTTGTAACGTACAGACTTTATTTGGTTTGGGACTTGTAACTCCTTGAGGGACTGACATGTAAATATCTTCATGCAAGTCTCCATGCAAGAAGGCTTTGCTTACATCTAATTGATGTAAATGCCAAGAGTTGAAGGACACTAGATCAAGTAATGTTCTCACAGTGGTGATCTTGGCAACTGGTGAGAAAGCGTCGAAGAAATCAATCCCTTCCACTTGATTGTAACCTTTGGCTACAAGTCTAGCCTTGTGTCTCTCAATTGTCCCATCTAATTGGTGTTTCACCTTATAAACCCATTGGCTACAAGTCTAGCCTTATGTCATTGTTTTTAAATTTGGTATTCGATTTTAAGAGACTAATCAAATGAATCAATTTCACCATTCATTAACATTAGGTCATTTAAAGGCAAAACAAACTTTATATGAACTACATTAAAACAGAAGTTGTTAACACGTAGAATTCAAACTTGAAATTAAAAAAAAAAATTTAGTCTCAAACCATCACCAATAGATGAATTCTTAATGGTAACACTACGCCAAAAATGATCTTTAGCAGCACTACAAAGACAATGCTTTTCCAAGAAAGCGCTGCTATAAGTTTTATAAAAAACAAAAGAAAAGCGCGCAAAAAAGCGCTGCTAAAGGTGGACTTCAGACATCGCTTTTAAAAAGCGCTGCTAAAAGCCAAACTAAGGCTACCCTTAAGAAAGCGCTTTTAGAAAAGCGCTGCTAAAGGCCCTGCATAAGCCATACCTTAGACAACGCTTTTGGAAAGCGCTGCTAAAGGCCTAAGGTATACCATACTTTAGGTAGCGCTTTAGGAAAGCGCTGCTAAAGGCCCAATTCACTACACACCTAAAAAGCGCTTTTCCCAGAAAGTGCTGCTAAAGCTGCAGCCTACTAAAGCACTTTCTAAAAGCGCTGCTAAAGGTGCTTTAGGTAGTAAAAATTAAAACGCAGAACACCAGTAAATCATTTCTACTGTTTAACCCTAATCATTTCTACTGTTTTCACTCTCACGATTTTCTCCATTACGCAACCGCTGCTCCCTCCACCGCACTGTTCGCGTCGTCTCCGCCACCGTCACTATTCCTCCGCCGTGAATACTTGCTTCTCCCACCACTGTAACAGTTCCGGCCGTGTTTGCTTGCTTCTCCCGCCGCCGTCACTGCTCCGGCCGTTTGAGCAAGGTATTTTTCATTTCCATTTCTTGTTTCCCATTTCATTTTGTTTCTTGTGGTTGTTAGCATTTGTTTTGATATCTTGATTTTGTTCTTGTTTCGCAGCCAAAGAATAGTGGTGTTGTTGTGGTTGTTAGCATTTGATTATGTTTCTTGATTTTGTTCTTGTTTTGTGGCCAAATAATAGTGGTGTTGTTGTGGTTGTTAGCATTTGATTATGTTTCTTGATTTTGTTCTTGTTTTGTGGCCAAATAATAGTGTCGTTGTTGTGGTTGTTAGCATTTGATTTTGTTTCTTGATTTTGTTCTTGTTTCGCGGCCAAATAATAGTGTTGTTGTTGTGGTTATTAGCATTTGATTTTGAAATTGTTGTTGTAGTAAGGTTGAAGATGATGAATAGTGATATTTGGTGAACTTATTTTGAGAATTGGTGTTAATTTTGTAAGTTGATATTGAATGTTAGTGATAAATTCTTGGAATTAATTGATGATAATGACATTGTTGACGGATAATTTTTAGTGATTACTTTGTTAATTGTTAAGGTTGAAGATGATGAATATTGATGAAATTAATTGTTAATTGTTAAGGTTGAAGTTGCTATTGAGTTTAAATTTGAAATTGATAATTTTGGTGATTGATTTATGCTCGAATTGATGATTCTTTGTTGAGGTTGAAGATGATTACTTTGTTAATTGTTGCGACCTACTAAATTTGTCTTGTTATATTTGGTATACACCATCAGTTACTAACTTAGTGAATTTGCTATAGGGGTTACCTGAGAAGAGTGATATTCGGATCGTTTTTAAGAATCTTACACTTTGTGGTTAAGTCCAGAAGTTTCTGACGTCTATACAGGTACTTATAATTAGTTGTTCTTTTGTGTTTGTTTAGCTTACTTAGTAAAACCATGGATCGAAAATGGATGTCTTCCAATCGATTGTAAAAAAAATATGAGATTGGGGTATCAAAATTCGTTAAGTTTGCGGTTGAACACGCCAAAGACCCCAGTTGAATCACATGTCCTTGCTTAGGTTGCTGTTATGATCGTCGGATTAATGCAGTTCAGTTGGAATCGCATTTAATGAGGCATGGAATTTATCGAAGTTATACATGTTGGATATTACATGGTGAAAGTAACGAGAATGTTGAACTGGGGAATAATACGACCTATGCTTCAAACGACAATGGCATAGATACACACGATTGTGATCGAGTCGAAGAGATTGCAGAAGCACTTGAAGAAGATCTTCAGGATTGTCCCAAAATGTTTGAGAAGTTGGTAAGCGATGCAGAGAAACCGTTGTATAAAGGTTGCACTAAATTCACAAGATTGTCTACGGTATTAAAGTTGTACAACTTAAAGGCGCGCAATGGATGGTCGGATAAAAGTTTCACAGAGTTATTAGCCCTTATGAAAGACATGCTTCTGGAGGATAATGTTTTTCCCAATCGAACCTATGAGGCCAAAAAAATGTTGTGCTATATTGGCATGAGTTATGATAAGATACATGCTTGTCCAAACGATTGCATTTTGTTTCGAAATAAATATGCATCGTTAAATGAGTGCCCTAAATGCGGAGTCTCTCGATATAAGAAAAAATTGTCTCCAGCAAAAGTCTTATGGTATTTTCCTATAATTCTGAGATTTAGACGCATGTTTCGCAGTGAAACCGATGCAAAACACTTGACTTAGCATGCAGATGAAAGAATTATAGACGGAAAGTTTCGGCACTCGGCAGATTCACTACAGTGGATGAAAATTGATAATGATTATCCTGATTTTGGAGAAGAAGCAAGAAATCTTCGCTTGGCATTTTCTAATGATGGAATGAACCCACATGGTCTTCAAAGTATCTCACATACCACATGGCCTGTGATTATTATGATTTAAAACCTACCTCCATGGCTATGTATGAAGCGTAAGTACATGATGTTATCTATGTTAATCTCTGGGCCTAAACAACCAGGGAATGACATAGACGTATACTTGACACCTTTAATCGAAGACTTAAAGATTTTGTGGGAGAACGGTGTAGAGGTTTATGATGGATATAGGAAAGAAAGTTTCAATTTGAGGGTGCTGTTGTTTGGCACAATTAATGATTTTCCAGCATACGAAAATCTATCAGGTTATAGCATTAAAGGTCAATGTGCGTGTCCTATTTGTGAAGAAAACACATATTGGACGGGTTTGGAATTTTGTCAGAAGAATGTATTTCTCGGTCATCTTAGATTTTTAAATTCTAATCATCACTACCGTGGATGGAGAAAAGCATTCAATGGAAATCCAGAACAAGGTAGAGCTCCACCTACATTGACAGGTGACCAAATTTTTGAAAAGGTGAAAGATGTGACTACTCAGTTTGGAAAGCCTTTTGCACATACGCTTGGCAAATGTGGGTGGAAGAAGAGGTCAATTTTTTTTAATTGCCATATTGGAAGTCGTTGTATGTAAGACCTTTTCTTGATGTTATGCATATTAAAAAAAATGTATTTGAAAGTCTTATTGGTACTTTACTTAATATACAAGGAAAGTCGAAGGATGGCCTCAAAGCAAGAAATGACTTGGTAGCGATGGGAATAAGAAATGAATTAGGACCCATGAAGAAAGGAAAACGAACATATCAACCACCTTCTACTTATACTCTATCTAGAAAGGAGAAAAAGATATTCTGTAAGTTTCTGAGTGATGTTAAAGTTCCAGAAGGATACTCTTCAGATATTAGAAGACTTGTGTCTATGAAAAACCTTAAGTTAAAGAGTTTTAAGACACATGATTGTCGTGTTATAATGGAACATTTTCTACCAATATGTATACGTTCTATTTTGCCATAAAAAGTAAGAAGCACAATAACTAAATTGTGTTTTTTCTTCAGGTCAATTTGTAGTAAGGTGATCGATCTTGCGATATTACCAACATTGCAAAAAGAAATAGTTATTACATTTAGTGAGCTTGAAATATTTTTTCCTCCCTCATTTTTTGATATAATGGTACATCTAGTTGTTCATCTTGTGAAAGAGACACAATTGTGTGGACCAGCTTATATGAGATGGATGTACCCTGTTGAACGGTATATGAAAATATTAAAAGGGTATGTGAAAAATCGAAGTCGACCAGAGGGTTGTATTGTTGAATGATACATTGTTGAAGAAGCGATTGAGTTTTGTACTGAATATTTGTCCAATGTTCAATCCATTGGACTCCCCAAATCTCACATTATTGAAAAAAGGAAGGAAAAAATTTAATTGGAAATAAAATTGTGACCGTATCAACGGCTGAACGGGAGCAAGTGCATTTGTATGTTCTGCATAATGACAATGAGGTTGAGTCGTATGTTGAAATGCACAAGGATTTTCTCCGAGGTTTAAATCCGAATAGAAATGAAAATTGGATAGTATGAGAGCACAATCGAAGTTTCATACCATGGTTTAAGGATCATATTTATTAAGTTTTATGTAGATCCCGCTTCAATAACAGAAAGGTTGAGATGTTTAGCATATGGTCAAAGTTTTCATGTGTTTTCTTATAGCGCATACGCAATTAATGGATACACATTTTATACCTAAGAACAAGATGATAAAAGTACAATGCAAAATATGGTGTCACCTTGGTAGCTGAATCAATGCACATTTCAAGTGTGAAGGAATTAAACCCCAAATATGCAAATATGTCATATTTTGGGGTTATCGAGCGCATTTGGGTTTTTGATTATGAGAAGTTTCAGATTCCTATCTTTGGTTGCAAGTGGGTTGAAAATAATAGTGGCATACGAATGGATAAGTCAGGATTTTTGCAAGTGGATCTTAATAGGGTGGGGTACAAAGATGAGCCTTTTATTCTAGCCTCTCAAGCTAGACAAGTGTTCTATGTCACTGATCCGACAAGTACGAAATGGTCTATAGTGCTTTTATCTAACAAAGTAATTGATGATAACATTGGAGATCAAGGTGATATTGATATTGAGAATGAATCGTATATTATAAGTGATCAAGATGAGAATATTGGAGCGAATGAATCATATATTAGAAATGATCATAATGAGGGAATTTGGATCAATCCATCCATCCGTGTTGTTAAGAGACAAATAGATCATCTTCCTACCCGGAAAAGAAAGAAATGTTAATAAAAAGGTAATAGTAAAATTATATATTCTGTCATGTATTTTTCATATTTGAGAATGATTATGGATTATGGATTATGGATTTATATGTTTGTCATATATTTATCATGTTATGTATTTGTCATTTCATATTTATGGATTATGTATTTGTCATGTGTTTGGCATGTTATGTATTTGTCATTTCATATTTGAGAATGGATTATGGAATATGGATTATGGATTTATATGTGTTTTTCTTTATTACAGGTCAAATGGCTACTAATGAGGAGAACTCGCACGATACTTCCAAGAATGATGCAAAAGAATCAATTCATGATGCGAAAGGAGATATTTCAAGAGGAATAACAATTATGAAAGGAATAATTCGTGCTAGAGACAAGGGAATAAAATACGACGTTCATTGGAATGAAACGGGTCAACTAATTGAGCCTAACGGTGCAATGTTGACAAGTTACATTGGTGCATTTGTCCGTTCACAAGTTCCTATTACTTGTGACAATTGGAGAAATCTACAGTTGAAACCCGCCAAAGATAAAATATGGAGTGAGATACAGGTACTATATGTGATGTTATTTGTTATTTTTTACGATTATATCTTTAAATTAATTATACTAACACACTTTATGTATATTTTTTTTGTAGAGATCTTTTAACATTGGTGACGACCAGCAAAAATATTGTCTTCAATTAGCCGGAAAAAGACTTAGAGGGTTTCGAGCATTTTTAACCAACAACTTTCTTAAGGATGACCAAGGAAACTTTGTTGAAGCGGAACGTACGAAGAAGTATGCGGACTTGATTGCACCCGAAAAAGGGGACACTTTTGTCGCCAAACGAAGAACTCAAGAATTCCACGTAATCTTAATTTAATTTATCATGAACATTGTATTATATTCCTGTAGTTATTACATGTTTTCTGATATGACTTAAAATTGTTTATGCGGGTTGTGAGTGACGTAAATCGTCAAAGAGCCTCAAAACCCGCGTATCCATACAAGAAATGGCGTTTGGGATATGCACACTTGGAACAAAAAATAGTAAGTATATATAATTGCTATGATATTTTTGTGTTATTATTCATCTTAATACTTGACTTAATGTGTAGCTTGAAGAGGAGAAAAGTGAAGAAACATCTCTTTCGGAGCATGTTTTGTGGAAGGCTGCCCGTGTAGGAAAGGATGGAGTTGTTACTGAAGGTGTTCAACAAGTTTTTGAACAATGTGTAAGTATCAAATTATTTGTTTAATTAAATAAAAAGTTCTTGTTTATCTAAAATATTTATGCTTAACTCTAATATTGAATTTCAGGAGAATCTATCTCAGTCCTTAACTTTCACGGAAGACCAGGATTGCAGGAGCATACTGAGTCGAGTATTAAATGTTCCTGAGTATTCTGGTCCGTGAGGGGTAAGGGATTTGGAGTCACTCCACCTGCCTTGTATAAGCGTCCAAAGACCAAAAATCCTAGAAATAAAGAGGTGATGGAAACGTTGGAAGAATTAAGAGCTCAAGTTCGTGAACTGCAAAAGGATAAAGAAAGATATATGTCGGAAAGGCACGGTTCAGAATTTAAAGATACTAGTGACAAAGATAGTATCAATTTTCAACAAAAAATTCTGGAGGTAATTATACTTATTAAATTAGCACAATTTTGTATATTGACATATATGCACAATAACAATTTCATATTAATTTTTTTTTGTTTAGGGCATTTCACCTTGTCAGCTATATTTATCGGCACCGACATATCGCATGGTTGGCAAGGGAAAAGTGCATAACACTTCGGGAGACGTACTTCACCATAGACCGCTCCCTGTTGGATTTTTGAAAGTTTCAATTAATATTGCTTTAGAGCGGGATGCGTTACTACCTATACCTAACGACGTTTCAGATGCAACATTGGTGGGGGACGCAATAGGGTCGTATGTTGCATGGCCATCAATCCTCATTGTCATAGATGACTCGGTATGTTGAAAACCATTATTAACCTTTTAGTTTTCAAATGTTTTACTTGCATATAAGTTATGTTATGCTTACTTTTACGTACATTTTATTTACATGGTATTGTTAGACTTCTACAAAATCCAAATCAAAAGATAAAGGGATTGTGCGGCAAACCGAGTCAGTTGCATCAAAAAAAGAGGTACATTGATATATATGCATTAAAAATGTTAATTCTTTGATCCGAATTCAAAAGCTTCATGATTTTATACTTTATGACTTATATGATTTTCAGATTCCTACACAAGAGGTGCAACAAGGGAGCAAGAATAAGAAGCTAGAATTAGCCAAGCCAAAAAAAGCTTATATTCCTCGATTTCGGTTGTGCCTTGAAACATTTGTAGGCACATCGAATTTGATGGAAGGTGGTATCCGTGAAATACCTATGGAAGAAGGTATTTTTGAGTTTTCCTATTAAGAAACAATTGCTAAAGAAGACTTAGATCAGATATTCCAGCATACTGAATTAGGCATCGGTGTTATGAATTCATACATCAGGTAATCCATCGATTTTATTTAATTAATTGATCAATTTATTTACTCATTTCAATGAGTATTCGAATGTTGATTATGTTTTTATTTCAGGTTCTTGTATGAAAAATTGATGCTCCCGCGTCAATTGACAGATATATTCTCTTTCTTGTCTCCCAGCTGTGTCAATGCAAATCTAATCGATCGAACTGCAAATGCGGTCAAAGATCACTTAATAGATGTATTTATGCCCAACAAAGATACAGAGAAGTTGTATCTTTTACCATATAATACTGGCCATGGGTTAGATTTTCATTCTAACTTCCTTTATTATAATCTTTCGCTTTTTTACATTGTGTATAACATTTCCATCTAATCTTTTGTTTTATTTTACAGTGGACACTGTTTGTTGCTTGCGATTAATCCGATAAAAGAAATAGTCTATTATCTGGATTCGCTAGATGGTGATCAAACAAAATACCCGGAGATGAAGAAGATTATTTATACGTAAGTGATGCGATTGTTCTAAATATTTGTGTGTGTATTTATTTATTTATGTGAGATTGTTCTAAATATTCGTTTACATTATGATAGAGCCATACAAATATTCCGATCACAACGACAAGCTCGAGTACCAAAGAGCAAAGCAAACAACATTACATGGATATGAGTGCAGGTATATTTTCACATTTGTTATTATAATAGTGATGCTACTTGATAACACAAGTTAAACTATATATCCTGATACATATGCATACTTTTTTCTATGTGTAGTGTCCTCGGCAGCGTAATGGTATAAATAGTGGTTATTTTGTATTGAGATTCATGAAAGAAATTATTCATTTGGAACAAATAGAGATTCCAATCATGGTATGGATTTATAAGTTATGATTTATTTTAAGACTTATTATCGGATATTTCATCTAATTAATTACTTTTAACTAAATCATGCATATTATGTTATATTATGTAGTACTTTGATGAATTCAAGTGTGTCACCTACACGAAAGATAAATTGGAATAAATAAAGGAGGAATGGTGTCAATACATGGTTGAAATGAGAATTATATGAGGTATATTATTGTTGTTTTTTTGTGTTAAGTTTATGGAATGTGTTGTATAGTTTTGGAAATTGTTGAATAGTTTTGGAAGTTGATGTATAGGTGATGGAAATGGTGTATAAGGTTTAGAATTGGTGTATCTTTAGGATGTTTGGTGTAATTAGTTTTGGAAGTTATTATTAGAATTTTGGATGTCTACTTGGATGTATGAGGTTTGTATTGAGTTATATATGTAATGGTTATTTTGGTGTATGAGGTTTGTGTTGAAATATATATAATGGTTATTACGGTTTATGTGTTGAATTATAATGGTACACAAGACCTATTTGTTGAATTATAATGGTATACAAGGCCTATGTGTTGAAATAAAGGCTTGTGTTGAATTATACAGATTTATTATACTGGTTTGTGTTAAAAAAATGACTTATGGAAAAAATACACAGTAGACAGCGCTTTAGCAAAAAAAATGCTCCAAAAAAATTAATTTTTAAAAAGATGCTTTTAAAAAGCGCTTTTAGAAAAGACAGCGCTTTTTTAAAAAAAGCGCTGCCTAAAGAGGGTCCTAACGTATACATAAGACAACGCTTTTAAAAGCGCTGCTAAAGGAGGCCCTACGAAAGCGCTTTTCCTTGAAAAAGCGCTGCCTAAAGGGGGTCCTACAAAAGCGCTGCTAAAGGGGGTCCTACGAAAGCGCTTTTCTTTGAAAAAGCGCTACTAAAGGGGATCTTACGAAAGCTCTTTTAAAAGCGCTACTACAGGGGGTCTTAAGGGGGGCCTAAGACAACGCTTTTCAAAGGAAAAAAAGCGCTACCTTTACCTACAGCAGCGCCATATTTGGCAGTGCTTTTAAGCGCTGCTAAAGGCCAACAAAAGTGCTGCTAAAGGTCTTTTTTGGCATAGTGTAACCAACATCCTTTTTTAATACAATATGTAAAATCATCATTCACCATGGTCATCCTCCATTTTTTCAAAACTAAAAATATCAATATCCCTTTTTAATTTTACACAACTCTAAAACCAAAATCACTCTTGATGTAAAATCCATAAGTAATTATTTGTTCTACTTTCACGGATAAAATACTGGTATTAGATGCAAGATGCTCCAACTTTCCTTTCTTAGTTAGTTTAGAAAGTCAGTTTTAAATTTATTATTTTAGGAGGAAAGTTAGTTGAAAGGTGGTTATGCAAGGTTGTTAGCAATTAGTTACACATGTTTATCACCTATATAACCTTTCATATTGTACCTTCATGTTTAAGAAAAGCAATAACAAATTTTCTTCTTCATTCTTTCTTCTTTCTCAAGCTCCTTTCATGGAGTTTCTATGGCTTCTTGTTCATATTTCATAGCTCAACCATGAGCAATTTCTGATCTTAACATTGTATCACATGCCTTATCGATCTACCTATTCTTCTTCATCTTTTGATTCCTTCTTCTTTTCACCTTTGATCTTCCGTTTTCCATTGTTCCTTCTTCTTAATCCTTATTGTTTTTCATCATGCCACCTCTTCTCGATCCTCAAGCCGACGTTACCAGTCCCTACTACGTGCATCCAAGCGATAGTCCTTCATCTTAAAGGTCACACCAGTTCTTGAAGGATCAAATTATCACTCATAGGCCCACTCTATGCGTCGAGCTTTGGGTGGAAAGATGAAGCTTGAATTCATTGATGGAACAATACTAATTCCTAAAGATGATTTTGATCTTCTTATCGTGCATGGAATAGGTGCAATATGTTAATTCACTCATGGCTTGTTAATTCTATATCTGAATTTATTGCACAACTTATAGGTTTCATTGAAAATGCATTAGATGTTTGGGAAGATCTCAAAGAAAGGTTCTCACAAGGTGATCTTGTTAGAATCTCTAAATTACAACAAGAAATTTACAAATTGAAACAAGACTCTATATTTGTTACTTAATTTAAATCCAATTTAAAGATTCTTTAGGAAGAACTTGAGATCTATACGCATATGACAAATTGCACTTGTAAAGTTAGATGTTCTTGTGAATCTATGAGGTAAGCTCGGCAAATCATAATTTGCTTCATGTTGTTAGATTTTTAACTTGTCTAAATGATAACTATGCAGTAGTTAAATCTCAAGTATTTCTCATGGATCCCTTACCTAGCATGAATATAATATTTTCTATGGTTCTTCATCATGAAAGACAAGGCAATTTTTCTCTTGTTGAAGATTCTCAAGCCTTAATCAATGCATTAGGTTTCAAGAAACCATATTCTAAACATAACAGTTATGCTACTCCTTCTAACACTTCAAAATCCAAGACTTGCATACATTGGGGAAGAACTGGCAACACAATTAAAGTTTGTTACCGAAAACATGGTTTTTCTCCATATTTTGGTAAAGGTTCCATGGAAAATATTGCTACCACAGTTGATGGCGATGATGGTAGTTTCACTACTCATGACCAGTTTGAGATACTAGTGCATTTGCTAAAGAATTCATTCATTAGCCAAGGTAATATCTCTGCAGTTTCTAACTAAGTTGGTTCATCTTCAAGTCCTCCATCTTTGCATAGTGAAGGTAAAACTTATTCCCTAGCTTATAAATGTTTCTCTTAGAACTCCTGGATGATTGATTCAGGAGCTAGTGATCACATTTGTTCCTCTCTTTCTTGGTTTCAATCTTACAAAACCGTTTAACCAATAAATGTTAGACTTCCAAATAGCCAAATTGCATTAGCTAAACATGTAGGTTCAGTCAAGTTTTAATCTTATTTCATCATTGATAATGTGTTATTAATTCCTGATTTTTCTATCACTTTAATCTCAGTCTCTAAATTGTGTAAAAATTCCAAGTATAAAGTTAGCTTTACTCATGATCATTGTTTTATTCAGGATCTCATAACAATGGAGATGATTGGTTTGGCTGAAGGATTTAAAGTACTATACCACTTGATCCTCAAGGAAAATCACAGTAATGCTCATGATACCTTCCATTCTTCACCTTGCACTTTGCCTAGCAATGCTCTATAGAATTTTAGATTAGGACACCTTTCCCCTACTAGGATGCAGTCCCTTCATACAACTTTTCCCTTCATTGTTGTAGATAAAAATGCAGCTTGTGATGTAAGGCACTATGCCAAACATAAAATAAATCCTTATCATTCAAGTTTCAATAAATCCAAACAACCTTTTGATATTTGGGTCCTATTGCCATTAAATCTCATCATGATCACTCTTATTTTTTGACTACTGTGGATGATTTAAACAGATACACTTTGATCATTCTTATGAAAACTAAATCTGAAACAAGACAATGTCATCAATTTCATCAAAATAATTGAAACACAACATAATTATCACCTTAAGACTATTAGGATTGACAATGGCCCTGAATTCATTATGCCTCAGTTTTATGCTTCTAAGGGCATTTCTCACCAAGCCAACTGTGTTGAGTCCCTCCAACAAAATGGAAGGGTGGAAAGAAAACACCAGTATATCCTTAACATTGCTTGTGCCTTATTATTCCAAGTTAATATCCCAAAAATATTTTGGTCCTATGTTTTCACTCATGCTATTTACATCATTAATAGAGTTTCTAGTCCTATCTTGAATAACAAGTCACCTCAACATATGTTGTTCAAAGAAGTTCCTGTTTTACACGTGTTAAAGGTTTTTGGTTCCTTAGCCTATACTACAATCCTTCAATCACATAGGACCAAGCTTGATTCTAGGGGAAGGAAATGTTTTTTCTTAGGGTTCAAACAAGGTACCAAAGGAGTGATTCTATTGGACCTCAATAATCATGACATTTTTATCTCTAGGAATGTTGTTCATCATGAACATATATTTCCCTATAAACCCAACTGGAACTATTACACAGGTTTGAAACCTGCCACTCATCTCAATGATCTTACTCCTTACATCCCTACCATTCCCAATCACGAGCCTTCCCCCCCCCCCCCCCCCCCTCCTCCACATTTGACCCTACTCCAATTCTCAATCATACACAATATGATTATATTACTAGTTAAGACAAGCCTATCCATATTCAACCTGATGACACATCTCATCTCATACTTGAGCTTGACATTGTCACCTCTTCTCAGAGTTCAGCTAGACCTAGTAGAACCAGAAATCCTCCTGCTCATCTCAAGGATTATGTGTGCAGTTCTTCAAGCTAAGCAATCAGTGCATGCCTCTCTCTTCAGGTTTACACTTACTACTACAAAATGTGCAGACAACAATGCCCAAGTCACCACGGTTATTCCAAAAACCGTGGTGACATCTCTAAACTCATGCGCTAACATTTTATTTTATTTTGTAAGTATAAATTTTTATGGTATAATAGCGGTTAACGTTATTACCGATATGATACAATCTATCTTTCATGGTTTCGAACCTCAGCGCTCTCAAAAAGTTTATTCATTTAACGTTAAGGCGCTCCTTTTTGTTTTATTTATTTATAAATAAAATAATAAAAGGGATATCACTACGGTTATTATGAGTAACCGTTGTGATATTAAATTTTATTCATTTAAAGTTAAGGCGCTCCTTTCTTTTTTATTTATTTATAAATAAATAATAAAAGGGATATCACTACGGTTATTATGAGTAACTATTGTGATATTTTTTAATAAATAAACGAAAGTATATGTTGCCTAGTTCATAACAGCCGTTTCTCTCTAAAGAAAACCCTAACACAACCCTCTCATCTCATGAAGCTTAAAGGATATCTGACGGGAGCAACCTCCGGCGCAAACTCTTACGGCGTTGAATATGGTATGTTCTCATGCTCTCTTCTTTCTACTCTTCTTCTAGATTATGTTGTTGATGTTTTAGGGTTAAGTTTGAAGTTTGTTGTGTTTCCTTGTAGATACATGGTTATGATGGTGGTAGCAAGCATATGGTGGTAGCAAGTGTATAGTATAGTGATGTTTCATATGGCTTTTGTTGCCATGAAGAAAAATATAAGATGTATGAAGTTATTGTATAAACTTCATCCACCTTATATTTTTTCTTCATGGCATCACACGCTAGATGAACTTGATATATCTTGATTTCTTACAGTTCCATGATTATTTTTAATAAGAGGTGTGTTATTGACTCAATTTATATTGATTTGTTACAGTCACACTTAGGATTTTGTTTCAACTATAGCTGAATTTGTTTTGAATACTAACACTTTTATTTTATTTGAAATAGTTGAAGCTGCATAGTAAAGATGATACATGGTGATGATGATGGTGGTAGCAAGTGTATAGTATGAGTTGATAAGGTACATATGGTTTGTGCTAAAATAATGTATATTTTTTATTGTGTTGCATGGATTTGTTGTGTTGTTGTATGTTGTTGTTGTTGAAAAATGTTCTCAAAACAAGACCAAAACATTGCTAAGTCACAAGAAAGAGGCTTCTTGTGACTTAGCAATGTTTTGTTCTTTATATTCTTATACAGGTTGACAAGAGATGAAGTTTAGTTTATTATATACTATGTATATTGTTTGTTTTACTAACCTTTTAATGAAAATACAATCATTTAAATTGACATAGAACTTATAATCTGAAAATTAAGATGTATTTGAAAACCAACCTATATCAATCAATGTTTTTCGAATTGCATACATCTCATTATGCACATTTTATGTTCCTTAACACATAATATATCGTTCAATGGTTTGATTCCTTCAACACATTGATCTCTACAATTCTACATTACCTCGACGTCGTCGTTTATCACCGTGATTGTTAAGATCATGCTTGTTATGATGATAAGTCATTATAACAATTGCGATGATAAGAAACGATGAAGAGGTAAACTATAATAAAAGATATCGATGTATTGACGAAATCAAACCATTGAACCATATGTGTTAAAGAATATAAAATGTGCACGATGAGAGGCATGGAATTTGGAAAACAGTGGTGTGTTTAAGTTGGTTTTCAAGAATAGTTTAATTTTCGGATTATATAGTTCTTTACCAATTTTAATGGTTGTATTTCTTTAATGAGGTGTATGGTAAAACAAGTAATATACGTTGGTATATAATAAACTATGAGTGTATTTCACAATGGGTTTCTACATTAACCGTGATCTAATGTAATTTATTTGTTGCTGCTGGGTTTCGACCCCAGTATCGTATATATCACAATGGTTGTTGAGCATAACCGTTGTGATATACCACGCGCTTTCCATAATACAACAACGGGACCAGGATCGTGATTATAAGTAGCGGATTTACGACAACACACTACATAACAACGCCTTGATCTGCGTGATTATATGTATTTTCCAACCGTTGTTAAATGGGTTTTCTATAGTAGTGACTATCCCATTTCTTCTTTTCATTCTTTTAAGTTTTTGTCTCCAAGTCATAAATCTTTAAGATATTCTGTCACACTTGACCATGATCCATAAACTTATGAGGAAGCATGCAAAGATAAGAATTGGTTACCTGCTATGAATTTTTAATTGGAAGCACTAGCTATTAATGGCACCTGGAAATTGGTAGAGCTGTCACCTAATGTCAAGCCTATTGGAAGCAGGTGGGTATACAAGATTAAACACAAGAGTGATAGCACAATTGAGAGGTACAAGGCGAGACTTGTTGCAAAGGGGTACAGTCAAGTAGAAGGACTTGATTTCTTTGACACTTTTTCCCCTGTGGCAAAATTGTCCACAATCAGAGTTTTACTTGCAATAGCCTCCATTAAGAATTGGCATTTACATCAGCTTGATGTGAATAATGCTTTTCTGCATGGTGACCTAGAGAAGGATGTTTACATGAGTGTTCGTCAAGGTATTACATGTAGAAGCCAAATCAAGTATGCAAGCTAGTCAAAAGCCTATATGGGTTGAAACAGGCTAGCATGAAGCGGCATGAGAAACTCACATCATTGTTGATGAGTCTTGGTAATACTCAGTCCAACTCATACTATTCTATATTTACCTTATTAAGGAATGACCACATCACAATTCTTCTTGTTTATGTTGATGATGTCATCCTGGCAGGTACATCATTGTCCGAGTTTGAACATATCAAACAGGTTCTTCATAGTGCTTTCAAGATTAAGGACCTAGGTATTTTGAAATATTCGTGGCCTTGAGGTGACTCATGCCAAAGAAGATATGTCATTTCACAGAGGAAGTACTGCCTGGATCTACTAAAAGACACATGATTGCTAGCTTCAAAACCTATTGTCACACCTCTCAATTCCCCAATCAAATTGTACCAAGATAATAGCAAACCACTTGAAGATATTACATCTAATAGAAGGCTTATTGGTCGGTTACTTTATATACCAGACCCTGACATTACACTTGTTACACAACAACTGAGTCAGTTTCTTCATTGTCTAAGTCAAGCACACTATCATGCCGCATGTAGAGTCATCAGGTACCTAATGGGAAATCCTGACAAGGGTTTGATGTTTCCTAGAAATTCAACATTGCAAATATTAGGATATTCTGATGCAGATTGGGCAGATTGCATTTATTCAAGGAGATTTACATCAGGTTATTGTTTTTTCATTGGCTCATCGCTTGTTTCATGGAAAGCCAAAAAGCAACAAACCATTGCCCGATCATCTTCAGAGGCAGAGTATATAGCCCTTGGTTCAACAACTTGTGAATTGATTTGGTTACTCTATATTTTGAAGGATCTCAACATTACTTATTCCAAGATTCCAGCCTTGTATTGTGATAATCAAAGTGCTATTCACATAACATCGAACCATGTCTTTCTTAAGAGGATAAAACACCTTGAAATTGACTTCCATCTTGTGAGAGAAAAGATCAAGCGATGAGTCTTAAAGTTGCTTCTAATAGCTTCTCAAGAACAACTAGCTGGCTTCCTCACAAAGCCATTAACCACAGGAAAATTTCAAAATTTAATTTCCAAGCTTGGCATGCTAGATATCTACCATGCTTACGCTTGAGGGAGGTTGTTAAAATACTGATTTTAGATGCAAGATGCTCCAACTTTCCTTTCTTAGTTAGTTTAGAAAGTTAGTTTTAAACTTACTGCGTTAGGAAAGTTAGTTGAAAGGTGGTTATGCAAGGTTGTTAGTGCAGTTAGTTACACATGCTTATCACCTATATAACCTTTCATATTGTACTTTTAAGGTTTAAGAAAAGCAATACCAATTTTTTTGCTTCATTCTTTCTTCTTTCTCAAACTCCTTTCATGGAGCTTCTATGGCTTCTTCATATTTCATAGATCAATCATGAGCAATTTTAATTTTTTACATTCACTATCATTTTTCCACCGACTTCGAATCTTGATTTATCAAGCTCAATATTTCTCCAAGTCCTTACTCTCAAATCCATATTGCACAAACCACAATTTCGAGCTTTTGATTTATTTTTATTTTTTGTCTCTTGCTGCAATGAAGGAAAAAAGTTCTTTCATGCATTTTCTCTATGAAGCTCACATCATTCCTACACAAATTTTTCAGTTTTAAGAAAATTTATTTTTAGAATTACATTTTTAACTTAAGAAAAAGGCTTTGTATAAAAGTATCAAAGATGCTTCAAAGAAGTATAAAAGACGCATAAGACAAGAATTGTGAAAATATTTTCAAAAGGAATAATAGAATAATTGAATACTTATTGAGTACGTATCAAGGATTATGACAGGCCTATCAGAATGGGATAATTGTCAAACACTAGTTCTTTTCCATTGATGAAGTATCTAGGCTTTCATATTTATAGTATCAAATATCAATCTCCATTGTTGAAGTATCTAGGCTTCCTATTCCTAGAATCAATGTTACATGAAAAGAAATTCAATCAGTTCACTGACTAAATAAGTGTTTAATGTAAGTCTGCAGTAAATCATATCATCGAAAGAACTTCAAAACTGAAGCGTTAATCCTCTTACAAAATTACTCCTCTACATTATCTCAATGTATTTCATGTATTTCATACATTATCTCAAATCTGTGAGGCACTTTGGAACAGATTAGATTAAAACAAACAAGCTCAAAATGATCCATGAAACAAGACAAAAGTCCAACATTATTCACAAAATTCATAAAAACAGAAACGAAATCAATAAAAATTGATCATTAAGAATCTGAGTCACTTTCTCAATCAGATTAACCTTTGTTGATCTTTTTCATAGCTGATTCAAAGATGCTCTTAATCTCCCTCAGAAAGTCCACAAACACAAACATTTCTTGTTGCTCATTGTCATCAATCAATTCATTTCCCTTGGTGATTGCAGAATCGATCTTTACTTTCTCTTCATCAGTGAGCTTGGAAGATACACTAGTATCCTTCATTACTTTCTTCATTTTATAAAGATACTCGTCCAAAGCACTCATTGCTCTAACCTTCTTCATATACTTCATATCTTCCGCCTTGAAATTCTTTGCTTCTTGAATCATTCTCTCAATTTCTTCCGCCGAAAGTCTCCCATTCACATTGGTTATCGTAATATCTTGTTTCTTGCCACTTGTTTTTTCCTCTGCTGTCACGTTTAATATACCATCACCGTCTATAGAGAAACATACTTCGACAGCAATCTGACCGCGAGGAGCTTGAGGAAGTGAGAAATGAAACAAACCCAACAAGTTATTTTCACTAGCTCTCATACGCTCGCCTTCATAAATATCAACAGTGATAAAATACTGATCATCTTCAAGTGTAAAAAATGTTTGTTTCTTTTTCACAGGAATTGGGGTGTTCCTAGGGATTACTACACTCATGACATTTTCATCTATCGACGTACCTAGCGACAAAGGCGTAACATCTTGCAGTACTAAATTTGGAGCATTCTTAATATCTTCAGAAAGCAAAACAGCCTGAACTGCTGCACCATAAGCAACAGCCTCATCCGGGTTGATATTAACGCACAGATTCTTCCCCTTGAAAAAGTCCTTCAATAGCTGCTGCAACATGGGAATCCTAGAACTACCGCCAACAAGGACAACATCATCCACTTTACCTACAGCAATCTTAGCATCAGCAAGGCAACTCTTGACAACTTCCATGCACTTTTCGAAGAGATCCATGTTGAGTTGTTCAAACTTAGCCCCGGTGAATAACAAATTGAAGTCAATTCCATCGTATAAAGCGTCTATTACAATTGTAGTCTTGGTATCAAATGACAATTTCCGTTTCGCTTTTTCACAAGCAGTTCTCAACCTCCTTAGGGCTCTCGGATTCCCACTAATGTCAACTTTATGCTTTTGATTAAACTCCTCGACTAAATAGTTCACCATTCTGCTATCAAAGTCCTCTCCGCCAAGGAGGGTATCTCCGGCCGTGGCTTTCACATCAAAGCCATCATCTTTGAGTGTGAGGAGAGACACATCGAAAGTGCCACCGCCAAGATCAAAGATGAACACATTTCGTTTTCCAACATTATTTGTTCTCTTCTGAAGGCCATATGCAAGGGCAGCCGCAGTTGGTTCATTGATTATCCGCAATACATTGAGGCCAGCAATAACACAAGCATCTTTTGTGGCTTTTCGTTGAGAATCATTAAAATAAGCAGGCACTGTAACAACTGCATTCTTGACAGGTAGCTCCAAAAATTTCTCTGCAATCTCACGCATATTCATGAGAATCATAGAGGAGATTTCCTCAGCACAAAGTCGTTTTTCTTCTCCTTTGTACTTAACTAATATCTCAGGTTTATCATCCTTCCCAGCGACAACCTTAAATGGCCACAGTTGTATGTCATTCTGAATTACTGTGTCACTATATTTCCTTCCAATCAACCTCTTTGCATCTGCAACAATACAAGTTGTTTTAATGTCATGAAAATTGAGCAGAAAATCAATATATATAAAGAATGGGAAAAGATATTAGAGAGATCAAATACCAAAGACAGTGTTAGTTGGGTTTGTGGCAGCCTGATTTTTAGCAGCTTCACCAATCAACCTTTGATCATCAGTAAAAGCAACAAAAGAAGGAGTGGTTTTGCTTCCTTGTTCGTTGTGAATGATCTCTGCTCTATGGATTTCATCATTCCATACAGCAACACATGAATAGGTTGTGCCAAGATCAATTCCAATAGCAGGTCCCTCATTTTTTGGCCATTTTTCTTTCAAGTGAATGAAGGCTCTTTTATGGAACTTTTAATCTATCTTGGATAGATAGAATTTGTCAATGCGTTCACTTTAATATTTAGTTGTAAAAGCTGTATTAGCATGATAAAGTGAATTAATACGTGAAGATGAAAAGGTAGCCGATGGCAACAAGGCGGAGCTCTAAATAGTCATTCATCATTGAGTGAAGGAGAAGACAGAAGGTGAATCAAAGCAAGTGTTGGAAAAGAAAAATCTCATATCTTAAAGTTGGATATAAATGTAGAAAGAGAAAAAATGATAGGAAAAAATACAATCAATCATAATATCTATTGATAACTATTAGTATTATACTCCCTCCGTCTCAAATTACAAGACGTTTTAGATTTTTTATATAAATTAAGAAACTTAATTATTACTTTATAGAAAAGACAAATTAGGTATAACTTTACAGTAATGCCCTTCATAATTATATAGGAGAGATAAATTAAAAGAGTTGAAAGAATAAATAATAATAAATATTTGAGGGTATATTAAAGAATATGTAATTTATATTGCATTGGGAATGTAAAATGACTTATAATTTGGGACAAATTTTTTTGACAAAGTAACTTATAATTTGGGACGGAGGGAGTAATGCATTGAATAGGATTGAGCATAGGTAGCAATTAGGGGTCGACAAATTTGAGTTGACCGATTGAAACCGACCGACCCATTGTCTTTTTTGTGCAAATGGGTCGGATCGGGTCGGGTGTCGGGTTGATTCGGTTGCTTAATTTAGATAATATAGGGTTGCTTCGGTCGGGCTCGGATGTTTATTTTGGATCCGACGAAAACCGAAACCGACCGAACTTAATTAATATATATATTTTATTTATTTTTATTACTATATGACCGACTTACTATAAAATTGAAATTTATAATGTTTGAGAATGTTATCATTTTTATAATTTAATGATGGTATTATATACTCTAAAAAAATATAAGACATATAATATAAAATTTTGAGTATTATTTAGTTTATGGTTTAAAATATGATAATGATCAAAACTAATGTCAAATAATATTAAAAATATTATTTCATAATAATAATTTTTTTTTAATAATAAAAAATATTGTTCTATTCCAAAAATTTAATATTTTTTATAATAAATTTAAAAAATAATTATTTTTATAGGATTGTTCTAATAAATATTAAACCGATTAAACCAACCCGACTTAACCGATAGACCGACTTAACCGAATCCGACAAAAATCAAAATTTAATCGGTCAAAATTGAGCCATAAAACTAAAATCGTGATTTACGTCGGATTTAAATTTTAGGCCCGAACCCGACCGATTGTCCACCCTAGTAGCAATAGAGAGTAAAGGTGAAATCGACAAAAGAAAGAGAATGCAAAAAGGTGGAGTAGAAATCAGAGCAAAAAGCGAATGAAATTGCAGTAAGATATTAATGATTTTTTTAAAATACAAAACTTAACTTTATTTTTCTTGCATTTAAAATATATTTATGTTATTTTAATAACAACAAATTATAAATGACATAGATAAATTTTAGTTAAAATAATAAGAATAAAAATTGAATAAAAAATAAAAGTTTAAAAGTAATAAACTTAAAAGTTAATTCAAATATCAATTTAAAAACTTTAAAAAATAGTTAAAAAAAACTAAAAACTCGGGTTTAAAAACAGTTTCCAAACAGCTTTTTTTGTTACTACAGTATTATCATTTAAAAGCTATAGTAAAAATTAAAAACCTATTTATTGGTCTTGCTCAAACATATTTTAATTGTTCTTTCTGCAAAACGAAAAGTTTTAATACTATTTTTCAAATAAATATCACTTTAAATTATATAAGCTATTGATCTTTATCAATATTTTAAAATTTTTTTAGTCCCGTATAACTTTTTGAGAATTTTTGGTCCCCAATATTTTGTCACTAGCATTTTTATATTTTGTAAAAGGTTTTGTGTGTCTTTTATGTAAGAATGCTTTAACATTTAACAGCAAGATAAAAAATGTCAACCAAAAATATTTGAAGATCAAAACTAAATATTTTAAAGTGACTAAAAACTGAATATTAAAATAATTATAGTGCTCAAAATTTTATTTAATATCTAAAATAAATGATTTATTTTAATTTTTAATTCATATTTTTCAATTTTACTGGCAAATTAATATTAATTTCATCATTTCAAATACTACAAATAGGGCTGGCAATGAACCAAACCAAATCGAAAATGGTTCGAAATTCAATTCGAAAATTAAATCATTGAACTAGGTTCATGAACCAAATGAGCTGAATATGAGCTAAAAACTAAGTTCGTTAACTAAATGATCTGAACTTGAACTATACATAGTTCGACTCGTTAGGTTCATGAGTCAATTCGATTATATATGAGATAGATTATATTGTCTTTAAGAGTATGTTTAAAAATTTGTTCTAAATCTTAGTCTCATATTTTCTTTTAATCTAACGGTTTTAATTGATAATTTATATTCTCAAGTGAGTAAAATATTTCTACGAATAGTTATACAAATAAAATTAATATCGTATAAATTCCTATCTTATAACTTTTATTTTATTTCTATATTTTTTATTTAAAAAATATTAATTTAAAATGTCAAATATATATATATATATATATATGATCGTGAAGGCTGGATCAGATCCTGTAGAATCGGGCCGCCAAGTGCATCAGGGATGTTGGTCGTATGGAGAGGAGGGGGATGTACCTGCAAGGTACTTCGACCCTCAAGTAAGAAAGGGTCAGAGAAAAGGGGCAAGTACAAAGTATGAATTCTTAGGGTGAATATTGGATATCTGACCCTCTCAAGTGAGAGGGTTTATATAGAGCCCCCAGCGCGTGGCCAACGGTCCTATTTTCGGGGCGAAATAACTGTTTTCCCCCAAAGAATAGGTAACTACCCAAACTAGCCGTTATGTCGGGCAGGGTGCCCAAAACTAGCCGTTATGTCGGGCATAGGCGTGGTTCCGGGCACCTGCCCATAGCTGTTCGGGGAGCAGTGAAGCCGTATGTGACGGGTAGTAATTCCGGGGAGGAACGTTGCATTCCTTGCCCGGTTGGAGGGGGTAGAAAGGTAACTTTTGCCCCTCTGTGGATTGGACTTAGGCAATTTGGGCCGCTCTGGAGCAGAAGCGGATTGGGCCATGTGTTAGACTATGGCTATGGATCTAGAAGGGGGGGTTGAATAGATCCTTCGAGTTTTACACGCAAAATTGAATTTTAAAAAATTTGTTTGAACGGAAGCTACCACTGGATCAAAAGTCTACAACGAACCTTCTGCCAAAAGGATCGGATATGCGCGTATATATTGTGAATGAGTATGGAAGAGAAAAATTCAGTTTTATTAATGTAATCAAACGTAATCAACAAATTATAGCGTGTTTATGTATAATCCAAACCAATGAGGCAAATGATAAACAATGAAACACAAACAATGTTTGAATTTGCTTTGAGACAAGTTATTAAACACTTAGTGTGTACAAACACACTAAGTGCAGAATTTCTATGGTTGGTAAGTTCAAGCTGCTCCTAGATACAATTCAAGGAATGAGCAAGAAGCCTTAAGAGCTATCGACTTCTTCTCCATATCTTTTGCCTTCTCTTTCTTGATACTCTTTTCATGTTTATCTAAGCTAATGAGCACTTGCTCATGCTCATCGAGTTTACCAAAGAGTGTTGTGAGGTCTAGTGTAGCAAGATCATTAGCCTCCTTGATGGCGGTGACCTTCGGTTGCCATTCCCTGTTAAGACACCTCAGAATTTTGTTAGTAGAAACCTCATTTGGAATTGGTTTACCAAGAACATGCAATTTGTTGATAATGTGAGTAAATCGTTTTTGCATATCAGCAATGGTTTCCCCTTGCTTCATGTAAAACAAATCAAACTCTTGCATTAGTGTATTAATACGAGCCATCTTACCATCATTAGTGCCTTCGTGGGCTGCTTGTAAAGCATCCCACATAGCTTTGGCCGTTTCACAATGGGAGACTCGATAATACTCATCAACTCCCAAGGAGGAGATGATCATATTACGAGCCTTCCAATCATAGCTGTACTTTTTCTCGTCCTCCTCAGTCCATTGAGCTTCGGGTTTAGGAACGACAACGCCTTCCGCGTTAGTCATAGTAATTTCCATGGGACCGTTTAAAATAACGTTCCAAACCTTCCGATCTATGGAATTAATATGGACGCGCATACAATCCTTCCAGTAGCTGTAGTTTTCACCTGTAAAAACTGGAGCTCTATTATAAGCCCCCTTAGGTTCGTTCGCCATGATCCAAGAAGTTTTACCGAAGCACCAGAATTAACTGGAGCTCTTGATACCACTTGTTAGACTATGGCTATGGATCTAGAAGGGGGTTTAAATAGATCCTTCAAGTTTTACACGCAAAATTGAATTTTAAAAAATTTGTTTGAACGGAAGCTACCACTGGATCAAAAGTCTACAACGAACCTTCTACCAAAAGGATCAGATATGCACGTATATATTGTGAAAGAGTATGGAAGAGAAAAATTCAGTTTTATTAATGTAATAAAACGCAATCAACAAATTATAGCGTGTTTATGTATAATCCAAACCAATGAGGAAAATGATAAACAATGAAACACAAACAATGTTTGAATTTGCTTTAAGACAAGTTATCAAACACTTGGTGTGTACAAACACACTAAGTGCAGAATTTCTATGGTTGGTAAGTTCAAGCTGCTCCTAGATACAATTCAAGGAATTCTATCACTTTAACAAAATGATTTTTCAGCTCTAGATTACAACACCTCAGAAATTTAGACAAATTGAAAACTTGACAAATTCAAACAATGCAGAAAATCTAAAGAGTTAAAGGAGAAAGAGAACAAACGCGATTTGATTAGGCAGTTCCCCAATCGTCCTCGCTATGGGTACCTCTGCCCCCAATTCCGAACATGGAATTGAGATATATATATTATCGTTGCAATTGTATGTTTATACAAGAGAAAATGATGAACAATCAAATCTTCGAACGTTTTCGAATTGTTGATGTAGAGCCTTCTCTTCCCTTGATTCAAGACGAATCAAGTGCTTCGAATATGGTTGATCCAATTATCGTCCCACGCTACTAAACCGAAAGAAAACACCATTCTTCGGTTACCTTCACTCGATCAATTGCAATCTACCAAAGATTCGAACCCAAACCTCTCTTCTACAATCCTCCGATTATAGCTACTAAACCGATCTCTTCGATTACCTTCGCCTGGCTGAATCCTTGTAGAACGAAACGGCTTGTGCAAAACCCCCAAAATCCCTTTGATTCTTGGAGGAGAAAACCCTAAGGTTTTATTCAAGAAACACCTACCACAAATCTCAACTCAGAAATGAAGATAACACTTCCTGAAATCTGAACCTTATCACTTCAAATAAATGAACACAACAAACAAAAATGGTTATGTGTAGTTGTTTGTATACTCAAAGAAGAAGATGAAGTTGATGAGAAAAAATGGCATAAATCTTTCACGTTTCTTGTTGCACTTCTGAAAAATGAGCTAAAATGATATATATATTATCTTAGAAAAATATAAGAGAGAAACAGAATTTTAGAGTGAATAACACAGCAAAAAATTTGTGCAAAACAGCGACCGGTCGACCTAAACAGGTCTTATGCGTCGACTCATAACACCCAGTTTTTGACATACACAAATGCAGGATGTATGCGTCGACCTGAAGAGTCGACCCGAGCATACCTGCAGCACACAGTTTTAACAGACACAAATCCAGCATGTATGAGTCGACCTGAACAAGGTTATGAGTCGACTCACCCCATTCAAACATGTAAAAATCACATTTTTGACTTTCCTAAAGGTGTTTAACCATATCTAATGCACCTAGAACATTGCCAACATGATCAAACATCCTTAGAACACCTAATGTGCATTCATGTGAAATCTATATGTGCAAAGCATAATAGTTTTGACATCATTAAAATCAAGTACATAGAGAGAAACCTCCCTCACATACTCCCCCTTTTTGATGATGGCAAAACGGTCAAACTGAGGTAGTATCCTCCCCCTGACTTTATGCTTCCACCATTGTTTGATCATCTCAATACCTGTTAATACCTGTTATTTCCCAAGAATACCTGTTATTTCCCATTTCTTCTTCGCCTTTGACAACATCAAAAAGAGAGAAAGAGAAAGTATCAAGAATAGCTGCATTTTTTTTAACGAATTGTAACGAATAATCATTAACATACATTCACATATAATGCAAGTTAACGAACATAATAATGATAAATACAAGCAAACTATTTAAACCAAACCATAATGCTTAAAGAACACAAAGATTGTCACTACATAGCGAAGCCAAAATAGTAGCAATACAAAGTCACTAAAATAAAGTGCATATAGCAAACGTAAACAAGGCAACCAAAGTGAGTCGACCTGAAGCATTTATGAGTCGACTCAAACAGTGAAATTTTTGAAAAATTGTATTTTTGTGTTATTTAGTCATGATATTAAATAAATAGAAGGCCAACACAAACATCAAACATCTAAATGGATAAAGTGGGCTTAATATGTGCATTAAACATCAGTGTTATCACTTAATATGGTACATTTTATTAGAGAAATTTTTTGAAATGGAACGATATTACCTTGATCACTATTGACGATGAGAGCCCTCACATATATATATATATATATATATATATATATATATATATATATGTGTGTGTGTGTGTGTGTGTGTGAAGATCACTATCTTAAGGGATTATTATACACGATCCGAGATATCGAGAATGCCAAGTTCCCTATGGATGTGAAAGAAAGGCTCTGTAGCTAATGGTTTTGTAAAAATGTCAGCAAGTTGATTTTTAGTGTCAACGTGCTCAAAAATCACATCACCTTTCTCTACATGATCCCTAAGAAAATGATGACGTATTTCGATATGCTTGGTGTGTGAATGTAATACGGGGTTCTTAGTTAGGTTGATTGCAATAGTGTAATCGCATAAAATCAGAATACGTTCAAGTTTTAAACTGAAATCAAGCAATTGTTGTTTAAGCCATAGGACTTGAGCACAACAACTACCGGCGGCAACATATTCCGCCTCAGCTGTTGACAAAACAACTTAAACCTGTTTCTTTCTATGCCAACTCACCAAGGAATTTGCAAAAAAGTGACACGTACCACTAGTACTTTTCCTATCCAATTTGCACCCGGCAAAATCGGAATCGGAATAACCAACTAAGGAACAAGCACTACCTTTGGAATACCACAGACCATACTTTGGAGTGCCGGAGAGATACCTAAGTATGCGTTTAACAGCTTTTAGGTGGGATTCCTTGGGATGTGCTTGATACCTCGCACACATGCATACACTAAACATTATATCGGGACGTGATGCGGTAAGATAAAGAAGAGACCCTATCATACCTCGATACTTCTTTACCTCAACATCCTTACCCTTTTCGTCGCGATCAAGATTAGCACTTGTAGGCATAGGAGTATCTATTTCTTTGCAGTTCAGCATATCAAAACGTTTTAGTAACTCAAGACAATATTTCGTTTGACTCACGAATGTGCCCTCTTCAAGTTGTTTGATTTGTAATCCGAGGAAATAGTTGAGCTCCCCCATCATGCTCATATCAAACTCCCTCTACATCAAACTAGAAAACTCCTTGACCAAAGTCATGTTAGTAGACCCAAATATGATATCGTCAACATAAATTTGTACCAAAATTAAGTGTTTTCCTTGACGTTTAATAAAGAGAGTTGTGTCAACCTTACCTCTTGAATATCCTTGATCAAGTAAAAATTTGCTTAGACGTTCATACCAAGCCCTAGGGGCTTGCTTGAGTCTGTACAAAGCGCGTTTAAGTTTATAAACATGATCAGGATATTCATGGGATTCAAAACCCGGAGGTTGGGCTACATAGACCTCTTCATTTATGTATCCGTTAAGGAACACACTCTTAACATCCATTTGGAATAGTTTAAAGTTCTTTGTGCAAGCATAGGCAAGTAGAAGGCGTATAGCCTCGAGTCGGGCAACCGGCGCATAAGTTTCCTTATAGTCGATTCCTTCCTCTTAGTTATAGCCTTATGCTACCAGCCGCGCTTTGTTACACGTTATTACTCCATTTTCATCAAGTTTATTCCTAAACACCCATCGGGTGCCGATTACTCGATGATCTCGCGGAGGAGGGACAAGGTCCCAAACCTCATTTCTCCTGAATTGGTTTAGTTCATCTTGCATTGATAGAAACCAATGTTCATCGAGTAACGTCTCCTTAGAGTTTTTAGGTTCAACTTGTGACACAAAAGCAGAGTAATAGAAAAAATTACTAAGTTTAGAGCGAGTAGTTACTCCCTTAGAGATATCACCGAGAATGTTGTCAATTGGATGGTCTTTTGAAGACTTCCAAGCTGGAGGAAGTTCATCTTTATCATCATGATTATCATCCTCATTTTTCACTGGTTGGTGATCCTTTTCCTCCTTAATACGCACTGCTTCAGGCTGATCAATTCCCTTATCAGTGTCCTTGGGTATGTCTTCAGTAGGTACACCTGCACCATGAAAAGAACTACCTTCTCCGACATTTCTCAGATAAGACTCGTCAAAGGTAACATGAACTGACTCTTCAACTACACGTAACCTCTTATTATAAATTCTATACGCTTTACTTGACTGAGAGTATCCAAGAAAAATACCCTCGTCGACCTTGGCATCAAATTTACCAAGAGTCTTTTTCCCATTGTTTAACACAAAGCATTTGCAACAAAATACATCAAGATGAGAGATATTTGGCTTACGCCCTTTTAAAAGCTCATACGGTGTCTTGTTTAGAATAGGCCGGATGAGCACCCTATTCAAAACATAACAAGCCGTACTTATGGCGTCGGCCCAAAAGTATTTTGGTAATCCACTATCATTGATCATAGTTCTTCCAAGTTCTTCCAAAACTCTATTTTTACGTTCCACTACCCCATTTTGTTGAGGGGTACGTGGTGCGGAAAAATTATGATCAATTCCGTTGGAATCATAAAATGCTTCAAATAAATGATTTTCAAACTCACCCCCATGATCACTTCTGATTGACCCAATGTTTGTGTTTAACTTGTTCTGAGATAACTTAGCAAACCGTTCAAAGGCCGAAAAGGTATCACTCTTATTTGATAAGAAAATTGTCCAGCAAAACCTAGAAAAATCATTGACTATAACAAACCCATAATAGTTACCACCTAGGCTTTTAACCCTAGATGGTCCAAAGAGGTCCATATGGAGGAGCTCAAGGGGTCTCATAGTTGAAACAATGTTTTTAGATTTAAAAGATATCCTTGTTTGCTTCCCCATTTGGCACGCTTCACAAAGATGATCCTTTGTGAATTTAATTTTGGGCAAACCGATGACTAGGTGTTTAGAGACAATTTTGTTAAGTAAATCAAAGTTGATATGAGCCAAGCGTCTATGCCACAACCATGAATCTTCATTCATAGTGACTAAACACTTGTCTCCATCCAATGATACCTCGTTTAAGTCTAGCATATAGACGTTGTTCACCCTCAAGCCCTTAAACACATTCTTTTTGTCGCTATCTTCAACTACGCAACAATCCTTTGAAAAAGAGACTTTATAATTCTTGTCACATAGTTGACTAATGCTTAAAAGGTTGTGTCTAAGGCCTTCCACAAGAAGTACATCAGAGATAGTAGTAGATGAGGGGTTACCTATACTACCTTTACCGAGAATCTGCCCCTTGTTGTTATCTCCGTAGGTGACAAACCCCTTTTTCTTCGCCACAAAGTCGATGAAAAGAGATATGTCTCCGGTCATATGTCTTGAGCAGCCACTATCCAGAACCCATCTTCCTTCGGTGGTCTCAAGACTTTGTACCTACAAAAATAATCAAGGGAGAGTAGGTACCCAATTCTCATTGGGTCCTTTATGGTAAGTGAAACCAAGATTGCCCTTGGGCAACCATTGATAAATGCCGTTTGGAACAAGAAATCTTCGAAAGCGGCACTTAGCTATAGTATGACCGGGCTTACAACAGTATAAGCAATCACGATTCATTTAGAGTTTACCTTTGCTATCACTATCTCGAATCACATACGTGTATTATTGATACGGATTATTCATTGTTTCACGATAATGTGATCGATCAATAGCAAACGTAATCTTAGGCTTGAGAGCCTTGTCTAACTTGGCTTTGAGGATTCTCACCTCTCTTTGCCAAATATGACAAGTATCACAGCCCCCAAACTTAAACCATGGATATTTATTCTCATCAATCTTAGTTTTTGATACATTCACCATGGAGTTTTTAAGCGCTTCCAATTCCTTTTCGGAATCGGAAACCTTTTTCTCCAAATAGGAAAAAATCTTTTTATTTGAAGCTAAGCGTTGAAATGCTTCCTTAGCTTCATGGTGCAATGTATCAAAAGCTCTTTTTAATTCAGCATGAGACATACTTTGAGAATTTTCATATTTAGAGTGTTTTACCTCTTTTGCTTTGTTGTGGCGTGCCATAAGACAAAAATTAACGGATTCGCTTTCGTCACTTGAGGAATCATCTTTTCCCGACTCACTATCGCTTTCCCAAGCAATGTATGCTCGTCGAGACTTGTTGGACTTTTTGTTTGAGTGACTCTTGTTATTATCCTTATCTTTGTCTTTCTTTAGGGATGGACAATCCGGCTTGTAGTGCCCGGATTTTCCACAGTTGTAGCACGTCCCTTTTACCTTGCCATTTCTATTTCCTTCGCTTCTAGATTGCTTCCTGAACTTGACTAGATTCCTATCCGAGTGTTGAATATCATTCTTACGAACATATCTATTGTACCTCTTCACAAATAAGCTCATAGCATCCCCGGATTCTTCATCTTTGTCATTTTTGGCTTCATCATCACTTAGCTCTTGATGTGTGGACTTTGAACAAGAAGCCTAAAGCGCTATCGACTTCTTCTCCGTATCTTTTGCCTTCTCTTTCTTGATACTCTTTCCATGTTTATCCAAGCTAATGAGCACTTGCTCATGCTCATCGAATTTACCAAAGAGTGTTGTGAGGTCTAGTGTAGCAAGATCATTAGCCTCCTTGATGGCGGTGACCTTCGGTTGCCATTCCCTGTTAAGACACCTCAGAATTTTGTTAGTAGAAACCTCATTTGGAATTGGTTTACCAAGAACATGCAATTTGTTGATAATGTGAGTAAATCGTTTTTGCATATCCGCAATGGTTTCCCCTTGCTTCATGTAAAACAAATCAAACTCTTGCGTTAGTGTATTAATACGAGCCATCTTACCATCATTAGTGCCTTCGTGGGCTGCTTGTAAAGCATCCCACATAGCTTTGGCCGTTTCACAATGGGAGACTCGATAATACTCATCAACTCCCAAGGAGGAGATAATCATATTACGAGCCTTCCAATCATAGCTGTACTTTTTCTCGTCCTCCTCAGTCCATTGAGCTTCGGGTTTAGGAACGACAACGCCTTCCGCGTTAGTCATAGTAATTTCCATGGGACCGTTTAAAATAACGTTTCAAACCTTCCGATCTATGGAATTAATATGGACGCACACACAACCCTTCCAGTAGCTGTAGTTTTCACCTGTAAAAACTGGAGCTCTATTATAAGCCCCCTTAGGTTCGTTCGCCATGATCCAAGAAGTTTTACCGAAGCACCAGAATTAACCGGAGCTCTTGATACCACTTGTTAGACTATGGCTATGGATCTAGAAGGGGGTTTGAATAGATCCTTCGAGTTTTACACGCAAAATTGAATTTTAAAAAATTTGTTTGAACGGAAGCTACCACTGGATCAAAAGTCTACAACGAACCTTCTACCAAAAGGATCGGATATGCACGTATATATTGTGAAAGAGTATGGAAGAGAAAAATTCAGTTTTATTAATGTATCAAACGCAATCAACAAATTATAGCGTGTTTATGTATAATCCAAACCAATGAGGAAAATGATAAACAATGAAACACAAACAATGTTTGAATTTGCTTTAAGACAAGTTATCAAACACTTGGTGTGTACAAACACACTAAGTGCAGAATTTCTATGGTTGGTAAGTTCAAGCTGCTCCTAGATACAATTCAAGGAATTGTATCACTTTAACAAAATGATTTTTCAGCTCTAGATTACAACACCTCAGAAATTTAGACAAATTGAAAACTTGACAAATTCAAACAATGCAGAAAATCTAAAGAGTTAAAGGAGAAAGAGAACAAACGCGATTTGATTAGGTAGTTCCCCAATCGTCCTCGCTATGGGTACCTCTGCCCCCAATTCCGAACATGGAATTGAGATATATATATATATTATCGTTGCAATTGTATGTTTATACAAGAGAAAACTGATGAACAATCAAATCTTCGAACGTCTTCGAATTGTTGATGTAGAGCCTTCTCTTCCCTTGATTCAAGACGAATCAAGTGCTTCGAATATGGTTGATCCAATTATCGTCCCACGCTACTAAACCGAAAGAAAACACCGTTCTTCGGTTACCTTCACTCGATCAATTGCAATCTACCAAAGATTCGAACCCAAACCTCTCTTCTACGATCCTCCGATTATAGCTACTAAACCGATCTCTTCGATTACCTTCGCCCGGCTGTATCCTTGTAGAATGAAATGGCTTGTGCAAAACCCCCAAAATCCCTTTGATTCTTGGAGGAGAAAACCCTAAGGTTTTATTCAAGGAACACCTACCACAAATCTCAACTCAGAAATGAAGATAACACTTCCTAAAATCTGAACCTTATCACTTCAAATCAATGAACACAACAAACAAAAATGGTTATGTGTAGTTGTTTGTATACTCAAAGAAGAAGATGAAGTTGATGAGAAAAAATGGCATAAATCTTTCACGTTTCTTGTTGTACCTCTGAAAAATGAGCTAAAATGATATATATATTATCCTAGAAAAATATAAGAGAGAAACAGAATTTTAGAGTGAATAACACAGCAAAAAATTTGTGCAAAACAGTGACCGGTCGACCTAACAGGTCTTATGCGTCGACTCATAACACCCAGTTTTTGACATACACAAATGCAGGATGTATGCGTCAACCTGAAGAGTCGACCTGAGCATACCTGCAGCACACAGTTTTAACAGACACAAATCCAGGATGTATGAGTCGACCTGAACAAGGTTATGAGTCGACTCACACCATTCAAACATGTAAAAATCACATTTTTGACTTTCCTAAAGGTGTTTAACCATATCTAATGCACCTAGAACATTGCCAACATGATCAAACATCCTTAGAACACCTAATGTGCATTCATGTGAAATCTATATGTGCAAAGCATGATAGTTTTGACATCATTAAAATCAAGTACATAGAGAGAAACTTCCCTCACACCATGTCTAGCCATTGGTCCAGTCCAGAATAGGAGCCCCCCAATTCGTTGCTCCCGAGCATGGGAGTGATGACTTAAGGACAGTTCGTGGCTCCGGGGAGCTAGCATGGAGTCGTCGTTTGAAGACAAGGAGGATTGTCTTGATGCGCCCGTGAACCCTGGTGTTCGTGGAATTCGTGGTCGTGACCTTGTTGCCCGATGTTCGGGGAGGCTAAAGGTCAGTTAGAATTGGAAACGTTGGGGCGCCACGTGTACTTAGAGCTCCGTGTAGCAGTTACTAGGCAATGATGGCTAGTTGATAGCCATCATGACCTACGAGCGCGTCTACTGCACGTGCCCCTCTGTATAAAAGGGGAGAATCCGTTTCATTTGGGGCTTTTTCGCTCTGATTTCTCTTCGTCTCCTTCAGCATTCCTGTCCGTTACCGTTGTCTGCTACTCCGACCACTGCTTCAAGCTCCGAGCAACTACTTCAGTTTCTTAAATCAAGTAAGTTTCCGATTTTAAGCTTGTTTTACTCCCTTTTGTTGTCAATGGTAGGTTGCATGTGGTTAGGGCTAGGTTTAGAAGACGAAATGAGTGAGTTTCTGGCGATTGTTGGTGGGGGACGGTGGCTGTGCCATTTTTCTACCTCTGACATGTCGCCGTAGTTAGTAGTATGTTACGGCGAGCGGGGTGGTCCAAGGAGATGTTGCGACAGCTACGCATGTGTGACCGCCTTGTCTGTTCATCATCTGAGTGGGTGATGAGTTTTCTGGTAGGACATGCCCAGATTTCGGTGACGCTTTGCGATTTCAGGCGAAGCTTCAGACGCAAACTGGAGATGAGTGCGGGGAAACTCCTCGCTCGGGATGATTGGCTTCGAGCGTCTCCTCGCGGGGAGGTGTCAGCTTTTCCTCTGATGTTAGGGCTTAGGTCGGGGACGTTGTCCTCAGCCCTTTGCGCGCCCTTTCACTTGACTTAGCAGGGGAAGGGTGGATTTGATTTGTTTTCGAATTCACTTTCTTCTCTGCTTTTCAGGTGATTATAATGGCGACGGGGCCAGAGAGAAGTTATCATAGATACGTCCGAGGAAGAAACGGGCTCCGAAGATAATAGCAGCTCGACGGCTTCGAGTTCGGCGACATCAAGCTCTTCCAGCGATGTCGGGGAGGAGGAAGGGTTGGAAGTCATGGACGAGGACGTCGACAGGTTCTCTGCGGAGGAGTGAGAGGTTGCCGAACCTGCCGAGCATGTGTCCACTTTCGCAAAGTCCTTGGTGGACATTTTCATGGAGGTAGGGCCGGAGGGAGAGTGGAAAGTGCACTTCCCTTCCTTAGACGACCGTGTCTGTACGCACTTCGGGGACCGTTTTACCATGTATGAATACGCTTTCAAGGAGCTGGGCTTGAGGTTTCCGTTCACTGATTTTCAACAGTCGGTGTTCGAGCATTTAAGATTGGCCCCTACGCAACTGCATCCCAACTCGTTGGCCTTTATCCGGGCGTTTGAGCTGGTATGTGAGCATCCCTCCGTAGGGGCTACTCTTCCTTTGTTCTTCACCGTCTTTCATCTCCAACGACAGTTGTCGGGGAAGAAGTATGGTTGGGTTTCTCTGAAGCAGCCCCGCAAGTTGTTCAAACCGTTTTCGGAGTCAATACGGACGTTTAAGGAGCGTTATTATGTTGTCGAGCCCTTGTCCGAAGTTGCCCAGGACAGTACGTATGTCTGGGAGATTGAGGTGGATGAAGACGGGAATGACCTACGCGATGAGGAGGGGAGGTTTATCGGGCGGATGTCGCACCTCGAAAAAATTGCTTAATCGAAGACACGACCCTCGCGCGAAAGGCGCGGAAAACTGTTCGACAGAGTCGCCACCGAACTTTATTTATCCCAAAAGAGGGAAAGGAAAATATCGAGAAAACCTTTAAGGAGAAAGATAAGAACATGGTCGTCATAACCACATTATGGGTTCGGGAGTCGGTTACGTGAGGGGAAGGTACGCGCACCCCCTCACGTCCGTTGTACTCAACGGGAACCTCTTAGTTCGAATTGTGAGGAATGTTATCTAAGCTTGCTTGTTTTCTTTTCAACGATAAATGCGAAACGATACGATAAATGGGAATCGATGCTAAGGGGGAAATGGGTGGTTTTAGGGTAAGGTGCTCGGCAAGATCATCGCGACCTCGGGCCTACGTATGGTCATTCGGACGAGAATGAGAAATCAGAGCAATCGTAGTTCGACTACGGGGTTTGACGGAAAAAGATGGTAGTGTGGAAACGGGGAAAAAGAAAAAGTGTGCTCGCCAAGATCATCGCAATCTTGTGCATACGTATCTTTACTCGGACGAGAATAAAGAATCAGAGCAGTCGTAGTTCGTGGTACGCCCACGAAAACAAGGGTTAGGGTTTGAATTTTAGGAGACGAAAGATTAAATGACATACAACCCAAGGGGCGTGCCTCGAGAGCAGTCACTCAAGAATTCAAGGAATGCTTGACTCCAAGAATTCAGTTCTTTCGTGAAAATGTTTGATAGAGAATAAGTGTTTTAAGACAAAAGGTGAATGAATAACAACCTAAGGGGCATGCCTCAAGAGCCATACATTCGAAGATCCAAGGAATGCTAGATTCCAAGAATCTCCTCCTTTCGTAGGTTGATTAAAAAAAAAGCGTTTGAAAAAGATTGAGTCGAATTGGTTGGGAAAAGAGGTGAGGATCGATACTAGTCCCTAGGGGTGCTCCTAGTAATGAAACCTACGAAATGTGCAAGTGTGCATTTGACGACGAGGCAAAAGGCACTACACTTACGAGAATGTTTCGAAGAGTGGCTCGACGACGAGTCGAGAATTGGTTTGGAAATGGTTTGATTTGTTAAATGTTTTGGGGAGAATGACGATTATTCAATAAACGAGACATCGGCCTCACAACCAATTAATCGGGGCATTATTGGGATGCTAGACCCCAACGACACCTTTTTCATTCGATTGATTTATGAAATATTATTTGTTGGACGATGAAAGTACCACATGGAATGCTAGACTCCAATGGCATTCCTTTGTCCAAATAGTTAAGGCGAGTGTTTTAGGAGCGAAAGGTCGAATGACACACCACCCAAGGCGTGCGCCCCAATGGTGGTCACTCAAGAACCCAAGAGGTGCTAGACCTCAAGAATTCAGTTCTTTCGCGATTTAATTAAGAAAAATGGTTTTAATATGTGTTGAGTATTTTAATCGGGAAGTAAGCGTTTGAACAAATAAAAATGGTTAGATAAGTATGAATATGAATGTGATATGGATATGAATAAGAATGTAAACGATAATAATCAAGATAATATTGACAAAATATTAAAGTTGACATAAAATAAAATTGGTCTCGTCTAAATCACAATTTAATCGAGAAATCGATAATCGTTGACTTTTGACTTTCATTGACCAAAATGAAAATAAAAGAAATATAAAGTGACAAATAAGAAATTAAATCGAAAATATGAATATAAAGGTCTCACCTTTATCGAGATTTAATCGAGAAATCGATAAATCAATCGATATTTAGTTTTCATGGACCGAAAATAAATAAAAATGAAATAAAATCGAAAAGGTGAATACAAAGAGTAAAGGTCCCACCTTTATCGAGATTTAGTCGAGAAATCGATAAATCAATCGATGTTTGGTTTTCATTGACCCAAAATAAATGAGTAAAAATAAAGTATTGAAATAAAAAATAAATAAATCAAAAAGAAAATAAGTAGGCCTCATATAGATCAAGATTGTTAAACCAATCAAGATGCTTTTATATCATTGGCCCTAAAATCAAATCGAAAGTGGAAAATTAAAAGGAAATGGAAATCTAAAATTGAAATTTAAAAATAGTTAGAAAAAATAAAACACAATGATTAATCATTTACAATTTAACACAAAAATACTTTCTACACATTTTAAAGCTAGTCCAAATAAAGGAGAGGGGGTATAGCGTAAAAATATATATATATATATATATATATATATATATATATATATATATATATATATATATATATATATATATATATATATATATATATATATATATATGGAAACAGGTGGAATCATTTGGGCTTTACAAGCCCATCATCCACCCTTAAAGTGATCCCGGTTGGACTAAGAAAGAGTGGTGTAACAATAAAAATGGGACAGGTTGTATCCAATTTATGTATTTTATTAAAAGCAAACAAGAAATAGGGTGGAAATGTCATCGTTTTCAACGCATCATCCATAAACCCTTTTTAAAAACCAAGGTTGTGGTATCAAAATAAAGAAGAAAAAAAAAAGCGTTCAGAATGTCAACAAAAAGCGACGCGGCCATGCGAATGAGGTTGAGAGCGAAACAAAGCCAATAGATCCACTACCTTCTTCTTCCAACTTCGCCTACGTATTTCTCATTTTGTCTCAATCGCTCGGTTTGGATTTGTGTTCAGGTTTGTATTTTATGCGATTTACTCAAGCTCTCTTCATCTCCTTCGTTCTCTTTGCTTCTGGTTCGATCTCTAGTTTGTGGGTTTTGAAACGGGTTTGATTTGGTTGATTTGGGGTGGGTATTTGTTGTTGATGTGAAGGAAAAATGAAGGTTGGGTTGAAGGTTTGGTGAGGTTTACGAAGATTGGGTGTTGGATTTACGGTGGGTTGAAAGAAGAGGGGCTGGGTCGAAGCTGGAAATGGAAGGTTCGTTTGGGTTCTCAGAAAAAATGAAGGTTACTGTTGCTGGTTTAAGAAGGATGAACCATGAGGATGTTCTGGTTTGAAGGAGATTCAATGAAGAAGGTTTTAGGATGGCTCGCTTAAGGATAAACGAGAGAATTTCCAGTCGTCCCCTAGGGCTCTCTGTGAAGCGTGTTACTTATAGAACGAAGTAGGGTGAGGAGTGAATTCAATTTGCTTGTCGTTTTGTTTTTGTTTGGTGCGTTTTGGTTGTTGATGATAGGTTGCTTTCGATTTCAGGTTTCAGGCTCCTGTTGGTTGGTGTTTGATGGTATGGTTGTGCAGGTGTTGCAGGGTTGGTCTGGCGTGTTTTTTGGTTTGTGAATTGTCTAGTAGCTGGTATCACATTTTGGGTTAACTTTGTGCATGTATTGTGTTGTTGCGGAGTAGTACAACGGTTTGGAGTTTTGTCGTATCTTTTTCATATTTTCCATTTTCCACTTTGTTATTTACGGTTTGCGGCAGGTGGGGGTGTTTTGGAATTTTTTTGCCTTTATAGCAGGTAGGAGGGTGTGAGGTTGGAGGTGGGATGTAGCATGGCAAGCTGCTAATAATAATTTTTTTCTTTTATTTTGCAGGTTATGTTAATGAAGTGGCTCATGCTTGGAAATATGGTTTGTGTAAGTTTGCGTTGTGACGGTTTTGAAGTGTGGGTACCAGTTGGTGAGGCTTGCGAATCCGTCCTTGTTGGGCCAAGTGAGGATGATACAGTTTGTGTGTAATGGTTGGTACATGGTTTGGCTTGTGGTGGCTAAAGATGCGGATCGTTGGAAAAGGTTGGTGCGATTTGGGAATGTCCTGTGAATTGGTTTTGGGTTTTTTTTTTTGGACTTAATGTAAAACTGGTTTGTAATTTAAAGATAGCCAACTAATGATATGTTTAGTTTATCTTGAAACTTAGACATGGTCGTGGGCTTTTGAAATACTATGACATGGGCTTATTGTTTTTTTTTTTTTTGTGAATGGACTTTGTAAAACTTGGAATTGGATTTGTTTTTTTTTTTTAAAAGTAGCAATCTAAAATGGATTAGAGAAAAATATATACATAGAAAAAAAAGAATTGGGAATATTTGGGAAAAAGAAAGAATTCAAACAACAATATGTTTTTTTTGAACTGGACATTGAAAGAGATGAAAAATGGATAACTTAAAATAAGGAAATTGGATAATGGAATTGGGTAATTGAAAAATAGATATGGACATAAAAATGGATAATGGATAAATAAATGGATATGGATAGATAATTGGTTTGAAATGGATTATGAATGGATTTTTTTTGAGAATTGGTTTTGGATATGAAATAAATATGGGAAATTTAAAGTTTAATGAAATTGATAACAAAATATGGATAAAGAAAAATGGTTCTGAAATGGATTGGATGTGATTGGATTGTCCTTGAGAAACCATAAATTAATCTCAACTCTGATGAACTAACTGTGAATCCTGATTAAAATAAACCTGTCATTGAATCTTCAGGCACACACCACCCGAATCCTTACAAACTCTGGCCCATTGAACCTTAATCACTTCAACAACCAGAAACAACACATTTTTTTTGAATTTTTTTTGGATGACGATTAGTGGGTGAATGTACAAATGATATTTATACAAGGTAGGACAAATTTGGGGTATAATAGATGCCCCTATCTAATTGGTTTAAACCGAGTAAGATGGATTACTATGGTGTTCAGTCTTTCGAGGTAGAAGACAATTAGATATGAAGAAGACCACAAATTTGTCTGAAAGAAAGAAAAGGATTGAGAAGTTGGAATAACAAAATAAAGCTGACACCAAAAGGATGACAGACCTATCACCAAAAGGATGATAGTGAACGCACACACACAGACCCTTTCACCAAAAGGATGAAAATGAGGTCGACGCCTGCTATTACCAACGAGATAATAGAGCGCACACACACAGACCCTTCCACCAAAAGGATGGAAGTAAGGTCAACGCTTGCTATTACCGATGAGATAATAGGGCACACACACACAACCTGCTATTACCGACGAGATAATAGGGCACACACACACAACCTGCTATTACCGACTAGATAATAGGGCACACACACACAGCCTGCTATTACCGACGAGATAATAGGGCACACACACACAGCCTGCTATTACCGACGAGATAATAGGGCACACACACACAGCCTGCTATTGCCGACGAGATAATAGGGTACACACACAGCCTGTTATTACCGACGAGATAATATGGCACACACATACACAGCCTGCTATTACCGACGAGATAATAGGGCACACACACACAGCCTGCTATTACCGACGAGATAATAGGGCACACACACACATCCTGCTATTACCAACGAGATAATAGGGCACACACACAGCGTGCTATTACCGACGAGATAATAGGGCACACACACACAGCCTGCTATTACCGACGAGATAATAGGGCACACACACAAAGGCTGTCACTCACCAAAAGGATGACACACAGACCAAGGGTTTACGGATCGGCGACACCAAAAGGATGACGGATCAAAACAAGCTACTACCACCAAAAGGATGATAGGAACTTCTTATTCGTGAGGACCAACATCTAAAGGATGAAGGTTAAATTGAAATGACATGGTTTCGGCTATCACCAAAAGGATGATAGAAAAGTTTTTATTTGAGGGTTACTAACACCAAAAGGATGCAGGTTGAATTGAGTTGATTGGGTTTGGCCATCACCAAAAGGATGATAGTAAGGCAATTGACAAAAGGTCAAGTTTGCTGGGGATGTGATGAGATTTATTTGGAGAGGTCAACAAAAGGTTGAAGTAAAGAATTCAATGAAGAAAACCCACGAAAAAGAAAGGGAAACAACGAAAAAAAGAGAGGGTAACCCGCCAAGATCTACGCAATTTTGTGCCTACGTATCTTTACTCGGACGAGAATAAAGAATCAGGACAGTCGTAGTTTGACCACGAAGAAAAGATTCAATGAGGAACGCCCACTGACTCAGAGGAATGTTTATTGGTTGGGATGAGGATGACGACCTCATCAACAAAAGGTTGAAGAACTTCACGAGGAACACCCACGAACTTGAAGAAGATGCCCCTGACTGGGCAGAAGGTTGCTTTAAGATCTTGTCTTGGGCTTGGTCAACAAAAGGTTGAACAACTTCGTGAGGAACGCTCACGGATTTGAAGAAGATGTCCCTAACTGGGCTGAAAATCGCCTTGTAGTCTTGAGATTGATCCTGGATCTTACGCATGTATGAATGCTTGATTTTGTAATGATGTGCAATGCAAATGCTAACGCGCGGAGATGCAAGCGCTGGGGAGGTATGATTGGTTTTTTGGGTATGCATATGATGCTTATGATGATGAATGTGATGCATATGATGCGTATGATGCATATGATTGCAGACGGGTGTTTGGAAATGTTTGGAGGTGGTGCCAGCATGGTGGACTTTGGGTAGTTGCCAATGCGGATTGGACTTTTGGGAGGTGGGAGGGATTTGATTTCCTTGACACTCAGTTTGTTGAATACGCCATGATTGAAGTAGACGAAGATGCTTTTGAAGCCTCGAGTTTGATCACTTATTGATTTGTGCTTGTCGGTTAGGATGACCTTCTGCAACAAGGCTTGCCCCAGTCTGAACATGGTAATGGTCTGCCCCTGATTAACCAGTTTTGACGATGTCTGATCTTTGGCAGTTGAGCCTTGATGTGCTTTGAGATGACTTGCCCCTGATCAAGCTGTTGAAGGATCTTCCCCTGATTGAGCTGCTGGGGTAGTCTTGCTTCGGGTCGGCACCACTGACAGTTCAGATTCCTCTTTGATTGCCCCTTATTGGAATTGCTTTGATGTCTAGCACTGATTTGAAGTTAAAATTGTACATTCACAAATGGTAATCTTAGTGCAATGCTCATACAAGTTTTGAAAAAGAGTTGTTTATTGAAGTGTCGTGATAGTGAGACAAATGGACCGTTAGCCCAAACGTGTGCTGATTTTGATGGTGTGAAAGATATAACAAGGAGAATGACACCAATGCTGAAGATTAGCAAATATGGGGAGTCAGTTTACGCAACCTTGCAATAGTATGCTTTCAGGATAAACCTCGCCTCAATTAGGTCTTTCGAGGGTTGTAACGTGGTCTGGTTTACGGTTTAGGAAACAAAGGATATAAGGCTCAAAGTATAATTTGTACCCACCCCTTCTTCGTGATGACCTCCAATCCTACGTTCAGTTAATTCTGCACATGTTTGTATTCCAAAAGGGTTGACGATGTAAGCGTGATAATTCAAGGTTTGCTCGACATGGCAGTCACCTTATTTGTTTTTGATGGGTGTCAGTGCCCCTTTGGTTTTGATTTGGTGGTCACTGGGTCTTATTTTGTTTTTGGTGAGGATTCGAGGGCCTCTTTTGACTTTGTTTTTTATCCCATCTTTTGCATGGACTGATTTCACTTGTCGAGTCCATCGGAATTGCCTTGATTTTTGCCTAAGTCTCCTTTGAGGTGTTTGACTTAGCAGGCTTTTGATTTTTTTGTTTTTTTTGTTTTGATTTTGTTGGAGGATTGTGACTGCCAAGTCATGGTTATTGATGAACAACCGTCATGTCTTGTGGAATTTGCTTTGTGATTCGAGTGCGTAATTGGGTTAACTGAACACTACCCTGCCCTAGGTTGAGTGTGAGGGTTTGAATATCCGAAGGAAACTGCTACTTCTAGGCTCGAAGTGGTTAACTAGGGATTATCTCCTTGTCTCTCCAGTGTTTGGGGAGTTGAAACAATGCCTGTACATCATCGACGAGATTTTATCCGAAAGCATACGATTTACAATTATGGGTATTTCGTTGTCATCATCCTCCCTTCAATAATTGCTAACAACAGTTTGGTATAGAGAGTGAAGTGGATATAAATGTGTCAGTGTTTTGCAGTAAATGGAAGAAATGAGTGAATACGACATAACTGATTCAAAACATGCATAATCATTACATTAAGAAAACCAAATATGAAAGGCAATGTTCAAAGCATACAATACTTAAACAAATAAATACAAAATACAAGAATGCAAAGTGATGGGATGGCAACATGACTGCCTTCTTCGGGGAATGAACTTGACTTGACTTGATGCTGGCACTAGCGTGGCGGCGACATAAGGTTGTTGATGACGTTTGGAGCCTTCCCATTGAACACGAGATACTTTGAGTCGATCATGTCTTGAACCTTGTGTTTGAAAGCTCTGCAGTCCTCGATCGTATGCCCTGGAGCACCCTTATGAAACTCGCAATGAGCATTAGCATCATAATCTGGGGGAATGACAGTTGGAGGAGCTAAGTCCCTCGGAGTAATGGCCCTCTTCTTCATCAATTGAGCAAAGATCTGAGCATATGTCATCGGTACACGATCAAAGTCTCTATCTAACCTCCTTGTCCTCCGTTGATTAGGCTGACGTTGTTGAGCAGCTCTTTGTTGTTGATGTTGAGGAGGATACTGATACCCTTGCTGGTTGTATGACTGTTGCTGAGGAGCTTGTTGCTGAGGCGTTGGAGTTTGAATAACTTGAACAGTTGGATGATAAGGCATTGGAGCGTATTGCGCAGCAGCAACATATGGATACTGGAAGTATGGCATTTGATAAGGCATTGGAGTTGGAGCTTATGGAGCTTGCCCCTTCTGAGCATAGACATCATTTGTTTAGCCCTCTTTCTTTTTGAATCCATTGAAGGGCTTCTTGGCTTGAGACTGGCTGCTAGAACCTCCTTGGATCTTTCCACTTTTCAAACCTTCCTCAAATCTTTCACCAACAATTACCAAATCAGAGAATCCGGCAGAAACATTACCAATCAACTTCTCATAGTATTGGCCTTGTAAAGTACCCATAAAGATGTCAATCATTTCACGGTCAACTAGAGGTGGATGCACCTTTGCAGCTAGCTCTCTCCAGCGTTGCGCGTACTCCTTAAAGGATTCGTTGTCCTTTTGAGCCATACTCTGAAGTTGAGCACGATTCGGAGCAAGGTCAGTGTTGTACTTATATTGCTTGACAAATGCATCAGCTATATCATCCCAAGTGCGCACGTTGCTACGCTCCAGCTGCATGTACCACTCAAGAGATGCCCCAGACAGACTGTCTTGGAAGCAATGGATCATCAGCTTTTCATCTTTGGCATGAGCAGCCATCTTGCGACAGTACATCCTTAGATGCATGTGAGGACAACTGAGGCCTTTGTACTTCGGGAAGTCTTGTATCTTGAACTTGGGAGGAATGACAACATCTGGCACTAAGCACATATCCAAAGCATTCAGCGATTTTGAGTTGCGCCCCTCCATGACTCGGAGTTTTTCAGCTAGATCATGGCACATCTTGATGGCTTTAGAATCCTGAGCAGAGGTAGGATTGATAATTGGGATAGCAGCATGGTAATTCTGTACCTCATCATATTGATCCACCAGATTTTCTTCGGCATGAGGAATAAGAACAGGTTGGGCTTGCGGAATAGCACCAACAGCGACTCCAGGTGTTGGAAGTGGTTGAGTGGTGGCTCCTTCAGCGGCAGAAGCGAAGTTCATTGGTATCCCATAAGTGATGGGGTTGGGAACAGGAGATGAGAGCCTTGAGGGTGACCCTTGAACCTGTGCATTGTTGTTGGCAGCAGCGGCTTCACGCAGTTCTTCTTCTCTTCTGGCCGCCATGATGGCTTCAAGAATCTGATCAATCTTTCCCTTCATATAATCTATTTCTTCTCTGAAGGCAGCTTGCTCTTGCTGAATCTGCTCCATCGTTCTTCTTGTGTTGGCTCAAGTTGCGTACTGGTGTCGAGGAATCAGCTTGATTTACTGGAGAAGGAAGGAAGTTGAGGTGAGATTCTGAGGTTGAAAATGCAATGCAAAATGCATAACAGAAGCAATGCAATGCGATGACATGAGATGCAATGCAAGATGCAAGATCCAGGATCGCGGATCACAGGTTCAAACAATTCTGAGGTTGGCTGTTCACGGGTAGATGACCAAAGCCTCTGATCAAATAAACCTTATAGGTAGGCTCTAAGAGGAAGGTTCTAGATTCTTTACCCATAAACCCACTCACGGGATAGTTTCTACGTTGACGGATAAGGTTCCCAGGATTACGGACACAAATCACATCAATGTCACGCAACAGGCTAGCTGCCTTACGACGATAATGACGACAAGGTCTCCCCTGAGCGGGGTCTTCATGCTAGGCGCACAAGGAGCGAGTCCTTGGAGACTAACACTACACGACCACCAATATAGAACTTGGTTCTAAGAGTGGTTCATAGAGTCACGGACCCTTCATGAATCAAGTCGTGCAACAGGCTAGCTGTGTTACACCAGGATCTACGAAAAGGTCTACTCTAGGGGAGCTTTCATGCTAGGCACACAAGGAGCGAGTCCTTGGGGACTAACACTACTCGACATCCATTTCTAAACTATGTGTTCTCTCCGCTTTTACCAAAGCTCGGGTATAGAGCTTTACTCATGATATCATCCCAAGATCCAACAGATAAGAACAATAGGAGAAAGCAATAGGAGAACAAATACGTAAACGAGAAAAAACATGCAAACAAAGACAACGCTCCTCACAAATCACTCTAAGATAGGCTCGACTCTCTCTTGCATGGAGCAAAGGTCCCCAGCAGAGTCGCCATCTGTCGCACCTCGAAAAAATCGCTTAATCAAAGACACGACCCTCGCGCGAAAGGCGCGAAAAACTGTTCGACAGAGTCGCCACCGAACTTTATTTATCCCAAAAGAGGGAAAGGAAAATATCGAGAAAACCTTTAAGGAGAAAGATAAGAACATGGTCGTCACAACCACATTCTGGGTTCGGGAGTCGGTTACGTGAGGGTAAGGTACGCGCACCCCCTCACATCCGTTGTACTCAACGGGAACCTCTTAGTTCGAATTGTGAGGAATGTTATCTAAGCTTGCATGTTTTCTTCTCAACGATAAATGCGAAACGATACGATAAATGGGAATCGATGCTAAGGGGGAAATGGGTGGTTTTAGGGTAGGGTGCTCGGCAAGATCATCGTGACCTTGGGCCTACGTATGCTCATTCAGACGAGAATGAGAAATCAGAGCAATCGTAGTTCGACTACGGGGTTTGACGGAAAAAGATGGTAGTGTGGAAACAGGGAAAAAGAAAAAGTGTGCTCGCCAAGATCATCGCAATCTTGTGCCTACGTATCTTTACTCGGACGAGAATAAAGAATCAGAGCAGTCGTAGTTCGTGGTACGCCCACGAAAACAAGGGTTAGGGTTTGAATTTTAGGAGACGAAAGATTAAATGACATACAACCCAAGGGGCGTGCCTCGAGAGCAGTCACTCAAGCATTCAAGGAATGCTTGACTCCAAGAATTCAGTTCTTTCTTGAAAATGTTTGATAGAGATTAAGTGTTTTAATACAAAAGGTGAATGAATAACAACCTAAGGGGCGTGCCTCAAGAGCCATACATTCGAAGATCCAAGGAATGCTAGATTTCAAGAATCTCCTCCTTTCGTAGGTTGATTAAAAAAAAGCGTTTGAAAAAGATTGAGTCGAATTGGTTGGGAAAAGAGGTGAGGATCGATACTAGTCCCTAGGGGTGCTCCTAGTAATGAAACCTACGAAATGTGCAAGTATGCATTTGACGACGAGGCAAAAGGCACTCGACTTATGAGAATGTTTCGAAGAGTGGCTCGACGACGAGTCGAGAATTGGTTTGGAAATGGTTTAATTTGTTAAATGTTTTGGGGAGAATGACGATTATTCAATAAACGATACGTCGGCCTCGCAACCAATTAATCAGGGCATTATTGGGATGCTAGACCCCAACGATACCTTTTTCATTCGATTGATTTATGAAATATTGTTTGTTGGACGATGAAAGTACCACATGGAATGCTAGATTCCAATGGCATTCCTTTGTCCAAATAGTTAAGGCGAGTGTTTTAGGAGCGAAAGGTCGAATGACACACCACCCAAGGCGTGCGCCCCAATGGTGGTCACTCAAGAACCCAAGAGGTGCTAGACCTCAAGAATTCAGTTCTTTCGCGATTTAATTAAGAAAAATGGTTTTAATATGTGTTGAGTATTTTAATCGGGAAGTAAGCGTTTGAACAGATAAAAATGGTTAGATAAGTATGAATATGAATGTGATATGGATATGAATAAGAATGTAAACGATAATAATAAAGATAATATTGAAAAAATATTAAAGTTGACATAAAATAAAATTGGTCTCGTCTAAATCACAATTTAATCGAGAAATCGATAATCGTTGACTTTTGACTTTCATTGACCAAAATGAAAATAAAAGAAATATAAAGTGACAAATAAGAAATTAAATCGAAAATATGAATATAAAGGTCTCACCTTTATCGAGATTTAATCGAGAAATCAATAAATCAATCGATATTTAGTTTTCATGGACCGAAAATAAAAAAAAATGAAATAAAATCGAAAAGGTGAATACAAAGAGTAAAGGTCTCACCTTTATCGAGATTTAGTCGAGAAATCGATAAATCAATCGATGTTTGGTTTTCATTGACCCAAAATAAATGAGTAAAAATAATGTATTGAAATAAAAAATAAATAAATCAAAAAGAAAATAAGTAGGCCTCATATAGATCAAGATTGTTAAACCAATCAAGATGCTTTTATATCATTGGCCCTAAAATCAAATCGAAAGTGGAAAATTAAAAGGAAATGGAAATCTAAAATTAAAATTTAAAAATAGTTAGAAAAAATAAAACACAAGGATTAATCATTTACAATTTAAAACAAAAATACTTTCTACACATTTTAAAGCTAGTCCAAATAAAGGAGAGGGGTATAGCGTTGTATATATATATATATATATATATATATATATATATATATATATATATGGAAACAGGTGGAATCATTTGGGCTTTACAAGCCCATCATCCATCCTTAAAGTGATCCCGGTTGGACTAAGAAAGAGTGGTGTAACAATAAAAATGGGACAGGTTGTATCCAGTTTATGTATTTTATTAAAAAAAAACTAGAAATAGGGTGGAAATGTCATCGTTTTCAATGCATCATCCATAAACCCTTTTTAAAAACCAAGGTTGTGGTATCAAAATAAAGAAGAAAAAAAAGCGTTCAGAATGTCAACAAACAACGACGCGGCCATGTGGATGAGGTTGAGAGCGAAACAAAGCCAATAGATCCACTACCTTCTTCTTCCAACTTCGCCTACGTATTTCTCCTTTTGTCTCAATCGCTCGGTTTGGATTTGTGTTCAGGTTTGTATTTTGTGCGATTTACTCAATCTCTCTTCATCTCCTTCGTTCTCTTTGCTTCTGGTTCGATCTCTAGTTTGTGGGTTTTGAAACGGGTTTTATTTGGTTTATTTGGGGTGGGTATTTGTTGTTGATGTGAAGGAAAAATGAAGGTTGGGTTGAAGGATTGGTGAGGTTTACGAAGATTGGGTGTTGGATTTACGGCGGGTTGAAAGAAGAGGGGTTGGGTCGAAGCTGGAAATGGAAGGTTCGTTTGGGTTCTCAGAAAAAATGAAGGTTACTGTTGCTGGTTTAAGAAGGATGAACCATGAGGATGTTCTGGTTTGAAGGAGATTCAATGAAGAAGGTTTGAGGATGGCTCGTTTAAGGATAAACGAGAGGATTTCTGGTCGTCCCCCAGGGCTCTTTGTGAAGCGTGTTACTTATAGAACGAAGTAGGGTGAGGAGTGAATTCAATTTTCTTGCCGTTTTGTTTTTGTTTGGTGCGTTTTGGTTGTTGATGATAGGTTGCTTTCGATTTCAGGTTGCAGGTTGCTGTTGGTTGGTGTTTGATGGTACGGTTGTGCAGGTGTTGCAGGGTTGGTCTGGCGTGTTTTTTGGTTTGTGAATTGTCTAGTAGCTGGTATCACATTTTGGGTTAACTTTGTGCAGGTATTGTGTTGTTGTGGAGTAGTACAACGGTTTGGAGTTTTGTCGTATCTTTTTCATATTTTCCATTTTCCACTTTGTTATTTACGGTTTGCTGCAGGTGGGGGTGTATTGGAATTTTTTTGCCTTTATAGCAGGTAGGAGGGTGTGAGGTTGGAGATGGGATGTAGCATGGCAAGCTGCTAATAATAATTTTTTTCTTTTATTTTGCAGGTTATGTTAATGAAGTGGCTCATGCTTGGAAATATGGTTTGTGTAAGTTTGCGTTGTGACGGTTTTGAAGTGTGGGTACCAGTTGGTGAGGCTTGCGAATCCGTCCTTGTTGGGCCAAGTGAGGATGATACGGTTTGTGTGTAATGGTTGGTACATGGTTTGGCTTGTGGTGGCTAAAGATGCGGATCGTTGGAAAAGGTTGGTGCGATTTGGGAATGTCCTGTGAATTGGTTTTGGGTTTTTTTTTGGACTTAATGTAAAACTGGTTTGTAATTTAAAGATAGCCCACTAATGATATGTTTAGTTTATCTTGAAACTTAGACATGGTTGTGGGCTTTTGAAATACTATGACATGGGCTTATTGTTTTTTTTTTTTTTGTGAATAGACTTTGTAAAACTTGGAATTGGATTTGTTTTTTTTTTTAAAGTAGCAATCTAAAATGGATTAGAGAAAAACATATACATAGAAAAAAAAGAATTGGGAATATTTGGGAAAAAGAAAGAATTCAAACAACAATATGTTTTTTTTGAAATGGACATTGAAAGAGATGAAAAATGGATAACTTAAAATAAGGAAATTGGATAATGGAATTGGGTAATTGAAAAATAGATATGGACATAAAAATGGATAATGGATAAATAAATGGATATGGATGGATAATTGGTTTGAAATGGATTATGAATGGATTTTTTTTTAGAATTGGTTTTGGATATGAAATAAATATGGGAAATTTAAAGTTTAATGAAATTGATAACAAAATATGGATAAAGAAAAATGGTTCTGAAATGGATTGGATGTGATTGGATTGTCCTTCAGAAACCATAAATTAATCTCAACTCTGATGAACTAACTGTGAATCCTGATTAAAATAAACATGTCATTGAATCTTCAGGCACACACCACCCGAATCCTTACAAACTTTGGCCCATTGAACCTCAATCACTTCAACAACCAGAAACAACACACTTTTTTTGAATATTTTTTGGATGACGATTAGTGGGTGAATGTACAAATGATATTTATACAAGGTAGGACAAATTTGGGGTATAACAACGGAGAATCTATAAGTTCCCCATCCATTGGGCACCAGATCATTTTGCCAAGAAGCCCAGTGACTACGTCTTCCAACCGAGCGAGCTACGTGGGCAGGACGCCGCGGCGTACGAGGTGCTGGTGAAGTGGGTCAACTCCTTCCGGCTTGCTGAGTGCTGGACGAGCAAGGGTATTCTGATCTTCGAGGAGGACGGGAGCCAGAGGGTTGAGCGTCGATTCATCAATATTAAGGAACTGCTGGAGTGCAAGACTCCCGAGGATGCCGAGAAACTGCTTGGTAGTCTTAGTTATTTAGATTTTGTTCGCGTCATTTCTTTTCCTCGTATCTAACATGCTCGTATTTTGTTTATGCAGGTGAGATACCTCAGGCTCACGATAGAGTTGTGAGGAATGCTCTTGCGTGGAACAAGGTCGGGGCAGCCCCTCCGAAGTCTCAGTTTGCTGGTGCCCGTGCTCCTCCTCCCGTGCAGCCTCCTGTGGGGACCTCTTCTTCTCCTACTCTTGCTCCCCGGAGGTCTCTTCTTCCTTTGACCGGTCGATCCAAGCAGCAAAGGTTTAATGATGTTATGGACCTTACTCGGGTGTCAGAGAAGGGGAAGTTCGAGCTTCCTCCTTGCATCCATGATCGGAATTTCTTCGAGGGGAACTCTCTGATTGTGTCTCGGGCGGAGTCTCTTCGCTTGAAAAGTATGGATCGCCCGAGCAAGAGGGCGTTGGTGGCCCAGGACGCTTCTGCCTTGGTCAGGATGTTGGAGATGGCAGCTGTGTACGCCGAAGGGGATTCGGCGACTGAGGCCGAACTTACTGCTGCCCGTGCTACCGTGGCATCCCTCAAGGAAGAAGCTAAGGGTGCCGACGACGCTCAGAAGAAAGCTGAGGAGGAGGTAGCTCGTTTGAAGGAGGAGAACTCGACGTTGGCGGCGAAGAAGAAGTTTGCCGAGGAGTTGATCCAGCGGCGGAAGGCGGCCAATGCCCCGGGTGACGATGAGCCAGAGGATGTGAAGGCATTGAAGACGAGATCCGAGCTGGTTGTCTGTTTGCTTACGGCCGAGGATGATGGCATTGTCGTCGCGGAGGAGTCTTTTGGGAACGTCGTGGCTCAACTGCGGGTGGCGAACCCTGAGCTCGATTTTTCTGTCGAGGGTACTCACTACCTGGCCAATGTTGAGGATGGTCGTATTGTCATGCCCGACGGTCTCCTTGAAGGTACCCCCGAGGATTAGCCCTCAGAGGACCAGGAATCTCAGCCAGAGCCATCCGAGCATGCAGACGAGTGAGGAGTTTGTATTTTTGATGTTGTTGTAACCTGTCCGGCCTGCGTGCCGTGTAATTGCTTGTAATCTATTTTTGGGGGGCGTGGCCCCCGTTTCATGTAATTTAGTACAATCGTGGCCCTTGCGACCACTTATTATATTATTACACGTTTGATTCTGCCGTTTGCATGATTTTACTTGCTTTTATTTTCGGCTAAGTATTGTACTCATGCTCGTTGTAAATGTATATCTGCCCGTGATTGGGAGTATTTGACTTACGCAAATATTTTAGGGGGATTGCTCGTTGTAGATGTGTTTGACAGTGAGGGGAACTGGTCGAACGGCCGGGGAATATCCTGGCGGGGTGTAGAGCTCAGGTAGCATTTGAGGCCTGAGTCCGCGGCGTGAACGTCCCATCGTGAGCTGGGGTTCTGCCAGTCATGGTACTTTGACGACAGCAATGCTCGATCGAGGATAGCTGTCTAGCTGTTACCCGGCTCGTTACTGAGCGAGGTTCTGCTTTATTCGTATGCGGCGCTTGTACCTAGACGCGCATAGTGGTCGATAGATGGCGTTCGTCTTTGGCGAGATAGTTGTAGACTGGGGTCATCCAGCAGTTGTTGTCGCCGATCACCTATACGTCGAGTGTCGGGGAGGCCTTCTCGATACTGGGTCGAGGAAGTACTTCCTGTAAGACGGATTTGTTCCCGCCTTTCTTCTTCGTGCTGGCTAGTTTTAATAGCACGTCTGCTCGCACGTTATGTTCGCGGGGAACGTGTTTCACTTCCACTGTTGTGAACTTCGCCATCTCCTTCTTGACCAGGGCCAAGTATTCGGTCAGGTTGTCGTTTTTGGCCTGGTATTCTCCCCGGACCTGGAGGGCCACGAGTTGTGAATCCGTGCAAATGACGACTTCTTCTGCGCCCAGGTCCTTGGCAAGGCGTAGCCCCGCGAGGAAGGCCTCGTATTCAGCCTGGTTATTAGAGGTTGGGAAGGACAGGGTGAGTGAAACTTCAATAATGATTCCTTCCTCGCTATCCAGTATGATGCCCGCGCCGCTCCCTGCCGAGCTCGAGGCACCGTCAACGAAAATGGTCCATTTGTGCGCCTCGCTCGTGGGGGAGTCTGTGAATGTCATTTTCGCGACGAAGTCGGCCAGAGCTTGGGCCTTGAGGGCTTTTCTGCTTTCGTATTAGATGTCAAATTCGGATAGTTCTAACGACCATTTGAGCATCCTACCGGCCATGTCTGGTCGTCCGAGCAGCTGCTTTATGGGTTGATCTGTTCGAATCACGATCGTGTGGGCCTGGAAGTAGTGTCTTAATCTTCTGGTTGCGTTGATGAGGGCCAGCGCCACCTTCTCTATCTGTTGGTATCTTAATTCTGGTCCTTGTAGCGCTTTGCTCGTGAAATATATGGGCTTCTGCCCGTCAGGTGTCTCGCGGATGAGAGCGGCGCTCACTGCTTCGGTTGCTACGGTGAGGTACATGTACAATGTTTCGCCGTTGTCCGGGCGAGAGAGGACCGGTGGCTCTGAGAGTGCTAGTTTCAGATGGATAAGGGTCTTGTCACACTCCTCGGTCCATTCAAATGCCGCCTCCTTGCGGAGGAGTTTGAAGAATGGTAGGGCGTGCTGGGCGAACTTAGCCACGAAACGGGATAGTGATGCGAGCATCCCGTTGAGGGACTGGATGGATTTTTTGGACTTGGGCGTAGGAAACTCGTAGAATGCTCGGCATTTATCGGGATTGGCCTCGATTCCTCATTCCGTTAAGTAGAAGCCGAGGAATTTGCCTGCCCGGACACCGAACGTGCACTTCTCCGGATTAAAACACATTTTGTATTTCTTGGCCTGTTCGAAGACTGCTTTCTCCTACGCTGTGCTACGACCTTGACGGCCGGGTCAATTGTTAGCTGGTGACAGGCGACGGACGGATCCAAGCCGGGCATTTATGCGGCGCTCCATGCGAAGAGGCCGGCATTCTCTCGGAGGCATGCTTTGAGATGCTTCCTCGCAATGTCGGGCAGGTCTGCTCCAATCTTTACTCCCAGCTAGGGGTCTTCGCCGAACAGAACGATCTCGAAGTTGCCATCCGGGATGGGGCGCATCGGATGGGAGCTGCTGCTGGACGATATGGACGGGTTGGCCGAAGCTGCTCGTTCTTCTGGTTGGTCCTCCTCGGGGAAGCGACTGTCGAGGTCGATGGATTCGACCTGGGGCAGAGGCTTGGCCTCCTCGGAGCTGCTTGGCAACGCTGGCTTGCCCAACGCTTTAGGCTTGGACGCAATGGAGTTGAGCCCCTTTGTAGCTGCTTCGAAGCATCGTCGTGCAGCTTCAATGTAGCCGTGCAGGGTGGCGGCCATTCCTTTCGAAGTGTAATACTTCATCTTCAGGCGGACTGTTGAGGGCACCGCTACCAACTCGGCCAGGGTTGGCCTTCCGAAAATGCACTGGTATAGCGACGGGCAGTCAATTACCAAAAATTGCACCTTGATGGATCTGGCCGTCTCAGCTGATCTGAAAGTTACGATCAGTTCGATGAGCCCCATGGCTTGGTCACTGATCCGTTGAATCCCTGCAAATCGGACCCTACGTAGGGGGTAAGGTGCAATTCGTCCAGCTGAAGCGTTGAGAACAATTGGGAGTACATGATGTCGACTGAGCTGCCCTGGTCGACTAGGATTCTACGAACATCGAAGTTCGCCATTCGGGCTCTGACGAGCAAAGGTATGCTCAAGTTCGGGGATCCGCCGAGGAGCTCTTCCCGGTAGAAGGAGATGGGAACAGAACCTTTCTGGACCTGATCGAGCGTGGTCACTTTATTGGAGCTCGTGTTGATCAGATGCTCGAACTTGCGTTTCACGGAGCCCACAGTGACTTTGTTGAAGCCCCCGCCAGAGATGACCATGGTGGAGGGAAAAGTCTCCCACGGGCTGTGGGCCGCGAAATAAGCCGGGGCGCTAAGCCCGTCCGGGACGTAGAAGTCCTCCGGTCGCGATATGGACATAGCGACCTGTATGTTGGCGTCTTCTGAGGAGGGCACTTCCTCCTCTATCTTCTTGGACTCCTGGGCGTCCTGCCGAGGAGTGTCTTTATTCTTCGCGAATTGTTTCAGGTGCCCGTCCCTGATCAGTATTTCAATGGCATCCTTCAGATGGATTCAGTCCTCCGTAGTATGGTCGTGACTTTTGTGGAAACGGTAGTATTTTGATTTGTCCATATTTGGTCTGTTCGGCAGTTGTTTAGGGAAGCGGACCCCCGCCTGGTTAATCTCCGAATTGGCACATTCGGACAGGATCTTTTCCCTGGAGACGGTCAGGGGAGTGTAGTCATGGAACCGCCCGGAGGGTCCTTTGCTGTCACGGGAGTCACGAGGACGGTCCTTGCGCCTCCGTTCGCCCGGACAAGATGTCAAAGCCTCCTCTCCTCTGGACGACCGAGCATTCTCCTGATGGCGTGATGCTCGGACGTTGTTGGTCGCAACCTTTTCTTCGTACTGAATATGTTTTTGGGCTTTGAGGAGGAGGGCGTCAATGTTCCTCGGTGGTGCGAGGCCAATGGCTTTAGAAAACTCGGAGCCGGGGCGGAGCCCTTGGTCGAGTAGAAATTTCTTCATTTCGTCCGTTGTAGGGACTTGTACAGCTTCCTTGTTGAACCTCTCGATATATGTGCGGAGAGGTTCATCTTTTCCCTGGATTATGGCTCCAAGAGAGGCCTCAGTTTTGGGGTGGCGGCAAGATGCTGTGAAGTGCCGCGAGAACATCCTGCCCCCAGCTGTCTCCACGAGGTAATGGACTCCTCGGGCAGTTGCTTGTACCATGTCATCGCTCCCTTTCGGAGTATGGGCGGGAACAGTCTGCATTTGATGGCGCCCCGTACGCCGCGGTAGTCTAATAGCGCATCGATGTTCTCGATGTGCTCGTTGGGGTCAGTGGTTCCGTGGTACGTGCCAAGTGACGGGGGTTTCTCCAAGCCTTTTGGGAGACGGGTAGCCAAGATCTCCTGGGACAACGGGCCGCGAGGGTCGTCGTCGCTGCTAGAGCTGGTGTATGATGGGGACCGAACGGGATGCTCGCAGCGGCGGTTCCTTCATGAAGAAGGTGAGCGGTTCCTTCGAGGAGAAGGTGAGCGGTTCCTTCGAGGAGAAGGTGAGCGGGCCCGTCCTTTAGATTTGATCGGTGGAGATTGCTCGTTCCTTTGAGGCCTCTTGTGGTCGTGAGCGTGTTGGTCACGCGGGGAGATCTGGTCGCGCTTCCGGGTTACGCGAGGATCAGGCTCTTGGCGCAGTCTTCGGTCGATTTCTCTCAGTGGCTGCGGGCTTCTTGATCGTTGCTAGTTCCTCCGCGTAGGAGGGGATCTTGGGCGGTGGGACTCTTCTAATGCCCCGATCCTCTCGTTTTGCTGCAGGATCAGGGTGTTGGTTTTGTTGATCGCCTCCAGGAGGGCTGCCACGGCCGGTTCGGCGTTGGGCGGAACAGAAACGGGCTGGACGTCAAGTGATGGTTGATCGTTGTTGCGATAAGTAGGGGTAGGGGAAGGAGAAGCAGTGGCTCCGTCCCTGAGGAAATGGGTATCTCGGAGGAGAGATGACTGGCCGTCAACGTCAGATTTGTTGACGGGGAGGATGGTGGTTTGAAGAGCATCCTTGATGCGATCTTGGGAGGCCATGATCGTGATGATGTTTGAGAATTGTTTTGATCTTCGGTTTCTGAGGAAAGAAAGATGGGGAGAACAAACGTTCCCACAGACGGCGCCACTGATCGTGAAAGCTGGATCAGATCCTGTAGAATCGGGCCGCCAAGTGCGTCAGGGATGCTGGTCGTATGGAGAGGAGGGGGGTGTACCTGCAAGGTACTCCGACGCTCAAGTAAGAAAGGGTCAGAGAAAAGGGGCAAGAACAAAGTATGAATTCTTAGGGTGAATATTGGATACCTGACCCTCTCAAGCGAGAGGGTTTATATAGAGCCCTCAGCGCGTGGCCAACGGTCCTATTTTCGGGGCGAAATAACCATTTTCTCCAAAGAATAGGTAATTACCCAAACTAGTCGTTATGTCGGGCAGGGTGCCCAAAACTAGCCGTTATGTCGGGCATAGGCGTGGTTCCTGGCACCTGCCCATAGCTGTTCGGGGAGTAGTGAAGCCGTGCGTGACGGGCAGTAATTCTGGGGAGGAACGTTGCATTCCTTGCCCGGTTAGAGGGGGCAGAAAGGTAACTTTTGCCCCTCTGTTGATTGAACTTAGGCAATTTGGGCCGCTCTGGAGCAGAAGCGGATTGGGCCATGTCTAGCCATTGGTCTAGTCCAGAACAATATATATATATATATATATATATATATATATATATGTATATATATTTATATAGACTTTAAAAAATTACTTTTACGTCTGTGAAATAAGCGAGTTGAACCTAACAAGATAAACCTAACGAATTGAACTGAGATATTCGTGAACTTCTAACAAGTCAAGTTTGACCTGAAAAAAAAGTTCGTGATGAACTCGAACTCAACCAATTCTTAACGAGTCGAGTTTGAGCTGAAAAAAAGTTCGTGATGAACTCGAACTCGAACTCGGCTAATTCTTAACGAGTCGAACTGAGCTAAGGCGAGTTCGACTCGACTCGACTCATTTCCAGTCCTAACTACAAGATAAAGACACTTTAGTAAAAATATCATTCTCTCTTTCATTTATTTTTTGTAATACATGTAAAATGGTTAACTTGATCATTCATTGTTGGATAGAGAGAGTATAAAGCAAATATAATAATTAAATTGAAGAATTTAAAATTAAAAACACTTGTAGAAAAAGAGTATTGCGAAATGTAAAGACTGTGCATATAGTGAAAATAAAGTTTATTTCTAAGCGGAAATTATGGTAATAAAACGAGGAGAGTATTGAGAAGTCAGTAAATAATTATGATCATGCCTTTTGATAGGAAAATGTAAATAAATTCAGTTTATGGTTTCAAGACACATACATGCACAAAATATAACATTGTCACATTCAGATAACTTCGTATTCCACATTTACTAGTAAGAAATCTGTGCTATCGCACGGATTTTGTCTGGATTTACATCGCATGTCTACTAAATTATCATTTGTAAAGTTTGAATTTATTCTTCAATTAGTTAACATTGACATAGTTACAAATATATGCTAATAATATGCACAAACTTTTAAGCATTGATTCATACTCACAATAAATCGTACAATCAATTCTCTAACTTCAAAAAATGGACATTAAAATGAACAGTCTACAGCATAACCTCTCATAGATACGTTTACATCTACCCGTGAATCCAGATGAGTTAACAAAACTTAGTTGAATCCATATGATTTAATTTTAAAACAACAGATTTGAATAAAATCATTTTTCCAATTCAAATAACATTATTTTTTAGATATTAGCCAATTTTTCCAAGCCTAAAATTTATAACAGCTTCCCGTCAAATATCAGTTTTAAATCTTTCTTATTATATCATATTTACAATTTTTACAAACCTACAATATATGACAGCTCCCCGTCAAATTTCAGTTATAAATGAATATCTACACTCCATGGTATCTTGGAATTTCGGTTCTAAATGTCTACCAAATCATCATTTGTAAATAGGGGTGTTCGCGGGCCGGTTTGGTTCGGTTTTGAGTGAATCCGATACCCAAATCGATCAAAAATATATGGATTGGTTTGGATTGGATTTTCACATTTTTTTCTATAAAATCCAAACCGAACCAAACCGAGAAATAACAGGTTGGTTTGGATTGGATCGATCGGATACATTAGAAACAAATATGCGAAAATATTTTTAAAATTGTCTAATGTACATCCAATAATTTTCTATAATAATATATATTTTATATTTTTTTTTCGTGTTTTCATATAGATTATGAATTTCATAAATAATGTTTCATTTTTCTTCCTTTTTAAAGTTGAATATCTTATACTAGTTTCCATTATAATGATATAAATTATGTGAATTAATATGGTTGGTTAGGGTAGATGGGCTCGCGGGTAGAATTTTAAAAATCCGTTGCCCGAACCAATTAACATTGGATTTTATTGGGTTGGTTCGGTTTTTGCCCGAACTAAAAAAATGCCCGACCCAAACACCATGGTTTGGTTTGGATTCCGGTTTGGTTCGGATTTGCCCAAACCAATGAACACCCCTATTTGTAAAGTTTGAATTCATTCTTCAATTGGTTAACATTGACATAGTTACAAATATAAACTAATAATATGCACCAATTTTTAACTGCAGCAAGAGAAATGTTTAAAAGATGGACATTAAAATGAATAGTCTACAACATAGCCTCTCATAGATACGTTTACATCTACCCGTGAATCCAGATGAGTTAACAAAACTAAGTTGAATGCATATGAGTTAATTTTAAAACTACAAATTTGAATAAAATCATTTTTCCAATTCAAATAACATTACTTTTTATATATTACTCAATTTTTCTAAACCTAAAATTTATAACAGCCTCCCGTCAAATATCAATTTTAAATATTTCTTATTATATCATATTGACAATTTTTACAAACCTACAATATATATGACAACTCCCCGTAAAATTTCAGTTCTAAATAAATATCTATACTCCATAGTATTTTGAAAATAAAAGTAAATTGATACGTTTATAAAAATATTTGAAACTTATTACCGTTTATAAAAATAATTGTATCAATAGTTGAATTTTTCCCGTTTATAAAAATATTTGTAATTTATTCTCGTTTATAAAAATTATCGTAACTTATTTTCGTTTATAAAAACAATTATATCAATATGTATACTTTTTCCGTTTATAAGTGCATTGAACCCGTGTGGCAATTTATAAAAATATTTTAACTTATTCTCGTTTATAAGTGCATTGAACCCGTGTGACAATTCTGTTTTGCACTTTTTCTTATTTATAAAAATATTTGTATTAACAATACATTTTTTTCAAGTTTAAAAAATAATATTAAATTTTTTCAAGTATTTATTTTTAATTTATTATAAAATGCTCTTTTAATTCTAAATTATAAAATCAGATTTATTTTTTTTATTTTAGTATTTATTTGAATTGAAAAAACATCTTTTCAACATTAATCATTTATTATGTTAATTTGTGAATAGATTTATCTATCTTCATCAATAATAGGATATGCTAAGAAATTATGTTTTATATCGGAGAATTAGTAATTCAAACTTAACTTTGAATCTTTGAAGATCATTTTTTATTAATATAATTTTTTATTAATAATGTCAAATCCTATCAAAATATAATATTGGAACAATATTATGATTATTTAGTTAATTACTAATATTAATGATTAATAATGATTAGATATATTACATAAAAAAGGACATATTTTAAAAACAAATATTTGTAACAATTTATTAGTATAAATGCTAATATTTTTGTATAAAATATTATACAAACTAAATTTTAAAAATTAGTTTTTTTCATTTTTATTTTTAATAATTATAAAGTTATTTAGTACATATTTATTTCTTTAATGCATAAATTTAGTTATGTCAATGATTTTAATCGATAAATATAATTTTATTCATAATAAATATAAAATCAAAACATCATTCTTTAATATTAAAAGTTATTGCAATTTAATATTAAAAATAATACAAATTTAATACAATTTATTACAAATCTAAAATTACAGAAAACTAAAATAGATTAATAGTACATTTATTATAATTAATTAAATTTAAACTTTAAAATAGAAAACAATGATTAGATACAGAATAATGGGAAATAACAAAATAGAGACAAATTGAATCCACTAATAGAATCCAAACATGGCCATAACATACAAAATGGCCAAGAATGATTAGGTATAGAACAAATTGAATCCACTAAATTAGGAGATAAAACTCTAATAACAAAATTACACTAAATCAACACAGCTGACAATATATTGATTACTCGTAATATAAAGATTTGCAGCGAAAGATGATTCAATATAAGACCTCTGAGAAAGATGATCCAATGCAGCCTAGGCATAAAGAGGTAATAAAATTGAATATCACTGCTTGGGAAAGAGAAATTATCAAAAACAAAATATCAAAAAAATGTGAATAAAAAATTCACACCATCACAGATAGATCAAATAAATCTACAAAGAGAATCATAGGGGAAATTGAATAGTAGTCATTCAAACATTCAAATTTGTCTAAAATAAAAATCAGATTTAATCACTAATCTCATCCAAAAAGGAAAAATCATATTCAAATATCAACCTTATTTGATACGAAATTAGGGTATTAAAATAAACCAACACCTGCAAAACCATCAATCAAACTAAATCAGCTAATCACTGAAAGCAGAACTGTGATAGACACAGTGCATAACAACAAAAAGCACTTATTTAATGCGGACCACTGTGATTTCACGGCAAGAAATACGCTCACCAAAAATCTGCCGCAAGAACTACATTCAAAAAATTATCCACACAAATCTTATCAAAGCGAAGAAATGCATACCGAAATGTCCAGCGTTGACACGAATCTTATTAAAGCATTCAGCTACTCACAAAATAACAATCGGAGCAAAATGAACATCAGCCACCAATGGTATGTTGCAGACATAAATGAAAAGATTTAAAACGAATCAAATATCATAAATGAGCTGAATCAAAGGACTCAAAACATATAAAATTCTGCCAACAAAATATGGAAACACTCAATAATCAATCATGAGAAACTTACACCTGCACCTTACACGGCAAGTCCTTCGCATATGTTCTGCAATTTGCACGACATAAATTTTGATGCATACCCTACAGATGTTGCTGCAAATAGGTTCAACACGACTGCACTTTATGTCCAATACACTGTAAATCACATACACATGTGTGAGGCAGTTGAAAGTAATACACAAACCTGAAAAAAATTTACACTGGAAATACCTTGGAAATGCTTCAGTTGTGTTAAGGTCACAAACAACTCTCTTTACCACATTCGATGCCTTAATGCAACCATCAGGCATACCTATCGAAAGCTTTCAGATGTACTATTTTAATTTACAATGTAATATAATCAAAAGATTAGAATAATTTCAATCACAGTGATAAATTAACTCACATACTAAGCAGTTTGATTTGTTATTCCGTCCAATTTGGCCGAAATCTCTTCCCTCCCAAAATCTAAATCCCGAATCCATCAACAACCCAAACGAGTCTTTTAATTCAAAATCCCAACCATTCCTTTACGTAAACTTGCCGAGCGTGAAGATCACAGCGACAAAGATGACGAAGAAGAAGAACGAAACAGAAAAAGAAAGTTGGAGGGGAAGATGGAGGAAGAAGGCGATGTTGTTTTAGGATAGGACTGATATCGGAGAGGAGAGAAAGTGAGGAATGAAGGTTTAGATTTTTGCATTTGGTTGGTGGGTGAACTTCTGTAGCTTCTGCATCAGACATGATGTGGATATATCAGAAAATGAGAAGAAGCGGTTTTGCGTCGTTCCATTTTTCAATTCACAATGTACATACATTCATGATAATATAACCCTAATAACCCTATTAATAATAATAATATGTAAATAAAATAAATCAAAATTTCATTCAAAAATATAATATGATAACACATCATCAAAATTAAATGCTAAATTAACCTGATTGCAGCAAGGTATCAAAAAGTCTATTTTGCCCATGAAATTAGAAAAATTAAAACCTTTAATCAAAAGGGTAATAAGTGGATTTCCAGGTACTTTAGATTTTATATATTTATAATATCGGAGAGGAGAGAAAGTGAGGAATGAAGGTTTAGGTTTTTGCATTTGGTTGGTGGGTGAACTTCTGTAGCTTCTGCATCAGACATGATGTGGATATATCAGAAAATGAGAAGAAGCGGTTTTGCGTCGTTCCATTTTTCAATTCACAATGTACATACATTCATGATAATATAACCCTAATAACCCTAATAATAATAATAATATGTAAATAAAATAAATCAAAATTTCATTCAAAAATATAATATGATGACACATCATCAAAATTAAATGCTAAATTAACCTGATTGCAGCAAGGTATCAAAAAGTCTATTTTGCCCATGAAATTAGAAAAATTAAAACCTTTAATCAAAAGGGTAATAAGTGGATTTCCAGGTACTTTAGATTTTATATATTTATAAATAGATAAGAGTCAACCCTCTCTTCCAAAGTGTAATATCAGATCTTATACTTAAAAAAAAAAAGAATGGCCAGAAAATATGAAGGACATGCGATTGGAATTGACCTTGGTACAACCTACTCACGTGTTGCTGTGTGGCACGAGCAAAACAACATAGCTGAGATAATCTACAATGAAGCTTCTTTTGTTGCTTTCACCGATGATAGAAGGTTGATTGGTGATTCTGCCAAAAATCAAGCAGCCTCTAATCCATCCAATATTATATTTGGTAATTTATCTTGTTTGTTCAATTGTTATTATTGTTCCGCTATTACTAGAAAAGTACATGTTATACATCATCAACATTTTCCAAGCTGCTTTGTTAAGTGGAGGCCTTAAGAATTTTCCAAAGGAAGTGTATCAATATCTTACAAGGTTGTCTCTTGCAGAACCAGAACAAGAGCGAATACCAAGAAATACAGTGAATGATAAAAAAGTGAATGTTACAATTGAGGATAACAAATCTAAGATCATGATTGATTTTCAAGGTGGTGTTGGAATTACCGTTAATGTTCCTGGTTCGTTTAATGTCTCACTTCCTGATACTGATCTACTCCTTCCTATCAATTGTTGCTTTGCTACAGATTCTGATGGTATGTTAAATGTTTCCACTGAGGTACAAACTATTTCCAAAGACATCAAAATAACAAATGAGAATGTAAGGGTGGAGTTTCGAAGTCCATGTTGAAAGTCTTTTGTAGTTCTATGAATTCTACACAATTGAATGAAAACATGTTCAGTTCTATATTCATAAAAGTGTGAATATTTGCTTGTTGGCACTAGCAGAAAGTAACCAAAGTTTGTGCACTTTTTTGAGGATATTGTTTATTAACTAACATGTTTGAATTTGCTCTTCACCTAATCAATAGTCGCTGTATTTATAGAGGAATTGAGTTATTAGTAAAAAATTTAGTTATTTAATTTGTGTTCATGAATTTAAGCATCTTGAGAATCATAAACATGTTTCTACACCTGTGAATGTGATAGAAATGTCTATTACATTATTGTAACCACAGTTGTGAATGTATAGACCGCATTTGACTGTATATTACTGCGACCACAATTTAAAGTCATTGAATATAGATAGGTCTTCAATTAGTTGACTCGAAGACATTATCTTATAGTCTGTTTGGTAACACAAAAAAAAAAGCTTTTAGTTTATAGTTTTTAGCTTTTCAGCTCATTTTTATTAAAAAGCTCTGTTTGGTAACTGCATTTAGCTTTTAGTTTTTAGCTTTTTAACTAGGTTTTAGCTTTTTTTTTCAAAAGCTATTTAAAGTAGCTTTTGAGCTTGTAGCTTTTAGCTTATGACTTTTTATTCCAATTATACCCTTATTATTTTATATATATATATATATATATATTCTATTAAAAAATTAATATTATAAGATTGAATTTAGAGAGATTTTGAAAAAATGTTATAGAAAATTTTTACTAATTATTTTATTTTATTAAACATTATTTTTATTTAATAAATATAAATTATATAATTAATTTAGAAATACTGTTGATAATTCTCAAGTTAGTGAAACATTGGAGGAAAATCAATGAAATTTAAAATATTTGACAATAAATTTGTTTTTGTTATTATTTTAGATTAATATAAATAAATTCAAAATTACAATGTTATTATTTCATATATTTTATTAAATTTCATTATAAAATTAGAAAGAATAAAAAACTATATTTTACGAAAGAATGAGTTAACCAGATTGAGAATCGTAGTTATTATGATTAATTTTACTTTTATGTCTTCATAAATGACTTTATAAAATACCTGTACTTCATGTATGATTTTCTGGTTCTTTTATTCATTGAATTTCGTTGTCAATATATTCATACAAAATAGCAAAGCTCATAAAATTTATATACAAATTTATATATTTTGATGATATATTCAATTTTTCATATATATTAACATTGTTTTGTATTTTGTTATTAATACATTTATTTTTATAATAAAAATTAATTTAATAATATGATATAACAAGATAATAAAATCACCAATTTCTTAATTAAAATGTCCTTTTATGTCATTTTGTAATTATCAGCTAATTTACCAAACATTCAAATTAACTTATCAGCTACCAGCCATCAGCTATAAGTTATCAGCTATCAGCTACCAGCTACCAGCTATCAGCTAACAACTACCAACTAACAGCTACCAGCTAATTTTACCAAACAGAGCCTTAGTTATCAAGACTTTTCCGGAAGCATTTTCATTACCATATTCTTACAAAGAATTCACAATGGGGTTGGAATTGCGTGAATTGCTTCAACTAGAGCATTATGGTTTACACATGTGAGAAGCTGAAATGTTTTCAGATATGGAAACTGATTTTACTTTAGTTTTCCTTATGTCTATTGAACATATAGCTCAAGTAAAATTCATAATAAAGAGAATAAAGTTTTAAACATGTTTCTTTAAATCTTTTTAATTAGGGGTGTGCATGGTTGATTGTTTTTAAAAACCAAACCATAACCATTTTTAAATCAGTTAAATGGTTTGCATTCATAACCATAACTACATTTCAATCAAAACTGGTTATAAAATCGGTTATAAATTTGGTTATGGTTATATAACAGGTTTTAAACTGATTATTAATTTTTTTTCAAAAAAAATATTTTCTTTTAAAAATAATAATAATATTTTTCCAAAAAAATAAAAAAAAATTGTTTTTTTTCTCCAAAAAATTTAATTTTTATTCAATTATTTTTATTAATCAAGAAATGATTGATTTCACATTTTACAGTCACTTGACTTCAATCATACACTAATTTTTATTTTTTTGGTAAGAAATACAGTAAAATATTACTTACACACTAACAAAATAAAATAGAATACTCCCTACACTTTGTAGATATATTTTTTTTTGTTACATTAAAATATTAAATTATAATTTAATTTGTATACTAAATTATAACAAGAAATAAAAATAGTATTTTAATATAAAAATATTTTTATATTAATTTAAAAAAAAAAATACTACACGCACGACAAATTTGTTTAATTGCAACCTGCAAACTAACTTTTCATTAGTTGAATGAAACAAATACTACACGCATGGCAAATTTGTCCTTAGAGCACACACATCCAAAGAACTCAATTGAGTTATTTAAATGGACCCCATTAAATTTTTTATAATATTTTACACATTCCAATTATTTAAATAACCCATCTACATTTATTAAATATCCATACAATTTATCAAAAACTCAAAAATAGGTCCCATTATACACTACAATATATCCTAAATTAATTTTATAATCATATTTCTAAGCCAAATTTTAGTGTAGGAGCGCTCCTACATTGATCAACGCTTCCAAACTAAACCACAGCTCAGTAACATGAATATCCATAATTCCCTGACACAATGGCTTTGGCATTTGCAAAAGAACGCTGACTCACCACCGATATTTATGCTCTTAGTAGATTATTGCCTGCACGACTCCAGTTAATGAAACGTTGTTAATTTTTAAAAATTAATTTTTGGCAAACCAATTAATTTGGCAAATGATAAAAGTTGTTTAATTGCAACAGAAAAGTTAATTGCCGGTTGGCAATTTTTTCGGTTGCAATTAAAAAATTAATGAAACTGAAAATTAATTGCAACCGAAAAAATTAATCAAACAAATTTTTAGAAAAACCAATTAATTTTTGAAAATCTACTAACGATAAAAGTTGTTTAATTGCAACCGAAAAGTTAATTTGGCAAACCAATTAACCTCACGAATGGAAGCACAACAATTAATTTAAAAAATAATAATTTTTGTAAAAAGAAAAAATAATGTTTTATTCGAAAAAAAATTTAAATTAAAATATTTTGATTTTGGATGATAACCGGATTATAACCAGATCCAAAAATAAAATATGGTTGGATAACTAACCATTAGAATTAAAATGGTTAATAACCAATTTGGATTTAGTTATGGATTTGGATCCCACTGTAGCGAGCGATTTTTGTCGGATTTTTGTCGGTGACGCGGCCACCTTATAGCTGGTTTTTCTCCTCACCGCAATGAGGAGGAGTGTGTGTTACTTTCTGATTTCTTATTTATCCCGTGAAGCTGGAAGGGAAAGGGAAGCTATCTAAAACTAACCTTGCACGTGATTGTTCAACTGAACAAACGCTTAAAAGAGATTGGGGGTCCGGGGTCAGGTTATACAATGGGGAGTTGTCAATTACCCATCCTATATGTGGTTATCCACAGGATATTAGCTTTAGATTTCGCTTCGTACTTGATGGTGTTTATCTGGTAATGGGTGGGGAAAGTTTCTTGGGAAATGAGTGAGTGAGTTTTTGTTTGATATCGGGCTTGCCCGAGGTTTTTGGTAAGGTACTGGACCTAGGGTTTTTGTTTAGTATGCTCGCTAAGATTTCGCAATCTTATGCCTACGTATTCCTGTTTAAACGAAACAGGGAAATCAGAGCAATCGTAGTTCCTCCTATTCTAAGGGAGGAAAAAGATAATGTTTTGGTGTCTTGTTCAAAGCCCAAGATTGAAGCTAAAAGGTTTGACTGAGAGAGAATTTGTCACCTCTAAAGAGGGATTGTTGATTTTTGGGTACCTTGATCAAAGCCCAAGGTTGAAGCTAAGAGGTTGATTGACTCCACTGGGGAAATCCTTACCCACAGCCTAAAAGGAGGCTGGATAAGACCAACTCAACAAGCACTACAACAAAAGTAAGTTATAACATCGCACCTTAGACAGAGCTTTAATACAAAAGCGCTGCTATAAGTTAAAAACAAGGAAACTAGCCATTTAAAAAAGTAAAACCGCAAAAAAATATAAGACCTTAGACAGCGCTTTGGTCAAAAGCGCTTTATAAGGTCTTATTAATTAAAAAAAAAAGTTAAAGGAAAATATTAGACAGCGCTTACCTTAAAAGCGCTGTCTAAGGTCTTAAAAATTAAAAAAAAATAAAATCAAAAGCGCTGTTTAAGGCCAACCTTAGAAAGCGCTTTGAAAAGCGCTGTCTAAGATCCACCTTAGAAAGCGCTTTTATGACAAGCGCTGTCTAAGGTCTAATAAAATTAAAATATATGAATAGTCAGTATTCATTTTCATATTTCCGCTCTTTCTTCTCCCCTGCATGCGAACAGAGCTCAAAACCCTTGCGAACGAAAAACCTTCACCGTCAACCGTCCTCCACCGTGCCGTCGTTCGTTGTTGCCGTCGTTGCATTGTCGTCCGTCCGTTTCTGCTCACTGCCGTCGTTTTCGTTTCTGCTCATTGCCGTCGTCGTTCGTGTCTCTTTCTGCTCTCTGATACATTTCGTTCTTGCATTGCCGTTGTTACCGTCGTTAAAGGTACGTCGTTGTTGTGAAGAATAGGGTTTTGTTGCTTTACATTGTTGTTGTAGGGTTTTGTTGCCTTACAATGTTGCAGTGAATGATTATGTTTGGTGAGTTTTGTTAATGAAGTTATGTTGGACTGTTTTATTAATGATGTTTTGTAGTGAATGAGTATGTTTGAAGTTTTGTTAATGAAGTTTTGTAGTGAATGAGTATGTTTGATGAAATCTTCTAAAAAACTCTAAAAAACTCTTAAAATTGATGGAAATAGTTTAGTTTAGTTTTATTTTTTCCACCTCTTAAATCTTCTAAAAAACTCTTAAAATTGATGGAAATGTCCTCTGAATTTTAGAATTCAAAGCTTGTTTTTGAAGCCTCAAAATTCTAGAATTTGAGATGGTTGAGTTAATAAACAAATATAATGAACATAAACATTTCACTAAAACATAAGAAATTCAACCAGTTACATATCAAACACTATCAAACTTGTTCATTTCTTGATTAATATGGTTGAATTAATGTTATTTTGTTGACCTTAATAAGTAGGAAAACCATGGATAAAAAATGAATGGATGCCGATCAATTGTCCAAAGAGTACGAGAATGGGGTATTGGATTTCGTTAAGTTTGCTGTTCAACACGTTGACGCTGAAGAGCTCAATCGAATAAAATGTCCTTGCTTGGGTTGTTGTTATGTGGGTAGGGTTGATGCAGATGGATTGAAATCGCATTTACTGATGAATGGAATTGATCGAAGTTATAAGTGTTGGATACATCATGGGGAGAAAATTAACGAGAATGTTGAACCGACGGGGAAAAGTAATACGACCTATGCTTCAGATGACAAAGACACGAAAACATACGATTGTGATCGAGTCGAAGAGATTGCAGAAGCAATTGTAGAAGATCTTCATGATTGTCCCGAAATGTTTGAGAGGTTGGTAAGCGATGCAGAGAAACCGCTCTATCAAGATTGCACTAAATTCACAAGACTGTCTGCGGTATTGAAGTTGTACAACTTAAAGGCGGGCAATGGATGGTCGGATAAAAGTTTCACAGAGTTGTTGGCCCTTTTGAGAGAAATGCTACCGGAGGATAATGTTCTTCCCAATCGAACCTATGAGGCCAAAAAAATGTTGTGTTCTATTGGCATGAGCTATGATAAGATACATGCTTGTCCAAACGATTGCGTTTTGTTTCGAAACGAATATGCATCGTTAACTGAGTGCCCTAAATGCGGTTTGTCTCGATATAAGAAAAAATTGTCTCCAGCCAAGGTCTTATGGTATTTTCCTATAATACCGAGATTTAGGCGCTTGTTTCGTAGTGAAACCGATGCAAGACACCTGATTTGGCATGCAGATGAAAGAATTATTGATGGAAAGTTGCGACATCCGGCTGATTCACCACAGTGGTCGAAAATTGATAATGATTATCCTGACTTTGGAGAAGAAGCAAGAAACCTTCGCTTGGCATTATCTACTGATGGAATGAACCCGCATGGTCTTCAAAGTATCTCACATACCACATGGCCTGTGATTCTTATGATTTATAACCTACCTCCGTCGCTATGCATGAAGCGTAAGTACATGATGTTATCTATGTTAATCTCTGGGCCTAAACAACCAGGGAATGACATAGACGTATACTTGACACCTTTGATCGAAGATTTAAAGATATTGTGGGAGAACGGTGTGGAGGTTTATGATGGATATAGGAAAGAAAGTTTCAATTTGAGGGCGATGTTGTTTGGCACAATTAATGATTTTCCAGCTTACGGGAATCTATCAGGGTACAACATAAAAGGTGAAAAAGTGTGTCCTATTTGTGAAGATAAAACAGTTTCGAAGCAATTGGAGTTTGGTCATAAGAATGTCTTTCTCGGTCATCGTAGATTCTTAAATGCCAAACATAACTACCGTGGGTGGAGACAAGAATTCAATGGAGACATCGAACAAGGTAGAGCTCCACCTATGTTGTTAGGTGACCAAGTTTTTAAAAAGGTGAAAGATATGCGTACTGAGTTTGGCAAACCTTTTGCACATAAGGTTGTCAAAGGTGGGTGGAAAAAGAGGTCGATATTTTTTGAATTGCCATATTGGAAGTCTTTGTATGTGAGACATTTTCTCGATGTTATGCATATTGAGAAAAATGTATTTGAAAGTGTTATTGGTACATTACTCAATATAAAAGGAAAGACTAAGGATGCCCTTAAAGCAAGAAAAGACTTGGAAGCGATGGGGATTAGACCTGAATTAGCACCCGTGAAGAAAGGAAGACGAACATATCTACCACCTGCTGCTTTTACTCTGTCTAGAAAGGAGAAGAAAACATTGTGTAAGTTTCTGAGTGGAGTTAAAGTTCCAGAAGGATACTCTTCAGATGTCAGAAGACTTGTGTCTATGAAAGACCTCACGTTGAAGAGTTTAAAGACACACGACTGCCATGTTATAATGGAACACTTTCTACCAATAGGTATACGTTCTATTTTGCCAGTGAAAGTAAGAAGCGCCATAACTAATTTGTGTTTTTTCTTTAGGTCAATTTGTAGTAAGGTAATCGATCCCGATATCTTACCAACACTACAAAAAGAGATAGTTATTACCTTGTGTGAGCTTGAAATGTATTTTTCTCCCTCTTTTTTTGACATAATGGTACATCTAGTTGTTCATCTTGTGAAAGAGACACAGTTGTGTGGACCAGCTTATATGAGATGGATGTACCCTGCTGAACGTTATATGAAAATATTAAAAGGGTACGTGAAAAGCCGAAGTCGACCAGAGGGGTGTATTGTTGAACGATACATTATTGAAGAAGCGGTTGAGTTTTGTACTGAATATTTGTCCAATGTTCAGTCGATTGGACTCCCCAAAGCTCATATTTTTGAAAAAAAGGATGGTAAAAAATTAATTGGAAATAAAATTGTGACAGTATCAAGGGATGAACGGGATCAAGTGCATTTGTATGTTCTGCACAATGATAATGAGGTTGAGCCATATGTTGAGATGCACAAGGATGTACTCCGAAGGTTAAATCAGAACAGAAATGAAAATTGGATAGTACAAGAGCACAATCAAAGTTTCATACAATGGTTAAAGGATCATATTTATTCGAAGCGCTCTTCAGATCCTGCTTCAGTAACAGAAAGGTTGAGATGTTTGGCATATGGTCCAAGTTTGCATGTGTATTCTCATAGCGCATACGCAATTAATGGATACACATTTTATACCAAAGACCAAGACGATAAAAGTACTATGCAAAATAGTGGTGTCACCGTCCTAGCTGAAGCAATGCACATATCAAGTATGAAGGACTTAAACCCCAAATATGCAAATCTGTCATATTTTGGAGTTATTGAGCACATTTGGGTGTTTGATTATGAGAAGTTTCAGATTCCAATCTTTGGTTGCAACTGGGTAAATAGTAGTGGCATACGAATGGATAAGTCTGGATTTTTGCAAGTGGATCTTAATAGGGTGGGGTACAAAGATGAGCCTTTTATTCTAGCATCTCAAGCTAGACAAGTGTTCTATGTCACTGACCCGACGACTACGAAATGGTCTATAGTGCTTCTATCTAACAAAGTGGTTGATGATAGCGGTGTAGATCAATGTGATATTGATGTTGAGAATGAGTCATGCATTAGACGGAATGAGTTGAATACAAATGATCAAGATGAGGATCTTATAGCGGATGAGTCATATATCAGAAATGACCATAACGAGGGATTTTGGATCCATTCATCCGTCCGCATTGCTAAGACACAAGTAATTCATATTCCAACCAAGAAAAGAAAGAGATGTTAGTGAAAGAGGTAAAATTTGTTATATACTTGATTTCTTTATTATATTTGTTATATATTATGTCATATTTGTTATATATTAGTGAAAGAGCATTTTATTTTCATTTTTTACATGGTAATGTTATTTAGACTCCAACAAGATCCAAAACAAAGGATAAGCGGATTCCGGAGCATACCGAGTCCGTTGTTTCAAAAAAACAGGTACATCACAATTATATGATATTTATGCATAGAAAATGTTAAATTGGATATCTTATACTTCATCTAACAAATTATATGATATATAGCTGTTAATCTTACACTTGTTTAATCTTACAGTGGACATTGGTTGTTGGTCGCAATTAACCACAGCAGAGAGTCAACCCCATTATTACATGGAATTATGTGAAGGTATATTAATTATCACATGTTTTATTATATTAGTGATGCTACTTGATAAAACTTAGGATTTATCCATATTTTCTTTTAATTGAATTACAATCTTTGTGTTTTCAGGACCTATAATGTAGATTTGAAGCAATGCTTTGGTTGGATGCAAAAGTATTAGTATAAGTAATATGTGCATTTGTAGTAAATGTAATGATTTGTAATTATAAATAGGTGTATATATAATTTTGGTTTGTAATTTTAAATATATATATTGGTTTGAATTGCCAATTGTTTTGCATATATAATTTTGGTGTAAATTGCCAATGGTTTGAATTGCCAATTTCTGAAAAAAATTGCTGGTTGAAAAACAGGTAAAATTCTGGTTGAAAAAACCTGGTAAAAATTGTGGTTTAAAAAAATTTATATAAAATTTTTCGTATACCTTAGACAGCGCTTCTGGAGAAAGCGCTGTCTAAGGTAGGGATTAGACAGCGCTTTTGACAAAAGCGCTGTCTAAGGTAGGGCTTAGAAAGCGCTTTTGACAAAAGCGCTGTCTAAGGTATACCTAGAAAAATTCAAAAAGGTTGACCTTAGACAGCGCTTTCACCAAAACCGCTGTCTAAGGTATACCAAAAAAATGTCAAAAAAGGTGAGGCTTAGAAAGCGCTTTTTCCAAAAGCGCTGTCTAAGGTGTACCTTATAATGTCAAAAAGCACTGTCTAAAGGTACCATAGATAGCGCTTTTCATTAAATATACCCCCCTTTAGACAGCGCTTTTGGTATTACCCAAAGCGTTGTCTAAACCTATAGCAGCGCAGGTTTATACAACACTTAAAAGCGCTGTCTAAGGGCAAACAAAGCGCTGTCTAAGGTCTTTTTTGTGGTAGTGAAGAGAGGGTATATAATGGTGTCTTGTACAAAGCCCAAGATTGAGGCAAAAAAGAGACTGACTCTTTGGGGATATCATTATACAAAGCCTAAGAGGAGGCTGAAAGCTTGACTTTTCTGGGGAAAATATTCTAGTTGTCTTGTACAAAGCCCAAGATTAAGGCTAAAAAGGGATTTTGACTCTGCCAGGGGAGGTTTGTATGTGTCTTGTACAAAGCCCAAGATTGAGGCTGAAATGGGAAATTTAACTGACTCTGGTGAGGATATTTTTATGTGTCTTGTACAAAGCCCGAGACGGAGGCTAAAATGATTTAACTCTGCTGGAGAGTATTATCTGTCTTGTACAAAGCCCAAGACAGAGGCTGAAAAGAGTTTGACTCTGCTTGGGAAATCATTCCTCAAAGCCTAAAAGAAGGCTGGGAGGAAGTGACTCTGCTGGAGAAGATATCTGTCCCAAGTTTAAGAGATGAAGATTTGTGTCTTGTACAAAGCCCAAGATTGAGGCTAAGGGGTTGACTCAACAAGAGAGTGCTTTTTATTTGTCTCGTACAAAGCCCGAGATTGAGGCTAAAGGGGTTGACTCAACAAGAGAGTCTTTTTATCTATCTCGTACAAAGCCCGAGATTGGGGCTAAAAGGTTTGACTCAACAAGAGAGTCTAGAACGTGATTGACTCAACAAGAGAGTCTGGAAGTTGATCGACTCAATAAGAGAGTTTGAAAAGGTTAGCTTCGCTGGGGAGAATCATTGTACAAAGCCCAAGAGGAGGCTGACTTCGCCGAGGAAAGATCATTATACAAAGCCTAAGAGGAGGCTAACTTCTGCTGGGAATTATTGAGATCCCGAGGCAGGTCCAAGTGGGGAATCAACTCCTGTTGAGGATTACAGAAGAGTTGATAGATCAGAAACCTTGAGGTTCTGATTTGAGATAGCATTATGATGATGATAAATGAACCCTGGCTTGGGATGGTTTAGGAGAGAGACTGGGTTTTAGAACCCACAAGTTTTAACTCTGCTGGAGATTAATCCAGAATCCGGGGTTTCTCCTATATTTGTAGGGTACTTGAGAATATCTTTGAGACTCAAGGGGATTAGACTGTCCAAGTCTACTGGTGTGGAAGATGAAATTCTGGTATCAGACGTGTGATGTTAAGGTGCGATGTCACAACAACACACTCTGCACAATGGACATAATAAACAACAAAATAACACCAAGAATTGTTGACCCAGTTCGGTTACAACCAACCTACTCTGGGGGCTACCAAGCCAGGGATGGAATTCACTACTTGTAGATATAATTTACAGACTCAACAACCCGTTGACAATCTCCTAAACTTATACTCTACTAATGACTTCCTACCTAAGAAACCACCTAGGTATGAGAACACCACTCAATCCCTTACAAACACTCAAAGAAACCACTTTGAGTAACCTTGATCTTACTTCACAGCTTCGATCATGCAACCACTCTCTATAGAGAGGACAGAAACACAACACCTATTCAAACCCTAGAATAGTGTAAATACAAGCACTCTAAACAACCTCTAGATACTAAGCCTCCAGCTTCTGATCTTCTGAATGTTTTCTGTCACTTTTTCCTTTGGTCTTGTGCGCTTTATATAGCTCCTTGAATTGGTCTTGGACTTGCTACAATATCTCCCAGATTTGTTATTTAAAACTGAATATTTAAAACAGATTTTCTCCTAAAATCTTTTTAAATATTCAACCTTTTAAATCTCCTACAAATCTGCATCAGATCTCCTATGCAGCAGCCAATATCTATCCCAAGATATTCGCATCTAATGAGACAGCTCGCTCTCCACAATTCCAGCTAACACGCAACCCTAACAACATCATAACCTGATGTTATTAATTCTGCAGATCTAATGTCACAACATCACCTATGTGACATCAGACATCCGACTTCAGCAAATTAAATACTTAACACAGCCCAGTGTTAGATCTCAATGCTGCAACATCAGCACCTTGACATCAACATTGAATATACTTTATTTTACCAAAATTCCAGCCAATCCAAGAACTAACAATCTCCCCCTTTGGCTAATTTTGGCTAAAAAAATCTCTGCACTCTGCAAATAAACTCTGTGACTTCAGAGACTTTAGCAGCGGAATAAAACTTCAATCATTAATTTGAAACTTCAAGCAGCAACATCAGTAACAGTAACATCTTCAATTCACAAAACTCTGCTGCTCACATACAAACTTCAGCATGTATCATTAATCTGCAAACCAGTTACAATCTTCAACAACAATCAACTATAATCTTCAAACAGCTGCACAAAACTCAACACATTAGCAGCAACTTCACCAGTAACAACATTCAACAATGCTACTCCCCCTCAATGTTCAGCATAGCAGCTTGACAATTTTCATAGTCTTCATCACTTGATCTGCTGCAGCACCATCTTCATTATTGGCAACAGCCAATTGGCGCTCCCCCTCAAAAACCTAAACCAGCATCACAGCTGTTCAGTAGCTCACAATGTGCAGCACTTCTCCCCCTTGATGTCTGCTTGGCTGCACTCTTCAAATTCTATGATATCTTCACTAGCAGTCTAAACTCCCCCTTAATAACTGCATCACATTAGAAGAATCTGGCATTCTTTGATACTCTTGACTCTCTTGGCTACCATTGATACCAATCTCCCCCTTTTTAGCCACAATTAAACACGCTTCAATTAGAAGCCCTATTAACTATAGACAGTACACCCTAGCTCTCATTGTTAGCCTCACAGTTAGCAACCAGGAAAAACAAATCATAGAAGAAAACTAAAACATAAACAGTGCATATGACAACACAATATTCAAATTACATAACCAAGCACATTAAGTGCTGACAAAAAAAACAACATTGCAGAACCAAAAACTAAAACTACTAGAAGCAAAAGCAAATATGCTAGTTTTCTTCTGAACTTGCATCATCTGCACTACCTTGGCCTTCATCTTCAGAGTCAGCATGATCATCTTGTTCCAAAATTTGGATCATTTTCTCAATCTTTTCTTTTCTAGCCAGACTGGTATTAATCACAACATCCAAGTCTTTGCGGGTTGCCTTCAGCTCTGCTAGCAAATCAGCCTTGGAAGTTTTCTTCTTGATACCTGCATTTGATGTTGACACAATATCTGCAACATGGCTTCCCATAAACAATTTCTGATGCAAGGATAATGGAGACTCCCTCTTGCATGCTTTATCTGCACAAGTCAATATTCCTTGTTGTTGACTCAGAACGACTCCACTAATGAGAGAAGGAAATGCTATAGGCATTTTAATGGCATTTGTTGTTGCATGTTTTACAGTCTGATCAAATATGTATGTGCCATAGTCAAACTTTTTCTGTGTATCAACAGCATAGATAAGCCTTCCTAATCCCACAGCTATGGTGGTTTTATGATTCGTGGGCACCCAGTTTGTAGCTCCAATTCTGTGTAGTATAGCATACTTCACACTCAGTTTGCTAGTTGGTAGCTTTTCTTTCAATGGTCATACTCTAACCTGTCCAGCTGTAATTTCCTTGCACACTTCATTATCTGTATCCTCCAGTTCTGTATACTCGACATCTTCTCTACCTAAGTAGCTGTTGACAATCTTAGGTGAGAACCCAACACATTTTCCTCTGACAAAGACCTTCATATAATCTGGACTGCTCTTGTCAGAGATATTTATAGGAAGATTTACTATGAATTCCTTTACTAGCCCATCATAGCACCTTGAAAATCCACACACCGTTTTCATTAACCCAGCAGATTTAATTCCTTCCATCACTTCTTTAATCTCCATGGCTTCTTTGCCAATCTCTCTCTCAAGAGCAATTCTTATTTGGCAAATGAACTTCCACATATAGGCGTTGCTTGCACGGTGGAAGGGGATGTTATCCACAGGCACATCTGGGACTTTGTCTGCAATCCTTTTTGCAATAGATTTCCTGACATGAGTGATGTTCTGAACATCATCCTCATCATCATGCTCAGACTCAGATTGTTCCACAATCTTCCTCTTTCTTGGAGTTACTTCGACCTTGCTCCATGCTTTAGTTGGCCCAACAATAGTCTTTTTCTTCTTATCATCTGAAGCCTTCTTTGGATACGATTCACCCTGCTTTTCTTTCCTTGTCCTTAGTCTCTTAGCCAGACCAGGCACTGCTCTTCCAATGACTTCATCATCAGATAAGTCATCAATATTAATCACATCAGTACTCTTTTCTCCTCCAGGAGTAGTCTCAGCATCCCTACTAGGCGATGTTCTGACATCCCCTTCAACATGAGTATCATCTGCTTTAGCATTAACTTCAACTTCCTTCTCAGCATCTTCGATTACGGAGACAGCTAATCTGTGAAGATTTGTATCAGTAGATTGCATGTCACTCTTTTCTCTTGTACCCTGATCAGCAGCCATTTGTCTCAGGGGTCTAGATATACCCTTAATAGGAAGTCCTTTCTCAAGAATTTTGTCAACGATCTGCCCCATGCACTTATCAACATCTTCCCTTTCCTCAGCAGTTTGTGGACACGGGTTGGTAGTTCTAGGTCTGTCTCCAAATAACACACTAGTAATAACTTTCTTTGTTTCAGGATTCTTAAAGACAGTAGCAGGTCTCTTGGGAGTTAGTTTAGTGGGTCTTGTAGTACCTGATTCAGGAAGAATGGTTGAGAGGGGCTCAATGTCCGTAGGATCGAATGTTGAACCTTTGTCAGTGGAAACCCTAGCTCTTCCTTTTGTGGAACTCTGACACTCAGATTTCTTGGATGGAGACGCCATGAATCCTTTCAGTGAGGGTTGATTCTTGAAGACGAAGAAGTTAATTCGTTGCGAGAACAGGGCTTTGAAGAAGCGTGATGTTGCAGTACCAGGGAAGGAGGGTCTGAGGCAAGGAGCTTGATTTGGAGTGTCAATGACTTTTTCCCTCCATACAACCTTTTCTTTTAAATTTTTAAAAGGATTTTTATTCATCAATTCTGATTGACCTTTCAGCATCCTGATATCATAGTCTGATGTTATAACATCAACCTGAACATCATTAGTTGAACTACCTTCAAGAGAAATCCACTGATAGCAGTTATCTTTGGTTCTGGCACCCTTCATAACAACCTGATTATGCTCATCAGAAACCACACACACATCCTTAGTGTAGTTTACCTTGTGACCTTCATCACACAACTGGCTTATGCTGATCAAATTTGCATTTAAACCACTGACAAACAGAACATTTTCAAGTTCAGGTTTACCATCACCTTTCACTTTCCCAACTCCTGCAACAACACCTTTTTCTCCATTGCCAAAAATAACTTCAAGAGAGGGGCAAGGTCTAAATTCAGCAAACATGGATCTACATCCAGACATGTGTTTGGAACACCCACTGTCAAAATACCATGTTCCTTCTTCAACCTCGTTGTCAGCCATGTGAGCTAATAAGCACTTCACCTTCTCCTTAGGTACCCATTGTTTAACAACTTTGGGCCTGTACTCTCTCCATCTGTTTTGAGGCTGAGGGTATCCATGCAGCTTGTAGCAAGAGTACTGCATATGTCCAAACCTTCCACAATAAAAGCATCTCACACTTTCATCTCTGACTCTTCTGCCATGATGAGATTGCTTAGGCTGCCATCCATAATGTGGTCTTCTTCTACCATAACTGGCCTGCCTTCTATTATGCTGGTATCTTTTCCCATAAGAAGACTGAGAATGCTGTTTCCTGGATTGACTCCCATGATGGTGTGGCTTCCTTCTCCCATAGTGATGAGGCACAACATTGTTGTATCCATATCCATAACCATACCAGTTGTCCTGGTGTTGAGACACTTGATGTGACATGTCCTGTTTGAACCTTTCAGCTTGCATGCTCTTGTGATATTGAGGAGGCATATACTGACTAGCTCCTTGAGGCTGCATCTTCCTCTGATGGGGACCATCCTTTTTCTCAACATTCTGGGGCTGAACAACCTTCTTAGGGGTAGACTCCTGTCTCTTTATTTGAGACATAGGTTGGGACACCTCCTCCTTTGCTCCTGAGGTACTTGCCACATATCCTATACCAGACTTATCTCCTGCAACCTTTTCTGTCTGAAGGATCTTGTCAAGTGTGTATGTACCACAGCTCAGCATCCTAACAGACTTGGTCATTTGATCAAGGTGAGCTCTAACTAGTACAACTTCATTTTCCAGATCAGTCTTTTCATTTTCAAGCTGAGCAATCTGTTGCTTGTGGAACTTGTTTTCTTGACAAATCTCAGCACTTTTTAAACACAGCTCTTGATAAGTAGATGCTAACTCCTCATAAGTTATTTCTCCATCACTAGAATCATCATCAGAAACAACAGCTCCTGTTAAAGCTCTAACATGCTTTGCTGACTCTCCTTCACTTTCACTATCTGAGTCAGACCAGGAGACTATCATGCCCTTCTTCTGCTTTTTCAAGAAGGTGGGACATTCTTTCTTGACATGTCCATACCTTTCACACTCAAAGCACTGAACTCCTTTATCTTGGGCGGTTTTCTCTTCATCCTTCTCTTTTGACTTGCTGGTGTCAGAAGATATGTTCTTGACATTAGGCCTGGAGTTATTATTCATTCTCTTGAACACTTTGGTGAACTGTCTTCCCAACATAACTATCGCCTAAGATAGATCCTCCTGGGATTCAGAACTCTTCCCTTTCTCTTCTTCACCATTTGACACCAGGGCTATACTCTTTGGCTTCTTTTCTGGTTCTTCCTCATTCAACCCAAGCTCAAAAGTTTGAAGAGATCCAATGAGCTCATCAACTCTCATTTTGCTGATGTCTTGTGATTCTTCAATGGCAGTTACCTTCATCTTATACTTCTTAGGAAGGGACCTAAGGATCTTCCGTACAAGCTTTTCATCTGACATTTTCTCACCAAGAGCACTGGATGCATTAGCCAGCTCCAGAACATTCATGTGGAAGTCATGAATAGTCTCATCGTCCTTCATCTTCAGGCTTTCAAATTTTGATGTTAAAATCTGAAGTCTTGACATCTTGACTCTAGATGTTCCTTCATGTGTAGCCTGCAAAGTATCCCACGCTTCCTTAGCAACTTCCCAGGTATTGATTAACCTGAAGATATTCTTATCCACTCCATTGAAGATGGCATTTAGAGCTTTGGAATTTCCAAGGGCAAGCTCATCTTCCTCCTTGGTCCACTCTTCTTCAGGTTTTGGCTTAAAGGTGCCTTCTTTATCTTTGCCAGCATCACCTTTTTCACACATGACAAGTGTTTTCCATTCTTTAATAACAGCCTTCCAAGCCCTGCTGTCCAAGGATTTTAAGAAGGTGGACATCCTTGGCTTCCAATAGTCATAATTGGATCCATCCAAAATAGGGGGTCTGTTGACGAATCCTCCAACTTCTTTGTCCATCTTTACACCAGAAAGTAACTTCCCTAGATCTCACCCAGAGACAGACAGGATGCCTGCTCTGATACCAATTGAAATTCTGGTATCAGACGTGTGATGTTAAGGTGCGATGTCACAACAACACACTCTGCATAATGGACAAACAGCAAAATAACACCAAGAATTGTTGACCCAGTTCGGTTACAACCAACCTACTCTGGGGGCTAGCAAGCCAGGGATGGAATTCACTACTTGTAGATATAATTTACAGACTCAACAACCCGTTGACAATCTCCTAAACTTATACTCTACTAATGACTTCCTACCTAAGAAACCACCTAGGTATGAGAACACCACTCAATCCCTTACAAACACTCAAAGAAACCACTTTGAGTAACCTTGATCTTACTTCACAGTTTCGATCAAGCAACCACTCTCTATTGCTTCACAGCTTCTAGAGAGGACAGAAACACAACACCTATTCAAACCCTAGAATAGTGTAAATACAAGCACTCTAAACAACCTCTAGATACTAAGCCTCCAGCTTCTGATCTTCTGAATGTTTTCTGTCACTTTTTCCTTTTGTCTTGTGCGCTTTATATAGCTCCTTGAATTGGTCTTGGACTTGCTACAATATCTCCCAGATTTGTTATTTAAAACTGAATATTTAAAACAGATTTTCTCCTAAAATCTTTTTAAATATTCAACCTTTTAAATCTCCTACAAATCTGCATCAGATCTCCTATGCAGCAGCCAATATCTATCCCAAGATATTCGCATCCAATGAGATAGCTCGCTCTCCACAATTCCAGCTAACACGTAACCCTAACAACATCATAACCAGATGTTATTAATTCTGCAGATCTAATGTCACAACATCGCCTATGTGACATCAGACATCCAACTTCAGCAAATTAAATACTTAACACAGCCCAGTGTTAGATCTCAATGTTGCAACATCAGCACCTTGACATCAACATTGAATATAATTTATTTTACCAAAATTCCAGCCAATCCAAGAACTAACAGAAGAGTTTTATCTTTTGTATGATGCCTCCAGGAGGAGGCGGGTGTTTTAAGGGATGAGAATCAACCCTAAGATTGGTCAGAGGTTTGACATTGGAAAGACTGCTCTAGCAAAGGATGACTAAGTTCTATCTTATACCTTTAGGAGGTCTTTAGGGTCCTTGTATTAAGTCCAAGAGAAGGCATGAGAACTTTTAAGAAGCCGAAGGGTCCTTGTACAAAGCCCAAGAGGAGGCGAGGATGCTTTTAGGAAGCCCGTGGGTCTTAAACCAAGAAAAGTTCAAGAAATGTTATTCACCGAGAATAGATCATTTAGTGAAAGTTCTGAGGTTTGAAGAAATTCAAGAGATGTTATTCACCGAGAATAGATCAACTTCGGGGAGTAGAATTTCTTTGACAATTTCTAGGGGTGACAGTCTGAGAAAAGGTTCACGAGGAATACTGCCTTTCTCTTTGTTCTTTATTGTTTAAGCCCAAAAGAAGGCAAGACTGTATCTGGAAATCCTATGGGGATTTATTTTTGACTGTATTAAAGAGTGACCAACATGGCTTTACCTAGTTCTAGACCTAGTTGCCGGGGAAAACTCTACATAACTATACTTAGTATATATACAGTTGATATATGACAAGTATGTAAAAGGATATGAAAGAAGACTTACAGTGCGCAGCTTCCCATAATACAGTTATATATATATATATATATATATATATATATATATATATATATATATATATATATATATATATATATATATATATATATATATATATATATATATGACATGTATTTAAAAGAATGAAAGAAGACTCACAGTGTGCAGCTTCTCACAATACAGATATATATATTAAGCAAGTAAATGAAAGCGGATAAAACTTACAGGTGAGCAAGCTTCCATGCTGTATTGTTAGTTGTTCAAATAAATTAAAGAAAGTTTTGATAACAACATATATATTGAATCTAAATCAAAAGGGAAGTTGTTTTGAAAAGATTATTGAGGCTTATACTCAAGGAGAGGCCCAAGGCTTAACAGTGATCGCACCGGTGTTTTGAAGATCGTAATGGGGCTTACACAACGACGGAGGCCCAAAAAGGTTTTCTGTACAAAGGGGTTGGGTCTTACACTCTATTAGAGGCCCAAAGATTGTTTTAAAAGAAGTGAAGTGGGACTTACAGCTCAAGGAGAAGCCCAGATTGTTTGATTTTTGAACTAGCGATCGCGCCGAGATGTTTGAAAATGCAGTGGGACTTGTACAATGCCTGAGGCCCAAAAAGGTTTTGGTTGAAAAGGGTTGGGTCTTACACTCTATTAGAGGCCCAAATATTATTTTTGAACAAGTGATGGGGCTTACAACTCAGGGAGAGGCCCAATTGACTTTGTTACAAAGGCAAGGACCGCGCCTAACTTTTGAAAATATACAGAGGCACTTATACAATGTGTGAGGCCCAAAAATGTTTTATTTACAAAGGGGTGGGACTTACACTCTATCAAGAGGCCCAAGTGTTTTAGAATTTTAAAATCGGGAAGAAACCCTAATTTTTGAACTAAAACGGCATTTTTCAAAGGTAATTTAAATAATAAATGATAAAATATCAAATATATTAAAAAACAAGTTTTACACTTTGGAAAATCAAGTTTAATCATGTGAGAGCTTTAAATCCAATTGGTTTTGAAAGATCAAAGTGAGAATCCCATTTAAAAATGTTCAAAAACAATTAAAATGAAATTAATTACAAAAATTCTAATTATATTAAATAAATAATATAAATTGGATTTTTGTGTGGAATAAAATATTTTAACATTTTTGTGATTTTTTGCAAAAAGAACCAATAAAAAATAACTACAATTGAGAGAGAAATTAATTTTCCAAATCATTTAAAATAATATGACAATTATTAAAAAAAAATGGAAAAAGGGTTAAAAAAAGGGGTCTGGGGCGAGGGGGATTCGAACCCTAGACCTCAAGGTTGCAGTGCGCGCCTTCTACCACTGGGGTGGTGATACATCCGTGTATCAAAGCTACCCTAGAAATACATAAGGCATGCCTTGTTTTAGGCCTGGGCAAGGCAAGGTAAGCCAGCTTTTAGGCCAAAAACGTAAAGGTTGTAACTTCCTCATTTCTCCATGGATTGGGACAAAATTTAGGTCTATCCTGCCTAGAATTTCACAAGGAATCCATTGGTGGTCTAGGTTTTTCCAGATGAGTTCCCTATTTAAAAACCCGATAGTGTTTTTGAAATATGCCTATAATTGTATTTTCTATACTAACACATGGTACAGGCAAAAATTACATGGCCAATTGGCTCAAACACAACATATATAACATGTATGAGATGTTTATGATCAGTGGACTTTCCTCTTGGAGCTTTTTGTGCAATCTGCCAAGTTTCTTGTGCCAGAAGTAATTTGATGCTTTAGACATTCTCAATTGATCCTTTAGAAGCTTTTAGAATGGTTAGAACCAGCTGGAATCCTCAGGAACAAGTTTGAGCTCTTTCTTACAAAAGGGGCAAAAGTGACCAATATGGCAACTCTCTCAAATGGTGTTCCAGATGTAGGAAACCATTTGGGACAGTTCAAGGATGATATTTGGAGTGTGTTTGAGGTTTTATCTGGTTTTGAAAGTGACTGAATCAAGACATGGCTTGAAAAATGCAAAAAAGTCCAAATTTGAGGTTTTGAGAGGGGACTTTGTGATTTTAGTGTTACAGGTCACATATGAGAGTTTGAACAGCTTAGATATGATATATTGGATGTGTTTGGATCATTAGTTGTGATGGAAATGCTCTCTAACTCAAAAACTCAGAGATACATTGCAAAAGAAGGCATTTTGGCCTAAAGAGAGGGATTTTGAGGAAAGCATCAGTTTGGTTACTTTGGTGTACTCAAACTGAGCATAAATGAGCTATATTTATAGTAGAGTAAGTTTATTTTGGCATTAATAGTGAATGGAGGCTGCAGTAGGCCTTTGGCCAATGTTATGCAAAAGGAATCTCAAGTCTCCTCTAGCCATTGACTAGAGGTTAGGGCACAAGCCTATGGTTCTTTGATTCAGAGCTTATCCTTGACTCATTCAGTTGGGAATGTATCAGTCCATGCCACCTTGGTGTATCCATTAAATGCATTACAACAAAATTGGAGTCTTGACATCTTTTTAGCTCTTTTAGGTTTGGCATGCTACTTGTAGATTCTTGGACTTTGGAGGCTTGGAGATTAGATCATCCCCCTTGGATTTGATCCTCAGATGTGTCCAAATTGATGACAAGGCTTGGATTTATCATATTTTGACAAATCGGGTAAAATGCACAAAATCTGCCAAATCTGTCTTGAAAAAATCAATTCATGATGCCATGTTTCAAGGGTTGTATCTCCTTGCTCAAATGGAATTTGGAGATGAACTGGTACTTGTTAGAAAGCCCTCATGGCATAATTCAACTTTGATGTCCACCCCTAGACCTGGTTTGACTTGGATCAAGGTGAAACATGTCCCTACATTTTGGAAAAAGTAAGGCAGATTCTGACTTAGTGAAAATTTCACTAAGTGTTGGAAAAGTGTGATTTTCATGTTTTCAGCCATTTTGGCCACTCCATTACTTAAAATCCATGAAGAATTGGAATGAGATGTAGTTGAAACTTTTAAAGTATGTCATGAGAGCTACAAATCCGTCTTTGGACCATCCAAAATGGTTGCTTGGATCTCAAGTTATGATCCTTGGAAGTTGGTACCCTAGCCACTTTGTTCCATAACTTAGAAAATTTCTAAGTTTTTTATGGTTACCCCTTTTACAATTTAACTCACTTTCTTTGATTTTTCTTGATGAATGATGATTCAAATCACATATTAACATTTTTTTAGGGTTAAAGAACCTTGGTTGACCAAAAAATTGAAAAAGTCAAACTTTGACTTTTTGTACAGTTGACTTTTTATCAGATGAAATCCAAACTGTGCGATCCTTTGTGAAATCAAATCCTTGACCTAAATAAAACCTAATGGATGAACTCCATAGGTGATATAGGGTATATTGAATCATGTCCCAAGGTTTGGGAGCATGTCTTGGTCAAAAGTCAAATGTGTAGTTGACTTTTCCCTCAAAACCCTACTTGTGGTCCAGATGAAATTGAAACTTGTGAATCAAGCTTCTTGGATCAATCCATTGTTGCAAATGGATTAATGTGGTGTGTTTAAGGTCCTCAAATCATGTCTAGAGGTCTTGGCTCATGTATTGTCCCAAAAGTCAACTTAGGGGTAAATTAGGTCAAGAAACCCTAATTCCTGATTTTTGGTAAATGCATCCCCTGAGGTTAAATTAACTTGATGATTGGGTCCATGAGGTCCTTAGAGTATCTTGGGTTATATTTTGAAGCATTGGCTCATGCCCAGAGGAAAAATTCCATCTGGAGGCCTTGGTCGACCAAAACCCTAATTTGGTGACACTGGCGATCTTGAGGCTTAATCCACTTGGAAGGTAGCAACTTTGTGCTTGGTTCTTGATGTGGGAGTCCTCTTGATCCCTTATAGGTGTTGGAGAGTTTATACAAGTTGAAGATCATGTCAATTCTTGATTGATCCTTTGTCTAAGTGCTCTGAGAGGGCTCAAAACCCTAATTCTTGATTGTGGTGAATGCTCACCCATCTTTGAGGAGATTATTGAGGCATGATGGTTCATCCATATTGTGATGATGATTTACAAAATGATGGCAAATCTTGGTGGTCAAAATTTGGGGTATGACAGAGGCCCCTATTTAATCTTCTTGGACCAGAAGGTGTGAATGGCGAAGGTATTCGGACATTCGGGGTGCAAGAGGATTAAATAGCAGAATACTCGAAATTTTGATGGTGGTTATGAATGGCAGTTTTCCCATCCATCTTCTTTCGCTAAGCAATGATGCTTAGAAAAGGTAAACTTCCCCTCGATCCTGGTCTTCAGCCAAGGAACTAGTCTCATGTCAACTCTGTTTACAAAGTATTTGGGATGCTATCCAAAATAGTACAAATGAAATAACTATGACCAATGAAGATGGTGTCACAATACCTAAACCGAAATCATAATGGGATGATAGTGATAGGAAATTATGGTCACATGATTTGAAAGCGAAAAACATTCTCACTTCCGCCTTGGGAGTTGATGAGTTTTATCGCGTTTCTCATTGTGAGACCATCAAAGCTATGCGGGACGCATTAGAGTTTTCCCATGAGGGTACTAATGATGTCAAATAAGCTAGGATCAACATATTGAATCAAGAGTTTAAGTTGTTCTGTATTGAGCATGGTGAAACCATTGCAGATATGCAAAAACGGTTCACTCATCTTATAAATCAATTAAATGCACTAGGTAATCTTGTTTCCAATGAACTTGCTACTAACAAAGTTTTGAGGTGTTTATGTAGGGAATGGCAACCAAAGGTCACCACTATTAAAGAAGCAAATGATCTTAAGTCGCTTGATCTTACAGCTTTGTTTGGTAAGTTGGGAGAGAATGAGCAAGAGCTTACTTGCTTGGCAAAATACGAGAAGGAATACGAAAAGCGATCGAAGAGTGAAAAAGGGAAAGACAAAGAAGAAGGGAAGAAGTCCATTGCTTTAAAGACTTATAGCTCAAGGCCTTCTCAAGATGAGCAAAGGGATAGTGAACGTAAAGATGACAACGAATCCGATGAAGAAGATATGGGATTGTTCATAAAGCGAGTAAATAAATACACGTTAAAACATGGCAAAAATATCCTAACAAGTACCATGATAAATCAAGAAGGTTATCAAGTTTCTCAAAAGAAGAAGATGAGAGAAAAAAGGGAAAGTCACGAAGTACGTGTTACATCTGTGGTAAACCCGGTCACTTTAAGCCAGAGTGTCCAAAAATCAAGAATGAAAGAGGCCGTCACAAAACGTCTAGAAAATCTAGAAGAGCTTATGTCGCTTGGGAAAGCGAAAGTGATTCGTCAAGTGATGATAGCTATACTTCAAGTAAGGAATCAACCAGGCTTTGTTATATGGCAAACAAAGGAAACAAAAAGGTTATAAGTCACTCTAAACTTCCAGCTTCTCATGACTTAGCTTTTTCTCAATTTCAAGAATCCTTTGAGTATCTATAAAGACAAGCCATAGATGCCTTTAAGATATTATCTTTAAACAAGAGAATCATCTCTCATCTGGAAGCTAAGATTGCTGAAAATGAAAGACATGTGGAAGCACTAAGGAAATCTATGTCAAATATTCTACAAGGACAAGATTAGGACCCTAGATCTTTGTGGAATTTTGGTTTTGAAACATGTCACATTTGGCAAAAGAAGTTAAGGACTCTTAAAGCTAAACTTGATAAGGCTTTGCAACCCAAGGTTACTTTTGCTATAGATACTTCCAAGTATGACTTACCAGCTCACAAGTTGTATCAGAGGTATAGTTACGTTAAAAAGGAACTAAATAGCAAAAGGTTATATTCTCTAAACTTATATTGTCACTACTGTTGCAAGAAGGGACACACTATTGCAAAGTGCAGAGTTAGGAAACTCCATGTTTCTAATGATGTATTTAAATGGATCCCTAAATGCAATCAAGGTTTTACTAATCCCCAAGGACCCAATGAAGATTGGGTACGTAGTATAAGTTATTAATCATGCAAGAAAAATGTCTTGACTCTATGAAGATAGTATAGGATTTTGTTCATAGAGAAGCAAGGCACAACACGGTAACATGTCCTTATTATTTTGATGTATGTGACTAACAAGGCAGATTTTGTTACCAACCAGGTTAACTCTTTGTATTTTTTTAGTGGTAAAGGTGTGTGAATGATTACTAATAAGATATCCGAGAAGTGTCAGAAGGATGTTATATTCAATTATGTAGGTTATCTTTGACTAGACTTGCTCAAGTACATCAAACTAAGAGTGATCAACCTAAAATGATGAAACATGATAAGAGGCCAGATTATCATCATAGTTAAGCAAATAATCATCAAATGATGCTGTTGGATACATTACTAATCTCACTTTTAAATACTTGTGCAAGAAGGAAAGTGGTAAGAATGTTTTGGTCTTATTTGTGTTTCGTGGCACGTGTTGCATTCATTTCAACTTTCGTTCGAAAATTCTTCATGGAATGCTTGTGCATCCTTCTTCTTGTGTGTGGTGAGGTAATATCGTTTCAACCCTATTTCTTGCTATGTAAGTAAGTGTTTCTTTTACCTATTTATTTCATAAGAAGATGTGATGAACTATGTGTGATGCTTGTGTTATATGTTTACTTCTAAAAATATCAAATGTGACTGTTGTATGTTGTATTTTACATGTTTATAGTAACCATACATAAATTCCATTATGATTTATTTGTATCTTGGACCAAGTCATGCTTGCATGATTATATGTTACATGATTAACGCAAACAAATCACCAAACCTTATCATATGCAAGAGTCTTCAATCAAGGTAGTATGCATGAGCCTAATTCGAGTCATTGGTGGTGTCTAGAAGTTCATTTGATTCAAATTATTCAAATGAGAAGTTTATAGGTCTACACATAATTGAACAGGTGGACCTGTGTCATGTGAATTAAAATCCTTCTTCTGACTGGTTCAGTATAGGTCGACCTGACCTCGTATAGGTTGGCCTATGCGAATTAAAATTGAATATTTTCAAAAAACTAACAGTATAGGTCGGGATATGCTATTGTATAGACCAACCTATGACAGTAAGTGGAGGAATTATGGCTCATTTGACCAGAATTCTTCATATTCCTACATTCATTGTTGGTTCATGAATCTGAGTCCTTTGTTATTCAAATACCATTCAACCAATGTAACTCCTATTTATGTCCTTAATTTGTCACTAATGTCATTTATTCCATGACATTAAATCATTCAACTCTCCACATTCGTGTAACAATGAACCTTCTTAATTCTTTCACTTCCTATAAATTGGCATCAGTTTCCATCCTGCTTCATACATCTCAATTATGTCAAAAGCTCCTATCAATCCAAATGGCTCCCAAACTTGCGAGAAGCAGGAGTGATAAGGCTGACGCATCATCCACATCAGTCGTTCTGGACACCGTGCTGTCTCTGGTTTCTTAAAACTATGTAGCAGAATTTTAAGAAAAATTTATGAATCGCCTTGTTATGAAACAACATGTATGGAAGGCTTCTGTTGTTGGAAGTCTGGAAATTTCTGTTGTGGCTCGACTCGTAGAATACTAGCAAATCAACTATTTTCTGCAGTTGTCACAAGATTACAACGAGGATCTGGTTCGTGTATTCTATTTCGGACTGCATGAGCCGAATGAATCTTCTTTCAAATTCAGTATTGGGAATAAGATTTATGAAGTCAGCGATGATGTTTTGAAGCAACTGTTTGACATTACCATAAGCAATACTGATATAGAGGATGAAGTCATTCCTTTAGTAACAAACACTCATTCTCATAAGGATTTTAAGTGGAACGTTCATCTCACCGAAATTCTCAAAGCCCCAAGGCCAGAAGACTGTAATGAGGTTGTAGCAGTCATTCAATTCAAAATGTATCTAAGAATCCTTTTGTGGCTTGTTTCTCATATTCTACGTCCCAATAAAGGTGGATACACTCGAGTGGAGAGTGCAGAGGTTCATCTCATGTACATCATCATGCACAAAATTCACATCAATTGGCCACACTACTTCGTCTCCAGAATGTTCATCGTCAAGGATAGATACAAGAGGGACATCCTTCTGTTATCCATCTATGATCTCAAAGATTTTGAATTTCTTTGACATTGGCATGCCAAGTCTACCACTCATCTCGCCTGGTCATATTCAAAAGTTCTCTCAACAAACTCTAAATAACATGGGATACTTTTGGGATGAAGAGCTTCAAGCATACTACCTAAGGCTGGGAAAGTATGGTCGGAAGATATACAACTTTAATGATCCTACCACATTTGCTGATCCCTTTGCTGAGAAACATATTGAAGATGATGTGCTTATGCATGATGCAGAAAATTTTGTTGTGCAGGAAGATAACAATGTTGTTAGCAACAATTCATTTGTCACCTCTCTTCTTCAAAACCTGCTACACAACCAAAATGCCCAGATGGCGCAGCTCCAAAGTATGCAGGAGCATATGAGAACTCAAGATGCTAATTTTGAGACATTTTCCTCATTTGTCTCAAAGAAGCTAGTCACCTTGAAGGAGGAGATGGATGCAAATACCGCCTCTTCCATCGCAAGGATCAATCACATGATTGTTGCCCAAAATGAAGATCATCATTACTACACATAATTCTATCAAGAAATGTGTGGTTTCTTGGACCGTCAATTTGTAAATGATGGTCAAGGTTGGTTTCATGGAACTAGACCTGGAGTTCGTGGAAGGGAGTGTTGAGCTGTGTTTTTGAGTGTCTTCTTAGTGTGTCTTAAGATTTTTCTGCATTTAGCGTTTTTTTTGTTTAGTTGATTCCATGTCTTTGCATTTAGTTTTATGTTTATCCTTTGAATTATGTAATGTTTCAATGCTTGTATCTTAATTAATCAAAATTAATATGAGTATTGTGGTTTGTTTATTAAGCATTTGTGTGAGAGCACAACCTTTTCATTGTAATTGCCTCTATATAGTATTTGTAATATGTGAGTCGTGCATCTACGTGATGCTTCTAACAGATTATTTTTCTTTTTCTTTTTGATGTTGTCACAGGGAGAGAAGATGAGATAATAAAGAGGATTATGTGTTGCACCCCAAATTTTACCCTCATTTTTTTTTGCTAGTTGATATTCTCATTTATTTCTCTCTATTTTTAATTTAGTATGTATTTTAGTGTTTATTTGTTTTTATTTTAATTCAATTTCAATATGGCTTTTTCTTTTTAATTTTATTGTCCTATTTCATTAATTTAAATTAATCACAATTTAATTTTTGCATCAGTTTACTTATTTTGATAAATTGTTAATGTGGTTTATTTTTTTTTTATGTAATTAACTTTTTAATTAATAGTTATCATTATTTAGCTTGTTAATTAATTTAAAAAAACAAATCCATTATCATTGCCAATTCCAATTCTCACGTGTTTTCAAGTTTCAATTCCGTATTTTCCTTCACATCAAGGGTATTCCATTGTGTGGAATAAGAGCCATGTCAATTGTTGCTTTGGAATTTAAGTTTATCAAGTGCCAAAGGGAGAGATGCACAGTTTAGTTTCTTTTGGGACGAGTTGGTTTCATTTTGAACCATATGTGAACAAGTTCCGATGTTGTTGCAAAAGTAAATTTGTACTGAACCTTTACTATCACTTTCCCAACGACTACTTTCCCAAACCGTGCAAGGGAAGATAACAATGTACAACCTCTTGTACTTTCCTCAACACAAGCAACCATAGGGGAGGCTTCATGTGGCTCAAGAAAAGTCAGAGCTAGAACCATGCATAAAATCCTCTTTATGTTTTTTTTCTCCATTGAACAAAACATTGATCCACTATACTTTCAAGGCAAGGACCAAGCCACTTTGGCTATATAAGGAGGCATCATCCTTTGCTCAGGGGGGAGACGATCTAAACAAGAATACGGTACGCTTCACAACTTTCATTCAAAAGAACCACCACTCTCTCTTGTTCCTTCTCTTTTATAAGACCTCATAAACCTGTTCTCTTTGGGACCTAACCACCAAAACACCAAACAACAACAAGCATTATGATCAGAACAGCACAAACAAGCAACACTAGAACAACATCATTGCCAACAGCAGCCAAGAGGTAAACCACCCTCTTGTCCCTTCTCTCTCAAAATATATCACCACTGCTCCAAACATAAAACCCGGAGGAACACACAACAACCATAAAGACACAAAAAAGGTTCCATGATATACAACTCATTACACCAAAAGTTAGAGCTATTTTGCGGTTACGGCGCTTTCGACACCAAAGCTACACACTGCAAGTAGAGCACTGATATTGAGGAAAGTTTGCGGAGATCCAAAGCACCAACCATCTTGAGAAGGGAAAGGTCTGGTGCAGTTCGTTCTTGGCTTTGGGGAAGTTGCAGTAGGTAATCACCATCTTCTTTTTTTACTCCTTGTTCTATGTACCATGGTCATTCTGCTGCCATAATGGTTGTTTGTTTTTCTTGTTTTTTATTTATCAAACGACCATGTGAATGTATTGTGTGTGTTGTTGTAACTTTTATGTATTATCGTCTGCAGTTGTATTCTATTGTGTGTATTATCGTATGCTTTTTCTACGTCTGTTATTAGTGTGTGTTGTTGGACAATTGTGTTGTACTGTTGTGACTTGTTTTAATTATTGTGTAGTAGTGCTTAGTATGCTATTGTGTCCATGTTACTTTTGAGTTTTGTGTGTGTGATTGATGCATATCTAGCTTACCATTTTTGAGTGTGAATATCTGCTATTAGTGTGTTTTTGTTAATTGCATTTTGATGTAGTGCTTGTACTTTATCCATATTGTGATCATCTGCATGATAGTAAAATTTTCACTAATATGTGCGTGCATTGTGCAATTGTGAATGTGATAATTACGGTGTGAGTTGTATATGATATGCCATGTCTGTGGTTAGACAGTAATGTTTGCATTGTGCGTATGCTACGTTGCATCGTGTTCCATGCAAATAATAACATACGTAAGTATATTTAATGTTATTACACTGTGTGTAGCATGTTTGTTGTCTTGTTTTGAATCCTCTGCAAAAATTGTTGTGTGATTACAATACACCAATGCTACCTATGCGAGAAAATGCCAGAGTAAGATTCTAATGCCGTTTGAGTTAAAGCACACATTGTTCTAAGTTTAAATTCTTGTTGCCATGTACTATCAATTCAGTTGTATGCACTATGTAATACTTGCAAACTCATTTTAGAACTGATAAGCATATAGTCATTTGATTACTTGTATTCTAGTCAATTTGAGTGTCTGTTATGTTCTGTATTTTCAAGCTGTGTGTGTTTGTCAGTTTTTTATTTTGGTTTTGCAAGTTATCCATATTAATGTATCTTGTGTGAATCATGTGACATTGTGTTGTAATATATGAAAATGTATTATAAATTTAACACTGCATGTAGTGAGTGTAGTTTTGCTTAAGTGATTTCGTGTAATGTGATCAGGATCGTGTGAATATTTGCATGTTTGTTAGAATTGTGAGTGTTAATTGTTAGTATACCTATAATTGATAGTGTGTTGTTAATGTGTAGTTGTGTGGGTTCTAAATGCTTATATAGGTGTGTGTTTACTATGTTTGTGCACATTTTTCTACACTATCTGACATGTTACATGATAGTCATAGTGTGTGTATTTCAGTTGTGTACTTTTATATGTGTCATTATGTGGTGTAATGCACTGTGTGTAAGTATGCCTGATGTATGTGCTATTATATAAATGCGTATTTTATTGTACACTGCCATGTTTGATGACTTGCGATTAGCATTATATGATCTGCTGTTGTGTCATGAATGTGTGGTGTTTGCATGTAAACAACAGTGCTTTGTTATTGTAAATTTTTGTTTTGTTATGTGTGCACATTTGTGATAATTGTGAATCTGTTATTAAAAGTGTTGTTTGTATTATTGCAGTTTGTGTGTGTGTTGTGGTGCTGTAGTTGTTGTTGTGTGAGACAATGATACTTTAGATTATAGGAGCTTGCATTACATATCATTATTTTGAGAGTTCATATCTGCTGGACAATTCGTTTTTCATGCTTTTCAGTTTCCATGTATAAGTTGTTGTTTTGTTTTTCTGGGTTTCAATGTTATCCTACGCTGCAAGTGCTTTACTTTGAAGTTTTATTCTCTTGAATTTTGTTTGAGATTTAGTGATGAAATGAGTGAACAAGTGGGGACCATAGCATGTTGTTTTTTGAATTCGCGACCGGTTCCCGGATTTCATTTACGTTGCAAGAAGAGTATTACATTGTGATTGGCCAGGAAGTTTGTTTGGCATTTAGTGACTTAATGATAGGGATGACCGATTGAGAATAGGTCAGTAAGTATGGCGTCACAGTTTTGTTTTGTTTTTTTTTAAAAGAGGGCCATCCATGTTTTGGTTTTATAATATATTGATTTTCAAGCGTATATTAAACTGGATGAAACAGCCGTCCCAACGGTCATACGCTTGCCTTGCCTTTGCCATTAACATGCCATACCTGGGTTCGATCCTGCGGATCAACCCTTTTGCTTTTTTCTGATTTTCACTTGCCTTATTATATTATTCACTGCTTGCATATGTTGTTCACATGGCGTGCGCAACTCAGTTGGTTGTTGTTTGGTGTGGCTGGTTCAAGGGCGTGGGTCCAATCCCCATGGTTGCCATTTCTGTTTTTTATCACTTATTTGCTTTATTATTTTAGTTTATGCTTTAATTTTCAAAATATCGCAACTTATTCATTTTTAATCATATTTCTTCCCTTCTTTTTGCTAACTACTCCTAATTAAATATATTTTTCAAATATAAAAAGAATTTACTAAAAATATTTATTCTTGAGTCATTTATTCTTGATAAATCGGAAGTATCTTTTAAGGTCTTTATTGCACTTCTAGTTGCATCTTGACATGTTATCCCCATTTATCATGTCTGATCCTTGTCTAATATATGTATGATTCCACTTTGCACTAACATCTTAACTTTATTTCATAACATTATCTTGCCCATGTTTTCTTGCATCACCATGTGTGAATTATAATCTTGTTATCTCTTACAACTGTTATTTTCCCCCCATTCCAAAGGAAGGTGATTAATGTTGACTCCTAAAGTCATGACCTCCCACCTTAACCTAAGTAACCTCTTAGGAGAAACTTTATTTCTTGGCCTCATCAGAGCCATAAAAATTACGACTAGCTTTAGGAGAGAGTTCTTAAACTCTTAGTGATATTCATCCTAATGAATTATCACTTTCCCTATTGACTAAAACATAACATAGGTCCATTACAATTAGATTTAGAGAGTTCTTAAACTCTACAATGAGCTTGTACTCATTTCCCCTCTGAATATTGACCATAGTCAATAGTTTAGTAGAAGTAGAACTACGCATACTCTGATTCTATTCCCGAGGATACGTAGGCGCAAAGTGTGATGCTTTGTCGAGTATACTTAGATACTAACCCCTAGGGTTTCAACCTTTAGCATATAACCTTTAGCAAACATAAGATAACTTAAAACAAGGGGTTCCCATAGAGTACTACGGACGTTTAGGGTGCTAATACTTTCCCTAGGCGTAACCAACCCTCGAACCTTAGATCTCCCCTTTTTAGGTTTTTCTAACGATCTTGAACCTTTCCTTTGGATAAATCAAAGTTGGTTGTAAAAGAAAATGATGCAAATTAATTAATAATTTGTTATCCGATTTTCACCGCAGCAGAAATGACGACTTCACTAGGGAGAGTTAGACCTATTGCTGGTTCTTTCCTAAGAGGGTTAAGCCTATCTTGTTTTCATGTTATTCATGTTTGCTTATTTACTTGTATATGCTTATTTGCTTATATATCTGTATATCTGTTCTTGTTTGACTTTTTTTTCTATTTAATTTGGGTTGACATGATATCTATGAGTGAGATAAATCCTATACCCGGATTTGAGCGTACACTTATTATAGGACGATGGTATTCAAGGAGACTTTGAGGGAGTCGAATCCTAAAAAGTTAAATTGATAACACCACCACTCAGTTGAGGCCCTCTCGAGAGTCTAGTTATGTTGAACGAATTCGTTCGTGAAAGCATGCTACTCTCGACCTAGGAGCCCGAGATATTGAGAACCGAAGTTACCAAACCCCACTTGGCCTTTTAGGATGTAGTGCGGAGACCATGATGGAGTCTATTTCTGAATTGGTTGTCACGCGATACTACACTCAGGCGAGATCCTCTTGAGAATTTTATTGATTACCAAGTCCTCTGGGAAATCCTTAAAATCTGAAAGATGGTTTGTCGACTCTGGGAACTCTTTAGAACCCTGTTCTGCAGATGAAAACCAGTAATACATAACTATTGGGATGGGTAGACCATGGCTCCATTCATGAGACCTATAAAACTAGGATTTGTATGTTTGTTGTGTGTACATATGTTTGTGCTCGTGTGCTTTATGCATCTCTACATTCAAGCATTCCTAGCCCTTTGGTTTCGAGAAAATCAAATATTTGTTTCCTTTTCAAAAGATCAACAGAGCTTGGATTTTAAAAACAACAACTTCTTCTGTTTTTCCAAAAGAATTTCTCGCAACTTTCCTTTGAGTTCCTTGAAACCATTTGGTTTGCATTAGCATCTCATTTGCATCATGTCATAGCATGGGCATTTCCTCTCTGTCTTCGTCTCATGTCACCGTTTTCCCTTCAGAATCGTCTTTGAATCGTCACCCGTGCCAAACTCGACAAAGGATGTTTGAACAATACTGCGAGATGGACAGAGTCAACAATGAATTGAGTGAGCTCCGAGGAGGAATGGGGCAGATTATGGAAGTTTTGAATGTTATACGAGCAAAGGTGGATACTCAGGTCACCGTAGTCTCAGAAGTCGTTGCTACAACTATAGAACCTTCTGTTACTATTGTGAACCCCACTTTAGGCATCCCTTTTAACTTTATACGTGCTCCAGCCATCACTTCTACTCAACAAGTTGTTCCCTTGGTTAATGAGGCTTTTCAAGCTATCCCTACCTTCACTCCAGCAACAGTGCAAGCTCAGGTGCGCCCATTTTTTCAGAATCCACATCCGGTTCATGATCATGTCAATATGTCCGAAGAAGGGGGTAATCGACATGAAAGGCTGAAGGAAAATGTAGAGACAATGCAGAGGAAATTGGAAGAAATGGAGAGGAGCCATGTATCTGATACTAATGTTAAAGACATGTGCTTAGTCTCAGGCTTGGTAATTCCACCCAAGTTCAAACTACCCAATTTCGACCTCTACTCAGGAGCGACCTATCCTAAGTCGCATTTAGTCATGTATTATCGTCGAATGGCTGCATTTATGGATAATGATAAGTTGATGATCCACTACTTCCAAGATAGTTTGAAAGGAGCTGCTGCAAAGTGGTATTTGACTTTGGACCAATCTAAAATCCAATGTTTTCAAGATGTATCTGATGCTTTTTTAAAGCATTACAAATATAACAAGGACCTGGCGCCAGATCGTAGACAATTATTGAGCATGTCTCAGAAGGATACCGAGTCTTTTAAAGAGTATGCACAAAGATGGAGAGAGCTGGCTTTACAGGTAGAGCCACTTTATCTAAAAAAGAGTTAACTGATTGGTTTGTCGACACGGTGAGACCGGAATTCTATGAAAGGATGATCAGTAGCGTGTCTGCTAGTTTTTCTGATATTGTAGCTGTGGGGGTTAAAGTAGAGCTTGGTCTAAAGAGCGGGAAAATGACCAAGAGAGCTGGTAGTCTAAGCGATGATGCCAATATATCCTTCAAAAGGGAAGGGGATACTAATATGGTGATGACAAACAAAAAGAGGAAAAATCAGTTCTGGATGCGACAGCAGCAACAACCGTGTTATTCTGTTCAGCACCCTTATGTGGCCGCCATCGCGCCAACATTCAACAGTCAAGCTTCTGTTTATCAACCGGTTCCTCAACCACCAGTACATCAACGAGCGCCCAACGCTCCTGCCTATCGCCAACAGACTCAAGTTTCTCGTCAGAATATTACAGGAAAAAGAAAGGGTGGAAGACCTCCGATTCCTCCCGTTCCAATGACGTACACATCATTGTATCCTGTTTTGGTGCAACAAGGATTAATAACTACAAGGTCATTAGGCCCGCTTCCTGATCCGCTTCCACCTTCTTATAATCCCAATGCTCATTGTGCATTCCATGAAGGCGCACCAGGCCACAATTTAGAAGGTTGTTTTGCTTTGAAGCATATTGTGAAGGACTTAGTGGAGATAAACATTTTGTCTTTCAATGACTCACTGCCTAATATCAAGAACAATCCTTACCCGGTCACGAGATAAGTAAAGAATGTATATAGACAAAGATGGATTAAGGGGTCTGTGATTGAGCTCCTCTTTGATTTTCTGTAGTTGTTTCCCTAAAGCTGGCAATCTTTTGGCTGTTTCGGCAAGTTTATCGTATTTCCTTTGCACTTTGAATTTGTATTTGCTTATAAGCTCTGTTGTACTTTCAAACTGGCAAGGTTAATGAAATGTTTGTGCATCTTTTAGATTAAATCCATTCGTTTCACTCATTTACTGTTATATATATATATATATATATATATCTTTTTCACCCTTTTTCAAACTTTTGTTAAAGCAAAGATTAGGGAGGATGATGAAAACCTCATGTTCATAATTGCTGCGATATGCTTTCTATTAAACCTCGCCGAGGATGTAAGGCATTGTTTCAATTTCCAAATAAGGAAGATTATCCCTTGTTAACCCCTTCGAGCCTAGAAGTAGGAGTTTTCTTTCCTTACACATAAAAAACCCTTAAATCTCAAACCTTGGGGCAGGGTAGTCCTCAGTTTAACTCAGTTATGCATTCAAACATGAGCGCTTCATATAAGGCGCCAGTCAGCTTTCAAATAAAGTGACTTCCTACTTTTGGAGAGTTGGACGTATATCTTGAGTTAACTGAGCGTAGGATTTGAGTCTTTATCTTTTGTTTCATAAACCATGAATCATACCACATTACAACCCTTAAAAGACCTAATTGAGGTAAGGTTGTTTTGAAAAGCATACTACAACAAGGTTGACTAACCTGACTCCTAATAATCTTTGTTGCTCGCGTGTGTTGGTCACTTCCTGAATGGCTAGACCCACCATTGTTTTTGACTATTTAATCATCTCACTGTGCATTTTTTATCAAAGCTTTGTTTTCAAAATTTGCATTAAACCTTTGCATTAAATTTTGCCAATTTTAATGAACAACACTTGTTTGCAATACCAGTCGATATAAAGGAATCCCAACAAATGCGGTCATTCAAGGAATTGAACTCGATAAAGGAAATTTGACTCAGTCAAGGGCAACCAAGTATGAGGGTTTGCCAATCCATCATCCCAAAAGTTGACAAATCAGGGGCAGAACTCTTCAAAGTTCTGAATATTGGGGCAAACCTTCTTGAGGTCATTTCATGACGAGTTTGGACTCCGATGACCCATCAACAGGGGCAAGTTTGTTCCCCAGTTGTTTCTACCACAGTTTAAAGGACTTTGTATTGCGAATACAGTTGAACTAGGGCAGTTATGTCAAGACTCATGGATCTCTTCAAGAGTTTGAAGACATTGAAGCATCTGGCATTTCAATTCTTCTGTAAAATCCTCTTGGTGACTTATCATCACAAGACCAGTTAATCAGAAGTAGTCATGTCGAGATTCGACAAACCTCTCAAGGGTCAACTAGTCTGGGACATGTTCTTCATAGATTAACCAAGCTGGCAGGGGAAAGTTTATTCCCCAGTTGTCAACAACCAGATTGGATAATTAACTCAAGGATTTTGTTGTGCAGACACTGTTAATCTAGGCATTGTACAAGGCACTCTGTGATGAGTATAAACTATCAGACAACCTCCTCTTAGGCTTTGTATAAGGATTCTCCCATGCGGAGTCAGTCAGTCAACAGATAGCCTCCTCTTAGGCTTTGTATAATGATTTCCCCAAGCGGAATCCAACCTCCTCTTAGGCTTTGTATAATGATTTTCCCTAGCGGAGCCTAATCAATCTCTCAGCTTCAACCTGGGGTTTCGATCAAGACACATAACTAGTTCATGGGCTCTATCGTGCAAAGCAGTCAATCAGGGGCAGTTATGTCGAGATTCGGTAAATCTCTCCGAGTTTGAAGATATTGAAACACCTTGTATGCCAATTCTTCTATAAAATCCTCTTAATGTATTCTTCTGACATACCATATACCCTGGGGCCGATGAGTTATGCAGAACTACTCAGCTTTTGTGGCGTCTTTGCCAACTCCCAGTAAGTTGTCTCTTCAGCTAATCTTGGCACTTCCCAATGGATCTCTTCTCTCCAATGAAGAAATTAAACTCATGATGGTATTCCTAGTGAAGTCAAGATTCTATATCAAGTGGAGTACTTTTTCTCCCAGAGAAGGACATAACCTTGAAGTAAAGCTACTTCACCCCCAATGATGGTCCAACCTTTTGAGTTTGGCTGGGTATCCTCGTCGAGATGTTTATTTCATCTCCATTTTCGCTTCTTGTCTGTTTTGTCAACATAAGCTTAAGCATGGCACAAGCACTCATATGCATAGCATCTTAGCATTTCTGCTTCCTTTTCTGGTGTTTACCTATCTTTGTTTACTTTGGCGATTATCTCCCCAAGTGACTGGGTTTGTCTATTCTCTCCAATAAAAAGTCGGCCCTAGGCATAAAGTGCCCATCCTTTTCTGAGTTCCCCTATAGAGTTTGATTCTCGTGGATGATGGTTGGTTCAGTTATCTTTCCACATGTCGATTAGATAAATTCCCATTTGAGTTCATTCCTCAATTGGAGTCTTGTTTGACCATTTCTTTCTAGCTTGTTCCTAGATTGAACTTTGGTCCCCGGCAGGTGTGGTTTTTAACCTATTTGTGAACGTGCATTTATTTTGCATCGTTTCTCGCAAGAAGTATCTTTCACAGATCCTCATTGAGGACAAAATTATTTCTCCAGCAATATTGTGATATCAACATATCTTTGAAGCAGCAATCTCTTGAAGAAGCTTGGCAGTCTCTTATAAGCAGCTTATCTATCTCTGGTACTATTCAACCTCTTCGCAACCGTAATTGGGTATTCCCCAGGAAACCTTATTTTCAGTTACGCAACCCCGGTACTAACCTATCAGATTCTATACTTTATTGGGGCCCATTTCTTGGTTCAACCTCCAATAAGGTTCTTCTTTTTTTCCAAAGTGCCAACCGGTCATATTTGAACCTATTGTTCCATCACTTTGGATGTCTTTTCCTAGTGAAGACCGTTTTTCGGTTCAACCTTCATTGCGGATCCTTTCTAGAATGTCATCTAGTTGTGTTTAGCCTCGATGATCAATCATTCTAGATACTTTATTGGAGCCCATTTTTTGGTTCTACCTCCAATAAGGTTACTTGTAAAGTGCCAACCGGTCATACTTAAACCTGTTGTTCCATCACTTTAGAGGTTACTTCTAAAGAGCCAACCGGTCATACTTGAACCTGTTGTTCTATCCCTTTAGAGGTGTTTCTAGGATGTCATTTAGTCATGTTAGACTTGATGATCAATCATCCTAGATACTTTATTGGGGCCCATTTCTTGGTTCAATCTCCAGTTAGGTTCTTCTTTCCAAAGTGCTAACCGGTCATACTTGAACCTGTTGTTCCATCACTTTGGATGTCTTTTCCCAATGAAGACTGTTTTTCGGTTCAACCTTCATTGCGGATCCTTTCTAGAATGTCATCTAGTTGCGTTTAGCCTTGAGGATCAATCATTCTAGATACCTTTATTGGAGCCCATTTCTTTGGTTCTATCTCCAATGAGGTTACCTTTCTGGCTCCTACCAGTTTTTCTTCATGAAGCAGATTATGTGTTATCTCAACCAACTCTTATTTGAGTACCAGAGTCTATTCTTGACTAATTAACCATGTTCCCATTTAAACCTCCAGCTCTTTATGCAGGAGTCCCTAGAGAAGTCAGCTGTTAGACGACAGAATTCTTAGTCACTAGAATTGTTATTGGTCTTTGAATACAATAACTTCGTCATTTTTCATCTGATTCTTGGAAGCGGAAGTTCTAAGAAAACTCAAAGAGGAACTAAGTTTTACTCTGGAAGTAAGACGTTGTGGAATCAAGTTTATACAGGAAGAATCAGCAATACTGTATTTTTGGGCATGGATTTGCCATCCCCAGTGAAAAGAGGATTGCCCGGTTGTCCTTGATGTTTGGGTTTCAGGGTGTTGGCTTGTGTTATCCTTTCTTCTTTCCTATTTTGCGTCGTTCGCGTCGTTTCTAGCATATAGCTAAGCATATGCATCATACCCTAGCATCTTTGTATCTTTGTGCTCTGTTTTGCTTGTGGTATTTTGTTGGTGCCTGTCTTTATTTCCCCGGTGAAGTAAAGACATTCCCGGTTTGCCTTGTGTCGTGCTTGTTCGGTCTTAACCTTTGCGCGCCAAATTTGAATCTTTAAACCTTTTGCTGTTCCCCAAGAAGCTTAACATTAAAGATTTTGAAAAACTTGTTCTTGTTTGAATCGTGTCAAACTTGAACTTGGACTTTGTTTGAATCGTGTCAAGCATTATCTTGTGTGTTCTCGTTTGAATCGTGTCAAACTTGAACTTGGACTTTGTTTGAATCGTGTCAAGCATTGTCTTGTGTGATCTTGTTTGAATCGTGTCAAACTTGAACTTGGACTTTGTTTGAATCGTGTCAAGCACTGTCTTCTTGTTTTAAAACCGTTCTTGCTCGAATCGTGTCGGACATTGAACCCTTACCTTGGATTTTCTAAACTTGCTTTAAGCTAAGCTTCTTTGAACAATTTTCTTCAACCCTTAAGATTCTTGTATGGTGCGCAGGGTTCGTCTCTGTCTTCGTGGCTTTTCTTGAAGATCCAATTGTGAACTCTTCAGTATAAGATCCCCGGGAAGTCTTGGTTTGGTTGTCTGTCCTTTTGACTGATCCTTAGTGATCAGGTTTTCTTTCTGGGTTCGTGCCCGGGAAGAATTTGGTTTTGTTTTCCCAATAGTCTATCTCCCCGGATCTTTCCCCGGTGAAGATTGTTCCGTGGTCTTTTCCCCAGTGTTTCTTTGGAGTCTCCCCGGTGGGTCTCTTTTGTTGGTTAGCTTGTATCCCTAGTGAGGTGTTTCTCATGGATACTAACCTTCGTCCTTCCCCAGTGAAGCTCTTTGGTCCTTTTGCTTCCTGTTTACCCCTTGGTGTCTCGTTGTGTCTGCATCTTTGCATCTTCTTGGCATCATGTTTGTTGCATTGCATTTGTGTGCATCTGAGGGCAAAATTTTTGGTTATCTGTATTTAAATATCTTTCACTTTTGATTCCATGAGGATCTTCATCTCTCATGTCATCAGGTGAGGATATTTAAATAGGGGCAACTGTTGCACCCCAAATTTTACCCTCAATTTTTTTGCTAGTTGATGTTCTCATTTATTTCTCTCTATTTTTAATTTAGTATGTATTTTAGTGTTTATTAGTTTTTATTTTAATTCAATTTCAATATGGCTTTTTCTTTTTAATTTTATTGTCCTATTTCATTAATTTAAATTAATCACAATTTAATTTTTGCATCAGTTTACTTATTTTGATTAATTGTTAATGTGGTTTTTTTTATGTAATTAACTTTTTAATTAATAGTTATCATTATTTAGCTTGTTAATTAATTAAAAAAAAACAAATCCATTATCATTGCCAATTCCAATTCTCACGTGTTTTCAAGTTTCAATTCCGTATTTTCCTTCACATCAAGGGTATTCCATTGTGTGGAATAAGAGCCATGTCATTTGTTGCTTTGGAATTTAAGTTTATCAAGTGCCAAAGGGAGAGATGCACAAATTAGTTTCTTTTGGGACGAGTTGGTTTCATTTTGAACCATATGTGAACAAGTTCTGATGTTGTTGCAAAAGTACATTTGTACTGAACCTTTACTATCACTTTCCCAACGGCTACATTCCCAAACCGTGCAAGGGAGGATAACAATGTACAACCTCTTGTACTTTCCTCAACACAAGCAACCATATGGGAGGCTTAATGTGGCTCAAGAAAAGTCAGAGCTAGAATCATGCGCAAAATCCTCTTTATGTTTTTTTTCTCCATTGAACAAAACATTGATCCACTATACTTTCAAGGCAAGGACCAAGCCACTTTGGCTATATAAGGAGGCATCATCCTTTGGTCAGGGGGGGGGGCGATCTGAACAAGAAGACGGTACGCTTCACAACATTCATTCAAAAGAACCACCACTTTCTCTTGTTCCTTCTCTTTTATAAGACCTCATAAACCTGTTCTCTTTGGGACCTAACCACCAAAACACCAAACAACAACAAGCATTATGATCAGAACAACACAAACAAGCAACACTAGAACAACATCATTGCCAACAGCAGCCAAGCGGTAAACCACCCTCTTGTCCCTTCTCTCTCAAAATATATCACCACTGCTCCAAACATAAAACCCAGAGGAACACACAACAACCATAAAGACACAAAAAAGGTTCCATGATATACAACTCATTACACCAAAAGTTAGAGCTGTTTTGCGGTTACGGCGCTTTCGACACCAAAGCTACACACTGCAAGTAGAGCACTGATATTACGGAAAGTTTGCGGAGATCCAAAGCACCAACCATCTTGAGAAGGGAAAGGTCTGGTGCAGTTCGTTCTTAGCTTTGGGGAAGTTGCAGTAGGTAATCACCATCTTCTTTTTTTACTCCTTGTTCTATGTACCATGGTCATTCTGCTGCCATAATGGTTGTTTGTTTTTCTTGTTTTTTATTTATCAAACGACCATGTTAATGTATTGTGCGTGTTGTTGTAACTTTTATGTATTATCGTCTGTAGTTGTATTCTATTGTGTGTATTATCGTAGGCTTTTTCTGCGTCTGTTATTAGTGTGTGTTGTTGGACAATTGTGTTGTACTGTTGTGACTTGTTTTAACTATTGTGTAGTAGTGCTTAGTATGCTATTGTGTCCATGTTACTTTTGAGTTTTGTGTGTGTGTGATTGATGCGTATCTAGCTTACCATTTTTGAGTGTGAATATCTGCTATTAGTGTGTTTTTATTAATTGCATTTTGATGTAGTGCTTGTACTTTATCCATATTGTGATCATCTGCATGATAGTAAAATTTTCACTAATATGTGCGTGCATTGTGCAATTGTGAATGTGATAATTACGGTGTGAGTTATATATGATATGCCATGTCTGTGGTTAGACAGTAATGTTTGCATTGTGCGTATGCTACGTTGCATAGTGTTCCATGCAAATAATAACATACGTAAGTATATTTAATGTTATTACACTGTGTGTAGCATGTTTGTTGTCTTGTTTTGAATCCTCTGCAAAAATTGTTGTGTGATTACAATACACCAATGCTACCTATGCGAGAAAATGCCAGAGTAAGATTCTAATGCCGTTTGAGTTAAAGCACACATTGTTCTAAGTTTAAATTCTTGTTGCCATGTACTATCAATTCAGTTGTATGCACTATGTAATACTTGCAAACTCATTTTAGAACTGATAAGCATATAGTCATTTGATTACTTGTATTCTAGTCAATTTGAGTGTCTGTTATGTTCTGTATTTCAAGCTGTGTGTGTTTGTCAGTTTTTGATTTTGGTTTTGCAAGTTATCCATATTAATGTATCTTGTGTGAATCATGTGACATTGTGTTGTAATATATGAAAATGTATTATAAATTTAACACTGCATGTAGTGAGTGTAGTTTTGCTTAAGTGATTTCGTGTAATGTGATCAGGATCGTGTGAATATTTGCATGTTTGTTAGAATTGTGAGTGTTAATTGTTAGTATACCTATAATTGACAGTGTGTTGTTAATGTGTAGTTGTGTGGGTTCTAAATGCTTATATAGGTGTGTGTTTACTATGTTTGTGCACATTTTTCTACACTATCTGACATGTTACATGATAGTCATAGTGTGTGTATTTCAGTTGTGTACTTTTATATGTGTCATTATGTGGTGTAATGCACTGTGTGTAAGTATGCCTGATGTATGTGCTATTATATAAATGCATATTTTATTGTACACTGCCATGTTTGATGACTTGCGATTAGCATTATATGATCTGCTGTTGTGTCATGAATGTGTGGTGTTTGCATGTAAACAACAGTGCTTTGTTATTGTAAATTTTTGTTTTGTTATGTGTGCACATTTGTGATAATTGTGAATCTGTTATTAAAAGTGTTGTTTGTATTATTGCAGTTTGTGTGTGTGTTGTGGTGCTGTAGTTGTTGTTGTGTGAGACAATGATACTTTAGATTATAGGAGCTTGCATTACATATCATTATTTTGAGAGTTCATATCTGCTGGACAATTCGTTTTTCATGCTTTTCAGTTTCCATGTATAAGTTGTTGTTTTGTTTTTCTGGGTTTCAATGTTATCCTACGCTGCAAGTGCTTTACTTTGAAGTTTTATTCTCTTGAATTTTGTTTGTGATTTAGTGATGAAATGAGTGAACAAGTGGGGACCATAGCATGTTGTTTTTTGAATTCGCGACCGGTTCCCGGATTTCATTTACGTTGCAAGAAGAGTATTACATTGTGATTGGCCAGGAAGTTTGTTTGGCATTTAGTGACTTAATGATGGGGATGACCGATTGAGAATAGGTCAGTAAGTATGGCGTCACAGTTTTGTTTTGTTTTTTTTTAAAAGAGGGCCATCCATGTTTTGGTTTTATAATATATTGATTTTCAAGCGTATAATAAACTGGATGAAACAGCCGTCCCAACGGTCATACGCTTGCCTTGCCTTTGCCATTAACATGCCATACCTGGGTTCGATCCTGCGGATCAACCCTTTTGCTTTTTTCTGATTTTCACTTGCCTTATTATATTATTCACTGCTTGCATATGTTGTTCACATGGCGTGCGCAGCTCAGTTGGTTGTTGTTTGGTGTGGCTGGTTCAAGGGCGTGGGTTCAATCCCCATGGTTGCCATTTCTGTTTTTTATCACTTATTTGCTTTATTATTTTAGTTTATGCTTTAATTTTCAAAATATCGCAACTTATTCATTTTTAATCATATTTCTTCCCTTCTTTTTGCTAACTACTCCTAATTAAATCTATTTTTCAAATATAAAAAGAATTTAATAAAAATATTTATTCTCGAGTCATTTATTCTTGATAAATCGGAAGTATCTTTTAAGGTCTTTATTGCACTTCTAGTTGCATCTTGACATGTTATCCCCATTTATCATATCTGATCCTTGTCTAATATATGTATGATTCCACTTTGCACTAACATCTTAACTTTATTTCATAACATTATCTTGCCCATGTTTTCTTGCATCACCATGCGTGAATTATAATCTTGTTATCTCTTACAACTGTTATTTTCCCCCCATTCCAAAGGAAGGTGATTAATGTTGACTCCTAAAGTCATGACCTCCCACCTTAACCTAAGTAAATTCTTAGGAGAAAATTTATTTATTAGCCTCATCAGAGCCATAGAAATTACGACTAGCTTTATGAGAGAGTTCTTAAACTCTTAGTGATATTCATTCTAATGAATTATCACTTTCCCTATTGACTAAAACATATCATAGGTCCATTACAATTAGATTTAGAGAGTTCTTAAACTCTACAATGAGCTTGTACTCATTTTCCCTCTGAATATTGACCATAGTCAACAGTTCAGTAGAAGTAGAACTACACCTACTCTGATTCTATTCCCGACGATACGTAGGCGCAAATTGCGATGCTTTGTCGAGTATACTTAGATACTAACCCCTAGGGTTTCAACCTTTAGCATATAACCTTTAGCAAACATAAGATAACTTAAAACAAGAGGTTCCCGTAGAGTACTACGGATGTTTAGGGTGCTAATACCTTCCCTAGGCGTAACCAACCCCCGAATCTTAGATCTCCCCCCTTTAGGTTTTTCTAACGATCTTGAACTTTTCCTTTGGATAAATCAAAGTCGATTGTAAAAGAAAATGATGCAAATTAGTTAATAATTTGTTATCTGATTTTCACCGCAACATTATGCATGATATATGTATACACTTAGGGGGAGCTATCAAAGAGCTATCAATAACAGTGCATAAAGTTAGGGGGAGTTGTTTCCTGTACAAAGATAAGCGCAACAGGTTACGGTTACATCATATATGTTTGGCATCATAAAAAAAGGAGTATGTGAGTGCTAAGTATTGCTAACTACAAATTCAACCGGGTTTTGAATGATTTCAAACAAGGGACAAGGTAGTATAATACATCGTAGCTCTTTTGTATATTAGACGGTATGAACTTATAATTAGATGCTCATTTATCCACTTAGCCTTAGGATGCATAAAAAGAGTCTATAAACAAGTTTTACTGGTCTTAGGAATGTCATACACACAAAAAATCATGTTTGTGTGTCAAAACAACAACATAGGCCGACCTATATGTGATCAAGCGGACCTATGGAAGCCTCAGCTTCAGTATAGGCCGACACATCCATGTTTCAGGCTGGCTTCCACGCTCCAAGAACGAAGCCTGAAGATTCTGCCCACATGTCGCATCTCAGGTTGCCTCACATGTCGGCCTGAACACCTTCATAGGCCTATGACTTTCATAGGCCGACCCATTCAAGTTAAAACTTGAAAGATTCTTTTTGTATCCTTTTTCCCATTTTCTTCACATACCTATATATACTCATACATGCATCTTCTTCTAGGTAAGGTTTCCTAGTGAATAAAACCTAAACAAAATCAGATTATGAAGTTGCCCATCATCTTCATCCCTTCTTTTATGCATACACACAATTGGACTACACATAATCATTTTTTGATTGGGTGACCATCTAGATTAGGGTTGATAACGTCCAATTAAGTTTGGTGTAACCGAGAATATTGAGTCGAGAACTTTGTGTGTGTTCAAATAAGAAAACCAATGTGGGGTTTTCCTTCAAGATCGGGTTAATTTGAAGGTTTTGGATAAGATCACATCAACACAGATTCGATCGAGTGAAAGCCCTGAGACAAGGTGGTTTCCTTGCAAGGGAGTAGCGCGAGATGGTGAATTTTGTTCGGGAATCTTGGGTTTTAACAAGTTGCGTGCTCGGGATAATCAGGGGATTGTAGCCTCATTATTGGTCACTTAATCAAGCTTTGATCAAGGGTTTGGGGTGGAAGAATCAACACAAAACAATAGGGTTTTTGGGGTTTACATTCTTCATCTCTTGTATAAACATTTTTGCAAAGAAAAGGTTAATAACACTATCTTAATTTGAATTTGAATTGAGAGCAAACGTACTCATAACGAGGCTGATTGGGGAACTTCCTAAACAAATCTTGTTTTCTCTCTCTCTCTCTCTCTCTCTCTCTCTCTCTCTCTTTTCATCTCTTTATCTTTTTTATTATTGGTTTCGCAATTTATCGAGTTCGTCGTTGTTTGATCCATTCGATTGGAAATTATTTTCTACTATCTTTTAAAGGTGTTGTTGTTGTTGTTGATATAATCACAATCACTTTGATTGTGATAGGTTTTTAACATCAACAAACAAACTATATTTCCAATTTTTATTGATTGCACATCATGTGTTCGATAAATTGTTTGATTATATTTTGATTGTGTTTTGGTTCATTGGATATACGAGTTACGATTAGCATTGCATTTAATTGATTCGTAGCTTTATTGTTGTTGAACATTTACGTTCGTTATCACTCTATTTGGTTTGTGATACGTATATTGTTTTTCGATAGTAGGTTCGGTTAGACGATTCGATCCGAGGCGTTTTTCCGCTGCACCTTATTTTGAAAATAGATTTTCGCCAAAAGTTTCTGGTTGTAAAATTTGTGATCTATTCACCCCCTCTAGATCGAAGCCTATCGTCCAACACTTCACAAAATAAAGAGATCTTTTCTTCTTGGCAAACCTCGTGAACCAAACGAAGACCTCCTAAGACAATTCCCAAAATCACGCAAGAGCTTTTACTATTTTTACTAGTTTGGCTCGCAACCAAACAACTTCTTATAGAAGAATATTATATCTACGAAATAATACACTCTTGATAAATTAAAATAAAGCCCTCTTCCTGAATAATGATCCTCACTTAAACACAAGAATACTCTCGAAACACTAATGGAAAAATATGAGTGAGAAAAACGAGAGATTTATAGAAAATGATAGGAGAGTAAGAAAGTGAGATCAAAGATCACTTTCAGAGTTATTCGAAACGAGAGAGAAGATCTCTATTTATAGGCTAAAATATTGTATAAATTTGGAAACTATCCATGGGAGAAATGAATTCCATAATCCATTAAGCCAATTGATTATTGTACCCCAATAAACGATTGTTCAAACCACAAATTGCAGGTTTTGATATTTTGTCATTATCAATTATTAAGAGACTGTTCCAATCGATTTTCGACTAAACCATGTGAAAATAATCTATTAGATGATTAAGCTAATCAAATATTCAATTGTAAAAACTCATCCAATTGATCAGACAATCCCCTAATAAGTTAGATAGGCCTTAAAAGAATTTTCAGACGGTTTTAGGAAAATAAGAGAGGTTTCTCAAAGATTTTTGGTGTGTGAGTGTGTGATTTTTCTATAATAATTACAAAATTAACCTCATGCCTTTACAAGAAACTGCCCACTAAGACAGACACGATTAGGCGAGCTTTCACACTTCCTCTCTTTGATAACTCTAAAGCTTTAAGTCTTGGGATCATTATCTTTGACTTTAGCATCACATAAGAACCTTGAGTCTTATAGTTTAAAGAGAGCAAAACCATAAGATAACCTTGAAATAGGAATCTTCACTTGAGTGTCGTTTGATCATAATGTTGACTTCAAAAAGATGACTTGATCTTAAAGAGTGTCTTCAAAGGATATCTTGATTCAAGAGGATAGCTTGATAAAACATCTTTAGCATCTTTAAATCCTTGAGCCAAATTCAAGAGATAAGGCTTCACTGAATATCATTTGATATTAGGTGTTGTCATCATCAAAACCAAACAACTAATCAATTGATTCCAGGTTTTCTATCAACAAACTCCTCCACCTTAGAATATTTTATAAATACCTACAAGCACATAGATTCACATATGACACAATGGGTGATGTTTGGCTCTTTAGTTAGAGTAAGTGATTGTTGTGGTTCATTGTCCTTTGGACAATTTAATTTATAGAACAAAGACTGGTTTGGTGATACCTGTACATCAATGCAATCCATTATATTTTGAATGGGTTAAAGAACCTGGTTGTGAAAACCTCAATAAAACAAGGTGGGAATGTTCAAACATAATATGAGAGATAGGAAATTCTCTTTCTTCAGAGTCTGGTACAAGAAGACATTTAGAATGAGACAACACGTTAGTAGGACGACAGTTGGACGTAGTAGATGATATAAAATTTGTTGGAGCTGGTAGAAATTTATATACATGAGACAAATCAAACTTAGACTTAGTTTGGAACATTTGCGGAAAAGAAAAATTATGTTCATGAGTAGTTACATCCTTGGATATGTGTGTCTGCACGCATGCTTAAATCCTTTATGTTGAGTTAAAACACCAACTAAGACACTATTTACTTCTAAACTAAAGTTTGTGTTTGTAAAATGATTTGAGTAATGAGAATCATGAACAACCAAACACTTTAATGGAATTGTATTTGGTCCTTGTTATAGAGAACATGAAATTATGAGTGGAACTTGGGTAGTGCATAGGTAGAAATTCTATTGATTAAATCTGCAGAGGTTTCAAACCCATGTTCCCAAAAGGTTAATGGTATATACACATGTCTGTGTCAAAAGTATAAGACCCATTTCAACTATACGTCTATGTTTACATTCCACAGGCTATAAGGTCAAAGGTAGAAGTATAACCATGTATGTTTGGTGTAACCATCAACAAATGCTATATTATATCTATAGCCAAAATTAGATGGAGAGGGAAAGACCTCATAAGTCATTATAAATCGCATAAAAAGCATTATGGTACGCAATTGTTGACATAAGTGCATGAAGTATATGAGCTTTACCAAGACTATTGAATTTGTAAAAACTAAATTGAAATTAGCTTGACCAATTCTATAATACTACATACAACTAGAACTAGTGGAACCATAACTCTGGACATCAGTTGGAAAGCCATTACTTTTAGCTATGCAGTTGGAGCTTGACACTTCCAATGGTAGCTTGGGAAAGCAGTATAAGCCATTATCATCTTGAAATTACTCCACAAGAACTTGCTTAAAACCCTGAGATTTTACACAATATTTATCCGACACAAATTCAAAAGTGACATTGTTATCTCTAGAAAACATTGAAAAAGACAAAAGTTCTTGTGACACAGGGAACATGCAAGGTACTATCTAAATGACTGTTAGGTAAAAGAAATTAGTAAAAGAGGGCTGAACCAACTAATTTTATTTTTAAACTTTGACCATTACAAACATAAACTTTACTATGTCACACACTATGCTTTTTGTTTTGTAAGTAAAAGTCATGGGGTGTGAGATGATGAGAAGCAGTTGAATCTGCAAACTAGACTTGTGATTCTAATTCAGATTAGAGAGAATATTCTTGAGTGTAGGCACATAGTTGACTTGTGGTGGCTATCATGACCATTGCTTGTCAGCTTTGTATTAGATCTTTAGACTAATCATGTTTTGTGTATTGGTTACTAGATGAGTTGGACAGAGAATTGTGAGGATTGAAAGACTAATCATGTTTGTGATTGACCATGATCTTTGACAAATGAATCTTGATTTTCAATTAACTCCATTACTACCAGTTGTCTTGAGAGTTGCAGAATGAAGACGAGACTACAAACTGAATGTTCAAGGAAAAAGGATAAGTTATGAGAATTGATCATCGAAGCGTCAATGATCGAAATAAGTGATTGATATCATAATAGAGTTGAAAATTAACCTATTTGCATAATGGCATAGCAGAGAATTTAGTAGAGAAGTATCTAGTTTTTATTCATTCAAAACTTGAATTACAATTGCAGTAGTGCATACTTATATAATAGACTAGCTGATACAAAGTAAGCATAAAGATTATAACTAACTCTCTGTGTAATAACTAACTGTGTTATTTAACTAATTGATAACCAAAACCTAACTGCTAACAACTACATAAACCAACTATGTTAGTTGCTGAGTAAGGAGCTTGAAGGCTGCATAATAACATTTCTAACAGTTATATAATTAACTTGTTTCATTAGAAACTATGATATGTACAAACTACAAACACATGTGCCACAACATAATCAAGCTTCTGTTTGTTTTAATGTTTAGAACGGGTGAAAGAGCAAGGGCTAGTGACAATAATTTGCTTGATTTTCAAGTTTTTCTGGCCTCCCATGTTCTTCTCGCGGCCACAGAAATTAAATACTTACAACAGAATAAAATTGAACAAAATTCTACATTTTAAAACCAGTGTATGTACAAACTACAAACACATGAATAATTAAACACAATTGATAGTTGTCATTCTAGGAGGATAAGGAAACCACATTGAACCATTCATTATGTGTCGGTGCTTTAAGGATCTTAATTCTTGGATAAGCTCCATTTCTATCGAACTTTATTACTTCTTGGATAAGATCTATTTCTATCAAACCTTATTCTTTCTGATACCTAGCAAGTACTAAGATCAAGCTTACCCTAAAATGCTGCAACAAAACACAATGACTCCTTTATTTGGTGCATGGCCTATCAAACAAGAATAATAAAACCATAACACAACCTTCAAAATCAAAGACCTCTTAACCTAAAGTCTTGTACTGAATGAATTATTAGATATTAGACTGAATAAAACCACAACACAAATTAAAATTAAAATACTGGTTATGTCGTAGTTTTGTTATTTCAATAGCAACAACCTCAAGTCTACTAATTCAAACAATCACAAGATTAAAAAGAAGAACAAGAAGCTCCGACATTATACACAAAGAAGCAAATCAAATAACAAAAATTATCATTAGGAATCAAAATCACTTTCCTCGGCAGAATTACTTTTATTGACCATGTTCATAGCAGATTCAAAGACACCCTCAAGCTCCTTCAAACAATCAACAAACATAAATGTATCTTCCTGCTTGTTGTCTTCAAGCATGCTCTTTCCCTTTATCATTGCAGAATTGATCTTCACTTTGTCAACAGGGTTGAGCTTGGAACTTACACAATCATCCTTCATTACTTTCCTCACATTGTAAAGATAATCGTCCAAAGCATTTATGGCTTTAGCTTTCTTTTTGAACTTCATGTCTTGAGCCTTAAAAAACTCAGCCTCTTGAATTATTCTCTCAATTTCTTCCCTTGACAGTCTTCCATTTTCATTGGTTATTGTAATATCTTTCTTATTACCACTTGTTTCTTCCTCTGCAGACACTTTTAATATACCATCTTCATCTATAGAAAAGCATTGTTTAATAGAAAGACTACCTTGAGGAGCAGGAGGAATATCAAATTTAAACAAACCCAACAAGTTGTTATCACTTGCTCTGACTCTTTCACCCTCATAGATTTTAACACAGACACTGGATTGGTTATCTATAACTGTCAAATATTCATTTGTTGTTTTGACAGGAATCAGAGTGTTCCTAGGAATCACAACATCCATGACATCTCTTTGTACTGATACGCCAAGTGACAATGGAGTAACATCTTGCAATACTATGTTAGGAACAGTTTTAGAGCCTACACTCAGCAAATCAGCTTGAACTGCAGCACCATAAGAAACAGCCTCGTCAGGGTTGATACTTTGGCATACTTCCTTCCCTTTGAAAAAATCCTGCAATAGCTGCCTGACTTTGGGAATCCTAGAAGACCCACCAACAAAAACAATATCATCGATACTACTCTTGTCAAGCTTAGCATCAGTTAGACAACACTCAACAGTCTCCATGCACTTTTCACAGAGGTCCATATTTAGTTGCTCAAACTTGGCACGAGTAATTGAAGAACAGAAGTCAATACCCTCATATATAGAATCTATGTTGATTGTTGCATTAGTATGATAGGAAAGTGTCCTTTTTGCTCTCTTGCAGGCAGTTCTCAATCTCCTTAAAGCTTTTGAGTTCCCGCTAATGTCAACTTTGTTCTTCCTCTTAAACTCCTTTACAAAGTGATTCACCATTCGATTATCAAAGTCCTCACCTCCGAGGTGAGTGTCACCAGCAGTGGCCTTGACTTCAAAGGAATTATTCTTAATTGTAAAGAGAGACACATCAAAAGTTCCATCACCACTACGCCAAAAATGATTTTTGGCAGCACTACAAAGACATCGTTTTTCCCAGAAAGCGCTGCTATAAGTTGTATAAAAAAAACGCTCAAAAAAGCGTTGCTAAAGGTGAACTTTAGACAGCGCTTTTAAAAAGCGTTGCTAAAGGTGAACTTTAGACAACACTTTTAAAAATCGCTGCTAAAAGCCAAACTAAGGCTACCCTTTAGAAAGCGCTTTTTGTAAAACGCTGCTAAAGGTCTTTCATAAGCCACACCTTAGACAACGCTTTTGGAAAGCACTGCTAAAGGCCCAAGCTATAACACACTTTAGGCAGCACTTTTGGAAAGCGCTGCTAAAGATCATTTCTCTACACACATTAAAAAGCACTTTTCCCAGAAAGCGTTGCTAAAGTTGCAGCCTACGAAAACGCTTTCTGAAAACGCTGTTATAGGTGTTAGTTAGTAAAAAATAAAACTCAGAACCAATAACTATTCATTTGTACTCTTAAACCCGAATATTTCAAGCTTTTCTCTCTCACGACTCTCTCCACTGTATCCTATTATTTCGCAACCGCTGCTCCTTCCGCCGTATCTTCCACTGTTCGCGTCGTCTCCTGTCGCCGTCCCCGTTCCTTCGGTTCTGTATTCGTGATTCTCCCACCACCGTAACAGTTCCGGCCGTGTATTCATGATTCTCCCACCACCGTAACAATTCCGACACCGTCAGTTTTGTGAGCAAGGTATTTTTCTTTTCCATTTCTTGTTTCACGGCCAAATAATAGATTGTAATGAGTTTGTTTATTGTTGAAACAATTGGAATGAGACATTGATAGTGTTGTTGTGGTTGTTGTTAGCATTTAATTTTGAAATTGTTTTTGTAGCAAAGTTGAAGATGATGAATAGTGATATTTGTGGTGAACTTATTTTGAGAATTGGTGTTAATTTTGTAAGTTGATATTGAATGTTAGTGATGAATTCTTGGAATTAATTGATGATAATGACATTGTTGACGAATAATTTTTAGTGATTACTTTGTTAATTGTTAAGGTTGAAGATGATGAATATTGATGAAATTAATTGTTAATTGTTGAGGTTGAAGTTGCTATTGAGTTTAAATGTGGAATTGATAATTTTGGTGATTAATTTATGCTCGAATTGATGATTCTTTGTTAGATAGAACTATGAAGTAAATTGAACTTAAGTGATGAAGTTGTTTTTTGCGACTTACTTGAGTTGAATCAAAGTATACCATGCTACTTGAATTAATGTGATTGAATTTGTGCGTCGATGCCATGTTGCTTAATTGAAGGAAGTGATGATGTTTACTAAATTTGTTTCTTGAAACTTTGACTTGTTCCTCGGATATTTCTTGTTTGACATATTATATACTAAATTTGTCCTGTTATATTTGGTATACACCATCAGTTACTAACTTAGTGAATTTGCTATAGGGGTTACTTGTGAAGAGTGAAATTTGGATCGTTTTCAAGAATCTTACACTTTGTGGTTAAGTCCAGAAGTTGCTGACTTCTATATAGGTACTTAGTTGTTCTTTTGTATTTGTTTAGCTTACTTAGTAAAACCATGGATAAAAAATGGATGTCTTCGAATCGATTGTCAAAAGAATACGAGAATGAGATATCAGAATTCATTACGTTTGCGGTTGAACACGCCAAAGACCCCAGTCGAATCACATGTCCTTGCTTATGTTGCTGTTATGTGCGACGCAGTTCAGTTAGAATTACATTTAATGAGGCATGGAATTGATCTAAGTTATACATGTTGGATATTGCATGGGGAGATAAGTAACGAGAATGTTGAACCGGGGGATAATACAACATATGCTTCAAACGACAATGACACAGATACACACGATTGTGATCGAGTCGAAGAGATTGCAGAAGCACTTGAAGAAGATCTTCAGGATTGTGTAACACCCCCTTTCTATACCCCCAAATAATCACATAATCATTTAGGCACATATTTAATATTTCTTCAGAGTATAATTATAAACACAGTATAAAAGAGGTATGTCACATTATACATGAAATTAAAACATTCAACACCTGCTCAAAATTGATATGCAACAGTGGGGTAACTTTGCAACATAGGAACTTAGTCCTTGCACCCACATCTCAATATTTAGAATAAAAGCGGAAAATCTAAACATTGAATAACATCAAACATATATACATATATATATATATATATATATATATATATCATCAAGGATTATCCACCAACATAATTCATGTTTACATAGACATTCATCAACCAGATACATGTACAAGTGTATCACAAAAGAATCGTATACATCCTAGCTACCCGGTGCTACATATCAGAGCCGACCGACCAAAAGAATAAAGACACGCTTCACAAAAAGACCACCAGCATACCTACTCTGCAATGCCTCATAGAGCATCATAAAACAGCAGAAGGGTGAGAAATATTATCATAATAACAATGCATATAATTATATATCTTAGCATAAAAATACACATATTCCACATTCTCACCACAATTCATAACGATTCACTCATATACATTACAATGTGTATATATATATATATATATATATATATATATATATATATATATATATATATATTTAAAAACCAGGCATATTCATCATGCACACTTTCACAATTCTCTATCACTCCACATAAACATACATATACATGTTTATTCATCAATGCACCATTATAAAGATGATAAATGCAAATCATAGAGACCGACTCACGACTCTATGCAAATGCAATGCGGTACCGACTCAATCATCTCAAGTTTACTCAGGAACTTATTGGAACCATCGCTCGTTACCAATGTAACTCCCCGTCGGGCCTACGATGTTCACCCATTGCTCACACCCCACATGGGCACACAATGTTTATGGATCGCTCACACCCCACACGGGCACATGACCTGATCGCTCTGTAGCGAGCGATTTTGGACGCGGTTCTTAAGCGTTGGTCGCTCTCTGCGGTTTGAGCTTTGACTACAGGTCGATTCATTTTTTATCCTATTGTGAGCTGAATAAGGAAGGGAAATAGATGTCTCCAATTAACCCTGCTTTGCATACTGAGTTTAAACAGCGGTCTGTTAGGTTACGAATTATATCAATGTGGGGGGCCTTTGTACTGGTTATTTGTATTTTTGCCAATACGGTTTCTTTCTTTTTATCTGGGCAGAAGGTTTCTGGCGGGGAACAAGGATTAGGATGTTAGGACTGATGCTTTTTGATAGGTATGTGAGAGTATGGGATTTTGGTTTTTTGTTGATTGTGCTCGCTAAGATCTTTTCTTTCGATCTTATGCCTACGTATTCCCGTTTACCGAAACAGGGAAATCAGAGCGTTCGTAGTTCCTCCTATTCTATGGGAGGAAATGGGTGTTTTTGGTGTCTTGTTCAAAGCCCAAGACGTGAAGCGAAAGGTGGTTTGTATCTTGTTCAAAGCCCAAGATGTGAAGCTGAAGGTGATTTGTATCTTGTTCAAAGCCCAAGATGTGAAGCTAAAAGGGTGTTGACTTTAGAGAGAATTTTGTCATCTCTAAAGAGGGTATGTTTGTCACAACTATTTATAAAGGAGAATTACTTTAACCGGGATTTGTGAATCCGGCAACGCCATAATTTCCTTTATAGGGGATTTTAATATGAAGGAGAAGACTTTAACTCAGTGTAGAGCAATGCTATCTTTCCTTAGGAATTTCTCATGCTAAAAGAGGGACAGTGGCATGGATGTAGATGATCCAGAGGCTTGCCGTTTACAGCGATTAGATGAAGGGGAAGGAGTTGTTGATGTTTGTATACTGTGAACGAGGCACAACTTTGATGCTAAAAGGTTGATTGGATCAACCAGTGGTTTTCTTATACAAAGCCTAAGAGGAGGCTATTGGCCCAACAAGAGGGAGTTTTTATGTGTCTCGTACGAAGCCCGAGAGAGAGGCTAAAAGGGTTGACTCAACAGGAGAATCTTTTATACTCAACAAGAGAGTGTTTTTGTATCTCGTACGAAGCCCGAGATGGAGGCTAAAAGTTTGACTCAACAAGAGAGTCTTTGTATCTCGTACAAAGCCCGAGATGGAGGCTAAAAGTTTGACTCAACAAGAGAGTCTCTGTATCTCGTACGAAGCCCGAGATGGAGGCTACAAGGTTTGACTCAACAAGAGAGTCTTTGTATCTTGTACAAAGCCCGAGATGGAGGTTGTTGTTTATTTGGCTCAATAAGAACCTTTTTGTATCTCGTATAAAGCCCGAGATGGAGGCGAAAAGGGTAATTGACTCAACGAGGGAGTCTCTTATGTGTCTCGTACAAAGCCCGAGAGAGAGGCTAAATGTTGTTTGACTCCGATGGGGGAGAATTTTGGTATCTCGTACGAAGCCCGAGATGGAGGCTAAACGTTTGCTTCGCTAGGAAGAATCATTGAACAAAGCGCAAGAGGAGGCTATGGCAACTGTTTCAGTTAAGTGACAGGTCCAGTATTCTGATTTTAAAGAGAAAACCAGTTCTTATAAGAGCAACATTGTACTCAGGGAATTGATTTGAGGATCAGGGATATTTCCTTCTCTTTGAGGAAACGGGAAATCCAAAGGGTATTGAGACTGTCCGAGTCTGCGGGTTTCCTTCCTATTTAACGAAGGGGTCACTTGAGAATGTCTTTGAGACTCAAGGAAGTTAGACTGTCCGTGTCTAGAGTTTTATCTTTTGTACTATGCTTTGAGAAACATTAGTAGACTCTATGAAAGGACTGTTCTATGAGGATGACTAGGTTCTGTTCCTATACCTCTAGGAGGTCGTCGGGACAATTTGTACGAAGCCCAAGAGGAGGCTGGAAACTTTTAAGAAGCCGACGGGTCCTTGTACTAAGCCCAAGAGGAGGCTATCATTCCCGGAGGAAGAGATCATTATACGAAGCCTAAGAGGAGGCTGTGAATACTTCTAAGAAGCCGTAAGGTCCTTGTACGAAGCCCAAGAGGAGGCGGGGTTGCTTTTAGGAAGCCTGTGGGTCCTTGTACGATGTCCAAGAGGAGGCCGATGCTTTTAAGAAGCCGATGGGTCCCCAAACCCCGAGAAATTCAAGGCAAGCTATTCACAAGGAATAGATCAAGTCAGGAAAGTTCGAGAATTTGGAAGAAACTCAAAGATGCCATTCACGGAGAATACATTCATCTCTGGGAGTAGAGTTTCTTGACAATTCCTAATGAGGACAGCCGAAGAGAAGACTGTATCTGGTGATCCTATTGGGGATCTAGTTGTCTATTTCTACGAATAAATGAAATGGCGTCACCTAGTTCTAGACGTAGTTGCCGGGGAAACTCTAAATATCTATACTATTATTACACAGTTGATATGAGTTTATGAAAGAAGACTTACAGCGAAACAGCCCCACAATACAGTTATATATATATGAGTTTGTGAAAGGAGACTTATAGTGAAACAGCCCCACAATACAGTTATATACATATGAAAGCGGTAAATGAAAGCGGGTAGACACTTACTCGGTTGTAGAGCTTCCATGCTGTTTGGTTAGTTGTTCAACAAAGAAAGATTGAAAACAACAGTATATTCAAAGTCAAAGGAGAAAGTGCTTTGAAAAAGAAATATTTGGGGCTTACAGCTCAAGGAGAGGCCCAAGGTTTTATCAGTGAGCGCACTGTTGAATTTGTACAGAGGGACTTATACAAGTGACTGAGGCCCAAAATTTTGGTATTTACAAAGGGATTGGGTTTTACACTCTTTTAGAGGCCCAAAGAGTCTTGAAACATTTGAGTATGATTAAAAATCAAAGAAACCCCAATTTTCACTTTTTAAAAGTAATTTTTCAAAGAAAATTAATAAAAAATGACAAAAAATCAAATAAGTTTAAATAAACCACTTGTGATTTTTGGTTAAGGTTTGAAAAATGAGGTTTTAATCACAAGATGATTTAAAACTTATTTAGTTTTGATTTTCAAGATGAATATTCACTTTTAAAATGTTTAAAAACAATTAAAAATGAATTTATTCACAAAAATACCAACTATATTAAATAAATAATATAAATTTTATTTTTTTTTGGAATAAAATATTTTACTATTTTTGTGATTTTTCAGAAAAAGAACCAATAAAAAATAATCAAAATTGAGGGAGTTATTAATTTTCCAAATCATTAAAAAATAATATGAAAAATGAGAAAATATAAAAAGAGGGGTTGGGTCTTACACTCTATTAGAGACCCAAAGTGTATTTTTGTACAAAAGATGGGGCTTACAACTCAGGGAGAGGCCCAAAATATTTTCAATTTAAAAATGGCGATCGTGCCGAGATTTTTAACGTATCGGGACTTATACAATAGCTGAGGCCCAAAATTGTTTCGTTAAAAAAGGGTTGGGTCTTACACTCTAATAGAGGCACAAGTGTTAAAAAATGAAAAGAAATGGGACTTACAGCTCAAAGAGAAGCCCAGTTGATTTTCGTTTGAAAATGGCGATCGCGCCGATGTTTTCTTTTAACGCAGAGGGACTTATACAATAAGTGAGGCCCAATATTGTTTTGGTTAAAAGGGGATTGTGTCTTACACTCTAATAGAGGCCCAAATGTATTTTGAAAAAGATTTGTTAGGGTGAAAATCAAAGAAAACCCCAATTTCATTTTTTAAGGCATTTTTCCAAGAAAAATTAAGTAAAAAATGATAAAAATATCAAATAAAAATCATTAAATAATGATTAAGGTTTATGAAAAAAAATATTTTATCCACATAAATATTTAAAATCATTTTGGTTTTAAAAATCAAGAAAAAAGAAATCATTTTAAAAGCATTTAAAACACTATTTTTAAATATATTAAAAATAATCTAAAAATAATACATTTTTTTGTGATTTTTTGTGGATTAAAATATTATGGGGTATGAATTGGAAAATGATGATTTTTTGCTATGTAAAAAAAATTAGTTGAGTTTTGAAAATAAAAAATAAGAAAAAGAGGAAAGATGTCACAATATCATCTCCGACATCTCTTATGGGGTAAAAACGAGTACCGAAACTTTAATTTTCAACACGTTTTTTATCAAATTTCAAACACTCATAACTCTCTCAATTTTTATCAGAATCAAAATCCGGAAGTACCTATCTTGACCGATTTTTCGCAAGGAATCCAATGGTACCACACATACACACTGAAACTTGACGTACGAAACACGCAAATCGAAAAACCAGAACTGCACTTAATTCGAAATATCGTTCCGCGTCGAATTTCCAACACGCGTAACTCTCTCGATTTTTAACGGAATTAAGATCCGGAAGAGCCTATCCTGACCAATTTTTTACGAGGAATCCAATGGTATTGCACATGCACGCTGAAACTCAACGTACAAAACGCAGTAATTAAAAAACCAGAATTGCGCGTTAGTTTTCGATGTCATTTCGCGTCAAACTTTCGACGCGCGTAACTCTCTCGATTTTTAACCGAATTAAGATCCGGAAGAGTCTATCTTGACCGATTTTTCGCGAAGAATCCAATGGTATCGCACATGTACGCTGAAACTCAACGTACAAAATGCAGCAGCTAAAAAACCAGAACTGCGCGTTAGTTTTCGACGTCGTTTCGGGTCAAATTTCCAACACACGTAACTCTCTCGATTTTTAATCGAATCAAGATCCGAAAGAGTCTATATTGACCAATTTTTCGCAAGGAATCCAATGGTATCACTCAAGCACATGGAAACTCAACATACAAAATGCAGCAATTAAAAAACCAGAACTGCACGTGTTTTCGGCGTCATTTCGCGTCAAATTTCCAACACGCGTAACTCTCTCGATTTTCATCGGAATTGAAATCTGTAAAAACCTATCTTGACCGATTTTTTGCAAGGAATCCAATGGTATTATTCACGCACCCAGAAACTCACTGTACAGAACACACAAAGCAAAAAAACCAGAACTGCTATCGTTAATTCGACGTCGTTTGACGTCAAATTTCCAATGCGCGTAACTCTCTCAATTTTCGTCGGAATTGAAATCCGTAAAAACCTATCTTGACCAATTTTTCGCAAGGAATCCAATGGTGTTACTCATGCACACTAAAACTTAATGTACAGAACACACGAATCAAAACAACCAAAACTGGACATGATTTTAAAACAACCAAAATTTCACATATAAACATGTTAAAATGCAAACAGTGGAAGGATAACAACATACACATTAAGGACTACATTTTTTCCTAAAGAATTGTTCAATATGATGCATGTATGTGGACAACAAAGGAAATCATGATTCAAAGAATTCAAGTTGTGAATTTTACCTCTTTTTTGGAGATTTTGGGCAACCTACCAAGTGCTTTGTTCCAGAAATGATTTGATACTTTGGACAACCTCAAATGACCTCTTAGAATCTTTTAGGATGGTTGGAATCGGCTGGAAACCTCTGGAGCAAGTTTGAGCACTTTCTCGCAAAATGGTCAAAAGTGGCCAAAATGCCAACTCTCTCAAATGGTGTTCCAGATGTGTGGCACCATTTGGGACAGTTCAAGGATGATATTTAGAGTGTGTTTGAGGTTTTATCTGGTTTGGAAAGTGACTGAATTAAGACATGGCTTGAAAAATGCAAAAAAGTGCCATTTTGAGGTTTTGAGATGTGACTTTGTGATGTTGGTGTTATAGGTCACTTGTGAGAGTTTGGATCACCTACATATGATGTTTATGAGGTGTTAGGATCATGAGCTATGATGGAAATGCTCTCTAACTCAAAAACTCAGAATTTCCTTACTAAAGAAGGCATTTTGGAGTGAAAGAGAGAATTTGAGGAAAGCATCTGTTTGATGGCTTTGGTGTACTCAAACTGAGCACAAATGAGCTCTATTTATAGTAGAGCAAGTTTGTTTTGCAAGTAATAGTGAATGGTGGCTGCAGCAGAGGTTTGGCCAATGTTGGCCAATGAAAATCCAAGTCTCCTCTAGCCATTGACTAGAGGTTAGAGCACAGGCTGCTGGTTCCCTAGTTGTTGGAGGAATCTTGACTGAATTCAATTGGAGGAAGCTCAGTTCATGCCACCTTTAAGCATCCATTAAATGCTCCAAACCAAAATTGGAGTTTTGTCCCTCTTTTAGGGATTTTTAGGTTTTGGCATGCTTTTTTTGGTTCCTTGGACTTGGGAGGTTCATGGATTAGATCATCCCACTTGGATTTGATCCTTAGATGTGTCCAAAATGATGACAAGGCTTGAAAATTCGTGTGGCACAAAAAATGTGCAAATCTGCCTTGAAAAATTCAGCTGTAACAAGCCTTTTTGTAAGATCCATAACTCCCTGCTCGAGTATGCTACATGGACGTTCTAGGACTTTCCGGAAAGCTTAGATGACATACTTCAACTTTGATGTTTGGCCCTAGACCTGGTTTAACTTGGATCATGGAGAAAAACAGCCTTGAAGTTGGAACATTGTGCTGAAATTACAAGGCAGATTTTGGCTAAGTGCTGAAAAATGTCAATTTTAGGTTTTTAGCCATTTTGATCCAACCATAACTCAAAATCCATGATGAATTGGGATGAAGTGTAGTTGACACTTTTGTAGAGGGCCATGAGGGCTACAAATCAAGCTTTGGATAGAGAAAAATGGCTTTGTGGTTTAGGAGTTATGATCCTCCAAATTTGGTACCCTTGCCACTTTATTCCATAACTTAGAAAAATTTCTAAGTTTTTATGGTTACCCCTTTTACAAGTTATCCCACTTTCTTTGATTTTTCTTGATGAATAATGATTCCAATCACACATTAACATCATTTTATGGTTAAAAACCATTTTTATGAAAAATCTCAAAAAGTCAAAGTTTGACTTTTGTACACAGTTGACTTTTTATCAGATGAATTTCAAATTGTGCGATCCTTTAGGAAATCATGTCCTTGACCTAAATCAAAATTGATGGACATGTTCCATGGATGTTATAGGGTGTATTTAATCGTGTCCCACGGCTTGGGAGCATGTCCTGGTCAAAAGTCAAAGCTACAGTTGACTTTTCTCGCGAAACCCTAACTGTGGTTCAGATGAAATTGAAACTTGTTGCTCAAGCTTCTTGGGTCAATCCATTGTTGAAAATGGATCAACGTGGTATGTTGGAGACCCTCAAATCATGTCTTGAGGTCTTGGCTCATGATTTGTCCCAAAAGTCAACTTAAGGGTGAATTAGGTCAAGAACCCTAATTCCTGATTTTTGATGTATGCATCCCCTGAGGCTAAATTGACTTGAATATGGGGTTTATCATGTTCCATGGAGCATTTTAGGTTATGCTTTGAAGCATTGGCTCATGCCTAGAGGAAAATTTCCATCTGGAGGCCCTAGTCGACCAAACCCTAATTTGGTGACACTGGCGATCCTGAGGCTTGATCCACCTAGAAAGGAGCAGCCTTGTGCTTAATCCTTGAAGTGAGAGTCCTCTTGATCCATTGTGGATATTTGAGAGGCTAGATAAGTTAAAGATCATGTCATTTTTTGATTGATCCTTTGTCTAAGAGCTCTGCGAGGGCTTGAAAGCCTAATTCCTGTTTATAGTGAATGCTCACCCACCTTTGTGGAGACTAATGAGGTATGATGGTCCATCCATATTGTGCTGATGATTTGCACAATGATGGGAAATCTTAGTGGTCAAAATTTGGGGTACGACACGCTCACACCCCACATGGGCACACGATCATCTATAATCATCGCTCACACCCCACACAGGCACACGACGTTATAGCAGATTCACTCTGGAACCAAACCGTCGCTCACACCTCACACGGGCACACGACGTTACAACTGTTTCTCATTAGAATCACATAACACAAGAATGCACCTCATTATGCTTCACATACAAAATGACTCAACACATTCTTGAAATGCATACATATTCACAATATATTCATGCATTCATCTCATACCATCACATACAATCTATATACATTCACATCCATGCACTATTGTATGATTCACATCCAAAACACACATCCAAAACACACATCCAAAACGGTAAAAGTCGCTAAATAACACTATTCCCGACTTTCCAACATAATTAAATCGGCTAACAATTTCCAAATCATCATAATAAGAAAGTACAGCTCAATAGCTTCACAACGATACCAAGAATGTAAAAATCAGATAAACGGAACAAAAGTTACGAAAGAAAACGAAAAACGATATTTTGAAAAGTCCCATTTTTACAATTGGCCTGACCATACGCGTATCGCCCAAGTCCATACGCGTATGGGCAGAAACCATTTTCTTCCCAAAATTCACGTTTTAAAAGTCCATACGCGTATGCCCAATGCCGTACGCGTATCACCAGATGGCCAGGAAAACATGCATCCCATACGCGTATTGGCCCTTAAATGCGCCATCCATACGTGTATTGCCCAAGTCAATACGGGTATGGCCTGCCCCAATACGCGTATGGCCAGGCGAAATGCAGAATTTTTCCTACAGAATTCTGTTCCGCGTTTTTCCCCAAACCACACTCAAATTCATCATCTAAACTCAGAAAATATCAATTTGATGTACAACAACATGTATCATTCGTGCATCAACAACAAGGGACACGAAAACATCATTTCCAACACGATTAAATCGATTTCCACCATTTTCTACACAAATGGGTTTGTACTAAAACTCATAAAAATCAACAACAACAACAACAACAACAACACAATCATACATAATGACATACATTGATAAGATAATAAGATTTCACACTCTTACCCGGATAAATCGATTCCTAGAAGTTGTTTTGAAGATTTCCCAAGCTTTTCCTCTCTTTTTTCTCCTCTTCCTCTTTCTTTCTCTCCTTTTTCTTTCTATTTTTCTTTTCTTTCTCTTTCTCTCTTATTTCCTCTTCTTATCTCTTTTTCTTTTCTATTTTCTTATTTTCTACTCAAATTAAATTAATTCATTTTCTCACACAATTCTATTTCCACTAAATTTCTAACTTAACATTAATTGAGAAATGTCTAAAATACCTTCCATTCTAATTTTCCCGAAAACTCTCAAAAACGGTAAAATAACATAACATGTCAACATAGCATATTAACACACCAGTTTCACAGATAAAATAATTTATCACTCAAGTTAAATAAAAGACTCAACAAAATGGGAAATAATCAAAATCGGGGCGTTATAACTCTCCCCCACTTTAGAAATTTTCGTCCTCGAAAATATTACCTGATTCAAACAACTCCGGATACGACTCTCGCATCCTACTCTCTAGTTCCCAAGTCATATTGCCTTCCGTAGCGCCTCCCCACGCTACTTTCACAAGCGCAATATTCTTGCCTCTTAGCTTCTTAACTTCACGGTCCAAAATCCTAATCAGTAAAGCTTCAACCGTAAGGTTATCTCTCACTTCAACCTCGTCCACAGGGATAACATGTGACGGATCCGGAACATACTTCCGAAGTTGCGAAACATGGAATACATCATGCAAATTCGAAAGATTCGGAGGCAACGCCACACGGTAAGCCACATCACCAACTCGTGCAGAAATCTGATACGGACCAATAAAACGAGAAGTCAACTTCTTCGACTTCAAAGCACGACCCACACCCGTAACCGGCGTAACTCTCAAAAACACATGGTCGCCTTCTTGAAACTCAAGATCTTTCCTTCTCTTGTCATGATAGCTCTTTTGTCTACTTTGAGAAGCTTTCATCTTCTCACGAATAAACTTCACTTTCTCCGTCGTTTGTTGTACCATCTCCGGTCCAACTATCGTCCTCTCACCGGTTTCATGCCAACACAAAGCCTCAAATGGTACCATACTTATATTTGAATGAACACTGTTATTGTAGGTGAACTTAATCAACGCCAAATAACCATCCCAAGCACCACCTTGCTCGAGCACACAAGCACGCAATAAATCCTCCAACGATTGAATTGTCCTCTCGGTTTGACCATCCGTTTGCGGATGATAAGCCGAACTCAATCTTAGCTTAGAACCCAAAGCCTTTTGTAAACTCTCTCAAAACCTCGATGTAAATCTAGGATCTCTATCCGATACAATACTCTTAGGAACTCCATATAACTTCACAACCACAAGAACTTAAATCTCGGCTAACTTCTCCAAAGGATAACTAATATCAATTGGAATGAAGTGAGCAGATTTAGTAATCCTATCAACGATTACCCAAATAGCATTATGACCTCTTTGCGTATTCGGCAATCCCGTAACAAAATCCATCGATATACTATCCCATTTCCACTCCGGAATGTCCAACGGTTGCATCAATCTACTAGGCTTTTGATGTTCCACCTTAGACTTTTGACAAGTTAAGCATGCATACACAAATTGCGCTACATCCCTCTTTAATCCGGACCACCAAAAGATTTTCTTCAAATCTTGATACATTTTATTCGCTCCCGGATGAATACTTAAGTTACTTCGGTGTCCTTCTTCCAATATCATCTTTTTCAACTCCGCATCATTGGGAATACAAATACTACCACGAAATCTCAAAACTCCAAAATTATCAACCTTGAAATCCTCATTCTCATTCATCATCAAATCAACGAACTTCAAATCCAACTTTTGCTTTTCACATACAGTTGCAAGAAAATCATTCGTAACATGTAGCATACCAAGTCTCACACTTCTTGGCGTCATTTCACAAATCAAACTCAAGTCTCTAAAATTCTCCAAAAGTTCCCATTCTCTCATCATCAATGCAGACATATGTAACGACTTTTGACTCAAGGCATCAGCCACCACGTTTGCCTTACCCGGATGGTAATTCAAACCAAAATCATAATCCTTCAAAAGCTCTAACCACCTTCTTTGTCTCATGTTCAATTCTTTTTGATCAAATAAATATTTCAAGCTCTTGTGATCACTAAAAACTTCAAATCTTGCACCATAAAGATAGTGCCTCCAAATTTTCAAAATAAACACCACGACCACTAACTCCAAGTCATATGTAGGATAATTCTTTTCATGCACTCTCAATTGTCTTGAAGCATAAGCGACAACTTTTCTATCTTGCATCAAAACACCACCTAAACCAACCAATGAAGCATCACAATACACAGCAAATGGTTCTGTCGGATTTGGCAAAATCAAGATCGGAGCCGTTGTCAACCTTCTTTTTAGCTCAATGAAACTCTCTTCACAATGAATATCCCAAATGAAAGCCTTTCCTTTACAAGTCAATTGCGTTAACGGAAGTGCCAACTTCGAAAATCCCTCAATAAACCTCCGATAATAACCCGCCAAGCCTAAAAAGCTTTGAATCTCCGTAACCGATCTAGGAGCCTCCCATTGCATCACCGCATCAATCTTGGATGGATCAACACTAATACCATTACCGGAAATAACATGTCCAAGAAAACTTACTTCCGACAACCAAAATTCACATTTCGACAACTTAGCATACAATTGTTTCTCTTTCAAAATTTGTAACACAATCCTCAAATGCTTTTCATGCTCCTCTTGAGACTTAGAGTAAATCAAAATATCATCGATGAACACAACCACAAAACGATCTAACTGTTCATGAAAAATACGATTCATGTATTCCATTAACACACCTGGCACATTAGAAACCCCGAATGGTATCACGGAATATTCGTAATGACCATACCGTGTCCTAAAGGCCGTCTTTTGAATATCCTCTCCCTTCACACGAATCTGGTGATATCCCGATCTCAAATCAATCTTGCTAAAAACACGCGAACCAACCAATTGGTCCATCAAATCATCGATCCTTGGAAGCAGATACTTGTTCTTAATTGTCACCTTGTTCAATTGTCGATAATCAATGCATAACCGCATACTCCCATCCTTCTTCTTTACCAACAATACCGGAGCACCCCAAGGAGAAACACTTGGTCTTACAAACCTCTTGTCCAACCAGTCATTCAATTGCTTCTTCAATTCTACCAACTCCGATGCCGACATATGATATGGTGCCATCGAAACCGGTCTAGTACCCGAAACTAGATCAATAGAAAACTCAACTTCTCTTTCCGGCGGTACATCCGTAATATCCTCCGGAAACACTTCTGGAAAATCACACACCACTGGGAACACATCGAGCTCAACTTTGCTTTCCACCGACAATGATGCAAATAAACCGAACAATTGAGCTTCGTCCGCTAAAAGTTTCTTCAACTCTTTAGTGGATAGGAAACTCTCATCTTCATCATCTTCCAAAGAAGGAAACCTCACCAACTTGTGATAGCAATCTATATGAACTCGATTAAATTGCAACCAGTTCATACCCAAGATTACGTCCAATCCCTCTAACGGCAAACACACTAAATCCATAATGAAGTCTTTACCATACATGGTCAAAGGACAACTTACACACACCAAAGACGTAGTTACTGACCCTGCAGCAGGAGTCTCAATAACCATCTCACCACCCCAAGAAGTCATAAAAAAATTCAAACGCTTAGCACACTCATGAGAAATGAAAGAATGAGTCGCTCCCGTATCAATAATAGCAACTAAAGGCGTACTATTAATAAAGCATGTACCTTTAATCAAACGATCTGCACTAGTAGTGTCCATCCCAGCTAATGAAAACACCTTTCCGCCCGCTTGAGCTTGTTTCGGCTTAGTACACTTAGTACTAATGTGACCCACTTCTCCACAATTATAGCACTTCACTACATTCCTTCTATAATCGGTAGTAGCATGCCCAAGGCCTCTACAGTTAGAACATTTCACCACAGTCTTCCCACACTCAAATGATTTATGACCCATTCCACCACACTTGTAACACTTAACGGAACCGGAACCTCCTCCTCCAGATCTCTTATCAAAGTTTCCCCTATGCTTGCCCTTATCAACGGGTGTCACATAAGGTCCACTTCTAGCTTGTTGCTTTCCCTTCTTCTCATTCAAACTTTTGTAATGTGTAGAACGAGCCTTGCTATCTTCCTCGAAGATTCTACAACATTTCGTCAAATTCGTAAACCTTCTTATCCTCTGATATCCCACAGCTTGCTTAATCTCGGGACGCAAACCATTCTCATATTTAATACACTTCGAGAACTCAGCAGTAATTGCAGCATAGTGAGGATGGAATTGAACCAACTCCACAAACTTAGCATTATAGTCCACCACGGACATACCACCTTGTTTCAGTTCAAGGAACTCCATCTCCTTCTTCCCTTTCACACTTTTAGGGTAATACTTCCTCAAGAACTCGGTACGAAATAAATTCCAAGTTATCTCTTCATCATCCACCTCAAGAACTTGACGCATACCGACCCACCAATTGTCAGCTTCTTCCTTCAGCATGTGAGACCCAAGCCTCACCTTATTCTCCTCCGCACAGCCCATGACTCTGAAGATCCTTTCAATCTCTTTCAACCAAATTTGAGCACCATCGGGATCAAATCTTCCTTTGAAGACCGGTGGTTGATTCTTCCTAAACTCGTCATAAGCATTCACGTTCGGCGCACCTTGCACCGCCCTAGCCATTGCTTCCAAAGCAGCAGCCATCGCATTGTCGTTTCTACCAGCCATCTTCTGATCATTCCCAAAAATGACAACACGGTTAAACAACAGTTCAACCATCACAACAACAAGACAGACACAACTGACTCAACACTGGCTCTGATACCACTTAATGTAACACCCCTTTTCTATACCTCCAAATAATCACATAATCATTTAGGCACATATTTAATATTTCGTCAGAGTATAATTATAAACACAGTATAAAAGAGGTATGTCACATTATACATGAAATTAAAACATTCAACACCTGCTCAACATTGATATGCAACAGTGGGGTAACTTTGCAACAGAGGAACTTAGTCCTTGCACCCACATCTCAATATTTAGAATAAAAGCGGAAAATCTAAACATTGAATAACATCAAACATATATACATATATATATATATATATATATATATATATATATATATATATATATATATATATATATATATATATATATATATATATATATATATATATCATCAAGGATTATCCACCAACATAATTCATGTTTACATAGGCATTCATCAACCAGATACATGTACAAGTGTATCACAAAAGAATCGTATACATCCTAGCTACCCGGTGCTACATATCAGAGCCGACCGACCAAAAGAATGAAGACACGCTTCACAAAAAGACCACCAGCATACCTACTCTGCAATGCCTCATAGAGCATCGTAAAACAGCAGAAGGGTGAGAAATATTATCATAATAACAATGCATATAATTATATATCTTAGCATAAAAATACACATATTCCACATTCTCACCACAATTCATCACGATTCACTCATATACATTACAATGTATATATATATATATATATATAAACCAGGCATATTCATCATGCACACTTTCACAATTCTCTATCACTCCACATAAACATACATATACATGTTTATTCATCAAGGCACCATTATAAAGATGATAAATGCAAATCATAGAGACTGACTCACGACTCTATGCAAATGCAATGCGGTACCGACTCAATCATCTCAAGTTCACTCAGGAACTTATTGGAACCATCGCTCGTTACCAATGTAACTCCCCGTCGGGCCTACGATGTTCACCCATTGCTCACACCCCACATGGGCACACAATGTTTATGGATCGCTCACACCCCACACGGGCACACGACCCGATCGCTCACACCCCACATGGGCACACGATCGTCTATAATCATCGCTCACACCCCACACAGGCACACGACGTTATAGCAGATTCCCTCTGGAACCAAACGGTCGCTCACACCCCACACGGGCACACGACGTTACAACGGATTCTCATTAGAATCACACAACACAAGAATGAACCTCATTATGCTTCACATACAAAATGACTCAAGACATTCTTGAAATGCATACATATTCATAATATATTCATGCATTCATCTCATACCATCACATACAATCTATATACATTCACATCAATGCACTATTGTATGATTCACATCCAAAACACACATCCAAAACGGTAAAAGTCGCTAAATAACACTATTCTCGACTTTCCAACATAATAAAATCGGCTAACAATTTCCAAATCATCATAATAAGAAAGTACAGCTCAATAGCTTCACAACGATACCAAGAATGTAAAAATCGGATAAACGGAACAAAAGTTACGAAAGAAAACGAAAAACGATATTTTGAAAGACCCATTTTTACAATTGGCCTGACCATACGCGTATCGCCCAAGTCCATACGCGTATGGGCAGAAACCATTTTCTTCCCAAAATTCATGTTTTAAAAGTCCATACGCGTATGCCCAATGTCGTACGCGTATCACCAGATGGCTGGGAAAACATGCATCCCATACGCGTATTGGCCCTTAAATGCGCCATCCATATGCGTATTACCCAAGTCAATACGCGTATGGCCTGCCCAAATACGCGTATGGCTAGGCGAAATGCAGAATTTTTCCTGCAGAATTCTGTTCTGCGTTTTTCCCCAAACCACACTCAAATTCATCATCTAAACTCAGAAAAATACCAATTTGATGTACAACAACATGTATCATTCGTGCATCAATAACAAGGGACACGAAAACATCATTGCCAACACGATTAAATCGATTTCCACCATTTTCTACACAAATGGGTTTGTACTAAAACTCATAAAAATCAACAACAACAACAACACAATCATACATAATGACATACATTGATAAGATAATAAGATTTCACACCCTTACCCTGATAAATCGATTCCTAGAAGTTGTTTTGAAGATTTCCCAAGCTTTTCCTCTCTTTTTTCTCCTCTTCCTCTTTCTTTCTCTCCTTTTTCTTTCTATTTTTCTTTTATTTCTCTTTTTCTCCTATTTCCTCTTCTTATCTCTTTTTCTTTTCTATTTTCTTATTTTCTAATCAAATTAAATTAATTCATTTTCTCACACAATTCTATTTCCACTAAATTTCTAACTTAACATTAATTGAGAAATGTCTAAAATAACTTCCATTCTAATTTTCCCGAAAACTCTCAAAAACGGTAAAATAACATAACATGTCAACATAGCATATTAACACACCAATTTCACAGGTAAAATAATTTATCACTCAATTTAAATAAAAGACTCAACAAAATGGGAAATAATCGAAATCGGGGCGTTACAGATTGTCCCAAAATGTTTGAGAGGTTGGTAAGTGATGCAGAGAAACCGTTGTATAAAGGTTGCACTAAATTCACAAGATTGTCTGCAGTATTAAAGTTGTACAACTTAAAGGCGGGCAATGGATGGTCAGATAAAAGTTTCATAGAGTTATGGGCCCTTATGAAAGATATGCTTCCGAAGGATAATGTTCTTCCCAATCGAACCTATGAGGGATATAGGAAATAAAGTTTCAATTTGAGGGCGCTGTTGTTTGGCACAATTAATGATTTTCCAGCATACGAAAATCTATCAGGGTATAGCATTAAAGGTCAATGTGCGTGTCCTATTTGTGAAGAAAACACAAATTGGACGCGTTTGGAATTTTGTCAGAAGAATGTCTTTCTCGGTCATCGTAGATTTTTAAATTCTAATCATCACTACCGTGGGTGGAGAAAAGCATTCAATGGAAATCCAGAACAAGGTAGAGCTCCACCTACATTGACAGGTGACCAAATTTTTGAAAAGGTGAAAGATGTGAATACTCAGTTTGGAAAGCCTTTTGCACATACGCTTGTCAAACGTGGGTGGAAGAAGAGGTCAATTTTTTGAATTACCATATTGGAAGTCGTTGTATGTAAGACATTTTCTTGATGTTATGCATATTGAAAAAAAATGTATTTGAAAGTGTTATTGGTACGTTACTCAATATACAAGAAAAGTCGAAGGATGGCCTTAAAGCAAGAAAGTACTTGGTAGCGATGGGAATAAGAAATGAATTAGGACCCATGAAGAAAGGAAAACGAACATATCTATCACCTGCTGCTTATACTCTATCTAGAAAGGAGAAAAAGATATTGTGTAAGTTTCTAAGTGAAGTTAAAGTTCCAGAAGAATACTCTTCAGATATTAGAAGACTTGTGTCTATGAAGGACCTTAAGTTAAAGAGTTTGAAGACACATGATTGCCATGTTATAATGGAACATTTTCTACCAATAGGTATACGTTCTATTTTTCCAGAAAAAGTAAGAAGCACAATAACTAAATTGTGTTTTTTCTTCAGGTCAATTTGTAGTAAGGTGATCCATCCTGCGATCTTACCAACATTGCAAAAAGAAATAGTTATTACATTGTGTGAGCTTGAAATGTTTTTTCCTCCCTCATTTTTTGACATAATGGTACATCTAGTTGTTCATCTTGTGAAAGAGACATAATTGTGTGGACCAACTTATATGAGATGGATGTACCCTGTTGAATGGTATATGAAAATATTAAAAGGGTATGTGAAAAACCGAAGTCGACCAGAGGGTTGTATTGTTGAATGATACATTGTTGAAGAAGCGATTGAGTTTTGTATTGAATATTTGTCCAATGTTCAATCCATTGGACTCCCCAAATCTCATATTGTTGAAAAAAAAGAAGGAAAAATTTAATTGGAAATAAAATTGTGACAGTATCAAGAGTTGAACAGGAGCAAGTGCATTTGTATGTTCTGCACAATGACAATGAGGTTGAGCCGTATGTTGAAATGCACAAGGATTTTCTCCGAGGTTTAAATCCGAATAGAAATGAAAATTGGATAGTACGAGAGCACAATCGAAGTTTCATACCATGGTTTAAGGATCAAATTTATTCAAAGTTTTATGTAGATCCCGCTTCAATAACAGAAAGGTTGAGATGTTTAGCATATGGTCCAAGTTTGCATGTGTTTTCTTATAGCGCATACGCAATTAATGGATACACATTTTATACCAAAGAACAAGATGATAAAAGTACTATGCAAAATAGTGGTGTCACCTTGGTAGCTGAATCAATGCACATTTAAAGTGGGAAGTACTTAAACCCCAAATATTCAAATATGTCATATTTTGGGGTTATCGAGCGCATTTGGGTGTTTGATTATGAGAAGTTTCAGATTCCTATCTTTGGTTGCAAGTGGGTTGAAAATAATAGTGGCATACGAATGAATAAGTCAGGATTTTTGCAAGTGGATCGTATTAGGGTGGGGTACAAAGATGAGTCTTTTATTCTAGCCTCTCAAGCTAGACAAGTGTTTTATGTCACTGATCCGACAAGTACGAAATGGTCTATAGTGCTTTTATCTAACAAAGTAATTGATGATAACATTGGAGATCAAGGTGATATTGATATTGAGAATGAATCGTATATTATAAGTGATCAAGATGAGAATATTGGAGCAAATGAATCATATATTAGAAATGATCATAATGAGGGAATTTGGATCAATCCATCCATCCGTGTTGTTAAAAGACAAGTAGATCATATTCCTACCCGGAAAAGAAAGAGATGTTAATAAAAAGGTAATAGTAAAATTATATATTCTGTCATGTGTTTTTCATATTTGAGAATGAATCGTATATTTATGTTCAACTGATTATGGATTATGGATTTATATTTTTGTCATGTGTTTGTCATGTTATGTATTTGTCATTTCATATTTATGGATTATGTATTTGTCATGTGTTTGACATGTTATGTATTTGTCATTTCATATTTGAGAATGAATCGTATATTCATGTTCAACTGATTATGGATTATGGATTATGGATTATGGATTATGCAACATGGCCAGAATAAGAAGCCAGAATTAGGCAACATGGCCAAGCCAAAAAAAGCTTCTATTCCTCGATTTCGGTTGTGCCTTGAAACATTTGTAGGCACATCGGATTTGATGGAAGGTGTTATCCGTGAAATACCTATGGAAGAAGGTATTTTTGGGTTTGCCTATTCAGAAACAATTGCTAAAGAAGATTTGGATCATATTTTTCAGCATGCTGAATTAGGCATCGGTATTATGAATTCATACATCAGATAATCCATCGATTTTATTTAATTAATTGATCAATTTATTTACTCATTTCAATGAATATTCTAATGTTGATTATGTTTTTATTTCAGGTTCTTGTATGAAAAATTGATGCTCCAGCGTCAATTGACAGGAAGATTCTCTTTCTTGACTCCTAGATGTGTCAATGCAAATCTAATCGATCGAAGTGCAAATGCGGTCAAAGATCACTTAGTAGATGCATTTATGACCAACAAAGATACAAAGAAGTTGTATCTTTTACCATATAATACTGGTCATGGGTTAGATTTTCATTCTAACTTCATTTATTATAATCTTTCGCTATTTTACGTTGTGTATATCATTTCCATCTAAACTTTTGTTTTATTTTACAGTGGACACTGGTTGTTGCTTGCGATTAATCCGATAAAAGAAATAGTATATTATCTGGATTCGCTAGATGGTGATCAAACAAAATACCCGTAGATGAAGAAGATGATTGATACGTAAGTGATGAGATTGTTCTAAATATTCGCGTGTGTATTTATTTAATTCTGTAAGATTGTTCTAAATATTCGTTTATATTATGATAGAGCCATACAAATATTCTGATCACAACGACAAGCTCGAGTACAAAAGAGCAAAGGAAACAACATTATATGGATAAGAGTGCAGGTATATTTTCACATTTTTTATTATAATAGTGATGCTACTTGATAACACAAGTTAAACTATATATCCTGATACATATTCATACTTTTTTTCTATGTGTAGTGTCCTCGTCAGCGTAATGGTATAGATTATGGTTATTTTGTATTGAGATTAATGAAAGAAACTATTCATTTGGAACAAATAGAGATTCCAAACATGGTATAGATTTATAAGTTATGATTTATTTTAATACTTATTATCGGATATTTCATCTAATTAATTCCTTTTAACTAAATCATCCATATTATGTTATATTATGTAGTACTTTGATGAATTCAAGTGTGCCACCTACACGAAAGATAAATTGAAAGAAATAAAGGAGGAATAGTGTCAATACATTATTGAAATGAGAATTATATAAGGTATATTATTTTTCTTTCTTTTGTGTTAAGTTTATAGAAGTTGTTGTATAGTTTTGGAAATTGTTGAATAGTTTTGGAAGTTGTTGTATAGGTGATGAAAATGGTGTATAAGGTTAAGAATTGGTGCATCTTTAAGATGTTTGGTGTAATTAGTTTTGGAAGTTGTTATTAGAATTTTGGATGTTTACTTGGATGTATGAGGTTTGTATTGAGTTATATATATAATGGTTATTTTAGTGTATGAGGTTTGTGTTGAAATATATATAATGGTTATTATACGGTTTATGTGTTGAATTATAATGGTATACAAGGCCTATGTGTTGAATTATAATCGTATACAAGGCCTATGCGTTGCAATAAAGGCTTGTGTTGAATTATACAAGTTTATGATTAGCGATAATGAAAAATTTGAATTATAATCGTTTGTGCTGCCAATAGACAGCGCAAAATAAGACTTATGGAAAAATATGCACAATAGAGAGCGTTTTGGCAAAATAAACGCTTCAAAAAAAAATTGATTTTTAAAAAAGTGCTTTTAAAAAGCGCTTTTAGAAAAGACATAACTTTTTAAAAGCGATGCTAAAGAGGATCCTACGAAAGCGTTTTTCCTTAAAAAAGTGTTGCCTAAAGTGGTACCAAAGAAAGCGCTTTTAAAAGTGCTGTCTAAAGTGTAAAGAAAAGGGTCCTACGAAAGAGCTTTGATAAGCGCTGTTAATGGAGGTCCTACGAAAGCGTTTTTCCTTAAAAAAGCGCTGCCTAAAGTTTAAAGAAATGACACTTTAGGCAGCGTTTTTAAAAGCGCTGCCTAAAGGGGGCCTAAGGGAGCGTTTTTCCAAGAAAAAAAGCACTGCCTTTATCTACAGCAGCGCCACTTTAGGCAGCGCTTACTTTAGGCAGCGCTTTTAAGCGCTGCTAAAGGCAAAAAAAACGCTGCTAAAGGTCTTTTATGGCATAGTGTACCAAGATAAAAAATAAAGATAGTTCTCTCTTCAACACAATTAGCCCTCTTTTGAAGTCCACATGCAAGAGCAGCTGTAGCTGGCTCATTGATTATTCGCATTACATTGAGACCAGCAATATCACCTGCATCTTTGGTGGCTCTTCGCTGGGAATCATTAAAATAAGCAGGTACAATTATCACTGCATTCTTAATAGGTGATTCCAAAAAAGCTCCTGCAATTTCTCGCATCTGTGTGAGAATCATAGCTGATATTTCCTCAGCAACAAGGTGCTTTTCCTCCCCCTTGTAGTTCACAAGGATCATAGGTTTGTCATTATCCCCAGCAATGATCTTAAAGGGCCACAACAGAATATCATTTTGAACAACAGGATCGCTATATTTCCTTCCAATCAATCTCTTAGCATCTGAAAAAGTTTATGGTGATGTATAATTTGTTGTGTAATGTAAAAGAGCACAGAAAAAAACTATAATAATAATAATTAAAAAAACTATAATAATAATAGTAATTAAAAAAACTATGATTTTAAGGTTTATATATTCTTAGGTATTAGTTTCTATAATCATCTAGTTTATTTGTAAATATATTATGTTACATATTTCAAATTTGCATGATTTTAGTCCTCTTTAAAAAGTATAAAACATGGCAGGTGCCTAAAGAAATATATACAACATGTTTAATCCAAATAACAAAAACTTAAACAATAATGAAGAAACGGAAAAAAGAATTACCAAAGACAGTGTTGGTTGGGTTGGAAGAAGCTTGATTTTTAGCAGCATCACCGATCAATCTTTGAGAGTTAGTGAAAGCAACACAAGAAAGTGTTGTTTTGTTTCCTTGATCATTGTGTATGATTTCAACACGATCGTTTTGCACCTGCCATACTCCAACACATGAGTAAGTCGTGCCAAGGTCAATTCCGATCGCAACTCCATCATATATTTTTGCCATTCTCTTTCAAGTTTCTCTTTGTAGTGAAGATTTTTGTTTAAACTTTGTAAGAAAGGCTATAGGACGGTATATATTATATAGATTGGTTTTAAATATGTGGAATATTAAAAGGACATGCATCTTTAAATTTTACTGGGACTGCGTGTATGTGTCTTTGTTCATAAATACAGTTTCATTGTCTGTTCGCATATGCGTATGGAAATTGTGCCTAAATAAAAGATGCCAGTCTTTTGGTTTATCTGTAATAGTCCAACTGTTTTAAAATATGGTGAATTCTTCCGTATTTACCCATTCGATTAGAAACGGTTTTAATACCCATCTTTAGTGGATCCGTACACCAATGTACCAATGTACCCGTAATTCATCAATGTTTTTTAAATTTTAAATGTTACCTATTATATATAGGGGTGTTCAAAACCGAACCAACCCAATAGAAAACCGCAAACCAAACCAAACCAAACCAAAACCGCAAAAAACCGCATTTGGTTCGGATTTGTTCGGGCTATCTTTTAACAAAACCGCACGGTTTGGTTTGGTTTGCGGTTTGTATTTTGCAAACCGAACTGAACCAAACCAAACCGCATTATGTTACAACCCAAACTTCACTTATCCCACATCTAACCCAAAACTTAAACCCATTATGCCTTAACCTTACAATTACGAAATATTTTCTCTTACTCACACTTAAATTTTCAGTTTTAATCTTCTCAAATCTCTCCTAATAATATTGCGCATTCTTCTCATCTTCTTTGCCGTGTACGTCTCACCTCTTCTACACTAATCTCTCATCTCACATGTTTTTTCTTTTTCATTTTCTCATTTTTATGTTACTATTTTCTCTTCTAATTATATTTTTATCGCACATTTCTTCTCTAATCTCACACCTCTTATGTTCTTTCTTTTTCATCTTCTCTAATCTCCCTTCTCCTCTATTTTCTGTTTTATTATAATAACTTTGATATTGTTCTATGCTACTATTTTTTTCACTTTTGATTTTTGTATATTGAATGAGAACATTTTGTCTAAATATGATGAGTTTTGTTGTTATTTGGCAATGTGTGAATGACTAAACACAAAGTTATATTATTCTCTATATATGTAAATATCACTCAATAAAAATCTTGTAAAAAACCGAACCAATCCAAACCGCATTGGTTTGGTTTGGTTTGGTTCGGATTATTTTTAAAAGCCAACCGAACCAAACCAAACCGCATGCTTTTTTCTCTTGCGGTTCGGATGATTTTTAGCGTCAAAACCGCCCAAACCGCACCGCGAACACCCCTAATTATATATAATATTCTAATATAGGCAAATTTATAAATTGTAAATTTTTTTATTAACAAAATACTTTTTTTCCTTTAACTTTATCTTGCGATCCATTTTGATCCCTCAATTTTAAAAAATTTCAAGTTGATCATTTAATTGTTCAAAAAACGTCATTTAGATTCTTTCCATCTAATTGTCACAAACAAAATTTATTTCTGCACACGTGGCATCTGACATGATATATGTTTATACGCATGGCATATGATATGGCATATGTTAATTACCAAAGTTACTAAAATTTCAAAAAAATTCTCCAAATTTTGGCTTCATTAAGAATCAAACCCACATTTTTTTGGATGTTTGGAAAGACATTGGACCTGTTTGTTTTAGCTTTAAAAAAATGAATTTTTCTTTGTATTTTCAAAAATGGATTTTGTAAAACCGTTTTTCAAAATATTACAAGTTTTTCTATATTAATTTTTTCTAAATTGCAAGACTAATTTTGATGTCATACCACATAAATATACATTATTGAAGATCAAAACATAGTCGAAATCTTAATTTTTGAAAAAAGTTGTATCTCAAAAATGATTTTTATGAAAATCTATTTGAAATAGCTTCAAAATTAAGTGATTTTTTGAAATTTTGATATCCAAAATTTTTTCCGATAAATGTTGATATATCTAAAATAACATTTTAAGAATAACTATTCAAACCAAATTTTCATTTGAATCTTTTATGAAAAGTTTCTTTGTAAATTTTTTTTCCATAAATTTTGTTAAACTATAAAAATCATTTTTAAAAAAAAAAACAAAACAAACGGGCCTATTGTACCACTAGGCCACACTAAATCTGTAGTAATTAGTTTTACAAATTAGATATATATTAACAAATAAACAAATAAACTAGTTGAATAATCTCACTCATTTTTTTTCTATCTAATCTCATGAACATGCAAACATCAAAACCTCAGATCATTGTAAAATCACGTGAATCCTCAACGGAAAAAAAAACTATTGCATCATACTCTAACCTAATAGTCCAAACATTACCTCGGATTCACAAGATCTAAAAAAATACGACAAGAGCACGAAGAACACTAAACCCTAAATTTCAAATTGAAGTCAATCTCGCAAAATTAAAGTCAACAACCATAGGGATATGAATAAACAAAAACGGAATGATATCAAGAAAAGCTGGAAATCAAGCAAAAATTACATAGCCATTTCCAGATTCCGATGAAGATTCCGGCGAGCTTATGTGTTTTCCAGGAAGCTTCTCTAGAATCCAATGAGTGTGATTTTTTATCTTATTAGGTAGGACAAGTTGGTAGTTGCTCCATATGGATTTGAGAAATCAACATGGGATCCTTAGACAGACTATTTTCTTCAAGAAAATTTCAATGCTGAAAATATGAAAGGAAAAGTTGTTTGCAAAGTTGCATTGCTGCAGCAGTTGGGTTATCTGAACATTCTTCTATTATTCTTTCTAGATGCAATTTTTCAGAAAGAGCCGATATTGATGTGAAAAAGATGAAGGATATCGTTTAGAATGCCAAGTAGAATAACGTTCAGGTTTCCCCCTACACGGAACTTATAGTTGCATAAGCCATATAAAAGTGAAAAATAACATAAAAACACTTTTGCCATAGTTTTTTCTAGGTATATACGAATTAGAATTTGTTGAGATTTAATTCATAACTACCATTTTACTAATTAGTTAGCAAGTTTGTTACAAACTTAGTTGTTAGTTAGTTACCTTTGTGTGGATAACTTGCTTTGCAAGCAATTGTGTAACACATATAAATAACACTTTGCAATGTGAATATTATAATCAATGAGAATCATCTCTATTCTCTACTATTTCTTCTCTTCCAAGTTTTCTATCAATTAGTGAGTGTGTGCCATTTACTTTCATCTTGCAATTACATTTTTGTTGCGCATTCACTGTGTTCATCACAGTGCTTTTCTTATAACAATTGACATCTAGGGAAACACGAGTGAAAAGTGAGGGGAACAATCAACGGAAACACTAAGTGATAGATTCTTGATAGGCAAGATGAATAACAATGGTTTTGGGTCAAATATTCTGGTTCTTGATGGCAAGAACTGGGATCATTTGAGTGCTTTATTGAAATCCTTATTTGGAGCACAAAAAGTGAGTGAAATTTTGCAGAATGGCTATGAGGATCTGGTGGGGAATCCAACTGATGCACAGAGGACTGCATTCAAGGAAGCCAAGAAGAAAGACTACAAAGCTTTGTTCTACATTGAGAAAAATGTTGACAATCAACACTTTGAAAAGATTTCTAAAGCAATAAGATCCAAAGAAGCATGGGACATCTTAGAAAAATATCACACTGGTGGAGAAAAGGTGAAGCAAGTAAAGCTACATTTCTATAGAAGAAAGTATGAGATGATGCAGATGGAAAAATATCATAAAGTAAGTGATTACTTCTAAAAATTAACAGCCATTGTAAATCAAATGCAAACTTGTGGTGAGAACATTACCGATTAGATGGTAGTAGAAAAGAAGCTGAGATCTTTAAGTCTAAAGTTTGATTCATAGTTGTAGCTATCCAAGAAGAAAAAGAAGTGAAAACTATGAAAATTGAAGAGTTGCAAAATTCATCGGAAGCATCTGAGCTCCTGGTGTTTGATAGAAGTTCTGAAATATTAGTTCAACAAGAATTTCAAGTTCAAACTTCTAAGAAGGATGGAAATCAGAAGAATTTCAAGAAGAAGGGAAAGAGCAAAGCAAATTGGTCCAACAATGAAAAGAACAAGATTGAAGACAAAGCTAAATCTTCAAAGAGAGGAGGCTTTGGTAGAAGTCAGAACAAGAAGATGGATTTTTACAAAAGTAAGGTGCAATGCTACAACTGTGAGAAGTATGGACACTTTGCTAATGAATGTTGGTTCAAGAAAGATCAAAAGACTAATGAAGAAGCAAATCTGGCTCATGGAGATGATTCCAGTACAGTGTTGATGATGGCTACTATCAGTGATGAAAAAATTAAGAATGAAAAGTGGTTTCTTGACTCTGGATACTCAAATCACATGACATCACATAAAGAGTGGTTGACAAGTTTTGACACTAGCAAGAAAACAAGCATCAAACTGGCTGACAATAGAAACCTTGTAGCTGAAGGTAGTGGAAATATAGTGATAAGAAGCAATGATGGAAAAAGAATCATTATTGAAGATGTGATGTATGTTCCTGAGATGAAGTGTAATCTCATGAGCATTGGTCAACTGGTGGAGAAAGGATTCTCTATGACCATGGATGATGTCTCTTTGAAGTTGTTTGATGCAAAGCAGAATTTGGTGCTCAAATCAAACATGTCAAACAACAGAACATACATATGTAACATCTCAAGTGAAAAGATGATGTGCTTGTCTGTAGCAGTGAGTGAAAATGTTGAAGATTTATGGCATAAGAGGTATGGTCACCTAAATTTTAGTAGTCTTAGTGATTTGAATTCTAAAGAACTGGTGTATGGCTTGCTAAAAATGAATGTCAGAAAAGCCATTTGTGAAGTGTGTGTGTGTGTGTGAAAAGTAAGCAAAGTAGGTTCTTCTTTGTTTCTGGAGCACCTAAAAAAGCTAGTGTAGCTTGCAAGAGAAGGTGGTCACTTTATCATTTAGATGTAAAATCAGTCTTCCTAAATGGTCCACTTGAAGATGCTGTGTTTGGGTCACAACCTCTTGGTTTTGAAGTACAAGGCAAAGAACATATGGTGTATAGACTCCAGAAGGCTTTGTATGGTTTGAAGCAAGCCCCTAGAGCCTGGAACAAGAGGATTGATCAGTTTCTGATTCAAATAGGTTTCAAAACTTATTCAGTAAAGTTTGGTGTATATGTGAAAAGTTCAAGTGAAGAAGAAACCATGATAATCTGCTTATATGTGGATGATTTGCTCATTACTGGAAGCAAAACATCAGAGATTGAAAAGGTGAAAAACAAGTTGAAATCTGAATTTGAAATGACTGATCTAGGTGAACTCTCATTCTTCTTAGGAATGGAATTTCTGAAGATGAAGACAAGAATAGTTATGCACCAGCAGAAGTATATAGGTGAGCTGCTTGAGAAATTTGAAATGAATAGTTGCAATTTAATTTCAAATCCATCAGAGACAAACTAAAAAATTGATAAGTGCAATGAAGAAGAAAGGGTTGATCCAACATTGTTCAGACAAATGGTTGGTTCACTGAGATATTTCTGTAACAGCAGACCTGACATTTGCTACTCAGTCAGTGTAATTAGCAAATTCATGAATGATCCAAGGAAGACTCACTCGATAGCTGCTAAAAGGATACTTAGGTATATAAAAGGCACAATGGAGTTTGGTCTGCCATTCCCTAATGGAAGCAAAGGTGAAAGAAGTGTACTCATTGGATACTCAGATAGTGATTGGTGTGGAGACATCACAGATAGAAGGAGTACCTCTGGCTATGTTTTTAAGTTCAATGAAGTATCTATATCATGGTGTACAAAGAAACAACCAGTGACTGCACTTTCATCTTGTGAGCCTGAATATATTGCAGGAACATTTGCAACATGTCAAGCAATGTGGTTGGATTCAGTGATGAAGGAACTGAGGTGTGAAGTGATGAAACCTCTGATACTCAGAATTGATAACAAGTCAACTATTAGCCTTGCTAAAAATTCAATCTCACATGGAAGAAGTAAACACATTGATACAAGGTTTCATTTCATTAGAGAGCAAGTGAACAATGGAATGATTGAGGTGCAATATTGCCCAACTGAAGTGCAGCTAGCAGATGGTTTTACAAAAGCTCTAGATTTGAGTTTTTGAGAAAGAAACTTAGTGCTCTAAGTGTTCAATAGTGTGAATTAAGGGGAAGTGTTGAGATTTAATTCATAACTTCCATTTTACCAAGTAGTTAGCAAGTTTGTTACAAAATTGGTTTTTAGTTAGTTACCTTTGTGTGGATAACTTGTTTTGCAAGCAATTGTGTAACACATATAAATAACACTCTGTAATATGAATATTATAATCAATGAGAATCATCTCTATTCTCTACTCTTTCTTCTCTTTCAAGTTTTCTATCAATTAGTGAGTGTGTGTCATTTACTTTCATCTTACAATTACATTTTCGTTGTGCATTTACTGTGTTCATCAAAGTGTTTTTGTTCTAAAAAAAATTAACACCTCAATTGTATTAGTTTTCTTATCTAATACGATTTCATATCTAATACTTAAACATCAAACATATTCATTTTTTCCAAGAAAATCCACACTGTTCTTAACATTTTGATGGAAGCACTTTGTTTAATGGATAAAATATTAATCAATTTAAAATCCACACTGTTTGATGAAAACCCTCACTGTTCGTATCAATTTTGATGGAAGCACTTTGTTTAATGAAAATCCAGACTGTTCGTATCAATTTAAAATCATCACCTAACTATAAATTAATCCTTACAGAACAAAAATAATATTAATCAAGTAATGATGAAGATTTTACCCTGTTTTATTTTTGAAAGTGTATGATTTTTTTAACTCTATTGTTAAATTTGAAAGTTCAAATTGATCCTGCAACATTTCCGGTTGTAGTTATGGCTTTGTGCTTTTATGACTTCATGATAAGTCATAGTGGCAATTAAGCATATAATTCTAGTTTGTAATATATTAAAACAATAAATGTGAGGTGAGCAATCAAGATAAGATGGCTTGGGTTCAAATTAAGGCTAAAGAGAAAATAGATTGTTTGAATAATTAAAGAATCAATTTAAAATTTTTTAAAATTGAGAGGATATTTTATTTTGCCTATCTTAAAAGATTTTTGGTTTTATTTCAAAATTGTTTGAAACAGTCATTACAGTGCATATTATAATGATCCGCTGTAATTTATTTACTATTTTTTTAGGAAAAGGCAAAAATTATTATCACGAAATTATGGTATAAGATCTGCTGGAATTACTATATTGTTGTTTGGTCTAACCTTTACAATATAATTTATTTTGACAATATTATATTGAAATCTGACACAAGTCTTTCTTCTTGGAACAGATTTGAAATACATTATTCAGTATTACATGAATTTTTTATAATATTTGTTTGATGGATTTAATTGAAATGTATTGACAATGTAAAAAGATTTTATATTGTCAGTTAATTATAGACGTCGAATACTTATTAAAAAAAAATTATAGACGTTGAATGTAAGAAAAAGATTGACTTTTATTTTAATAATTTGTAAAATAATACAAACGGATGATGGTGATGAATTGACAGCTATCAGTGCAGAGTAATTAATCACTGGTATGATTTAAAATGAAACGTTTCTTGATTGATGGATTATGAAGGAATATCAAGGGAGGAGAGAGCCATAACTGAGAGTGGATGATTGTGTTATGTATTAATCCAATATATAACTAGCGGGATACCTGTGCATTCGTACGGGTCCCGGTGTGTTACGCACACTTATTTAAAAAAATATTATTTTGATCAGTAATTTTTTGTTCATGTTAATATTCAATATCTTGATAAATAACTTCATATTCTAGTTAATATTTAATATTTTGATCAATAACTTCATGTTCCCTTTAATATTCAAAATTTTGATCAGTAACTTCATATTTCTGTTAATATTCAATATTTTGATCAGTAACTTCATGTTTTTGAGAATATTCAATATTTTGATCAGTAACTTCATGTTCCTATTAATATTCAATATTTTGATCAGTAACTTCATGTTCCCGTTAAAATTGTTTTATTTTTGTGTTTTAAAAAAAAGAGAAGTCCTGATTTGAATAAAATTTGTTTCCAAAATGTAATAAAGTTGTTCTCGTTTATAACAATTGTATTTTTTCCATTAATATTTTCGCATATTTGAAAAAAGATCGATAAATTTATATTATTCAATATTTAGAACAATTAAAGTTGATCGCATTTATAACGATAATATTTTTTCCGTATATATAAATAATTTAATAAACAATGTATTTTTTTCCGTAACATTACTTATATATTTGAATTTATATACAAATATGTTAATCAACAGTGTATTTTTGTCCGTAAGTAAATATTATTTTGTTCAATGATAAGTTATAGACAATGGAGAATGGGAAAATATTTGTGCCTTAACTACAACCCCACCCCATCAATGAAAACAAATAAGATTAAATTAAAATAAAATTATAAAAAAAATAGGTTCATAAAATACAAATTAAAAATTCCGAAAAAATATTGAATAATATTTAATACAAAATATTGAAAAAAAATAGAAATCAAGTACTCAAATCATATTAAAGGAAATTTTCTAAAAAAAATTGGTTCACAAAATAAAACTTAAAAAATGTAAAAGCATTGAATAAATATTTAATACAAAATATTGAAGAAAAGTAAGAACGGGGGAAAAGTATGAGGTAGAAATTTAAGCATAACTGCTTTTTAAAATATGAGTTAATAGCTAATTTTCTTCCTACCATATGGGCGAGTTTTAAAATATTCCCCGTAAAAAAAAATTAGATTCTCACCCTAATATATAAAGATTCTAGTAATTCAGTCATTCATTAAACTAGGTTGTCATACCCTAATTTTTTACCCCTAAGATGCCACATCATTTGCATAACATTCATCATTACATATGTGTGTGTGTCTTTATGTATCACTAACCCATTACAAATAAAAGATGAGTGTGCTTGCTTGCTTTACAAGTTAGGTGGTGTCTCAAGAGAATCAAGCTAAATGATTAACCAAGGATTTATATGATCTTCCACATCTCAGGTCCTTTATTTATCCATGAAGATCAAGAGTTTCCTTTCATCAATAATCAAGTGCAAGATTTCATCATGACAAGCTGATCAAGCCTCAAGATCATCAGTGTACTAAAATTAGGGTTTTGACCTAATCAGGATCACAACTGACTTTTTCATTTAAGGAGGGTCTCATACTTCAATATATGATCCAAGGACCTCAAATGCATCATATTCGTCCATTCATATTAGTGGATTGATTCAAGAAACTTGATTCATAAGCAATGCAAGAATTCAAATTCATCTGGTCCACAAACTAGGGTTTCTGATGAAAAGTCAACTGAACCTTTGACTTTTGACCAGTACATGATCTCAAGCCTTGAGACATAATTCAAGAAACTCAAAAACACCTTTGGAGTCCATCCATAGTGTTCAATTAGCCCAAGGGTTTGATTTCATTGAAGATCACAAAGTTTAAGTTCATCTAATGAAAAATCAACCACTGATCAAAGTTAAGTTTGACTTTTGACTTTCGTGGTCAAACATGGGTTCCTCAAGTCAAGAATGATGATAATGTGTGATTTGGATCATGATCAATTAAGAGAAATCAAGAAATATGAGGTTACTTGTAAAAAGGGCAACATTGAAGAATTTGAAATTTTTTCTAAGTTATGAAAGTTCATGATTTTTGTCCAACTTGCCAAGGCCATAACTTCCAATCCAAGTAACCATTTTCTTTGCTCCAAAGACAAAATTGAAGAGTGTATTACATACTACAACTTTGTCCTTGAGGATGATTTCCCAAAAAATTCATAGATTGAAAGATATGAAGCCATGAAGTTGGAGATTCAATACTTTTTGAACTTAAACACTTAGAAAATTTTCAAGCAGAACCTGTCTTGTGTTGGAGCCAACTTTAGGGCATTTTTCACCATCATCCACATTGATTCAAGATAAACCATGAACATCAAATTTAAAGTATGTTATCTCATCTTTCCAAAATGTCCAAGAACATTCATTTATCTTACTTGAGCAAGAAGTTATGAATTTCACAATAGGCCGTGTTGCAATTGAATTCTCAAGGGCAGGTTTGTTGGTACACGATTTAGATGACCTCGCTAGCTTTATTTCTTCACAAGATCAACAACAAAATCACCATAGACCACGTGCTCTGCAAGATCACAACATAATTTTCAAAGTTCTATCCCTTGGCATTGTCGCACCTCGAAAAAATTGCTTCATCGAAGACACGACCCTAGCGCGAAAGGCACGAAACGGTTCGACAGAGTCGCCACCGAACTTTATTTATCCCAAAAAAGGGAAAGGAAAATATCGAGAAAACCCTTTAGGAGGAGATAAGAACATGGTCGTCGCAACCACATTCCGGATTCGGGAGTCGGTTACGTGAGGGGAAGGTACGCGCACCCCCTCACGTCCGTTGTACTCAACGGGAACCTCTTGATTCGAATCACGATACTCGTTAGCTAAGCTTGCTTGTTTTCTTAAAAAATAAGTGCGGAAAGGTAAGATAAAAGGGACAAGATGCTAAAGGAAAATGGGTGGTTTAAGGATAGGGTGCTCGGAAAGATCATCGCGACCTCGGGCCTACGTATGCTCATTCGGACGAGAATGAGAAATCAGAGCAATCGTAGTTCAACTACGGGGTTTGACGGAAAAAGATGGTAGTGTGGAAACGGGGAGAAAAGAAAAAGTGTGCTCGCCAAGATCATCGCAATCTTGTGCCTACGTACCTTTATTCTAACGAGAATAAAGAATCAGAGCAGTCGTAGTTCGTGGTATGCCCACGAAACAAGGGAGTTGGTTAATTTTTAAAAGAGGCGTCAATTGTTCACACACGAGTAAGAGAACTTGCACCCAAACAATAGAAGGAAGATCAAAGACTTGAACCCCCATTTTTCACCTTGAAAAAGAGTTTCGATAGTTGTTAGTCGTTTTGAGGTTTGATTATGAAAGTCCGCTTGATGTGGGATCAATGGTTTATTGTATGCGCTTGGTTATTTTGAAAAGGATTTGATTTGTTAAAAGAAGAGGCGTCAATTGCTCACACACGAGTAAGAGAACTCGCACCCAAACAATCAAAGGAAGATCAAAGACTTGAACCCCTATTTTTCACCTTAAAAGAGTTGCGATGGTTGTTAGTTATTTTTGAAGTTTGATTAAGAAAATCCGCTTGACGTTGGATCAAGGGTTTATTTGTTATGAAAAGAGTTTGGTTTGAAAAAGGATTTGGTTAGAGGTTGATTTGAAAACGGCTCGACGACGAATCAAGGGTTTGGTTGAAAGTGGGTTTGTTTGAAAATGGCTCGACGACGAGTCGAGAATTAGTTTGAAAATGGGTTGTCTATGCTAGTCCCTAGGGGTGCTCCTAGTTAACAAACCACAATCAAAAGAACACTAAATGCGTACATCAGAATGGGGAGAGAGGTACATGTAAATTACAAGGGATGATATGAAATAAAGGGTCTCATTGTAAGGTAGCCCAAGAGAAAGCCGTGTGTGTGCAAGGTGTCCTAAACTAAGCCTTGAACCAAATCTCCAAGCGAAGTATAGTAATCAACAGTCCATCAAATTGTTGTTTTAGGGTTTCAATATTTGTTAATGTTTTTTTGATTAAAGTATGAACAAAGAAAATGGTTAGATGAATAAGTATGAATAATATGAACAATATAATAAAGATAAAAATGAACAAGATACAATAAAGTTGGTCTTGTCTTAATCAAGACTTACATCGATAATCGACAAGCTATGATTTTTTACTTTCATTGACCAAAAATGAAAATAAAAGAATATGTGAAATGAAAATCATAAGAAATGAAATAAAATCGAGAAAAAGAAGAAAGGTCTCACCTTTATCAAGATTTTAAATCGATAATCGATAAATCTTTGATGTTTGGTTTTCATTGACCCAAAATGAGTGGTAAAAATAAATAAATCGAAAAGAAAGTAAATAGGCCTCATATTAACCAAGATTATAGATCTATTTGAAATAAATCAACAAATCATGATGTTTTTGATATCATTGGCCCAAAAGATAAAGAAAATGGAATCGAAAATAAGATGAAAAGGAAAAGCAAGCCATTTGATAGAAAATTAATTAAAAGGGAGTTAAAATTAAATTTCTATGCTTTTAGAGAAACATAAACAAGAAAATTTGGAAAACTAAATTAAAAAGACAAAGAAGACAAAATTAAAAAGAAAATTAAAAAACAAGATAAAGAAAAGAGGGTTGATTAAAAAAAATGGATGGGTTAAGCGACTACAACATGGGATCACACGAGCTCCAAGCCCATCACCCAAACTTTAAGAAAAGAAAACGCAAGGAGTTCAACAAGAACAAAATGGATTTAAGAAAACTCTGGGTCGTAAGCCCAAGAATTCCAGTCACGGATCGAAACCAAAATACTCTTTAACAATTCCATTTTTCAACATCAAAATAGGTAAGTTAGCAACAACATTCAACATTTATTTCAAAACGTAAAGTAAGGAAACAGGGCAAGGAAACAATATCATTTATTTACTTTAATATCAAAAGCTATGGTCAAAAAGAAGGTGAACGAACAACAACTGCAACAGCATATGCGAAGATGATCGAGAGAAAAAAAACATCAAAACAACAACCTTTCTCCTTTACACGATCCAACCTTCTCAAGCCCTCTCGTCTTGTTCTGAATCAGGTTCAATCTTGCCCGTGTGCCTCAAGTTTGTTTGGGTTTCGATTTTGCGTTTGTAACTTTGTTCGTCTCCTTCTCTGATTTGTGATTTCTGTTTTGGTTTCTGGATTCTGAGATGGGTTGTGATGTATGGTTGAGTGGATTTGGCGTTACGGTTTGTTGGGTTTGAATGGGATGTAGAAAATAACACAGGTTGTTGTTATTGTTTGGCTGAGGTTAAAGAATATGGGTGATTTAAAGTTTGATGAAGAAGAAGGAATTTTGAAACTTTGAGGTTGGAGAGGAATTTATGTCGGGTTTTGTGGCGGCTAGGGCTTTTCAATTAGAGAGGATTTGAGGTTGCTTTTATAGAGGGATACGAGGGTTAAATGGGAAAGCATTGAGGAAGGAATTTTGCTATGATACTACTGCATTTAGTGAGCTTCCACAAATGTGTGACGTTAGCAAAAGTTTGTTGTGTTGTAACGTGATGGCAAGGTTGTGATGCGTTATGTTCAATTTTGTGTGGTACCAGTTGTGATGTTGTGGGACCCTGTACTATCCTTTTGATGCAGGAATGTTGGTATAGCAGGTACGGATTGGTGGAAAATGGTTGTTGCTATTTGTTATTTTTCTGTTATGTGCAGGATCAATGTCATGGAAAAGTTGCTGGTATAGTTTGTATAATATTACGGTTTGGAAAAGTCATGGTGTAATGGTGCTGCCGTTTGAGCTTGCGGACGATGCCATCATGGTTTTGATGATTTTAGGCTTTGTGGCTGGGTGCGTAGGTGGTTTGGGTGGGGTCTTGGTTTGCTATTTCAAATGTGTGTGTAATGCTGTGATTTTGTTGCTGTAGTGGTGATGTGGCAGTGGTAATTGCATGGCAGCAGCAGTGGTCGCATGGGGATGCTTCATGTGGCTTCAATTTGTTGGATAAATATCATGTAGGATGGTCTTTTTTTTTGTAGCATTTGACATGGGTTTTAAAAAAAATGGTAATGAGGGAAAAAATGGTAAAGTGACATGGAATTTGTACATTGAAATAAAATGGATTTAGAGAATTTGTTTGAAAATTTGACTTGGAATGAAAATTGAGAATAAAAAAAGATAATTTGGTGCTAAAAATGGATATGGACTAAAAAAGAAATGGTGATTTGAAAATAAGGCAATTAGATTTTTTTGGAATTTTGTTTGAAATGGATAATGGGATAAATGGATAACTAACTAAAAAGAATGGTTTTATGAATGGATACTTGAATTGAATTTGGATATGGAAATGGTTCAAATGGATATTTAATTGGATGAATGATAAAAATGGTTAAAAAGAAGATATGAATAAAAATGGATAAGAAATAAAAGAGAGATGAAGTTGAAGACAACATATCTTTTTTTGGATTTTTCTGAATAATTGTCAGTGGGCAGATGTACAGATGAGAGTAATGTACAAGTAGGACAAATTTGGGGTATGACAGATGCCCTTATCTAATTGGCTTGAACCGAGTAAGATGAACTGCTCGACTTTTGTTCTTTCGAGGTAGAAGAAAATTAGATATGAAGAAGACCACGAATTTGTCCGAAAAGAGAGAAAATGCTTGGGAGGTGGAATACTTAATAACTTGCAAAGGTCGTTATCACCAAAGGATGATAACATGAGAATCTAACACCAAAAGGATGACATAACTATCACCAAAAGGATGATAGTAAACACACACAAACCCTTCCACAAAAAGGATGAAAATGAGGTCAAAGCCTGCTATTACCAAAAGGATAATAGGGCACACACACACACAAACCCTTCCACCAAAAGGATGAAAATAAGGTCAAAGCCTGCTATAACCAAAAGGATAATAGGGCACACACACACAGACCCTTCCACCAAAAGGATGAAAATGAGGTCAAAGCCTGCTATTACCAAAAGGATAATAAGGCACACACACACACAAACCCTTCCACCAAAAGGAGGAAATGGGTTTGAGAGAAGAGACAAGTTGTCATCTTAAGAGAGATATCTCACCTATTCACCACAACATTTTGAGAAAGAAGATAATAAGGGAAGAAGCTTTAAACTTGGATGTAGAAAATCCATAGTAGGACCTTGACTTGGATATAGAATCAACAAGTGTGCCACTTATATCACTTAAATGAAAGAAGTATTTTGTTTGTACCATAATAAGATAAGGACTCCAGCTTGGATTTTGAATCAACAAGTGTGCAACTTACATCACTTAAATGGGAAAAAGTTTGAAATGTTTGATTTTTATGTTTTGTGGGGAACAGAAGAGACACGTCTTCTATAGAGATGATTCATGTTTCATCTCTGGGAGAGTTTGAGTTTGAAGCCAAAGGTTGGCTAGGATTTTACTTGAAGTTTGAGGTTTGAAGCCACAAGGGCTATGGTTTTGAGTTAAATGAAGTTAAAAACCTCAAGGGGAATCCTTGGGTTTCATTGAAGTTGAGAACCTCAAAGGGGATCCTAGGGTTTTAACTGAGATATAGTTTGAAGGGGATCCTAAAATTTGAACTAAGTCTAAACTTAAGGATGAGTATTGAAATGCAACAATTATATGAATGCAAGTGTTTTAAATGTAAATGTCAAGAGAAACTTAACAAGACAAAATTGATTAAGCTTTTAAACAAATGAAGTCATCAAGGATGAAATGAACATGATTGTGATCAAGCATGGTATATCAACATGTGAATGAGCATCAGACAAGTAGACATGTTCATCATGGTGAGAGTTTATGAATGAAATACTTGAATATGTGAGCCAAGATTTAATCAATTGAATCAAACACAAAGAAGTTCAAGTAGGCATGTATTCAAGTTAATCAAAGATCAGATGAATATAGCAAAGGGTATAAGAAACCCTAATGGAAATTTATGGAGATAAGTACATGAACAAGACATTCAAACATGGTTGAATCAAAGGCTTTGGGGAATCCAAACTCAAGTGGAAGCCCTAGTCATGTATCAAGATGTTTTTCAAAAGATTAGTTGAATGAAACCCTTAGGATTTCAACTACACAAAATTCAATCGAGGTATTCTTCAAAAGAAATAACACCTAATCATTGTATGTATAAGTCAAAGCAACATGTTATGAACATCAACAAGACTTTAAACAAAATATATTATGACCAAACAAAAATGTATGTACAATTAGGCCAAAGAAATGATCAAAAGGAATCATGAAAAGGTATGAAAAATACTTTAAAAGTACTAGTTTTCAACCTAATAAAAATGTCAAAAATATATTTTTTTGTTTTGGGATTTTTTGATGGATTCTCAAAATATACAAGATAAATGAGAAGTGTGCAAAAAGTTAGCTCAAAAGAATTAATTTTCCTTATTGAAATAATTATGTGAAGTTGTGAAGAAAAGTGAGAAAAATAGTGATAAAAAGGAAGTGAAAGCTCCCACCGAGGCTTGAACTCGTGCCCTCCAAGTCATGGGCTTAAAACCTTATCAGCTAGGCCACATGCTATAGGTTGTCAAAGGATGCGTGGTGAAAATAATATAGAGAGTTTCAAGTTGAAAGTGGTTTTAAAAAAATAAAAGCAAAAGGTTGGGGCGAGGGGGATTTGAACCCCAGACCTTACACACAAATCTTGAAAACGCACGCTCTAACCACTGGGGTGGTGATACATCCGTTTATTAAAATGGAATGAAATAATAATATAGTAAAAACACATTTTATACTGAAAAAATGGCGTCATGGCCATCTTCATCTTCTTCCTCCATTTTTCAATTTCTAGAAAACCTATCCTCTTAATACTCAATGAAATGGCACGATGTAAACATGAAAGTTGCTGGAAATTTAACAAGGAATTGAATGGTATCATTGAATTTTATTTATATTAAACGTATCTCACAAAATTAAAATGAAATCAGTATTAACCCTAATTTGAATATTCAAAATGGAATCCTATATGTTCGTGATATAAAGTAATTAATTGAGGGAAAACAATCACCACATCATGACAAACATATCTGTAACTTAAATGATCAAGAATTATGCATGAATCATAGAGTTCAGTTTAGAGAAACTTACCTTTCAAAATTGAAAATTGAATTATTGCTTAGAGGTGTTACAGAAGCAATTTGCGGATGCCAACAGCTTCCTTGACCTTCATGGAATGTATTGCAATGGTTAGAATGAATTGAAACCTTCTAGAACTCCTTGGCTAAATCAATCTGCAGCTTTGATGCAAGTGAGATATGGAGGATATGTTCCTGGTGTTACAGAATGTGTAGGAGTGTTTGGATCACTTCTATATGATGTATATGAAGTGTTTGGATGCCTGGTTTGGTTGGAGATTGCTTGGAACTGAAGTTTCAAGTTTTCACTTTCTTGAGACTTTGAATTTTGGAAAGAAAGGGGATTGTGAGAAACCTAGCTTCTTGCTATGTTTTGGTGTGTTTTGAAACATCAAACTAAGCCCTATTTATAGGAGAATGTCTTAGATATTTGTGAAAATCTTGGATTAGGATACATGTTATTATCCAATAAATGATGTCATGTATCTATTACTTGAGTGCCAAGCTACATAGCCCTCATTCTCACATGGCTACCAACTCTGATTGCTTGAGCCTGATCCTCTTATATTGCATCTCAACCCTTGGTGTTTTGATCATCCTTGGACAGATTGGGGTGGTTTTTGGCATAATCACTATAACACTTTAATGCTAGAGGACAAAACTTCACTTCCTAGCTTTTGAATGATTTTTATCACATGCCAAGGGATAGAACTTTGAAAATTATGTTGTGATCTTGTAGAGCACGTGGTGCATGATGATTTTGTTGTTGATCTTATGAAGAAATGCAGCCAAAACTTATTCCAAAATCGTGTGGCATAAGTATGAGTAGCAAATCTGCCTTAAGAAATCAGTTGTAACAAGGCCTCTTGTGAAAATCATATCTTCTTGCTCAAGTAAGATAAATGGATGTTCTTGGCCATTTTGGAAAGCTGATATAACATACTTTAAGTTTGATGTTCAAGGTTTGTCTTGAATCAATATGGAAGATGGAGAAAAATATCCCTAAAGTTGGCCCCAACATAAGACAGATTCTGTCTAAAAATTTCTCTAAGTGTTCAAATTCAAAAAGTGTTGAACCTCCAACTTCATGGATTTATATCTCTTATTCTATGCATTTTTTGGGAAATCATCCTCAAGGAAAAAGTTGTAGTATGTAACAAGCTCTTCAATTTAGTCTTTGGAGCAAAGAAAATGGTTACTTGGATTGGAAGTTATGACCTTGACAAGTTGGACAAAAATAATGAACTTTCATAACTTAGAAAGTTTTCAAATTCTTCAACGTTGCCCTTTTTGCAAGTAACCTCATATTTCTTGATTTCTCTTGGTTTATCATGATCCAAGTCACACATTATGATCATTCTTGACTTGAGGGACCCATATTTAACCAAAAAAGTCAAAAGTCAAACTTGACTTTGATCAGTAGATGACTTTTTATCAGATGAACTTGAACTTTGTGATCTTTAATTAAATCAAACCCTTGGGCTTATTGAAAACTATGGATGGACTCAAAATGTGTTTTTGAGTGTCTTGAATTATTTCCCAAGGCTTGAGATCATGTCTTGGACAAAAGTCAAAGTGCAGTTGACTTTTCATCAGAAACCCTAGTTTGTGGATCATCTAAATTTGAATTCTTTCCTTGGATTAATCCCATCATATGAATGGAATAATATGATTCATTTTAGGTCCTTGAAACATATTTTGAGGTGTAGAATCATTCTCAGATGAAAAAGTCAATTGTGACCCTGATTAGGTCAAAACCCTAATTTTGGTGCACTGAGGATCTTGAGGCTTGATGAGATGGTCATGAAGTAATCTTGTACTTGTTTTTTTTATGAAAGGGAAAATATTGATATTTATGGATGAATAAGGGACTTGTTTTTGAGAGTCACACTCTTTCCTTGATAATTCATTTGCTTGAGCCCTTGGGGGGTCACCTAACCTGTAAAGCAAGCAAACACACATATCTTGTACTTGTAATGTGTTAGTGATGCATAAAGACACACACAAACATATGTAATGATGAATTTTATGCAAATTATGTGAATGAGGTGGCATCTTAGGGGTACAAAATTAGGGTATGACAATTTTCGTTTGTAAAAACTTGTTAAGCATGATTTCTCGACAATTGCTTTTGTTTCTTTAGGTTGATTGATTCTTGTTTGAGGACAAACAAGTCTAAGTTGGGGAGAGTTTTATGAGTTCTAAATTTTTGTGATTTTGAGTGTGAATAATTATCACTCATCGACATAATTCATTCATTTTATACCAATAAACATCAACTTTTATGTATATTTTGTATAGTTTATGTTATAGTGTATATATTGTGTTATCGTGTAAATATCATTTAGTTTAATTATTTTTATATCATTTTTGTAGGTATTCAAGCAATGATATTTATTCATTTTCTTATAGAGCATTGAATAAGCTTTCCAACGCTTCCGACCGTGTGTAAAATAAAGTTACGGTTCTCAAGTTGTGGTCGAAACAAGAACTGATTTTTCTCAAATCTGTCATGGCTGCCTTGTGACCGGAAAGCGAGCTCGCTTTGCAGTCACTGTGCGGATTGAAAGTGACCCAGAAGTGTGGAAAAGCACTGTAGAGGCAAAAACTAAGCCTGATATGGTCTTTGTGCGACAAGGAGCTCGCACAGCGATGATGCGAAGTCATTTTTGCCTATAAAGTCATTTTATTCAGTATTTTTAGTTGATGTTTTTGGGGATATTTACCCCCAACTTCATCAAAAACATTATTTAGAGTTTTAGGCTTAGAAAACAATATTAGATTGTGCATCTTGACGATCCGGAGTCGAAATTGCTTCAATCGACATTGACAAACCAAGAGATGTTTGTTCTTCTTCATTCTTCTCTATGTATTTTCTAGTTGTTAGGGTGTTCTATTTAAGTTTAACTTCATTATATGTATATTTATTGATCGTTGCATAAAATCTCTTTTATAAATATTTATCGATGATTATCTTTGATTTCAATGTTTATCATAATGGGGTTGGATTGTCATAGACATATACGGTTCGAACTCGATCTAGGATGAACATTTGTTAGACTCTAAACTCTAGACATAGATTTAGGTCTAATATTCGCGTGGGTATCGGTTCTTAATGGTCTGTGTTGTTGAGTTGCGTGAGACATCACATATGAGATGATATAGTTGTTCTCTCAACTTTGCGTTAGACATAATCTCTTTTGTGAGCGATATGTGATGATATTGACGAGTGATTTAGGTTGCGTACAATTGATTTATATATTTTTTAGTATTTGATGGGTAGATGAAATACAATTACTAACAAGTTCTCTCAACTCTAAAGAATGCATTATTTACTTGTTAATATCTTTTACTTTCTACACGTTACTCATTCAAACCATTCAAACCCAACCTTAAAGACGTAGAGATTGTTGAACGAAATTCTTTCCCTTGCACCGATCCCTGTAGACATGATAAAAACCCGGAGGGAATTCTTCAAAATGTTTCGGTTCTTATCGCTATGCTGCAGCTCGAACAATAGTCATCCATAATTACAAGGGCGTAGACGTTTCCAACTAGACTTACGATTCTATATTGGCTAAAAAGGTCCATTTGAAGCAGTTACAAGGGCCAATCAATAGAAATTATATTGTTTGATTATAAAGATCCCCTCGTTTCCCCTTTTGGCATGCATCACATGATCTATTCATTTCAAAATGTAAGTCTGGTAGTCTGTCTATGAGATCCTTGCAAACCAATTTCTTCAAGTTATCCATATGGATGTTGTAACACCCCATTTAAATATTTAGTCGTTTTGTGATTTACGTTGTGTGATTATTTTGGTATTGGCTTGGTTAAGGGTGGGTGTGAGAGTTTAGTGGAATGAATTTATTGAAATTAAGTTTTAGGATAATATGGTAATAATAATGATATGAATAATGAGAAATTCAACTATCATTATTATTATTACTATTAGTGTTATTATTATGATTGCTAATATTATTATTATTAGTACTATTATTATTATTAGAACTATTATTGGGATTATTATTATTATTAAGAAAATTAAGGGAAATAACCATAATTAGAGGAAAATGGGGAAAAGGAGCGGAGACTATCAGTTACGTGAAAAGAGAAAGAGAGAAGGAAGCAGAGCTAGGGCAAGAGTAACCAAGAGAGTTTCACCATTGTTGAAGAGAGAAAAAACTTGAAATTAAGGTAAGAGGAGAGAATGAGTTCTTTAATGGTGGTCTGAACATGAGAGGGTAGTGAGGGTTCCTTTCCCACTTAGAATTTTCTGTACATTCTTCCTTCTTGTCTGATTTCCATGTGTGTGTAATTGTTGCTGTGAATTTACATCTGTGTACTGTTCCAACATGAAATTCTTGTAAATTATGTGTTATGGGATTTTTGGGGTTAACGAAAATGAGTTTTTGGGAGATGACGAAATCATGAATTAAATTGTGAAAATCCTTGATAAAATGATAGCTAAATGAAGTAGAATGAAACCATTAGGAGTGGACTGGTATTGACACTATATTCGATCTGAAATAGGATCTTGAAAGTGATCTAACGGGGGAAAATCACACTGATGCAAAAAACTGGATTTTCTGCAACAGACTTGTCAGACGCATATGCCAGGGGGCAATACGCGTATGGGGGACACACCAAGGGGAAGTGCGCATAGCATACGCACCCCGTCCCCAGAACCAGCACACCCATCTGCTGAAACGCATATGGGAATTGGGCAGTACGCGTATGAAGTAGTCATTATGCGTACGAGTTACTCTTAGGAGGATTCTGAAGGAAAATGGCCTCTTGTCATACACGTACGACAGGGGACAATACGCGTATGAGGCCTGGAATATGGGGCCCTACACGTAGCATACGCAAGGCTATGGGCGAGGAAACAAGTCCATATGCATATGGGCAAGGTCATACCCGTATTGGCAGGGTTGTAGTGCAATTTTCCCGTTTTCGCGATTTCTTTCCCGGTTTCGAGTGCGATGCAATTTCTGTTGATCTGTAAGACTAAAATGATATAATTGGACCTTGGGGGACCGATAATGATAGTAAACTTGATAAAACATGGAATTTTATGTGATTGTCTCTATGATATGTGTTTGGTGCTTGTGCGCCAAGATTGTCGTTATGTGGACGGGCTTGGGCAGTGGTGGTAATTTCGGAGGGAATTATGGTGAGCATGTGGCTCACGTGTGATCATTGAGGATCGTGGGTTATGTATTAATGATAATTATATTACGAATAATTGTGTGTCATGTATTCATGTTGTGTCTGGTTGAGATGAGCCTAGGTGGGAATCCATGATGGGTGCCAAGTCTCGTTCGGACTCCATGTGGGAGTTGAGTGGAGATATGTTGTGGTTTAGAAGAACGTATACGATTTATCCATATTCCGATGGGAATCAATTTCAATGAAGGAACCGTATGGATTGTGATGGTACCACATGCATTGTGTCGTGTCAGTTTGGTCGCATTGCATATGTGTATGATTGGATGTGGGATGAATATGCCGAGTATTGATGTGGTACTTGTACATGCATTTGATTGTATGATTGGTGTGATTTGTGTAATAAAAACTCCTTTGCATTTGATTTTCACCGAGTATTATTGAATGTAATTCTCACCCCTTTTCTGTTGATGTGTCTGTGCTCCTTGGGAAGTACAGATAATCAGGTACCTGAGTAGGCTTGGAGCATGTGTTGCTATTGATCGAGTCTTAGGAGTCGCTCTAATACGTAACACGAGAATGATGGGGATTTCGTTATTTTCTTGGTGTTATTTGTTATTTGTTATTTGTGACGTGTCATGATTTGTTTAATCTCGTTAAACCACAGATTTTGTGGAGGTTGTTGTAATTAGAGCCTTAGTGCTGAACTAATTGATTAATTCGTTGTTTTATTTAATTTTTCATGAGTAATAAGATATGAAGTGATTTGATACTTCATGAGAATTTTTTTTTTAATTGATGTGGTATCCTATGCGTGTAACTCTAATTTTTCCGCAACTATTTTCGTTTATTTTTAACTATTAAACGAATGGGTAGAGTAGGGTGTTACAATTGGTATCAGAGCAGGTCGGTCCGTCAGGCTAGGTTGTTTAATTATGGTGTTCGCTAGTATGCGATATGTGTGTGAAAATACTGTCGATGCTTGTTTTGTTTTCTGTTTGCAGGTTGGGAATGAAACAAGTGGGGGACAAGTTTGTGCTCCTTCAAGATGCTTCTAGTGTGGAGTGATGGCCCAGTGTGTCGTTGGATGCTATTATAGTATGGTAAATATGGTTTATACCCCATCATGATTATCGACTGTCTATTGACAAATTGAGGAACTGATCACACTTAATCTCTTGTTGATAGTAGACGGGATCATGTTGGATGGAATGAACGCATCTTGCCAGCTTAGATGGTGTGTACAGTGAATTGTTTGGAGCTAGCCAAGTGCTTACAGATTGTTTTGATGAGTCGATACAAATTCTTATATCTAAAGATGAGGCAAATTCGAGGTTCTTGTCTGTCAGTCAAGTTGGGATGTCTCTGAGGGAGAACGATCAGGTATGGTTGATTGTTGCTTCTTAGGGGGTAGAGAGCAATGTGACGGCTAGAGATATGCTGGTGGTGTGTAATTCCTGATGTTCTTCCTGAAGATATTTGTGACTTGCCTCTAGAGTATGGATCTGAGTTTGGTGATAGTAGAGAGCTGAGGTTGTTGCCTGCTGAGCAAGTGGATGAACTTATATAAGATGAAGCCTTGATGATTTGATGAATCAGTTAGTAAGTGCTCGTGTTTTTAGTAAGATTGATTTGAGATCGGTGTAATACCCCATATTCTCTAAATGCCCTATTGGATATTAGATGAGATCAGATCAGCTTTTGTGTACTCTATCTTTGGATAATTGGATTAATGGGATCCTCTAAGTGCTCTATGTATTATCAATTGGGATCAATAGAGCAACTAGTGAGCTCTGAAGAGATCAATTATTTTATTAGAAGAGACAGATCAATTACTTTAATTCAAGAGAGAATTTTATGGTAACGCTAATAATTGATCAATTGGTGTGAGACGATAAAATATCAATTGGAGATATTTTTCTCTATTGGATTATATTATATAATATTAGTATTATATATATATATATATATATATATATATATATATATATATATATATATATATATATATATATATATATATATATATATATATTTGTTAAGAGAAAAGAAAAGAAGAGTAAGATAGTAAGAGAAGAGGAAAGGAAGAGGAGAAGAAAAGAGAAAGAAAGAGAAAGAGAAAGAGGAAGAAACTTGAGAAGAAGCCATGGATCATCATCAATTCATCATCTTCTTCAACCTCCTCTTCAATTATTAGGTGGGTTCTAGGTAGAACTCTAAGTATAGAATTTATGGGTGGAAACCTAAAAATGGAAATGGTTAGGTTATGGATGATTTTGTTGGAATTGATGTTCTAACGGATAAAACGTGGAAATAGTCGGGTAATATAGTCGGGTTGTATGTATATTGAACCTATTATGCTTGCCTTGATTGTTTATATGAGTTCTATGAACGATGGAATGAAATTGGATGAATTTGAAAACATGAAAAACCAGAAAATTCTGTTCTGCAGCAGAGTAACCGATTACCCTATTAGAGTAACCGATTACTTTATGGAAAAAGTGATAATCTGTGCAAAATTGAACTGAGTAACCGATTACCCAATTAGGGTAACCGATTACGAAATGTGTCTCTAACTCTCATTTAGCTTTTGTTTTGAACAGTGTAGCTTGAGTAACCGGTTACTCACTTTGGGTAACCGATTACCACTGTAAGTTGATGAAAAATATTCTTTTAGGAAATTCATAACTTTTAAACCGTGATTCCAATCGATGCATTCTTGGTATCGTTGGAAATCTATGACGATCCACTACCCAATAAAAAGTGAAAATATTGAATATGATGTGGGATTAATTATTTAGTGGAAATTGAATGAAAATAATGTTATGTGATATGTTGAAAATTCATATCTTTTGGATCGTAAATCCGATCGAGGCATGGTTATAGCCGATGTAAAGCTGTGAAAATATCCTACGTGATAAAAGTGAGAAATATTGATTTCGATACCTGATTAAATAAATTGGAGGGAACCTAAGGGTTGTGTAACATGTGATTGAATTATTATATGTAATTCTAAAATGCAATTGTAATATGATTTGTCTAATATTGCTGTTAAACATGATCGAGAGAGTATGCATGTTAAAATATGGAATAGAAAGAGTGGGGAAACTTTACCCTATAACAACATGATAGTGGAACCTAGTAATGGCTTGGAATTTGTAGAGACTCTAGATGACGATACTCGTGCATTCGATGTAGAAAGGTGCATCCTTGACGAGTAATGGTCTAGAGTAGATAACCTAGATGGCGATGCTCGTGCATTTGATGTAGAAAGGTACATCTTTGATGAGTAATGGTCTAAGAGAGAGTGAAACAGTAGTATGGAACATGTCTGTAAACCTTTGTGTTTTACGAGAAAAGGCAAAAGAGGCCTAAAAGCAAATGTGGCCTAGAAATGTTGAATACAGTTACGGTTGTATATGAAATCAGGAAATCGTAACCATTATCCTATTATGTGCCATTTCATGAGTCACGAGCTCCTCTGGAATGAATGCACGATTACTTGGTAGGTTTGATTCCCAATGTTATAGTACGAATGGAGCCTATGGGTAAAGAGACTTGTGACAGTGTACGGACCATGTGAAGCGATGAATTAAGGTGATAACATGTCCCTTAGTTCTGAATCCATCTCGTATGCCAAGTAATCTGCGAGGGTCCATGACTCGTTCCTACTTCTAGACTTAGAAGAGGGAGGGAGAAAGGGGATGCCTTGACAAGGTTATCAATAAGTGAATACTTTGAGTTAACGGACTTACAAACATGTTTCCATATAGTGTGAGTTTGTGCACTCAAAGTCATTTCCCTTCTCCTTGACTTGAGGTAGGATTGGCTAGAACCTTGTAAACCCGAGAAAATCCATAAGATAGGGAACTCACTGAGATTTAATATCTCACCCCATTATTGTTGCTATTTTTCAGGTGTTATTTGCAGGTTTGATTTACAAGTGGAGCTAGGCTTGAATGTTTCAAGAGAAGCTCAGCTTTAGTATTCCACTGTGTAATTTGCTGTATACAATTAAGGATATTGTATATTGATCTTAGTTTTATTTTTTTATCTAGTTTCCATATCTTGTACCATAGATTGTATATTATGTTTTTTAAAAATGGTCAAGTATGTGAATTATGCCAATAGGCACTTATGATGGTGTGAGTACCAAATAAAACACTTGTATGGTATTATTCTAGATATATATTATACAGGGCGTTACAGTTGGTATCAGAGTAGGTCGTGTCCTCGACCTAGCCTTGAAACATCATAAGTAAATCTATTTCTGCCTCTTAAGTGTGTCTTGCCAGCATGACTCTTAATATCATATTATGTAGTTTTGGGCCTGATCAACCTAATGCTATGTATGTGATATGTAGAATCATGGTTGAGCGGCCATGAGGAATCCGAAGTGTTTGTCAGAACTTGTGCTGTGAGGGTAGACTCAAGCCAAGAGTTAGTAGTGTGAAGAATTTTGGTCAGCTCAGTTGAAGTCTTAGTAGAAGTTGTGATTTGGGTAGCATGGAATTAAAGAGTGGTGTGTTGTTCGAGCAATCCGTGGGAAGGATGGAGTCTGAAAGTTAAGAATCTCTAGCGGACGATTGATTAAGGTATTGAGGAATATATAAAATCGCTAGTAGAGCTGAATTGACCATTGGTATGAATGAGGATTTCAAGTAATCTCATTCCTTGGAAAAGAAAGGTTGTTTTGTGGAATGTGGGACGTAAGGTCTGAAAGTGAGATAATTATTGGTGTTTCAGTTTCTAAGGTTGCTATGGTGTCTTGAATGGACGAGAGTACCTTAAGGAATGTGTTCGGAACAATGTTTTCCAACTGGTTAAAAGTTGAGAGTTAATGAAGTTCAACTTTCATGGGAACCTAAAGTAATAGAGAAGTGTGTGTAGGAACTCAAGGATTTGTTTACATGCTTCAAGTGAAACAAGTGTGCGCCAGACGAAGAGTAGGAGAAGGATTGTGTATCTTTAGTTATGAAGGGAGATCAAGTTCAAGTTAATACTTTAGGCTTTCTGTTTTCGGTAAGAGACCAATTCGGAATTTGTTAAATTACTCGAGGAACATTATAGGGTATTGTGTTAGAGGAAGTTTGAACTTCATTTAGTAACAGAACGTGTAGTGATACGGACCGGAAGGAGTTGTATTAAGAAACAGAGTTTTTCAGGTTCTGTGACAGTAGTAATCGAATACCCATGAAAAAAATGAGGTTTCACTACTGGAATTGGTCAAGTAATCGATTACCCTATTAGAGTAATCGATTACCACTGACAGTTTGTGAAAAATGAAAATTGAATCCGTCGTAACTTGAGTTTCGTAACTCCGTTTGACGCGCGGTCGGAAGCTTTGGAAAGCTAAATGCATGCTCTTTGTGATGGTGAGATAGAAACATGGTTAAATGCCATGGATTGATAAGGTAAATTTGGGAAAATGAATCAGAACTTATTACGGACTAAGTGTAAATAATGGAATGGTTTATACCGGAAAGGTTTTGTAAATAGTTGATGAGAATTATCGGTTGCGAATTTTCCATTAAGTAATTTGGTGTAAGTGTGGTGTGCAATGGTTAGTGAAGGGTAAGTAATCCTGGTTAATGTGTACGTAGGCATGGAAAGGTTCTTCAAGAGGATGCATTTCCCCGATTTATTGGCAAGTATAGAGAAACTTCTGTATTTGTGAATAATCGGAATATTTGGAATCTACCTTTTGTTGGACTAAGAATGTTGTTGTATTAATTCTCTCCAAGGAAATTCAAATGAGAGGACAAGGTGGTATGCTTGATATGAGATGTGCATCGCTTTTGTGCTACCGTATGATGATTGTGTGTTGGGTTTTGCTTATGGAAGAATCAAGTATGAGTTATGGTTAAAACCCTATAATGTCATCATTATTGGCTTTCATCTAGCGTAGTTATATGAGCAGAGGAGGAACTATCCCGTCAATGATTTGTCGTGTGACCATGTCAGAATTTGGAATATTGCCTTGTCACTTGGGTGGAAGTGTGTCATCCACATGTTTTAACTTTGTTCTGTATTACCTTGAGTTGATCATGGTTGGTGAATGTTATACAAATTAAGGAGCCACAAGTTGAGAATGATATTGCGATTTAGAACAAGCCGGATTGATGGTTTTGAGTTGGGATGACTTTTGAAATAAGAGAAATTGGTTTTTTCAGCTTCTGCAGTAGTGTTAACCGATTAACGCCATGTGGTTAACCGATTAACACGTGCAAAGATGGTATTTTGTGCTGAATTTTAAAGGGTTAACCGATTAACATCAGACTGTAAACTGTTTAACAAGTGTAAATTGTGAAATTCCTTAGGAATCATCATCTGCGTTTTGTTAGCGTATGTTGCTCCGATTCAAGAGTATTGTGTGAATGGAAAACAGGATTGCAAGTAAATGAAAGACGGATTTATGTTTTGAAATCAGAACTGTTGGAAAGGCGTTATATAGTCGATCATCTGTTTAGATGATAAGGGAATTTGACCTTCGGAAAAAGTGATCTTGTGAATTGTGTTGAGTATGAGAAAGTCTTAAGTGTATTACTGTTGAAAGCCTTGAGGGCGAAGTTAGAGAATACTCACGAAGTGTTGACCTCGCAAGGAATATTTTGGTGTTAAATTATGGTGTTAGTAAGATATGAGCGGTTGGTCGGAGTTAGTAATTGCTATCTTCCGCGAGTTCATGGTATTGGATTTAGGCTCCGTGAGAGGGGTACCAGTTGTGTGCAGTTGTGTTTTATGGGTAGAAACCTAAAAAAGGAAATGGTTAGGTTATGGATGATTTTGTTGGAATTGATGTTCTAACGGATAAAACATGGAAATAGTCGGGTAATATAGTCGGGTTGTATGTATATTGAACCTATTATGCTTGCCTTGATTGTTTATATGAGTTCTATGAACGATGGAATGAAATTGGATGAATTTGAAAACATGAAAAACCAGAAAATTATGTTCTGCAACAGATTAACCGATTACCCTATTAGAATAACCGATTACTCTGTGGAAAAAGTGATAATATGTGCAAAATTGAACTGAGTAACCGATTACCCAATTAGGGTAACCGATTACGAAATGTGTCTCTAACTCTCATTTAGCTTCTGTTTTGAACAGTGTAGCTTGAGTAACCGGTTAGTCACTTTGGGTAACCGATTACCACTGTAAGTTGATGAAAAATATTCTTTTTGGAAATTCATAACTTTTAAACCGTGATTCCAATCGATGCATTCTTGGTATCGTTGGAAAGCTATGACGATCCTCTACCCAATAAAAAGTGAAAATATTGAATATGATGTGGGATTAATTATTTAGTGGGAATTGAATGAAAATAATGTTATGTGATATGTTGAAAATCCATATCTTTTGGATCGTAAATCCGATCGAGGCATGGTTATAGCGATGTAAAGCTGTGAAAATATCCTACGTGATAAAAGTGAGAAATATTGATTTCGATACCCGATTAAATAAATTGGAGGGAACCTAAGGGTTGTGTAACATGTGATTGAATTATTATATGTAATTCTAAAATGCAATTGTAATATGATTTGTCTAATATTGCTGTTAAACATGATCGAGAGAGTATGCATGTTAAAATATGGAATAGAAAGAGTGAGGAAACTTTACCCCATAACAACATGATAGTGGAACCTAGTAATGGCTAGGAATTTGTAGAGACTCTAGATGACGATACTCGTGCATTCGATGTAGAAAGGTGCATCCTTGACGAGTAATGGTCTAGAGTAGATAACCTAGATGGCGATGCTCGTGCATTTGATGTAGAAAGGTACATATTTGACGAGTAATGGTCTAAGAGAGAGTGAAACACTAGTATGGAACATGTGTGTAAACCTTTGTGTTTTACGAGAAAAGGTAAAAGAGGCCTAAAAGTAAATGTGGCCTAGAAATGTTGAATACAGTTACGGTTGTATATGAAATCAGGAAATCGTAACCATTATCCTATTATGTGTCGTTTCATGAGTAACGAGCTCCTCTGGAATGAATGCACGTTTACTTGGTAGGTTTGATTCCCAATGTTATAGTACGAATGGAGCCTACGGGTAAAGAGACTTGTGACAGTGTACGGACCACATGAAGTGATGAATTAAGGTGATAACATGTCCCTTAGTTCCGAATCCATCTCGTATGCCAAGTAATCTACGAGGGTCCATGACTCATTGCTACTTCTAGACGTAGAAGAGGACGGGAGAAAGGGGATGCCTTGACAAGGTTATCAATAAGTGAATACTTTGAGTTAACGGACTTACAAACATGTTTCCATATAGTGTGAGTTTGTGCACTCAAAGTCATTTCCCTTCTCCTTGACTTGAGGTAGGATTGGCTAGAACCTTGTAAAGCCGAGAAAATCCATAAGATAAGGAACTCACTGAGATTTAATATCTCACCCCATTATTGTTGCTATTTTTCAAGTGTTATTTGCAGGTTTGATTTACAAGTGGAGCTAGGCTTGGATGTTTCAAGAGAAGCTCAGCTTTAGTATTCCGCTGTGTAATTTGCTGTATATAATTAAGGATATTGTATATTGATCATAGTTTTATTTTTTTGGCTAGTTTCCATATCTTGTTCCATAGATTGTATATTATGTTTTTTTAAAAATGGTCAAGTATGTGAATTATGCCAATAGGCACTTATGATGGTGTCAGTACCAAATAAAACACTTGTATGGTATTATTCTAGATATATATTATACAGGGCGTTACAGTTGGTATCAGAGTAGGTCGTGTCCTCGACCTAGCCTTGAAACATCATAAGTAAATCTATTTCTGCCTCTTAAGTGTGTCTTGCCATAATGACTCTTAATATCATATTATGTAGTTTTGGGCCTGATCAACCTAATGCTATGTATGTGATAGGTAGAATCATGGTTGAGCGACCATGAGGAATCCGAAGTGTTTGTCGGAACTTGTGCTGTGAGGGTAGGCTCAAGCCAAGAGTTAGTACTGTGAAGAATTTTGGTCAGCTCAGTTGAAGTCTTAGTAGAAGTTGTGATTTGGGTAGCATGAAGTTAAAGAGTGGTGTGTTGTTCGAGCAATCCGTGGGAAGGATGGAGTCTGAAAGTTAAGAATCTCTAGCGGACGATTGATTAAGGTATTGAGGAATATATAAAATCGCTAGTAGAGCTGAATTGACCATTGGTATGAATGAGGGTTTCAAGTAATCTCATTCCTTGGAAAAGAAAGGTTATTTTGTGGAATGTGGGACGTAAGGTCTGAAAGTGAGATAATTATTGGTGTTTCAGTTTCTAAGGTTGCTATGGTGTCTTGAATGGACGAGAGTACCTTAAGGAATGTGTTCGGAACAATGTTTTCCAACTGGTTAAAAGTTGAAAGTTAATGAAGTTCAACTTTCATGGTAACCTAAAGTAGTAGAGAAGTGTGTGAAGGAACTCAAGGATGTGTTTACATGCTTCAAGTGAAATAAGTGTGCGCCGGCGAAGAGTAGGAGACGGATTGTGTATGTTTAGTTATGAAGGGAGATCAAGTTCAAGTTAATACTTTAGGCTTTCTGTTTTCGGTAAGAGACAAATTTGGAATTTGTTAAATTACTCGAGGAACATTATAAGGTATTGTGTCGGAGGAAGTTTGAACTTCATTTAGTAACAGAAAGTGTAGTGATACGGACCGGAAGGAGTTGTATTAAGAAACAGAGTTTTTCAGCTTCTGTGACAGTAGTAATCGATTACCCATGAGAAAAATGAGGTTTCACTACTGGAATTGGTCAAGTAATCGATTACCCTATTAGAGTAATCGATTACCACTAACAGTTTGTGAAAAATGAAAATTGAATCGGTCGTAACTTGAGTTTCGTAACTCCGTTTGACGCGCGGTCGGAAGCTTTGGAAAGCTAAATGCATGCTCTTTGTGATGGTGAGATAGAAACATGGTTAAATGCCATGGATTGATAAGGTAAATTTGGGAAAGTGAATCAGAACTTATTACGGACTAAGTGTAAATCATGGAATGGTTTATACCGGAAAGGTTTTGTAAATAGTTGATGAGAATTGTCGGTTGTGAATTTTCCATTAAGTAATTTGATGTAAGTGTGGTGTGTAATGGTTAGTGAAGGGTAAGTAATCCTGGTTAATGTGTACGTAGGCATGGAAAGGTTCTTCAAGAGGATGCATTTCCCCGATTTATTAGCAAGTATAGAGAAACTTCTGTATTTGTGAATAATCGGAATATTTGGAATCTACCTTTTGTTGGACTAAGAATGTTGTTGTATTAATTCTCTCTAAGGAAATTCAAGTGAGAGGAAAAGGTGGTATGCTTGATATGAGATGTGCATCGCTTTTGTGGTACCGTATGATGATTGTGTGTTGGGTTTTGCTTATGGAAGAATCAGGTATGAGTTGTGGTTAAAACCCTATAATGCCGTCATTATTGGCTTTCATCTAGCGTAGTTATATGAGCAGAGGAGGAACTATCCCGCCAAAGATTTGTCGTGTGACCGTGTCAGAATTTGGAATTTTGCCTTGTCACTTGGGTGAAAGTGTGTCATCCACATGTTTTAACTTTGTTCTGTATTACCTTGAGTTGATCATGGTTGGTGAATGTTATACAAATTAAGGAGCCACAAGTGGAGAATGATATTGCGATTTAGAACAAGCCGGATTGATGGTTTTGAGTTGGGATGACTTTTGAAATAAGAGAAATTGGTTTTTTCAGCTTCTTCAATAGTGTTAACCGATTAACGCCATGTGGTTAACCGATTAACATGTGCAAAGATGGTATTTTGTGCTGAATTTTAAAGGGTTAACCGATTAACATCAGACGGTTAACCGGTTAACAAGAGTAAATGTGAAATTCCTTAGGAATCATCCTCTGCGTTTTGTTAGCGTATGTTGCTCCGATTCAAGAGTATTGTGTGAATGGAAAACAGGATTGCAAGTAAATGAAAGACAAATTTATGTTTTGAAATCAGAACTGTTGGAAAGGCGTTATATAGTTGATCATCTGTTTAGATGATAAGGGAATTTGACCTTCGGAAAAAGTGATCTTGTGAATTGTGTTGAGTATGAGAAAGTCTTAAGTGTATTACTGTTGAAAGCCTTGAGGGCGAAGTTAGAGAATACTCACGAAGTGTTGACCTCGCAAGGAATATTTTGGTGTTAAATTATGGTGTTAGTAAGATATGAGCGGTTGGTCGAAGTTAGTAATTGCTATCTTCCGCGAGTTCATGGTATTGGATTTAGGCTCCGTGAGAGGGGTACCAGTTGTGTGCAGTTGTGTTTTATGGGTGGAAACCTAAAAAAGGAAATGGTTAGGTTATGGATGATTTTGTTGGAATTGATGTTCTAACGGATAAAACATGGAAATAGTCGGGTAATATAGTCGGGTTGTATGTATATTGAACCTATTATGCTTGCCTTGATTGTTTATATGAGTTCTATGAATGATGGAATGAAATTGGATGATTTTGAAAACATGAAAAACCTGAAAATTCTGTTCTGCAGCAGAGTAACCGATTACTTTGTGGAAAAAGTGATAATCTGCACAAAATTAAACTGAGTAACTGATTACCGAATTAGGGTAACCGATTACGAAATGTGTCTCTATCTCTCATTTAGCTTCTGTTTTGAACAGTGTAGCTTGAGTAACCGGTTACTCACTTTGGGTAACCGATTACCACTGTAAGTTGACGAAAAATATTCTTTTTGGAAATTCATAACTTTTAAACCGTGAATCCAATCGATGCATTCTTGGTATCGTTGGAAAGCTATGACGATCCTCTACCCAATAAAAAGTGAAAATATTGAATATGATGTGGGATTAATTATTTAGTGGGAATTGAATGAAAATAATGTTATGTGATATGTTGAAAATCCATATCTTTTGGATCGTAAATCCGATCGAGGCATGGTTATAGCCGATGTAAAGCTGTGAAAATATCCTACGTGATAAAAGTGAGAAATATTGATTTTGATACCCGATTAAATAAATTAGAGGGAACTTAAGGGTTGTGTAACATGTGATTGAATTATTATATGTAATTCTAAAATGCAATTGTAATATGCTTTGTCTAATATTGCTGTTAAACATGATCGAGAGAGTATGCATGTTAAAATATGGAATAGAAAGAGCGAGGAAACTTTACCCCATAAAAACATGATAGTGGAACCTAGTAATGGCTAGGAATTGGTAGAGACTCTAGATGTCGATACTCGTGCATTCGATGTAGAAAGGTGCATCTTTGATGAGTAATGGTCTAGAGTAGATAACCTAGATGTCGATGCTCGTGCATTTGATGTAGAAAGTTGCATCTTTGACGAGTAATGGTCTAGGAGAGAGTGAAACCCTAGTATGGAACATGTGTGTAAACCTTTGTGTTTTACGAGAAAAGGCAAAAGAGGCGTTAAAGCAAATGTGGCCTAGAAATGCTGAATACAGTTACGGTTGTATATGAAATGACGAAATCGTAACCATTTTCCTATTTTGTGTAATTTCATGAGGAACGAGCTCCTCTGGAATGAATGCACGATTACTTGGCAGGTCTGATTCCCAATGTTATAGTACGAATGGAGCCTACGGGTAAAGAGACTTGTGACGGTGTACAGACCATGTGAAGTGATGAATTAAGGTGATAACATGTCCCTTAGTTCCGAATCCATCTCATATGCCAAGTAATCTACGAGGGTCCATGACTCGTTCCTACTTCTAGACGTAGATGGGGGCGGGAGAAAGGGGATGCCTTGACAAGGTTATCAATAAGTGAATACTTTGAGTTAACGGACTCATAAACATGTTTCCATATAGTGTGAGTTTGTGCACTCAAAGTCATTTCCCTTCTCCTTGACTTGAGGTAGGATTGGCTAGAACCTTGTAAACCCGAGAAAATCAATAAGATAGGGAACTCACTGAGATTTAATATCTCACCCCATTATTGTTGCTATTTTTCAGGTGTTATTTGTAAGTTTGATTTACAAGTGGAGCTAGGCTTGGATGTTTCAAGAGAAGCTCAGCTTTAGTATTTCGTTGTGTAATTTGTTGTATACAATTAAGGATATTGTATATTGATCATAGTTTTATTTTTTTGGCTAGTTTCCATATCTTGTACCATAGATTGTATATTATGTTTTTTTAAAAATTGTCAAGTATGTGAATTATGCCAATAGGCACTTATGATGGTGTCAGTACCAAATAAAACACTTGTATGGTATTATTCTAGATATATGTTATATAGGGCGTTACAATCAGGTTACCATCAGATTCGGGTGAAAAAGGATGATATTCAGAAGACGGGCTTCAGGACTCAGTATGGACATTACAAATATGGTGTGATGTCGTTTGGAGTGTCCAATACACCGAGCGTATTCATGGAGTACATGAATCATATCTTTCATGCCTATATGGATCAGTTTGTGGTAGTTTTATCTATGACATTTTAATTTATTCCAAGTCGGAAAGAGATCATGCAGGGCATCTGAGGATTGCATTGCAAGTGCTAAAAGATAATAAGTTATTTGCAAAACTTTTGAAATGTGAGTTATGGCAGTATGAGGTGAGTTTTCTGGGACATGTTAATTCTGGTGATGGCATAGAAGTGGATCCATCCAAAGTGAGTGTTGTACTTCAGTGGGAACCTCCAAATCAGTGACAGAGATTAGAGTTTCTTGGGTTTAGTAAGTTATTACCACAGGTTTATCGAAGGGTTTTCTAATTTGGCCCTTCCTCTAACTCAGTTGACTAGAAAAGGTCAGGCATTTATGTGGGATATCTTGTGTGAATAGAGTGTCCGGGAATTGAAGAAGAGGTTGACTACAGCACCAATATTGATTCTACCAAAGCCAGATGAACCTTTTGTGGTATATTGTGATGCGTCTAAAATGGGATTAGGCGGAGTATTGATGCAAGATGGTAAGGTCGTGGCCTATGCCTCACGACAATTGAGGGTACATGAAAGGAATTATCCTACTCATGATCTTAAGCTAGTTGTATTGGTTTTTGTGTTGAAAATTTGGAGACATTAATTATACGGATCGAGGTTTGAAGTGTTCATTGATTATAAAAGTCTGAAATATTTATTTGACTAAAAAGAATTAAATATGAGACAGAGAAGATGGTTGGAGTTCTTAAAGAACTATTATTTTAGCTTGAGCTACCATCCCAATAAAGCTAACATCATGGTGGATGCTTTGAGTCGGAAGACAATTCGCATGTCGACATTTTTTTTTTGAAATAAAGAAATATTATATATATTTCAAAAAAACAGTACAACGCACACGGCGACCCGTAGGTCCTGCCAACAACACGACATTAAAATAAATGAAAACAAACTAACTAAATCATCAACTTAGCTACATGGGGTCTATATTTAATCTTTTGCCACCCTCTAAATGTAACACACTCTTTGATGTCTTTTATCACCTTAACTTTGTCCTTATGCCCTTTAAAGACAGCTCTATTTCTATAAGTCCATATGCCATAAATCACTTCAGCAGCAGCCAGCTTGAATAAATCTTTTCTCCACCCTTTACCCTTAGTTGTATTGACTATCCAAGGGAGCTCATCCTTCCAACTTTTGGGGCTGTGATGAATACCTATCCAAACCAGGATTTCTTCCCAAATTTCTTTAGTATCCTTACAGTCAAACAATAAATGGTTAATCGTTTCCTCTGCAGTGAAGCACAGGCTGCATTTATCATCTTGTATAAAGCCTAAATTTCTCATTCTCACTTTGGTAGCCAATCTACCATGACACACTATCCACAAGGTTTGGACAGCTCTAGGTCGCGCCAAATTGCGATGAATAACAGCTTGCCAATCAACTGTATTGCCGTTATCAACCAAAGCCAAGTACACTTTCATCATATTAAACTTCCTCCTATTAGACATATCATCCCACAATCTATGAATCTCATTAATTCGATCTTGTTGGGAGAAAATTCCATTCAAAATCCAAGAACATCAACTTCTGTTAAGCACACAGTTAAATATATTTTGACCTTTTAAGTAATAATTATGGACCCATTTGACCCACATATTATCACTTTTGAGGCAAATATTCCACATATTTTTTAACATAGTGACAATGTTCCATACCTCAAGATTGATAATGTTGACGCCTCCATTCTTCACCGGTGTGCACATCTTCTTCCAGGAAATTGGACTTTTCCTACTGATAATATCTTTGCCCGTCCAAATGAATGAGCGACAGATAGCATTGATACTGTGTAACACCTTCTTGGGGAGAGGAAAGCAGCTCAGCCAGTATTGAGCAATCGACTGTGAGACACTTTTGACTAATTGAATTCTCCCTGCTGTGCTCAGGAGTTTGGCTGACCAGTGCTTGATTCTGGCAGTAATTTTGTCAATTAAAGGAAGGTAGTGGATCACTTTTAACCTCTTACCAGACAGAGGCACACCTAAGTACCTTATTGGCAGTTGACCTTGCTCGAAGCCTGTTTGGACTTTAATATCTTGAATAATATCATCTTGCATACCAGCACAGAAGATCCTACATTTACTAGGATTAATGCTCAGCCCAGTTGATCTAGAGAAATGTTAGAAGGCTCCAAGAATCAGCTCTATTGACACTTTATCACCCCTGCTGAAAAGTAAGATATCATCTGCAAAAGATAAATGAGTTAGTCCAAGTTTCTCACATTTGCTGTGGTGATTGAAGTTAGGATTTGTTTGCATCTTAACCATGAGCCTATTCATATACTCCATCATAATCACAAATAGAAGAGGGGAGATTGGGTCCCCCTGTCTAATCCCTCTTTTAGCTTGTAAACTATAAGACATCTCACCATTTATATTAAATCTATAGCTGACAGTACTGATCACCTTTATAATCCAAGCAGTAAATTTATGAGGCATCCCCAATTCATTTAGAACTGTCTCCAAAGCACCCCAATCAATCATATCATAAGCCTTTTGGAGGTCTAATTGAAGCATACATCTAAGAGTCCCCCTTTTCCTGTCATACCCCTTCATTAACTCGAAAGCCAATAAAATGTGGTTATGAATAACCTGCCCAGGAACAAATGCAGCCTGACTATGGTGGATCACCTTTCTAAGTACCCTCCCTAATCTCCTAGTCATTATTTTTGAGATTACCTTGTAGAAGGTTGTGCAGCCAACTATAGGTCTGTAGTCCTTAACATACTTGGCATTATCATTCTTAGGGATGAGAGTCACTACTGTGCAATTGAATCCCTTCACCATGGTACCACTGTCAAAGAATTCATGGACTGCCTCAATAAAGTCCTTTTTTACAACATTCCAGCTAACCTTGAAGAACTTTTCCCCAAAACCATCTATGCCTGGAGATTTTAGGTCCCCTATATCCTTCAGAGCCTCAGTAATTTCATTTTCACTAATTTGGGAAGTCAGACTCTCTCCATCTTCTTTTGTGATTTGTTGCCCTCTTCTCATTGCCTCAACATCAATAACTTTGGTTGTATTGGCATATGTACCCATCAGCCCTTTATAGTAATCCATCACTTCATTTTGTATCTCTTTGTGATCATCAATGATATTCCCATCTGCCTTGTACAGAGTATGCATAGTTTTATTGTGTTGTTTTGCTTTTATGGTAGCATGGAAATATGCATTATTTCCATCTCCCAATCGAAGCCACTCTATTTTAGCCCTTTGCATCAATATCTTTTCTTCTAAGTCATTCCAATATATCACTTGAGTAGTGCACTGTCTGACTTTTTCAACCAGGGTACTGTCCATTCTGTTTTGGACAAGGTGCTCTTGAGCTATATCCAACTCTTTCCTAGCATTCATCAGTTGGTATCTAACATTACACTTCTGTTTGTTGAACTCAGTCAAATCTCTTTGTAATCTCTTCAATTTCTTCCATAAGATAGACATGGGCTTGCCTTTGATATGTTTATTCCAGCTATTGCTCACCACCTCATTATACCCTATCATGTCCACCATACTGTTGTTGAATCTGAATCTGCTTTTCCTCTTTTCTGTTTGCCTGTTAGTTGCCACCCACAACATTGCATGATCAGATACATTGGGAGGAATGATCTTCATCTACATATCAGAGTGAGCCTGGAACCAGGCAGTGTTACCAATTAATCTGTCAATTCTAGAGTAAATGGTACCATTAGAATGCCTATTACTCCAAGTGTAGTAGTCCCCACTGCTGTCCATTTCACTGAGCCCTGTTATATTCATCATGTCTATAAGATCCCTGTATTCATTATCTGTAACCAGCTTGCCCCTTATTCTATCATTAGTTGTAGTAACATTATTGAAGTCCCCTAGAACACACCAGGGTCCCTGCTGCCTATTATGAATTTGAATCAAGTCCTTCCACAAAGTTTTCCTACTCTCCAATTGATTGTGAGCATAAACTGCAGTCATCCAAAACTTAAACACCCTTTGGTTATCATAAACACCACAGTGAATGAGCTGATCTGTACTCTGCACACTCTTGATGTTGACTTTACTTTCATCCCAAGACACCCAAATTCTCCCATTATAGTGGTTCATATAGTTATCAGTATAGCAATTATGGATCTTGAGTTTGCTTCTAATATTCTCAGCTTTATCCTTTTTCACTCTTGTTTCTATAAGAATCAAAATGGTTGGCCTTAACTTGTAGAGACGGGAGCTTATCTCTCTAAGTTTTCCAGCTTTATTTAACCCCCTTACATTCCATGATATAATCATGGTCCCCTATCATGGGACACTCCAGGATCATTCAAAATCCTAAGGGTATCAAATCCATTCGTAACATTAACTTCAGGGCTTTTACCATTATTCTTACCTCTATTTCTTGGAGCTTTGTTAACCATGGTCCAATTGGCATCAGAGTGGTGATTCTGGTTCTCCTTAGGTGGTGTACCTTCACTTATACTAGCAATGCTTGTTGCCTTCAGCTCCTTGGGCTCACTTTTCTTCACTTCTTCAGCAGGTTTTTGCTTTTCTCGCCATTGTTTCTCTATCAGGTTTGCTTTGTCCGTGCATTGATGTCCCAATTTCTTGCATCTGTCACAATACTTTGGCCTCCATTCATACTCCACATTCTGAATAACTCGTCTACCCGAGTAATCTTTGATGGGAATCTCCTTAACCAGTTCCTTCGTGATGTCAACTTCAACAAGTATACGAGCGTAAGATACTCTAATCTTGCTCGCCGTACACTCATCTGTCATCAGTGGTACTCCAATTACACTTCCAATTCTGTTAAGACTCTTCGCCCCCCATAGGTGTAATAGAAGTTGAGGCAATTTCACCCATAAGGGAATGGTTCTCAGCATATCCTGTTGCAGATTAAATTCTGGTTTCCATTCCATCAAGAGGAGGGGAATGTTTCGAATTGAGTATGGACCTCTCTGTAGAATTGCATCCCTTTCCGCAAAAAAATGGAATCTAAGGATGAAATATCCCTCATCATTGAAGAACATATCAGGAAGCTTCACGAAGTTCCACATCTTCTCCATGAATCTCTTCACAGCATTCATGCTTAGATCTTCTCCCACCGCGTATAGGATCAGTGCTGAACTCCAAAATTTCACCTCCGATTCAATGTCGTCTTCCCCAATTTCAACTTTAATCTCACCATTCACCTTCGAAGGCGCAATGTATTCAAGAGTTAGACCTTTTGACGGATTTCTATTGTCACTCACCACATCTACCCATAGCTTCCGATCGACTTTGATTTCAGTTTCAGTTTGGATCGAAGGGCTCTCTATTTGGTTTAGGGATTCGTCTTCTTCATCTGCATGCTCCTCAACCATGCCTTCTCGCTGAGTAACTTCACGGTTTTCCTCGCCATCGTTAATAGTTGCCGGACTGACAGGTACAATCGGCGGTGTGAGGACTACCGGTGACGGCGGCACCAATCGTGGTTGCCCCCGCCCCCCGCGACCTCGTTTTGCCCTAGCATACATCAGTCAAATTAATGTGATTTTTTAGTGTTTGTTGAATAATTATTCGCATGTCGACATTAATGATTAAGGAGTTGGATTTAATAGAATGGTTTAGAGACTTGAGCATGGTTTGTGAACTGACCCCTGAGAGTGTGATGTTGGGTATGATGAAAGTTAATAACAAGTTCCTTAATGAAGTTAGAGAGAGTCAGAAACTCGATTTGAAGCTAGTGTTTTTGATGACCACAAGAAGGTCAGATGCAGAAGGTGACTTTAAGATTTCAAGGCAGAATTTACATGTCGGATAGTCCGGAATTGAGAAAAATGATCTTAGAGGAGAGCCATAGGAGTAGCTTGAGTATTCATCCAGGAGCTACGAAAATGTATCAAGATCTTAAGAAATTGTTTTGGTGGCCAGGTATGAAGAAAGATGTAGCTTGGTTTGTGTATGCTTGATTGACCTGTCAGAAGTCTAAAGTGGAACATTAGAAACCTTCTGGTTTGATGCAACCAATGGAAATACTAGAGTGGAAGTGGGATAGTATCGCGATGGATTTTGTGACTGGTTTACCGAATATGGTGAGAGGCTTTGATGCTATTTGGGTGATTGTGGATAGACTGGCAAAATCGGCACACTTTATACCGATTAACATCAGTTTTCCTTTGTCAAAGTTAGCAGAGATTTATATCCGAATAATAGTGAAGTTGCACAGGGTTCCGTCGAACATTGTGTCTGACAGAGACCCTAGATTTACTTCTGGATTTTGGAAGAGCTTGTAGAAAGCTTTGGGTTCTAGTTGAAGTTGAGTTCTGCTTATCATCTTCAGACAGATGGACAGTCTGAGAGGCTTATTCAGTCACTGAGAGACTTGTTTAGAGCTTGTATACTCGAGCAAGGAGGTGCTTGGGATACTCATTTACTGTTGATTTAATTTACTTACAATAACAGTTACCATTCTAGTATTGGGATGGCGCTTTTTGAAGCATTGTATGGTAGGAGGTGTAGGACACCTCTATGCTGGTATAAGTCGGGTGAGAGCACTGTACTTGGACCCGAGATTGCGCAACAGACTAATGAGATAATTTAGATGATTAGAAAAAATATGAAGGCATCCTAGAGTAGGCAGAAAAGTTATCGTGATAATAGGAGGAAAAACTTGGAATTCAGCGAAGGTGACCATATGTTCTAAGATCCAATCCTGTGACCGGTGTTGGTCATGCGCTGAAATCGAAGAAGTTAGATCCTAAGTTTATTGGACCATATCAGATTTTGCAGAGAGTTTGAGCTATTGCGTATAGAGTGGCGCTGCCACCCGAACTTTCGAATTCGCGTGATGTGTTTCATGTGTCACAACTTTGGAAGTACATTATTGATCCATCCCATGTGCTTCAAAGGGATGAAGTGCAGATTTAGGATAATATTACCGTGGAGGCGATGCCGATAAGGATCGAGGATCGCAAGATGAAACAGTTAATAGGCAAAGACATTCCTTTAGTGATAGTAGCTTGGGGAAGAGCTGTTGAAGGGAGTGTGACCTGGGAATTGGAGAGCAGGATGCGAGAGTTATACCCGGAATTGTTCTCATCAGGTACATTTTCGAGGACGAAAATATTTTAAGTGGGGGAGGGTTGTAACACCCCATTTAAATATTTAGTCGATTTGTGATTTACTTTGTGTGATTATTTTGGCATTGGCTTGGTTAAGGGTGGGTGTGAGAGTTTAGTGGAATTAATTTAATGAAATTAATTATTAGGATAATATGGTAATAATAATGATATGAATAATGAGAAATTCAATTATTATTATTATTATTATTAGGGTTAAATATGTTTAAGGTCCCTATAAATATCCCACCTTTTAAGATTGGACCCTCTAAAATTTTTCTTCAAACATTGATCCTCCTAAAATTTGCCGTTTCCAAATGTAGTCCCTGACGTTAATTTCATCTAACGGAAGGTGATGTGGCGTGCCAACTGTGCAGATTTCATTTGCTTTATTACATTGACCAGTCAAAAAATGCTTTTTTATGTTAAATTTATTCTCCTCCTTCCCTCTCTCTCTCACTCCTCTTCTTCTTTCCCTCTCCACCTTTTTCTCTACCCTCATTTCTCTTTCTCTCTCACATAATCCTTCTAAAAGCCAAAAAATAACACAACATAACTTACATCAATTGTGAAGAAAGCATAGTTTGGTGAATGACTCAGATTTGAAGGAATGTGTGGAAGTTTTGAGTGATATTGACACATGTTGTTTACACCATCAACCTTGAAGTTATGCTCCTATTGCATTGTTGACCTTTATGTTACGTTTTGTGTCCATGCAATCCACAACCAGAGATGAACTATGTTCAGGTGTCCATTCATCACGGCTTACACTGGAGTTAAATGACTCACTGCTCTGGGTTCGTAAATTCGAACCTTTGCTGCAAAAAAATGAGTTACTCTGGTTCCAAGGTTTTAAGATTGGGAATTTAGATTTAAAAATGAAGAAGTGAAGGGATAAAGGAAATTGACATAATCCTCACTAGTTGTGGATCGAACGGACACAAAACGTAACATAAAGGTCATTTGTTGACTGAATTCTGCACAGTTGTAAGTTATGTTGTGAGAGCACTGATGAATGTAACATAATCCTCACTTCTAAAAGCCAAATGAATAAAAAGATAGTACACTTTGAGGAATAAACTTTCAGGGGATCTAGCTGTAGTAGCGAAAACATAAATCTTAAGAGTTGGCTCAATATCCATACGTAGATCTAGCTGTAGTAGCAAATACATAAATGTTAATTGTTGACTTAATATCCATACGCACTATCTAGTTGACTTAATAGCCTTGAGTTAGAACACACTAAGAAACATTTAGATCACTCACAGAAAAGAGAGAAAATAGGGAGAGAACAAGTAAGAGAGATGATTATGGAAACTGATTATATTATTTCACTATTAATTGATTAAAATATATATTGAAATATATAATTTGTCCATGATGCAGCTATTTTTGTTTGGAAACACCACTTGCTGTTGTCATTTCCTTGCTTTGTGTGTATTTTACTACACAACGTGATTATGGATTCGAGGCAAACTTTCAATGCTGCACAATATTGCAAATTATATATATTGTACCATATTCCAGTGATAGTCCAATCTCAAAGTACTTTTTCATCTCCATGGCTCTTCAAATTCTCAACTTCGTCACCTTTTTTGCTATTTTTTTGTTCATGATCATTGCATTAAAAGTTAAGAATCATTGCAAAAAAATGATTCAAGTACTAAAAAAAATACCCCCAGGGCCATGGAAGCTACCAATTATAGGCAATATTATGAATCTTGTTACAATAAACCCACCTAGAAAATTAAGAGACTTAGCCAAAATATATGGACCCTTGATGCATCTCCAACTTGGTGAGATCTTCTTTGTTGTTGTTTCCTCGCCAGAAGTTGCTAGGGAGGTCCTTAAAACATATGAAATTTTATCTAGTATGGTATTCAAGTTATGATGAACTTTGTCTAGCATCTGCTATTAAATTAAGCAAACCAGCCAATCTTTGAAAAGCTTGTTTAGAGCTTATGTGTTTGAGCCAAATGAGAATTGGGATAAATTTATGTTGCTTATAGTGTTGAATTACACTAATACATTTCATTATAATATTGAGATGTCATCAAATCAATTTATAATTCTTTAATCATTTGGTCTCTGAAGCAGAGCAGTGAGGATTATGTGAGAGCAGTGAGTCATGTTGTGTTCATTTTTTGACGTAACATAAATATGTGAGAGCACTGATGAACTATGTAAGTTATGTTGTGTTCTTTTTTGGCTTTTAGAAGGATTATGTGAGAGAGAAAGAGAAATGAGGGTAGAGAAAAAGGTGGAGAGGGAAAGAAGAAGAGGAGTGAGAGAGAGAGAAGGAGGAGAATAAATTTAACATAAAAAAGCATTTTTTAATTGGTCAATGAAATAAAGCAAATGAAATTTGCACAGTTGGCACGCCACATCACCTTCTGTTAGATGAAATTAACGTCAGGGACTACATTTGGAAACGGCAAATTTTTGGAGGATCAATGTTTGAAGAAAAATTTTAGAGGGATCAATCTTAAAAGGTGGGATATTTATAGGGACCTTAAACATATTTAACCCTTATTATTATTATTATTATTATAATTATTATTATTATTATTATTATTATTATTATTATCATTATTATTATTATTATTATTATTAGTGTTATTATTATGATTGCTAATATTATTATTATTATTATTATTATTAGTATTATTATTACTAGGACTATTATTAGGATTATTATTATTATTAAGAAAATTAAGGGAAATAACCATAATTAGAGGAAAGTGGGGAAAAGGAGTAGAGACTGTCAGTTACGTGAAAAGAGAAAGAGAGAAGGAAGCAGAGCTAGGGCAAGAGTAACTGAGAGAGTTCCACCATTGTTGAAGAGAGAAAAAGCTTGAAATTAAGGTAAGGGGGAGAATGAGTTCTTTAATGGGGGTCTGAACATGAGAGGGTAGTGAGGGTTCCTTTCCCTCTTAGGATTTTCTGTACATTCTTCCTTCTTCTTGTCTAACTTCCATGTGTGTGTAATTGCTGCAGTGAATTTGCATCTGTGTACTGTTCCGACATGAAATTTGTGTAAATTATGTGTTGTGGTTGCTGTGTTTTATCATGAAATAGATATGGAAAATATGGGTTTTTTGGGGTTAACGAAAATGGGTTTTTGGGAGATCACGAAATCATGAATTAAATTGTGAAAATCCTTGATAAAATGCTAGTTAAATGAAGTAGAATGAAAACATTAGGAGTGGACTGGTATTGATACTGTTTTGGGTCAAAAATAGGAGTTTGAAAGTGCTCCAATGGGGGAAAATCGTACTGATATGAAAAACCGGATTTTCTGCAACAGACTTGTCATACGCGTACGCCAGGGGGAAATACGCATATGGGGGACACACCCAGGGGAAGTACACGTAGCATACGCACCCCGTCCACAGAACCAACACGGCCATCTGCTGAAACGCATGTGGGAATTGGGCAGTACGCGTATGGAGTAGCCATTACGCGTACGGGTTGCTCTCAGGAGGATTCTGAAGGAAAATGGCCTCTAGTCATACGGGTACGACAAGGGGCAATACGCATATGAGGACTGGCATATGGGGCCCTACGCGTAGCATATGCAGGGCTATGGGCAAGGAAACATGTCGATACGCGTATGGGCAGGGTTGTAGTGCAGTTTTCCTGTTTTCGCGAGACTAAAATGTTATAATTGGACATAGGGGGACCGGTAATGAAAGTGAACTTGATAAAACATAGAATTTCATGTGCTTATCTCTATGAGATGTGTTTGGTGCTTGTGCACGAAGATTGTTGTTATGTGGACGGGCTTGGGCAGCGGTGGTAATTCCGGAGGGAATTACAGTGAGCATGTGGCTCACGTGTGATCTGTAACGCCCATTTTTGTCTGATTTATTTAATCGAGACGATTTAATTATTTTCATTTTTATATTATTTTATTCTTGACTTTTATTTGACAATACATTATTTTTCATTGTTATTATGTTTTATCGCGTTTTGAGAGCGTTTGCGAGATATTTGAGCTGAGGGGTATTTTGGTCTTTTGTTTGGTTATTTTTCATAAAATAGAAACATAGAGATTAGAAAGAGAGAAAATAGAAAGAAAGAAAAAGAGAAGAGAGAAAGGAAGAGAAGGGAAAAGAAGGGGAAAACTTGGGATAGAAGGAATCATCCGTTCAAGCACGATAAATCGGGTAAGGGTGAGAAGTTTCGATTATATCTTGATTGTGTATGTATATGTGTTTTTTGTTGTAATTGTTTTGGTTGTTTCACAACTTTTTCTAATTGATAAATTGATGAACAATTGATAGAAATCGATGTTTTCGCGGTTGAATTTCGATATAAACTGCGTAGAATACTGGTTGTTATGATTGGAACATGTTTTAGTTGATATATATCGTGATTTGGAAGTGTTTAGATGAGATTTGGAGAGGATTTGGGGTGGAATTCGTAACCGAAATTCTACAGGAAAATTCTGGGTTTTCGCTGCCGTTACGTGTAACAGGCAAGGCCATACGCGTATTGGTTAGGGCAATACGCGTATGGCAAGGGGGAAATGAGGGCAATACGCATAACGAGGGAGGTAATACGCGTATGGAGGGGCGAGCGAGCTGGGCATTACGCGTATGGCCCAGGGCAATACGCGTATGACCAGAGTGGGTGCAGAATTTTGCCGTTTCGCGATTTCTTTCCCGATTTCGCGTCCGATGCGGTTCCTTTTGACCCGCAACTCGAATTAAGACGTTCTTGGTACCGTTGGAAATCTAATGAAATTTTCTTTCTTATAAATATGGTTTTGAGATTTGTGGCCGATTTAATTGTGTCGAGAATTTGGAAATGTGCGTTTTGCCGACTTTTACCGTCGTAATTGTGTGTGATTGATGTGTTATCATGCAATGTGCTTTTGATATATTAAGTATAGCTTGTGGGCTGTTATATGATGGGAATATATGTGATGAAATGTTGTGATGATGGTTTGTGGCCTTATGGCAAAAAAATGCATTGTTTTGGGTTGGATTGCAAAGCATGATTATTGTTGTTGAGATGGTTCACATGGGTGTATATATGTATGCATTTGATTGTCATAAGTCATTGTATGCCAAGCATCATGATATGCATTCTTGTGATGTCGTGTGCCCTAGTGGGTGTGGGCGATGAAACGATTCCAGAGGGAATCTGTTATAACGGTCGAGTGCCTTATACAAAGAGGACCTAAACCAACGTTATAGACGATCGTGTGCCTTATACAAAGAGGTGTGAGTGATCGGGTCGTGTTCCTTATACAAAGAGGTGTGAGCGATCCATAAACGTCGTGTGCCTTATACAAAGAGGTGTGACCGACGGAGAATATCGTTTGCCCGACGGGGAGTTACACTAAGTAACAAGCGATGATTCCAATAGTTCCTGAGTGAACTGATGATGAGAATGATGGGTGGATGGTACCGCATTTGCATAGATTCATTGTGTCAGTCTCTTTGCATTTGTATAAATCATGAATGGATTGATTATGTGTGGAAAATCATGAATGGATTGATTATGTGTGGAAAATCATGAATGGATTGATTATGTGTGGAAAATCATGAATTGATTGATTATGTGTTGAGCTTGTGATATCATTGGTGATAAATGCATTGGTTGTGGATAATATGTTTTATGTATAGACATGTGCTATGTTTTGTGGGGATGTTGTACCTTACAATGATTGTATTAGTTATCTATGGTATGCTATACATGAATATATGTGATGTGGTGGTGTGTTTCCATATGTCATAACTCTGGTATGCTATATGCATTAATATGTGATGCTTGTGGTGAGAATAACTATGCATGTGAATTTGTATGTGTTTGCATATTATTATGCAATCTTGATTTAGTTGTTATTTCTCACCCTTCTGTTGTGGTTTGTTGCTCTATGAGGCAATTGTAGATTAGTGTCTTGGAGGATTTTGTGAAGATTAGTCCTCCATCTTTTTGTTGGTCTGTCGGCTCTGATACGTAACACGGGAGTCGGGGAACGCTTTAGTTATATATGTATACATTTGTTAGAGCTATTTTGTATTACCTTTGTATGAATATTTTGATGTTATAAATTAATTTATTTTGTAAAACCAGTCAGTTATGGATCTTTCCGCTTTATTCCATAATTGAAATTTCCTTTTGTTGGAAAAAGTTTCCGTTTTAGGTTATTCCATTTTGTGTTATGTATCAAATTTATGAGCAGAGATTATACTTTCTTTCTTCAAATGTGGCATCCTTATTTCTGTTGAAAAGAATTTATTTTTTATTCACTCTGATTTATTTATGTGTTATTTAGTGTGATGAGAATTGGGGTGTTACATTAGTGGTATCAGAGCAGGTCAGTTTGTCCGGCCAAGTTGTTGAGTCAGTTGGTGTGACAGTTGAATACTGTCGATGTTGTTTGTTCCTTAGTATGTGACATGCGTGGGAAACACTGTCAGTACTTTCTGGTTTTCTAATCCTTTGTTTTCAGGATTTAGAAGGAGATAAGTGGGGGAGAAGTTGGTGCTTCTCTATGTTGCTTCAGGTGTGGAGCGTTGGCTCAGTGTGTTGTAAATTGCAAGATTGTAAGTGTTGGTTAGACAGTGTTGTTCCCGGTTCCAGAGGGAATGCAGAGGTAAGGTTTATGCTGACTAAGGATTTGTGCCGTAGGTAGTTTTGTGCACAAGATGCAAGAAATGCTATTATAGTTTGGTAAGGACGGTTTATGCCCCGTCATGATTGTCGGTTGTCTATTGACAAATTGAGGAACTGATCACCCTTAATCTCTTGTTGATAGCAGACGAGAATTATGTTGGATGGAATAGACGTGTCTTTTCGGCTTTGATAGTGTGTTCAATGAATTGTTTGGAATTAAGAAAATGATTACGGATTGTTTTGATGAATCGATGAAGATTCTTATATCGGAAGATGAGACGGATTAGAGGTTTTGGTATGTTGGTTCAGTGGGAAGTCGTTGAGAGGGAACGATTGGGTATCGTTAATGGTTGTTTTTAGAGAGTAGAGTGTGAACTCAAATTTGATGAAGGTGAGGATTTGAGGTTTGGATCTGTTGAGTAAGTAGAAAACTCTCACGGGATGAGACTAAGATGTTTGTTATGTTTGTGATGATAGTGTTCTGGAAATTGGCCGAAAAGTCACAGTGATGGGCCGTCAGTTGTGCATGGTTTTCGGAGGTGTTTTTGGATGGAACATTAGTGTGTTGACTTGAAGAGGTCCAACATGATTGGTAAGGAAAAAGGATGATAGCATGAGGTTGCGTATCAATCAGTGAGTAGTAGGGAAACTTGCAGTTGTGTTCTAGATAGCTTAAGTTTTGGATTGTGACGAATCGCGAACAATTTGAGAGTTCTAGTGGGTTGGTTGTTGCTACATGTTGGGATTTATGGAATTTGGACTGTCAAGAGAAGAAATTGTGTATGGATTACTGACAGTTGAATAAGGTAACGATTGAGAATAAGTGTCCACTTTCATGAATAGATAACTGGAATGGTTTGGTTGAGTTTGAGTGAAATCACAATTGTTTGGAACGTTTGATAAGAGTGGTGAATTTGTGTGAATTGAGGCTTGGATCAATTTCATGTGACTGGTTATGTTGTTATCATCAGAATAAGTTGTTATTTACTCGATTAAGCTTGTATGTAAGTCTGGACAAGTTTGGACGAGGGTTGGTTTGGTTGGGCATTACAATGTTCAGTGATGTTGTTTGGTGTTAGTAATGCGTCGGTAATGTTTGTGGAGTAGATGAATCATATCTTCCATATTTATTTGGATAAGTTCGTAGTGGTTTTGATTGAGGATATTTGGATCTGCTATAAACTCAGAGGAAGAACAGGTAGAGTGTTTGAGATTTGAATTACAGGTGTTGAAAAGAGATGAAATTTTATGCTAAGTTATTCAAGTGAGAATTTGGTTTGAAAAAGGTTAGTTTTCTTGGATATGTTATTTCAGATGAGAGTATGGTTATGGATCCATCGGAAGTAGATGCAGTTCAACAATGAGAGACTCCAAAGTCGGTTAAGGAGATTATAAATTTTTGGGCTTAGTTGGTTGTTACTGCAGGCTATGGAAGGCTTTTCCAAGTTAGCGTTTTCGTTACTTCAGTTGACTTGCAAAAGGTAAGTCATTTACTTTGGATGTTCATTGTGAGGAAAGTTTCAGAGAGCTGAAGTGGAAGTTGTCTACGGCTCCAGTTTTGATTCTGTGTGATCCTAATAAACCGTTTGTGAGGTATTGGGATGCGTCTTTGTTGAGTTTAGTCAGTGTGTTAATGCAGGAGGGTAAAGTCGTGGCTTATGCTTTACGCCAATTGAGGATTCATAAAAGGATCTATACTATTCCGAAAGTGGAATTGGTTACGATTGTATTGTGTTGGAATATTAGGAGGTATTATCATTATGGTTCTAGGTTCGAAGTATTTAGTGATCACAAGAGTTTAGAGTACATGTTTGGTTTGAAGGAATAGAGTATGAGACAACGAGGATGGTTAGAATTCGTGATGAGTTATGAATTTGGCTTGGATTATCCTTCGGGAAAAGCTAATGTTGTGCCTGAAGAGTTAAGTCGATAGTCTTTGCATCTGGTTGTTTTGATGGTCAAAGAATTAAAATTATTTGAGCAATTCAGAGACTTGTGTCTGGTGTGTGAGATGACACATTAGAGTGTGAGGTTGGGTATATTAAAAGTGACTAGTGATTTTTGGCGAACGTGAGAAAGAGTTAGACTTTGGACGTGAGATTGGTAGTTTTGATGGTTACGAATAATCAGAGTGCGCAGCGGAAGCGTGATGTGGCACATTTTGTATATGCGGGTGGGACTTGTAAGAGTTCATAGGTTGAACATTGGGAACATGTAGGAGTGATGAGACCATTGGATGTAACACCCCTTTTCTACCCGGCGGATAATAGTAAAATCAGAGTTATAAAATTTCAACAGACAATAGGATGCTACACTTTCATCTTAAAAACAACTTCGATTAATTTCATATGAACAGATACACAACACTTTGATCGGATGAACCGATAACAACAAAATTCATATATATCTTCTTTTCAAAGTAAAACAACTTCAAGATATGAATATTCAACTTTGATTCACTTAACATTTTTGTTCGACTAAAACAACTTCAAAACAACTTAATACTTAATAAATTCAACTTAAGAATTCAGCAACATAAAACATATTCAACAATAAACAACAAGCGTTCATCCTCCGAGTGTTACGTATCAAAGCAAGACCCTTTTGACTTGCCATAGAGCAACAAAAGACTTCATAAAGTTACTTCGAACTTCCACTGCAAATCTTGAGTACCTGCCCATTTCCCATGGTAGGGGAAATATCAGCAGAAGGGGTGAGATATCGACTAATATAAACAAGAATATGATAATCAATACATTAGACTAAAATCATACAATTTCACTACGTTACAACAACGACAACAAACAACAATCATCAACAACTCAATAACAACTTTATTAGCATAATACTGCAATAACTTTTCCAATCATAATACAACATCAACTTTATCAACATAATACAACATCAACTTTATCAACATAAGTAATGCAACCCAAAATGCAACTCAACTATGCGTATGCATGTGGTACCAATGGAGCAGAACTCCCAACTTAAAAATGGAGCAGAACTCCCAACTTAGAAATTGCCAAGTAATAGAGGCATCAAACAAGGCATAAGCCTTCAACTTCCAACTTTTTGCCAATCCAGGCCAACTTAATAATTTTTCCAATCCAAGCCAACTTAATAATTTTTGCCAATCCAGGCCAACTTAATATGCTATGCTATGCATGCGATAACAACTACAGCATCAACTTATTCCACAACAACACAACTGCAAATTAACAACAATTTAAACTTTGGCCACCAGCCTACAACTTAATATTTGCCAATTAATAGAGGCAGTTCAACAACAACAAATATCCTGCAACTTCGTATCATCAACAACAACAACATATCAACATCAATAATTAACAGCAACTAATCAATAACAAAACAACATTGGCCATAGGCCTGCAACTTACATATCAACACTGGTCATCCGACCTACAACTCGAATATGCCCATAAATTGGGACAAATCAACTTATTCAACTGTAACTGCAAATCCACGTATTCGACATGATTTCAACAAAATAAACCCACCAAAATTACCTACTAGTTTATATGAACATCCCCGACCAATTTCTACTAATTCCGGACAACTAATTTTTCCGCTTAATTCTACTCATTCGGCTAAATCGGTACTGTTATACATGATATGATCACTACTATTTTATTTTTACTGATGCTGGTAATTTTAATTACTGATACAAACACATTTATGCTATCAATTATACTGTCAACAAAATTCAACTCTGATGCAAAAACATCAGTATCTGCTAAACTCTCATTTTCTTCTAAAAACCTGCTAGTTCATCACTATCTGCTATTTCATACTTGATATGTTATTTTCTGCTAATGTTAATTGGCTGATTCTGATTCCAATTGATTTTTCTGTTATCAAACATATTAAATTTCTGCTACATATATTAATAGTGACTATATTATTTTTCTGCTAGATGATTCATCAATTCTGTTTTCTGCTATTTACTATTACTAACATATTGATTTAATAATATATGGCTTATGTTAATCCTTTAATCTTAACATATATGATTTATTAATATGTGATTGAATAATATTTTGATTTACTTCATTAAACTTCTGTTAATTCTGCTTTTTACCTACTACTAAAAATAAAACAATCTTATCATAAGAACCAGGTGGCGTGCACCACCTTAGCTCCTGTGGCTTGCGCCACATCCTTTCTCCTTGGTTGGTGGTGGCTTGCGCCATCCTTTAGCACAACAGAGGTGGCTTACGCCACCCAGTAATTGACACGCAGGGGTGGCTTGCGTCGCCCCCCACCCTCTTTTTTTTATTATTTTTTTTAAAACAACCAGTATTAATTCACGGTGCATAATTTCGACTCAGGATTCTCCATACTACCAGTTCCCCAAATTCATAAATTGAATCACACAAATTTGCCACAGAATATCAGTTTCCACAAAACGAAACAATGCATCAACACAATTACACACAATTCAGTAGAAAATCATATAAATCCCAACCCCACGTATCAATTATCGTATTCCCGGTTATAAAATTCGAACCCCACCCTTACCTTGGATTGAAGGTAGCTCGAATTTCCGGTCAAAACTGAAACTTTGATGACAAACTCTCGTATTCTCTCTTCTCCAACCTTCGTGCTTCCAAACCCTCATTCTCTCCTTGTAACTTCTCCTCTTACTCCTACCTCTATTCCTTTCTTTTCTTAATTATAACCTAGTATAATATCCTAATATAATAATGGGTCTACTAATTAATTTAATGGGCTTACTATACGATACCCCCAACTTTGTTATTTCTCACACACAACTTAACCCAACTAAATTAATTAATATTCTACGAAAATAAATATTATTTCTAATATTAATTTCTCCTGACTAAATCGACTAATTACCCGATTAATACTTATTAGCATCAACCAACATATTCAACATATTCAACAAATATTCAGAAAAATACTCAATATTATTTAATTAAAATATTTAATTAAATACGGGCGTTACAACTCTCAGCCAGTTAGAATATTTTCGTCCTCAAAAATTTACTCGATGCACCACACTCCAGATACGTTATCTCAGCTAACAAATCAACTTCCCTGCCCTAAAAAGGAAAACCCCACGTCTAACACCAAACAACAATACATCACATCAACGACAACGACAACACAAAACAATGCTCACGCAACTCACCCAACGACTAACTCAAGACACAAAGAATAACTAAGTTAAGAACACACCAGTTCACTACGGGTCAGAACACAACACGATCATTACCATCGCCGTAGGCAACACTCCCCTAATCCTCCATCATAGGAATTAGCTACTCGCACTCGAACCATCACCCTAGGTAACGAGGCAATAACAAGGATAAGAGCACAAAAGTCATAACACAACATCAACGTAATCAAACCACAAACATCGTTGTTACTCACATAAGAACCAACTGCTCTACACCGCGCTTTCGCTGCGCACTCTAATTACTTGCAACCATCTAATCTACCAAGTTCACATCCACTTACGACTAGCAAAGCAGTCATAAGAAAAGACTTCCGACTTAATTCTCCAGAATTCCGACCAACAGGTATTCTACACTTTGATTACTGACCACTTCGAACTTAGATCCGTAAATAATACCTCTGAATATCCAACACAACTACAACTACAGCCAATTCCAAATCTTGAATAGGATAGATACTTTCAAGAATTCCCAATTATCGTCAACATAAGCTACAACTTCACCGTCTTGTATTAACACATCGTCAAAACTCATCTCAACGCATAACAACATTACAACAGCATAAGGATACAGGTGTCCAATTAATCTCAACAAGAAAAAAAATCGTCTTTCCAACAGTGCTTAACACCCAATAGCTATAGATTTAGCCTTAAAACCTACACTTAACATGGCATATTAACCAAACCAATCAAACAAACTAATTCATCAAGTCCTACTCATACTAGCACAATTCTTCATACAACTTCATCTGAATTAACACAACAAGGCAACCTCATCTTACAAATCATAATTCACACCTTGCTAACTCAACATATAGCTTCGCTTCTTTCAATACTTGTAATTCAACTCTCAAATACCCCACGCGTCTTTCTTCTGATTACATAGCATATCAGAACATCCACAACAAACACCAGTTATAACATTATCTGAACAAGTATGGAAAATACATTTCATATTTCCTATATACACGTTAAGGCATACCAGCCACTACCCTTCTCGATCCGACATCCTTGGTCAAATCATAGTCTTACATTACCATTTACTTCCTACTTGGTTTATCTCTATAATTCTTCAAGTCTCATGTCAGTCGAATTCTCGATCCACCACAAACCAAAGCCCAAGTTATCCAGAACACAACCGTGAGTTTCCAAACTACTCACTGATCGACTCGCAACCTCATACTAACATCCTCAAGTCCACCTCATTTCCCTATATAGGAATCCACATCGACAACTCAAACAATTCATAAGCACTTGGCTCAACCCCAAACAATTCACTGTGCATACTACTCTAGTTGGCAAGACACGTCTACTCCATCCACATGATTCCGTTAACTATCAACAAGAGATTAAGGGTGATCAGTTCCTCAATTTGTCAATAGACAGCCGGCAACCATAATGGTGGCATAAATCATCATTATCCAACTAAAATAACGTCTTCTTCCTCGTGCTCAACGTTATCTAAGCATACTGCTCTACCATTTCTCTAAGGCTCACAAACGTTTTTCTTAATTTCCTTATTTCCAAGAACGCATAAAATCCAACACATATATTCTTATACACACTTGTTGCACAACCTAAATATCGAATATCCCTCCGATACATCAAGTACGATCCAAATCGGCCCACTTCAATCGAAACATTTATCCAAGTCCAAAACTTTTGACAACCCTAACCAATCCTTCGTCTTTCTTTTTAATCTCACAACTTCGATGACCCGTATAGTTTCACACTTGATCGTCATTCCAATCACAATCTCAACAATACCATCACATCACCTGGTTGGCGATATAACTTCCAAAAATTTCCGACCCATGTCGACACATCTCGCCAATAACACACAATCCACTTTACTATTTAACCTTCCTCAAATATTTCTATACTTTAATCATTTTCAATTATCATACGCCGCACTTCCATGTGCTTCTCCGATATTCTTCTTCTTATTACTAAACATTTTATACTTGACTTCATCTTACTATTTCCAGCAAGAATTGTCCAACTTCAAACACGATTATATTCTTCAATACAAACCTCCTAGACACAAAATTATATTCCAAAATGAAGGGAATTTCATGTAGATTCCAGAACTTCAAGAATCGCTCAAATCTGAATTACGAGTAAAAAGTTATCGTCCTTGCAATGGGACTGGTCAAGAAATCTCGTATACAAACTTCCACCAAACAAAATCAGCATCAGACCTAACTATTCAAAAACGTCTTTCTCTCTCCTCGAAACATGCCGAAAACAAAATTTATATGCAAACTGTAGGGAATTTCATAAACTTTCTGAAAAGTCCATAATCGCTTTCATCGGAGTTACGAGTAGAAAGTTATGCTTCTATTACTGAAGGTTGTTCCATAAATACGAAAATAAAAACCGAAATTAGTGAACATGAGTTCTACCTCTTTCTCTTGCTTCCAAGATCTTCCAACTATCCTTGCTCTTTGCCCAACTCTAAAAATCATGCGACTTTACTCTAGCTATACTCCACTTGCGTATCAATATTCCTCACATTGCCCTCTCTTCTCCGAGAAGCAAACATCAATCATACTGACTCGTCTTCCTTCAAAATGTCTCAACTGGACCGATAGATAAAATCATGAGTCCATACTCTCTTCGACTCACAACAACACAATTCCAACAATACTTGCACTCCTGTAACCGATATCACTTCGAACCAACTTCACATACTACAAACATCTCTGAGAAGTAAACTTCTCTGCCACTTGTTTCAAACCAACTCCTGCATACCATTTATTAGGAAAACAAACAAGTACCGACAGTGTTCCATACACTTGTCATGTACTAAGGGATAAACAACATTGGACAACTTGGCCGGACAGCCCGACCTACTCTGATACCACTAATGTAACACCTCTTTTCTACCCGGCGGATAATAGTAAAATCAGAGTTATAAAATTTCAACAAACAATAGGATTCTACACTTTCATCTTAAAAACAACTTCGATTAATTTCATATGAATAGATACATAACACTTTGATCGGATGAACCGATAACAACAAAATTCATATATATCTTCTTTCCAAAGCAAAACCACTTCAAGATATCAATATTCAACTTTGATTCACTTAACATTTTTGTTCGACTAAATCAACTTCAAAACAACATAATACTTAATAAATTCAACTTAAGAATTCAGCAACATAAAACATATTCAACAATAAACAACAAGCGTCCATCCCCCGAGTGTTACGTATCAAAGAAATACCCTTTTGACTTGCCATAGAGCAACAAAAGACTTCATAAAGTTACTTCAAACATCCACTGCAAATCTTGAGTACCTGCCCATTTCCCATGGTAGGGGAAATATCAGCATAAGGGGTGAGATATCAACTAATATAAACAAGAATATGATAATCAATACATTAGACTAAAATCATACAATTTCACTACGTTAAAACAATGACAACAAACAACAATCATCAACAACTCAATAATAACTTTATCAGCATAATACAACAACAACTTTACCAATCATAATACAACATCAACTTTATCAACATAATACAACATCAACTTTATCAACATAAGTAATGCAACACAAAATGCAACTCAACTATGCGTATGCATGTGGTACCAATGGAGCAACACTCCCAACTTAAAAACGGAGCAGAACTCCCAACTTAGAAATTGCCAAGTAATAGAGGCATCAAACAAGGCATAAGCCTTCAACTTCCAACTTTTTGCCAATCCAGGCCAACTTAATAATTTTGCCAATCCAGGCCAACTTAATAATTTTTGCCAATCTAGACCAACTTGATATGCTATGGTATGCATGCGACAACAACTACAGCATCAACTTATTCCACAACAACACAACAACAACACAACTGCAAATTAACAACAATTTCAACTTTGGCCACCGGCCTACAACTTAATATTTGCCAATTAATAGAGGCAGTTCAATAACAACAAATATCCTGTAACTTCGCATCATCATCAACAACAACATATCAACATCAATAATTAACAGCAACTAATCAACAACAAAACAACATTGGCCATAGGCCTGCAACTTATATATCAACATTGGTCATCCGGCCTACAACTCGAATATGCCTATAGCATAACAGAGGTGGCTTGCGCCACCCAGTAATTGACACACAGGGGTGGCTTGCGCCACCCCCCCCCCCCTTTTTTTTTTTTCAAAACAACCAGTATTAATTCACGGTGCATAATTTCAACTCAGGATTCTCCATACTACCAGTTCCCCAAATTCATAAATTCAATCATAGAAATTTGCCACAGAATATCAGTTTCCACAAAACGAAACAATGCATCAACACAATTACACACAATTCAGTAGAAAATCATATAGATCCCAACCCCACGTATCAATTATCGTATTCCCGGTTATAAAATTTGAACCCCACCCTTACCTTGGATTGAAGGTAGCTCGAATTTCCGGTCGAAACTAAAACTTTGACGGCAAACTCTCGTATTCTCTCTTCTTCAACCTTCGTGCTTCCAAACCCTCGTTCTCTCCTTGTAACTTCTCCTCTTACTGCTACCTCTAGTCCTTTCTTTTCTTAATTATAACCTAATATAATATCCTAATATAATAATGGGTATACTAATTAATTTAATTGGCTTACTATACGATACCCCCAACTTTGTTATTTTTCACAAACAACTTAACCCAACTAAATTAATTAATATTCTACGAAAATAAATATTATTTCTAATATTAATTTCTCCCGACTAAATCGACTAATTACCCGATTAATACTTATTAGCATCAACCAACATATTTAACATATTCAATAAATATTCAGAAAAATACTCAATACTATTTAATTAAAATATTTAATTAAATACGGGCGTTACATTGGACGCTTCAGAATAGAAGTTTTAGGTGAAAGGTTTAAATATTATTCATGGGCTACTATGTAGATGGATGTTTTGGTTATATGTTCGATTGGAGAATCGTAGCATTGTTGTAATATTGTTGTGTGACAAGGATGTTGGTATTGTGGTTACGTAGAGGTTGTTGAAACGATGTTGTGTCATGGAACTTTCGGTTCTTGTCTTTGTTGTTGCCTCGTTTCCATGGTGCAGGTTCGAGTGCGAGTAGCTAATTCCTTGTGGGGAATTAGGGGAGTGTTACCTATGGGGAGGGTAACGATCTTGTTGTGTTTCGGTTCAAGAGTGAACCTGTGTGTTCGTAACTTGGGTATTCTTGGAGTCGTGAGTTGGTCGTCAAGTGCATTGCATGGGCTTTGTATCTTGTCGTTGTAGTTATCGTCGTTGTCCTGTCGTTGTTGTAGCTGCTGTTAGCAAGGTGGTTTGTCAGTTTGTGTTATTCGTGGTGTGTCTTTGGTTGGCATGTTGGTTTGTTGGTCGGATGCGAGAGTCGTATCTGGAGTTGGTCGTATCGGTTATATTTTCGAGGACAAAAATTTCTAAGTGGGGGAGAATTGTAACGCCCGTTTTGTCCGATTTATTTAATCGAGCCGATTTAATTATTTTTGTTTCTACATTATTTTATTCTTGACTTTTATTTGACAATATTTTTCATCGTTATTATGTTTTATCGCGTTTTAAGAGCGTTTGCGAGATATTTGAGCTGAGGGGTATTTTAGTCTTTTGCTTGGTTATTTTTCATAAAATAGAAACATAGAGATTAGAAAGAGAGAAAATAGAAAGAAAGAAAAAGAGAAGAGAGAAAGGAAGAGAAGGGAAAAGAAGGGGAAAACTTGGGATATAAGGAATCATCCGTTCAAGCACGATTAATCGGGTAAGGGTGAGAAGTTTCGATTATATATTGCTTGTGTATGTATATGTGTTGTTTGTTGTAATTGTTTTGGTTGTTTCACAACCTTTTCTAATTGATAAAATGATGAACAATTGATAGAAATCGATGTTTTCGCAGTTGAGTTTCGATATAAACTGCGTAGAATACTGGTTGTTATGATTGGAACATGTTTTAGTTGATATATATCGTGATTTGGAAGTGTTTAGATGAGATTTGGAGAGGATTTAGGGTGGAATTCGTAACAGAAATTCTGCAGGAAAAATTCTGGGTTTTCGCTGCCGTTACGCGTAACAGGCAAGGACATACGTGTATTGGTTAGGGCAATACGCGTAACGAGGGAGGTAATACGCGTATGGAGGGGTGAGCGAGCTAGGCATTACGCGTATGGCCCAGGTAAATACGCGTATGACCAGAGTGGGTGCAGAATTTTGCCGCTCCGCGATTTCTTTCCTGATTTCGCGTCCGATGCTGTTCCTTTTGATCCGTAACTCGGATTAAGATGTTCTTGGTAATGTTGGAAATCTAATGAAATGTTCTTTCTTATAAAAATGGTTTTGATATTTGTGGCTGATTTAATTGTGTCGGAATTTGGAAATTTGTCATTTTGTCGACTTTTACCGTCGTAATTGTGTGCGATTGATGTGTTATCATGCAATGTGCTTTTGATATATTAAGTATAGCGTGTGTGCTGTTATATGATGGGAATATATGTGATGAAATGTTGTGATGATGGTTTGTGGCCTTAGGGAAAATAAATGCATTGTTTTGGGCTGGATTGTAAAACATGATTATTGTTGTTGAGATGGTTCACATGGGTGTATATATGTATGCATTTGATTGTCACGATCATTGTATGCCAAGCATTATAATATGCATTCTTGTGATGTCGTGTGCCCTAGTGGGTGTAAGCGACGAAATGATTCCAGAGGTAATCTGCTGTAACGGTCGCGTGCCTTATACAAAGAGGACCTAAAGTGATGTTATAGACGATCGTGTACCTTATACAAGGAGGTGTGAGCGATCGGGTTGTGTGCCTTATACAAAGAGGTGTGAGCGATCCTTAAACGTCGTGTACCTTATATAAAGAGGTGTGAGCGACGGGGAACATCGTTTGCCTGACCGGGATTTACACTAAGTAACAAGCGATGATTCCAATAGTTCCTGAGTGAACTGATGATGAGAATGATGGATGGATGGTACTGCATTTGCATAGAGTCGTTGTGTCGGTCTCTTTGCATTTGCATAAATCATGAATGGATTGATTATGTGTGGAAAATCATGAATGGATTGATTATGTGTGGAAAATCATGAATGGATTGATTATGTGTGGAAAATCATGAATTGATTGATTATGTGTTGAGCTTGTGATAGCATTGGTGATTTGATGTGCATTCGTGATAAATGCCTTGGTTGTGGATAATAAGTTTTATGTATAGACATGTGCTATGTTTTGTGGGGATGTTGTACCTTACAATGATTGTATTAGTTATCTATGGTATGGTATACATGAATATATGTGATGTGGTGGTGTGTTTCCATATGTCATAACTTTGGTACGCTATATGTATTAATATGTGATGCTTGTGGTGAGAATAACTATGCATGTGAATTTGTATGTGTTTGAATATTATTATGCAATCTTGATTTAGTTGTTATTTCTCACCCTTCTGCTGTGGTTTGTTGCTCTATGAGGCAATTGCAGATTAGTGTCTTGGAGGCATTTGTGAAGATTAGTCCTCCATCCTTTTGTAGGTCTGTCGGCTCTGATACGTAACACGGGAGTCGGGGAACGCTTTAGTTATATATGTATACGTTTGTTAGAGCTATTTTGTATTACCTTTGTATGACTATTTTGATGTTATAAAATACTTTATTTGGTAAAACCAGTTAGTTATGGATCTTTCCACTTTATTCCATAATTGAACTTTCCTTTTGTTATAAAAAGTTTCCCTTTTAGGTTATTCCATTTTGTGTTATGTATCAAATTTATGAGTAGGGATTGTACTTTCTTTCTTCAAATGTGGCATCCTTATTTCTGTCGAAAAGAATTTATTTTTTATTCACTCTGATTTATTTATGTGTTATTTAGTGCGATGGGAATTGGGGTGTTACATGATCATTGAGAATCGTGGGTTATGTATGAATGATAATTATATTATGCATAATTGTGTGTCATGCATTCATGTTGTGTCTGCTGGAGATGAGCATAGGTGGGAATTCTTGATGGGTACCTAGTCTCGTCCGAACTACATATGGGAGTCGAGTGGAGATAAGTTGTAGTTCATAGGAACGTATACGACTTATTCGAATTCTGACGGGAATCGGGTTCAATGAAGGAACCATATGGATTGTGATGGTACCGCATGCATTGTATAGTGTCAGTTGGGTCGCTTTGCATATATGTATGATTGGATGTGGGCTGAATATGCCGAGTATTGATGTGACACTTATACGTGAGTGTTGATTGTATGATTGGTGTGATTTGTGTAATAACTACTCCTTAGCATGTGATTTTCACAGTGTATTATTGAATGTAATTCTCACCCATTTTCTGTTGCTGTGTTTGTGCTCCTTGGGTAGTACAGATAATCAGGTACCTAAGTAGTGCTTGGAGCATGTGTTGCTATTGATCGAGTCTTAGGAGTCGCTCTGATACGTAACACAGGAAGGATGGAGATTTATTTACTTTCTTGGTGTTATTTGGTATTTATGACGTATCATGATTTATTTAATGTTGTTAAACCATAGATTTTGTGGAGGTTGATGTAATTGGAGACTTAGTGTTGAACTAATTGATTAATCTGCTGTTTAACTTAATTTTTCATGAGTAATAAGATATGAAGTGATTTGATATTTCATGAGAACATTTTTTTATTGATGTGGCATCCTACGTGTGTAAATTTGATTTTTCCGCAACTATTTTTGTATATTTTTACCTATTAAACGAATGGGTATAGTAGGGTCTTACAGATGTGCGCTATTCTCCTATGTCATAGCCAAGATTCATCTTCGTTACTTAGGGGACATACATCACTTGAGAGGATTCAGAGTCATTGTGTAGGCATTTCCACTTCTCGAGCTAGTCAATAGAATTTCATTTGATTTTGATTTTATGTCTCTATAACCAGAAGAATAAAATGTTACATTGTTACCTTTGTCACATATTTAACTTATGTTGAGCAAATTATGCTTAAGTCCTTGTACCAGGAGGACTTCCCAGTCGTTGGATTTTGGAATTTACCAATGGTGCCAAAATCCTCCTTCCCTGGGAAAGAAGGTGTAGAATAAGGTTTTGTCACCTATCATATGCTTTGAACAAACTGTTGTCAAGATACCATTTGGTCTTTGAGAGTGTAAAGAGTTATGGAAAAGAAAATGTTAGTTCTTAACTTTCGCTACCCGTATCATCTTGGGTCCTTGTTTGTTCATTTTATAAATGTTTTTTTATTTGTTTTAGAGATATAGGCATTCTCAAGGTTTGATAGGATTCTTTCCTTGTGTTCAAAGTGTTTGTTATAAAAATATGAAAGGGGTTGTCCTTTATTTTCATAACTTTTCTTAATGATACAAAACTTGGCAATGTGACCTTCTTTATTACAGTAGTTTCATTTTAAGATTTTAGAATGAGAGGTGTTTTTGGCCTTACATATGTTCTCAAAGTTTCTACTATTGTTATTTGGTTCATATCCTAATTTGGATTTGTGATACGCCGCAAGTGTATGGTTGTGCGATGTACTAAAAAGTTATCGAATCACAGAGACCAAAGATTGATTACCAAATTAAATTCTATTGATGTATATCTAGAGTGGTCAGAAATTGGATTTTGTAAAACAACTTAAATTAAAAAGCACTTTTGTAAAACATCTTAAATAAAAATCACTTAAAATACTTTAAAAGAAACAAGACTTAAGATTCATGATCCCTGCTCTGGCACATTCATATGATCACTTCACTTTTATTACGAGAATTTTGACACGGTTTTGAAAAATAGATAAATATGGACAACACCTGCTTTTGCAATCGTGTATTTCACACGACCGGATTATTAGTCAGACACTATTTTCTTTTGCGCAATTATAAAGATGGAACATTTCTTAATCACAACTGAGAACTTTCGTTGTATCAGACTTAACTGTTTAAAAACCTACGCTTGGGTACCGATATATATCCTTTGAGACTACGACCGGTACTAGAGAACTCTTTACTTTTGTACAAGTGTTTGAATGAATAACTCAAGTTTTAAAATAATCTCATAGATAAAATTCTCGTAATAGATTAGTGATGTATCATATGAATAATCACGAGTTAGGTCTCATAACCCTTATTCCCTAGAGGACTACTCACTCATGGTGAGGAACAATACAATCATGGCAATTATCACAATCGAAAACACGATTAACAAAATAATCACAAATAAACAACTGCAAATAAGAGTGAAAACAACCTGACTGGCAAGAAATCCACTTGAATTAAGATAGATCCAATGCTCCAATGGATACTTGATTATAGAGAAATACCGTGAAATAAAATACGTAAAAACTAAGAATCAAATCTTCCTCCCTCACGCAAGACAAAATATGAGTTTCAAAGGAAGTTTCTAAATGTAGAATAAATCTCATGATTCAATGCTAATTATAATAAGAAATTAGATAAATCAGAAGTTGGAAAGATCTCAAAACAACTTGAAAAGTTTGAAAAGGAAACAAATGGGGAAATCTAACGCTTTCCAGCTATGACCCGTAGCAGCTGTTATGGGTGGCCGTAGCAGGCCCCTGGAATTTTTATGGGTGCTTGCTCAAAAGGGGGGAGCTAGGGTTTGGCTGCTACAACCCGTAGCAGGTGCCACCCGCTGTAACACTCAGGTTTTTGTACGGAGAATTCTTGAACTTTCACCATTTTTTGTGCTTTGTTTCAATTCGGTTCTTATTTTTTCTAGGATACCTCTTAAAGACTAAAATTACCAAAAACATGATACCAAAGCATAAAATGCGATAAAACAAAGTAAATCGAACATAAAAGGGAAAATGATGAAGTAAAACAACTAATAAAAGCGATGCAGAAACCACCTATCAAACTCCCCCAAACTTAGACCGTTGCTTGTCCTCAAGCAACAAATCTTACTTATGAAAAATTTTCGGATCCAACGGTTCAGTGATGGAAAAGCTTAAGAAAGTGAGCCACCGGTACTCATACGTGAGTTTTGTTTAGATTAGCTAAGATCCAGCTCTCTTAGTTATCATCTGACACCAAAGGTATTTACAAGGACACTAACCATAGTGAGACTACGGACCTGAGTCTCCCCTTCAGACACCGCTTTGTTGAAACAAGTTTGGTTCATACCATGAATCTTCCAAGGTTTTGATGATAACAAAGTATTTGAAAAAATAATTAGGATCTCTAACTAGCCAATTTGTGTGGGCAGGATTATATTTACTTGATGGAACTAGCTCAGACACTTAAATGGCTTTGGTTCGGTTCTGGTCACATTCTTGCAAGGACGTCTGATCATAAAAAGTTGTTACTAGTACATTTTAGCTCAGAAGCGTGCTATGCTTCCTCTAATGCTGAGTAATGTCATATCAATTCTGCTAACACGGGACTTAAGATTTATTGACATTATTGTAATACCCCAAAATTTGCCCTCTCTTTTCTTCATATCTTTTAGCATGAGCTTTCATTGCATTCCATTGCATTCAAGCATAGAAAAACATAAACATCAAGCATTTAGCATGGCATCTTGCATAAGGGCATGTGATCAGGTAATCCTCTAAGGTGTTGATCATCCAAAGCTAAAGAAGAAGACCAAGTGTTTCTCATAAGCCTCAAGGATCTCTTACATCATGTATCATCTCCATTTGATCTCACAAGTTATGGGAAAAGGAGAATTCATCAAGAAGATTGGACAGTGCATGAGCTCCTACACAAGGCAGTCAAAAGTTGGGATCTGACCCTCAAATGGGCAAGCTCTTTGAGTTTTTATCATCTCCAAAGAACATATCTCATCATTGTTTGAGAGGATACACATCATATTCAGAGGAATTTGGATTTGGAGGATGTGTTATTTCCTCCTAACTAGAGGGTGCCAAAATTAGGGTTTGACCTAAAATCAGTTTATTTCTGATTTCTTGGCCAAGACTTGATCTCATGGTATTCCTTATGTTCTTAAGTGTTCATGGATGGAATCTTGGTCATTGGTTCTTTGAGGAAGATGTTCAATGGATCAGTTACTTGTGTAATAAGCAAAAGTCAACAGTTCAAAAGGAGAAAGTCAACTGTGGAATTTTGAGGTTCCTTTCATGGTTTTCAAGGTCTCATATCCTCATATGGTCTTCAATTGTCAAGATTCATGCCATTCATCAAGAATCAAGAGTTTGTGCAAAAGTTACTAAATTTGGAAAATGACTTATAATGAGAACTTTCCATTTTTGGCAATTTTTCCACCACATTCAACTTGACTTTTCATCATCAAGGAAGCTCCAAATGAATTTTCATCCAACATGAAAGTTGAAGATCTTTCTCTCCCATTTCCAAAAAGTACTAGAAAATCTCCATATCATTTGTGGAACTCTAGTTATGGTCAAAACAATGCAAGGTGCATTTCATGGATTTCTTATATGTCAAATTTTCCACCTTTTGCATTTTGGCACAAATGGACTTGTAATTGGTCTTTTTGCTTCATGTTATATTACAACATCAAAATGCAAGTCAAGAGGAGTATTTTTGGCCTTGGAATCAAATTATTTCATGCCATATTTCTCATTATTTTCACAAAGTGCAAAAATGCAAATTGATTCAAAACTTACAAACCAAGAAAGTGCAAGGCCCAAATTCAATTCAGAGGTGATCCATAAGTAAATTGGAGGTGAATCATGCTGATTACAAGGGATTATCACGTGTCGATTAGTGGTGGTGGTACAAAATGCAAATTTGCAATTTCATCCAAATCTCATTAACCAAGGTTCTAATCACTTGCTAATTCTAATCAGTGAACTAATAGAGAGTATATATGCTTAATCATACCCTCACAGCTAGGCCAGAGACTTTCATTTGCCCAGTTTTGGTTTTTTGCTCTCACACTTCCTCTCATTGAATCTCACTTTCCTTGGAGTTTCTTTGAGATTTCTCTTCACATTCTTGATCAGTGAAGAGAATAGAGCAAGAATCAACTGCTATTTTGAGCTCATAGTGAGGATTTCACCAAGTTCCATTCAAGAGGATTCAAACTTAAATCTCAAGATCTAGCACGATTTCAAGCTGTAGTTTCATTTATTTTGCATCTAGAGGTTCCAAGGAGTAGATATGCAGTTTTTGGAGGGATTTCTTGGAGGATTTCAAGTTCTACAAGGTTCAGGTTGGTGAATTTTTCATACTCATAGAACTAAGTTTTATTGTGTGCATTATGATCTGTGTACTTCACTGAGCATGTTGATCTATTTTATTCTAAATTTGGACGTGTGAATTGTGTGTAATGTGGATTTAAAGTTTTAGATCTAAAATTGTTTTCATTCGATTTACTTTGTGTGCTTGTTATCTGATGAAATGGTTTGGATATTTGAGTTCCTTGTGGAAATATGGTTTGAATGGTATATTCATGAGCATTTTCTGGAGATTTTGATGTTGAAGCTCGCCGGAGAGGGTAACCGGAGCCCTAGCTCCGGTGACTGGTTATGGTGTCCGACCGGTGGAGGGTTTGAATGGAGAAGATGCACTCCATCCGTTGATTGGCTTGATCTAACGTCCCTTATGTTGCCACGTTTCTTTTAATTTTTTATTTTAATTTAATGATGCGTGTTTGTAGTCCATGCTTGTTAACGTGTGCCTTCAATCCTGACCACTGATTTTAATTGATATTTGAATTGGTGATTTAATGAGAAGCGTCTGATGCATCTGACAGTTGGATTTTTGCCAACGCATTAAAAAGGCATGTGAGGCTCACGTGTTTCTTTTTTTTAATTTCTAATTAATCTTGTGTGTGCGTGTGTACTCTTTTATTGTGTGCATGTGAATCTGAACTGTTGATCTTGATGACATGTTAATTTCATTGACTGATGGTACGCGTTGGATTAATTGTGTGGATTGGATTTAATCTGGACGTTTGACTGAATTACATGAGATCATTGACATTCGCCTTTGGACTTTGTGTTTTGGGCTTATTAATTGCACCCTAGTCTGAGCCCATCTTCATTTTTCAACGTGTTTTGTTGCTGTTTGCACCCTACTTGCTTTTTATTTCGTTTTATGTTTCATTTAATTTTTGTTTTGCATTTTAATTTTCTAAAATCATTTTAATACATCCAAAAATCATAAAAAAAATAATGAATCTTCTTTTTAGTTTTATAATTTTTTCCATATTTTTATTTTCTTATTTTATTTTATTTTTGGCATATGGATTAATTAATTGTTTAATTTCTTTTTGACTTGCCTCACATGTGCATACTTCAACTTGTAGAATTTATTTATCTCCATCTACAACACATTTTCAATCCATTCTTTTTGCATTCATTAGATGACATTCTGAAGTGCATGAAAACATTTTTGTTTCATTTTTAAAACTTTTTCATATTGCATTTTGGTCCCTCTCTTTTGCATATTGAATCATGATGATTACTTGATCTTTGCTTAATTGTTTGAGTTCCTTAACTTGTGAATTTTTGTGAGATCTTTTATCATGTGATTGTTTTCTGATCTAGATCATTTGAGTTTAAATTTCATAATTTTTGAATGTCATATGATGCATGTTTGCTTATTTGTGCTTAAGTGACTTATACATGATCATCTCTTGACATCTCTTTACACAAGTTGATTTTCCTTGCTCAATTGATTAATTTCCTTTGTGATTCTTTGAATGAGCTTTTGATATGATGTTTACCCCTGGTTGAGGTCCTTTGAGACTAATTTTTGCAATTTTTGGATCATGTTTGAATCATGTTTGAGTATGCCTAAGTGTTGGAACTTTGTCCTCTTTTTGTAGTTTGTTTTGGTGCATATTTTGAAGTTGTTGATTGATGTTTGAACTTGTATAACTTGAGTTTGGTTTTGATATGAAATTGATGCATATGCTATTGCCTCTTGAGTTCTATTCTTGGGTTTCATGTTGCTTGAGCATAGTTGAATGCATTTGGCTTGAATTGTATGATGAATATCATTACCTTTCCTTTTGTGAACTTCCTTGGATCATAATGCTTCATGTTTTGAATCACTTTTGCACACATGAATTGTTGATGATAATATGATTTTGGTTCTGACTTGTCTTCATTTTCATCTTGCCTTTCTCATTTCATTTTGATGTGAAGTTCATGTATGCTTATTTGTCCATTTCATACAAGTATGCTTGCATTCTTTCATGTTTATCTTTGCATGCTTACTTGAATTGTTTTGCATTGATCTTTGAAACATGTTGATTGATTTGAGTTGGACATTTATGATATGATGTGCTTTCTGCCACTTATTGTATCTTATCTTCCTTCTTCTCCTTCTCTTTTCTTCTCTTTCACTCTTTCTCATCCCATGAATCTCAAGACTTGTTCAAGTCTTGGATTCTTTCCCTTTAGAGCTACCTAGTCCAACTTAATTTTTGATTAAGCTGGGAGTAGGATTATCATTAGGTTTTAGGTAGTCATTTCTCCTAAACCTCACTAACATTAGGACATCCATGCATGATAACATTAGGACTTTTAGTTTCCCTTTAGAGTTTCCCTTGTGTCGTTTCTCTTCTCATCTCAAAATAAAAGTAAAAGACACTTAATAAGGGTTAACGTGTATTGCGCTTGAGCCTTCTATGTGGGAAATGGGGAACGAGGGGCTTCCTCTCATTCTTCTAGGATACCTATTGTACGTCCTGTTGGGGACGATGCGCGAAGTATTCGTTCCTATATTTAAGACTTTGGTTCAATGCAAGTTACAAATAACTGTAAAAGACACTTCTTGCTAAAAAACTTCAAACCAACAATAACGTCTTTCCTTCGGGAATTCTTTTCTCATCTCACTCACTCTCAGCATATGAACGTTCTCCTACTCGTTCTCTTGCAAGATGGTAACGCACTCGGACCAACGAGCCTGCAACACCTGAGCTAGAATGTTAGCCGTTCCCAAAAAAAACCAAACAAAGCGACCCTCGTTGAGGGGAACTACGACGCTCTGATTCTCATGTTCCCGATGAGATACGTAGGCAATGGGGTAGGGCCCATTCGAGCACATATTTTATTTTCCCTACATTTGTTTCTTGTTCTCTTTTTTCTTCTTTCATTTTTCCTGTTCCTTTTCTTTTCCAGTAGCAGTGGAGCTCCAGACGACGTCACCCTGTGAACGAGACAAGCAAACGTGGATCCCATCGGGTACGATGGATGCGTGGGGGTGCTAATACCTTCCTCTCGCGTAACCGACTCCTGAACCCAGTTCTCTTGGTCGCAAGACCATGCTCTTTCCTTTTCCCTTCAGGTTTATGCTGTGTTTCCTTTCCCTCTCTTAGGATAAATACACATTGCTGGCGACTCTGTTTCGGTGCCACTTTCACGTTTGTACTTGGATGAAAATCCTGGGAGCGACAATTATCTTCTGCAAATTGTGTTGTACTTGAATAAGAGTTGTATCCTCTGGAAAAAGGCATTGTTTCACGGATACTCTTGTACCTGAAAGTCCCAACACTTGCTCCATTTGAAAAAGAAGATGTACTCGAAGATTTGGTTATGTTTGTAGCCGTTGAAGATCTCCAACGTCTTTATTTTCATTGGCTATAAAAAGTAGCTGAAGATTTGAAGATCTCTCAAGAAATAAAGCTGCAAATAGAAACTAAGATATACACGCACTACCTTCAAAAACTCTGAGTCTGTTAAGAGTCTTTGTAATAGTGTGTTGTATTACTTGAACACTTCTAATATTTTATCAAGTGTTTTTCTTTTGTAAGTTATTCCTTCTCTAAACTAGCTGTTTAGATTAAAGTCTTAGACACGAGCTCTAAGCAAGGTAAAAGTCTTGGACACGAGCTCTAAGTAAGGTAAAAGTGTTACACACGAGCTCTAAGCAAGGTAAAAGTCTTGGACACGAGCTCTAAGTAAGGTAAAAGTGTTACACACGAGCTCTAAGCAAGGTGAAGTCTTAGGCAGGCGGTCTAAGCAAGAGAAGTCTTGGTTAGGAGCTGATTGAGCATAGTGAAGTCGTAGACACGAGCTCTAAGCAAGGGAAGTCTTGGACAAGTTGTCTGAGCAAAAAGAAAAGTCTTATACAAGTGTGTATAAGCAAGTGTAATTTGGTTGATTATAGTGTAAAATATCTTACTTGGCAAGGGGGCTGGAGTACTCTCAGTTGGGAGAGGAACCAGGATAACTATTGTGTGTTCTTTGCTATTTTACTTTACTTCTATCTTTATTTCCACTGCACCTTATCATATTTTGAATTAAGTTTTAGAATATGAACTCTTGTTTAGAAGTAAATCCAACTTTTGTAAAACACAATTCAACCCCCCTTCTTGTGTATTTTTCTCACCTTTAGTTGGAATCAGAGCAAGGTTTGTACGTAACACTTAACAGTGGTACAATCAAAGATCCAACGAGAAAAATATGGATCCTGAGGTTACTAATTCTAGTACCTCACGGGGGATTCCCTATGATTACAATAGCTCTGAGAGAAATCATTATATTGCTAAACCTCTTATATTCAATGGTGACTCTACTGAATTTGAATGATGGAAAAGCAAGATGTACACATATATTATTAGACTCGATGATGAGTTATGGGATATTCTTGAGGATGGCATTGACATTCCTGTAGATAGTGTTGGTATGGTTACTGACAGAAAAGCTCTGACTCCAGCTCAAAAGAAAATCTACAAAAAACATCACAGAGTCAGAGGTATTCTAGTTGATGCACTTCCACATGTTAAGTATTTGAAGATCATTGATAAGTCCTCTGCTAAGACTATCTTTGAATCATTGTGTTCTACATATCAAGAAAATCAACAAGTCAAAGAAACCAAAGCTGGCTTGTTGATACAAAAGTATGAGTTATTCAACATGAAGGAAGACGAGGATATTAAAACCATGTTCTCCAGGTTTCAGGTCCTTGTCTCAGGCCTTTAAGTGGTGAATAAAAGCTACTCAACAGCTGATCACGTGAAAAAAATTCTAAGAAGCCTCCCTTAGAAGTTTATACCTAAAGTAACAGCTATTCAGAAAGCCAAAGATCTGAATACGATGTCTCTTGAAAGTCTAATAAGTAATCTTCAAATTCAAGAGATGGAAATCAATGGAGATAATACTACTCAAAAGCTTAAATCTCTCGCATTGAGATCTGCCTCTAAAAAATTTGGTGACAAGTCCAGAAGATCTTCAAAAAATGGCAAAGCTGACGAACCACCTGAAGAAGAATCTGATGGAAGATCTGACGATGAAGACATAGCATGCTTCATCAGAGGAATACAACAAATGGCCAGAAGAAGCAAAAGATTCTCTAAAAACAACAGGAGGATCAACTGCAAAGATGAAGAAAGAATATGCTACAATTGCAACAAACCAGGACATTTCAGAAGTGATTATCCTGAACCTCTGAAGGATGGTCAGAGAAAAGGAATTTATCAGAAGGATAATTTCAGAAACAGGTTCAAAAATAATTTCATGGCAACATGGGAAGAACTAGATGGAGAAGAGTCAGAAAAGGAAGATAATGCTAATTTAGCACTGATGGCTCACTTATCTAAAGAAGAACGTCTATCTGAATCTGAAAATGAAGATGGGGTATTCTCTTACTCCAACTTTATTTCTTGTACTAACAATCTTCTAGATCATTGTAAAAATCAGACTAGTCAGATTAAGATCCTTAGAAGAGATAACTCTATTTTAAGAGAAGAATTAAAAGAAATTAATATATCTCAAAATGAACGTTCATCTTTGGGTAAACATGGTCATACCTTTCATAAATTCATTACAACTGGAATTTATCATACCAAACTTGCATCTATGATTTATGGAGTTGGAAAATATAATAAGGAAGGTCTAGGATATGATGAAGGTTGCTCTAGTACTAAAAACACTTCAAAAGTGTTTCAAGGTTTATGCTCATCTAGTATTGCTCAAACTGTGTTAAGTATTCATTTTGTTCCTGCTACTAAAGCAATGAATTCAACTGAACCTATTAATCAGAAGTTTAAAGGCATTGCTATAGCAGAATCTAATAAATCAGATAATTTGATGACATCAATGTTCAAAACTTTTGAATCACAGGATAAGTTTAAATCTGCTGATAAGGTTAAGAAAAACTCCTCTCAAAACTATTTTAAGCAAAATGATAGGAGTAGTGCTAAATCTTCTCACAAGATAAAGGGATAAAATAAGAGAAAATCTATTGAAACTAACCCAAAAGGACCCATACATGTATGGGTACCTGTAGCGTGCGATTTTTATCGGTGACGCGACCACCTTACCGCAATGGTTGGAATTGGGTGCTACTTTCTGATTTCTTATTTATCCTATGGAGCTGGAAAGGAAAGGGAAACTATCTAAAACTAACCTTGCACGCAAATGTTTTCTTTAACAAATGCTAAGATATTGGGGGTCCGGGGTCAGGTTATACAAAGGGGAGTTATTAATTACCCAGTGTATATATGGTTATCCATATACTTTCTTTGGCAGGTTTAAATACTTTCTGGTGTTTTACTGTTATAGGTTGGGAATGTTTCTCTTTTGGGAATGTTGAGAGTGTTTTTGTTGTTTTCGGGTTTTACGTTGTTTTTGGTAAGGTACTGGACCTAAAATTTTTGATTTGTGTGCTCGCTAAGATTTCGCAATCTTATGCCTACGTATTCCCATAAAGATAACAAGGAAATCAGAGCAAATGTAGTTCCTCCTATTTTATGGGAGGAAAGATGTTTGGTGTCTTGTTTAAAGCCCAAGATTGAAGCTAAAGGTTTGTTCAAAGCCCAAGATTGAAGCTAAAGGTTTAACTGAGAGAGAATTTTTCATCTCTAAAGGGAGGTATCTCACCTGTTCATCACAGTTAATGGGTAACTGATTATAAAGGGGAATTACTTTAACTGGAATGTATGGAATCCAACAATGCCATAATTTCCTTTATAAGGGAGATGTCCTGAAGGAGGAAACTTTAACTCAGTATTGAGCAATGCCATTTTTCCTTAGGAGTCTTCCATGCTAAGAGAGGGACATTGGCTTGGATGTAAATAATCCAGAGGCTTGCCACTTAAAGCTGTTAGATGAAAGAGGAAGTTTACCAGGATAAAAGAGGGACCACAACTTGGATTTTTGAATCAACAAGTGTGCCACTTACAACAATTATCTAGGATTGGGGTTTTTTGATTGGCTGTTTTGATGTGTGATGTACAGAGAAATGCCTTCCTACAGAGAGAACTTTTGATTTCCTCTGAGGGGATGTTGATTTTTGTGTGCCTTGATCAAAGCCCAAGGTTCAAGCTAAAAGGTTGATTCTACTAGGGAAGTTTTTAATATGTCTTGTATAAAGCCCAAGATTGAGGCTACAAAGAATTGACTCTTCCGGGGAGAGGTTTTATCTGTCTTGTACAAATCCCAAGATTGAGGCCGAAAGAATTGACTCCACTGGGGAGAGGTTTTATTTGTCTTGTACAAAGCCCAAGATTGAGGCTGAAAGAATTGACTCCACTAGGGAGAGGTTTTATATGTCTTGTACAAAGCCCAAGATTGAGGCTGAAAGAATTGACTCCACTGGGGAGAGGTTTTATTTGTCTTGTACAAAGCCCAAGATTGAGGCTGAAAGAATTGACTAACTCAACTGGAGAATATGATCTGTAACACCCAAGATTGAGGCTAAATCTGCTACGGAAAAATCATTATACAAAGCCTAAGAGGAGGATGGTTGGGGAATTTCTTATATGAAGCCTAAGAGGAGGCTTGCTTCTGCTGAGGATTGTTGAAATCCAGAGACAGATCCAATGTGTTGGGGAATTAACTCTTGCTAGGGATTTAAGAAGAGTTGAAATATCAGAGACCATGAGGTTCTGATTCTGTTAGGTTTTTGTTGATGGTAAATTGACCTTGTCTGGGGATTTTTAAGGTGAAGGTTTACACTTTGAGTTTGAAAACCTATGGAGCTTTTAACTCTACTAGAGATTGATGAAGTGATCAGGATTCTTCCTATGCTTATAGGAAACTTGAGGGTTTCTTTGAGATCCAAGAGGAGATGAGACTTTCCAAGTCTACTGGTATGAAGAGGTTAACACTTAGTTGGAGAATAATCTTTGTATGATGTCCAAGAGGAGGCTGATGTTTTTAGGGATGAGAATCAACCCTAAACTGGTATGATGTTTTGGAATTCTGACTCTCTGGAGGATTGAACTAGTAGAGATGACTAAGTTCTGTCCTATACCTGTAGGAAGCCTTTGGGTCCTTGTACTAAGCCCAAGAGGAGGCTGAGAACTTCTAAGAAGCTAGTGGTTCCTTGTACTAAGCCCAAGAGGATGCTAGGGATGCTTTTAGGAAGCCTGTGGGTCCAAGCCTGAGAAAAGTTCAAGAAAGGTTTCACCGGGAATAATCCTTTCTTTAATGAACAGTTCTCGGGTTTGAAAAAATTCAAGAGAGGTTTCAATGGGAATTAATCCTCTCTAGGGAAATGAATTTCTTGTACAGAAATTTCTAAGTTGTGACAGTCTTGAGAAATTTTTCACCGGGAATAATGCCTTTCTCTGTTCCATATTGTATAAGCCCAAGAGGAGGCAAGACTCTATCTGGAATTTCCTATGGGGGAACTAGTTTTGACTGTGTTAAAAGAGTAACCACTGGTTTGATCTAAAATAATACCTAATTGTTGGGGAAAACTCTAAGTAAGTATATACAGGCATATATACAGATGAAATATATAAGCAAGTATGTGTAGAAGAAATAGTAGAACTTATAGGTGTGTAAGCTCCAGCATTGTAACTGTCATACCCCAAATTTTGACCACTAAGATTTCCAATCATTGTGAAAATCATCATCACAATGTGGAGGTACTTTCATGTCTCATTAATCTCCTCAGGAATTAATGAGCATTCACTACATTTAAAGATTAGGGTTTTGAGCCCTCTCAGAGCATTTAGACAAAGGATCAATCAAGAAATGACATGATCTTCAACTTGTTTAGTCTCTCAAACACCCACAAGGGATCAATAGGACTCCCACATCAAGAATCAAGCACAAGGTTGCAGCATTCCAAGTAGATTAAGCCTCCAGATCGTCAGTGTCACCAAATTAGGGTTTTGGTCGACCAGGGCCTCTAGACGGAAATTTTCATCTGGGCATGAGTCTATGCTTCAAAATATAACTCAAGATACTCCAAGGGACCTTATGGACCAATCATCAAGTCAATTTATCCTCAGGGGATGCATTTACCAAAAATCAGGAATTAGGGTTTCTTGACCTAATTCACCCCGAAGTTGACTTTTGGGACAAAACATGAGCCAAGACCTCAAGACATGACTTGAGGGTCTCCAATACACTACATTGATCCATTTGCAACAATGGATTGATTCAAGAAGCTTGATCCACAAGTTTCAATTTCATCAGAACCACAATTAGGGTTTTGAGGGAAAAGTCAACTGTACGTTTGACTTTTGACCAAGACATGCTCCCAAACCTTGGGACATGATTCAATACACCATATAACACCTATGGAACATATCCATTAAATTTGATTTAGGTCAAAGACTTGATTTCACGAAGGATCGCACAGTTTGGATTTCATCCGATAAAAAGTCAACTGTACAAAAATCCAAAGTTTGACTTTTTGGATTTTTGGTCAAACAAGGTTTCTTAACCCTAAAACAATGTTAATGTGTGATTGGAATCATCATTCATCAAGAAAAATCAAAGAAAGTGAGTTAACTTGTAAAAGGGGTAATCATAAAAAAACTTAGAATTTTTCTAAGTTATGGAACAAAGTGGCTAGGGTACTAACTTCCAAGGACCATAACTTGAGATCCAAGCAACCATTTTGGATGGTCCAAAGATGGATTTGTAGCTCTCATGGCATACTCTAAAAGTGTCAACTACATCTCATTCCAATTCCTCATGGATTTTAAGTTATGGAGTGATCAAAATGGCTAAAAACACAAAAGTGACACTTTTCCAACACTTAGTGAAATTTTCACTAAGTCACAATCTGCCTTATTTTTTCCAAAATGTAGAGGCATTTTCCATTATAATTCATGTTGACTCAAAACCAAATTTGGACATCATGTTGAAATAGGATATGTCAGCTTTCCAAAGTGACCAAGAACTCCCTCAAACTCCATCTGAGCTAGGAGTTATGACAGCTGCAACATGCCTTGCTGCAAACTGTTTGACAAGGCAGATTTGTGCATTAGGGTTCGATTTGATCAATTTGTTCAAATGACAAATAAGTTTATCCATCTGCACACCTCAGGGGGAGACCAAGGAGGAACAAACACTGATCCATAAGCCTCTCAAGTCTTTGGAACTACAAGTAGGTATGTGTCGCTCCCAGGATTTTCATCCAGGTACAAACGCGAAAGTGGCACAGAAAACAGAGTCGCCAGCCGTGTAAATTTATCCCAAGAGAGGGAAAGGGAACACCGCATAAACCTGCGGAAGAGGGAAAGGAATGGTCATCGCAACCATAGCCTGGGTTCGGGAGTCGGTTATGCGAGGGGAAGGTGCTAGCACCCCACGCGTCCATCGTACCCGATGGGATCCACGCTTGTTGTCTATTCTAAGGCTGAGTTATCTTAACATCTAGGGTTGCACTAAAATGGGGAAGGGGAAAACTAAGACAGACTCGGTAGGACGTCAACGTCCTAGGCCTACGTACTCCCTTCGTGCAATGGGAAATTCAGAGTCAACGTAGTTCGGACCAAGTTCTTTTTGTGTTTTTTTATGAGCGACGTTAAGCTCGCGTCCGACAGTTAGGGTCGATGCCTGTTTGCGACTCATACGAAAAGTAACGTGCCCTTTTTGAAAATAGCCTTTAGTTTGACGATCCCGAAGGACAAAAAGGTTTGAAGTTTGTTTGTATTTTTTAGGACAGAAGTGACTTGAGTTAATTCATAACTCAACTTGAACCAAAGTCTATGACACGGGAACGAATGCGTCGCATGGTCGTCCCCAATGGAACGTATGCTCAACACTCTAGAAGAGAGAAGGGGGACCCCTCAATCTTCATTTCCTATGTTTAAGGCTCGTGTGCAAGGCAAGTCGACCTTATTAAATATCTTAGAGATGTTATGAGATGAGAAGAGGGACTCAAAAAAGAAAAACACTATGGGGAAAATCTATCTTAATGTTATCATGCAAAGCTGGCCCTAAGGGGAAGTTTGGAGGGAGACTATCCTATGGAATCTAGTCCTAATGTTATCATGCAGAGGTGGCCCTAAGGGGAGGTTTGACAAAAACCTAAGCCTAAAGAAAGGAAGGATGAGAGAAAGAAAGAGTGAGAGTAGACATGGATAACTATCGACATCCTCAAATAAACTTACCTCAGCCTCTGCATACAAGGTTAGTACAAATAGACATAAGTGACAACAAAACAAATGAAACTCAAACAAAACACAAACCAAAGAGAAATGTTTATAAACCAAATGAAATTCAACAAAAATAGAATGTGGATGACCTAAACATGAATCATTAAGTCAAAGGAGCAAACCCAAATGATGGCACAAGTGCCTTCTCAAACAAGTAGTCAGACATGATCAAGGAAGTGCATATAAGAAGATCTCAAACAAAGAGGAATCTCATAATTAGTAAAACAACTTATAAAATCACCAAATTAAAACTCAACACACCCCAACCAGTGGCAAACAACATGTTAAAAACGCATGCAAAAATTCATAAGATAGGTCACCCTAACAATTATGCAAAGTTCAGACAAGAAACATGACTCAATGTGCAAAAGAAAAGAACTAAAATGCAATATAAAATAGTTTTAAAAATGAGAGAAAAATATTTTAATGCATTTCAATATGTTTATGAAATAATGCAAAAAGAATGAATTCAAAAGGTTTTATGGATGATGAGAAATAAATTTTACAATGCAATGTGTGCAAGATGAAACAAATTCAAAAAGAAATTATTAAAATAATTAATTTAGATGATAAAAATAGAATAAAAATAAAAAATAAAATTTGGGAAAATTTTATGAAACTATAAATATGATTCATGAATTTTTTGGGGAATTTTTGGATGCAAAAATATATTTTTAAAAGTTAAAAATGAATTAATGCAAATTAAATAGAATAAAAATATGAAATATGCAAGGGGGGTGTTTAGCAGCCCAAATACGTTGAAAAAGAACATGGGCTAAAGAGGGGGGTGCGAACAGAAGGCCCAAAACAAGAGGTCCATAAGTGAAAATAAAATAAAAAAAGGGGAGAACACATGTGACCCAGTCAATGGTCAGACTCACCATTAGCCATTGGATCCATCCAACGCGTACAATCCAGTCAAATAAATACAAAGTAATAATGATGAGAGGCATAGATCCACAAGCACACGATAATTAACATACACATGCACGCACAGAATTACTCAGAAGTTAAAATAAGAACACGTGAGCCCCACGTGAATCATTAATGCGTTGGCTGCATCTTATCCATCAGATTAAAACAACGTCCCAGATTAGATCAAACCAAAGGGTGATGGATGGTTCAGATTGAGGTTCACAATAGTTATCATGGACTGCAAACACATAAGCCATAAAATAGAATCAAAATTTAAAATGCGTGGCATCATATGGACCGTTAGATCAAAGTCACGGACGGTGGGGATTTCATCATCTACCTCCAAACCCTTCACCGGCCGGAACCTGAACTAGCCACCGGAGCTAGGGTTCCGGCCACCCTCTCCGGTCACCTGCAATGAAAAATGCACCAAAACACGCAAATGAATACACTATCTTGACCAGAATTTCACCAGGATCAATAATATCACGTTAAAAATCACCAACAATCAACACACAAAGAGATTCGCACGAAACAAGTTAGGGTTCCAAAACTTAAAACTCACGATGTGCACATGATACACGTCTAAACTCAAAATAAAACACATCAAAGTCATCAGCAACAATCACAGATCATTATGAATGTAAAAAAATAAAGTTTTAGGATCATGGAAATTATCACAAACCTGAGATCAAGCAATCCTATTCCTTGCAGTTAGCTACGAATGGTGAGTGCTTCGTGCTCTATGGAACCCAGGGATGAAGATTGTGAAAGTGGATTGTGAAAAACTCTCGAGGATGATGAGATTCCAAGAAAAAAATATTAGGGTTGAAAGCTTTGTTCTCCTCAAATATCACGTGTGTTCTCCCATGAGTCTATGATTTTTTTTTCTTAAATATCTAGGGTTATTCCACATCTGATCATTTAGGTCTTAATCACTCCTTGGTTAATGAGTTTTGGGCCATTTGACAAATTTGCATAATGTGAAATACACCCTCCTCCATGCATGCACACCCAATCATTCTATGATGGATCACTTATATTTCAATTGCTAATCACACTTGTATGGAACTTGGGCCTTGAGATGCCTTGGTTCATAAGTTTTCAATGGTTTTGTAATTTTGCATAATGGAAAATAAGTGATGAATAAACCATGGATCCACTTAATTCAAAGGCCAAAAATGATTCTTATGGGTTGCTCTTTCATGTTAGAATGTGACATGAAGCAATGGGACCAATTATAGGTCCATATGTCCCAAAATGCAAAAGTTGTGAAAATTGAACCATAAGGAAACCCTAAAAACCACCTTGCCTTCTTTTGGTCATAACTTGAGTTTCACAAATGATATGGAGACCATATAGTACTTGTTGGAAAGGGGATAAAAATATCTTCAACTTTCATGTTTGAGAAAAATTCAGTTTAAGCTTCCTTGATGATGAAAAGTCAAGTTGAATGTAGTGTAAGAATTTGCCCAAAAAGGAAACTTTCAAATTATAGGTCATTTCCATATTTAGTAACTTTTGTATCAACCCTTGATTCCTGATAAATGGTAAGAAACTTGACTCTTGAAGACCATATGAGGATGTGAGGCCTTGAAAACCTTGAAGAGAACCTCAAAATTTCACAGTTGACTTCCCCTCTCACTGTTGACTTTTCCCCAATTCTCCTGATTCCCAACCCATTGGCCAATTGAACTTCTCATGAACCAAACTGATGGACAATCTTCCATTCCTAGATACTTAGGGACCCAAGGAATACCATGGAATGAAGTCTTGCCCAAAAAATAAAAAATAAACTGACTTTATAGCAAACCCTAATCTTGGTACCCTCAGTCTAGGAGGAAATAACACAGTCTCCAAATCCAAATTCCTCTGAATATGATGTGCATCCTCTCCAACAAAGATAAGATATGCCATTTGGTGGTGATAAAAACCCAAGAAGCTTGCCCATTGGAGCAATAAACCCAAGAATCTCAAAACCCTAATTTCAGCTCTGGTTAGGAGAGAGTGATCCATAATACAAGGACTCTTGCTTGACCCTTTGAAGAACATCTTCTCCTCTTGAGCTGCCTCAAACACCTTGACCCCATGCTAAGAACCAATGATATGCACACATGATAATGCAAAATGAGATGAAACATAAGCCAGTTAGTACTAAAGTAAGGAGAGCAAATTTTGGGGTGCTACAACTGCCCCTATTCAATCAACTTGGTCCTGAAGGTATGATAACAACGGCTATCATGCGTTTAAAGGATTCACGGGGATTGAAATTTGCTAACGCTGAGAATAACGAACTGGAGCGTGCTGAAAAATAAGGAGTATGACCTCAACCATACCCACAAAAATAAGACGAATACGACCTCAATCGTACCCGCAAAGGAAAACTGACCTCAATCACTCTACCCACAAAGAAAATACAAATACGACCTCAATCGCACCCACAAAACGAATACAACCTCAATTGTACCCTCAAAGGAAGACTGACCTCAATCACTCTACCCACAAAGAAAATACGAATACGACCTCAATCGTACCCACAAAACGAATACAACCTCAATTGTACCCTCAAAGGAAGACTGACCTCAATAACTCTACCCACAAAGAAAATATGAATACGACCTCAATCGCACCCGCAAAACGAATACAACCTCAATTGTACCCGCAAAGAAAGACTGACCTCAATCACTCTACCCACAAAGAAAAGGACGAATACGACCTCAGTCGCACCCACACAGGAAGAGTGACCTCAATCACTCTGCCCATAAATAAAACATGAACACGACCTCAATCGCACCCACAAAACGAATACAACCTCAATTGTACCCTCAAAGAAAGACTGACCTCAATCACTCTACCCACAAAGAAAAATATGAATACGACCTCAATCGCACCCACAAAATGAATACAACCTCAATTGTACCCGCAAAGGAAGACTGACCTCAATCACTCTACCCACCAAGAAAAAATGAATACGACCTCAATCGCACCCACAAAACAAATACAACCTCAATTGTACCCGCAATGGAAGACTGACCTCGATCACTCTACCCACAAAGAAAAATATGAATACGACCTCAATCGCACCCACAAAACGAATACAACCTCAATTGTACCTGTAAAGGATAACCAACATAAAGTGGACTTCGCTGGGGATAACGTGAAACAAAACTTCTGGTTTAAACCACCCCTACTGAGAAAAGGAAATTGGCAAACAAAATATGTGAAGCGAGAACTGAATACCAGGCGAGAACTGGATTTCACAAAAGAGAAATGCCAAACAAGGCAAACTTCTAACGGACTCACGATCCACAGATAAGATGACTCCGCTGGGGAAAGGAGAAGTCTAAATAAAAGACTCTGCTGGGGAGCACAAGTATGAGGAACGCATCCCTCCAAAATCTCCTGAGTTATGCCATCTCTGCTGAGAAAGAGAACTGGTAAGGAAAGTATCAAACCTGGCTTATGCTTCGAATGCAAATGTTTGAATTTTGCCGTAATGCTCCACACGAAGTGGAAATGCTACGCATTTGAGGATGCAATGCAAATGCTTATGATATGCAAAAGGGGTCTCTCTAGCAACATAAATGTTGGAGAGAAAAGACCAATTCAACTGGGGATGACAAAAATAAATTGTCCTCTGAATCCAAGAACTCCTCTGAGAAGGACCACTCCGACCGACTCTTTGGATCAACAACTTCTGTTGGGGGTGAAATCCCAACAGAACATCCACACCACCGGGGATTACACCTGTCCTTTACTGAAGGTCACACCCGAAACCGTAGATTTCTCCTCTGCTGGGGGAGTTGAGAATGAATGCCAATAATGGAACCGAAAGCCTGTTACTGAAGACCGCCAATAACAGATGGGCTTAGGACCTGCTGAGAGATGCCAGCCCATAATACCATCCTGCTTGGGGATACTGCTGAAATCAGCCTGCTAATGGGGAGAATGACTTTACTCCCTTCTTGCTGGGGACTAGAATATGACATCGTCGGTGAAAGCATGCTTCCTGACTGGATGGGGAAGATGAACACCCTGATTCTGTGGGGAAATAACGTCTTGATCCGAAGAAAATACTTCCCAAGTCTCCTGCTGGGGAAGGTCTGCTCTGCTGAGGAAAGGTGCAATCTTAATGCTGGGGAGAGCAACCCTACAGGGGGAGTACAATGCTGTTGCCCTGCAAGTCAAATAACAACAAATAGAATATGCCACAACACGACGATCACCATTAATGCCTAAGTAATTTCTATCGCTTTTCGTTATGCTCCGCAAAGCTCGAAGTTTTATATGCAATGTTTATAAAAAATATCGGACGTTTTTGCAAACAAAAAAGTAAAAGTAAAATAAACAATGGAAAGCTCTTTGAGTGAAATGAATATTTTATTGAGAAAGGTGGCCTGTAAATAGGCATTTACAACTGGAAGCAATTCCTAAAAAGAGGTAATTGCGCAAAAACAAAAGGAAAATACATATGTCGGCAATGCGGGAACAGATATCCACCATGATTCGACTCAGCTATGACCCATATGTCTTGCTTATCCACAAATATCTTGACCTTTGAAGAGGCTAACTGTACTGATTCCTTTCTTTCAGAATTTCTAAGTATTGAAAGTGCTCACAGATCGAACACAGACCATACCCTTTCACTTATAAATTCCTAAATTTTGCCTGGATCGACCTTTTCGGGTTTTCAATCCATTGGGATACCCATTTTTGCCAAAGTTGCCCTTTCGGGTTTTCAACTTTGCGGGTTTACACGTTTCTTTTTACATTTTATCCCTAATTTTTGCCCGAACCTTTTCCTTTTTATGGTTTGTCAGGATGCCCCTTTTTTGCCTAGACTCTCTTTTTATGTCCAGCGGGTCTCTTTTATGCGAAGTATTTTTTGACTACGTCTGCGTTCACAGGGGATGTAAAATCTTCGCCATCCATAGTTGAAAGTAGTAAGGCTCCACCAGAGAAAACCTTTCTTACGACATATGGCCCTTCGTAGTTTGGAGTCCATTTTCCCCTGTGATCTGTCTGAGGAGGAAGGATCCTTTTCAACACTAATTCACCTGTCTAAAAATTCCGAGGACGCACTTTCTGGTTAAAGGCGTGCTTCATCCTGCTCTGATACAACCGACCATTTGCGATGGCTGCCAATCTCTTTTCTTCAATAAAGTTCAACTGATCCAACCTGGAACGCACCCATTCAGCTTCATCAAGCTTCACATCTGCCAGAATTCTCAAAGACGAAATCTGGACCTCTAAGGGTAAAACTGCTTCCATACCATATACCAATGAGAAAGGGGTTGCCCCAGTTGACGTACGCACCGAAGTACGATAACCATGTAGGGCATAAGGTAGCATCTTATGCCAGTCTTTATACGTTACCACCATCTTCTGCACAATCTTCTTGATATTCTTATTCTCCGCCTCAACAGCACCATTCATCTTCGGACGATATGGAGAAGAATTGTGATGCCCGATCTTGAAACTCTGACAAAGTTCCTTCATCATCTTATTGTTCAAATTCAAGCCATTATCAGTAATGATTCTCTCCGGGACCCCATAACGACATATGATATCCTTCTTTATAAACCGGGCTACCACTTGCTTGGTGACGTTGGCGTACGAGGCTGCCTCCACCCACTTTTTGAAATAGTCAATGGCAACCAAAATGAAACGATGCCCATTGGAAGCAGTGGGCTTAATCTTTCCAATCATATCTATGCCCCAAATTGCAAAAGTCCAAGGAGAAGATAACACATTTAGAGGCATAGGAGGTACGTGCATCTTATCTGCATAAATCTGACATTTATGGCACTTTCGGGCATACTTGAAACAATCAGACTCCATAGTCATCCAATAATATCCTACCCTCAACAACTTTCTAGCCATGGTGTGCCCACTGGAATGAGTACCGAATGAACCCTCGTGAACTTCCTCCATCAACAAACCTGCCTCGTGTTCTTCAACACAACGTAGCAAGACCATATCGAAGTTCCTCTTATATAACACATCATCCTTGTTCAGAAAGAAGTTTCCTGCTAACCTTCTCAGAGTCTTCTTATCCTTGGTGGTGGCACCCTCTAGATACTCCTGTCTCTTCAGAAAAACCTTAATATCATGATACCAAGGTTTGCCACCTGACACATCTCCAATTGCAAACACAAAAGCAGGTCTATCCAAGCGCATGATTCTAATTGAAGGCGTTTCATTCCAACGGTTCACCTTATACATGGATGCCAATGTCGCCAACGCATCAGCCATCTGATTCTCAGCTCAGGCCACATGATGAAAATCCACCCTGTCAAAGAACAGTAACAACCTTCTGGCATAGTTGTTATAAGGTATCAAATTTGCCTGACGAGTCTCCAATTCTCCTGTAATCTGATTAACTACCAACGCGGAATCACCATAGACATCGAGGTTCTTGATTCTCAAATCAATTGCTTCTTCTAACCCCATGATGCATGCTTCATACTCCGCCACATTGTTGGTACACACGAACGCTAACCGGGCCGTGAAAGGTATATGAGAACCCTTCGGGGTCGTAATGATTGCCCCAATTCCATTACCATATGAGTTGACAACCCCATCAAAAATCATCTTCCACTAAGACCCAATCTCAGGTCCTTCGTCGGGCTGAGGCTCTTCACAATCTTTCATTTTCAGAAACATAACATGCTCGTCCAAAAACTCAAACTTCATTGGCTGATAATCCTCGATCGGCTGTTCAGCAAGATATTCTGACAGAACACTTCCCTTAATGGCCTTCTGGGAAACATACTGAATATCGTATTCTGTCAACACCATCTGCCAATGGACTATCCTTCCAGAAAGTGATTGCTTCTCAAACACGTACTTAATCGGATCCATCTTCAAAATCAACAAGGTTGTGTGGTTTAACATATACTGCCTCAGGCGCTTGGCTGCCCAAACGAGTGCACAACATGTCTTCTCCAACATAGGGTATCTTGATTCACAATCATTGAACTTCTTACTCAGATAGTAAATGGCGTGCTCTTTCCTACCTTTCTCGTCGTGTTGACCGAGCACACAACCCATCGAATTCTCAAGAACCGTAAGGTACATAATTAACGGTCTCTCAGACACCGGAGGTATAAGGACTGGAGGTTCTTGCAGATACTTCTTTATCCTTTCAAATGCTTCTCGATAACTTTCATTCCACCTGACCACTTGATCCTTTCTTAACAACTTGAAAATTGGTTCACACGTGGCTGTCAGATGAGAGATGAACCTAGCAAGGTAATTTAACCTCCCCAAGAAACCGCGAACCTCTTTCTCTGTTCTTGGCTCAGGCATCTCCTGTATGGCTCTTATTTTTGTAGGATCAACCTCGATACCTCTTTCACTAACAATAAATCCCAGCAATTTACCAGACCTCACGCCGAAAGTGCACTTGTTTGGATTCAATCTCAATCTGAACTTCCTCAACCTTTCAAACAACTTCTGGAGGTTTACCAAGTGTTCTTCCTCTGTTTGTGACTTCGCAATCATGTCATCAACATAGACTTCAATCCCTTGTGAATCATATCATGGAAGAGAGTCACCATTGCCCGCTGATAGGTTGCCCCAGCATTCTTCAGTCCAAAGGGCATTACCTTGTAGCAAAATGTTCCCCACGGTGTTATGAACGTTGTTTTCTCCATGTCCTCTAGGGCCATTTTGATTTGGTTATACCCAGAGAAGCCATCCATGAAGGAAAACATAGAATATTGAGCAGTATTGTCTACTAACACGTCAATGTGGGGGAGCGGGAAATCATCCTTCGGGCTCGCCCTATTCAGATCTCGATAATCAACACACATCCTGACCTTCCCATCCTTCTTAGGTACAGGTACAATATTAGCAACCCATGGAGGATAATTTTTCACAGCAAGAAATTCAGCGTCCAACTGTTTCTGAACCTCTTCCTTGATCTTGACAGCCATATCTGGTTTCGTCCTTCTCAGTTTCTGCTTGACTGGAACACAACCCTCTTTAAGCGGCAACCGGTGTGCCACAATGTCAGTGTCAAGCCCAGGCATGTCTTGGTAAGACCAGGCGAAGATATCCACATATTCTCGAAGTAACTCAATCAATCTTCCTTTAACAGTGTCTTCCAAGGCAGTCCCAACCCTTACTTCTCGTTTAACATCCTCGGTTCCCAGATTAACAGTCTCAACTTCCTCCTGATAAGGCAGAATAACCCTTTCCTCTTGTTTTAGTAGCCTGGCTAATTCTTCTGGCAGGTCACAGTCTTCATCAATCTCTTCTTCGGCTTGATAGATAGGATTGTCGAAGTCATATCGAGCCATAGCTAAGTCATGATGGGTGGAATCTGAACAGAGAAACCTGCATGATGGATGTTTTATGTTTATTATGAGTGCAACGAACAAGAAAACACATTGCCATTTTGATGTGGGTTAATGCAAAAAAAGTAAAAAACAGAAAAACAGGGATCAAAATATTTGAATGAAAAACGTCCTTTATTAATGATAAAAGTAGCAAATAAAACATCCAAGCCCTACAAATAAATATCACTACGTCTTAGGCAGAATGTAGGATTTAACATAACAGAAAACAAAAGTAAATTACTCCGGGCGAGTCACTTAGATGACTTTCTCGGAAGACCAGTTGCCCAAACTCTGACCAGGGGTGCAGGGATGGATCCATTCATCCATGTCACAGTCACTATCTCCTTCATCCTCAATAGCATTAACCTGGTCAAAGAAAACCCTAACACTTGTGAACCGAATTGCACCAGCATACTTGGGAGGCTCTTGAGCTCGTCGGGGTGGCTTGTACCCTAGTCCATGGGTATCCTACTTTCTTTGAACATCAATGACACTGCCCCACTTTTGAGAACCACCAGCTTCAACTATAGGGCGCGCCTCTTTGAAATAGGACATTGGAATCTCTGGTTGTCTGACAACTTCAGGTTGGGCAACCACCTCAGGCTGACTGGCTACCTTTGGGAGTTCTTCGGGAATTTTCACAGCTTCAAAGGCTTGGCACAAAGTTTCCTGTACTTCACCATCTACCTCTACATACTTGAAGGTCGATAGGTGACTCACCATGATCTCTTCCTCACCACAAACAGTCATAACGTGCCCATCCACCATATACTTCAACTTCTGGTGCAGCGTAGATGTTACTGCCCAAGCGCTATGGATCCAAGGGCGACCCAACAAACAACTATAGGCAGGCTGAATATCCATTATGTAGAAGGTGGTGTTGAAAATCTCAGGACCCACCTTGATTGGCAGAACTAACTCTCCAAAAAACGACCTCTTGGAACTATCAAAAGCACGTACCACCAAGTCACTTGGCGTACAAATCAACCCACGAGTGTCTAACTTCATCAAAGCCTTCTTCGGCAGCACATTCAAAGATGACCCAGTATCAACTAACACATGCAACATTAAGGAACCACGACATTCCCCTAAAATATGCAGAGCGTTGTTGTGATTCCTCCCAGCTGGAGTCAGATCTAAATCGGTGAAACCCAAGCCATTACCAGCATTCACATGAGCCACAACCTCTTCTAATTGATTGACAGATATTTCCTGCGGTACATAAGCCATGTTCAGAACCTTCAGCAATGCATTTCGGTGTGCCTCAGAGCACAGCAGCAAAGATAGAATGGAAATCTTTGATGGAGTTTGGTGAAGTTGATCAATAATTTTGTAATCGCTTTTCCTGATTAACCTCATAAACTTTTCTGCATCTTCTGAGAAAGTATCCCCAACTGGCTTTGTCATAGAACCATTTGCTTCCCGCCTTTATATCGACTCATCCATCATCTGTTTACCTTTGTCTTGTTTTGAACTGCCAACTTGATCCTCAGACGGAATAAAGACTCTACCACTCCTAGTGATAGCCCCTGCTTCAACAAGATTTTCAACCCCTGTATTCACAGCTGATGTCTCTACCAATTCCTACTTCTTACCATCAACAAACACCTCGGCCCCATAGTTCCATGGGATAGCCTTGGTACTCTCATACGGGACTGGTCCAGGAACAATGATAGTGATCGGCGCTGGTCTCACCGGCGCTGATATAGTTATTGTCTTAAATGGAATAGTTATTGTGGCAACATCAATCTCTCTGTCAGTAACTTTACTCTGCCTACAACCCCTGTCAAACTGTAATATCCCTTCACTAATCATTCTCTGAATACCTGCTTTCAATAAATCACAACTGCCTGGCTGTGATACACATCCTACACAACCTTCATCACAGCCGGGAAATACCCCTCCCTTCAACAATCTTTCCTTCACCACACCCAAGGGAGTTTGGACTTCGTTCACATCTAAAATCAAACTCAAGTCTTCACAGTCTTTAATAATAGCATTGACCCTCGGCCCACCGTGATCCGGCATCCGTTTCTGATTCACGTTTGGAACATCATTGGAGAAATTGATGGCTTTGGAATCCACCAAATCTTGAACCTGATGCTTAAAAGCTTTACAGTTCTCAATATAATGTCCGGGTGCCCCGGAATGAAACTCACAGTGGGCGTTGGCGTCATAGCCGGGAGGTGGATTACCAGTAGGTGGAGCCAATGTTCTCTTCTGAATTAACTGTAGCTTTAACAAGTGCTGAAATAATTGAGAGCAGGGCATAGGCGGAGTGTCAAAATGCCTATCCCGCCTAGTTAGAGGTTGTGATCGACGAGGAGCCTGATTTTGTTGTTGAGACACTGCTGGCTGCTGAGGTGCTGCTGGGATGGTTACAGAAGCCACCTGCTGATTAAAGTTCTGACGAGGTCCTTCTATACCATGATATGATGACACAGAGTTTGTATCTCCCTCCCTTTTCTTGTAACCACTGGCATAAGGCTTCTTACTTCCTCCATCACCGCCTGATATTTTTCCCACCTTAATTCCGCTTTCCACCATCTCTCCTACTAAGATCAAATCAGCAAACTTTCCAGTCATACACGGTACCAGCTTTTCATAGTAATGACCCTGCAAGGTGGCCATAAACATAGTTATCATTTCTCGCTCCAACATGGGAGGTTGAACCCTCGCTACCAGTTCTCGCAACCTCTGAGCGTATTCCTTGAAACTCTCATTGTTCTTCTGCGACAAATTATGCAGCTGTGTTCTGTTAGGAGCCATGTCAGTGTTATATTGGTAGTTCTTAATAAATGCCCCTGCCAGATCTCTCCAACTACACACATCTTTCCTTTCTAGTTGCATATACCACTCCAGGGATGCCCCAGATAGGCTATCCTGAAAGCAATGCATCATCAACTTCTCATTCTTCGCATGCACAGCCATTTTACTCGCGTATGCCCTGACGTGAGTCCTTGGCCAAGATATACCATTATACTTCTCGAAAGTGGGAGTCTGAAATTTGTGCGGGATAACAACGCCTAAAACCAGCCCCAAATCCTCTAGATCCATACCCACAGAATCCTGATTCACAACACCCCTTAGTTGTTCCTCAATCAACCTGAATCTCTGATCATTGTCAATCTGGGGACCAGCATCCCCACCTGGCACAGAAAATGTATCATCTTGAATATCATCATACTGACGGCCCTGAATAGCACAAACACCAATACCTCCTCCCCCAACATTTTCAGCCCTGCCCGGAGGGATCACAACACTAGAAGCAGGAATACCTCCGCCCGGAGGACCATTCTGACCATTATTACCATTGACACCATTATGAATTCCCCCATGAAGGACACCCTCTTCATCAATTCTCATAATCAGTGGCTGAACAAGAGTCCTTAACTGTTCTTGGCCTTGAGCAACCCCTTGCATTAAATCAATGAATTGGTTCATGTGAGTTCGCATCTCAATCATCTCATTCTGTAGCTGATCCATGAGTCTCTTCTAATTTTGTCTGGTAGAATACCGGTGAATGTGATCTGCAATCCTGTACTGCGGAGGAGAACAAAGTAAGAACACCAGAGATAAACACCTGTTATACAAAATGATTATGCAAAATGATTATGAATATGCAAATGCAAATGAACATGTTTAAAAATTCGTAAGGCGATCCACCCCTTGATTCCAGTTTAATAACAAGATAGAAGGGAACTTCTGCTCATATATTAAGAAAACCAGAGGAAAACCCAAATGTCAACAATCACAATCCAAGGTAACAAGTCTGAACACAAAAACCATAGGTCCCAGCCAACAAGCCTGGTGGTGATCCGAATACAATAAAAGAGAGTAGAAAACTACGGCATATCATCAAAGTCCACAAGTGTCAATCCCCCCATCCATTATGCTTTTTGCTCCTGTCTTGAATTTCCTTGAACATCTTTTTGGTGTCGGGATGCTTCGGTCTCTGAATTATCTCTTGAATGAGAACGTCCCTCCTATGCATGATCCCTTCCAAGTACCAGCAATGCAACTCCCAAGCGTCTTCTCCAGAAACACCATCCATGCTAAGACCCTCATTTCTAGGTCTCTTCACTTCAGCTTGGATCTTCAGTTCCTCTATGGAGGCTATGGCTTCATTGAGTTGACCCTCGACTGCTTGTCTCTGGAATACCCCTGATAGGATCTCAACGTCTTTTTTCTTGAGCTTCAACCTCAATTGATCAATCTGAGCTAGATAATTATCTTCCTTTCGCTTATTCTCTTCCATTTCAGTGTCTCGGCGAGCATTGAACCTGTGAATTTTCAACAAAGCCTTGGCCAATTCCTCCTTCTTAGACTTGAGAACCTTAGTGATACCCTCTAGAGCTTGCTTCATCCTTTGTCTGGACGTGACCTTGTCAGCTAGCTCCTTTTCTGCCTTAGCGAGAAGCTCTATCTTCAACTTGGCGATATGAACAGCTTCACCTCGCTCATGTTTCAACTGATAAATCTCTCTTCGTAGTTCACTATTTTCTTCTCGCAACTTTTCCTTTTCAGCCTACAACTTGTTAAACTTCTCTATTCCAACTGTGGTAGGAGGCTCAATCAGCAAGGGGTAAGATGGTGGTTCTTTGGAGAATGGCAAAAGCTCCATCTCTACCCTCTTCTGAATCCAATCTTCATACATAGGAAAGGTTCTATTGTTGCTCTTCCCAAAATAAGTCTTCCCTTTCTTATAACAATCTTCCCAAGTATTTACAGCTTCTTTTAACAGTTCCGAATTGGTTTCCCCACTCAGATATAGAGATTCTCGGACCTCCTCGTCTTTTGGTGGCTCTTTCAAGGCATACCCGAATTGCCTAATAGCAAGAATTGGGTTGTAGTTAATTCCCACTTTCCTTCCTATTAGAGGCACATTTGGGAGACCTCCACAACAAATCATGATATCTTGGCCCAACAAGTCACGGTTAACCCAAATCAGATTATCTGCCCTCAAGCCCATTAATCTTTTGGACCAATCCAATGTTCCTTGAGTATCTACAAATGCCCCAGATTTGGGAAGAAGATCAGCAAACCATTTGTAGAAGACTGGCGCACAAAAATAAAAGGGTCCTCCCCTCCTCTTCTCGTTCTTATAATGCATTGAATAATACAGATCTCCAAGCAAAGTAGGTACCGAATTCTTCATGGTAAATATCTGGACAGCGTGCATGTCCATAAAATCCTTCATATTTGGAAACAACACCGTTCCATAGATGCACATAGCCAAGATGGTGTTGAAAACTGACCAACATCTAGCTTTAGCATACACAGCAGCCTGTTCTACCAAAAATTTCACATGAAAGCCTTTACACCCTCCCTTACTGGAAACGTTATTTTTCAACAAAGATGGATCCAAATGCAAAGCCTCAGAAACCTTTTCCAAATCAGGAAGTTCTTTAGAAGGATAAAAAGGAGCCTCTTCTTTAATAAAAACATCCAGAATGAGAGCAAATTCCTCCAATGTCGGAGCCAAAAGATAATCAGTGAATAGGAAACAACGCAGGTGAGGGTCATAGAATTGTACCAGAGTGTACAAAGCCCTATACTCGTATTCAGTGATGTTGCGAGCAAAATCTAGAATTCTTCCATACTCTCCTCTAAAGTCTGCCAATACCCCATGCTCTGCCATAGACACAATCTTGTGAACAGGACCCAGAATAAGTGTTGGGAACTTGTACATTATGATGTTCTTTCTCTTCTCAGTACTCATCCTTAATAGTCTTCAAAAACCAGAATCAAAGTTAGGATGCAGCCCTGCAAATGAATAAACATGTTAGGATGCAAAATGATGATGCAAATGCACACATGGGACAAGGATGCCACACAGACTGGACAACTGCTGCACTGAACAACTGTATAATCTCAAAGGTCTGCCCAAATACCCAGAATACCAAAATAACCATAGTACCACACTGATAAATCTACTGATCAGAAAACTGGGTATGTTGAAGGTCAAGGTTACCTGCAAACCTGTAAACACCCTGCCCTCTCACATGTGGGTACTAGAAAGCCGAGGATCCTCAATATCACGGACTCTCAGGTCGAGAAATGATTATACGTTCACCATTTCTGGTTTGGCATCATCACCAATCGAGGAGGCTTCAACTGATTCCCCTCAAAAGAAAACATCCTATGGCAAGTCCTCAGCTTCGGCACTGAGGTCGAGAAGCAATAGAACATTCATCCCTCGGGGTACAATACTATCGCCAATCGAGGAGCGCTTCCACTGATTCTTTACCAAAAGGAAACCCTATAGTAAGTTCCCAACATTGGGTCCTCGGATCGACATGTGTAATGGGTTTGCCATTTCGGGTCTGCCATTATCACGTCTCGGGAGGAGTGTCGTTACTCAGTCCTCGGGAATGGCCGCCAGAGTCGACAGTTTTCCAGGTTACATTCAATCATCTGCACCAATGCGCAGGACATAACATTACCAAAGAAAACCTCTTCTGGATGTGGAGTTTTCATGTATACTACGTCTGGCCAAATGCCACACAAGTCACACTACTTTCCACACTAATCCTACGTGTACGCTCAAGCCTGGGTATTGGGCTTATCTCTCAAAACCCCAACCCGCCAAACAGAAAAATAGTGCAGCAACTGATAATAATATGCAATGCAAAAAATGCGGTAAAAATAAAATACAGCAAATAAAGCAAAACAAAAAAAACAAAAACACCCAAAGAGCAAAGACAAGCAAGCGCTAGGATTGACTCGCTTAGGGATGGACCAGCATAGGTCAACCAGGGTCCCCAGCAGAGTCACCAGCTGTCGCTCCCAGGATTTTCATCCAGGTACAAAGGCAAAAGTGGCGCGGAAAATAGAGTCGTCAGCCGTGTAAATTTATCCCAAGAGAGGGAAAGGGAACACCGTATAAACCTGAGGAAGAGGGAAAGGAATGGTCATTACAACCATAGCCTGGGTTAGGGAGTCGGTTACACGAAGGGAAGGTTCTAGCACCCCACGCGTCCATCGTACTCGATGGGATCCACGCTTGTTGTCTATTCTAAGGGTGAGTTATCTTAACATCTAGGGCTGCACTACAACGAGGAAGGGGAAAACTAAGACAGACTCGGTAGGACGTCGACGTCCTAGGCCTACGTACTCCCTTCGTGCAATGGGAAATTCAGAGTCAACATAGTTTGGACCAAGTTCTTTTTGTATTTTTTTATGAGCGACGTTAAGCTCGCGTCCGGCAGTTAGGGTCGATGCCTGTTTGCGACTCAGACGGAAAGTAACGTGCCCTTTTTGAAAATAGCATTTAATTTGACGATCCCGAAGGACAAAAAGGTTTGAACTTTGTTTATATTTTTTAGAACAGAAGTGACTTGAGTTAATTCATAACTAAACTTGAACCAAAGTCTATGACACGGGAACGAATGCGTCGCATGGTCGTCCCCAATGGAACGTATGCTCAACACTCTAGAAGAGAGAAGGGGGACCCCTCAATCTTCATTTCCTATGTTTAAGGCTCGTGTGCAAGGCAAGTCGACCTTATTAAATATCTTAGAGATGTAATGAGATGAGAAGAGGGACTCAAAAAAGAAAAACACTACGGGGAAAATCTATCTTAATGTTATCATGCAAAGGTGGCCCTAAGGGGAAGTTTGGAGGGAGACTATCCTATGGAATCTAGTCCTAATGTTGTCATGCAGAGGTGGCCCTAAGGGGAGGTTTGACAACAACCTAAGCCTAAATAAAGGATGGATGAGAGCAAGAAAGAGTGAGAGTAGACATGGATAACTATCCACATCCTCAAATAAACTTACCTCAGCCTCTGCATACAAGGTTAGTACAAAAAGACATAAGTGACAACAAAACAAATGAAACTCAAACAAAACACAAACCAAAGAGAAATGTTTATAAACTAAATGAAATTCAACAAAAACAGAATGTGGATGACCTAAACATGAATCATGAAGTTAAAGGAGCAAACCCAAATGATGGCACAAGTGTCTCAAACAAGTAGTCAAACATGATCAAGGAAGTGCATATAAGAAGATCTCAAACAAAGATCAATCTCATAATTAGTAAAACAAATTCTAAAATCACCAAATTAAAACTCAACACACCCCAACCAGTGACAAACAACATGTTAAAAACTCATGCAAAAATTCACAAGATAGGTCACCCAAACAATTATGCAAAATTCAGACAAGAAACATGACTCAATGTGAAAAAGAAAAGGACTAAAATGCAATATGAAATAGTTTTAAAAATGAGAGAAAAATATTTTAATGCATTTCAATATGTTGATGAAACAATACAAAAAGGATGAATTCAAAAGATTTTATGGATGATGAGAAATAAATTTTACAATGCAATGTGTGCAAGATGAAACAAATTCAAAAAGAAATTATTAAAATAATTAATTTAGATGATAAAAATAGAATAAAAATAAAAAATAAAATTTGTGAAAATTTTATGAAACTATAAATATGATTCATGTATTTTTTGGGGAATTTTTGGATGCAAAAATATATTTTTAAAAGTTAAAAATGAATTAATGCAAATTAAATAGAATAAAAATATGAAATATGCAAGGGGGGTGTGTTTAGCAGCCCAAATACGTTGAAAAAGAACATGGGCTAAAGAGGGGGGTGCGAACAGAAGGCCCAAAACAAGAGGTCCATTAGCGAAAATAAACTAAAAAAAGGGGAGAACACATGTGACCCAGTCAATGGTCAGACTCACCATCAGCCATTGGATCCATCCAACGCGTACAATCCAGTCAAATAAATACAAAGTAATAATGATGAGAGGCATAGATCCACAAGCACACGATAATTAACATACACATGCACGCACATAATTACTCAGAATTTAAAATAAGAACACATGAGCCCCACATGAATCATTAATGCGTTGGTTGCATCTTATCCATCAGATTAAAACAACGTCCCAGATTAGATCAAACCAAAGCGTGATGGATGGTTCAGATTGAGGTTCACAATAGTTATCATGGACTGCAAACACATAAGCCATAAAATAGAAACAAAATTTTAAATGCGTGGCATCATATGGACTGTTAGATCAAAGTCACGGACGGTGGAGATTTCATCACCTACCTCCAAACCCTTCACTGGCCGGAACCTGAACCAGCCACCGGAGCTAGGGTTCCGACCACCCTCTCTGGTCACCTGCAATGAAAAATGCACCAAAACACGCAAACGAATACACTATTTTGACCAGAATTTCACCAGGATCAATAATATCACGTTAAAAATCACCAATAATCAACACACAAAGAGATTCGCACGAAACAAGTTAGGGTTCCAAAACTTAAAACTCACGATGTGCACATGATACACGTCTAAACTCAAAATAAAACACATCAGAGTCATCAACAACAATCACAGATCATTATGCATGTAAAAAAATAAAGTTTTAGGATCATGGAAATTATCACCAACCTGAGATCAAGCAATCATAATCCTTGCTGTTAGCTGCGAATGGTGAGTGCTTCGTGCTCTATGGAACCCAGGGATGAAGATTGTGAAAGTGGATTGTGAAAAACTCTTGAGGATGATGAGATTCTAAGAAAAAATATTAGGGTTGAAAGCTTTGTTCTCCTCAAATATCACGTGTGTTGCCCCATGAGTCTATGATTTTTTTGCTTAAATATCTTGGGTTATTCCACATCTGATCATTTAGGTCTTAATCACTACTTGGTTAATGAGTTTTGGGCCATTTGACAAATTTGAATAATGTGAAATACACCCTCCTCCATGCATGCACACCCAAGCATTCTATGATTGATCACTTATATTTCAATTGCTAATCACACCTGTATGGAATTTGGGCCTTGAGATGCCTTGGTTCATAAGTTTTCAATGGTTTTGCAATTTTGCATAATGGAAAATAAGTGATGAATAAACCATGGATCCACTTGATTCAAAGGCCAAAAATGATTCTTATGGGTTGTTCTTTGATGTTAGAATGTCACATGAAGCAATGGGACCAATTATAGGTCCATATGTCCCAAAATGCAAAAGTTGTGAAAATTGAACCATAAGGAAACCCTAAAAACCACCTTGCCTTCTTTTGGTCATAACTTGAGTTTCACAAATGATATGGAGACCATCTAGTACTTGTTGGAAAGGGGAGAAAAAGATATTCAACTTTCATGTTTGATAAAAATTCATTTGAAGCTTCCTTGATGATGAAAAGTTAAGTTGAATGTAGTGTAAGAATTTGCTCAAAAAGGAAACTTTCAAATTATAGGTCATTTCCATATTTAGTAACTTTTGTATCAACCCTTGATTCCTGATAAATGGTATGAAACTTGACTCTTGAAGACCATATAAGGATGTGAGACCTTGAAAACCTTGAAGAGAACCTCAAAATTTCACAGTTGACTTCCCCTCTCACTGTTGACTTTTCCCCAATTCTCCTGATTCCCAACCCATTGGCCAATTGAACTTCTCATGAACCAAACTGATGGACAATCTTCCATTCCTAGATACTTAGGGACCCAAGGAATACCATGGAATTAAGTCTTACCCAAAAAATAAAAAATAAACTGACTTTATAGCAAACCCTAATCTTGGTACCCACAGTCTAGGAGGAAATAACACAGTCTCCAAATCCAAATTCCTCCGAATATGATGTGCATCCTCTCCAACAAAGATAAGATATGCCATTTGGTGGTGATAAAAACCCAAGAAGCTTGCCCATTAGAGCAATAAACCCAAGAATCTCAAAACCCTAATTTCTGCACTGGTTAGGAGAGAGTGATCCACAATACAAGGACTCTTGCTTGACCCTTTGAAGAACATCTTCTCCTCTTGAGCTGCCTCAAGCACCTTGACCCCATGCTAAGAACCAATGATATGCACACATGATAATGCAAAATGACATGAAACATAAGCCAGTTAGTACTAAAGTAAGGAGAGCAAATTTTGGGGTGCTATAGTATGCCACCCCTAAAAAGCTAAAGATTCCTCAAGACTCCAATTTTGTTTTGGAACATTCAATGGATGGTTAGAGGTGGTATGTATCAGAGAAAAGATGAACACTTTAGTTATGCCTTATCCTTGAATCAAAGAACCATAGGGTTGTGATCTAACCTCAAGTCAATGGCTAGAGGAGACTTGAGATTCCCTTTGATCACAATTGGCCATAGACATGTACCAGTTGCCATTAACTATTCCTTGCGAAACAAACTTGCTCTACTATAAATAGAGCTCATTTGTGATCAGTTTGAGTACACCAAAGCACCTAAACTGATGCTTTCCTTAAAATCTCCATTTTCACTCCGATTTTGCCTTCTAAAGCAAGTCACTATCGGGTTTTGAGTTTGAGGGCAATTCCAACTAAACCAATCACACACACACACACACCTCATAAACATCATATAGAAGCGATCCAAACACTTAAACAACATCTAGAACATCAATTTCACAAAATCACCTGCCAATTGCTCAAGTTCTTGACAGGTTTGCAGTTGGGGTACCATCTCAAGTTCCAGATCATTTCCATCCACTCCAAGTATTCAAACACACTCCATATGGTGTAGGGAAGTTGTTCAGATCATCACAACTCATCTGTAACACCTCCAACTCAAAAATCAAATTGCTCTTGCTGTCACGACATTCAAGTAAGCCTAAACTTGGTCATCTCATGATTCATGCATATTTCCTCGCACAATAATTTTGCCATATGTTCATAATCATGTATGGAGTGTTTCCCCTCAATTGATTGCTTTGTATGAATCGTGTATGGAATTTCTCAGCCTTCATGCACAATTTAGGGTTCTTGAGGTTTTTCTTTGATTTCTTATTCCATGCTTAAAATAAATTAAATTAAAGACCATAGACATGATCGTGAGGTGAAAACGAGTAGATTGATATGTGGATTGTGTGATTTCATCAAGTATTAGTGAGATTGATGAAAAAATGCAAATCAGCCAAGAACAGGGCACGCGGGCAAGACCAAGGTGGTCTTGGCGCCCTTTTTCAAATATTTGAATTTTGTGATTTTATTTAATTGATTCAAAAATTAATTTCTCTCTGAATTTTAATGATTTTGAGTTGATTCTTTTTTTAATAATTCACAAAAATGTTAAAATATTTTTTTTTATAAAAAATTCCCAAAAATTTTATTTATTTCATATACTTGATTTTTTTCAAAGAATTAATTTTTAATTGTTTTTTGACATTTAAAATATTTTTTCCTCCTTGATTTTCCAAACTTAGATGGTTTTCAATCATTTTGTGGTTAAAAACATGATTTTTGAAACATTGATCCAAGATCACCACTCATTTTTCACATGTTTTCAATAATTTTTATTAATTTTTAATCAAAATTAATTCCATTTTTAACAAAATTAGGATTTTGATTGATTTCACCCTAATCAATCTTTTTCAAAACATTTTGTGCCTCTAATAGAGTGTAAGACCCAATCCCTTTTTAACCAAAACCTTTTTGGGGCTCAGACATTGTATAAGTCCCTCTGCGTTAAAAAAATCTCGGCACGATCGTCATTTTTCAAACAAAAAATCATCTAGGCCTACCCTCGTGTTATAAGTCCCATTTCTTTTCTTCAATTAATCCTTGGGCCTCTAATAGAGTGTAAGACCCAACCCCTTTGTAAATAAACAATTTTGGGCCTCACACATTGTATAAGTCCCTCTGCGATCCTCAAAACAATGGTACGATTACTGTTTAAAATTAGGCCTCTCCTTGAGCTGTAAGGCCCAACGATCTTTTTAAAGCAATTTCCCTTTTGATTTAGATTCAAATATATATATATATATATATATATATATATATATATATATATATATATATATATATTTGTATTGTAGGAAGCTGTGCATGGTTAGTCTTCTTTCATACCCTTTTGAAATACTTGTCATATATCCACTGTATATATACTAGTATAGTTATTTAGAGTTTTCCCCGGAAACTAGGTCTAGAACTAGGTAAAGCCCTGTTGGTCACTCTTAAATACAATAAAAACTAGATCCCTATAGGATTCCAGATACAGTCTTGCCTCCTCTTAGGCTTATACAATATGGAACAAAGAGAAAGGCAGTATTCTTCGTGAACCTTTTCTCAGACTGTCACCCCTATAAATTGTCAAAGAAATTCTACTCGCCATAGGTGATCTATTCTCGGTGAATCGCATCTCTTGAGTTACTTCAAACGTCGAACTTTCACAAAATGATATATTCTCGGTGAATGGCATTTCTTAAACTTCTCTTGGTTTGGGACCCACAGGCTTCCTAAAAGCATCCCCGCCTCCTCTTGGGCTTTGTAGAAGGACCCTCCGGCTTCTTAGAAGTTCTCATGCCTTCTTTTGGGCTTAATACAAGGACCCTAACAACCTCTTAAAGGTATAAGACAAAACTTAGTCATCCTTTGCTAAAGCAGTCTTTCCAGTGTCAAATCTCATACCAATTTAGGGTTGATTCTCATCCCTAAAAATACTCGTGCCTCCTCTTGGGCATCATACAAAAGATAAAACTCTTCCACACCAGTAGACTTGGACAGTCTAACCTTGAGTCTCAAAGACATTCTCAAGTTCTCTACAAACATAGGAGAAACCCCCGGTCAATCTGGATCAATCTCCAGCAGAGCTAAAACTCAGTCTCTCTCCTAAAAATTCCCCAACCAGGGTTAGTTTATCATATAACCCTATCCCAAATCAGAACCTTAAGGCATCTAATACCTCAAATCATCTGTAACCCTCAGCAAGAGTTGATTCCCGATTTGGACCTGCCTCGGGATCTCAATTATCTCCGGCAAAAGATAGCCTCCTCTTAGGCTTTGTATAATGATCTTTCCTCAGCACAGTAAGCCTCCTCTTGGGCTTTATACAATGATTCTCGCCAGCGGAGTTAACCTTTTCAGACTCTCTTGTTGAGTCACTCACCTTTTCAGACACTATTGTTGAGTCAATCAACTTTCAGACTCTCTTGTTGAGTCAATCACCTTTCAGACTCTCTTGTTGAGTCAACCACCTTCCAAATACTCTCTTGTTGAGTCAACCTTTTTAGCCTCAATCTTGGGCTTTGTACAAGACAAATAAAAGCACTCTCTTGTTGAGTCAATCTTTGTCCAGCCTCATCTCAGGCTGGGTATAAAGATTCCCCCTAGCAGGAGCTAGCCTCCTCTCAAGTTGTGTAGAATAATTTCTCCAGCTTGTTCAGCCTCAATCCTGGGCTTGGTACAGGACAAATAAAAGCACTCTCTTATTGAGTGAAACCCTTTTAGCCTCAATCTTGGGCTTTGTACAAGACATAAATCTCATTCTCTTGAGCTTGGGACAGATACCTTCCCCAATGGAGTCATTTCCTCCCAACCTTCCTTTAGGCTTTGAGGAATGATTTTCCCCAAGAAGAGTCAAACTCATTTCAGCCTCAGTATTGGACTTTGTACAAGACACATAAAAATATCCTCACCCGAGTCAGTTAAATTTCTCATTTCAGCCTCAATCTTGGGCTTTGTACAAGACACATACAAACCTCTCCGGCGCAGTCAAAATCTTTTTAGCCTCAATCTTGGGCTTTGTACAAGACAGATAGAACATTTTCCCCGGAAAATTCAAACTTTTAGCCTCCTCTTAGGCTTTGTATAATGATATCCCCAAAGATTCAGTCTCTTTTATTTTTTGCGTTAATCTTGGGCTTTGTACAAGACATCAATATATACACTCTCTTGTTGAGTCGATCTTATCCAGCCTCCTCTTAGCCTTTGTATAAAGAAATCCCCTTGTAGCGAGCGATTTTGGACGCGGTTCTTAAGCGCTGGTCGCTCTCTGCGGTTTGAGCTTTGACTACAGGTTGATTCATTTTTTATCCTATTGTGAGCTGAATAAGGAAGGGAAATAGATGTCTCCAATTAACCCTGCTTTGCATACTGAGTTTAAACAGCGGTCTGTTAGGTTACGAATGCTATCAATGTGGGGGGGCTGTAAGACCCCAATTTTTACCCCTAAGATTTCTCTCATCGCATTTGCATTTCACATCACAAACAAGATCACAGGTTGTGTCTCTCCTGAGCACCTATGTGATTCTCTGTTGCTTACTTGTTTCTGTTTGTCTAACCTCTAATCAAAATACCAAAAAATGTTGCAGTTTCTTTCTCTGTGAGTTGTGCAGGTTTGTCAAAGACAATGAAGTTATTTCAGGTCACATGTGGGTGTTCAAAAGCAAGATGTCTTGTGCTGAGATTCTTCAGTTTATCGAGCAGTGGTTCATACGAGTTTTGGGTTCAGAAAGTCAGATTCAAATGGTTGTTGTTTAGTTGTGGCTTGTTCAGTGGTAGCTGTGTGCACCTTATCAGTGACTTGTGAGAAAGTTGGTTATCCACATTTTTAACCAAATTTTCCATATTCCACTTTTTGCTATCTAAACCATTTTTTCCCTAATCCATTTCCTAAACCAAATATCCACATTTATCATATCCAAATTTCATTTTTTCAATTATCCAACCACTAACTTTTTCTTTTAAACCCATTTCCATTTTTTTTAGATATCCATTTTTTATCCATTTAGTTCAAATGTCCAATTCATCATATCCATCACAAAAATGCTTAAACCATTGTCCAAATTTAGAACCATAGCTGTAAAGTCAAATGACACAGTTCAGGCAAAAATTAGGGATAACAAAAGAAAAATCAAGAGGTTGCCAAAATCCTCAAAGACAAAACGAGTTGACTAAGGTCCTCATCAAAAACAACAAAAGGTTGTAAGAAAGAGTGACTGTCATCTCAAAATACCTTGGTCCTTGAACCATTATCATAATAGTGTTGCAATTCCAGAATCATGTGGAACCTGAATGCGTAATCTGAATTAACTGAGCGTAGGACTGGAGATCATCACGAAGAATGGGTTGGGTACAAATAAACTTTGAGCCTATATCCTTTGTTTCAAAAACCGTGAACCAGACCACGTTACAACATTCAAAAGACCTAATTGAAGCCAGGTTTCTTTTGAAAGCATACTACAGCAAGGTTGCGTAAACTGACTCCTATGTTTGTTGCCAATCATTTGCTTTGATGTCTTACCTTTGCTTTATCTTTCATCTTTGCATGTCTTAACCGCCGTGTTTTGACAAGTGTTTCATTTTGCTTTATATCAATAACATCATTCCAAAAATGATTTTTGATTTCAAAAATTGCATGAGCTTTGCATTAAAATTACCATGTCTGTTTGAATAATCTTATTTACAGGCAAACTTTCCTCATCTAGGAATTTTCAAACAGTTGAGAAACCTAGTCAGTGATCTTATCAGGGGCACATTACATCCAGATCCTGTTGTGAATCAGATTTGTTGCTCAGTGCAAGGTATTCTCAGATTTGGTTAACCAGGAGATCTCTTTCAAGATTCATACTGAGTTTAGCCTTCTCAACAATCATCTCAAGAACTAAAGCCATGATCAGTTCATTCATCCCCAACAACTGAAGTCATGATCAGTTTATCCTCAGCAATCATGTCAAGAATTGAAGCCATGATCAGTTCATTCTTTCCCCTGCAGCAGTCAGGCTAAAGCCATGATAAGTTTATCCTCATCAGTCAAGCAATCTGGGGCAATCTTCTTCAAGAATCCTCAAGAAGTCTTTCCTTAAAAGACCATCAGCCCGATACAATTCATAAGTGTGACAGAGATGTGTTCAACATCTTCTCTCCAAGCAGAGTGGGCAGTGTTCCCTGTGTTGAGGAATCAGATTTTCATTCTACCCTCACAAAAGAGTCTATCTCTGTTGTCTCTATCATCTGCATCGCATACATAAATCATTTACATATCATTGCATAGAAAGATTTTCATAGCTCGAAGTGTGCTTCGTGCTCATATGCATTTTTCTGAGGTCCTGTTGCTTTCAACATCTTACCTTGTGATCAAAGTCCAACTTACTTGGCGCCTACCAAAACTTTTACCAACCTTTTCATTCAGTTCCATTCCTGAATGTTGTCGTTTACCTGTCTTTTCACACAGTGTTATTCTTGGACGTCCTGCTTTCCTGGATCTTTGTATTCTTTCACTCCAGTGCCATTCCTGGATGTCTGTCTCTTTTGATCTCCAGTGCCATTCCTGGATACCTTGTTCCTCTTGGTTCTCCCAGTGCTATTCCTGGAAGTCTTTTCTCTCCTCTATAATCCCCAACAGATCTGCTTGGATATCTTTCAGTGCCATTCCTGAAAGTTTTACCTATTCATTCAGTGCCATTCCTGGATGAGATTTTACCTTTACTTTCAGTGCCATTCCTGAAAGTTTTACCTGTTCATTCAGTGCCATTCCTGAATGAGTTTTCTCCTTTGCATTCAGTACTATTCCTAGATGTCTTTTTCACTGTCATTCAATGCCATTCTTGAATGTAGTGATTCACCTTTATCTTTCAGTGCCATTCCTGGAAGTTTTACCTGTTCATTCAGTGCCATTCCTGGATGAGTTTTTACCTTTACTTTCAGTGACATTCCTGGAAGTTTTACCTGTTCATCTAGTGCCATTCCTGGATGAGTTCTCCCCTTTGCATTCAGTGCTATTCCTGGATGTCTTTTTCACTGTCATTCAATGCCATTCTTGAATGTAGTGATTTACCTTTACTTTCAGTGCCATTCCTGAAAGTTTTACCTGTTCATTCAGTGCCATTCCTGGATGAGTTTTCTCCTTTGCATTCAGTGCTATTCCTGGATGTCTTTTTCACTGTCATTCAATGCCATTCTTGAATGAAGTGATTTACCTTTACCTTTCAGTGCCATTCCTGAAAGTTGTATCCGTTCATTCAGTGTCATTCCTGAATGAGTTTATCTTTACCTTTCAGTGCCATTCCTGAAGGTCCTTGCTCACTTTATTCAATGCCATTCTTGGATATTGTGAACCTTTTATCCAATGCCATTCTTGGATAATTCTGATATATTTTCCAGAACTTTTCTCACTACATTCAATGCCATTCTTGGATGTTGTGATTTCTTCTATCCAATGCCATTCTTGGATATGATTTCCTCGACTGAGTCCAATGCCATTCTTGGACACCTTTTCCCCAGCTAAGTCTAATGCCATTCTTGGATATCTTTTCCTCAGCTGAATCCAATGCTATTCTTGGATGTCTCTGATGCTTGTTGTTGCCTCATTCAATGCCATTCTTGAATGTTGCAGTGCCTTTATCCAATGCCATTCTTGGATATCTTACCAACAGAGTGTTTTTCACCTCCATCCAATGTTATTCTTGGATGACGCTGCTGTTTTTACCAGAAACTTTCTTGTTGCTGTCCAATGCCATTCTTGGACATCTTTCGACATCCCTTTTGTCTCGTTTGTAGTTTCTATCCAATGCTATTCTTGGATGTCACTACTTGTCTTCCCAGGGTCTTGTCCCTCTCTTTCCAACTATTGATGGATACCTCTCGTCACCTTGACAGATCTCCAGAAATAGCTTGTGTTCCCTGGCGTGTCTTTTCACGTCATCTCCCTCAATTTACCTTATACCCTTTGTTTCAAGTTTCCCGCAGTCTGTTTCATTCTTTGCATTCATATCATCTTATGACATCTTATGGCTAAAAATTTGGATTTCTGTATTTAAGTATCTTCAATCTTGTCGAGACGAAGTTTTCAACCTTCATATCTCCTGATTGAAGAAACTTAAATAGGGGCAGCTGTAAGACCCCAATTTTTACCCCTAAGATTTCTCTCATCGCATTTGCATTTCACATCACAAACAAGATCACAGGTTGTGTCTCTCCTGAGCACCTATGTGATTCTCTGTTGCTTACTTGTTTCTGTTTGTCTAACCTCTAATCAAAATACCAAAAAATGTTGCAGTTTCTTTCTCTGTGAGTTGTGCAGGTTTGTCAAAGACAATGAAGTTATTTCAGGTCACATGTGGGTGTTCAAAAGCAAGATGTCTTGTGCTGAGATTCTTCAGTTTATCGAGCAGTGGTTCATACGAGTTTTGGGTTCAGAAAGTCAGATTCAAATGGTTGTTGTTTAGTTGTGGCTTGTTCAGTGGTAGCTGTGTGCACCTTATCAGTGACTTGTGAGAAAGTTGGTTATCCACATTTTTAACCAAATTTTCCATATTCCACTTTTTGCTATCTAAACCATTTTTTCCCTAATCCATTTCCTAAACCAAATATCCACATTTATCATATCCAAATTTCATTTTTTCAATTATCCAACCACTAACTTTTTCTTTTAAACCCATTTCCATTTTTTTTTAGATATCCATTTTTTATCCATTTAGTTCAAATGTCCAATTCATCATATCCATCACAAAAATGCTTAAACCATTGTCCAAATTTAGAACCATAACTGTAAAGTCAAATGACACAGTTCAGGCAAAAATTAGGGATAACAAAAGAAAAATCAAGAGGTTGCCAAAATCCTCAAAGACAAAACGAGTTGACTAAGGTCCTCATCAAAAACAACAAAAGGTTGTAAGAAAGAGTGACTGTCATCTCAAAATACCTTGGTCCTTGAACCATTATCATAATAGTGTTGCAATTCCAGAATCATGTGGAACCTGAATGCGTAATCTGAATTAACTGAGCGTAGGACTGGAGATCATCACGAAGAATGGGTTGGGTACAAATAAACTTTGAGCCTATATCCTTTGTTTCAAAAACCGTGAACCAGACCACGTTACAACATTCAAAAGACCTAATTGAAGCCAGGTTTCTTTTGAAAGCATACTACAGCAAGGTTGCGTAAACTGACTCCTATGTTTGTTGCCAATCATTTGCTTTGATGTCTTACCTTTGCTTTATCTTTCATCTTTGCATGTCTTAACCGCCGTGTTTTGACAAGTGTTTCATTTTGCTTTATATCAATAACATCATTCCAAAAATGATTTTTGATTTCAAAAATTGCATGAGCTTTGCATTAAAATTACCATGTCTGTTTGAATAATCTTATTTATAGGCAAACTTTCCTCATCTAGGAATTTTCAAACAGTTGAGAAACCTAGTCAGTGATCTTATCAGGGGCACATTACATCCAGATCCTGTTGTGAATCAGATTTGTTGCTCAGTGCAAGGTATTCTCAGATTTGGTTAACCAGGAGATCTCTTTCAAGATTCATACTGAGTTTAGCCTTCTCAACAATCATCTCAAGAACTAAAGCCATGATCAGTTCATTCATCCCCAACAACTGAAGTCATGATCAGTTTATCCTCAGCAATCATGTCAAGAATTGAAGCCATGATCAGTTCATTCTTTCCCCTGCAGCAGTCAGGCTAAAGCCATGATAAGTTTATCCTCATCAGTCAAGCAATCTGGGGCAATCTTCTTCAAGAATCCTCAAGAAGTCTTTCCTTAAAAGACCATCAGCCCGATACAATTCATAAGTGTGACAGAGATGTGTTCAACATCTTCTCTCCAAGCAGAGTGGGCAGTGTTCCCTGTGTTGAGGAATCAGATTTTCATTCTACCCTCACAAAAGAGTCTATCTCTGTTGTCTCTATCATCTGCATCGCATACATAAATCATTTACATATCATTGCATAGAAAGATTTTCATAGCTCGAAGTGTGCTTCGTGCTCATATGCATTTTTCTGAGGTCCTGTTGCTTTCAACATCTTACCTTGTGATCAAAGTCCAACTTACTTGGCGCCTACCAAAACTTTTACCAACCTTTTCATTCAGTTCCATTCCTGAATGTTGTCGTTTACCTGTCTTTTCACACAGTGTTATTCTTGGACGTCCTGCTTTCCTGGATCTTTGTATTCTTTCACTCCAGTGCCATTCCTGGATGTCTGTCTCTTTTGATCTCCAGTGCCATTCCTGGATACCTTGTTCCTCTTGGTTCTCCCAGTGCTATTCCTGGAAGTCTTTTCTCTCCTCTATAATCCCCAACAGATCTGCTTGGATATCTTTCAGTGCCATTCCTGAAAGTTTTACCTATTCATTCAGTGCCATTCCTGGATGAGATTTTACCTTTACTTTCAGTGCCATTCCTGAAAGTTTTACCTGTTCATTCAGTGCCATTCCTGAATGAGTTTTCTCCTTTGCATTCAGTACTATTCCTAGATGTCTTTTTCACTGTCATTCAATGCCATTCTTGAATGTAGTGATTCACCTTTATCTTTCAGTGCCATTCCTGGAAGTTTTACCTGTTCATTCAGTGCCATTCCTGGATGAGTTTTTACCTTTACTTTCAGTGACATTCCTGGAAGTTTTACCTGTTCATCTAGTGCCATTCCTGGATGAGTTCTCCCCTTTGCATTCAGTGCTATTCCTGGATGTCTTTTTCACTGTCATTCAATGCCATTCTTGAATGTAGTGATTTACCTTTACTTTCAGTGCCATTCCTGAAAGTTTTACCTGTTCATTCAGTGCCATTCCTGGATGAGTTTTCTCCTTTGCATTCAGTGCTATTCCTGGATGTCTTTTTCACTGTCATTCAATGCCATTCTTGAATGAAGTGATTTACCTTTACCTTTCAGTGCCATTCCTGAAAGTTGTATCCGTTCATTCAGTGTCATTCCTGAATGAGTTTATCTTTACCTTTCAGTGCCATTCCTGAAGGTCCTTGCTCACTTTATTCAATGCCATTCTTGGATATTGTGAACCTTTTATCCAATGCCATTCTTGGATAATTCTGATATATTTTCCAGAACTTTTCTCACTACATTCAATGCCATTCTTGGATGTTGTGATTTCTTCTATCCAATGCCATTCTTGGATATGATTTCCTCGACTGAGTCCAATGCCATTCTTGGACACCTTTTCCCCAGCTAAGTCTAATGCCATTCTTGGATATCTTTTCCTCAGCTGAATCCAATGCTATTCTTGGATGTCTCTGATGCTTGTTGTTGCCTCATTCAATGCCATTCTTGAATGTTGCAGTGCCTTTATCCAATGCCATTCTTGGATATCTTACCAACAGAGTGTTTTTCACCTCCATCCAATGTTATTCTTGGATGACGCTGCTGTTTTTACCAGAAACTTTCTTGTTGCTGTCCAATGCCATTCTTGGACATCTTTCGACATCCCTTTTGTCTCGTTTGTAGTTTCTATCCAATGCTATTCTTGGATGTCACTACTTGTCTTCCCAGGGTCTTGTCCCTCTCTTTCCAACTATTGATGGATACCTCTCGTCACCTTGACAGATCTCCAGAAATAGCTTGTGTTCCCTGGCGTGTCTTTTCACGTCATCTCCCTCAATTTACCTTATACCCTTTGTTTCAAGTTTCCCGCAGTCTGTTTCATTCTTTGCATTCATATCATCTTATGACATCTTATGGCTAAAAATTTGGATTTCTGTATTTAAGTATCTTCAATCTTGTCGAGACGAAGTTTTCAACCTTCATATCTCCTGATTGAAGAAACTTAAATAGGGGCAGCTGTAAGACCCCAATTTTTACCCCTAAGATTTCTCTCATCGCATTTGCATTTCACATCACAAACAAGATCACAGGTTGTGTCTCTCCTGAGCACCTATGTGATTCTCTGTTGCTTACTTGTTTCTGTTTGTCTAACCTCTAATCAAAATACCAAAAAATGTTGCAGTTTCTTTCTCTGTGAGTTGTGCAGGTTTGTCAAAGACAATGAAGTTATTTCAGGTCACATGTGGGTGTTCAAAAGCAAGATGTCTTGTGCTGAGATTCTTCAGTTTATCGAGCAGTGGTTCATACGAGTTTTGGGTTCAGAAAGTCAGATTCAAATGGTTGTTGTTTAGTTGTGGCTTGTTCAGTGGTAGCTGTGTGCACCTTATCAGTGACTTGTGAGAAAGTTGGTTATCCACATTTTTAACCAAATTTTCCATATTCCACTTTTTGCTATCTAAACCATTTTTTCCCTAATCCATTTCCTAAACCAAATATCCACATTTATCATATCCAAATTTCATTTTTTCAATTATCCAACCACTAACTTTTTCTTTTAAACCCATTTCCATTTTTTTTTTAGATATCCATTTTTTATCCATTTAGTTCAAATGTCCAATTCATCATATCCATCACAAAAATGCTTAAACCATTGTCCAAATTTAGAACCATAAACCATTTTTTTTTCTTCTGAAATCCAATAACCATTTTTTTTGTCCCTTTCCGATTTCTAAATCTTTTTTTTTAATCCATTTTCCTTTTAATCCATCTTTTAAATTCCATTTAATCTCACTAATATTCAAACTTAATTCAAAAGTCCTTTTTTTTTTAGGCCCATGGTTTATAAAATAAAAATCCAAAAAAAGTGATGATATGAAACAAGTTCATGTTGTGACCCATCTTTTCATTTTTTGTTACACACAAGTGGCTATCATTATGAACCTCACGCTGCTACAAGCTGCAGCCCCACACATACATCAGCTTCTACAAGTCCATTCAACAAGTCGTGTTATACTTCACGCAAAAAGCTGCAGTTTAATTAAGCCGTATTCCAAGCCGTATTCAGCTGCTACAACAAGGCAATGCTACCACAACATAAACCCAGCCACGATGCACCCAAACGGCGGCTTCCACGCGAAAAAAAACTTCCAAAACGCAAGCCATCAAAAGAGATCACACGAGAAAAATCCATACACCAAAACGCAGAAAAAAGATGGAAACGGCAATTAAACTTTCAACCAAACCTCACCTCATCTTGCTATAAATACAAGCTTCTCATCTTCATTTTTTCCAAGCTTGAAAAGCCATAGAAATTCTGCAAAAAAAATTCACCAACTTTCAATTCATCTTCACCATTCAACTTCAAGCTTCAGAAAAATTCTTGATGAAAAAAACCATAAATAACTTTCAACGAGAATTCTTAAAGCTTCCATCATCTTCATATTTCTTCAATCATTTTTATAACCTGCAAATTATTCTCACCATTCAAAACCAATACCAATCCATTGCAACCGAACTCAACAACAACTCGCATAAATTCATCAGTAACAACAACATCAACCGTTCAATACATCGATTCGAGTTCAGAAGATGAAGAATAATTGAATTTCTTTTGGAATTAGAAGGTAAATCTGAGTTTTACGGCGTGAATCTCGCGGTTTAAATTCAAACTTGTGGTTGGATCTTCGTTCGAAATCGAAGACATATCTGTGTAGTACACTGCGAGTCGATCACAACCGTACGTATTTCAACTTCCGCCGCTCCTTTATGAGGCTTTTCGCGAATCCCTCCGCCACCGCCATGAACAGTACCGTTAAGCTATGGAGAAGATGATTGTTCTTTCTTTTTTTCACTTTCTGATTCTATTTTTTTTTTATCTTTAATGTTTTCTTTTGTTTTTTATATTTTATTTTATTTCTAAACAAAAACGGATGGGCCTAGCCCATACGAAATGTTTTTTTCACCATCACCTGCATTTCTAAAATAAACCTCCATCTATTTTTATTTTCTATGATTTTCTTATAACTTTTTTTTTTCTCTTTTCTAAATACTTTTTTTAATTTTTAATTTTTGAATTTGACTTACTATTGTTTTTTTTTTAAAAAGATTCTCTTAAAAAAGTCATGAAAAATTTCTATCATGAGAATTATCTTTTAATTCTTGTTTTTTTTCATTTTTATTTTGATTTCTCATTTTTCTTTCATTTTGGATTGGTTGTGTGGATCATAATGTTTTAGATCCATTTTTCTTCATCTATTTTCTTTTTGATCGATGAAAGTCAAAGTGATCGTGAAATTTCTTTTGTTGAGTTTCGATCGAGACGAGATCATTTCCATCTTTTCTTTTCGTGTGGCACCGCTTTAGGATAACGATCCCTATATCGTTTATCTCGCGTGCATTAACACATATATCTCATGGCCGGCCTCATTCGTAGGGTAATTGCTCGAACAAATTACTCGGCGTGCGCTTAACATAGACCAAAATTTGTCCCGCCTCGGAATAAATATCAAAAATAGTTGATTATTTGTCTTTTGGTTCAAAACTTATGGAACTTGTTGTTAGGAGGCTTTGGTCTTATCAATCCTCTAATGAGTTCTCATTAATCTTGACCTAAGTGCAAATATTCAATTATAATTGATCACTAACTTTAACTACTAATTACTAACTTACTAACATTTACTCTTGTACTTACTTCTTTACAATTACTTCTCGCACCCTATCTCTTTTACTTTTATGCCTCATTTTATCATTTCATATCATGTTTATGCTTCCGCAATTTTTCCTTTGTCCGTTGGACATATGTTTATGTTTCCACAATTTTTTCCTTTGTCCGTTGGACACATGTTTATGCTTATGCCATTTTTCTTTTGTCCACTTGGACCTAAAACACTAATAAAGGCCAAAACCTCTAAAAACTTGTGATTCTAATCTTGGACTATGGTTACTATCCCTTGCAATGGACATGGAGATTTGGACTTAGACCTTGGACATCCAATGCAATTCTTGGAACCTTGGACTTAGAACTTAGGACATTCCTTCCTTTGCTTTGGAATTATGGTTCAAAGACTTGGAAGCATACTTGTGTGGTTAGGCTATTCTCTTCCTTAGCTTTTCTTTTATGCTTTAGGATAGTCTCTTCTTCTCCACCCATTCTTCAATTTTCAAAACTCTCTCTCTTTTTCAAAACCTTCTTGATTTCAAATTTTCACCGCTTTCATAAACAAACCTTGACTTTGTCAAGTGATTTTACTCTTTTCCTTTCATTTCTTAATCAAATGCTAAACTACATAAGCATATTGACATCTTTTTCAAAATACTTAAAAAACATCAAACTCATCACTCTTTCTTTGTGCCCTCGTGCACTTTTTCCTTTAACTTTTTCATAAGTTTAGACATGAGTCATTTCTTTAAGCGGAATTATTCGCTTGGAAATGACGACTTGTCTTTACATTTAAAAACAACCAAAACAAACAATTTTCATTCTTTGTACCACGAACTACGAGGTTTTGATCCTACATTGCACATCGTGGGTACGTAGGCATGAGGCGACAAGTCTCTCCAAACACAAAAATCATTAAAATAATTTCTCTTCTCATCTCCTCAATCTCTTTTCAAGCAAACCATTTTCAGACCAAAAGCGGTAGATATTTCAAAGGGCTCCTATAGAGTACTATAGACGTTTTGGGTGCTAACACCTTCCCATTGCGTAACCAACCCCCCGAACCCGGACTCTCTTCACTTGTTCTCGTTGTAGAGCTTGTGTAGGTTTTGTTCGCTCTTTTTCCTTTCCTTTTTGGATAAAATAAAAGTGCGGTGGCGACTCTTGCTTTTCGAGTTAAGTTAATCAATAGCTTACACTCACTATTTTGCCGCTACAGAAAAGTGGCGACTCTGCTGGGATCTCTGGTTCCTTGAGGGGTTTAGCCTACTTCGATTTATTTACTACCTTTTGTCTGATTTTGCTTGTTACACGATTGTTCTGTTTTGGAGTTCCTCTGTGTGAGATAGGTCCTATACCCGGACCAGAGTGTACTTTAAGATAGGAGGATGGTATAGTCAAGGGAACTTTGAGGGAGTCGAATCCTGAAAAAGAAGAACTTGAGAATCCATCCACTCGGTGGTTGCTTCTTTGGAATTACTGATGTCGATCGAGCAATCGAGAAGGCATTACTTTTTCCATAAAAGCCTATAACACCGAGAACCGTAGTACCCTTTAACTCATCCTAGCCATTTTAGGATCGTGGCGCGGAAGCTATGAAGATGCAAATCTGACTTAGCTGTCACGCGATGCCACACTCAGGTTAGATTCTCTTGAGGATAACTACCAACCTCCGAGCAAATCGGTGTGCTGGTGTGTCTGATAGTGAATTGTGGACCCTGGGCACTCTGTTAGAACCGCTGTTTTCTGCAGGTATAATGAAGACAAACCTTAGCACATACCTTTTGTGGACTGGTTCTTACCCTCGACTTCATGCTCGTGACTCGAACCTTTGAACCTGTGTGCTTTGAGTGATCTTGTTTGTGGTTGTTGCATCCATGCACTCTTGCATCCATGAGCATACATATGCATTTCTTCCAGGTTGTCTCAGAAACTCATTTCGGTTGTCTCCTTCTCCAGTTATCTGTTCGTCGTCAAGCTGTTTCCTCAACACAACTACGGAACTAGAGCTGCTGTCAGATTGAGAATGGAAAATCAAGAACAACACAACGCCGAAGTCAGAATGGAAATTGATGAGTTGAAGGCCGGCATGACCAAGCTCACAGAAATGCTGCAGGTTCTGATTGCTAGAGGCGAACCACCTCAGAGGACTGTGATTGTTGAAACTTCAACTGCTGCTGTTGACCCTCCACTGACTCAGCAACCAGCTTCTACTTGGCCAGAATTTGGGTTACCTCCGAATTACTCGCCACCCTTTGCAACTACTCATGTGTTTGCCTCGCCAGTATCTTCAGCTCCTTTGTTCACTGAACCTCAGCCTGTTGTGCATTCTGTTGCTCAAGCTGCTCCTGAGAATCCTTTCGTGTACCATGCTGCTGGTCCACAATCTGAAAGTCAGGGAGAACCTGGATACATTGAAGAAGTCAGAGAGCAATGGCAGACTCTTGACAAAAGGATAAGAGCCGTGGAAGGAAGTGATGTCTTTAATGCTGCCGCAATGGACATGTGCTTGGTTTCCGACTTGGTTATTCCTCCAAAATTCAAAACTCCTAATTTTGAGAAATACCAGGGGCACACTTGTCCCAGAACTCACTTGGTGATGTACTGCCGCAAGATGGCTGCTCACGCAAAAGATGACAAACTGCTCATTCATTGTTTCCAAGACAGCTTGAGTGGGGCTTCAATGAAATGGTATATGGGACTTGATAAGAACCGTATCCAAAGCTGGATGGACTTGTCTGATGCTTTCTTAAAGCAATATAAGTACAACTTGGACATGGCACCTGACCGCCGTCAATTGCAGAATATGTCTCAGAAAGAAAAGGAATCCTTCAAAGAGTACGCTCAGCGATGGAGAGAGCTAGCTGCTCAAGTGGAGCCACCATTAGCTGAAAAAGAATTGACTGGTCTGTTCATGGACACTCTTCAGCCACTCTATTGGGAAAAGATGATAGGCAGTGTATCATCTGGTTTTGCTGACCTAGTCACTATTGGAGAAAGACTAGAAGAAGGTATCAAGAAAGGGAGGATTGCTAATGCTAAAGCCTTTAGTGGTGCTAAAAAGTATGCTGGGAATTTTCAAAAGAAAAAGGATGGTGATACCCATGCTGTTTCGGTTAAAGGTAAACCTCGTCGCAGACAACAACAATATGTAGCTACAGTCGCTCCTGTTGTTAATGCTCAACCAGCTCAAGCTCCTCGTCAACCTGCTAGACAGAATCAGAATCGCAATAGGGTTAACTTTGATCCTATCCCAATGTCCTACACTGAGCTGTATCCATGTCTTGTAAAGAAAGGTTTGATTACAACAAGGACTCTACCTCCTCCTCCAAATCCTCTCCCAGCCGGCTATAGGGCTGATCTTCACTGTGAGTTCCATCAAGGTGGGGCAGGCCATAACTTGGAAGGTTGCTTTGCATTGAAAGCTAGAGTACAAGAATTGGTGAACTTAAAAATTCTGGACTTTATTGATAATAATCCCAATGTTGTCAACAACCCTTTGCCAGAGCATGCCAAGTAAAGTTTGAGTGAGTTCAGACAGATCATCTCCTAAAAGCCAGTGTTTCAGACAGGACAGCTCATCCTTGTTGCTGATTAGTCACTAGGCCTTGTTTCTTTCTGTTTGCATTTTCCTTTGATTGTATTGATTGTTTGCTTTCGAATTTTATTTGTACTTTCATGGTAATTTCAATGAAATGAGCATTGCAATGTTTTGATTCAATTCATTTATATCCACTGTGTGCATCTTTATGCTTTCTTTTTTTTCACAAAAAAATATATCTCCTGTTCACTTTCTTTATTAAGCTTTTGATTGGAGGGAGGATGATGAAAGCGAAATACCCGAAATTGCTAAACGGTATGCTTTCAATTTAAAACTTGGCTGAGGATGTACAGGCATTGTTTCAACTCCCAAATACTGGAGAAATAAGGAAGTTAATCCCTTGTCAACCCCTTTGAGCCTAGAAGTTGGAGTTTCTTTCTGTAAAAAAAAAAAACCCGCAATCTTAACCTGGGGATGGGTAGTTCTCAGTTAATTTGACTGTGCATGTAAAACGCCTTCCAATAAAGGTTGCAATCACAAGCTTTCCTTCGCACACATCAAAGAAGTGTCGAAGATGTCTTTCAAGTCAAAAGCCAATGATGGTTCACCGTAATCATTAAGCCAGGCAGTCACTACCTTTCAAAAAAAAATGGATGGAAAAAAATCAAAAGAAGAGCCCGCTAAGTCAAAACCTATGAAGGAGACTTAGGCAAAAATTGGGGCATCCCGCTAACTGTAAAGTCAAATGACACAGTTCAGGCAAAAATTAGGGATAACAAAAGAAAAATCAAGAGGTTGCCAAAATCCTCAAAGACAAAACGAGTTGACTAAGGTCCTCATCAAAAACAACAAAAGGTTGTAAGAAAGAGTGACTGTCATCTCAAAATACCTTGGTCCTTGAACCATTATCATAATAGTGTTGCAATTCCAGAATCATGTGGAACCTGAATGCGTAATCTGAATTAACTGAGCGTAGGACTGGAGATCATCACGAAGAATGGGTTGGGTACAAATAAACTTTGAGCCTATATCCTTTGTTTCAAAAACCGTGAACCAGACCACGTTACAACATTCAAAAGACCTAATTGAAGCCAGGTTTCTTTTGAAAGCATACTACAGCAAGGTTGCGTAAACTGACTCCTATGTTTGTTGCCAATCATTTGCTTTGATGTCTTACCTTTGCTTTATCTTTCATCTTTGCATGTCTTAACCGCCGTGTTTTGACAAGTGTTTCATTTTGCTTTACATCAATAACATCATTCCAAAAATGATTTTTGATTTCAAAAATTGCATGAGCTTTGCATTAAAATTACCATGTCTGTTTGAATAATCTTATTTACAGGCAAACTTTCCTCATCTAGGAATTTTCAAACAGTTGAGAAACCTGGTCAGTGATCTTATCAGGGGCACATTACATCCAGATCCTGTTGTGAATCAGATTTGTTGCTCAGTGCAAGGTATTCTCAGATTTGGTTAACCAGGAGATCTCTTTCAAGATTCATACTGAGTTTAGCCTTCTCAACAATCATCTCAAGAACTGAAGCCATGATCAGTTCATTCATCCCCAACAACTGAAGTCATGATCAGTTTATCCTCAGCAATCATGTCAAGAATTGAAGCCATGATTAGTTCATTTTTTCCCCTGCAGCAGTCAGGCTAAAGCCATGATTAGTTTATCCTCATCAGTCAAGCAATCTGGGGCAATCTTCTTCAAGAATCCTCTAGAAGTCTTTCCTCAAAAGACCATCAGCCCGATACAATTCATAAGTGTGATAGAGATGTGTTCAACATCTTCTCTCCAAGCAGAGTGGGCAGTGTTCCCTGTGTTGAGGAATCAGATTTTCATTCTACCCTCACAAAAGAGTCTATCTCTGTTGTCTCTATCATCTGCATCGCATACATAAATCATTTACATATCATTGCATAGAAAGATTTTCATAGCTCGAAGTGTGCTTCGTGCTCATATGCATTTTTCTGAGGTCCTGTTGCTTTCAACATCTTACCTTGTGATCAAAGTCCAACTTACTTGGCGCCTACCAAAACTTTTACCAACCTTTTCATTCAGTTCCATTCCTGAATGTTGTCGTTTACCTGTCTTTTCACCCAGTGTTATTCTTGGACGTCCTGCTTTCCTGGATCTTTGTATTCTTTCACTCCAGTGCCATTCCTGGATGTCTGTCTCTTTTGATCTCCAGGGCCATTCCTGGATACCTTGTTCCTCTTGGTTCTCCCAGTGCTATTCCTGGAAGTCTTTTCTCTCCTCTATAATCCCCAACAGATCTGCTTGGATATCTTTCAGTGCCATTCCTGAAAGTTTTACCTATTCATTCAGTGCCATTCCTGGATGAGATTTTACCTTTACTTTCAGTGCCATTCCTGAAAGTTTTACCTGTTCATTCAGTGCCATTCCTGAATGAGTTTTCTCCTTTGCATTCAGTGCTATTCCTGGATGTCTTTTTCACTGTCATTCAATGCCATTCTTGAATGTAGTGATTCACCTTTATCTTTCAGTGCCATTCCTGAAAGTTTTACCTGTTCATTCAGTGCCATTCCTGGATGAGTTTTTACCTTTACTTTCAGTGACATTCCTGGAAGTTTTACCTGTTCATCTAGTGCCATTCCTGGATGAGTTCTCCCCTTTGCATTCAGTGCTATTCCTGGATGTCTTTTTCACTGTCATTCAATGCCATTCTTGAATGTAGTGATTTACCTTTACTTTCAGTGCCATTCCTGAAAGTTTTACCTGTTCATTCAGTGCCATTCTTGGATGAGTTTTCTCCTTTGCATTCAGTGCTATTCCTGGATGTCTTTTTCACTGTCATTCAATGCCATTCTTGAATGAAGTGATTTACCTTTACCTTTCAGTGCCATTCCTGAAAGTTGTATCCGTTCATTCAGTGTCATTCCTGAATGAGTTTATCTTTACCTTTCAGTGCCATTCCTGAAGGTCCTTGCTCACTTTATTCAATGCCATTCTTGGATATTGTGAACCTTTTATCCAATGCCATTCTTGGATAATTCTGATATATTTTCCAGAACTTTTCTCACTACATTCAATGCCATTCTTGGATGTTGTGATTTCTTCTATCCAATGCCATTCTTGGATATGATTTCCTCGACTGAGTCCAATGCCATTCTTGGACACCTTTTCCCCAGCTAAGTCTAATGCCATTCTTGGATATCTTTTCCTCAGATGAATCCAATGCTATTCTTGGATGTCTCTGATGCTTGTTGTTGCCTCATTCAATGCCATTCTTGAATGTTGCAGTGCCTTTATCCAATGCCATTCTTGGATATCTTACCCAACAGAGTGTTTTTCACCTCCATCCAATGTTATTCTTGGATGACGCTGCTGTTTTTACCAGAAACTTTCTTGTTGCTGTCCAATGCCATTCTTGGACATCTTTCGACATCCCTTTTGTCTCGTTTGTAGTTTCTATCCAATGCTATTCTTGGATGTCACTACTTGTCTTCCCAGGGTCTTGTCCCTCTCTTTCCAACTATTGATGGATACCTCTCGTCACCTTGACAGATCTCCAGAAATAGCTTGTGTTCCCTGGCGTGTCTTTTCACGTCATCTCCCTCAATTTACCTTATACCCTTTGTTTCAAGTTTCCCGCAGTCTGTTTCATTCTTTGCATTCATATCATCTTATGACATCTTATGGCTAAAAATTTGGATTTCTGTATTTAAGTATCTTCAATCTTGTCGAGACAAAGTTTTCAACCTTCATATCTCCTGATTGAAGAAACTTAAATAGGGGCAGCTGTAAGACCCCAATTTTTACCCCTAAGATTTCTCTCATCGCATTTGCATTTCACATCACAAACAAGATCACAGGTTGTGTCTCTCCTGAGCACCTATGTGATTCTCTGTTGCTTACTTGTTTCTGTTTGTCTAACCTCTAATAAAAATACCAAAAAATGTTGCAGTTTCTTTCTCTGTGAGTTGTGCAGGTTTGTCAAAGACAATGAAGTTATTTCAGGTCACATGTGGGTGTTCAAAAGCAAGATGTCTTGTGCTGAGATTCTTCAGTTTATCGAGCAGTGGTTCATACGAGTTTTGGGTTCAGAAAGTCAGATTCAAATGGTTGTTGTTTAGTTGTGGCTTGTTCAGTGGTAGCTGTGTGCACCTTATTAGTGACTTGTGAGAAAGTTGGTTATCCACATTTTTAACCAAATTTTCCATATTCCACTTTTTGCTATCTAAACCATTTTTTCCCTAATCCATTTCCTAAACCAAATATCCACATTTATCATATCCAAATTTCATTTTTTCAATTATCCAACCACTAACTTTTTCTTTTAAACCCATTTCCATTTTTTTTTAGATATCCATTTTTTATCCATTTAGTTCAAATGTCCAATTCATCATATCCATCACAAAAATGCTTAAACCATTGTCCAAATTTAGAACCATAAACCATTTTTTTTTCTTCTGAAATCCAATAACCATTTTTTTTGTCCCTTTCCGATTTCTAAATCTTTTTTTTTAATCCATTTTACTTTTAATCCATCTTTTAAATTCCATTTAATCTCACTAATATTCAAACTTAATTCAAAAGTCCTTTTTTTTAGGCCCATGGTTTATAAAATAAAAATCCAAAAAAAGTGATGATATGAAACAAGTTCATGTTGTGACCCATCTTTTCATTTTTTGTTACACACAAGTGGCTATCATTATGAACCTCACGCTGCTACAAGCTGCAGCCCCACACATACATCAGCTTCTACAAGTCCATTCAACAAGTCGTGTTATACTTCACGCAAAAAGCTGCAGTTTAATTAAGCCGTATTCCAAGCCGTATTCAGCTGCTACAACAAGGCAATGCTACCACAACATAAACCCAGCCACGATGCACCCAAACGGCGGCTTCCACGCGAAAAACAAACTTGCAAAACGCAAGCCATCACAAGAGATCACACGAGAAAAATCCATACACCAAAACGCAGAAAAAAAGATGGAAACGGCAATTAAACTTTCAACCAAACCTCACCTCATCTTGCTATAAATAGAAGCTTCTCCTCTTTATTTTTTCCAAGCTTGAAAAGCCATAGAAATTCTGCAAAAAAAATTCACCAACTTTCAATTCATCTTCACCATTCAACTTCAAGCTTCAGAAAAATTCTTGATGAAAAAAACCATAAATAACTTTCAACGAGAATTCTTAAAGCTTCCATCATCTTCATATTTCTTCAATCATTTTTATAACCTGCAAATTATTCTCACCATTCAAAACCAATACCAATCCATTGCAACCGAACTCAACAACAACTCGCATAAATTCATCAGCAACAATAACATCAACCGTTCAATACATCGATTCGAGTTCAGAAGATGAAGAATAATTGAATTTCTTTTGGAATTAGAAGGTAAATCTGAGTTTTACGGGGTGAATCTCGCGGTTTAAATTCAAACTTGTGGTTGGATCTTCGTTCGAAATCGAAGACATATCTGTGTAGTACACTGCGAGTCGATCACAACCGTACGTATTTCAACTTCCGCCGCTCCTTTATGAGGCTTTTCGCGAATCCCTCCGCCACCGCCATGAACAGTACCGTTAAGCTATGGAGAAGATGATTGTTCTTTCTTTTTTTCACTTTCTGATTCTATTTTTTTTTTATCTTTAATGTTTTCTTTTGTTTTTTATATTTTATTTTATTTCTAAACAAAAACGGATGGGCCTAGCCCATACGAAATGTTTTTTTCACCATCACCTGCATTTCTAAAATAAACCTCCATCTATTTTTATTTTCTATGATTTTCTTATAACTTTTTTTTTCTCTTTTCTAAATACTTTTTTTAATTTTTTATTTTTGAATTTGACTTACTATTGTTTTTTTTTTTAAAAGATTCTCTTAAAAAAGTCATGAAAAATTTCTATCATGAGAATTATCTTTTAATTCTTGTTTTTTTTCATTTTTATTTTGATTTCTCATTTTTCTTTCATTTTGGATTGGTTGTGTGGATCATAATGTTTTAGATCCATTTTTCTTCATCTATTTTCTTTTTGATCGATGAAAGTCAAAGTGATCGTGAAATTTCTTTTGTTGAGTTTCGATCGAGACGAGATCATTTCCACCTTTTCTTTTCGTGTGGCACCGCTTTAGGATAACGATCCCTATATCGTTTATCTCGCGTGCATTAACACATATATCTCATGGCCGGCCTCATTCGTAGGGTAATTGCTCGAACAAATTACTCGGCGTGCGCTTAACATAGACCAAAATTTGTCCCGCCTCGGAATAAATATCAAAAATAGTTGATTATTTGTCTTTTGGTTCAAAACTTATGGAACTTGTTGTTAGGAGGCTTTGGTCTTATCAATCCTCTAATGAGTTCTCATTAATCTTGACCTAAGTGCAAATATTCAATTATAATTGATCACTAACTTTAACTACTAATTACTAACTTACTAACATTTACTCTTGTACTTACTTCTTTACAATTACTTCTCGCACCCTATCTCTTTTACTTTTATGCCTCATTTTATCATTTCATATCATGTTTATGCTTCCGCAATTTTTCCTTTGTCCGTTGGACATATGTTTATGTTTCCACAATTTTTTCCTTTGTCCGTTGGACACATGTTTATGCTTATGCCATTTTTCTTTTGTCCACTTGGACCTAAAACACTAATAAAGGCCAAAACCTCTAAAAACTTGTGATTCTAATCTTGGACTATGGTTACTATCCCTTGCAATGGACATGGAGATTTGGACTTAGACCTTGGACATCCAATGCAATTCTTGGAACCTTGGACTTAGAACTTAGGACATTCCTTCCTTTGCTTTGGAATTATGGTTCAAAGACTTGGAAGCATACTTGTGTGGTTAGGCTATTCTCTTCCTTAGCTTTTCTTTTATGCTTTAGGATAGTCTCTTCTTCTCCACCCATTCTTCAATTTTCAAAACTCTCTCTCTTTTTCAAAACCTTCTTGATTTCAAATTTTCACCGCTTTCATAAACAAACCTTGACTTTGTCAAGTGATTTTACTCTTTTCCTTTCATTTCTTAATCAAATGCTAAACTACATAAGCATATTGACATCTTTTTCAAAATACTTAAAAAACATCAAACTCATCACTCTTTCTTTGTGCCCTCGTGCACTTTTTCCTTTAACTTTTTCATAAGTTTAGACATGAGTCATTTCTTTAAGCGGAATTATTCGCTTGGAAATGACGACTTGTCTTTACATTTAAAAACAACCAAAACAAACAATTTTCATTCTTTGTACCACGAACTACGAGGTTTTGATCCTACATTGCACATCGTGGGTACGTAGGCATGAGGCGACAAGTCTCTCCAAACACAAAAATCATTAAAAATAATTTCTCTTCTCATCTCCTCAATCTCTTTTCAAGCAAACCATTTTCAGACCAAAAGCGGTAGATATTTCAAAGGGCTCCTATAGAGTACTATAGACGTTTTGGGTGCTAACACCTTCCCATTGCGTAACCAACCCCCCGAACCCGGACTCTCTTCACTTGTTCTCGTTGTAGAGCTTGTGTAGGTTTTGTTCGCTCTTTTTCCTTTCCTTTTTGGATAAAATAAAAGTGCGGTGGCGACTCTTGCTTTTCGAGTTAAGTTAATCAATAGCTTACACTCACTATTTTACCGCTACAGGGGCCTTGTACTGGTTATTTGTATTTTTGCCAATACTGTTTTCTTTCTTTTTACCTGGGCAGAAGGTTTTTGGCGGGGAACAAGGATTAGGATGTTAGGACCGATGCTTTTGAATTACTGCTTTTGATTGATGGAGATATGGGATTTGGGTTTTTTTGTTGATTGTGCTTGCTAAGATCTTTTCTTTCGATCTTATGCCTACGTATTCCCGTTTACCGAAACAGGGAAATCAGAGCGTTCGTAGTTCCTCCTATTCTATGGGAGGAAATGGGTGTTTTTGGTGTCTTGTTCAAAGCCCAAGACGTGAAGCGAAAGGTAGTTTGTATCTTGTTCAAAGCCCAAGATGTGAAGCTGAAAGGTCTATTTGTGTCTTGTTCAAAGCCCAAGACATGAAGCTGAAAGACCTCGGTTTTTAGAGAGAATTTGTCATCTCTAAAGAGGGGAGAAGGAGAATTACTTTTACTGGGATACGCGGATTCGAGCAATGCCATAATTTCCGAAGAAAGGGTTTTAACCTGAAGGAGAAGACTTTAACTCAGTGTAGAGCAATGCCATCTTTCCTTAGGAATTTCTCATGCTAAAAGAGGGACAGTGGCGTGGATACAGATGATCCATAGGCTTGCCGCTAACAGCGATTAGATGAAGGGAAAGGAGTTGTTGATGTTTGTGTACTGTGAACGAGGCACAACTTTGATGCTAAAAGGTTGATTGGATCAACCAGTGGTTTTCTTATACAAAGCCTAAGAGGAGGCTAATATCTGCTAGGAAAATCATTATACAAAGCCTAAGAGGAGGCTATTTTGTGTCCCGTACAAAGCCCGAGAGAGAGGCTAAAAGTTTTTGACCCGACGATGGAGTCTTTGTGTCTCGTACGAAGCCCGAGATGGAGGCTATTGTTTGTTTGACTCGACGAGGGAGTCTTTATGTGTCTCGTACGAAGCCCGAGAGAGAGGCTAAAACGTTGTTTGACTCCGCTGGGGAGAATCATTGTACAAAGCCCAAGAGAAGGCTAAGGTTACTGTGTCAGTTAAGTGACAGGTCCAGTATACTGATTTTGAAAGAGAAAATCAGTTCTTATATGAGCATCACTGTACTCATGGGTTAGATCTGAGGATCGGGGTTGTTTCCTTTTCTTTGAGGAAACTGGAAATCCAAAGGGTATTGAGACTGTCCGAGTCTGCGGGTTTCCTTCCTATTTAACGAAGGGGTCACTTGAGAATGTCTTTGAGACTCGAGGAAGTTAGACTATCCTTGTCTAGAGTTTTATCTTTTGTACTATGCTGTGAGAAACAGTAGTAGACTCTATGAAAGGACTGTTCTATGCAGATGACTAAGTTCTGTTCCTATACCTCTAGGAGGTCGTCGGGACAATTTGTACGAAGCCCAAGAGGAGGCTGGAAACTTTTAAGAAGCCGACTGGTCCTTGTACTAATGCCCAAGAGGAGGCTATCATTCCCGGAGGAAGAGATCATTATACGAAGCCTAAGAGGAGGCTGTGAATACTTCTAAGAAGCCGTAGGGTCCTTGTACGAAGCCCAAGAGGAGGCGGGGTTGCTTTTAGGAAGCCTGTGGGTCCTTGTATAATGCCCAAGAGGAGGCCGATGCTTTTAAGAAGCCCGTGGGTCTATCATCTCCTTTCCATTAGGAGAGATAACTCTTTTAAAGATAAAAACCACTGGTAAATGTGCGAGGTTTACTATCCAGCGACTTTTAGCTTTTAAAGAGGGTTCCTTAGTTAAGGTCCAAGATTATGACCGTAGTGGGGTATCCAAACCCCGAGACATTCAAGGCAAGCTATCCACAAGGAATAAATCAAGTCAGGAAAGTTCGAGAATTTGGAAGAAACTCAAAGATGCCATTCACGGAGAATACATTCATCTTGGGGAGTAGAGCTTCTTGACGATTCCTAAGGAGGACAGCCGAAGAGAAGACTGTATCTGGTGCTCCTATTGGGAATCTAGGCGTCTATTTCTACGAATAAATGAAACGGCGTCACCTAGTTCTAAACGTAGTTGCCGCGGAAACTCGATATATCTATACTATTATTACACAGTAGATATGAGTTTATGAAAGGAGACTTACAGTGAGCAGCCCCACAATAAAGTTTATAATATGAAAGCAGTAAACGAAAGCGATAACCACTTACTCGGTTGGAGTGCTTCCATGCTGTTTGGTTAGTTGTTCAACAAAGAAAGATTGAAAACAACAGTACATTCAAAATCAAAGGAGAAAGTGCTTTGAAAAAGAAAGATTTTGGGCTTACAGCTCGAGGAGAGGCCCAGGGTTTTATCAGTGAGCGCACTGTTTGACTTTGTACAGAGGGACTTATACAAGTGACTGGGGCCCAAAATGGTTTTCTGTACAAAGGGTGGGTCTTACACTCTCTCAAGAGGCCCAAAAAGGTTTAAAGGAAAAAGAGTGGGGCTTATAACACGAGGGTAGGCCCAAATGATTTTTCGTTTAAAAATGGCGATCGCGCCGAGGTTTTCTTTTAACGCGGAGGGACTTATACAATAAGTGAGGCCCAAAATTGTTTGGTTAAAAGGGGGATTGGGTCTTACACTCTAATAGAGGCCCAAAGTGTTTTTAATGGGTCTTATAGCTCAAGGAGAGGCCCAAGGGTTATTTTGAAAAGGGCGACGATCGCGCCGTTTGTTTTTGACGGTATCGGGACTTATACAATATACTGAGGCCCAAAATGATTTGGTCAAAAAAAGGATTGGGTCTTACACTCTATTAGAGGCCCAAAAAGTTTTAAGAAAAAGAAATGGGTCTTACTACTCGAGGGTAGGCCCAGGTTTATTTTAAAAAAGGCGACGATCGCGTCGTTTACTTGTACAGAGGGACTTATACAATGAATGAGGCCCAAAAAGTTTTTGTACAAGGGGGGATGGGTCTTACACTCTCTCAAGAGGCCCAAAATGTTTTGAAAATGATTTATGAGGGTTGAATTAATCCAAAACCCTAATTTGTTTTCAAAATGTATTTAATTGAATAAAAATTCAATTAAAATGATCAAAAATTGTTTAACACATGGAAAACAAATTGTGATCTTGGATTAATGCTTCAAAAATTAAGTATTGACCTACAAAATAATTAGAAAGCATTAAAAGTTGCAAAATCAATGTAGAAAAAATATTTAAAATGCCAAAAACAATCAAAATATTAATTCTTTACAAAAATATCAATTATATGAAATAAATAATATTTTTGGGATTTTTTGATAAAATAAAATATTTTAACATTTTTGTGAATTATAAAAAAAAGAATCAACTCAAAATCATTAAAACTCAGAGAGAAATTAATTTTTTGAATCAATTAAACAAAATCACAAAATTCAAATATTTGAATTTCTAAAAATGGCGCCAAGAACAAGCTGAAGAACACGCGCGTGTTCTTGGTTTATCAGATTTGCATTTTCTATCCAATCTCCATGAATACGTAATCATATCATGCAATCCACATATCATTATGCTCATCTCAACCTCACGATCATGTCTATGTACTTTAATTTCATTTAAATTAAACATACAACAAGAAATCACGAAGAGACTTCAAGAACCCTAATTTCTGCATGAAGGCTAGGATTTTTGATACACGATTCAAACAATGTAATTAATTAAGGGAAAACATTCCATGCATGATTATGAACATATGGCCAAATTATTGTGCGAGGAAATATGCATAGATTGAGAGATGACCAAGCATGTGCTTACCTCTAGGCCGTGACAGCAAGTTCAAAGTGATTTTTGATCTGGAGGTGTTACAGATGAGTTGTGATGATCTGAACAGCTTCCCTACACCCTATGGATTGTGTTTGGATGGTTGGACTTGATTGAAATTGGCTGGATCATTTTGTGGTACCTCAGCTGCACTTTGGTTAAAACCTTGAGCAACCAGCTGATGATTTTATGAAATTGATGTTTCATAAGTAATCTAAGTGTTTGATCAGCTCATATGTGATGTATGTGAGGTGTGTGAGTGATTGGTTTGATTGGAATTTCTCTCAAACTCAAAACCCGATAGTGACTTGCCTTAGAAGGAAAAATTGGAGTGAAAGAAGAGATTTTGAGGAAAGCATCTGTTTGATGGCTTTGGTGTACTCAAACTGACCACAATTGAGCTCTATTTATAGTGGAGCAAGTTTGTTTTGGGATCCACAGTGAATGGCAACTGCAGCAGGTGTTTCCTCAATGTTGGCCAATGGAAATGCAAGTCTCCTCTAGCCATTGACTAGAGGTTAGGGCACAGAGCTATGGTCCCCTTGGTCTTGGATAAGTCTTGACTGATTTCAGATGAGAATGGCTCAGTCCATGCCACCTTGATGGTTCCATTGAATGCCTCATTCCAAATTTGAAGTCTTGTCCCTATTTTGGCCATTCTAGGTTCAACATGTTATTTCTTGTTCCATGGACTTTGGAGGCTTGGCTCAGTGATTGTCCCCTTTAGATTCAATCCTCTGAGGTGTCCAAGTGGATAGGAGCAATTGAATTTGGCTAATTTTGGCAAATCTACCAAAGTTGCAAATTCTGCCTTGCCTTGACAGATTTTAGCAAGGCAACTTGCCAATGTCATATCTCATGGTGTAAGTTGAATTTGGCAATGTTCTTGGCCATTTTGGAAAGCTCTTACATAATACAACAACTGTTTGAACAAGTTTGGTTTTGATCTCTTTTGATTCCAAGTGAAAAATCCCCCTACATTTGGCAAAAAGTGAAGACAGATTTGGACTTAGTGAAAATTTCACTAAGTGTTGGAAAAAGTGACATTTTCACTTTTCAGCCACTTTGATCACTCCACAACTCAAAATCCTTAATGAATTGGAATGACTTGTAGTTGAAGTTTTTGTAGGTGATAATGAGGGCTACAAATCCATCTTTGGATGAGAAAAAATGGCCTTGTGGTTTAGGAGTTATGGTCCTTCAAAGTTGGTACCCTTGCCACTTTATTTTTAACTTAGAAAAATTTCTAAGTTTTATGGTTACCCCTTTTACAAGTTATCTCACTTTTCTTGATTTTCATTGATGAATGATGATTCAAATCATACATTAACATCATTTTAGGGTTAAAAATCCATTTTGGTGAAAAATCTCAAAAAGTCAAAGTTGACTTTTGTGCATAGTTGACTTTTTATCAGATGAATTCCAAACTGTGCAATTCTTCAGGAAATCATGTCCTTGACCTAAATCAAACTTGATGGACATGTTCCATGGGTGTCATAGGGTATATTCAATCATGTATTAGTGTCTTGGTCAAAAGTCAAAGTTACAGTTGACTTTTCCCTTAAAACCCTAATTGTGGTGCAGATGGAATTGAGACTTGTTGCTCAAACTTCTTGGATTAATCCATTGTCCCAAATGGATCAATATGGTATATTAGAGACCCTAAAATCATCTCTTGAGGTCTTGGCTCATGATTTGTCCCAAAAGTCAACTTAGGGGTGAATTAGGTTAAGAAACCCTAATTCCTAATTTTTTATGAATGCATCCCTTGAGGCAAAATTGACTTGATGCATGGGTTCATGAGGTTCCATGAAGTATATTAGGCTATGTTTTGGATCAATGGCTTGTGCCCAGATGAAACTTTTCATCTGGAGGCCCTGGGTGATTAAAACCCTAATTTGGTGACACTGGCGATCTTGAGGCTTGATCCACCTAGAAGGGAGCAACCTTGTGCTTAATCCTTGAAGTGGGAGTCCTTTTGATCCTTTGAGGATGTTTGAGAGATTAGACAAGTTGAAAATCAAGTCATTTCTTGATTAAGCCTTTGTCTAAAGCTCAGAGAGGGCTTGAAACCCTAATTTTGATTGTAGTCAATGCTCAACAATTCCTTGAGGAAATTGATGAGGCATGATGATTCATCCATATTGTGATGATGATTTGCACAATGATGGGAAACTTTAGTGGTCAAAATTTGGGGTATTATAGATGCCCCTATTTAATCTTCTTGGACCCGAAGGTGTGAATGACGAAGGTGTTCGGGCATTCGGGGTGCAAGAGGATTAAATATCGGAATACCCGAAATTTTGATGGTGGTTATGAATGGTAGCTTACGCATTCATCTTCTTTAGCTAAGCGATGATGCTTAGAAAAGCTAAACTTCCCCTCGATCCTGGTCTCCTACCAAGGATCCGGTCTTAGTTTCTTTTGTCAACTTCCCCTTGTTCTTGGTTTCCTACCAAGGAACTGGTCTTAGTTTCTGATTTAAACTTCCCCTCGATCCTGGTTTCCTACCAAGGAACTAGTCTTAGTTTCTGATTTAAACTTCCCCTCGATCCTGGTTTCCTACCAAGGAACTGGTCTTAGTTTCTGATTTAAACTTCCCCTCGATCCTGGTTTCCTACCAAGGAACTGGTCTTAGTTTCTGATTTAAACTTCCCCTCGATCCTGGTTTCCTACCAAGGAACTGGTCTTAGTTTCTGATTTAAACTTCCCTTCGATCCTGGTTTCCTACCAAGGAACTGGTCTTAGTTTCTTTTGTCAATAAACTTTACTGACAAGGGACTCTATTCGTAGCGGCTTTCCTTCAAACTTCTTGCCGAATTTTCCTGGGGAGATGCCATTTGCGTGGAAAAAGTTTTGATGTCAGACTTGCTGGGGAACCCATTCGTCTGAATTGTAGAGGTACACAAACTTCTCTGTTTTGGAGATGCCATTTGTCGATTCTACTGGGGAAAGCGAGTCTCTTGAGAGACTTTTTTCGTTTGGGGTTACATCATACATTTCTCGGGATCTTCCCGGAGAAATGCCATATGATGGGATCCAATTTTGAGGTGCCAATGACCTTTTCATCAGTGGTTTTTCGGAGCAAAACTGGCGTGCTGCCGAATCTCTGATCACGAGGCTTTCTCTGTGGATTTTCCTTAATCCGAGAAAGCAAGGATATCATCTTCAATGGCGAAGAGTGATGTTTATTGAAAGTTTTCTCTGGCTTTTCAGAGGTTCATGTTTTCAAAGTGGTCAAGGACCAACTTCTTTCCAGAATTAAACTGGAAGCGAGGTTGTTCAGACACAGTATTTCCTGACGAGGCAAGAACTGACAACTCGATTGAGAGGACTTCTACCACTAGGGGACAAGACCGACTAGAGTGATAGTGATGCAATATGAAATGTGAATGCAAATAAAAAATGCATGATGTATGTATGTATATGCTGACAAAACAGACGCGACATACAGACTAATGGATGAACACAATTGGATACTCGGCCATCGCGGGGCGAAGAAGTACCGTTGATTCAAAATAGCAATTCCACCTTGCTTAGGAGAGATAGTCCCGTTGGGAGCTATGTTGATCGGGCTTAGGAGATGAGAACTCGGCGCGAGGGTATCAGACGGACATGGTCTCTGACACAGTTGATCCCTTCATTCAGGCGTACTGGATTAGAAGGAGTACCTTGATTCTGCACTTTGAAGTTCGATTACTTCGGGAGAAGCGATCGATGTTCTTCTGATGTTCAACAGTCAAAAGAAATGCCATCTTTAATTTAAAAGCAGAAAAAGTTTAATAAGTAAATTTATTTTTGTTTTATTTCAAGAATCGCTGATTAAGTTTAAACAACGTCATTCTGTAAAGCTAAAACAAGTAAAGAATTACAAACACAAGCACAAGGGCTCAAATTTTATTGATAAGATGGAGATCAGCCAAACGCGTGATTCCAAAGAGTATATACAAAGTTAGAAAATGGTAATTTACAGGGAAAAGGGCTACGTTGAAACATAACGACCACTATCCTTCTACCAACTTTGAGTTCGGGACATCCTGAGCTTCTGTCGAAGATGACCTTTGACGGGAGATTTCCTCCGATGGATGATGCAACTGTTGTTGCTGCTGAGGGACTTGCCTATGTTGAACATAGTTACTTGCCATTATCCCTAATTTTTGCCTGGATTGTACTATGAGATTTCCAATCCATCGGGATGATTTTTTTCATGTCACTAACTTTTTCCTAGACCGCCCTTTCGGGTTTTCAATCCACCGAGACATTTTTTTTTTTTTTTTTAGTTTTAGGCGAAGTATTTCTTGACTACATCAACATTCGTGGGGTAGGCAAATTCCTCTCTGTCCATGGTTGTAAGTCTCAAGGCGCCGCCTGAGAAAGCTTTTGTGACCACATAGGGGCCATCATAATTTGGGGTCCATTTGCCTCGAGAATCAGTGAGAAATGATTGTATCTTCTTGAGCACGAGGTCTCCTTTTCTGAAGACACGAGGTCGGACCTTTTTGTCAAACGCCCTCTTCATTCTCTGTTGGTACAAATGACCGTGGCATAGTGCCGTGATTTGCTTCTCTTCGATCAGGTTTAGTTCGTCGTGTCGATTTTGACACCATTCAGCTTCGGTAAGCTTAGCTTCCATCAATACCCGGATTGATGGGATCTCTACTTCTATGGGGAGCACTGCTTCCATGCCATATACTAGAGAGAAAGGGGTTGCCCCTGTTGAAGTGCGGACAGATGTTTGATAACCGTGAAGAGCAAAGGGTAGCATCTCGTGCCAATCTTTGTAGGTTACAACCATCTTTTGAACGATCTTCTTGATGTTCTTGTTAGCCGCTTCTACCGCTCCGTTCATCTTGGGTCGGTAGGGAGATGAGTTATGGTGTTCGATCTTGAACTCTGCACACAACTCTTTTATCATCTTATTGTTCAAGTTAGATCCATTATCAGTAATGATCTCGCTTGGAACACCATAACGGCAGATGATATTGTTTTTGATAAATCGGACCACCACTTGTCGGGTTACATTGGAGAATGACGCTGCTTCGACCCACTTGGTGAAATAGTCAATGGCTACAAGAATGAACTGATGTCCGTTTGAGGCCTTGGGCTCAATCATGCCAATCATGTCGATTCCCCATATGGAAAAAGGCCACGGGGAAGAAAGAACTTTGAGATGTGATGGTGGTACATGAATTTTGTCGGAGTATATCTGACACTTGTGACACCTCCTCATGTACTTGTAGCAGTCGGATTCCATGGTCAACCAATAATACCCTGCTCTCAAAATTTTTCTGGCCATTGTGTGTCCGTTGGCATGAGTGCCAAAGGATCCTTCATGAATTTCTTTCATGAGCATGTCTGCTTCTGGTCTGTCGACGCATCGGAGCAAGACCATGTCAAAATTTCTCTTATAAAGAGTGTCACCGCTCAGGAAGAAGTTTCCAGCCAATCTTCTGAGGGTTTTCCTGTCTTTTATGAGTGCCCCAGATGGGTACTCTTGTTTCTGAAGGAAGCATTTGATATCGTGATACCAAGGTCTGTCATCTATGACTGCTTCAATCGTGAAGATGTAAGCGGGCCGTTCAAGGCGCATGATGCCGATCTTAGGTATGTCATTCCATCGACCTACACTAATCATGGAAGAGAGAGTGGCTAATGCATCAGCCATGTGATTCTCATCACGAGGGATGTGATGAAAGTCGACTCTGTTGAAGAAGGGTAACAACCTTCTTGCATAGTCTTTGTAAGGAATCAATCCTGATTGGTATGTGTTCCAATCTTCTTTTATCTGGTTAATAACCAAGGCTGAATCGCCGTATACGTCCAAGTTTTTGATCCTTAAATCAATCGCTTCTTCGAGACCCATGATACATGCTTCGTATTTGGCCTCGTTGTTCGTACATTTGAACGTAAGTCTGGCAGTGAAAGGAATGTGGGAACCCTGAGGGGTAACAATGATTGCCCCAATTCTGTTTCCCTAATGATTGACTGCTCCGACAAAGATAAGTCCCCACTGGGAACCTGGTTCTGGCCCTTCACTGGGTAGCGGTTCATCGCAATCTTTCATCTTTAGATACATGACATCTTCGTCTGGGAAGTCAAACCCGATTGATTCTTGATCGCCAATCGGTTGATGAGCCAAATGATCAGCTAAAATACTTCCTTTAACGGCTTTCTGAGCGTGGTACTCTATGTCATATTCTGATAATAGCATCTGCCAATGGGCAATCCTTCCCGTGAGAGCAGGTTTTACAAAAACGTACTTGATTGGATCCATTTCGGAGACCAACCAAGTAGTATGACGAATCATGTACTGGCGAAGACGTTTGGCTGCCCAAGCCAAAGCGCAACAAGTTTTCTCAAGCATTGTGTACTGAGTCTCGCAGTCGGTGAATTTCTTGCTTAGATAGTAAATGGCAGACTCTTTCCGTTTAGTTTCGTCTTGTTGGCCAAGTACACATCCCATTGAGTCCTCTAGGACTGTGATGTAAATGATCAGTGGTCTTCCTTCCACTGGAGGTGATAGAATAGGAGGATTCAACAGATATTCCTTGATACTGTCAAAGGCGATTTGGCAATCATCTGACCAAACGCAATCCTGATTCTTTTTGAGTAATTTGAAAATCGGCGCACACGTCGCGGTCATAAGGAATATGAATCTGGAGATGTAGTTCAAACGTCCCAGGAATCCTCTGACTTGTTTTTCAGTTTTCGGAGAAGGCATTTCTTGAATGGCCTTGACCTTGTCAGGATCAACCTCAATTCCTTTCTGGCTGACGATGAACCCTAGTAGTTTCCCTGAACGGACACCGAAGGTGCACTTGTTGGGATTCAAGCGGAGCTTGAATTTTGTTAGACGTTCGAACAATTTTGACAGATGTTTAACGTGCTCATCCTCTGTTCTTGATTTTGCAATCAAATCATCGACATATACCTCGATTTCTTTGTGTATCATGTCATGAAACAGAGTAGTCATGGCCCTTTGATAGGTTGCCCTGGCGTTCTTCAAACCGAACGACATTACCTTGTAACAAAAGGTACCCCATGGGGTAATGAACGAAGTTTTCTCCATGTCTTTCGGCGCCATTTTGATCTGATTATAGCCCAAGAATCCATCCATGAAGGAGAATACTTTGAACTTTGATGTGCTGTCAACCAGCATGTCAATGTGTGGTAAAGGAAAGTCATCCTTTGGACTTGCCTTGTTTAGATCTCTATAATCAACACACATTCTGACCTTTCCATCCTTTTTCGGAATGGGTACGATGTTGGCTAACCATTGAGGATATTCAGATGTAGCAAGGAAACCCGCGTCAATCTGTTTCTGTACCTCCTCCTTGATTTTGATAGCCATGTCCGGGTGAGTCCGTCTCAACCTTTGCTTTACTGGCGGACATTCTGATCTCAACGGTAAGTGATGTTCCACGATGCTGGTATCCAACCCTGGCATATCCTGATAGGACCAAGTGAATACATCGGGGAATTCTATGAGAAGCTTTGTCAAACCCTCTCTGGCAGTTGGACTGAGCAGTGCCCCAATCCTGATTTCTTTTCTCTCTTGCTCTGAACCCAAGTTTACCGTTTCCAACGGTTCTTTATGAGGTTCAATGGACCTTTCCTCTTGTCTGAGTAGTCGGGAGATCTCTTCTGGAATTTCGTTGTCATTTTCTTCTTTAGCCTCGAATACCGGGAACTCAAAGTTGGGAGAAGGCATCGGATCGTATGTTTCAACGGGGTTTAAAACAAGTAATCTGCATGACGTTATGATTCGTGTTTAGAAGAGATAGAGAAAATGCAAGTGTGTGCAGTGTTTTATTTTTACTGCTTGTTTTTATTTTTGAATTGTTTTTTAGGATTACCATTTTCTAAAAAAACGAAAAGAGAAAACAACAATTATGCGGAAATTACAGAACGACGTTATTTTATTAATGAACAAGTCGACTCTTGAAACTACAGCCCTATAAAACAAAACTTTGTCGCTTCGGGAAAAGCGAAGAGGGATATTTACAGAAAACGAGCCCTATCAAAACATCCGTTTCACCTGGGCAGGGTGAAAGGTTAAAGATGGTAATTACTTTGACTGATGAACGACCTTCGGAACCTCGACGGAAACCCATTGGCGGGGAACTCCTCGGTGAATCACAAAGTCTGGCACCTTCCTTGATTTGTCTTCAGAAATGACGCTGATTTCTGGTGGAGCAGGATCGTTGGAATCTGTCTCCTAGGCAGAATTGTCGTAGGAGGATTCCTCTGTTGCATTTTGCATAGCATTGGTGCTCTCAGCTGTATCTCCCCATCCAGTTGGCTGGATATCTTCGAGCTTGATACGAGAGCTTTCGGGAGCAGTGTACTTGACCATAAAGTCGTATTTTCCATTTGGTTGTCCCAGAGTGTCCCAACCTTCTTTGGAACTAGAGAAGTCATCCCTCTCGATGACGTTGACCTCGGGAAAAGCATAATTGATGAATTCTAGTCCTGCAAACGTTGCGAATTCATCGTCATGTTGAGTAATTTCTGAATGACCTGAGTGTTGATCCCATGACATGGTGGGGACATAGGTATTCTGTTCAATGACGCTCAGCTGAGTTTCATTGTTCGGCTGCCTCTCTTGCCCCAAGTTTCCTGGGTAAGGCCGCCACATTGGCAGGCCATCCATCGGGCCATAGTAATTGTGGTCAAAATTGTCTTTCATCAGAGTGTCCTCCTCTAATGAATTTGGCGGAGCACGACATCCTTCCGGATCACAATCTCCGTAGATCATTTCAACATCTGATCTTGGTATAAATCTCGGACTTTCTGTAGGAAAGCAAAAAGGCATAGGCACCTCTTCCTGAGACATATAACTGTCCTTGTTAAGATAGGACTTCCATTCTTCATCCGTGTCAAAGGGATCTTCCTCATTGATAGCAAGAACTGTCTGAGACACTGGGTGAAGAAAACCTCCACTGTGGAAGAAGTTTTGAAGGGGATGAAGACTTTCATCGTTGGCAACTGTCTGGGTACAGGTTGCAGAAAGACCCTTCTTTGTTTTATTGTCAATAGGAACGATAAGCCGTCCCCATCCTGTCGTATCGGTACTCTCGACCGCTTTGATAGCATCTTTGTATGAAGAAATTGAGGTTCCTTCTTTGAACTGATTGTCCTTGCTCACCGATAGTACTTGGAACTGAGTTCCAATAACCTCCTCGGGTTCCGCACAAGTAGATGATGATAGGTTACTCACAAGCAAGGCTTGTTCCCCACAAACTGTGACAAGTTGATCGTTCTTGACGAACTTTAGCTTTTGGTGGAGGGTCGAAGTAACCGCTCCAGCCTGATGTATCCAAGGTCTTCCTAATAAACAACTGTATGTTGCCCGGATGTCCATGACCTGGAAAGTGATTTGGAAAGTGTGAGGACCAATAGTTATGGGAAGATCAACTTCGCCGATAACTGTTTTTCTGGATCCGTCGAATGCTTTGACGAAGACCTCGCTGACTCTCATCGGAGGGCCCTTGAATGATAATTCCATCAAAGTGGACTTCGGCATAACATTCAGGGCTGACCCTGTGTCTACCAGTACGTTGGCTAAAGCATCGCCCTGGCAGTTAACTGTAATGTTGAGCGCCATGTTATGACGGCGACCCTCTTTAGGTAATTCTTCATCACTAAATCCCAAATTATTGCAGGAAGTGATGTTAGAGACAATGCTATCGAATTGTCTGATTGTTACATCCTGTTCCACAAAGGCTTGCTCCAAGACTTTCTGTATAGCCTCTCTGTGTGCTTCTGAACTGAGTAACAGTGATAATACTGAGATCTTTGAAGGAGTCTGTAACAGTTGATCAACAATGTTATATTCACTCCTTTGGATGAGCTTTACCATCTCATCCTTGTCTTTTGAAAAGTCGGGATTACTAGATTGATCGACTGGCGGATCAGGAATTTCTGCCTGAAGTTCCTTTTCTTTGTTGGATTCTCCGACCCCTCGGTTGAAGATTCGACCGCTCCGTGTTACACGACTGATGTCTGCAATATTCACGACGGAGGGTAATGGAATTTCCTTTCCATTCTCGATTATTGTTGCACCATATTTGTAAGGGATTGCCTTAGCTGATTCATACGGTAGTGGCCCCGGTAGATAGATGACTATGGGAACCTTCTAATTTTTCTGACCATCATAAGTAATCTCGATCCGTTCCTGGTTGGGAACTTTAGATTCGTCAAGTAGAGGAATGATGGCAAAAACATCCCTGGTCCTATGATGACCAGAGATTGTGACAACATCCTCAACTTGATCGGCAAGGTAGTTCGGCGTCCAGTTGATGGGTCCAGAACCTGGATATGGACGAATTTCTCCATGATCGACCCGACCCTGAAGAACTGCTCGCACAAGGTAGCACCCTTGGTTACTTTCCGAACAGACGCTACAACTGTCATAGTTGTGTGGAGGCACCTGGCCATGCCCACTTTGAATACAATATAACCTCACTAGGTTACCTTCCATTGATCGGACATCCTGACTTTGATGACGAGAAGGATTCCTATTATTGATACTAATCTGCTGAGTATCTTCATCCATGTAGATTGGCATCCACCAGTGATTTAAGAAGTGCTGAAGCGCCCCCTGGACAAGGGTACAACCTCGATCGTTTTCGCAACCCGCTTTACAATTTTGATAGTCATGTGATATTAAGAATCCAAGTCAGACCTGCTCAGCATGTAACTCTACCAGGTTGGTATTCATTATGCGGATATCGAAGATCTGAACCATGTTGATTTGATAGGAGTTCCTATCATGGTAGTCTTGGATCCATCCAAGATCCATCCGACGCTGGAGGGCCTCTTGTATGAAAGAACATCCCTGTTTGTTTACCGAGCAAATCAGACTGGAACTGTAATCGTGTCGCTGCAGATTATGATACTGGGTTTGCCTTGAGTGCATCGCCACCAAGTTAACATTCATTGCACGGATGTCATGGTTCTGAATGACGTTGGAATTCGTGTAAACCATGTTAACTCCACGAACTCGGTGCTCTTGGATCCATCCGAGATCCATCTGTTCCTGTAGAGCTAATTGCACTACCGAACATCCTTGGTTATCTTTAGAGCAGATATCACACTGGTGATAGTTATGAGGTGGCACATGGCCATATCCACTCCATCTACAATGCATCTTGACCAGATTGGTTTTCAACAAGAGTACATTGTGAATTTGATAGATAGACATTGTTAGTCTCTTTCTCAATCAGATTGACTGCAGCTTTCTCATGTTGAGGCAGCGGGTTCGTAAGAACATTAGGATTCATATCTTTGAAAGATAAGAGCCCGCTCCTAACAAGCTTTTGCACGTCGGATTTGAAATTGAGACAAGTCTCAATGTTATGCCCTGAACCTCCTTGATGATAAGGGCATGTTTGATCCACCTTAAACCAAAAAGGAGGATTTTCCAGAACTGTAAGAGGAGACTTAGTCTGAATGTGCCCCTTAGCCAGTAGTAACGGAAATAATTCTGCATACAACATGGGTATAGGATCAAACCCTGATGGTCGTGTTGTACGGTTGTTGTTATATGGAGGACAAGCCTGCTGAAGAGGCTGTTGTGTCCTTTATTGGTCAGGTTGGCTCTGCGCAACCTGAGGTTGATACATAGGCGCGGGGCCGATAGCAGGAGTTACAGCTGCTACTGGCTGATAACGTCACCTTTGCTTTCCGAGAGAGATATTCCCAATATCTTGCTCTTTTTTCTTAGGGAGAGCACTACCGTATTTTTTAGTACCGCTCGTTGATCCAGTGCCTTTTACCAAACGTCCTTCTCGGACAGCTTCCTCAAGACGTACACCCATGCCGACCATTTCGGTGAAATCACTGGGCGCACTGGCAACCATTCGGTCATAATAAAATGAGCTTAAGGTCTTTAAGAAGATTTTTGTCATCTCTTTTTCCTCAAGAGGTGGACAAATTTGAGCGGCAATTTCATGCCACCTCTGAGTATACTCCTTAAAGGTTTCTTTATCCTTTTGCGACATTGATCTGATTTGATCTCTGTCGGGTGCCATGTCCAAATTGTACTTGTATTGTTGGACGAAGGCAGTACCAAGATCTCTGAATGTATTGATCGTAGTACGGTTTAAACCCATGTACCATTTGAGTACGGCACCGGTTAAACTATCCTGGAAGTAGTGAATCAGCAGGTCCTGATTCTCCGTCTGAGCTGACATCCGCCGAGCGTACATCACCAGATGACTCTGAGGGCAAGAGTTACCCTTGTATTTTTCAAAGTCGGGCACTTGGAACTTGTGCGGCACTTTCACATTTGGGACCAAGCAGAGGTCTGCGGCGTCCTTTCCAAATAGATCCTGACCGCGAATGGCTTGCAGCTCTTTCTGCATTTCCAAGAACTGCTCCTGGAATTCATCCATTCTGTCAAACATAGTTTCCTTCTTACCAGAAGGTGTTTGTGGAATCTGTCCTTCCGGGACAGTGTGCACCACAGGGGGTGGTACCGTGACTACGGCAGTAAGTCTTGGCGCCTCCCGAAGTTTGTAACCTTCAGGAGTCTTCAGTATGTCCCTGGCATCTTCTCTTTCCCGAAGTTGTAACCTTCAGGCCCAGCGGCTTCTGTTGTGATTCCCTGATCTTCAGTGATCGGCGGAACATATCCTTCCGGGATATAGTTAACAGGCATGCCCCACGGATGATCTTTCGGCATCTGATACCTAGGATCATACTTTTCTATGATGGGCGTTGAGGTGATCTCTGAGATCACAGTTCTTTGTAGCTGAGCTTCTGCCATGGCTTGCATGTCGTTACGAAGCTTTCTCATATCCTCTCTCAGAGCGTCGATCTCTTCTCTCAACTCTCTGTTTTCTTCCTCAAGATCATCCATCTTTTTCTGACGATTGGCCCGAGTATTATACGAATGAGACAGTTTGACTCTAGAATCGAGACACAAACGTGAGATTCGTAGGTAAGAAGAATACACGATGTGAGAATGATGAATGCAATGATTATATTAATTGTTATTTTTTTTTTGTTTAATCAAAATAAACTTCGACAATTAGATTGCAAATATCAAACAGTGGGGAAACCCCTTTTTATTGAATTCTAAAGGATTACAGAAATGGAAATACAGTATATTACAAAGTGCAGAAACAGAAACCTAAACTAATGGGTCCCGAGTCCTCTTCTTTGACCGGGGCGCTTGGGCCGTTGTCGGGTTGTCATTACTTTGCCAGGTGAAAGGATCGAGCAAATTCCTTTGGTCACCTTGATTCTCTACAGCATGCTGCTCCAAAATTTTAATCAGAGCATCTTTCTCTTTTAGTAGTTGCTGTATTTGGATACACTCTACGTCGAGGGTGCGGTACTTGTTCTTCCAAGATCTTCTTTCCTTTTGAACTTTGTTGAGAGTAACCTAAAGCTTTTCAGTTTCCTTCATGAAGTACATGACAGTTTTCCTCGGTGGAAGAATTCCGTAACGAGGATAAGGCATCTTTAGCTTGAGAGCTCTAGTTTGTACCCAATGGAGATAAGGCTCCACCGAGACACAGTCCGGTTTTCCCAGAGACTCTCTTCCTTTCTTATGAACATGTTTCCAAGCTTGCACTATTTCCATCTTTAGTGCGTTGTCATTTTCTCCTTCTTTGAAGAAAAGACCTTCCAGATGAACACCCAGTGGGATGTGTCTCATCGGGTATCCAAATTGACGAAGAACCAATGTCGGATGATAGTTGATTCCTCCTTTAGTTCCTATGAGGGGTACGCTGGGGAAGTTTCCACAACGGTCAATGATTCTGATTCCCTCATAAATCCTATTACACCAATCTATATCGGAATTGGTGAGAGACATGATCTTCTGCGACCAACGTAAGACACTCTTGCAATCCCAAAAAGCAGCAGACTTGGGCAAGTGAGAGATAAACCATTTGTAGAGCAAAGGTACACAGCATGTGACCTCCCCTCTGCTGTACAAATTTCCCAAGTGTACAGAATGATACGCATCTGCGAGCAAAGTCGGCACAGGGTTTCCAATGAGAAAAACCTTAATAGCGTTGATATCGACGAAGTTATTGATGTTAGGAAACAAAAATAACCCGTAGGTGAGCAAGACAAAGATGCTTTCAAAAGCAGTCATGTTCCCTATACTAGCGAAGTATAGAGCCTTTTTTGTCAAGAACTGGGCTGGCAAACCTTGGATGCCACCCTTAATGGTCATGTGAGTCCTGACCTCAGACTCGTCCAAATGAATTGCTATTGCAATAGTTTGATTCTTTGGAATTTCTTCCAGTCCAGACAATAGAGCTCGATCAGTGATATGCAAATCAGTTAGATGAGAATACTCCTCCAGCGTTGGTGATAGCTGGTAATCCGGGAATGTGAAATAATGATAAACCGGATCGTAGAACTGAATGAGCGCGTGCATGATCCCCTTAATCATATGGACTCTTAACAGTGGTAGCAAACCACCGTGCTTGGCTCTGAAAGCCTCTGGGTTAACGATCATCCTTGCTAACTTTCTAAAATCCTCTAGCTTTGGAACCTTGAAGATATACTGGTGAGTTCTCCTTCTACCGAAATCCATTAATGCAATCTTTTTCTCTGATATTTGCAATCACAGTCTTAGTTTAATTTGAAAAACAGAGAGACTAGAAGAGAAGTTTTTTGAATGTTTTAATGTTTTATTAAATGGATGCATGAATGCAGCACACAAAAACATAGAAAAAACATGGGGTCAAAGGGTCGTTGTCATGAAGTCAAGGCTCTACCCATCCCCAAAGGTTTATATTAGGGTGATTTTTGTACCTGTACTCATTATCATCAGCTCCTCCCAGGAAAGCAAAACAACAAGCGGATCGCCAGTGAGTTGTAAAGCAATCTTAGAGTAAGTGCCATTCACCGAGAATAGATCACCAGCCTCAAATGAGGGTAGTATCGCGTAACAACTATTTTCGATAGTTTCCGCACTACGAAAGGGTTTGGCTCCTCAGCTTCTCAGACTTAACAACCGGCCCATTGGCTAGAAGAGTGAATGGGTTGCGTTGGTCAGCCTCCACTGAGGTTGATGGTCGACCCCGTCGCCATCACTTATCTTAAGTGTATACTCATTCTCACCACATGCGACATCACACGCATTCCCAGTAGCAGAAAAATAAACACGTATAGCAATTAGGAAAAGCAGTATATATATTTGTCCTAATCATCCTAGACTTATAAAGCTAAGAATCCTAAGTTCCTGACAGAAATGGCTCCCCGGCTGAGTTACCACTCTGTAGTTTTTCACACAAGAGGTGAGAAGGAAGGCCGTGCCTAGATCTAACTTTGATCTGCCCCACGGTGGGCGCCATTTTTCTGTAGCGAGCGATTTTGGACGCGGTTCTTAAGCGCTGGTCGCTCTCTGCGGTTTGAGCTTTGACTACAGGTCGATTCATTTTTTATCCTATTGTGAGCTGAATAAGGAAGGGAAATAGATGTCTCCAATTAACCCTGCTTTGCATACTGAGTTTAAACAGCGGTCTGTTAGGTTACGAATGCTATCAATGTGGGGGGGCCTTGTACTGGTTATTTGTATTTTCGCCAATACTGTTTTCTTTCTTTTTACCTGGGCAGAAGGTTTCTGGCGGGGAACAAGGATTAGGATGTTAGGACTGATGCTTTTGAATTACTGCTTTTGATTGATGGAGATATGGGATTTGGGTTTTTTTGTTGATTGTGCTCGTTAAGATCTTTTCTTTCGATCTTATGCCTACGTATTCCCGTTTACCGAAACAGGGAAATCAGAGCGTTCGTAGTTCCTCCTATTCTATGGGAGGAAATGGGTGTTTTTGGTGTCTTGTTCAAAGCCCAAGACGTGAAGCGAAAGATAGTTGTATCTTGTTCAAAGCCCAAGATGCGAAGCTGAAAGGTCTATTTGTGTCTTGTTCAAAGCCCAAGACGTGAAGCTGAAAGACCTTGGTTTTTAGAGAGAATTTGTCATCTCTAAAGAGGGGAGAAGGAGAATTACTTTAACTGGGATACGCGGATCCGAGCAATTCCATAATTTCCGAAGAAAGGGTTTTAACCTGAAGGAGAAGACTTTAACTCAGTGTAGAGCAATGCCATCTTTCCTTAGGAATTTCTCATGCTAAAAGAGGGACAGTGGCGTGGATACAGATGATCCAGAGGCTTGCCGCTTACAGCGATTAGATGAAGGGAAAGGAGTTGTTGATGTTTGTGTACTATGAACGAGGCACAGCTTTGATGCTAAAAGGTTGATTGGATCAACCAGTGGTTTTCTTATACAAAGCTTAAGAGGAGGCTAATTTCTGCTAGGAAAATCATTATACAAAGCCTAAGAGGAGGCTATTTTGTGTCCCGTACAAAGCCCGAGAGAGAGGCTAAAAGTTTTTGACCCGACGATGGAGTCTTTGTGTCTCGTACGAAGCCCGAGATGGAGGCTATTGTTTGTTTGACTCGACGAGGGAGTCTTTATGTGTCTCGTACGAAGCCCGAGAGAGAGGCTAACAAGTTGTTTGACTCCGCTGGGGAGAATCATTGTACAAAGCCCAAGAGAAGGCTAAGGTTACTGTGTCAGTTAAGTGACAGGTCCAGTATACTGATTTTGAAAGAGAAAATCAGTTCTTATATGAGCATCACTGTACTCATGGGTTAGATCTAAGGATCGGGGTTGTTTCCTTTTCTTTGAGGAAACTGGAGATCCAAAGGGTATTGAGATTGTCCGAGTCTGCGGGTTTCCTTCCTATTTAACGAAGGGGTCACTTGAGAATGTCTTTGAGACTCGAGGAAGTTAGACTGTCCGTGTCTAGAGTTTTATCTTTTGTACTATGCTGTGAGAAACAGTAGTAGACTCTATGAAAGGACTGTTCTATGCAGATGACTAAGTTCTGTTCCTATACCTCTAGGAGGTCGTCGGGACAATTTGTACGAAGCCCAAGAGGAGGCTGGAAACTTTTAAGAAGCCGACGGGTCCTTGTACTAATGCCCATGAGGAGGCTATCATTCCTGGAGGAAGAGATCATTATACGAAGCCTAAGAGGAGGCTGTGAATACTTCTAAGAAGCCGTAGGGTCCTTGTACGAAGCCCAAGAGGAGGTGGGGTTGCTTTTAGGAAGCCCGTGGGTCCTTGTATAATGCCCAAGAGGAGGCCGATGCTTTTAAGAAGCCCGTGGGTCTATCATCTCCTTTCCATTAGGAGAGATAACTCTTTTAAAGATAAAAACCACTGGTAAACGTGCGAGGTTTACTATCCAGCGACTTTTAGCTTTTAAAGAGGGTTCCTTAGTTAAGGTCCAAGATTATGACCGTAGTGGGTACCCAAACCCCGAGACATTCAAGGCAAGCTATCCACAAGGAATAGATCAAGTCAGGAAAGTTCGAGAATTTGGAAGAAACTCAAAGATGCCATTCACGGAGAATACATTCATCTTGGGGAGTAGAGCTTCTTGACGATTCCTAAGGAGGACAGCCGAAGAGAAGACTGTATCTGGTGCTCCTATTGGGGATCTAGGCGTCTATTTCTATGATTAAATGAAACGGCGTCACCTAGTTCTAGACGTAGTTGCCGGGGAAACTCGAAATATCTATACTATTATTACACAGTAGATATGAGTTTATGAAAGAAGACTTACAGTGAGCAGCCCCACAATACAGTTTATAATATGAAAGCAGTAAACGAAAGCTATAACCACTTACTCGGTTGGAGTGCTTCCATGCTGTTTGGTTAGTTGTTCAACAAAGAAAGATTGAAAACAACAGTATATTCAAAATCAAAGGAGAAAGTGCTTTGAAAAAGAAAGATTTGGGGCTTACAGCTCGAGGAGAGGCCCAGGGTTTTATCAGTGAGCGCACTGTTTGACTTTGTACAGAGGGACTTATACAAGTGACTGGGGCCCAAAATGGTTTTCTGTACAAAGGGATGGGTCTTACACTCTCTCAAGAGGCCCAAAAAGGTTTAAAGGAAAAAGAGTGGGGCTTATAACACGAGGGTAGGCCCAAATGATTTTTCGTTTAAAAATGGCGATCGCGCCGAGGTTTTCTTTTAACGCGGAGGGACTTATACAATAAGTGAGGCCCAAAATTGTTTGGTTAAAAGGGGGATTGGGTCTTACACTCTAATAGAGGCCCAAAGTGTTTTTAATGGGTCTTATAGCTCAAGGAGAGGCCCAAGGGTTATTTTGAAAAGGGCGACGATCGCGCCGTTTGTTTTAGACGGTATCGGGACTTATACAATATACTAAGGCCCAAAATGATTTGGTCAAAAAAAGGATTGGGTCTTACACTCTATTAGAGGCCCAAAAAGTTTTAAGAAAAAGAAATGGGTCTTACTACTCGAGGGTAGGCCCAGGTTTATTTTAAAAAAGGCGACGATCGCGCCGTTTACTTGTACAGAGGGACTTATACAATGAATGAGGCCCAAAAAGTTTTTGTACAAGGAGGGATGGGTCTTACACTCTCTCAAGAGGCCCAAAATGTTTTGAAAATGATTTATGAGGGTTGAATTAATCCAAAACCCTAATTTGTTTTCAAAATGTATTTAATTGAATAAAAATTCAATTAAAATGATAAAAAATTGTTTAACACATGGAAAACAAATTGTGATCTTGGATTAACGCTTCAAAAATTAAGTATTGACCTACAAAATAATTAGAAAGCATTAAAAGTTGCAAAATCAATGTAGAAAAAATATTTAAAATGCCAAAAACAATCAAAATATTAATTCTTTACAAAAATATCAATTATATGAAATAAATAATATTTTTGGGATTTTTTGATAAAATAAAATATTTTAACATTTTTGTGAATTATAAAAAAAAAGAATCAACTCAAAATCATTAAAACTCAGAGAGAAATTAATTTTTTGAATCAATTAAACAAAATCACAAAATTCAAATATTTGAATTTCTAAAAATGGCGCCAAGAACAAGCTGAAGAACACGCGCGTGTTCTTGGTTTCTCAGATTTGCATTTTCTATCCAATCTCCATGAATACGTAATCATATCATGCAATCCACATATCATTATGCTCGTCTCAACCTCACGATCATGTCTATGTACTTTAATTTCATTTAAATTAAACATACAACAAGAAATCACGAAGAGACCTCAAGAACCCTAATTTCTGCATGAAGGCTCGGATTTTTGATACACGATTCAAACAATGTAATTAATTGAGGGAAAACATTCCATGCATGATTATGAACATATGGCCATAGTATTGTGCGAGTAAATATGCATAGATTGAGAGATGACCAAGCATGTGCTTACCTCTAGGCCGTGACAGCAAGTTCAAAGTGATTTTTGATCTGGAGGTGTTACAGATGAGTTGTGATGATCTGAACAGCTTCCCTATACCCTATGGATTGTGTTTGGATGGTTGGACTTGATTGAAATTGGTTGGATCATTTTGTGGTACCTCAGCTGCACTTTGGTTAAAACCTTGAGCAACCAGCTGATGATTTTGTGAAATTGATGTTTCAGAAGTAATATAAGTGTTTGATCAGCTCATATGTGATGTATGTGAGGTGTGTGAGTGATTGGTTTGATTGGAATTGCTCTCAAACTCAAAACCCGATAGTGACTTGCCTTAGAAGGCAAAATTGGAGTGAAAGAAGAAATTTTGAGGAAAGCATCTGTTTGATGGCTTTGGTGTACTCAAACTGACCACAATTGAGCTCTATTTATAGTAGAGCAAGTTTGTTTTGGGATCCACAGTGAATGGCAACTGCAGCAGATGTTTCCTCAATGTTGGCCAATGGAAATGCAAGTCTCCTCTAGCCATTGACTAGAGGTTAGGGCACAGAGCTATGGTCCCCTTGGTCTTGGATAAGTCTTGGCTGATTTCAGATGAGAATGGCTCAGTCCATGCCACCTTGATGGTTCCATTGAATGCCTCATTCCAAATTTGAAGTCTTGTCCCTATTTTGGCCATTCTAGGTTCAACATGCTATTTCTTGTTCGATGGACTTTGGAGGCTTGGCTCAGTGATTGTCCCCTTTAGATTCAATCCTCTGAGGTGTCCAAGTGGATAGGAGCAATTGAATTTGGCTAATTTTTGCAAATCTACCAAAGTTGCAAATTCTGCCTTGCCTTGACAGATTTTAGCAAGGCAACTTGCCAATGTCATATCTCATGGTGTAAGTTGAATTTGGCAATGTTCTTGGCCATTTTGGAAAGCTCTTACATAATACAACAACTGTTTGAACAAGTTTGGTTTTGATCTCTTTTGATTCCAAGTGAAAAATCCCCCTACATTTGGCAAAAAGTGAAGACAGATTTGGACTTAGTGAAAATTTCACTAAGTGTTGGAAAAAGTGACATTTTCACTTTTCAGCCACTTTGATCACTCCACAACTCAAAATCCTTAATGAATTGGAATGACTTGTAGTTGAAGTTTTTGTAGGTGATAATGAGGGCTACAAATCCATCTTTGGATGAGAAAAAATGGCCTTGTGGTTTAGGAGTTATGGTCCTTCAAAGTTGGTACCCTTGCCACTTTATTTTTAACTTAGAAAAATTTCTAAGTTTTATTGTTACCCCTTTTACAAGTTATCTCACTTTTCTTGATTTTTATTGATGAATGATGATTCAAATCATACATTAACATCATTTTAGGGTTAAAAATCCATTTTGGTGAAAAATCTCAAAAAGTCAAAGTTGACTTTTGTGCACAGTTGACTTTTTATCAGATGAATTCCAAACTGTGCAATTCTTCAGGAAATCATGTCCTTGACCTAAATCAAACTTGATGGACATGTTCCATGGGTGTCATAGGGTATATTCAATCATGTATTAGGGTTTGGGAGCATGTCTTGGTCAAAAGTCAAAGTTACAGTTGACTTTTCCCTTAAAACCCTAATTGTGGTGCATATGGAATTGAGACTTGTTGCTCAAACTTCTTGGATTAATCCATTGTCCCAAATGGATCAATATGGTATATTAGAGACCCTCAAATCATCTCTTGAGGTCTTGGCTCATGATTTGTCCCAAAAGTCAACTTAGGGGTGAATTAGGTTAAGAAACCCTAATTCCTGATTTTTTATGAATGCATCCCTTGAGGCAAAATTGACTTGATGCATGGGTTCATGAGGTTCCATGAAGTATATTAGGTTATGTTTTGGATCAATGGCTTGTGCCCAGATGAAACTTTTCATCTGGAGGCCCTGGGTGATCAAAACCCTAATTTGGTGACACTGGCGATCTTGAGGCTTGATCCACCTAGAAGGGAGCAACCTTGTGCTTAATCCTTGAAGTGGGAGTCCTTTTGATCCTTTGAGGATGTTTGAGAGATTAGACAAGTTGAAAATTAAGTCATTTCTTGATTGAGCCTTTGTCTAAAGCTCAGAGAGGGCTTGAAACCCTAATTTTGATTGTAGTCAATGCTCAACAATTCCTTGAGGAAATTGATGAGGCATGATGATTCATCCATATTGTGATGATGATTTGCACAATGATGGGAAACTTTAGTGGTCAAAATTTGGGGTATTACAGATGCCCCAATTTAATCTTCTTGGACCCGAAGGTGTGAATGACGAAGGTGTTCGGGCATTCGGGGTGCAAGAGGATTAAATATCGGAATACCCAAAATTTTGATGGTGGTTATGAATGGTAGCTTACGCATTCATCTTCTTTAGCTAAGAGATGATGCTTAGAAAAGGTAAACTTCCCCTCGATCCTGGTCTCCTACCAAGGATCTGGTCTTAGTTTCTTTTGTCAACTTCCCCTTGTTCTTGGTTTCCTACCAAGGAACTGGTCTTAGTTTCTGATTTAAACTTCCCCTCGATCCTGGTTTCCTACCAAGGAACTGGTCTTAGTTTCTGATTTAAACTTCCCCTCGATCCTGGTTTCCTACCAAGGAACTGGTCTTAGTTTCTGATTTAAACTTCCCCTCGATCCTGGTTTCCTACCAAGGAACTGGTCTTAGTTTCTGATTTAAACTTCCCTTCGATCCTGGTTTCCTACCAAGGAACTGGTCTTAGTTTCTTTTGTCAATAAACTTTATTGACAAGGGACGCTATTCGTAGCGGCTTTCCTTCAAACTACTCGCCGAATTTTCCTGGGGAGATGCCATTTGCGTGGAAAAAGTTTTGATGTCAGACTTGCTGGGGAACCCATTCGTCTGAATTATAGAGGTACACAAACTTCTCTGTTTTGGAGACGCCATTTGTCGATTCTACTGGGGAAAGCGAGTCTCTTAAAAGACTGTTTTCGTTTGGGGTTACATAATACTTTTCTCGGGATCTTCCCGGAGAAATGCCATATGATGGGATCCAATTTTGAGGTGCCAATGACCTTCTCATCAGTGGTTTTTCGGAGCAAAACTGGCGTGCTGCCGAATCTCTGATCACGAGGCTTTCTCTGTGGATTTTCCTTAATCCGGGAAAGCAAGGATATCATCTTCAATGGCGAAGAGTGATATTTATTGAAAGTTTTCTCTGGCTTTTCAGAGGTTCAAGTTATCAAAGTGGTCAAGGACCAACTTCTTTCCAGAATTAAACTGGAAGCGAGGTTGTTCAGACACAGTATTTCCTGACGAGGCAAGAACTGACAACTCGATTGAGAGGACTTCTACCACTAGGGGACAAGACCGACTAGAGTGATAGTGATGCAATATGAAATGTGAATGCAAATAAAAAATGCATGATGTATGTATGTATATGCTGACAAAACAGACGCGACATACAGACTAATGGATGAACACAATTGGATACTCGGCCATCGCGGGGCGAAGAAGTACCGTTGATTCAAAATAGCAATTCCACCTTGCTTAGGAGAGATAGTCCCGTTGGGAGCTATGTTGATCGGGCTTAGGAGATGAGAACTCGGCCGAGGGTATCAGACGGACGTGGTCTCTGACACAGTTGATCCCTTCATTCAGGCGTACTGGATTAGAAGGAGTACCTTGATTCTGCACTTTGAAGTACGCTTACTTCGGGAGAAGCGATCGATGTTCTTCTGATGTTCAACAGTCAAAAGAAATGCCATCTTTAATTTAAAAGCAGAAAAAGTTTAACAAGTAAATTTATTTTTGTTTTATTTCAAGAATCGCTGATTAAGTTTAAACAACGTCGTTCTGTAAAGCTAAAACAAGTAAAGAATTACAAACACAAGCACAAGGGCTCAAATTTTATTGATAAGATGGAGATCAGCCAAACGCGTGATTCCAAAGAGTATATACAAAGTTAGAAAATGGTAACTTACAGGGAAAAGGGCTATGTTGAAACATAACGACCATTATCCTTCTACCAACTTTGAGTTCGGGACATCCTGAGCTTCTGTCGAAGATGACCTTTGACGGGAGATTTCCTCTGATGGATGATGCAACTGTTGTTGCTGCTGAGGGACTTGCCTCTGTTGAACATAGTTACTTGCCATTATCCCTAATTTTTGCCTGGATTGTACTATGAGATTTCCAATCCATCGGGATGATTTTTTTCATGTCTCTAACTTTTGCCTGGACCGCCCTTTCGGGTTTTCAATCCACCGAGACATTTTTTTTTTTTTTTAGTTTTAGGCGAAGTATTTCTTGACTACATCAACATTCGTGGGGTAGGCAAATTCCTCTCCGTCCATGGTTGCAAGTCTCAAGGCGCCGCCTGAGAAAGCTTTTGTGACCACATAGGGGCCATCATAATTTGGGGTCCATTTGCCCCGAGAATCAGTGAGAAATGATTGTATCTTCTTGAGCACGAGGTCTCCTTTTCTGAAGACACGAGGTCGGACCTTTTTGTCAAACGCCCTCTTCATTCTCTGTTGGTACAAATGACCGTGGCATAGTGTCATGATTCGCTTCTCTTCGACCAGGTTCAGTTCATCGTGTCGATTTTGACACCATTCAGCTTCGGTAAGCTTAGCTTCCATCAATACCCGGATTGATGGGATCTCTACTTCTATGGGGAGCACTGCTTCCATGCCATATACTAGAGAGAAAGGGGTTGCCCCTGTTGAAGTGCGGACAGATGTTTGATAACCGTGAAGAGCAAAGGGTAGCATCTCGTTTCAATCTTTGTAGGTTACAACCATCTTTTGAACATTCTTCTTGATGTTCTTGTTAGCCGCTTCTACCGCTCCGTTCATCTTGGGTCGGTAGGGAGATGAGTTATGGTGTTCGATCTTGAACTCTGCACACAACTCTTTCATCATCTTATTGTTCAAGTTAGATCCATTATCAGTAATGATCTCGCTTGGAACACCATAACGGCAGATGATATTATTTTTTATAAATCGGACCACCACTTGTCGGGTTACATTGGCGAATGACGCTGCCTCGACCCACTTGGTGAAATAGTCAATGGCTACAAGGATGAACCGATGTCCGTTTGAAGCCTTGGGCTCAATCATGCCAATCATGTCGATTCCCCATATGGAAAAAGGCCACGGGGAAGAAAGAACTTTGAGATGTGATGGTGGTACATGAATTTTGTCGGAGTATATCTGACACTTGTGACACCTCCTCATGTACTTGTAGCAGTCGGATTCCATGGTCAACCAATAATACCCTGCTCTCAGAATTTTTCTGGCCATTGTGTGTCCGTTGGCATGAGTGCCAAAGGATCCTTCATGAATTTCTTTCATGAGCATGTCTGCTTCTGGTCTGTCTACGCATCGGAGCAAGACCATGTCAAAATTTCTCTTATAAAGAGTGTCGCCGCTCAGGAAGAAGTTTCCAGCCAATCTTCTGAGGGTTTTCCTGTCTTTTCTGAGTGCCCCAGATGGGTACTCTTGTTTCTGAAGGAAGCATTTGATATCGTGATACCAAGGTCTGTCATCTATGACTGCTTCAATCGTGAAGATGTAAGCGGGCCGTTCAAGGCGTATGATGCCGATCTTAGGTATGTCATTCCATCGACCTACACTAATCATGGAAGAGAGAGTGGCTAATGCATCAGCCATGTGATTCTTATCACGAGGGATGTGATGAAAGTCGACTCTGTTGAAGAAGGGTAACAACCTTCTTGCATAGTCTTTGTAAGGAATCAATCCTGATTGGTATGTGTTCCAATCTCCTTTTATCTGGTTAATAACCAAGGCTGAATCGCCGTATACGTCCAAGTTTTTGATCCTTAAATCAATCGCTTCTTCGAGACCCATGATACATGCTTCGTATTCGGCCTCGTTGTTCGTACATTTGAACGTAAGTCTGGCAGTGAAAGGAATGTGGGAACCCTGAGGGGTAACAATGATTGCCCCAATTCTGTTTCCCTAATGATTGACTGCTCCGACAAAGATAAATCCCCACTGGGAACCTGGTTCTGGCCCTTCACTGGGTAGTGGTTCATCGCAATCTTTCATCTTTAGATACATGACATCTTCGTCTGGGAAGTCAAACCCGATTGATTCTTGATCGCCAATCAGTTGATGAGCCAAATGATCGGCTAAAATACTTCCTTTAACGGCTTTCTGAGCGTGGTACTCTATGTCATATTCTGATAATAGCATCTGCCAATGGGCAATCCTTCCCGTGAGAGCAGGTTTTTCAAAAACGTACTTGATTGGATCCATTTTGGAGACCAACCAAGTAGTATGACGAATCATGTACTGGCAAAGACGTTTGGCTGCCCAAGCCAAAGCGCAACAAGTTTTCTCAAGCATTGTGTACTGAGTCTCGCAGTCGGTGAATTTCTTGCTTAGATAGTAAATGGCAGACTCTTTCCGTTTAGTTTCGTCTTGTTGGCCAAGTACACATCCCATTGAGTCCTCTAGGACTGTGAGGTAAATGATTAGTGGTCTTCCTTCCACTGGAGGTGATAGAATCGGAGGATTCAACAGATATTCATTGATACTGTTGAAGGCGGTTTGGCAATCATCTGACCAAACGCAATCCTGATTCTTTTTGAGTAATTTGAAAATCGGCGCACACGTCGCGGTCATAAGGAATATGAATCTGGAGATGTAGTTCAAACGTCCCAGGAATCCTCTGACTTGTTTTTCAGTTTTCGGAGAAGGCATTTCTTGAATGGCCTTGAACTTGTCAGGATCAACCTCAATTCCTTTCTGGCTGACGATGAACCCTAGTAGTTTCCCTGAACAGACACCGAAGGTGCACTTGTTGGGATTCAAGCGGAGCTTGAATTTTCTTAGACGTTCGAACAATTTTGACAGATGTTCAACGTGCTCATCCTCTGTTCTTGATTTTGCAATCAAATCATCGACATATACCTCGATTTCTTTGTGTATCATGTCATGAAACAGAGTAGTCATGGCCCTTTGATAGGTTGCCCCGGCGTTCTTCAAACCGAACGACATTACCTTGTAACAAAAGGTACCCCATGGGGTAATGAACGAAGTTTTCTCCATGTCTTTCGGCGCCATTTTGATCTGATTATAGCCCGAGAATCCATCCATGAAGGAGAATACTTTGAACTTTGCTGTGCTGTCAACCAGCATGTCAATGTGTGGTAAAGGAAAGTCATCCTTTGGACTTGCCTTGTTTAGATCTCTTTAATCAACACACATTCTGACCTTTCCATCCTTTTTGGGAACGGGTACGATGTTGGCTAACCATTGAGGATATTCAGATGTAGCAAGGAAACCCGCGTCAATCTGTTTCTGTACCTCCTCCTTGATTTTGATAGCCATGTCCGGGTGAGTCCGTCTCAACCTTTGCTTTACTGGCGGACATTCTGATCTCAACGGTAAGTGATGTTCCACGATGCTGGTATCCAACCCTGGCATATCCTGATAGGACCAAGCGAATACATCGGGGAATTCTATGAGAAGCTTTGTCATACCCTCTCTGGCAGTTGGACTGAGCAGTGCCCCAATCCTGATTTCTTTTCTCTCTTGCTCTGAACCCAAGTTTACCGTTTCCAACGGTTCTTTATGAGGTTCAATGGACCTTTCCTCTTGTCTAAGTAGTTGGGAGATCTCTTCTGGAATTTCGTTGTCATTTTCTTCTTTAGCCTCGAATACCGGGAACTCAAAGTTGGGAGAAGGCATCGGATCGTATGTTTCAACGGGGTTTAAAACAAGTAATCTGCATGACGGTATGATTCGTGTTTAGAAGAGATAGAGAAAATGCAAGTGTGTGCAGTGTTTTATTTTTACTGCTTGTTTTTATTTTTGAATTGTTTTTTAGGATTACCATTTTCTGAAAAACAAAAAGAGAAAACAGCAATTATGCGGAAATTACAGAACGACGTTATTTTATTAATGAACAAGCCGACTCTTGAAACTACAGCCCTATAAAACAAAACTCTGTCGCTTCGGGCAAAGCGAAGAGGGATATTTACAGAAAACGAGCCCTATCAAAACATCCGTTTCACCTAGGCAGGGTGAAAGGTTAAAGATGGTAATTACTTTGACTGATGAACGACCTTCGGAACCTCGACGGCAACCCATTGGCGGGGAACTCCTCGGTGAATCACAAAGTCTGGCACCTTCCTTGATTTGTCTTCAGAAATGACGCTGATTTCTGGTGGAGCAGGATCGTTGGAATCTGTCTCCCAGGCAGAATTGTCGTAGGAGGATTCCTCTGTTGCATTTTGCATAGCATTGGTGCTCTCAGCTGTATCTCCCCATCCAGTTGGCTGGATATCTTCGAGCTTGATACGAGAGCTTTCGGGAGCAGTGTACTTGACCATAAAGTCGTATTTTCCATTTGGTTGTCCCAGAGTGTCCCAACCTTCTTTGGAACTGGAGAAGTCATCCCTCTCGATGACGTTGACCTCGGGAAAAGCATAATTGATGAATTCTAGTCCTGCAAACATTGCGAATTCATCGTCATGTTGAGTAATTTCCGAATGACCTGAGTGTTGATCCCATGACATGGTGGGGACATAGGTATTCTGTTCAATGACGCTCAACTGAGTTTCATTGTTCGGCTGCCTCTCTTGCCCCAAGTTTCCTGGGTAAGGCCGCCACATTGGCAGGCCATCCATTGGGCCATAGTAATTGTGGTCAAAATTGTCTTTCATCAGAGTGTCCTCCTCTAATGAATTTGGCGGAGCACGGCATCCTTCCGAATCACAATCTCCGTAGATCATTTCAACATCTGATCTTGGTATAAATCTCGGACTTTCTGTAGGAAAGCAAAAAGGCATAGGCACCTCTTCCTGAGACATATAACTGTCCTTGTTAAGATAGGACTTCCATTCTTCATCCGTGTCAGAGGGATCTTCCTCATTGATAGCAAGAACTGTCTGAGACACTGGGTGAAGAAAACCTCCACTGTGGAAGAAGTTTTGAAGGGGATGAAGACTTTCATCGTTGGCAACTGTCTGGGTACAGGTTGCAGAAAGACCCTTCTTTGTTTTATTGTCAATAGGAACGACAAGCCGTCCCCATCCTGTCGTATCGGTACTCTCGACCGCTTTGATAGCATCTTTGTATGAATAAATTGAGGTTCCTTCTTTGAACTGATTGTCCTTGCTCACCGATAGTACTTGGAACTGAGTTCCAATAACCTCCTCGGGTTCCGCACAAGTAGATGATGATAGGTTACTCACAAGCAAGGCTTGTTCCCCACAAACTGTGACAAGTTGATCGTTCTTGACGAACTTTAGCTTTTGGTGGAGGGTCGAAGTAACCGCTCCAGCCTGATGTATCCAAGGTCTTCCTAATAAACAACTGTATGTTGCCCGGATGTCCATGACCTAGAAAGTGATTTGGAAAGTGTGAGGACCAATAGTTATGGGAAGATCAACTTCGCCGATAACTGTTTTTCTAGATCCGTCGAATGCTTTGACGACGACCTCGCTGACTCTCATCGGAGGGCCCTTGAATGATAATTGCATCAAAGTGGACTTCGGCATAACATTCAGGGCTGACCCTGTGTCTACCAGTACGTTGGCTAAAGCATCGCCCTGGCAGTTAACTGTAATGTTGAGCGCCATGTTATGACGGCGACCCTCTTTAGGTAATTCTTCATCACTAAATCCCAAATTATTGCAAGAAGTGATGTTAGAGACAATGCTATCGAATTGTCTGATTGTTACATCCTGTTCCACAAAGGCTTGCTCCAAGACTTTCTGTAGAGCCTCTCTGTGTGCTTCTGAACTGAGTAACAGTGATAATACTGAGATCTTTGAAGGAGTCTGTAACAGTTGATCAACAATGTTATATTCACTCCTTTGGATGAGCTTTACCATCTCATCCTTGTCTTTTGAAAAGTCGGGATTACTAGATTGACCGACTGGCGAATCAGGAATTTCTACCTGAAGTTCCTTTTCTTTGTTGGATTCTCCGACCCCTCGGTTGAAGATTCGACCGCTCCGTGTTACACGACTGATGTCTGCAATATTCACGACGGAGGGTAATAGAATTTCCTTTCCATTCTCGATTATTGTTGCACCGTATTTGTAAGGGATTACCTTAGCTGATTCATACGGTAGTGGCCCCAGTAGATAGATGACTACGGGAACCTTCTGATTTTTCTGACCATCATAAGTAATCTCGTTCCGTTCCTGGTTGGGAACTTTAGATTCGTCAAGTAGAGGAATTATGACAAAAACATCCCTGGTCCTATGATGACCAGAGATTGTGACAACATCCTCAACTTGATCGGCAAGGTAGTTCGGCGTCCAGTTGATGGGTCCAGAACCTGGATATGGACGAATTTCTCCATGATCGACCCGACCCTGAAGAGCTGCTCGCACAAGGTAGCACCCTTGGTTACTTTCTGAACAGACGCTACAACTGTCATAGTTGTGTGGAGGCACCTGGCCACGCCCACTTTGAATACAATGTAACCTCACTAGGTTACCTTCCATTGATCGGACATCCTGACTTTGACGACGAGTAGGATTCCTGTTATTGATACTAATCTGCTGAGTATCTTCATCCATGTAGATTGGCATCCACCAGTGATTTAACAAGTGCTGAAGCACCTCCTGGACAAGGGTACAACCTCGATCGTTTTCGCAACCCGCTTTACAATTTTGATAGTCATGTGATATTAAGAATCCAAGTCGGACCTGCTCAGCATGTAACTTTACCAGGTTGGCATTCATTACGCGGATATCGAAGATCTGAACCATGTTGATTTGATAGGAGTTCCTATCATGGTAGTCTTGGATCCATCCAAGATCCATCCGACGCTGGAGGGCCTCTTGTATGAAAGAGCATCCCTGTTTGTTTACCGAGCAAATCAGACAGGAACTGTAATCGTGTCGCGGCAGATTATGATACTGGCTTTGCCTTGAGTGCATCGCCACCAAGTTGACATTCATTGCACGGATGTCGTGGTTCTGAATGACGTTGGAATTCGTGTAAACCATGTTAACTCCACGAACTCGGTGCTCTTGGATCCATCCGAGATCCATCTGTTCCTGTAGAGCTGATTGCACTACCAAACATCCTTGGTTATCTTTAGAGCAGATATCACACTGGTGATAGTTATGAGGTGGCACATGGCCATATGCACTCTGTCTACAATGAATCTTGACCAGATTGGTTTTCAACAAGAGTACATCGTGAATTTGATAGACATTGTTAGTCTCTTTCTCAATCAGATTGACTGCAGCTTTCTCATGTTGAGGCAGCGGGTTCGTAAGAACATTAGGATTCGTATCTTTGAAAGATAAGAGCCCGCTCCTAACAAGCTTTTGCACGTCGGATTTGAAATTGAGACAAGTCTCAATGTTATGCCCTGAACCTCCTTGATGATAAGGGCATGTTTGATCCGCCTTAAACCAAAAAGCCGGATTTTCCGGAACTGTAAGAGGAGACTTAGTCTGAATGTGCCCCTTAGCCAGTAGTAACGGAAATAATTCTGCATACAACATGGGTATAGGATCAAACCCTGATGGCCGTGTTGTACGGTTGTTGTTATATGGAGGACAAGCCTGCTGAAGAGGCTGTTGTGTCCTTTATTGGTCAGGTTGGCTCTGCGCAACCCGAGTTTGATTCATAGGCGCGGGGCCAATAGCAGGAGTTACAGCTGCTACTGGCTGATAACGTCACCTTTGCTTTCCGAGAGAGATATTCCCAATATCTTGCTCTTTTTTCTTAGGGAGGGCACTACCGTATTTTTTAGTACCGCTGGTTGATCCAGTGCCTTTTACCAAATGTCCTTCTCGAATGGCTTCCTCAAGACATACACCCATGCCGACCATTTCGGTGAAATCACTGGGCGCACTGGCAACCATTCGGTCATAGTAAAATGAGCTTAAGGTCTTTAAGAAGATTTTTGTCATCTCTTTTTCCTCAAGAGGTGGACAAATTTGAGCGGCAATTTCACGCCACCTCTGAGCATACTCCTTAAAAGTTTCTTTGTCCTTTTGCGACATTGATCTGAGTTGATCTCTGTCGAGTGCCATGTCCAAATTGTACTTGTATTGTTGGACGAAGGCAGTACCAAGATCTCTGAATGTACTGATCGTAGTACGGTTTAAACCCATGTACCATTTTAGTGCGGCACCGGTTAAACTATCCTGGAAGTAGTGAATCAGCAGGTCCTGATTCTCCGTCTGAGCTGACATCCGCCGAGCGTACATCACCAGATGGCTCTGAGGGCAAGAGTTACCCTTGTATTTTTCAAAGTCGGGCACTTGGAACTTGTGCGGGACTTTCACATTTGGGACCAAGCAGAGGTCTGCGGCGTCCTTTCCAAATAGATCCTGACCGCGAATGGCTTGCAGCTCTTTCTGCATTTCCAAGAACTGCTCCTGGAATTCATCCATTCTGTCAAACATAGTTTCCTTCTTACCAGAAGGTGTCTGTGGAATCTGTCCTTCCGGGACAGTGTGCACCACAGGGGGTGGTACCGTGACTAAGGCAGTAAGTCTTGGCGCCTCCCGAAGTTTGTAACCTTCAGGAGTCTTCAGTATGCCCCTGGCATCTTCGCTTTCCCGAAGTTTGTAACCTTCAGGCCCAACGGCTTCTGTTGTGATTCCCTGATCTTCAGTGATCGGCGGAACATATCCTTCCGGGATATAGTTAACAGGCATGCCCCACGGACGATCTTTCAGCATCTGATACCTAGGATCATACTTTTCTATGATGGGCGTTGAGGTGATCTCTGAGATCACAGTTCTTTGTAGCTGAGCTTCTGCCATGGCTTGCATGTCGTTACGACGCTTTCTCATATCCTCTCTCAGAGCGTCGATCTCTTCTCTTAACTCTCTATTTTCTTCCTCAAGATCATCCATCTTTTTCTGACGATTGGCCCGAGTATTATACGAATGAGACAGTTTGACTCTAGAATCGAGACACAAACGTGAGAGTCGTAGGTAAGAAGAATACGCGATGTGAGAATGATGAATGCAATGATTATATTAATTGTTGTTTTTTTTTGTTTAATCAAAATAAACTTCGACAATTAGATTGCAAATATCAAACAGTGGGGAAACCCCTTTTTATTGAATTCCAAAGGATTACAGAAATGGAAATACAGTAGATTACAAAGTGCAGAAATAGAAACCTAAACTAATGGGTCCCGAGTCCTCTTCTTTGACCGGGGTGCTTGGGCCGTTGTCGGGTTGTCATTCCTTTGCCAGGTGAAAGGAGCGAGCAAATTCCTTTGGTCACCTTGATTCTCTACAGCATGCTGCTCCAAAATTTTAATCAGAGCATCTTTCTCTTTTAGTAGTTGTTGTATTTGGATACACTCTACGTCGAGGGTGCGGTACTTGTTCTTCCAAGATCTTCTTTCCTTTTGAACTTTGTTGAGAGTAACCTGAAGCTTTTCAGTTTCCGTCATGAAGTACATGACAGTTTCCCTCGGTGGAAGAATTCCGTAACGAGGATAAGGCATCTTTAGCTTGAGAGCTCTAGTTTGTATCCAATGGAGATAAGGCTCCACCGAGACACAGTCCGGTTTTCCCAGAGACTCTCGTCCTTTCTTATGAACATGTTTCCAAGCTTGCACTATTTCCATCTTTAGTGCTTTGTCATTTTCTCCTTCTTTGAAGAAAAGACCTTCCAGATGAACACCCACTGGGATGTGTCTCATCGGGTATCCAAATTGACGAAGAACCAATGTCGGATGATAGTTGATTCCTCCTTTAGCTCCTATGAGGGGTACGCTGGGGAAGTTTCCACAACGGTCAATGATTCTGATTCCCTCATAAATCCTATTACACCAATCTATATCGGAATTGGTGAGAGACATGATCTTCTGCGACCAACGTAAGACACTCTTACAATCCCAAAAAGCAGCAGACTTGGGCAAGTGAGAGATAAACCATTTGTAGAGAAAAGGTACACAGCATGTGACCTCCCCTCCGCTGTACAAATTTCCCATGTGTACAGAATGATACACATCTGCGAGCAAAGTCGGCACAGGGTTTCCAATGAGAAAAACCTTAATAGCGTTGATATCGATGAAGTTATTGATAGGAAACAAAAATAACACATAGGTGAGCAAGACAAAGATGCTTTCAAAAGCAGTCATGTTCCCTATACTAGCGAAGTATAGAGCCTTTTTTGTCAAGAACTGGGCTGGCAAACCTTGGATGCCACCCTTAATGGTCATGTGAGTCCTGACCTCAGACTCGTCCAAATGAATTGCTATTGCAATAGTTTGATTCTTTGGAATTTCTTCCAGTCCAAAAAATGGAGCTCGATCAGTGATATGCAAATCAGTCAGATGAGAATACTCCTCCAGCGTTGGTGATAGCTGGTAATCCGGGAATGTGAAACAATGATAAACCGGATCGTAGAACTGAATGAGCGCATCCATGATCCCCTTAATCACATGGACTCTTAACAGTGGTAGCAAACCACCGTGCTTGGCTCTGAAAGCCTCTGGGTTAACGATCATCCTTGCTAACTTTCTCAAATCCTCTAGCTTTGGAACCTTGAAGGTATACTGGTGAGTTCTCCTTCTACCGAAATCCATTAATGCAATCTTTTTCTCTGATATTTGCAATCACAGTCTTAGTTTAATTTGAAAAACAGAGAGACTAGAAGAGAAGTTTTTTGAATGTTTTAATGTTTTATTAAATAGATGCATGAATGCAGCACACAAAAACATAGAAAAAACATGGGGTCAAAGGGTCGTTGTCATGAAGTCAAGGCTCTACCCATCCCCAAAGGTTTATACTAGGGTGATTTTTGTACCTGTACTCATTATCATCAGCTCCTCTCAGGAAAGCAAAACAACAAGCGGATCGCCAGCGAGTTGTAAAGCAATCTTAGAGTAAGTGCCATTCACCGAGAATAGATCACCAGCCTCAAATGAGGGTAGTATCGCGTAACAACTATTTCCGATAGTTTCCGCACTACGAAAGGGTTTGGCTCCTCAGCTTCTCAGACTTAACAACTGGCCCATTGGCTAGAAGAGTGAATGGGTTGCGTTGGTCAGCCTCCACTGAGGTTGATGGTCGACCCCGTCGCCATCACTTATCTTAAGTGTATACTCATTCTCACCACATGCAACATCACACGCATTCCCAGTAGCAGAAAAATAAACACGTATAGCAATTAGACAAAGCAGTATATATATTTGTCCTAATCATCCTAGACTTATAAAGCTAAGAATCCTAAGTTCCTAACAGAAATGGTTCCCCGGCTGAGTTACCACTCTGTAGTTTTTCACACAAGAGGTGAAAAGGAAGGCTGTGCCTAGATCTAACTTTGATCTGCCCCACGGTGGGCGCCATTTTTCTGTAGCGAGCGATTTTGGACGCAGTTCTTAAGCGCTGGTCGCTCTCTGCGGTTTGAGCTTTGACTACAGGTCAATTCATTTTTTATCCTATTGTGAGCTGAATAAGGAAGGGAAATAGATGTCTCCAATTAATCCTGCTTTGCATACTGAGTTTAAACAGCGGTCTGTTAGGTTACGAATGCTATCAATGTGGGGGGCCTTGTACTGGTTATTTGTATTTTCGCCAATACTGTTTTCTTTCTTTTTACCTGGGCAGAAGGTTTCTGGCGGGGAACAAGGATTAGGATGTTAGGACTGATGCTTTTGAATTACTGCTTTTGATTGATGGAGATATGGGATTTGGGTTTTTTTGTTGATTGTGCTCGCTAAGATCTTTTCTTTCGATCTTATGCCTACGTATTCCCGTTTACCGAAACAGGGAAATCAGAGCGTTCGTAGTTCCTTCTATTCTATGGGAGGAAATGGGTGTTTTTGGTGTCTTGTTCAAAGCCCAAGACGTGAAGCGAAAGGTAGTTTGTATCTTGTTCAAAGCCCAAGATGTGAAGCTGAAAGGTCTATTTGTGTCTTGTTCAAAGCCCAAGACGTGAAGCTGAAAGACCTCGGCTTTTAGAGAGAATTTGTCATCTCTAAAGAGGGGAGAAGGAGAATTACTTTAACTGGGATACGCGGATCCGAGCAATGCCATAATTTCCGAAGAAAGGGTTTTAACCTGAAGGAGAAGACTTTAACTCAATGTAGAGCAATGCCATCTTTCCTTAGGAATTTCTGATGCTAAAAGAGGGACAGTGGCGTGGATACAGATGATCCAGAGGCTTGCCGCTTACAGCGATTAGATGAAGGGAAAGGAGTTGTTGATGTTTGTGTACTGTGAACGAGGCACAACTTTGATGCTAAAAGGTTGATTGGATCAACCAGTGGTTTTCTTATACAAAGCCTAAGAGGAGGCTAATTTCTGCTAGGAAAATCATTATACAAAGCCTAAGAGGAGGCTATTTTGTGTCCCGTACAAAGCCCGAGAGAGAGGCTAAAAGTTTTTGACCCGACGATGGAGTCTTTGTGTCTCGTACGAAGCCCGGGATGGAGGCTATTGTTTGTTTGACTCGACGAGGGAGTCTTTATGTGTCTCGTACGAAGCCCGAGAGAGAGGCTAAAACATTGTTTGACTCCGCTGGGGAGAATCATTGTACAAAGCCCAAGAGAAGGCTAAGGTTACTGTGTCAGTTAAGTGACAGGTCCAGTATACTGATTTTGAAAGAGAAAATTAGTTCTTATATAAGCATCACTGTACTCATGGGTTAGATCTGAGGATCGGGGTTGTTTCCTTTTCTTTGAGGAAACTGGAAATCCAAAGGGTATTGAGACTGTCCGAGTCTGCGGGTTTCCTTCCTATTTAACGAAGGGGTCACTTGAGAATGTCTTTGAGACTCGAGGAAGTTAGACTGTCCGTGTCTAGAGTTTTATCTTTTGTACTATGCTGTGAGAAACAGTAGTAGACTCTATGAAAGGACTGTTCTATGCAGATGACTAAGTTCTGTTCCTATACCTCTAGGAGGTCGTCGGGACAATTTGTACGAAGCCCAAGAGGAGGCTGGAAACTTTTAAGAAGCCGACGGGTCCTTGTACTGATGCCCAAGAGGAGGCTATCATTCCCGGAGGAAGAGATCATTATACGAAGCCTAAGAGGAGGCTGTGAATACTTATAAGAAGCCGTAGGGTCCTTGTACGAAGCCCAAGAGGAGGCGGGGTTGCTTTTAGGAAGCCTGTGGGTCCTTGTATAATTCCCAATAGGAGGCCGATGCTTTTAAGAAGCCCGTGGGTATATCATCTCCTTTCCATTAGGAGAGATAACTCTTTTAAAGATAAAAACCACTGGTAAACGTGCGAGGTTTACTATCCAGCGACTTTTATCTTTTAAAGAGGGTTCCTTAGTTAAGGTCCAAGATTATGACCGTAGTGGGTACCCAAACCCCGAGACATTCAAGGCAAGCTATCCACAAGGAATAGATCAAGTCAGGAAAGTTCGAGAATTTGGAAGAAACTCAAAGATGCCATTCACGGAGAATACATTCATCTTGGGGAGTAGAGCTTCTTGACGATTCCTAAGGAGGACAGCCGAAGAGAAGACTGTATATGGTGCTCCTATTGGGGATCTAGGCGTCTATTTCTACAAATAAATGAAACGGCGTCACCTAGTTCTAGACGTAGTTGCCGGGGAAACTCGAAATATCTATACTATTATTACACAGTAGATATGAGTTTATGAAAGGAGACTTATAGTGAGCAGCCCCACAATACAGTTTATAATATGAAAGCAGTAAACGAAAGTTATAACCACTTACTCGGTTGGAGTGCTTCCATGCTGTTTGGTTAGTTGTTCAACAAAGAAAGATTGAAAACAACAGTATATTCAAAATCAAAGGAGAAAGTGCTTTGAAAAATAAAGATTTGGGGCTTACAGCTCGAGGAGAGGCCCAAGGTTTTATCAGTGAGCGCACTGTTTGACTTTGTACAGAGGGACTTATACAAGTGATTGGGGCCCAAAATGGTTTTCTGTACAAAGGGATGGGTCTTACACTCTTTCAAGAGGCCCAAAAAGGTTTAAAGGAAAAAGAGTGGGGCTTATAACATGAGGGTAGACCCAAATGATTTTTCGTTTAAAAATGGCGATCGCGCCGAGGTTTTCTTTTAACGCGGAGGGACTTATACAATAAGTGAGGCCCAAAATTGTTTGGTTAAAAGGGGGATTGGGTCTTACACTCTAATAGAGGCCCAAAGTGTTTTTAATGGGTCTTATAGCTCAAGGAGAGGTCCAAGGGTTATTTTGAAAAGGGCGACGATCGCGCCGTTTGTTTTTTACGGTATCGGGACTTATACAATATACTGAGGCCCAAAATGATTTGGTCAAAAAAAGGATTGGGTCTTACACTCTATTAGAGGCCCAAAAAGTTTTAAGAAAAAGAAATGGGTCTTACTGCTCGAGGGTAGGCCCAGGTTTATTTTAAAAAAGGCGACGATCGCGCCGTTTACTTGTACAGAGGGACTTATACAATGAATGAGGCCCAAAAAGTTTTTGTACAAGGGGGGATGGGTCTTACACTCGCTCAAGAGGCCCAAAATGTTTTGAAAATGATTTATGAGGGTTGAATTAATCCAAAACCCTAATTTGTTTTCAAAATGTATTTAATTGAATAAAAATTCAATTAAAATGATCAAAAATTGTTTAACACACGGAAAACAAATTGTGATCTTGGATTAATGCTTCAAAAATTAAGTATTGACCTACAAAATAATTAGAAAGCATTAAAAGTTGCAAAATCAATGTAGAAAAAATATTTAAAATGCCAAAAACAATCAAAATATTAATTCTTTACAAAAATATCAATTATATGAAATAAATAATATTTTTGGGATTTTTTGATAAAATAAAATGTTTTAACATTTTTGTGAATTATAAAAAAAAAGAATCAACTCAAAATCATTAAAACTCAGAGAGAAATTAATTTTTTGAATCAATTAAACAAAATCACAAAATTCAAATATTTGAATTTCTAAAAATGGCACCAAGAACAAGCTGAAGAACACGCGCGTGTTCTTGGTTTCTCAGATTTGCATTTTCTATCCAATCTCCATGAATACGTAATCATATCATGCAATCCACATATCATTATGCTCGTCTCAACCTCACGATCATGTCTATGTACTTTAATTTCATTTAAATTAAACATACAACAAGAAATCACGAAGAGACCTCAAGAACCCTAATTTCTGCATGAAGGCTAGGATTTTTGATACACGATTCAAACAATGTAATTAATTGAGGGAAAACATTCCATGCATGATTATGAACATATGGCCAAATTATTGTGCGAGGAAATATGCATAGATTGAGAGATGATCAAGCATGTGCTTACCTCTAGGCCATGACAGCAAGTTCAAAGTGATTTTTGATCTGTAGGTGTTACAGATGAGTTGTGATGATATGAACAGCTTCCCTACACCCTATGGATTGTGTTTGGATGGGTGGACTTGATTGAAATTGGCTGGATCATTTTGTGGTACCTCAGCTGCACTTTGGTTAAAACCTTGAGCAACCAGCTGATGATTTTGTGAAATTGATGTTTCAGAAGTAATCTAAGTGTTTGATCAGCTCATATGTGATGTATGTGAGGTGTGTTAGTGATTAGTTTGATTGGGATTGCTCTCAAACTCAAAACCCGATAGTGACTTGCCTTAGAAGGCAAAATTGGAGTGAAAGAAGAGATTTTGAGGAAAGCATCTGTTTGATGGCTTTGGTGTACTCAAACTGACCAAAATTGAGCTCTATTTATAGTAGAGCAAGTTTGTTTTGGGATCCACAGTGAATGGCAGCTGCAGCAGATGTTTCCTCAATGTTGGCCAATGGAAATGCAAGTCTCCTCTAGCCATTGACTAGAGGTTAGGGCACAGAGCTATGGTCCCCTTGGTCTAAGATAAGTCTTGACTGATTTCAGATGAGAATGGCTCAGTCCATGCCACCTTGATGGTTCCATTGAATGCCTCATTCCAAATTTGAAGTCTTGTCCCTATTTTGGCCATTCTAGGTTCAACATGCTATTTCTTGTTCCATGGACTTTGGAGGCTTGGCTCAGTGATTATCCCCTTTAGATTCAATCATCTGAGGTGTCCAAGTGGATAGGAGCAATTGAATTTGGCTGATTTTGGCAAATCTACCAAAGTTGCAAATTCTGCCTTGCCTTGAAGATTTTAGCAAGGCAACTTGCCAATGTCATATCTCATGGTGTAAGTTGAATTTGGCAATGTTCTTGGCCATTTTGGAAAGCTCTTACATGATACAACAACTGTTTGAACAAGTTTGGTTTTGATCTCTTTTGATTCCAAGTGAAAAATCCCCCTACATTTGGCAAAAAGTGAAGACAGATTTGGACTTAGTGAAAATTTCACTAAGTGTTGGAAAAAGTGACATTTTCACTTTTCAGCCACTTTGATCACTCCACAACTCAAAATCCTTAATGAATTGGAATGACTTGTAGTTGAAGTTTTTGTAGGTGATAATGAGGGCTACAAATCCATCTTTGGATGAGAAAAAATGGCCTTGTGGTTTAGGAGTTATGGTCCTTCAAAGTTGGTACCCTTGCCACTTTATTTTTAACTTAGAAAAATTTCTAAGTTTTATGGTTACCCCTTTTACAAGTTATCTCACTTTTCTTGATTTTTCTTGATGAATGATGATTCAAATCATACATTAACATCATTTTAGGGTAAAAAATCCATTTTGGTGAAAAATCTCAAAAAGTCAAAGTTGACTTTTGTGCACAGTTGACTTTTTATCAGATGAATTCCAAACTGTGCAATTCTTCAGGAAATCATGTCCTTGACCTAAATCAAACTTGATGGACATGTTCCATAGGTGTCATAGGGTATATTCAATCATGTATTAGGGTTTGGGAGCATGTCTTGGCCAAAAGTTAAAGTTACAGTTGACTTTTCCCTTAAAACCCTAATTGTGGTGCAGATGGAATTGAGACTTGTTGCTCAAACTTCTTGGATTAATCCATTGTCCCAAATGGATCAATATGGTATATTAGAGACCCTCAAATCATCTCTTGAGGTCTTGGCTCATGATTTGTCCCAAAAGTCAACTTAGGGGTGAATTAGGTTAAGAAACCCTAATTCCTGATTTTTGATGAATGCATCCCTTGAGGCAAAATTGACTTGATGCATGGATTCATGAGGTTCCATGAAGTATATTAGGTTATGTTTTGGATCAATGGCTTGTGCCCAGATGAAACTTTTCATCTGGAGGCCCTGGGTGATCAAAACCCTAATTTGGTGACACTGGCGATCTTGAGGCTTGATCCACCTAGAAGGGAGCAACCTTGTGCTTAATCCTTGAAGTGGGAGTCCTTTTGATCCTTTGAGGATGTTTGAGAGATTAGACAAGTTGAAAATCAAGTCATTTCTTGATTGAGCCTTTGTCTAAAGCTCAGAGAGGGCTTGAAACCCTAATTTTGATTGTAGTCAATGCTCAACAATTCCTTGAGGAAATTGATGAGGCATGATGATTCATCCATAATGTGATGATGATTTGCACAATGATGGGAAACTTTAGTGGTCAAAATTTGGGGTATTACACCCCTAGCTGAGTCAATTAACCTTTTAGCATCAACCTTGGGCTTTGATCAAGGCACACAAAAATCAACAATCCCTCTTTAGAGATGACAAATTCTCTCTCAAACAAATCCCTTTAGCTTCAATCTTGGGCTTTGAACAAGACACCAAAACATCTTTTTCCGCCCTTAGAATAGGAGGAACTACGATTGCTCTGATTTCCCTGTTTCGTTTAAACGGGAAGACGTAGGCATAAGATTGCCAAATCTTAGCGAGCATACCAATAAAAAACTCTAGGTCCAGTACCTTCACACATCAATCAAATCTTAGGTCTAGTACCACATCGGGGACACCCAAACATCAACATCAACTCACTCACTCACTCAAACTTCCCAAGAAACTTTCCCAACCCATTAACAGATAAACACTATCAATTACAAAGAGAAACCTAAAGCTAATATCATGTGGATAACCACATATAGGATGGGTAATTGACAACTACCCATTGTATAACCTGACCCCGGACCCCCCAATCTCTTTAAAGTGTTTTGTTTAGTTAAACATTTCGTGTGCAAGGTTAGTTTTAGAAAGATTCCCTTACCCTTCCAGCTTCACGGGATAAATAAGAAATCAGAAAGTAGCACCCCCTCCTCCTCATTGCGGTGAGGAGAAAACTTCAGCGATAAGGTGGTCACGTCACCGACAAAAATCGCTCGCTACAGTAAAATGGAGAATCTACTGGGGAGTCATTATCTGTATAGGACTAGGATTATAGCTCTTAAGAGGTCTAGGATGTTAGTTTTAGGAATGAATATATATATATCGCTTTTCCTAATTGATATATGTGTTTATTTTTCTGCTAATGGGACTGCGGGTGATGCCGCGTCTAGAAAGTTTGAGAGACACCTAACATAAGTGATGGCACTAGACGGGTAATATTACAGGGAGTGACTCCCAAATAAGAGACCCCGGTCGACCATCGAATCAGTGGAGACACCCTTTGTGGATTTAATGCCTATACGACTTCGGTTGTTGAAAGAAGATTGTTAGATTGTGGTTGTCTATGAAACTGAGGATTTAGTTGGCTGAGACCATGTTACTATTTTGTAATGCGGAAGCTATCGGAAATAGTTGTCACGTGATACTACCCTCATTTGAGATTACTCTAAGATACTGCAGCTCGCTCGGGTAAACCAGCCTGATGTTGTTATCCCAAGAGGGGTCAATGATTTTGAGGACAAGAACAAAAAATCACCAGTATAACCTTTGGGGATAGGTAGAGCCATGACTTCATGACACCTAACCTTTAACCCCATGTTTTTTCTATGTTTTTGTGTGCTACATTCATGCATTCATTTCATTAAAAAACCTTAAACAAAGAAAAATCTTCTCTTCTAGTCTCTCTTTTTCAAATTAAACTAAGACAATGATTACAAATATCAGAGAGAAAGATTGCGTTATGGATTTCGGTAGAAGGAAGACTCACAAGTACACCTTCAAGGTTCCAAAATTAGAGCATTTGAGAGGGTTGGCAAGGATGATCACCAACCCTGATGCTTTCAGAGCTAAGTACGGAGGACTGCTGTCTCTGTTAAAGGTCCATGTAATTGAAGGAATCCTGGCTATGCACATTCAGTTCTACGATCTGGTTTATCACTGTTTCACATTCCTGGATTATCAACTAGCACCAACACTGGAGGAGTACTCTCACCTGACTGATTTACCCATTACTGATCAAGCTCCCTTTTCTGGACTAGAAGAAATTCCAAAGGATCAAACCATTGCAAGAGCAATCTATTTGGACGAGTCAGAAGTCAGGACTCACATGACCACTAAGGGTGGAATCCAAGGTTTTCCAGCCAAGTTTTTGGTAAAGAAAGCTCTGTACTTTGCTAGTATAGGGAATGTGACTGCTTTCGAGAGCGTTTTTGTTCTATTCACCTACGGGTTATTTCTGTTTCCCAACATTGATAACTTCATAGATATCAATGCCATCAAGGTTTTTCTAATTGGAAACCCTGTACCGACCTTGCTCATAGATGTTTATCATTCTGTACACTTAAGGAATTTGTACAGCGGGGGAATGATCACATGCTGTGTACCCCTGCTATACAAATGGTTCACTTCCTATTTACCTAAGTCTGCCGCTTTTTGGGATCATAAGAGTGCTCTACGTTGGTCACAGAGAATCATGTCTCTTACCAACTCTGACATGGATACCCGATGAGACATGTCTCGCGTAATGTTCATCTAGAAGGTCTTTTCTTTAAGGAAGGAGAAAATGACAGGGCACTAAAGACAGAAATAGTGCATGCTTGGAAACATGTTCACAAGAAAGGGAGAGAGTCTCTAGGAAAATCGGACTGTGTCTCTGTGGAACCTTATCTCCACTAGGTGCAAACTAGAGCTCTCAAGCTGAGGATGCCTTACCCTCGTCAAGAAGTTCTTTCGTTAAAGGAATCTTTCCTTTATTTTATGTCTGATACGGAAAAACTTCAGGTTACTCTCAACAGAGTTCAACAGGAAAAAAAATATTGGAAGAACAAATATTGCATTCTCAATGTGGAGTGTAACAAAATACATCAACTGTTAAAAGAAAAAGACGCTCTGATCGATATTTTAGAGCAACATGCTGTAGAAAATCAAGAAGACCAAAGGAATTTGCCCGCTCCTTTCACTTAGCAAAGGAATGACAACCCGACAACGGCTCAAGAGCCCCGGTCAAAGAAAAGGAAAGTACCAGAACCAGCACCTGAGCCCTCCTCAGAGAGGACTCAGGATCCATAAGCTTAGACTTTTCTTTTACAACACTTTGTAAATTACTGTATTTCCATTTCCGCAATCTTTAAATTCAATAAAACGGGGTTTCCCCACTGTATGATATTTGCAATCCAATTGTCGAAGTTTATTTTGATTAAACAAAAAAAAATTATTAATATAATCATTGCATATCATTCATCATTCTCACATAACGCATTCTACTTACCTATGAATCTCACATTTGTGTCTCGATTCTAGAGTCAAACTGTCTCATTCATACAATACTCGGGCCAATCGACAGAAGAAGATGGATAATCTCGAGGAAGAGAACAGAGAGTTGAGAGAAGAACTCGACGCTCTGAAAGAAGATTTGAGGAAGCTTCATAATGACATGCAAGCTTTGTAGCAGCTCAGATTCAAAGGACTGTGATCTCAGAGATCAAATCGACACCCATAGTGGAGAAGTATGATCCTCGGTATAATATGCCTAAAGATCGTCCCTGGGGCATGCCTATTAACTATATCTTAGAAGGATATGTTCCGCCGATCATGGAAGATCCAGAAACTGTAGCAGGAACCGCTGGGCATGAAGGTTACAAACTTCAGGAAAGCGAAGATGCAAGAGGCATGACAGTAACTCCTGAAGGTTACAAACTTCGCGAAGCACCAAGAGTCACTGCCGTAATGACTATACCACCACCCGTGGTACACACTGTCCCGGAAGGACAGATTCCCCAGATACCTTCGGGTGGAAACGAAAGTATGGACGAGAGAGTGAAGGAGTTCCAGGAACAGTTCTTGGAAATGAAGAAGGAACTGCAAGCCATTTGTAGTCAGGATTTATTCGAAAAGGACGCCGTAGACCTTTGTCTGGTCCCCAGTGTGAAAGTTCCGCACAAGTTCAAGGTGCCCAAATTTGAAAAGTACAAGGGTAACTCTTGCCCTCAAAGTCATCTGGTGATGTACGCTCGGACGATGTCAACTCAGACAGAAAACCAATAGCTACTGATCCACTATTTCTAAGATAGTTTAACCGGTGTCGCACTCAAATGGTACATGGTATTAAACCGCACCAAGATCGTCACTTTCAGAGATCTTGGCGCTGCATTCGTTCAGCAGTATAAGTATAACCTGGACATGGCACCAGACAGAGATCAAATCAGAGCCATATCACAAAAGACAAGGAAACCTTTAAGGAGTATACTCAGAGATGGCGTGAAATTGCCGCTCAGATTTGTCCACCTCTTGAGGAAAAAGAGATGACAAAGATCTTCTTAAAAACCTTGAGCTCATTTTACTACGACATAATGGTCGCCAGTGCGCCTAGCGACTTTACTGAGATGGTAGGCATGGGAGTTTGTCTTGAAGAAGCAGTTCGAGAAGGACGTCTGGTCAAAGATGTCGGATCATCAAGCAGTACTAAAAGATAGGTAGTGCTCTCCCTAAGAAAAAAAAGCAAGATATTGGCAATATCTCTCTCAGAAAGCAAAGGCGATGGTACCAACCAGTAGCAGCTGTAACTCCTGCTATCAACCCTGTGCCTGTTCCAATGTATCAACCTCAGGTTGCTCAGAGCCAACTGAATCAACAACAATATCAATAAAGGACCCAACAGCCTCTTCAGCAGGCTCGTCCTCCGTACAGTAACAACCGTACAACGCGACCACCAGGGTTCGACCCTATACCAATGTTGTACGCTGAATTATTTCCGTTACTACTGGTCAAGGGGCACGTCCAAACCAGGGTTCCTCTTCCAATACAGGAGAATCTGCCTTTTTGGTTTAAAGCGGATCAGACTTGTCCTTACCATCAAGGAGGACCAGGGCATAACATAGAAAATTGTCTCAACTTCAAATCCGATGTGCAGAAGCTTGTTAGGAGCGGGGTCCTATCCTTCAAGGATATAAATCCTAATGTTCAGATAAACCCGCTGCCTCAACATGAGAAAGCTGCGGTAAATTTGATAGAAGAAGAGTTTAAGCATAGCTATCAAATTCACGATGTACTCTTATTGGGGACCAACCTGGTCAAGATGCAAACAGAGCGGATATGGTCGTGTACCATTTCATAACTATCATCAATGTGATGTATGCACTAAAAACAATCAAGGATATTCTGTGGTGCAATCCGCTCTACAGGAACAGATGGATCTTGGATGGATCCAAGATCACCGAATTCGTGAAGTTAACATGACTTATACAAATTCCAACATCATCCAGAACCACGACATCCTGGCGATGAATGTTAACTTGGTGGCAATGCACTCAAGGCAAATCCAACATCATAATCTGCCACGGCACGATTACGATTCCTGTCCTATCTGCTCAAAAAATAATCAGGGATGCTCTTTTGTACAAGAGGCCCTCTGGCGTCAGATGGATCTTAGATGGATTCAGGATTACCGCGATAGAAGTCAGTATCAAGTGAATATGATTCAAATCTTTGATATTCGCTTGGTGGAATTACACGCCACACAAGTCCAGCTCAGTTTCTGACTTCGCATAATTATCAGTGCTGTAAAGTATGCTGTGAGAGCGACCAAGGATGTGCTCTCGTTCAAAGGACTCTGAAACACTTGTTAAACCATTGGTGGCTTCCGATCTATTTAGACAAAGACACACAACAAGTCAGCATGACTAATGGGAACCCTACTAGGCATCAAAGTCAGGACGTTCGATCAATGGAAATAGACCTAGTAAGGTTACACTGCATACAAAGTGGACGTGGCTAGGTGCCGCCACACAACTATGAACACTGTAGAATTTACTCAGAGGATAATCAAGGATGATACCTCGTGCGAGCAACCCTTCAAAGTCAGTTGGACCACAAAGAGATTTGACCGTGTCCAAGTTCTGGGTCAATCAACTTGATGCCAGACTATTTCGCTGATCAAATCAAGGACGTTGTCGTAATCTCTGATCATAAGAGGACCAAAGATGTTTGTACCATAATCCCTCTACTGGACGAATCAAGAATTCCTTTGGACAGTAGAAAAGTTTCCAACCAGGAACTAATTGAAATTACTTACATGGTCAGAAAAATTAGAAGGCTCCTATAGTTATCTATCTGCCGGGACAGCTACCGTATGAATCAACTAAGGCTATCCCTTACAAATACGGTGCAACAACAATTGAGAATGGAAAGGAAACTCCATTACCCTCCGTCGTGAATATTGCAGACATCAGTCGAGTAACACGGAGCAGTCGGATCTTCAACCGAGGAGTTTGAGAACCCAGCAAAGAAAAGGAATCTCAAACGGAAGTTCCTAATCATCCAGTCGGTCAGTTCAGTAATCCCGACCTTTCAAAGAAAAATGATGAGATGCTGAAGCTCATCTAGAAGAGTGAATACAACATTGTTGATCAACTGTTGCAAACTCCTTCAAAAATCTCGGTGTTATCTCTTTTACTCAGTTCCGAAGCTCACAGGGAAGCTCTACAGAAAGTCTTAGAGCAGGCCTTTGTGGAACAAGATTAACGATAAGACAATTCGATAGCATCATCTCCAACATCACTTCCTGCAATAACTTGGGATTCAGTGATGAAGAACTGCCGAAAGAAGGCAAAAGTCACAACGTGGCACTCAATATTACAGTCAACTGCCAGGATGATGCATTAGCCAGCGTACTGGTAGACACCAGGTCAGCTCTAAACATTATGCCCAAGTCCACTCTGATGCGATTATCATACCAAGGATCTCCGATGAGAGGCAGTGAGGTCATCGTCAAAGCATTTGATAGATCTTGAAAAACAGTTATCGGCGAAGTCGACCTTCCCATAACTATCGGTCCTCACACTTTCCAAGTCACTTTCCAGGTCATGGACAACTGGGCAGCAGACAATTGTTTGTTAGGAAGACCTTGGATACACGAGGCTGGGGTAGTCACTTCGACACTTCACCAGAAGCTGAAGTTCATTAAGAACGACCAACTAGTCACAGTCTGCGGAGAGCAAGCCTTGATCGTGAGTAAATTATCGTCATCCACTTGTGCAGAACCAGAAGAGGTTGTTGGAACCCAGTTCCAAGTACTTTCGGTGAGCAATGACAACCAATCAGAAAAAGGAACTTCGATTTCCTCGTACAAAGATGCTCTCGAAGTGATCAAAAGTAACAATGCGAAGAAAGGTCTTGGTTTTTCTTCAAACTGTACCCAGGCAGCTACTAACAATAAAAGTCTTCATCCCATTCAGAACTTCTTCCATAGTGGAGGTTTCCTTCACCCAGTGTCTCAAGAAGTACATACCATCAACGAGGGTGACTCCTCCGATACAGATGAAGAATGGAAGTCCTATCTCAACGAGGACGGTTATATGTCTCAGGAAGAGGTGTGTGCGCCATTTTGCTATCCCGCACAGAGTCTGAGATATATACCAAGGTCATACGTCAAAATGATATACAGAGATTTTGATCCAGAAAGATGTTGTGCTTCACCAAACTCATTAGAGGAGCACACTCTGATGAAAGATAACTTTGACCACGACTATTATGGCCCAATGGATGGCCTGCCTATGTGGCAGCTGTACCCAGGAGACTCGGGGCAAGAAAGTCAGCCCGACGATGCATATCAGCTGAGCATCATCGAAAAGAATACCTGCGTCCCCATAGAAGCGTGGGATCATTACTCAGGGCATTCAGAAAATATCCAGTACAATGATGAATTTGCAAGGATGGCAGGACCAGAGTTCCTTAACTATGCTTTTCCCAAGGTCAACGTCATTGAAAGAGATGACTCATCTAGTTCCAAAGAGGTGTGGGACACCTTAGGACAACCAAGTGGCAAGTACGACTTCTTAGTCAAGTACACCGCTCCGAAAAGCTCTCATATCAGGCTCGAAGTCATCCAGCCAACTGGATGGGGAGATATACCTGAGAGTACAAGTACTTTGCATGATACAGTTGAAGAATCCTCATACAAAAACTCTGCCTAGGAGACAAATTCCAATGATCCTGCTCCACCATAAATCAGCGTTATTTCTGAAGATAAGCCAAGAAAGAAGGTACCAGACTTTGTGATTCACGGAGGAGTTCACTGTCAATGGGTTACTGTCAACGTTCCGAAAGTTGTTCATAAGTCTAAGTAATTACCGTCTTTATCTTAACCTTTCACCCTGCCCAGGTGAAACGGATGTTTTGATAGGGCTCACTTTCTGTAAATATACCTCTTCGCTTCGCCCAAAGCGATAGAGCTTTGTTTTATAGGGCTGTAGTTTCAAGAATTGAACAAATCATAAATAAAATAACGTCGTTCTATAATTTCCACATTTATTGTTGTTTTCACTTTTCGCTTTTTAAGAAAATGGTAATCCTAAAAACAACTCAAATAATAAAAACAAGCATTGTTCAAATAAACATTGCACACACTCTTGCATTCTCTCTATCTCTTCTAAAAACAAATCATCACGTCATGCATATTGCTTGTTTTAAACCTCATTGAAACATACGATCCAATGACTTCTCCCAACTGTGAATTCCCAGTATTTGAGGCTGAAGAAGAAAATAACGAAGAAATTCTAGAAGAGATCTCCTGACTACTCAGACAAGAGGAAAGGTCCATTGAACCTCACAAAGAGCCGTTGGAAACGGTCAACTTGGGTTCATAAGAGGAGAGAAAAGAAGTCAAGATTGGGGCACTACTCAGTCCAACTGTCAAAGAAGGTTTGATAAGGATTCTCCAAGAGTTTCCCGATGTATTCACTTGGTCCTATTAGTATATGCCAGGGTTGGATACCAGCATCGTGGAACATCATCTACCGTTAAGATCAGAATGTCCGCCGGTAAAACAAAGACTAAGACGGACTCATCCAGACATGGCCATCAAAATCAAAGAGGAAGTACAGAAACAAATTGACGCGGGTTTCCTCGCCACATCAAAATATCCTCAATGGCTAGCCAACATAGTGCCAGTTCTGAAAAAGGACGAAAAGGTTAGAATGTGTGTAGACTACAGGGATCTGAACAAGTCCAGTCCAAAGGATGACTTCCCCTTACCGCACATAGACATGCTGGTAGACAGTACAGCCAAATTCAAAGTCTTCTCCTTTATGGATGGATTCTCGGGCTATAATCAAATCAAAATGGCACCGAAAGACATGGAGAAAACTTCGTTCATCGCCCCATGGGGCACTTTTTGTTACAAGGTAATGCCGTTCGGTTTGAAGAACGCCGGGGAAACCTATCAACAGGCCATGACTACTCTGTTTCATGACATGATACATAAAGAAATAGAAGTATATGGCGATGATATGATTGCCAAATCTAAAACAGAAGAGGAGCATGTGACCACCTGTCAAAGCTATTCGAGCGATTGAGAAAGTACAAACTCCACTTGAATCCCAAAAAATGCACATTCGGTGTCCGTTCGGGGAAACTTTTAGGGTTCATCGTCAGCCAGAAAGGAATTGAGGTTGATCTTGACAAAGTCAAGGCCGTTCAAGAAATGCCTTCTCCAAAGACTAAAAAACAAGTCAGGGGATTCCTGGGACGTCTGAACTACATTTCCAGATTTATATTCCTCATGACCGCGACATGTGCGCCAATCTTCAAATTACTCAAAAAGAATCAGGACTACATATGGATAGAAGACTGTCAAACTGCCTTCGACAGTATCAAGGAATACCTGTTGAATCCACCAATTCTATCACCTTCAATGGAAGGAAGACCACTGATCATCTACCTAACAGTCTTGGAAGACTCAATGGGTTGTGTACTTGGCCAACAAGACGAAACCAAAAGGAAAGAGTCTGCCATCTACTATTTGAGCAAGAAGTTCACCGAATGTGAAACTCGGTACACTATGCTTGAGAAAACTTGCTGCGCTTTGGCTTGGGCAGCCAAACGTCTTTGCCAGTACATGATTCATCACACTACTTGGTTAATCTCCGAAATGGATCCAATCAAGTACGTCTTTGAAAAACCTGCTCTCACGGGAAGGATTGCCCGTTGGCAGATGTTGTTATCAGAATACGACATCGAGTACCACGCTCAGAAAGCCATAAAAGGAAGTGTTTTATCCGATCATTTGGCTCATCAACCGATTGACGATCAAGAATCAGTCAGGTTTAACTTCCTAGACGAAGATGTCATGTATTTGAAAATGAAAGATTGTGATAAATGACTACCCAGTGAAGGGCCAGAACCAGGTTCCCAATGGGGACTAATCTTTGACGGAGCTGTCAATCATTATGGAAACGGAATTGGGGAAATCATCATAACACCTCAGGGTACCCACGTTCCTTTCACCGCCCGACTGACATTCAAATGTACAAACAACGAGGCCGAATACGAAGCTTGTATTATGGGTCTCGAAGAAGCGATCGACTTAAGGATCAAGAACTTGGATGTATATGGAGACTCAGGCCTGGTTATCAATCTGATCAAAGGAGATTAGAACACATACCAATCAGGACTGATTCCTTACAAAGACTACGCGAGAAGGTTGTTACCATTCTTCAACCGAGTCGAGTTTCATCACATCCCCCGTGAAGAGAATCACATGGCTGATGCATTAGCCACTCTATCTTCCATGATTATTGTAGGTCAATGGAACGACATACCTAAGATCGACATAATGCGCCTTGAGCGACCCGCTTACATATTCACGGTTGAAGCAGTCATATACGACAAACCATGGTATCACGATATCAAATGCTTCCTTCAGAAACAAGAGTACCCACCTGGGGCATCCAAAAAAGACAGAAAGACTCTCAGAAGACTGGCTGAAAACTTCTTCCTGAGCAGTGATACACTCTATAAGAGAAATTTTGACATGGTCTTGCTCCGATGCGTAGACAGACCAGAAGCAAACATGCTGATGAAAGAAATTCACGAGGGCTCCTTTGGCACTCATGCCAATGGACACACAATGGCGAGAAAAATTCTAAGAGCAGGGTACTATTGGTTAACAATGGAATCATATTACTATAAGTACATGAGAATATATCACAAGTGTCAGATATACTCATACAAAATCCATGTACCGCCAACGCATCTTAAAGTTCTCTCTTCCCCATGGGCTTTTTCCATATGGGGAATCGACATGATTGGCATGATTGAACCCAAAGCTTCAAACTGACATCTGTTCATCCTGGTAGCCATTGATTACTTCACCAAGTGGGTCGAAGCAGCGCAATATGCCAACGTAACCCGACAGGTGGTGGTCCGATTTATCAAAAACAATATCATCTGCCGTTATGGTGTTCCAAGCCAGATCTTTACTGATAATGGATCCAACTTGAACAACAAGATCACGAAGGAGTTGTGCGCTGAGTTCAAGATTGAACACCATAACTCATCTCCCTACCGACCCAAGATGAACGGAGCGGTAGAAGCGGCTAACAAGAACATCAAGAAGATCGTTCAAAAGATGGTTGTAACCTACAGAGACTGGCACGAGATGCTACCCTTTGCTCTTCACGGTTATCGCACATCTGTCCACACTTCAACAGGGGCAACCCCTTTCTCTCTAGTATATGGCATGGAAGCAGTGCTCCCCATAGAAGTAGATATCCCATCAATCAGGGTATTGATGGAAGCTAAGCTAACAGAAGCTGAATGGTGTCAAAGTCGACACGACGAACTGAACCTAATTGAAGAAAAATGAATAACGGCACTATGCCATGGTCAGTTATATTAGCAAAGAATGAAAAAAGCTTTTGACAAAAAGGTCTGACCTCGTGTCTTCAGGAAAGGAGACCTTGTGCTCAAGAAGATACAATCATTTATCACTGATTCCCGGGGCAAGTGGACTCCGAATTATGACGGCCTCTATATAGTCAAGAAAGCCTTCTCAGGCGGCGCCCTGAAACTCGCAACCATGGATGGAGAGGAATTTGCCTACCCCACAAATATTGATGTAGTCAAGAAATACTTCGCCTAAAAAAAAGTAAAAAAAAATTTTAAAAAAAACTTCTCGGTGGATTGAAAACCCGAAAGGGCGGTCCAGGCAAAAATTAGAGACATAATCAAAAATCATCCCGATGGATTGGAAATTTCAAAGTACGATCCAGGAAAAAGTTAGGGATAATGGCAAGTAACTACGTCCAACAAAGGGGCAAATCCCTCAGCAGCAGTCATGCCATCCATCAGGAAAACTCCAGTCAAGGTCATCTTCGACAGAAGCTCAGGATGCCCAGAATTCAAAGTTGATAGAAGGATAACGGTCGTTATGTTTCAATGTAGCCCCTTTTCCCTTAAATTACCATTTTCAAACTTTGTAAATACTCTAGGAGATCACGCGCTTGGCTGATTTCCATCATATTAATAAAATTTGAGCCCTAGTGCTTTTGTTTGTAATTCTCATTTGTTTTGGCTTTACAGAACGACATTTTAATACGATTAAGGATTCTTGAAATAAAACAAAAATGAATTTACTTGTCAAACTTTTTCTGCTTTCAAAATAAAAATGGCAATTCTTTTGACTGTTGAACATCGAAATAACAACGATCGTTTCTCCAGAAGTAATTGAACCTCAAAGTGCAGAATCAAAGTATTTCTTCTTAACCAGTGCGCTTGAATGAAGGATCAGTTGTGTCAGATGCGAATATTCCGCCTGACATCCCCGGCAGAGTTCTTACCTCCTAAGCCCGGCCAACGTGGTTCCTCACCGGAACCATCTCTCCTAAGCAAGGCAGGATTGCTATCTTGGACTCGTGATACTTTTCGTCCCCCACAGTGGTCGAGTATCCAGTCGTGTTCATCCACTAGTCTGTATGTCGCGCCAGTTTTGTCAGAATAAACATACATACATAATGCATTATTTATTTGCATTCATATTCATATTGCATCACTATCACGCTAATGGGTTTTATCCTCTAGTGATAAAAGTCCTCTTGTCAATCAAGTTGTCAGTTCTTTCGTCGTCAGGAAATGTTGTGTCTGAACAATCTCTCTTCCAGTTTATTTCTGGGATAGAGACGGTCTTCGACCACTTTGATAACTTGAACCACTGAAAGACAAGAAGGCCTTCAACCAACGTCACTCTTCACCATTGAAGATGATGTCTTTGCTTTCCCGGATTAAGGAAAATCCTTAGAGAAAGCCTCTTAATCAGAGATTCGACAATACGGAAGTTTTTCTCCGAAAGATTCGTTGATGAAAAGGTCATCAGCACCTCAAAATTAGATTACATCACGTGGCATTTCTCCGAGAAGATCTTTAGGAAAAGTATGATGTAATATCCCCATACAGAAAGCAGTCTCTCAAGAGACTCATTTTCCCCAGTAGAGCCAACAAATGGCTTCTCCAATAAAGTAGTTTGTACACCTCTACAACGCAGAACAATGGGTTTCCCCAGCAAGTCTGACATCAAAACTTTTTCCCATCAAATGGCATCTCCCCAGGAAAATTCGGCGAGAAGTTTAAGGAAGACCGCTACGAATAGCATCCCTTGTCAAGAAAGTTCATTGACAAAAGAAACTAAGACTAGTTCCTTGGTAGGAAACTAGGATCGATGGGAAGTTTATATCAGAAACTGAGATCAGTTCCTTGGTAGGAAACCAGGATCGAGGGGAAGTTTATATCAGAAACTGAGACCAGTTACTTGGTAGGAAACCTGGATCGAGGGGAAGTTTATATCAGAAACTGAGACCAGTTCCTTGGTAGGAAACCAGGATCGAGGGGAAGTTTATATCAGAAACTGAGACCAGTTCCTTGGTAGGAAACTAGGATCGAGGGGAAGTTTATATCAAAAACTGAGACCAGTTCCATGGCTAAAGACCAGGATCGAGGGGAGGTTTCTACCTTTTCTAAGCATCATTTCTTAGCAAAAGAAGATGGATGAGCAAGCAACCATTCATAACCACCATCAAAATTTTGGGTATTCCGATATTTAATCCTCTTGCACCCAGAATGTCTGAATACCTTCGCCATTCACACCTTCGAGTCCAAGAAGATTAAATAGGGGCATCTGTCATACCCCAAATTTTGACCACTAAGATTTGCCATCATTGTGAAAATCATCATCACAATGTGGAGGTACCTTCATGTCTCATCAATCTCCTCAGGAATTGTTGAGCATTCACTACAATCAAAGATTAGGGTTTTTAGCCCTCTCAGAGCATTTAGACAAAGGATCAATCAAGAAATGACATGATATTCAACTTGTCTAGTCTCTCAAACACCTACAAGGGATCAAGAGGATTCCCACATCAATAATCAAGCACAAGGTTGCAGCATTCCAAGTGGATTAAGCCTCCAGATCGTCAGTGTCACCAAATTAGGGTTTTGGTCAACCAGGGCCTCCAGATGGAAATTTTCATCTGGGCATAAGTCAATGCTTCAAAATATAACTCAAGATAGTCTAAGGGACCTCATGGACCCAATCATCAAGTCAATTTAACCTCAGGGGATGCATTTACCAAAAATCAGGAATTAGGGCTTCTTGACCTAATTCACCCCTAAGTTGACTTTTGTACAAAACATGAGCCAAGACCTCAAGACATGATTTGAGGGTCTCTAATACACTACATTGATCCATTTTCAACAATGGATTGATTCAAGAAGCTTGATCCACAAGTTTCAATTTCATCAGAACCACAATTAGGGTTTCGAGGGAAAAGTCAACTGTACCTTTGACTTTTGACCAAGACATGCTCCCAAACCTTGGGACATGATTCAATACACCCTATAACACCTATGGAACATATCCATTAAGTTTGATTAAGGTCAAAGACTTGATTTCACGAAGGATCGCACAGTTTGGATTTCATTCGATAAAAAGTCAACTGTGCAAAAATCCAAAGTTTGACTTTTTGGATTTTTGGTCAAACAAGGTTTATTAACCCTAAAACAATGTTAATGTGTGATTGGAATCATCATTCATCAAGAAAAATCAAAGAAAGTGAGTTAACTTGTAAAAGGGGTAACCATCAAGAATTTTTCTAAGTTATGGAACAAAGTGGCTAGGGTACCAACTTCTAAGGACCATAACTTGAGATCCAAGCAACTATTTTGGATGGTCCAAAGATGGATTTGTAGCTCTCATGGCACACTTTAAAAGTGTCAACTACATCTCATCCCAATTCCTCATGGATTCTAAGTTATGGAGTGATCAAAATGGCTAAAAACACAAAAGTGACACTTTTCCAACACTTAGTGAAATTTTCACTAAGTCAGAATCTGCCTTATTTTTTCCAAAATGTAGAGGCATTTTCCATTGTAATTCAGGTTGACTCAAAACCAAAGTTGGACATCATGTTGAAATAGGATATGTCAGCTTTCCAAAGTGACCAAGAACTCCCTCAAACTCCATCTGAGCTAGGAGTTATGACAGCTGCAACATTCCTTGTTGCAAACTGTTTGGCAAGGCAGATTTGTGCATTAGGGCTCGATTTGATCAATTTGTACAAATGACAAACAATTTTATCCATCTGCACACCTCAGGGGGAGACCAAGGAGGAACAAACACTGATCCATAAGCCACCCAAGTCTTTGGAACTACAAGTAGATATGCCACCCCTAAAAAGCTAAAGATTCCTCAAGACTCCAATTTTGTTTTGGAACATTCAATGGATGCTTAGAGGTGGCATGTATTAGAGCAAATATGAACACTTCAGTCAAGCCTTATCCTTGAATCAAAGAACTATAGGCCTGTGCTCTAACCTAAAGTCAATGGCTAGAGGGGACTTGAGATTCCCTTTGATCACAATTGGCCACAGACGTGTACCAGTTGCCATTCACTATTCCTTGTGAAACAAACTTGCTCTACTATAAATAGAGCTCATTCGTGACTTGTTTGAGTACACCAAATCACCCAAACTGATGCTTTCCTCAAAATCTCCACTTTCACTCCCATTTTTCCTTCTAAAGCAAGTCACTATCGGGTTTTGAGCTTGAGGGTAATTCGAATCAAACAAATCACACACATACCTCATAAACATCATATAGAAGTGATCCAAACACCTAAACAACATCTGGAACATCAATTTCACAAAATCACCAGCCAATTGCTCAAGTTCTTGATAGGTTTGCAGTTGGGGTACCATCTCAAGTTTTAGATCATTTCCATCCACTCCAAGCATTCAAACACACTCTATATGGTGTAGGGAAGTTGTTCAGATCATCACAACTCATCTGTAACACCTCCAACTCAAAAATCAAATTGCTTTTGCTACCACGACATTCAAGTAAGCCTAAACTTGGTCATCTCATGATTCATGCATATTTCCTCGCACAATAATTTTACCATATGTTCATAATCATGTATGGAGCGTTTCCCCTTAATTGATTGCTTTGTATGAATCGTGTATGGAATTTCTCAGCCTTCATGCACAATTTAGGGTTCTTGAGGTTTTGCTTTGATTTCTTATTCCATGCTTAAATTAAACGAAATTAAAGACCATAGACATGATCATGAGGTGAAAACGAGTATATTGATATGTGGATTGTGTGATTTCATCAAGTATTCAGTGAGATTGATGGGAAAATGCAAATCAGCCAAGAACAGGGCACCCGGGCAAGACCAAGGTGTTCTTGGCGCCCTTTTTCAAATATTTGAATATTTGAATTTTGTGATTTTATTTAATTGATTCAAAATTAATTTCTTTCTGAATTTTAATGATTTTGAGTTGATTCTTTTTTTAATAATTCTCAAAAATGTTAAAATATTTTATATTACAAAAAATTCCCAAAAATATTGTTTATTTCATGTACTTGATATTTTTGCAAAGAATTAATTTTAATTTGTTTTTTGACATTTAAAATATTTTATCCTTCACGATTTTCCAAACTTAGATGGTTTTCAACCATTTTGTGGATCAAAACATGATTTTTGAAACATTGATCCAAGATCACCACTCATTTTTCACATGTTTTCAATAATTTTTATTAATTTTTAATCAAAATTAATTCCATTTTTAACAAAATTAGGGTTTTGATTGATTTCACCCTAATCAATCTATTTCAAAACATTTTGGGCCCCTAATAGAGTGTAAGACCCAATCCCTTTTTAACCAAAACCTTTTTGGGCCTCAGACATTGTATAAGTCCCTCTGCGTTAAAAAAATTTTGGCGTGATCGCCATTTTTCAAACAAAAAATCATCTGGGCCTACCCTCGTGTTATAAGTCCCATTTATTATTTTCAATTAATCCTTGGGTCTCAAATATAGTGTAAGACCTAACCCCTTTGTAAATAAACAATGTTGGACCTCACACATTGTATAAGTCCCTCTACGATCCTCAAAACAACCTACGATTACTATTAAAACTTGGGTCTCTCCTTGTGCTGTAAGCCTCAATGATCTTTTCAAAGCAATTTACCTTTTGATTTAGATTCAAATATATATATATATATATATATATATATATATATATATATATATATATATATATATATATATATATATATATATATATATATATTGTTATCAAAACTTTCTTTAATTTCTTTGAACAACTAACAATACAGCATGGATGCTTGCTCACCTGTAAGTTTTATCAGCTTTCTTTTACATGTTTTGATATATATATATATATATATATATATATATATATATATATATATATATTGTATTGTGGGAAGCTGTGCATGGTTAGTCTTCTTTCATACCCTTTTTAAATACTTGTCATATATCTACTGTATATATACTAGTATAGTTATTTAGAGTTTTCCCCGACAACTAGGTCTAGAACTAGGTAAAGCTCTGTTGGTCACTCTTAAATATAATCAAAACTAGATCCCCATAGGATTCCAGATACAGTCTTGTCTCCTCTTGGGCTTATACAATATGGAACATAGAGAAATGTAGTATTCTTCTTGAATCTTTTCTCAGACTGTCACCCCTTGAAATTGTCAAAGAAATTCTACTCCCCGGAGGTGATCTATTCTCGGTGAATGGCATATCTTGAGTTTCTTCAAACCTCAAACTTTCACTAAATGATCTATTCTCGGTGAATGGCATTTCTTGAACTTCTCTTGGTTTGGGACCCACAGGCTTCCTAAAAGCATCCCCGCCTCCTCTTGGGCTTTGTACAAGGACCCTCCGGCTTCTTAGAAGTTATCATGCCTTCTCTTGGGCTTAATACAAGGACCCTGATGACCTCTTAAAGGTATAAGACAGAACTTAGTCATCCTTTGCTAGAGCAGTCTTTCCAGTGTCAAATCTCAGACCAATTTAGGGTTGATTCTCATCCCTAAAAATACTCGTGCCTCCTCTTAGGCATCATACAAAAGATAAAACTCTTCCACACCAGTAGACTTGGACAGTCTAACCTTGAGTCTCAAAGAATTTCTCAAGTTCCCTACAAACATAGGAGAAACCCCGGTCAATCTGGATCAATATCCAGCAGAGCTGAAACTTAGTTTCTCTCCTAAAAAATCCCCAACCAGGGTTAGTTTATCATATAACACTATCCCAAATCAGAACCTCAAGGCATCTGATACCTCTACTCTTCTGTAACCCTGAGCAAGAGTTGATTACCCATTTGGACCTGCCTCGGGATCTCAATCATCTCCGGCAAAAGATAGCCTCCTCTTAGGCTTTGCATAATGATCTTTCCTCAGCACAGTCGGTCTCCTCTTGGGCTTTGTACAATGATTCTCCCCAGGGGAGTTAACCTTTTTAGACTCTCTTGTTGAGTCACTCACCTTTTCAGACTATCTTGTTGAGTCAATCAACTTTCAAACTCTCTTGTTGATTCAATCACCTTTCTGACTCTCTTGTTGAGTTAACCACCTTCCAAATACTCTCTTGTTGAGTCAACCTTTTTAGCCTCAATCTTGGGCTTTGTACAAGATGAATAAAAGCACTCTCTTGTTGAGTCAATCTTTGTCCAGCCTCATCTCAGGTTGGGTATAAAGATTCCCCCTAGCAGGAGCTAGCCTCCTCTCAAGTTGTGTAGAATAATTTCTCTAGCTTGTTCAGCCTCAATCCTGGGCTTGGTACAGGACAGATAAAAGAATTCTCTTGTTGAGTCAAACCCTTTTAGCCTCAATCTTGGGCTTTGTACAAGACATAAATCTCCCTCTCTTGAGCTTGGGACAAATACCTTCCCCAGCGGAGTCATTTCCTCCCAGCCTTCCTTTAGGCTTTGAGGAATGATTTTCCCCAAGAAGAGTCAAACTCATTTCAGCCTCAATCTTGGCCTTTGTACAAGACACATAAAAATATCCTCACCCGAGTCAGTTAAATTTCTCATTTCAGCCTCAATCTTGGGATTTGACAAGATACATACAAACCCCCCCGACGCAGTCAAAATCCTTTTAGCCTCAATCTTGGGCTTTGTACAAGACAGATAGAACATTTTCCCCGGAAAAGTCAAACTTTTAGCCTCCTCTTAGGCTTTGTATAATGATATCTCCAAAGAGTCTGTCTCTTTTTTTTGCCTCAATCTTGGGCTTTGTACAAGACATCAATATATACACTCTCTTGTTGAGTCGGTCTTATCCAGCCTCCTCTTAGGCTTTGTATAAATAAATCCCCTAGCTAAGTCAATTAACCTTTTAGCATCAACCTTGGGCTTTGATCAAGGCACACAAAAATCAACAATCCCTCTTTAGAGATGACAAATTCTCTCTCAAACAAAACCCTTTAGCTTCAATCTTGGGCTATGAACAAGACACCAAAACATCTTTTTCCTCCCTTAGAATAGGAGGAACTACGATTTCTCTTATTTCCCTGTTTCATTTAAACGGGAATACGTAGGCATAAGATTCCGAAATCTTAGCGAGCATATCAATCAAAAACTCGAGGTCCAGTACCTTCATACATCAATCAAAACTTAGGTCTAGTACCTTACCAAAAACATCGGGGACACCCGAACATCAACATCAACTCACTCACTCACTCAAACTTCCTAAGAAACTTTCCCAACCCATTAACAGATAAACACTATCAATTACAAAGCGAAACCTAAAGCTAATATCATGTGGATAACCACATATAGGATGGGTGTAGTACCCTAAATTTTGACCAGTGATTTGTCACTATTTTTGGGGATTTTTATGCTATCAGGGGGTGGCATCTAGATGACAGTATGGGCCTCTTAACACTTTTAGGCCCATTTTAATTTTTTAAGGTTTTTACTTTGGGGTTTGGGATTTTATTTATTTTAGGGGTTAATTTATTTTTAAGGAGTTGTTGGAATTAATATTATTTTAGGCTTATTACTATTTTTGGTTTCATTTAATTTATTATTAGTTTTTTAAACTATTGATTTTATTATTAAAGTTAAGAAAAAATTTGTTATTTATGGATTAAATTTTTAGTAGTGCATAATTATTATTTAAAATATTAAGCTTTAGTTACATTAATCTAATTAGTATTTGCTTTTGGATCCCACGTGATAATGGGAATTGGTTTTTAAATCAAGTCATTAAGGTTAGTTTAATATTTACGATTATTAATATCTTATTTTTATTTTTTATTTTTTATTATTATTTATTTATTTTTTATTTAATAGTGGTCAAATTGGTTGGCCAAGTATCATCTTCTTCCCCAATCTAACCCTAATTCTGCGCAGAGATTAGAAATTGAATCAAACAGGATTGGGTTTCTTTAACAAAAGAATCAATTTCATTAATTTTACAATCCAAATCGTACAAGATCAAAACCCTAAAATACAAATTTGATCTAAAAATTACAACAATCAAAATCCAAAACCCTAATTTTAATCATATAACAAAGTCAAATCAAATAAAAAATTACATCAAAATCTTCCTAAAACAAAATCAATCTAATTAAATTTCTAACCTAAATTCTAATCCTATATAAACTAAAAAAGATTCATAAAAAGGGGGACCCGAAGGAGACGAATTGCTGCACGAATCTCCCAAACCTCATTTGATCACTTGCAAACAAAAAGAAAAAGAATCAGTGAATCGAAAACAGAGAAAGAAAGGGAGGAAAGCAGCTTAATACGGACACGACAGGGGAGGTAACGGAACTTAGCCTTTTTGTTTTTGTTTCTGCTTGATTGATTGTTAGGTTTTGTTGTTTGTTGCGATTTGTGGGGTTTTCTGGGTTCGTTTAGGGTTAAGGTTCTTAAATAGGGTTAGGGTTCTTTTGGGTTAGGGTTAGGGTTCTTCGCAGAACCCTTAGGGTTCTTGGGGTTCATGTGTATCTGGGTTTGGGGATGAATATTAGGGTTAGGGTTCTTAGGGTTCTTCACGAACCCTAAAGAACCATGTGTTTCTGGGCTGGGCTGGGGTTAGGGTTCATGTAGTGAAGGTTCTGGTTGAAGTTCAACCGGAAACCTAGGTAGGACGATGGTTCAAGGGGTTTCGCACGGTGGCCGGAAGGCTCACCAGCATGGGGAAGGATAAAGAGAGGCGAGAGAGAATTGAGAGATAGAGAGAGAAGGAGAAGTGAAGAGAGAGAAAGAGAGGGAAGAAATGAGGAGGATCCGAGAGATTTCTGGATTTAATACTCTCTTCTCATGGCCGTTGATGGGTGCCAAGTGCAATCCATTTCGCTTTTGGATATGTTGACTGGGACGGTCAACTATCAATCACGTACGCGCCTATCTACGGTGGGCCTGCGTTTACTGCACATCGTGGCTGTCAATTTTGCATACTTGGACTAGTCAATGAGATCTGGGGATGAGATTAGGGACGTTTAAGGCCTTAAGATCATGATCATGTGGTGCAAAGAGAGTCAACAGTCAGACTCTCCCCACCATGGACTTCCCATCAGACTTGGGTCTTTGGTATTTGGGCCTTGCGCCCTAATACTATCTGCACCCCTGTGTCACTTGGCCCAGTTAATTTTAATGCAAAATGCACCCCTTGGGTGTTATTTAATCAATTAAATTATTTACATAATTTAATTATTAATTAGGGTATATAAAATAGGATTTTAGGAGAAAATATATTTAAGAGTTTTAGGGTTTATTTTGGGTTTTTTTATTGGGTTTGGAATTTTTTTTCTTCTTAATTTTGGTTTTATGTTGAAAATTATTTATTTATATTTTAAATAGGAATAGTTTTTTAGGATTTTTTATTCATGGATTTTATTTTGGGAGATTTGAATTTATAAAAAAAAATTAGGTTTATGATTTGTTTCAAGGAAATTTTGTATTCTTTAAATTGGGTTTAAATTGGGTTTTGGGAAATAAAAATAAAAAATTAAATCTATTTGATTTGTTTTCGATTTTTCTTTTTTTGGATTTAAATTCTTTTATGTAGGGAGCATTTTGAGTTTAAAAAATTATATTTTTTGAATTGGAACAGTTTTTGGGGATTAATTTTACTATTTTGGCACGAGGGAATTTTAGAATTTGTTTATGAAAATTATTAAATTATATAAAATTTTAGGGATTTAATTTTTAAAATAAAGGAATAGGATTAGGGGATATTCATTTGGATATTTCTAAGGGATATAAAGGATACAATTGGGATTAAATTTTTGGGATAAAACTCTTAGGTTCCAAGAGTATAAACATAGGCTAAGGAATCAGGAATTAAGGGATAGAACTCTCCATCCGAGAGTATAAACAATGGATAAGGTATTTTGGGATAAAACTCTTAGGTTCCATGAGTATAAATATAGGTCGTGGGATAAGCATTTTGGGATAAAACTCTTAGGCTCCAAGAGAAAAAATATAGGCCAAGGGTTAAGGATTTTGGGATAAAACTCTCCATCCGAGAGTATAAACAATGGATAAGGATTAAGGGATAAAACTCTTCCTCCGAGAGTATAAATAAATGGATCGGGATTTAAGGGATAGACTCTTTATCTAGGAGTATAAATAATAGATTTAGGGATAAAACACTTTATCCAAGAGTATAAATAGTGGATTAGGTTTGGGATTAGGATTAGGAATAGGGTTAGGGGGTAGGAATAGGGGAGGTGAACTACGGTTACTCTGATCCTTCAAAATTGAAGGTACGTAGGCATAGGGTTGTAAACCCTATCGAGTATAATAAAAATAAAACTTAGGGTACCTCTCTTAGATTAATTTCATTTAACTTTTTCTACTTAATTATTAGAATTTTTTTGAATAAATAGTCAGACATTCAAGTAACAAACAAACATACCCTAGAACTTAAGGAGGATCCCATTGAGTACAACGGAGGTGAGGGGTGCCTAACACCTTCCCCTCACTTAACCGACTCCCGAACCTTAGGAATCTCTACCCTTAGGATTAGGATTTTTAGGTTTATCATTTATTTCCCTTAAAAAATATGATGGCGACTCGAATATTTTTGCCGGCCGCGATAGCTGGCGACTCTGCTGGGGACTTCTTATACTTCCCTAAAAGGAGAGTCCATCCTAACCTTAGGTTTTAGGGTTCTTGTTTGTTTGTCTTGGTTGTTTACTGTTTTCGTTTATATATTTGCATGATTATTTTATGTTTTAATTTTATTATTTATTATATTTTATTTACTTGTCATCATGCATTGGATTGGGATCTTGTAATGTGTGAAGCTAAAACCCAAGCTTGGAGGGTACCCTAAGTTAGGACGTGGAACAGAAATGGTAATGGAAGGGATGTAACATCCCGACTATGCATTGATGCCACACTCAGATAGACCCTCCAAAGTTATCTTCCTGGTAAGGCTAGCCCTTAACATAGTTGATAATTTTGGATGTGGTCCAAGATTCTGAGGACCTTTAGAAAACCCTATCAACTCATGGTGACCCTAAGTATTCAACCCTCAGGGGTCGTTACTAGGGTCTTCCTTGATGAGACTTATGCCAAAGGTTTACCGTAGGAAGGCTTGATCATTCTCATGGTAAAACAAGGGTATAGTCCATAAATTCTAGGGTCGTTATGCTGTCCAAAACTATATATCCTACATGTGAGGGGATTGGGTAAATAAGACTTAGGTCTAAACTTATGGTAGGGAGCCTACCTAGTTAAGGTCATGCTTGTATTTCACCCTTACCCTAACCAAATAAAACACACACACAAAAACAAAAATGTCCATGTCATCATGCTTTAAAAACATTTTTTGCACATATGCATTTTTGTGGGGAATTTCAAGATGTGTTGTAGGTACATTGGAAAGATGGATTCAAACAAAAGGGCTACCCTACGCATCAGAGTGCTAAGTGTTGATTTACAAAGTCTCAAAGACCTTTAAGACTTAATGCCAAAATTGGCTCAAAGGATGTTTACATACCAGTATGGAAGGATCCTCAGTCTCTTAGGGATCCCTATGAAGGTAGATGCCATAATTGCTTTTGCACAATTTTATGATCCTCCTCTATGTGATTTCTGCTTCAAGGATCTTCAACTAGCTCCTACGCTAGAACAATTTGGAATATACTTGGATTTACAAGGAGAGGGAAAAACCTTACAGGGGCATGGGGGCAAAAAAGAAACGAAAAAGGGTCAAGCCTAAAGACTTAGTTGTACCTGTTGAAGATCTATTATCTCACCACAAGGAGGATAGGGAAGTGCAAGGGCTCAAGAAAGGATACTTGGAGGAGTTTAAAGCTCATTTGAAGAAGGCATTGGGGGCATCTATTTAGTTTACGCCTTCTTAAGTTCAGGAGTTTTCATTTTGGATTATTCCCAAGGAATTATTTTTTTTTCTAAGTTTGGAAGTTATTTTGGATTTGGAATTGGCTAATGGATTTGAAATTTATAAAGTAATTTTTATTCTATGTGTATGGGTTTCATCCTTTGAATATATTCATCTCTAACTACAATGGATTTTGGAATTCCCCCCAAATAAATTTTTAATTATTTAGCATACATCATGCATATTCATACATCCATGCATCAACATGCATTCAAAAATAAGGAAAAAGGAATAAAGAACAAAAAATCATTCCCTTTTACAAACTTTGTCACAGAGTCATTAAGCATAATAATCTGACTTCCCGACCTCGCACTCGAGCGTACCAAAGGAGAGCTATGGATCAGTTGGAGAAGGATCTGGTCACTCTAAGAGGAGAAATGGATACTGTTAAGGAGAACATGGAAGGTATGAAAAGCAAGATTGAGCAACTAACACTTGCCATCCAGAATTTGATAGCCAGAGGAACCAAGTCAAGTCGTCAAAGGAAGATTCCTACTCCTACCCCCCATGTTGAAGAGAATAACCCTCTACTAGGGTTTGTCCATGATCTGGAACGTGAGGATGCCGAAACTTCTAAGCACAAAGTTGTTAACCAATCTCTCGAGGGAACCGTCTCTCCACCTATTTCCAATGGGGCACCTCGTACTACTCACATACCTATTCCACGTATGAATTACGCAGATTGGAACCTCCAATATGAGGGTGAAAATCCAAGACAAGTGGCCCTCGAAAATAAAGGAACCACTGTTATGGAAAGGAGAGGGATTGATAATAAGTACAAAGCACTTGAGGAAAGGTTAAAGGTCGTGGAAGGATTCAATATCTTTGGAGTGGATGCTTTGGAAATATGTCTGGTGCCCGATGTGGTCATACCTCCCAAGTTTAAGGCTCCGGACTTCGAGAAATACAAAGGTGTCAGTTGTCCTAAGAATCACCTTAGGATGTTTGTTCGAAAAATGGGTGCCCATGCTACTAATAAGAAGTTAATGATGCACACACTTTCCAAGATAGCCTCAGTGGGGCATCCTTGGACTGGTACATGCAATTGGAGAGGATTAACATTAAGACTTGGGAAGACCTTGCAAGCACCTTTTTGAAGCAATACCAATACAACGTGGACATGGCTCCTAACCGCACGTATTTGCAGAACGTGTCTCAAAAAGGGAATGAGTCTTTCAAAGAATATGCCCAAAGATGGAGAGAACTAGCTGCCCGTGTGCAACCTCCATTATTGGAAAGTGAACTTGTGGATATGTTTATGGCTACCCTACAAGGAATGTACTACAAAAAGATGATTGGGTCAGTCTCAACAGGATTTGCTGACTTGGTTATCATTAGAGAAAGGATTGAGAACGATTTACAGACAGGAAAGATTGGGCAGTCATCCTCCAATCAACATAACAATAAAAGGTATCCCGAAAACAACTCAAAGAAAAATGATGTCAGTGTTGTAGACCCTGAAGGTCCAAATCTGGGAGATAATGCATTACTGGGGCACATTGGGGAAACAGTCAACTCCATGGAAGGGATGGAAGACGAATTCCTTATTAAGAAGGGAGACATAACAAGCTGGGGCAAACAATGGGAGTCACCTGAAGAGAAGGGTTTGTTCGGGCTGGGTTACAAACCGGTTAATTCTCATAGTTGTGGGTTCCAGGATAAGAATTAAGTGGCTGCAATGGAAGAGGAAAAAAGGAATGCCTAATATCGACAATTGGAAAACCATCGGGATTCCTGAGATGACTTCTGTTTCGAAGTAATTTACTTTTTTTATAATAATAATAAGTCCCTTGCCCTGCCCAAGGCAAGTGGACAAACCTTTGTAGGGCCACCTTTTATTTCATTGGATTATTTCTATCAATAAAATTGCATTTTGTTTTCAATCAAGATCTTTTTCTTTCGTTTTCTGATTGTTCAAAATGGAAATATACCTTCTTTCAATATTTTCATTCCCATCAATTCAAAAAAGGATACTTCCTCAGGCAAATTTAAAAACGAACCTATTAAAAATAACACCGCTATAATCCCGTATGACTTCGAATTATCGATTAACCAAGCGGAAGAGGGTGATGAGGAAGAGTGTGAGCTTCCCGAAGAGTTAGCCAGACTGTTGAGGCAAGAGGACAAGGAAATACAACCTCATCAAGAACCAGTGGATGTGATTAATCTGGAACTGAGGAAGATAGGAAAGAGGTCAAAGTTAGTGCTTCTTTGAATAAGGATATAAAGGAAAGGTTGATTGAGCTATTGCAAGGATACATAGATGTGTTCGCCTGGTCATACCAGCATACGCCTGGACGTGATACGAACAACGTTGAGCACAAACCACCGCTCAAGAAAGAATGCACGCCAATTAAGCAAAAGCTGAGGAGGACCATACCAAACATGATCCTTAAGATCAGGGAAGAAGTCAAGAAATAATTTGACTTTTTGTCACAAGGTAATGCCTTTTGGGTTAAAGAATGTATGAGTAACTTATCAAAGGGCTATGGTAATATGGTGCATAAGGAGATAGAGGTTCATGTGGATGATATGATTACAAAGTCACAAAAGAAGAGGATCACATAACTAACTTGCAAAAGTCGTTGGATCAGTTAAGGAAATTCAAGTTACGACTAAATCCTACAAGGTGTACTTATGGAATCAGATCCGAAAAAATATTAGGGTCCATGGTCAGTCAAAGAGGAATAAAGGACACAATGAAAGCCATTCAAGGGATGCTAGCTCCAAGGACAAAAAAGGAAGTTCGTGGATTTTGGGGAGATTGAATTATATTACGAGGTTCATCTCACACCTTACAGCTACTTGTGAGCCAATCTTCAAATTACTCAGAAAAGGATTAAATCATTGAATGGAATGAAGATTGTCAAAAGGATTTCAATTGGATCAAGGAATATTTGCAAAAGCCACCTATATGGATGCCATCAGTCCCAAGGAGACGACTTATAATGTACCTGAGAATTCAATGGGTTCTGAACTAGGGAAACATGACGTATCAGGGAGAATAGCTAGGTGGCATATGTTATTAAATGAATGTGACATCCAATACGTCACTCCAAAGGCTATTAAAAGAAGTACACTAGAAAATCATCTCGTTCATAAACCAGTTGACGACCATCAAACTCATACAGATGGACTTCCCGGACAAAGAGGTCATGGTTATAAAGGATTGTGAAACTTCAGACCCCTATGAAGGACCTGGACCTAGATCTCGATGGAAATTTGTATTTGCATAAGGATATGGGCTTCAAAGAGGGGCTATCAATTGGAGTGAAAATTCATCATTTAGGATCATAAAGGAAGCTAAACTAGATAAGGCAGAATGAGTGCAAACTAGATTCGATCAGCTAAACCTCGTATAAGGGAAACGTATGGCTGCGGGCAATTATATCAACACGGAATTTAGAGAGTGTTCGACAAGAATGTTCGTCCTCGCCTACTCGAAGAGGGAGACTTGGTGTTAAGGAAAATATTACCCATCCATAAGGACCATCGCGGAAAATGGACCCCTCACTATGAAGGGCCATATGTCGTGAAGAGTGCCTCCTCTGGCGGAGCACTAATATTAACAACCATGGATGGAGCGGATTTACCACAACTGGTGAACTCCGATTCTGTCAAAAAATGATATGCCTGGAAAAAGAGGGTAAAAGCCCGCTAAGTCGAAAACCCTAAAGGGCGACTTAGGAAAAAGTTAGGGCGTCCCAGTGGATTGAAAACTCGAAAGAGCAATCCAGGCAAAAATTAGGGACTTGAAAAAAATGATACCCGACAAGTCGAAAACCCTAAAGGGCGGCTTAGTCGAAAAAATGGAATATTATCCCGGTGGACTAAGACTCTAAAAAGAGCGGTCCAGGAAAAATTTAGGGATATCCAAAAGGCATATGACTGAAAACACTCAAGTCACCCCGTAACAGGAATTCAGAAGGGAGCGATCATTCCAGCCGTCATCTTTAGAAGCGAAGTGACGTGATCTTGGAGACTTAGGGATATTAGCTGGTGTTACATTTAATAGGGACATAAATAAATTTGTTTTCTTATTTCCATTTTACATCTTTTCTGGATTTATGGTAATATCTCCTTATGGGAATTACCCTCCTTACGTATTATTGCCCATTTTCGGGCCAATTCTCAATAAAATTTGCTTTTCAAATATATTTATTTGCCTCCTTGTCGCACCCTAAGACCCCCGCCTTGTTCTTTGCATAACATATTAGGTCAATCATTTGTACATAACTAACCGATCTATTTAGCTTTGTCTGTTTTGTTTCTTTTGAGGACAAATGGTACTGCAGAGGATTCAGGTCCTGAAGGTTGTGTTGTGTGTGTGTTTACGGAGGTTCTCTGGTCCTGCTAGATTGTGCCCTCACCCTTTTTGATCCCTAAACCACCACCAAGCCTTTTCTTCCTTCAGACTCCTCAGCTTTCCTCCCACAGACACTTTGGCCTTTATACCCACTGATATTGCAGACGACCCTTAAAGACTGGTCGTTGGTTATGTAGCATGTTGTGTTCTAAGACGACATCTCCCCCCTATGTAAGCTCCTCAAATTGAAGAGGTGTGTTTGATCTTTGTTCTTGAGTAATGGTCCATCAAGGAAAGTTGAATTTGGGAAGGAATTAAAAGTTTGAAACCCAAATGCAAGTTCAAGTCCTTTGTTGTCACAAGTTTACAAGATTAATCCTGAAAATCCTACATCATCTCCATATGGTTCCAGCATGAAGCACATGCCCTCTGTTTCAAGAAGAATATTTGTTTCTTGAAGCTGTCAAGTATTCTTCAAGCAAGTTTGAAGATCATTTGGAATTAAAATGTTCAAGATATTTTGACCATTGTGAAAGGATTAAATCCTTAAGTTTTGTTAATAAAGGATTGAAATGTTATAATCGGTTTGGTTGGTCATTCCTTTTAGTCCATCATTATCTCAAGCAATCAAGAGCCAAATTTGGTTACAAAGTTGGTTATAATTTCTAAAACTCGTGGAAGTACATAATTTGGGTTATAAAGTTGGTTTTCCAATTCAAGATTCAGATTGCAAGTATAAGCTCAGGTCGAAGGATAAGGACTCGTTAAGGGAAATGTCATCTATGTTCTAAGAAATCAAGAGATATGTTCATTGTAAAATGAACAAGCTTTTATTTGAGTTATGATTAAGATCTTTCTTTCAAGGCCCTCATTGGAGTTTAGCACCAAGTGTATAATTCCTAAAGCTAAGTTCATTTGTCAACTTGAGTTTAATTGAATTTCTAAGAGCAAGTTATTTTCCAAGGTTCATGTTCATCATAAGATTATAAATTGTTACAAAATCCAAGGTCCATTTCAGAAATTAAAACCATTTTTTTCAATTCATGCCCATCATGAAGGATTAATTAAGGTTGAAGAGTTATGACCTCAGATCAATTAGAAGATTCTAAGTGCACAAATATACAAAAGATCCATCACCGGTTAAATCAATATTATTTCAAGGAGGTTTTCAAAAAGAACTGTTTGTTTAAAATTCAAGGTTGAATTAACCATAAGGGTTACTTCAAAGTTTACATGCCAGAAGTAAAAATAATGCAGCCAGCTCCAGCTACATCAATGTAGGATGTTTTAGCTAAATTTCCTTAGCAGCTCAATAGCACCTATTAAAACAAGACGGCATTATCGACAACAACAGGATGTCAATGAGGCTTGCGAATTCTACGCTTGATGAATTTCTTGAAATAGTGGTGCTTCACTTCATATGAATTATCCGCAGACCATGGTTGAGTACGCTCAAAAAGTGGCGGTTGCCGCCAACAGTTCATGAAGCCATTCCCTCTAAGAGTTCTGCTAAAGATTTGCTGACATAGTGATGAACAAAATCGAACACCTGCTTATGGAAGCACATATTTTATAAGATTCCTACAACCAGCTTCAAGCGAAATCCATTCGAAATAAAAAACACTCAAACCCGCATATTCCATTAGTCGCATTTGGAACTTACGTCGTTTTGGACGGCCTCACATCAGGTCTTCATGATGGATATTATACTTGCATGCATGACATATCCAAGGCTGAACAACTGTCATTGAAGAACTTTGAGCCAACAAAATATCATCTCTTCCATATTGAAACCTAGATCAAAAGGCATGGCAGTAAGAAAGAAACTTTGTTAGGTATCGGTTCTAGAAGTTGATATTATGCATAATGAACACACCTATTACAAACAAAAGCAGCATGTTCAGATGAAATCATGCTGAAGTGAAAATGGCATTAACAATAAGGGAGTAAAGATCAAAAAACATTGAAAAAAAAACATTCATGGCAACAACCTGTAAAAGAAACGGCGCCATACCTCTGGTCAATTCCTACCACCATCCAAAGATTTCTTTCTTAGTCCTTATGAAAGTGGAAGAATTGGTTCAGATGAGTAAAGCCTGAAAAAACCGTGTCAGTAGAATAATGCACAAAGGAAAGTGAATGTAAAGTCATTCATTACACGATTTGAAAAAAGAAAGAATCAGCTTCAGATTGTTTCCAAAACCAAATCATAACATTATCAGACATCATCATTTATTTCCCAAAATAATTCACGGTATAATCAAAACACCTTTCAAGCAGGTTCAGACAACTTTCAAATTCCTTCCAAACCAAGGTTACAACAGTTTTCAGACAATAATTAAAACTTTCTAAAATGAAACCAAGACAAGTCCCGAACAAAATCTGTAAAAAAAGGAAGGCTCATTATCACCTATCAATTGGAACATCATCATACTTCAGACCATTTTCAAAAACTTCCCTAAACGATACAAACGTGTTCCAACAATAATCAAAGCATTCAATTTTTGTTTTAATGTGTTAAGCCTATAAAAGGCACTTGAATCATACGCATTAGGGGGATAACCATACGACCAAATTCAAACAACTGCAATAACCAGAAACTCACCAATATCTTACAACCATTCCTCAAACCAATCAAAAACTAGAAATTCAAAATCCATCTCAAACCAACTCACGATTCAAAACAACTATATCAGTTCAGATTTAAAAAAAATCAAAACACATAACCAGCAAAAATAACAATACAGACATTAACTCAAGATCCACATCATTGCAGAAAATTAACAAACACTCAGGGCATCAAATCTATTCAAAGGCCGTACATAGAAACCCATAAACACACACACGGCGGACATATAGACAACAACGCAAGAAGAGAAGAAGGTCCATTTTTGACTTATCTGTGAGGAAGAGTCTCGAAGATCTGGTCCCACTGCATCGCTTCGCACACATCCCTCCATTTCTCCGCCACTTTTCTTTCTCTTTGCATTTTACCTTGTACAATGTAATCAAACTCATAGTGGATTGGGGTATGGGTCAGTTGGGGTTAGGGTTTGTGTTTGTTGATGTTTGAATTAGAAAGAATTCGAGAGAGAACGAGAGGAATCGAGTGAGGAAGACGGTGATTTAGGGTTTCTGAACCCTTTTTCACGAGAGGACGAACGAGAGAATGGATTTCGTTCCATTCTTTTATGTTTGTTTCACTGCATAATCACGTACACGTGCACCAACGATATTCACCATGCGCCCTAGCTTTTTATCCGTTAAATCGTGCCCTGCTTGCATCGGGCGGTCATGATTTGAGGGTCCCCGATGGACCCCCTCATCTGGCACACATAGGATCTCTCCGTTAGCTAATAAATCTTTTTAATTTAAACTTTTTTTAAATAAATAACTCATAATTTCTTTTTTCTCTAAAATAATAAAATCTGTTTTTAACTAATCTTAATAATAAGTATTAGAAACCTTTTAACTTGGAAAAATTATAATTTCTTTTTTTATATATGTAAGATATCCTTTTTTAATAAAATGTAACTAAAAAAGGATTAATTATAAACTTTTAGTAAAACCTTTTTTAATCAGAAAAACCTTTTTTTTAAATAATAAAAACCCTTTTTTTAAAATTATTAAGATAAAAATATTTTCTAATTAATAAGAAAAACTTTATTAACATTTTTTTAATATAATTTAAAAACTAAATAATTAAACTCTTATTATTAATGGAAAAACCTTTAACTTTTTCAAATTAGTTAATAATCTTTAGACATAAATTCTAAAAATAATAATAAACCTCTTATTAGTTCTCTTTTCTTAATAAGTCGTTCCCCGTTAGAATCCCTTGCGCTTGATTATGTTTGTATGGATTTAGATTAGAACTTGATTGATATTGCTTTGCTTATATTTTTAGCTTGTTTACTACTGTATGTGTTGTATACATTCTATTCTGTTCTAAACCTTTTCAAAACATCAAAACTCTTGATCCAGCGTCGAGCCCATTTTCTGCCCATGTAAGTCGATCACCTTTAGGTTTCGCATTTAACCTTTTGGTCACTAGACACAAGACTAGCACCACTTTGCTAGCACTTTCGCTTAAATCTAATATAACCGATTACATTAATATCTAAGGGAAAATCCCATGCATGATAATCAAATTATTGTGCATGGTGCATTTCATTTGCATCATAAGTCTCGATACCCTTAAGATATGTTTATTAGACAACTTTAGGATATAATTCCTAAGTTAGTCCCCCCTCAAATTTTGATTTTTATCAAACTTTAGCTCACCTAATTCTCCAAACAAGAGAATTAGATGTGCATGATCTCAAAGAAGGGACATATAATCCCATACCACACAAATACAAACAAATTTCAAAAAAACTGTGGTGGTTTCTTAGGATGATGACTCATCTTCTCTCCTAAACTTTAAACAAACTTTAGTATCCTTCAAGAGGAACTACATGTGCTCTGATTCCTTCCCGACAGGATATGTAGGCACAAGATGCGATATCTTGTCGAGCACGCTTAGGAATAGAATTCTAGATCACCTACCCTTAAACCCTTAGCAAAACAAAAGAACAAATAACATAATAAAACCAGAGGTTCCTGTAGAGTAATACAGATATCTAGGATGCTAACACCTTCCCTAGGTATAACCAACCCCCGAACTTTAGAATCTTAGTTTTCATTTGCATTGCATTGTGGGTAATTCGATCTTTCTCCCTTCCCTTGGATAAATCAAAGACGGTGGTGAAATAAAAGAAATGTGATTCAAGTTAATCAATAGCTTGATATTCAATTCTCACAGCGACATTCCTAAATCATCCCGCTTGATTACAAGTTGTCGATTAATTGTGAAATAATGCATTGAAATATCGGGTATAAATAAAAGCTTTGAAAAGGGAAAATGGATTTTACTTCAGTTTTTGGAATCATCAAGGGGATCATATCCTTCCAATTTACACATGGGGTCTATACATTAACAGTCACGATTCAATTATGGGAGTTTCTTTGAAGGAATAATACGCATCTCCAGATACCAAGAGCAACATGATTTGCTACGCTCGTCAAGGGGTCGAGGGTTGAGGGTCAGGAAGTCGGAATATTATAGAGGATATTGGTTTCCGTAAACACATGCATCGCATATCATAAAAGAGGCGTTAGCCCAAATAATGCATCATTCATAAAACCATACATGAGTTCATGCATGCATACACTTAAACATGCACACATGGTATAAGGTTTATAACTACTCTCAGGGATACTAGGGTTTAACCGGATATTTCGCCAAGGGTTTGTTACCGGGGATTTTAGGATATCAGCATAGTACCTATCGGACTTTGCGGTCAAAATTAGGGTCCTTCTTATCTTTAATCGTCTCCTCTTCAAAAGAGGAAGACTCATCAACATCCTTTTTCTGATTCGAAGATGATTAAATAGGGGCAGCTGTAGTGCCCTAAATTTTGACCAGTGATTTGTCACTATTTTGGGGGATTTTTGTGTTATCAGGGGGTGGCATCTAGATGACAGTATGGGCCTCTTAGCACTTTTAGGCCCATTTTAATTTTTTAAGGTTTTTATTTTGGGGTTTGGGATTTTATTTATTTTAGGGGTTAATTTATTTTTAAGGAGTTGTTGGAATTAATATTATTTTGGGCTTATTACTATTTTAGGTTTCATTTAATTTATTATTAGTTTTTTAAACTACTGATTTTATTTGAATTTTATTATTAAAGTTAAGAGAAAATTTGTTATTTAGGGATTAAATTTTTAGTAGTGCATAATTATTATTTAAGTTATTATTTAAAATATTAAGCTTTAGTTACATTAATCTAATTAGTATTTGCTTTTGGGTCCCACGTGATAATGGGAATTGGTTTTTAAATCAAGTCATTAAGGTCAGTTTATATTTAAGATTATTAATATCTTATTTTTATTATTTTTTTAATTATTATTTATTTATTTTTTATTTAATAGCGGTCAAATTGGTCGGCCAAGTATCATCTTCTTCCCCAATCTAACCCTAATTCTGCGCAGAGATCAGAAATTGAATCAAACAGGATTTGGTTTCTTTAACAAAAGAATCAATTTCATTAATTTTACAATCCAAATTGTACAAGATCAAAACCCTAAAATACAAATCAGATCTAAAAATTACAACAACCAAAATCCAAAACCCTAATTCTAATCGTACAACAAAATCAAATAAAATAAAAAATTACATCAAAATCTTCCTAAAACAAAATCAATCTAATTAAATTTCTAACCTAAATTCTAATCCTATATAAAATAAAAAAGATTCAGAAAAAGGGGACATGAAGGAGACGAATTGCTGCACGAATCTCCCAAACCTCATTTGATCACCTGAAAACAAAAAGAAAAAGAATCAGTGAATCGAAAACAGAGAAAGAAAGGGAGGAAAGCAACTTAATACGGACACGGCAGGGGAGGTAACGAAACTTAGCTTTTTTGTTTTTGTTTCCGCTTGATTGATTGTTAGGTTTTGTTGTTTGTTGCGATTTATGGGGTTTTCTGGGGTCGTTTAGAGTTAGGGTTCTTAAATAGGGTTAAGGTTCTTTGGGGTTGGGGTTAGGGTTCTTGGGGTTCATGCGTATCTGGGTTTGGGGATTAATATTAGGGTTAGGGTTCTTAGGGTTCTTCACGAACCCTAAAGAACCATGTGTTTCTGGGGTGGGGTGGGGTTAGAGTTCATGTAGTGAAGGTTCCGGTTGAAGTTCAACCGGAAACCTGGGTGGGATGGTGGTTCAAGGGGTTTTGCACGGTGGTCGGAAGGCTCATAGGTGTTGGGAAGGATAGAGAGAGGCGAGAGAGAATTGAGAGATAGAGAGAGAAGGAGAAGTGAAGAGAGAGAAAAAGAGGGAAGAAATGAGGAGGATCCGAGAGAGTTCTGGATTAAATACTCTCTTCTCATGGCCGTTGATGGACGCCAAGTGGCATCCCTTTCGCTTTTGGATATGTTGACTGGGACAGTCAACTATCAATCACGTACACACCTATCTATGGTGGGCCTGCGTTGACTGCACATCGTGGCTGTCCATTTTGCATACTTGGACTAGTCAATGAGATCTGGGGATGAGATTAGGGACGTTTAAGGCCTTAGGATCATGATCATGTGGTGCAGAGAGAGTCAACAGTCAGACTCTCCCCACCATGGACTTCCCATCAGACTTGGGTCTTTGGTATTTGGGCCTTGCACCCTAATACTATCTGCACCCCTGTGTCACTTGGCCCAGTCAATTTTAATGCAAAATGCACCCCCTGGGTGTTATTTAATCAATTAAATTATTTACATAATTTAATTATTAATTAGGATTTTAATATTTAATTAGGGTATATAAAATAGGATTTTAGGAGAAAATATATTTAAGAGTTTTAGGGTTTATTTTTAGTTTTTTTATAGCGTTTGGAATTTTTTTTCTTAATTTTGGTTTTATGTTGAAAATAATTTATTTATATTTTAAATAGGAATAATTTTTTTGGATTTTTCATTCATGGATTTTATTTTGGGATGACATTTTGGGTGATTTAAATTTATAAAAAAAAATTAGGTTTATGATTTGTTTCAAGGAAATTTTGTATTCTTTAAATTGGGTTTAAATAGGGTTTTGGGGAATAAAAATAACAAATTAAATCTATTTTATTTGTTTTTGATTTTTCTTTTTTTGGATTTAAATTCTTTTATGTAGGGAGCATTTTGAGTTTAAAAAATTATATTTTTAAATTGGAACAGTTTTTGGGGATTAATTTTACTATTTTGGCACGAGGGAATTTTGGAATTTATTTATGAAAATTATTAAATTCTATAAAATTTTAGGGATTTAATTTTTAAAATAAAGGAATAAGATTAGGGGATATTCATTTGGATATTTCTAAGGGATATAAAGGATACAATTGGGATTAAATTTTTGAGATAAAACTCATAGGTTCCAAGAGTATAAACATAGGCCAAGGGATCAGGAATTAAGGGATAGAACTCTCCATCCGAGAGTATAAACAATGGATAAGGGATTTTGGGATAAAACTCTTAGGTTCCATGAGTATAATCATAGACCATGGGATAAGGATTTTGGGATAAAACTCTTAGGCTCCAAGAGTATAAATATAGGCCAAGGGTTAAGGATTTTGGGATAAAACTCTTAATCCGAGAGTATAAACAATGGATAAGGATTAGGGGATAAAACTCTCCCTTCGAGAGTATAAATAAACGGATCAGGATTTAAGGGATATAACTCTTTATCTAGGAGTATAAATAATAGATTTGGGGATAGAACTCTTTATCCAAGAGTATAAATAATGGATTAGGTTTGGGATTAGGATTAGGAATAGGGTTAGGAGGTAGGAATAGGGGAGGTGAACTACGGTTACTCTGATCCTTCAAAATTGAAGGTACGTAGGCATAGGGTTGTAAACCCTAGAGAGTATAATAATAATAAAACTTAGAGTCCCCCTCTTAGATTATTTTCATTTAACTTTATCTACTTAATTATTAGAGTTTTTTTGAATAAATAGTCAAACATTCAAATAACAAACAAACATACCCTACAACTTAAGGAGGATCCCATTGAGTATAATGGAGGTGAGGGGTGCCTAACACCTTCCCCTCACTTAACCGGCTCCCGAACCTTAGGAATCTCTACCTTATGGATTAGGATTTTTAGGTTTATCATTTATTCCCCTTAAAAAATATGATGGCGACTCGAATATTTTTGTCGGCTGCGACAATGGGTAATTGACAACTACCCATTCTATAACCTGACCCCGGACCCCCCAATCTCTTTAAAGCGTTTTGGTCAGTTAAACATTTCGCGTGCAAGGTTAGTTTTAGATAGCTTCCCTTTCCCTTCCAGCTTCACGGGATAAATAAGAAATCAGAAAGTAGCACCCCCTCCTCCTCATTGCGGTGAGGAGAAAACTTCAGCGATAAGGTGGTCGCGTCACCGACAAAAATCGCTCGCTACAGTAACTACAGTTGAATAGTTAGTTATTCAAGAAATTGAAGAAATATTTGATAGTACTTTGAATTTGAATTTGAATTAAAGAGGAAAGTTATTTTAAAAAGAAGTTTGCGGTTATACTCAAGGAGAGGCCCAGATGAATTTTTTTGAAAAGGGGATGATCGCGTCATAGTTTTTGAAAACCACAGAGGGACTTATACAATGATTGAGGCCCAAATTATTGTATTTACAAAAAGGATGGGTCTTAAACTCTATTAGAGGCCCAAAAGTTTATTTTTTATACAAGAGATGGGGCTTACAACTCAAGGAGACGCCCAGATGAAAAACAGTGATCGCACAATTATTTCAAAAATTGTATCGGGACTTATATAATGACTGAGGCCCAAAATGGTTTATTTACAAACAGATGGGACATACACTCTATCAAGAGGTCCAAGAGTTTATTTGAAAAATGTTTGTGAGGGTGAAAAGAATCAAAACCCTAATTAGATCAAAAAAAATGCATTTTAATTTAAATAAAAATCATTTAAATGATCATAATTATCAAACATGTGTAAAAAACAAGTTGTGATCTTGGATTAATGTTTGAAAAATCATGTTTTATCCATAGAATGATTTGATAATCATTTGAATTTGAAAAATCAAGAGAAAGAAATATTTTTTAATGTTTAAAAACAAATAAAAATAAATTCTTTTCAAAAATATATAATATATAAAATAAATAATATTTTTGTGAAATTTTTGTATAATAAAATATTTTAACATTTTTTTTAATTTTGAAAAAAAGAATCAATTCAAAATCATTAAAACTCAAAGAGAAATTAATTTTTGAATTAATTAAATAAAATATGAAAAATTCAAATATTCAAATTTTCAAAAAATGGCGCCAAGAAAACATGTTCTTAGAGGTGTTCCAGATGTGTTGTGATGACTTGAACAACTTCACTATACCCTATGGAGTGTGTTAGGAAGCTTGGACTTGATTGGATCAGCTCAGAACTTGTTTTGGTACCTCAACTGCAACCTTGCGAAAAAGCTTGAGCAAATGAATGGTGACTTTGTGATTCTGATGTTCCAGATGAGTTTTCAGGTCATGGATCACTCATATATGATATATGTGAGGTGTTGGCATGATTGGTTTTGATAGATTTGCTCTCAATTTGAAAACTCGATAGTGACTTCAAGAAGAAGCAAAATCTGGTTTTTGGAATGTGATTTTGAGGAAAGCATCAGTTGTGGTGCTTTGGTGTACTTAAACTGATCACAAATAAGCTCTATTTATAGTAGATCAAGTGTTTTTTGCAAGGAATAGTGAATGGCAGCTGGTATAGCTCATTGTTCAATGGTTGCATAAAGGAATCTAAGTCTTCTCTAGCCATTGACTTGGGTCAGTGCCGCAGGCCTATGGTCTTCTGATGCTTGAGTTCATCTTGACTCATTTCCAATGTAGTGGACTGATACATACTGTAATACCTCAAAATTTTCCCTCTCATTTATTACCTTAATCAGTGGCTTATGCTTCATTCATTTGCATTCTATATAAATCATAAAACATCATACATGCATCATTGGTTTTCCTAAGGCATGGGATTATAGTGTTCTTTAAATAAAGGTTTCCATGCCTATTCATCAATACAAGAGGTTGAAAATTGAAGCCGGGACCATAGCACCTTTTCAAAGCAAAATTGGGCAAGTTCTTGACTGGTTAATTGGTTAACCATTTGGGTTAATCGATTAACACCCTTTCACAACGCCAAATTCAGCTTTTTAACAGCTGTTAATCGGTTAACCTGTTGGTTAATCGGTTAACACCTTCTATTTCAGCAAAAATTCAACATTTCCATCATATTTCAGCAACTCTCTCCACACTCTTTTGGTTTATTCTATTCTAGCATTGTGTGGAACATTCTAGACAGTTCAAGACCATTCAAGACATCTCCCCTACATTTGTTCCAATGCATTATTTTCAAATGAGTACACCATATTCCTTGTTTTCCAAGCATCTCCACCTTTGGATGTTGAAGTTCACCTTGGGATTGTTACCGAGTTGATCCTAACTAACCGAGTTAACTACCTTGACTCGGTGAGTTAGGTGCAACTAACTCCGATCCTAGCTCCAAACCCAAGGCTAAGTCCAAAGCTGATTTCAAACCTCTCACACTCCAAACCAAAAGTCTATATAAGAAAACCTTCACTCATTTTTCAGGGGGGGACCATTTTTCACCATTTCTATTACATTTCACTCTCAATTCTCTCATTTCTCTCTCAACTTTCTGCAACTTCTACATCTTCATCTCAATTCTCTTTCCAAAACCTCACCAAAAGCTCTTATTTCTTGAAGGATAATCACTTTTCAAATTGAAAAGTGACTAGTTCTTGAGCTTAACCTCCATCGTTTGGTACTCTTTGGTTGGATTTCTGGAATTACATCTTATTCTACTTCAATCCAAGAGTTTCACAACATTCAATTTGGTGCAAGTTCGATTTCGGTGCATTTTTGCATTTTTTTTGCTCGGTTTTGACGCGTTTCGGCTACTAATCAAGGATCCTCTGGTTTTCTTTGATTCTCTGCATCAAGATTACTTTGAAACATTTACCAAGCCAAATCTCTGGCTTGTAGGTTGGTGGATCTAACTAATTTTACTATTTCGCGCATTTTTGCATCGTTCACAATGTAGTCGATACTTTTTGCATGTGGATTATTTATGCTTGTGCTTGATCCATGATTTTGATTGTTAATTGATTCTTTTGATTGATTATTGGCTGTTTTTAAACTTGATTTTTTGTGCATAATTGTTTGCCCTAGCATTGGAGTGATTGCACAATAAAAAGTTGGTCAAAAGCACTTTTCAAAAATGATTTTCTGCTCTTTGTCCAGTGTTAATCGATTAACCAATTGCAGTGCAATTAGGTTAATCGATTAACCAGTGTTTTTTGCACTTTTTCAAGTGTTAACAAATTAACCAATTGCAGTGCAATTGTGTTAATCGATTAACACTGAACCAGAAGGCCATTTTCCTGCATTTTTAAGTGTGTTTGCCATGCTTTCTCCTTCTAATCTTCATGGATCAATATATTGATGATTGGTGGATTATTCTTGAGCTGTTTCACCTCACACCATGGCATGAACATTTTTTTTACACGCGATCCTTGGTCTCTCATTGTTGAATATTCATGTTTGAATTGATGTTTCTTGAGGTGATGAACACATTGCACACACAATTGGATCATGTCGAGTGTTGATTAATGCTTGTGTTGCTGGAATTGTTATGTGTATGTTCATTTGCTTTCTATTTCAAGAGGTTCACACTTGTTTCAACTTGTTCATATGTTTAATAATGTGCATACTTTCATGATGTGTTGGATTCTTCCATGATGATTTCAAGAGTTGTTTACAATGATTTATGGTGTGATTATGATCATGTTTGATTGAAGAATATGTTAGGCTTGATGCATGATTGTTTTTCATGAATGAATCATTTTTTAATACATGTTGCCCTGATTTTCTACAGCTGTCTATGTGCACACATGTTGTTATATGTGATGCTGTTTGACTTTTCATAGCTCCTTTTGTACTGAATCATGTGTTGTTATAAGCTGTCTTGCTTGTGTGCCACTTTTTACTGCTGTATGGATGTTGTAGCGCTGTTGTAGCCGTTGTTTTTCTTGTCTATTCATTTCTTCTACTTATGTGGATTACATGGTATAATGCTTAATTGTGTATAACTTTCTCACATCCTTTTGAGATCCTAGCTCATCCTTAATTTTTGATTAAGGTGAGGTAGGATAAGCATTAGATAGTGATATCCCTCTCTTTTCTTTAGACTTAGGTGGTTCTTATACTCCACATAACCATAGGACATCCATGCATGACAACATTAGGATTATTATTCTTCCCCACTTAGATTTTTTTCCTTTCTTAACACCTTTGAGTCCCTCTTTCTCATCTCAAAACAAAAATCAAAACATGTAATAAAAACAACAAGTATTAGGTGCCATGAGCCTTAAGTACATGGGAAATGGAAGGAGGAGTGTTTCCCTTTGCCTTTCTAGAGTGTTAGCATACATCCTGTTAGGACGACCATGCGACACATTCGTTCCTATGTCATAGACTTTAATGCGATACTTGTTATAAACACAAAATAATCAAAACGCTTCTTCTTAAAAGACAAAAAGAACAAACACTTGTCTTTCTTCAGGATTCTCTTCTCATCTCATCCACTCCCTTCGTAAAGGATGCGCCATGTCCGTTCTACCGCAAACAGGTAAATGCCTAAGACTCCGTACAACGAGCTGCGACACCTAACTGCTAGAATGCGAACCTTGGTGTACTCCACTTAAAAAAATAAACAAAGCAAAGTCATCCCTAGTGAGGGGAACTACGTCGCTCTGATTCTCGCGTACGAGCGAGATACGTAGGCAGGAGATCGTGCGAGATCTCTCCGATCATAATCCTTTCCCCAAACCGTAGTCCGAACTACGTTGACTCTGACTTTCCCGCTCCCAAGGGAATACGTAGGCTTAGGATGTGACATCTTATCGAGTCACTTCTTTTTCTTTTCTTCCTCGTTTCTTCGTTCTTTTCCGTTCCCGCTCCTTCTCCTTTCCAGTAGCAGTTGAGTTTCAGATACCCTACACACTTTGATCGATAACAACAAGCGTGGATCCCATCGAGTACGATGGACGCGTGGGGGTGCTAATACCTTCCCCTCGCGTAACTGACTCCCTTACCCGTTTCTCTTGGTCACGAGACCATGTCTTTCCTTTCCCTCAGGTTTATGCAGTCCTTTCCCTCTCTTGGGATAAATACACATTGCTGGCGACTCTGTTTCTGCGCCACTTTCGCGTTTGCACTTGGATGAAAATCCCGGGAGCGACAGCTGGCGACTCTGCTAGGGAACGAACCTAGAATCTCTGGTTCCCTAAGGGAGTCAATCCTAGCGCTTGTTTGTTTTCGATTTTAGGTTGTTTATCTATTTACTTTACTCGCTTTATTTATGGCATTGTCGCATGTTTACTGTTTTATTGCATTTACATGCTTTTCATTTATTGTTGTCATATATTATACTGTGCTGGATTTTTCTGTTTGGTGGGCAGGGTGTTCTGAGAGATAAACCCATTTCCCAGGCTTGAGCATACACATAGGATTTAGAGTGCATAGTCGATCGCTTGCGTGGTGTTATCACGTTAAGTCTTCGCGAGATCCACAGCCAGACGAGGCCCATATAGGTGGTATCTGATACTACATGTTATGCAGGCCATTAGATATCCCTGTATGAGCTTTCGACTCTGGTGACCATTCCCGAGGACTCATTAGAGGCACTCCTCCCGAGAACGATAATGGCAGACCAGAAATGGCAAACCCATTACGATTCTCGATCTGAGGACCCAAAACTGGGAATTTTCATAGGATTACCTTATTTTTGGGGGAATCAGTGGACGACCTCTTTGTTTGGCGATAGTATTGTACCCCGAGGGATGAATGTACTATTGCTTCTTAAATTGAAAATCCGAAACTGGGGAACCATGGTTTTAGTACCCACATGTGAGAATGGGCGGGTGTTTGCAGGTTTGCAGGTGACTTAGACCTCCCACATACCTGGTATTTTGGTTCTTCTGGTTCATATTATTATGTTCAGATGATTATTGTTCATAGTCTGGCACTATCCACAAATATACTAATGTCACTATCTGCACAGTCCAGCACAGACACCGGACACTCTAATCACATGCCTTTGCATTGCATTTTCATATCTTAACATACATGTTTTTTCATTTCCAGGGCAACATTATACCTTCGATTCCAGTCAGGGGTTTCTTTTCCGATGGATACTGGGAGAAACAAAAAGAATGTCATCACCAACAAATTTCTGAAGCCAGGACTAGGTTCTATCAGCAGTCTGAAGGCTATGGCTAGTTCAGAGGTATTGGAAGCGTTCAGAGAAAAGTACGGGCGGATTTTGTCATTTGTTTGCAACCTCAGTGAGTATGAATGGGTGGGCCTTCACACATTATTGCAATTCTGTGATCCTTCTCTACGGTGCTTTGTGTTTCAAGATTATGTCTTGGTCCCGACTTTGGAAGAATATTCGAATATCTTGGGGATCTCCATTAAGGAAGAGGTACCACTTTTTAGTTCAAAGACAAATCCAGATTTTGAGGTCGTGGCTGCTGCTCTTTATTTGAGCAAATCAACAGTGGAGGCCAACATCACCAAAAAAGGAGAATTTCGAGGGTACTCTCTAATATACTTAACCAAGATTGCTCAGAAAGCCGCTAAAGACAAAGAATGAAATGTTTTATGTGTTGTGTTATCTCTTTGCGTATATGGCATTATTCTGTTTCCAAATGTGCCAGAATTTGTTGATATGGACACCATCAAAATATTCACCATTCAAAACCCAATACCTACTCTATTGGGTGATGTTTATCAGTCAGTTCATAGCAAGAATGAAAATAAAAGAGGGGGATATGTCAATTGTTGTGCACCTTTATTCTACAAATGGTTTTCGCATCAGTTACCGTGCAAAGGTGCATTTGCATATACCAAAAGTTCATTGGAATGGCGTCATAGAATGACGGGTTTGTCTGCCAAAGATATCATCTGGATAGATCAGGGGTTACTGGGTGGGGATATTATTCATAGCTATGGTGGATTCCCCAATGTCCCGTTAATAGGGAGGAAGGGAGGCATTAATTATAATCCCTCTCTGGCCATTAGACAATTCGGTTATGCTCTAGAAAATCCCCCTACCGAGAGAAGTGTGAAGGAGTCCTTGTACTTTCAAGTAGGTGACGAACAAGCAATAGTCCGAAAAGCATTGGAAGCTTGGAATAGCATCCAAAGAAAGGGAAAAGGAGTTCTTGGAAAACCCAATAACCGAACTTATCCTCCTTATGAGAACTGGATAAGGAAAAGGGTGGAAGATTTCTATCTGCCTTTTGATCCCATACCTCCTTTATACCCTGAGGTTGTAGAAGAGAGGGATATGTCGCTACTGAGGAGTTTTACAAATTGCAGACCTTGGTGAAGAACCTTCAGGTAGAGAACTCTCATCTGAGCAGTCGTCTGCAGGATGCTCTGCATACCAACAAAGATCTGGAATGGAAAACTCAAGGTGCATTGAAGACTTTGGCAGATAAAGAAAAAGATTATGTTGAAAGGGCCCGACATTACCAAAAAGTTAATATGGCCGCCAAAACTTCTGCTCAAACTCACAGACAGACCAAACAATCTTTGGTCCAAGCAAAAGCCAAGCTCACTAAACTTCAGCAAGCATGGGACGAAGTTAGAATTGAGAATGCAGAACTGCACGACCAATTAAAGACTAAAGACGATGAACTTCAGAGAGCGCATGAACAACGAAGAA